>JAPJYX010000013.1:17822500-20222500 GCA_030503985.1 Himalopsyche tibetana
CGTAGTAGCAGAAATTTCGTAAATTATTTGATATTTGGAATAATGTTCAAGTTTGCTAACAACCATTTTTCGTAGGAGCAGAAATTTCGTAAATTATTTAATATTTGGAATAATGTTCAAGTTTGCTAACAACCATTTTTCGTAGGAGCAGAAATTTCGTAAATTATTTGATATTTGGAATAATGTTCAAGTTTGCTAACAACCATTTTTCGTAGGAGCAGAAATTTCGTAAATTATTTAATTTTGCGCATATATCGACAGCCCTGCAGTTTTTTAATTGTAAATTATTAAATCTTGGGAATAATGTTCAAGTTTGCTAACAATCATTTTTCATAGTAGCAGAAATTTCGTAAATTATTTAATATTTGGAATAATGTTTAAGTTTGCTAACAACCATTTTTCGTAATAGCAGAAATTTCGTAAATTATTATATTTTGGAATAACTTTTAAGTTTGCTAACAACCATTTTTCGTAGAAGCAGAAATTTCGTAAATTATTTAATATTTGAAATAATGTTCAAGTTTGCTAACAATCATTTTTCATAGTAGCAGAAATTTCGTAAATTATTTAATTTTTGGAATAATGTTTAAATTTGCTAACAACCATTTTTCGTAGTAGCAGAAATTTCGTAAATTATTGATTTTTTGGAATAATGTTTAAGTTTGCTAACAACCATTTTTCGTAGTAGCAGAAATTTCGTAAATTATTGAATTTTTGGAATAAAGTTTATGTTTGCTAACAACCATTTTTCGTAGTAGCAGAAATTACGTAAATTATTTAATTGTTGGAATAATGATTAAGTTTGCTAACAACCATTTTTCGTAGTAGCAGAAATTTCGTAAATTATTTAATTTTTGGAATAATGTTAAAGTTTGCTAACAATCATCTTTCGTAGTAGCAGAAATTTTGTAAATTACTTAATTTTTGGAATAATGTTTAAGTTTGCCAACAATTATTTTTCGGATTTTAAATTATTTAACAATTATTTCCAATAAAAATCAAAAGATCAAATCCAATTTTTCAATAAAAAATCAGTTGCACATTTTGTCCAAGTGTATGAAAAAAGCAAAATATTATTCTATGATATATCCATATCATAATTTGAATATTCTTAATGTATTAAAGAATTCTAACAGATTTTCAAGGTCAGACGTGAAAAGATTCATCATTATGATTCAATTGATCAAATCCGCTCCAAAAAATATTAGTCTCACATCGACTCACACGATCAAACGATTCATTTCGATAGCCCTATAATCATAGTTTGCAATAGTCGAATTAAAGTCTTTGATTATTCGAATATTATGATGTATGGTGATACAATACTTTAGCTCTACACCAAGAAATATCAAATTTTCAAACGTGGCGATATCAGAACATTCACGCCCGGTTTAAAATAAGCCGCTCCCATTGGATAGAACAACATTTCAAAAATGTGCTGTTCAGAATAAATCGAAATCATTGGTCTGTACCTTACTGCGGACGTCCTTACAGACAGACCTTATCGGCTATTAATGTTAAGATTGTAGTACGCATGATATTGTTGCTAAAAAACTCATTAAAAACATCCAAACCTACTGCCTATTTCATATAGATTTTTGGTTTTAAAGTTCATGTATTGTATCAAAAACGATCATTTGACTTACGAAAATTCGCCTATCCTGTAAAATTTTGTAGATAGCGTTTTCCCTACATTAATACGCTTCTCAATATTCTCTTCGAAAACTGAAAGGCTGAGCAACTGAGTAAGAAGCAGTGCTTTTTGCAAACAATTGTATTGGAATATTTCCATTGAGTGGCCACCTGCTTTTCATTAAGAGCAGACATATATTGTAAAAAAAAACAGAATTTACGAAAAGACCTGATTTTTATTAGCACGTTTAATAGTATTTTGTTGCCTCTTTTAAACCGTAGATTCATTTGTCAAAACGATACATAATTACAGATTTGACGACCGCGATCGAAAATGGTTCTGTAAAAATATATTTATATTTCAGTTACAGTTGTACTCAAATGTCATGGCACCAAATTGATGGATGTCCCGGGACATGGTTCTAGCAGATTTAAATTTGGATCCATCATACACGTTACGGATTTCAGCCACGCGCAGATATGACGTTTCTCTCTTGAAATAAATACCAACGCCACTATGTCACATTGAAAACGTGATGAATTTATGAGAGATATAAATGTCATTCCTTTCGGTTTTTTTCGTCACGAGGAATATTTTGAAGTTACTGTTAAATACGCACACTTGTTACATGATAAGTGTTGAGAAATATTATTCACTCTAAATTTCACTCATTTCTTCTTTAGCGCCCTACATTAGACAAATTTTTGCTACAGACACGAATTTGAATTCAAATATTATTTTTACATTTGTAGGTTATATGTATAGCTATTTTCGTGATTAAATCGTGTTTTTATTTTAGTTTGCGTAATTTTTTTAGGTGATAGCGAATTATTTCTTTCTTAAAAATTCTAACTGCTCCACCCTTAATTTGAAAAAAAAAACAACAGATACAGAGAGAATCTTTTGTTTTAGCAAAATTTTACTTGAAAATAATTGTGATAAAATTTAATGTTTTTTATATCCATGTTCGATCTCAATGTGGAGCATATGGTCTCATTATGGAGGTGTCTCAACAGAAGTTTTTTTTACGAGAACTGTTTGTAAATCAGTTGATCAACCTCTTTTTTTTCAAAGAGAGTAGAGATAAAAAGATAGGACTGGGACAGGACTAGTAGTTAGCTAATCACTCTCGTTGTTATGCCCGTTTTCAGTAAAGGGTGGGTGTGAGAGAAATCAAGACATCAAATACATCCAAGCATTCGGACTGAAATACATAAATCGATTGAAAAATACATCCCTACTGGGATTCGAACCCGTGACTTCCGTTTTCTTAGGCAACACTCGACCACGCAGCTGGATTAAAAAGGTTGAAGGTTGGCAGCTAATGGGTAGAATAGTGCGCGCCGCAGTTACCAAATTTTTCTAGTTATACCAACAGTCTACAATCTTACATAGTACCCCATTCCTAACTAAATAAAATATATTTTATTTTTATTTTTAATAATTTATAAAATATGTCTTCCACATGTCTTTCTGAAATAATATACTTTTTGTTTTATATAAAGATACGGTATTTCATCCTTTGCTCTTACTCCTTCTCTTGTTTGTTCGATACAATATTGTTTTGTCAAACAATATTATTTCCAATATAAACATGGCGGAATATTATTCTACGTTATACATATTGTCACTGATTTCGTACAGTGCTTTGTTGATGTTTACCTTAAAAAGTATTTTCTGAAATGAATTAACATTTTATCTCCTGAATATGAAAGCACGTTTGGAAATTAAAATAAACCAAAACCACTTGTTATGCGGCAAATATTTACAATTTAAAATAATGGAATGCTTTACATTTTGTTTGTATATTAAATTTGTCCCCCAGCAAGAGCCGTTCGTTATTATTATATAACATCAAATGGGCTGTCACAATTTTGAACCATTTTAAACTCTATCACGATTAAATGTGCATTTTATTCTGTTTCATACTTTAACAGACAGTTATATAATATTGTGAGAAAATAATATTATATTTAACTTTAGAGAAAATAAGATTAAGTCTCAAAGAATTTAACTACGCAAGAATCTTAGTAAAGAAGCCCTTTAATACATTTGACTCTGAAAATTATTATTTTCTCGTTCCCTCCAAAAAATAGTTGTTATTTAAAAAATAGTATGGTAAAAAATGTAGGCATAAAAGAATATTTTGCATTTAAAAAAACCATAAAGTCTGAAGTAAAGAAAAAAACTTATATATTGTTTTTATAAAAATCATGCAAGGAGTTGATTGGATAAGTGGCTCCTAGGCAATGTGTGACCGCGTGCACATCTCCTAAAATGTGGTCGTTTCCATCTCCGCACATTCCATAAGACACTTGAATTATAACAATGAGTTGACAGCCTTATAACTACAATTTTCATTATTTCTTTTAGATCCAAATTTCATATTACTTCTTTATTATAATGAATTCCTACTCAATAAATATCAATTCAATTCATAACCTAAAAATATTGAAAAAATATTCTAAAAACATTGAAATGTTTCGCAATTTGAAAGATACACTATGTTTATTGTTGGCTGTACCTACCCAGAGTAAAAATTAAAAAAACAGCCAGGAAGTTGAGACCCTACTTATAGCCTCTAATTAGGGTATCCAATCCCGAAGCCTTTTTCATTATTTTGAATCCCGGGATCCCGGGATCTCGGGATTGAGATTTTCTCACCGAGGAATTTGAAATCCTCAATTTGCTATACTTTTTCCCAGAATCTCACAGAAACTCGTTTTTTTTTTTTTAGCTCACCGAGGAATTTGAAATCTCCGATTTGGTATACTTTTTCCCAGAATCTCACAGAAACTCGTTTTTTTTTTTTTTTAGCTCACCGAGGAATTTGAAATCTCCGATTTGGTATACTTTTTACCAGAATCTCACAGAAACTCGTTTTTTTTTTTTTTAGCTCACCGAGGAATTTGAAATCTCCGATTTGCCAATTTCGTATAAATTTCGAGAATTTGCTAGAAATTTCTCAATCCCGAAATCCCGGGATCGCGGCCATCTCAATCCCGGAATTTCGGGATCAGAAAATTGAACGGGATCCCGGGATTGGATGCCCTACCTCTAATTACATACATAGTTTCATTAGGTGTAATAGAATAAAATAATAAAACATCATAAAATATATTGAGTTAACATATTCCGCATGGCGTAGGCTTAGACTTATACACTAGAAATATACACGATACATAAGTTTTATTAGAGATTTAAATACCAATATTGTTGAATCCGGGATCCTGACAGTCATGCTTTTTTTGTTCAATACCAAAATAACGATTATCAAAATAGTAAAATACCGATTTGATAAATTAAGCAAAATCGAACATTTGTGAATAAAAATGTGTCGTGTTGAATTGAAATATTTTAAGCCAGCTTAGAATTCTATCAATATTTACAGGCTTAAGAATTTATGAGCCTATTAATAATGTTCTTTTATAAAATGTAATTATTTATGGAAATCGTTCGTTTATGATTTGGATATACTTCAATTCAATGACGGTATTTTAAATAAAATATAATAGTTTCTCATTCACTCACCTAATTTTTTTACCGATTTTTTTTTACATATCCGCTCCCAATATGGAGCATATGGCTTCTTAATATAGGCATCTCAACATAAGTTTTTTTTAACTGTTTATTACTCAGTCACTCAACCTATCTTTTTCACATAAAGTAGTAGGGATAGAAGGATAAGGCTAAGACAGGAAAAATGGTTAACTAATCGCTCTCACTACGCCTGGTTATCAAAGGATTGGAAGGGTGAGAAGGAATTTTCAGACATAACAAACACAAATGCTTTCAAACAGAAATCGATAAATCAATCGAAAAATGCTGTTCGTTCTGAGACTCGAATTTAATCTCTGCGCCGAAGAACCCGACAATTAACAATACCAGTATTTTATATAAAATACTAGAATAACTGTATTGATAATATATTCTTTCAGTATTTGAATCCCTTGTGACATAGCTAATCTCGAATTTTTGTGTTTTATAAAGTAAAAAAAAATCCATTTTACCTCACGCAACCATAAGCTTAAACTTAAGAAGAAAAACACATTATTTATTACCATCTTCTTTCGAAACTAGTTTAAAGGAGAAAAATTGCAGAAGATAAATAAGTTATTATAAATAATAGCCCTTTACATATTTCTCGTCTCATTAATTTAAAGTTAAAAGTTTAACCAAAGCCTCGGCGGGGCAACATTGAAATAAATTGTTCAGAAAAAGAGTTGAATATCTTTACGAGTGTGCGGCTTAAACCTTTACCAGATGTGGTCTTGCTGAAAAATAATGTACCAATTATTCACACAGAAAGCCTACAATTAAGATAAAATGAATTATAGTGAATTGCGAAATTATTCTCTGTAGATTTTTAAGGCGAGATAATGCAAATGTTCGTGTTATTGAGTAGAATATATAAATAACACAGTCTGAAACACCATTTCGTATTATGCGGCTTATAATACTTTATTCTTCTAAGCTTAAATGAGATAAGTGACTAATTTCTGTACCTTTTTAATATGGTAAAGCTTTATAATACACAAATTTATGGTATCGCTAAAACTTCAATATATATATATATATATAAGTAGTAGTGGTTTTTGATTAACAAACCGTCATTAACGGAATAAGTTCATATTTGAAATTATTTACATCTTCAATGTAAATCGAAAGGCGTATGGTGTGAAACTATATAATCAGATAATTTATATAGGTAAACTAAGTGTATTGCTAATTTACATTTTAATATCCTTTTAACTTAGTGATCTACTTATATTTTTGTTTATAAACGATACAAACTGTTTACTACGCGTCAGTTCAAGTACATCCGTGCACTTGGAATGCCTGAAGATGCCGAAAGGCGAAGCCCGGGTCGTTAGCGACAAAACTCATGGAAAAGTACAAAATTCAAACAATTCAAATTTGATATTGAAATTCCATCAAGCACCCTCAGTCGAAATCTATATATTAATAGCCGATAAAATAAGTTTTCACTTTTCACTTTTTACTTTTTACTTTTTACTTTTCACAAATGTGTGCGTACTGATGTCCTCGAGCGTATTTGAAAATTAGTTTGATAAAATATATATACTACAAAAAATGGTTGTTAGCAAAGTTGAACATTATTCCAAATATTAAATAATTTACGAAATTTCTGCTCCTACGAAAAATGGTTGTTAGCAAATTTGAACATTATTCCAAAAATTCAATAATTTACGAAATTTCTGCTACTACGAAAAATGGTTGTTAGCAAACTTAAACATTTCAATTATTCTAAAAAATACATTATTTACAATTAAATAGTGCAGGGGTGTCGATATATGTCCCGTGATCTATTTCTTCTTCTACGAAATATATTTGTTTGCCAACTTAAATATTTCAATTATTCTAAAAAATATATTATTTCCAATTAAATAGTGCAGGGGTGTTGATATATGTCCCGAGATCTATTTCTTCTTCTACGAAATATGTTTGTTAGCAAATTTAAACATTTCAATTATTCTAAAAATTACATTATTTACAATTAAAATACTGCAGGGGTGTCGATATTTGTCCCGTGATCTATTTCTTCTTCTACGAAATATATTTGTTAGCCAACTTAAATATTTCAATTATTCTAAAAAATATATTATTTCCAATTAAATACTGCAGGGGTGTTGATATATGTCCCGAAATCTATTTCTTCTTCTACGAAATATGTTTGTTAGCAAATTTAAACATTTCAATTAGTCTAAAAATAACATTATTTCCAATTAAAATACTACAGGGGTGTCGATATATGTCCCGTAATCTATTTCTTCTTCTACGAAATATGTTTGTTAGCAAACTTAAACATTTCGATTATTATAAAAATTATATTATTTCCAATTAAATAGTGCAGGGGTGTTGATTTATGTCCCGAAATCTATTTCTTCTTCTACGAAATATGTTTGTTAGCAAACTTAAACATTTCAATTATTCTAAAAATTATATTATTTCCAATCAAATAGTGCAGGGGTGTTGATATATGTCCCGAGATCTATTTCTTCTTCTACGAAATATATTTGTTAGCAAACTTAAACATTTTAATTATTCTAAAAATTATATTATTTCCAATTAAATACTGCAGGGGTGTTGATATATGTCCCGAAATCTATTTCTTCTTCTACGAAATATGTTTGTTAGCAAATTTAAACATTTCAATTAGTCTAAAAATAACATTATTTACAATTAAAATACTACAGGGGTGTCGATATATGTCCCGAAATCTATTTCTTCTTCTACGAAATATGTTTGTTAGCAAACTTAAACATTTCGATTATTATAAAAATTATATTATTTCCAATTAAATAGTGCAGGGGTGTTGATTTATGTCCCGAAATCTATTTCTTCTTCTACGAAATATGTTTGTTAGCAAACTTAAACATTTCAATTATTCTAAAAATTATATTATTTCCAATTAAATAGTGCAGGGCTGTTGATATATGTCCCGAAATCTATTTCTTCTTCTACGAAATATGTTTGTTAGAAAATTTAACATTTCAATTATTCTAAAAATTACATTATTTACAATTAAAATACTACAGGGGTGTCGATATATGTCCCGTAATCTATTTCTTCTTCTACGAAATGTGTTTGTTAGCAAACTTAAACATTTCGATTATTATAAAAATTATATTATTTCTAATTAAATAGTGCAGGGGTGTTGATATATGTCCCGAGATCTATTTCTTCTTCTACGAAATATGTTTGTTAGCAAACTTAAACATTTCGATTATTATAAAAATTATATTATTTCCAATTAAATAGTGCAGGGGTGTTGATATATGTCCCGTAATCTATTTCTTCTTCTACGAAATATGTTTGTTAGCAAACTTAAACATTTCAATTATTCTAAAAATTATATTATTTCCAATTAAATAGTGCAGGGGTGTTGATGTATGTTCCGTGATCTATTTCTTCTTCTACGAAATATATTTGTTAGCCAACTTAAATATTTCAATTATTCTAAAAATTATATTATTTCCAATTAAATAATGCAGGGGTGTTGATATATGTCCCGAAATCTATTTCTTCTTCTACGAAATATGTTTGTTAGAAAATTTAACATTTCAATTATTCTAAAAATTACATTATTTACAATTAAAATACTACAGGGGTGTCGATATATGTCCCGTAATCTATTTCTTCTTCTACGAAATATGTTTGTTAGCAAACTTAAACATTTCGATTATTATAAAAATTATATTATTTCCAATTAAATAGTGCAGGGGTGTTGATATATGTCCCGAGATCTATTTCTTTTTCTACGAAATATGTTTGTTAGCAAACTTAAACATTTCGATTATTATAAAAATTATATTATTTCCAATTAAATAGTGCAGGGGTGTTGATTTATGTCCCGAAATCTATTTCTTCTTCTACGAAATATGTTTGTTAGCAAACTTAAACATTTCAATTATTCTAAAAATTATATTATTTCCAATTAAATAGTGCAGGGGTGTTGATATATGTCCCGAGATCTATTTCTTCTTCTACGAAATATATTTGTTAGCAAACTTAAATATTTCAATTATTCTAAAAATTATATTATTTCCAATTAAATACTGCAGGGGTGTTGATATATGTCCCGAAATCTATTTCTTCTTCTACGAAATATGTTTGTTAGAAAATTTAAACATTTCGATTATTATAAAAATTATATTATTTCCAATTAAATAGTGCAGGGGTGTTGATATATGTCCCGAGATCTATTTCTTTTTCTACGAAATATGTTTGTTAGCAAACTTAAACATTTCGATTATTATAAAAATTATATTATTTCCAATTAAATAGTGCAGGGGTGTTGATATATGTCCCGAAATCTATTTCTTCTTCTACGAAATATGTTTGTTAGAAAATTTAACATTTCAATTATTCTAAAAATTACATTATTTACAATTAAAATACTACAGGGGTGTCGATATATGTCCCGTAATCTATTTCTTCTTCTACGAAATATGTTTGTTAGCAAACTTAAACATTTCGATTATTATAAAAATTATATTATTTCCAATTAAATAGTGCAGGGGTGTTGATATATGTCCCGAGATCTATTTCTTTTTCTACGAAATATGTTTGTTAGCAAACTTAAACATTTCGATTATTATAAAAATTATATTATTTCCAATTAAATAGTGCAGGGGTGTTGATTTATGTCCCGAAATCTATTTCTTCTTCTACGAAATATGTTTGTTAGCAAACTTAAACATTTCAATTATTCTAAAAATTATATTATTTCCAATTAAATAGTGCAGGGGTGTTGATATATGTCCCGAGATCTATTTCTTCTTCTACGAAATATATTTGTTAGCAAACTTAAACATTTTAATTATTCTAAAAATTATATTATTTCCAATTAAATACTGCAGGGGTGTTGATATATGTCCCGAAATCTATTTCTTCTTCTACGAAATATGTTTGTTAGAAAATTTAACATTTCAATTATTCTAAAAATTACATTATTTACAATTAAAATACTACAGGGGTGTCGATATATGTCCCGTAATCTATTTCTTCTTCTACGAAATATGTTTGTTAGCAAACTTAAACATTTCGATTATTATAAAAATTATATTATTTCCAATTAAATAGTGCAGGGCTGTCGATATATGCGCCGAGGTCGATTTATGGTACTTTGAAAAATGATTGTTAGCAAACTTGAACATTATTCCAAATATTAAATAATTTACGAAATTTCTGCTCCTACGAAAAATGGTTGTTAGCAAACTTGAACATTATTCCAAATATTAAACAATTTACGAAATTTCTGCCCTACGAAAAATGGTTGTTAGCAAACTTAAGCATAATTCCAAAAATTAAATAATTTACGAAATTTCGGCTACTACAAAAAATGGTTGTTAGCAAACTTGAACATTATTCCAAATATTAAACAATTTACGAAATTTCTGCTCCTACGAAAAATGGTTGTTAGCAAACTTAAGCATAATTCCAAAAATTAAATAATTTACGAAATTTCGGCTACTACAAAAAATGATTGTTAGCAAACTTGAACATTATTCCAAATATTAAATAATTTACGAAATTTCTGCTCCTACGAAAAATGGTTGTTAGCAAACTTGAACATTATTCCAAATATTAAACAATTTACGACATTTCTGCTCCTACGAAAAATGGTTGTTAGCAAACTTAAGCATAATTCCAAAAATTAAATAATTTACGAAATTTCGGCTACTACAAAAAATGGTTGTTAGCAAACTTGAACATTATTCCAAATATTAAATAATTTACGAAATTTCTGCTCCTACGAAAAATGGTTGTTAACAAACTTGAACATTATTCCAAATATTAAATAATTTACGAAATTTCTGCTAACTATAAAAATAAAATAAAATAAAATAAAATAAAATAAAATAAAATAAAATAAAATAAAATAAAATAAAATAAAATAAAATAAAATAAAATAAAATAAAATAAAATAAAATAAAATAAATTAAAATTAAATTAAATTAAATTAAATAATATAAAATAAAATTAAATTAAATAAAATTAAATTAAATTAAATAAAATTAAACACAATGCAACAAAAATCTCACGTTGCTGGGCAACGGGCTTACAGCTAGTACTTAATTATAAGTGTATTGTATTTTATATGTGTTGGACTTATTTTGGAGCTACTCTGCACATAATTCTTCTTGTTTATCAGTTGCTCAGGCTTTCATATTAGAAGGGAATAAAAATAGACTTATAAGACTATAGCAGGTCTTCTTCTTTGGCCATGTTCACTCCTTATGCGGATCATATGGCACCTCCATGTTTCCCTGTCTCCCGCCAATAGCTTTGCTTCCTCCCATGACATGCCAGCATCCCTCAGTTCCACCGAGTACATCCTATGGATAGTGCCCGATAGCAGGTCTAGTGATAAGCTAATAGCTTTTTCCATGCCCCATTTTTACGATTGAATAGACAAGAAGAATTTTTGAAAAACACAGGCCATTGATGCCTTCGAACAGAAATCTTAAAATTTATTTTGTAAAATAAGCCTTGTAAAATGTGCTGGGATTCGAGCACGCGAGCTCCTCAACTGAATCCGACGACCGTGACTATTGGACTATCAACGGAATAACGGAGCTATCAGTTTTTATAGGCTATCAAAAATGACTTCCATAAAGATTTCGACGAACTTGTCGAAAAAAATGCATTATTTGTTAAGAACAAGGTAAATGTAATAGCTTTTTAATTATTATGTAAAATACTTTACAATACTCGTTCTGAATTGCATTGGTTGTGTGTCATGTCTAGCTAGATATATCTGCAGTTGAATAACAAAACTATAATATTGAAATTTTATATCATTTACATACTAATAAGTACGACATTAAATCTTACAATTGTCGCAAGAACAAATATCTTTTCGCTTATTCCTCGCTCCAGTACACAGATTCACTTTTTGCGCTTAGAAAGTCAATACAATTTATTAGTTATAAAGTTATTGATATGAATTAGTCTTAAACTAATGTCATTGTCTAAATTTCTTTCTCTCCGCGAAATTGTAACAATCTAATAAAATATACGTATTGTAAATCGAATGAGAAATTATTTTTTCTTGTGTAATCAATACCTAATGATTGAGTGTTTCCAGCATCTTCATAAATCCAAACTATCAATCAAGAAATATAGATCTAAACCAATTAGGAATGAACATTAATTTGAACAACCATTCTCATCAATTATGTGTTATGCCAAAGCTACAATTGATAATAATTAATTATTATCTCATATAAAACCGTTCCACTAATTAATATATTTTGGCACTGTGATATTTACTATTGTACAACAAAGCATTTTAGTAAAGGAGATTTTTGTTTACATTTAAAGTGAAAATACCGTTGGACTAGATAAATAATTCTGTAACTGTTTCAAATATTAATAATTATACATGGAATAAGGCCCTCAATATTATTGATTTAGTTGAGAACCGAGATCATTCGCACGAATATGCTATAAAATAACTTAAAATGTGGCCTTATTTGTTCTAAAGCTGAAATATAAAATCAGTAGGTTGACTAAAATCTAAAACTCTTTTTTGAAATCTTAATATTTTGACGAAATATTTAAACAATGTTTCAAAATTCATAATTTTGGCATATGTAGATATGATAGGTAGATCTATATCAAACATGCACAACCTTTTTCTTCTTGTGAGTTGCATAAAAATACTATCAGGGCCGCAAAAGAAAAATTAAAATAAAATAACTAGGTATACATGTTTTATTTATATTTTAACTTTAAGATATTTTTTTTTAAATTTTATGTAATATATTAAGCCACACAATTAAATCAAAATTTTCATCAGCATGCCTATTTCTAAAAACCAATTTATTTTCTTTCGATAACGAAAAAGTTTGCCCATATTTAATAAATTCAATAATTTTCTCAAAAATATGCATGTATTTTATTTTTGAGAAAAAACATTCGAGGGCCACATAACAATTTAAAACTAGCCGCATACGTATAATCAGTGGTGAAGTGGTAAATAAATAGGTACCAGGTCGGTCATTGATTTCGTCCCTATTTTTATTGTTTTTTTTTTAATATCCGTCTGAAGTTTAAAAAAAACACAAGTTTCAACAATTAAATCAATAAAAAAACGATTTTTAATATATGTATGTTCTTGAAAATTAAGTTACAAGTCAAAAAGGTGGCAGGGCGACTTCCATATTTTCAGGTGCCAGATCGCCGACATGGCCCCACTACACCACTGCGTATAATCTAGGGCGTTGGAGTCGGAGTCGCGGTATTTTGGCCGGAGTCGGAGTCAGAGTCGTGAAAAATGAACGGCTCGAAATTGTTTGGAAAAATATTTTTAATCATGTGTATTCAAACAAAATAGGCCAAAGTGTTTACATTTCATGCTTGGCTTGGATGATCTGATGGAATGCATATATATATATATATATAAGTTAAAATGATTTTTTTTAAAAATTCACTTGTAGTCGAAGTCGTAAATTATTTCAAAGCTGGAGTCGGAGTCGTCTTTTTTTACACGACTCTACAGCCCTGGTATAACTTATATAATATAATATATAGAAATAAATTGCGCATGTTTTGTTTGGTTCTGTCTAGTCAAATAAACAGATAATTGATTAAATATTTTTTTAATATTTTAGGACGATATTTGTAGTCTTAATTGAAAAAAGAGCTATTTTTTATATAACAATTAAACGACATGATGACATCGTTTTATTTAAACAAGGTCACTAGTTTGTTACAAAACAAATGAAATGAATTTGAATTGTTCAAACTATGTACATTCTCACAGATTTTGTCACTAACGACCCGGGTTTGGCCTTTCGGCGAAATGAAATGCATCAAAATGTTCTATAATTAAAAAACGCTTTGTTTTCTTATTACCGGCGTACTAGGATGACCAATAGAATAAAAAAACGTGTCAAATTGTTGACACCGTTACACATCTATCATTTAAGTTGGTAGCTGAATGTCAGTTACTTGAGCAAAATATAACACACATTTTATATATTTGGCATCTGGCTAATATAATTGAACCGTAAAATAGAAAAGGACCTCACGGTGACAGCCGGCAACTTGTAATGCATCGCAATGAGCCCAAAAACAACACCTGGTCGTTTCCCCCTATCACAATCATTATAAAACACTTTTACCTGAAGAATAGTTTGTGTGTGTGATATATTCACAATGTTATCACATATACAAGCTCGGTTACAATAAATACTAGGGTACTGAATGCAACACGTTTTTTTCTTCTCTTTCCATATGATCAACTTACTAAGATATATGAATCGTTAAAAAATTGTACATTTACATAAGTTGTGTTACTTATGACCTGAGGTTTTGCCTTTCGGTACCTTCATGCGTTCAAGTGTAGGAATGAACTTGAACTGATGCTTAATAAATAAGTGTGAAGTAAATTTATAATAAATTGATTAATTTATCACTCACAAAGGCTGTATTTACGTAAGTAAATATTTTCTCAGATAATCGAACGACATTAAAATTAAAATCATTTATAAATTGATCAATGATGCCACCAATAACTTTTTACTTAGTGATAAATAACTATGTAATTGCTCATTTTTAATTTAAAAAATAAAATTTAATACTTTGTTAAATCGTAAACCTTGCGATGTTATGTCTGATGATACTTCTCAAAGAGGTGAAACACGTGTCCCATTTTGTAACACAACAAGTAGGATAACAAAGTTATTTACTTTTTTTGAAAATATATTAATGTTGTTCTTATTGATCGTATTGGCAACTTCTGGGTATGGGCGGCGAACCCTAATAACAGTTTCTATGGATTGAGACCTGATCGCTTTCTGTAAGAAGCCGTATTTTTTTTTAAATCCTAGTAATAAAAGCGTCCTTAAACGACTTATAATTATATTTATAGTGTCTCAAAACTAGGGCTTATACAAAAACCGACTTTTGAAAAAACCTGTTTTCGAATGTCAATATTGTTTAATCACTTTTAAGGTGTTCACTGTCAATACTTGGTGGAATGGCATTATAATAAAAATAATAAAACATTTTTAGTACTTTTTCCACATAAAATTTATTAGATCAGGACCGGTTTCGCTCATGATGAGCATTGTCAACTGATAAGAAAAACAATAAAACAGTGATATTTATACAAAAGTTAAGTGATAAAAACAAGGTATGAAAAACAATTGGTATTACAACCTAGCAAAAGAATTGAAGTAAAATACAAGGAAAATAAACTATAAATAAAAAGTTGAAGACCACTTAGCAATGAAACTATTATGACAAAAACCAATTAGGTATGAATTATCATTACCAAAGTAAAAACCAACAATTAGTGTATATAATAAATAAATCTTAATGTCTGTCATCCAAATTGAGTTTGTTTCAGAAAAGATTTCAAGGAAATTCAACAAAAACCTTTTTAATGTCACTTTTTATAATTCTTTTAACTTACAACGCATTTTAGTAAATTCTAAAGATAAACTCAACATTCTTAACCAAAGTGGCATATATTTAATTGATTGTGATTCTTGTGGAGCCAGGTATATTGGTCAAACGGGAAGAGCTTTTAATATCAGACTAGCTGTAAGCCCGTTGCCCAGCAACGTGAGATTTTTGTTGCATTGTGTTTAATTTTTTTTAGCTTAATTTTATTTAATTTTAATTTATTTTATTTTATTTTATTTCATTTCATTATCTATTAATTTGAAAATGTACGCAAACAAAATACATTTCGTAGAAGAAGAAGATGTCTCGAGGACATCATCAGTACGCACACATTTGTGAAAAGTGAAAAGCGAGTGATTATTTTATCGACTTTTAATATATAAATTTAGTATGAATAAAAAAGTGGAGACTGGAAGGTGTGAAATCGAGGACTCTCACTCAAACAAACACTCACCCACTCACTCACTCACTCAAACAAACAGACATTATCGGCTATTAATATATAGACTAGCTGTAAGCCCGTTGCCCAGCAACGGGAGATTTTTGCTGCATTGTGTTTGATTTTATTTAGTTTAATTTATTTTATTTTATTTAATTTTAATTTATTTTATTTTAGTTTATTTTATTTTATTTTATTTTAATTTAATTTATTTTATTTTATTTTATTTTATTTCATTATCTATTAATTTGAAAATGTACGCAAACAAAATACATTTCGCAGAAGAAGAAGATGTCTCGAGGACATCATCAGTACGCACACATTTGTGAAAAGTAAAAAGCGAGTGATTATTTTATCGACTTTTAATATATAAATTTAGTATGAATAAAAAAGTGGAGACTGGAAGGTGTGAAATGGACGCTCACTTCAAACAAACACTCACCCACTCAGACATACATACGGACCTTATCGGCTATTAATATATAGATTTAAAGAACATCTAGCCTGCTCACGTAAAGGGAATGAATTATCTTCATTTGGGAACCATTTGTTCCTAAATAAGCATACATTTGATATCTCTAAAAACTTTAAAATTCTGCATGTTAACAATAAATCTTTAAAACTTGATAAACAAGAGATCTTAGAAATAAATAGACATAAATTCTTGCCGGACTCTAATTTATTAAATGAACAGCTTGTATTTGCATCATCACCCTTGTTATATCCGTTTCATTAACATAATTCTAGCCTATTATATTTCCTTTTTTGTACTGTTTTATTTCTTAAGAATTTTAATTTTCTCAGTTTGCTTTTATTTTGTAAGAATTGATATTGCCTTTATTCTTTTCGCAGGAATCAATTTTGCTGGATTAAACTCTACTGGATTTTCCAAACTCAATTTGGATGACAGACATTAAGATTTATTTATTATATACACTAATTGTTGGTTTTTACTTTGGTAATGATAATTCATACCTAATTGGTTTTTGTCATAATAGTTTCATTGCTAAGTGGTCTTCAACTTTTTATTTATAGTTTATTTTCCTTGTATTTTACTTCAATTCTTTTGCTAGGTTGTAATACCAATTGTTTGTCATACCTTGTTTTTATCACTTAACTTTTGTATAAATATCACTGTTTTATTGTTTTTCTTATCAATTGACAATGCTCATCATGAGCGAAACCGGTCCTGATCTAATAAATTTTATGTGGAAAAAGTACTAAAAATGTTTTATTATTTTTATTCAATATTGTTTGTAAAGTTTTACAAAAAAAAAGGTTCAATATTTATGTTGTTTATTTATATACATAATAATACACAACAATAAATTATTTGGTGTTACTGATATGATTTAAGAAAACACAAATCGTCAACTGTAACAAAATTTCCTGATATTGAAAATACCCTTTCGCTGGGTAATGATTCGGGGCATGTTGTCTTTGAGCCATCAAACAAAAAACCCAAATTTTCTTTCCTTTTGTGTATAGACTTGTTTATGGAAAATTCAGCACAACCGGTTACGGAGTTGAAAGACCGGTTTTCGAATATCACAACTTTTGCCAAAAAAAACTGTTTTTAAAACCGGTTATTGAAAACCGACAAGCCCTGCTCAAAACTATGCCACACTTTATTTCCTCTTAATCATAAATTTATAAAAATGGAACATAGCCAGAGTGATTAGCTCACCACTAATTCTGCACTAGTCTTATTCTTATGTATGTCACTTCTCGTAGAAAGAAAATAGGTAAAACAACTAATTGGTAATTGATGATCAATTTTCATATTAGAATGTATATTACAATGTCAACGCAAAATTTAATCAGATAATGTGTGGACTATTGCATAAAACCGAAAATAGTGCCGAAACCTTGTTCGTACAATGCTGGGTTCGTTAAAACACGAATTCGGCTATTTCGATATAAATTTACTTTAAAGAATTCAATAAAGTTGCTAGCGTATAATAAATCAAATCAGATAATTCGATCGCTATTCTTCACGACAGTGTTATAAAGTCTCTTAATGCCGTGAACAAAATAATGTTTGTCCCGCAAAGGAAGTTGGCATCCCGTGGCAAATGATGAAAAATGGTCCCTAAATGCGCCACTACACAAGAGAATTGAAAATGGCCATAAATAACATGTTTGTTGAGTGAACGCCGCTGTTTATTGCCCCTGTACAGTATACGCTCTAGTCGTCCGCTAAATAATGTAAAAGATACGGTCAATCCATAAGCCTTTTCACTCTATATAAAATGAAATTAACACAAATCACATTGTGGACGGATTCAACTGTTATACAGTGAGAATTTATTGCCAATATTTCTACGTTATAAATATACTACACGGATATGTGTAGGTTTTTTTCCTGTTCATATTTCCTAACTGAATGGAAGCTGTGAAGCGTTTCTTCTATTTCTTTCACTCTCCGATATTTATTATAGCTAACTTATTGTCTTACTACCGTCCTGTTCCGAAAATAAAATACTTTCTTACTTTTCTTTAGTACAAAATATGTGCTATTGTTTATTTTTGGGGATGTCTTACTTTATTTTAAAGTACAAAACATTATATAAAAGAATGATAAAATATACAATAAATACAATAAATTTCAATTTACATAATATATAATGTGTATATATAAATTTATTCGAAAACAGTAACGTCATCTTTTTCTGGAACATCGCCAGAAGACTCAGAAGTAATAACCAACTACATTCTGAATTCCGACCAGAATTTCCTGCAAATCCATTTCTTCTTGAATCATTAGTCTCTCGTGTTTTGCAATATAGATATCTTTAAATTAATATTTCTTGGATAAGTATCTTACTTGTAAACACTGACAAGCCCAAATCTTTTTTTATGCTGTCAGTAATTCTTTCCTAAATAAAGACTTAAAGCTCAGGAAATTAAAACGGCCGACCGATCAAACTTGCGCTTCTTCTCATTTCGCTGGCCGATATAACAAAGGTTACCGTAATATGCTCGCCATTTTTCACATTATTTCAACCAAGGTTTAGTTTCATGGAAGGGTTTATATTCCAAATATCTTGAAAATCACTATTTGTCTTATTTTTGGAGAATGTCGTATGTTCAAAAAAGCACGGTATTCTGTCAGAAAATCTTGTTTGGAGATATTTGACTTTTTCAAATATCTTGAAGCTTACTGAAATTTAGTGAGGCGGTAGGGTGACAATAGTAATAGGTAAGTCGTCTAATCGTCTTGGGGCAGCTGTATACATAAGAAAATGTACAGCTAAAAAACGTTAAGTTATATATAGGTTTCTGCCAGTAATAACTGGCAACAAAAAATACACAGTTCGTATTACTTCTTTAAATATCGATACAAATAAATTGTATATTAATTAGCTTGTTTTTTTGATACTACAAAGCGTTTTTGAATATATTCATAACTCAAAACACCCATTTTTTTACTTAAAGTTTTCTAGCAGACTTTGTATGGGGAAACCAATTGAGAAAAAACACTTACGAATACTGATCGTGAGTGCTTAGTAAACAAAAGTATTCAATTGTTTGTAATTTAATATACATCTACAGAGTTTACTGTAACATTTTTAGTATCTAACAGACATTCAAACGTTGTTTTAATTATTGATTCTCTGCCAGAAGGCTACGTGGAAAATCTATTTTTATTTTATTTTAGATACACGTGTGTTTGCAACTATAGTTAAAATATTTTAATAAACGTATATTTTGAGTGGATAGATTAAAAATGTATTTGATCGTTTTGAAATACTGTATACATCATTAAAATTATCATTCTTACGCCCAATTTGAACTGTCACGAATGCCACTCTTTGTCGATTTTATACTATAAAGTGGATAATAAAATACAGTAAAGTAAAATATGATGCTTCAGATTTGGATTTACTCACTTGAGACAAACTTTAAGAGAGTTTAACAACGCCAATCGATATAAATTTAAGTGGAAAATACAAAGCACCCACGCGCAATTTCTCAAAAATTTAATTGAAAAATAAATGTTTGAAATTTGACCTGTGGAATTTTTACACCAGGGTTGTTTACTGAATCATTCGATGGTTATTTTTTTTTATTTTAGGACATTTCTACATAGTTATTTGGATTGCCAAAATTCAATTAAGATGTTTATTCAGAATTGACTGTTGGATATTTGCTAATGTTAGATTAGTTGGTATCAGTTATATCGCAATTACAAAGCTTTAAATGTTTAATATTATTACGTGTGTCTTTAATTTTCTATTGCCTCAAAATCTTCAAAAGACATCTTTTATTCAAACTTTGATACTTGTAATGGGAATTTTATTGCATCGTGCCGTGACGTATCTTTTCGTTTTTTGTAGTGGCCATATGGAATAAAAGTTTACATTAGCCGTAGCTCTTAAGAACGGCAAAGGTAGTAAAACTAGTAAACCTACCCCTATTACTATTGATTATTCCCCTATTTATAATGGTCAACGTTCACTTTACTACTTTGAGTTGTTTATTTTATTTTATTGGGGATTATGATATTTATACAAATTGTTTTACAGATGGTGGAAATAATTCATTCCTATCATTTCACAAATATTCCATAAGATATTTCAGAAAAATCTTTATAGTCATCTTTTAATTTGACTACACATGAAAATCTGTGCCCTTATGATTTATTAACACACTATGCAGATATGATTTTATACAACATACTTTTTTTTTAAAACTATCTCCGCTCACAACGTTGAGCATATATTTGAAAATTTTCTACAATTTCGTATCTCAAAAAGTAAAAGTTTTTAGGAGACACATAAATATACTTTATTCTACCGCTATCGCTTTCTATTGCTTTAAAACAAAACTGGAATTGTTTTTTTCTCAATATTTTTGAGAAAGTTAATAAAGATGGAATCAAGAACGTTTTTATCTACGCCACCTTCTCATTAGTGACAAACATAGCACATGGGAATATTTTTTTATATTGGGTTCATGGTGCAGTGGTTAACGTCAATGGCTTCTGTGGCGAACCTCATCCAATTCTTAAAAAATAACGGGGCGTAGCGAGTTTGATTAACTTACTTCTGGTCGTCTCCTAACACTTACCTTACTACCCCTACTCTCTTAAAAAAGAGAGGCATATCAACTGAGTCACATTATATTTAACTGAGCAGTTTTCATAAGAAAACTTTTGTTATCATTTCTCTATTAGGAAGGCATATCTTCTACATGGATTAATCTTATATATAAATCCATGCAGAAGATACGTAAATTATTTTAGTTAATTTAGTAAGTCTTACCTGCAAAGAAATTATTTTTATTTCGCTTTTAGGATAAGTTTTTAGGATAGGAACAAATTTTTATTTAAAAATATTTGCTTTGTTTTGTGGATTTTCTTGTCACAATTGTATATTTTCCTACTGGTGACTATTTTTTAAGAACCCTTATTTCTATGAATAAGTGCTATGAACTAACAGGCTGTTAACTACGCAGTAAAATCTTGAGACCTAGACAGGCTGCTTATATTTAAACTAACCGTAATATAAACATTTAACATGAAAATCGTTGGCATAATTAATGTTTTTGTATTTTTTTAATGATTTCAGTATTAGCGACATCGGTCGTTATGTATAAAATAAACCGTAGAAATATAATTATAATATTTTTTCATTAATCCTACATTATAATCCACCTTTGCTGATCTGTAAACAATATTACTTTGTGTTTTAAAAATCAAGAGGAAAAATATATAATATAGCTAGTCAATTCAATCGATTTGTTTACTAGCATGTAGTTGGATAAAAAGAGATTTTCTGTATTCGTACCAATTTAAAAAAACAAAACCATAAAGGTTTCATCTCTCCTTTCTATTTTTATTCAATTGTCCCTACAGTGATTGTCTAAGCTGAAGACTTCACAGAAACTGAGAATCCTGTCATTCTAATCGTAATCTTTTTTCTCGAGAAACGTCGATCCCATTTTAATTTTGCATATCTCCGTGACCCAAAAATGTCGCACGTCCAAATAAATACCTCTCAGCGGTGTGTTTTTTTTCTTTCTTTTTTTCTGCCTTCGAATAACAGTGGTGTGCCATGAGTTATGTCATTTAAAAACAAACTTTCATGGTCTTATTTTCTTGTTTCATTTGTCATGCTTAATAGTTGGTATATTATATTATAAATATCTCTATATAGAGATATTGAAAGCCTTTTTATTCATGGAGACGATAATTAAAAAAATTACAGTTTATAGTGAAGGGGTGTCAATGAATGTGGCTTTTAGAAATAAAAAGGTTCCTCACCCTGGTTAATACTATAAGTAGCTTTCTAAAAAGGGTACCTAATCTTTTTGATGTTATGAACTACTTTTAATCAAAATTAACAATCAACTAACTAAGCTCCATTCAGTCTTGTAAGTTGACTGGTATATTCGGCCCTGTCTTCACTATATTAAAGATTATGCAGCTCTTTAACTACAATTCAATTAACATAATTAATAATTAATTTAAACAGGGTATTTCTCTATTATATTTGAAGTTCTCCAAGCAAAAATCAAAAGAAATAATGAATTAAATTCGTTGCCATGAACATGACACGTGGAGTAACGCGTATAAAAAACGTACATTTATGTTGAGAAAACCGCGACAAAGTGAAACTTAATTGAAATGTGAAGGAATTATTATAGACGTTGATTTTTATTTACTAGGACCATGTATAGAAGATTTTTTTAATAGCTATAAGTCAATCAATGAACACAGCAAAGTGTTACATTTTTTTTGCTCAGTTCTCTATTTAAAGATGAAGTCTAATCAAGCAAAATATGTTTTAAAAGACGGCGTTTCGAGTCAGTGGATATTTTCATTTTAAAACAGTCTTTTTGTGAATCATAATTTAACAAATACATGAAAAAGTATACGCAGTGATCTAAAGCAGTGCTCCGCAAACGCTGCGCCGCGACAAACTAGTGTGCCGCAGCGCATTACTTCAGCGAAGAAAAGATTAAATATTTTTTTCAAACAGTGTATTTATACCAAAATATATTTGTTTGCACATTTCAAACATTTGCAGGGCTGTCGATTTATGTCCCGGGGTCCTCTTTTTTTTCGAAATATATTTGTTTGCATACTTGAACATTTGAATTATTCTAAAAATTATATTTTATACAAAAAATAAATACTGCAGAGCTGTCGATATATGTCCTGGCGTCTTCTTCTTCTTCTCCGAAATACATTTTTTTGCATACTTGAAACATTTGAATTATTCCAAAAATTGTTAAATATTAATACTGCAGGGCTGTCGATATTAGATATAGCAGCTCTGCAAGGCAGCTCAATTATGATATATTATTATATCCGCTATTTGCATATTTTGATTTGCAGTCCCGGTGTATTTTAGTTCTTTTAGAGAATTGGGTGTATTCCTAAAAAAATCCATTGAGAGAATTATTTACGTTTAGATTTTCTGGCTTATTTATTAAATAAGTTTGCAATTTATTTTTCACGCCAGTAACCTTTCTGACTATTGCAACAAAAATCCCCCTGTGGAAGGCAACGGGCTTACAGCTAGTAGTCCCTTAAATTGCTTGAATCAAATGTATTTCAACCAGCTCATATTAAAAGGGTTAGTTTAATATAATATTATGTGCGAAGATAATATTAAAGTGTTCTTTGATGATACAAAATATAATAATGTATTTATGATTTAATCAGTTAGATTTGTTTATAATCAAATAAAACACCACATCTGCTACCTGTAAAGTAAATCGTAAAGGGTTTTTCCAAGACAAATTCCCAATGGAATTGCGTCTTTTGCTTTTTTCTCTACAGTGTGATTTACCTTTATTTTCTTTAAACTGAAAAAACCTAATGAAGTAATTGTCCATTTATTTACTCCCTGGGGGGTGCCACTGGTTAACAAAAGAGGGGCTGTGCGTGGGCGCCAGAGATTTATGTAGGAGTTCGGCCCTTTCCCGAATGGCTCGCGCGGGAATACTCTCCAAGAGTCCCCATGTCGAAATGGGCAGGTGACTTCGTATCTACGATCCCCGTGATCCGTGATTCGTGATTCCTCTACGGCGTAGCTAAACTCTACGGCGTGTAATGATTCCCTACTAAATGGCCGATGTCAGGGGACGTAGAGGCATGTATCGTAGACATCGTCCGTAATGTGTCTTTTTGTATTGAATTTTATCTCAGGATCTAAACAGCTGAATAAGTATCAATATAATATCTTTAGAGAAGCTTTTATGTTGAAATTGTTTTTATTATTTTGACTAAGGGTGCTTTTTGAAAATGCAATATCCCATTTAAATTTTTTACATTATCAGTTCTGTTATTTACTATCCGGGCCTTGACTTCCAGAATTTTCAGGCACTTAAGTGCGAGGATGAACTATAAATGTACATAAATAAAAAAAAATTATAGAACCGTAATTGAAATAGTACATGTATTTTTGTCTTTTGTGTTTTAAAGTCTGATTACTACTCTACTCTACAAAAAAATACTTTCATATATGTAAAATTAAATTTGATAACTTTGTTATCGCACTTGCTGTGTTGCTATATGTAACACGTGTTCTCAGAACGGTATCTATCGCCTGCCTTGTCAAGACTGTCAAGCTGCTTATGTAGGGCAGGTAAATTAAAATAATACTATTACAATTTAACAACACATATGTGTTGAAATATTTAATGGAATGAATGACAATTTTAAATTTATAAAGTCACTAATAGAAAGGAGACATTATTAAATAACTTTTAAAATGAGATTGTTGAATTTATTTCCATTGTGATTTACCAAGCTAAACATAAGTAATTAATTTGTAATTAGAATCAATGTTTATTTTTATTTAGCCCTGACTTTTGTTTTGTAATTTATAGCTTAAAAATAATAATCTATTTTTAGACCTTCAACACAGAAAGTGCAATGGCAAATTAATCATTTTTTTTTATTAAAAATGAACTTCCGCAAAGTCATCGTCCAATTAATTGAACATATTAAAATTATCTTGATTTTAAAACTCTCAAAAAATATATTTTTTTACAAAAAAACATGGTGGAGTAGCTTTAAGAAAGGTGACAAATATTTATGTTTTGAGGTAAATACATCGTTTATAAATTTCAATTACTTTTTAAGGATAAGAAAATCCAATTAAAAAAATATATCGTACCTGTTGGAAAAGAATAAAAATTTTGTGATCGCGTGTTTATAGTTAGAGTTAGATTAGTGTTATAACCATTTTGTCTAACAACTGAATTTAATTAATTTTATTATGATATGCGATAGAATATCATTTATTTAGATTGTACCTATTTTATTGTTTATCAAATAATTAATCTGTTTTTACGACATATGTTTTTCCTACCATCACCGTTAGTCTAATTCATAACTTATTATTTCACATTAATAATATTTTTTTTTCTTGTTTTACTAAGAATATTTTTTATTCTCGTTTACTTTCAGTCTGGATAATGTAGACTTTTAGTTAATTACTTCAATATAAACTATTTAGCGTGATTTAGTTTTGAGTCAATTGGTCAACGTCATATTTCATGCATAATTGAAATAAGATTGATGATTTAGTTATATTGAATCTTATACAATATGTTCGCATTTAAATAAATAATCTATTCACTATATTTAAATTGTAGATAAAAATCTGTAAATTGTAGTAATCAATTGTAGATAAAAATCTTAAATATTTTGAGAAGATCTAATCATAAAACATTCCGTTACCATTTTAAGAAAATTATCATGATTAAAATGATTATCCCTTTATCCATTTCAGAATGAAACCTGTAGAATCTTTTTGAATTTTCGGATGACTGCCATCAATCAAAAAACGATGCCTTTGCAAATCTATGTTCATATTTGATATTAAAAAATGTGTGCACTAACAGGGCATCTAAATATAGTTTGTGTTTACAAGAACTGACTGTCACTCATCGGAGAAGGTTAGGCCGAAAGAATGGATCAATAAAGGATTCGTAACTCGCCCTGATTTTTTTGATCAGATGGGTAGAAAAGGAATGTCAACGTATAAATCGATGTATTTTAATCTCATACAATACAATACATCAAAATAAAATGAATTTAATTAACTTGTGTTAGCTTAATTATGAATCCGAGTGACAACCGCACAAGAGAATTGGCAAGCCACCTACAGGATCAGAAAAAAATACATTTTTAATATTTTTAATATGAACATTATGACTGAGCGTTTTCTAACATTATGGAAGACTTTATAACATATTTAATATAGTTTATATAAAAAATAAATTATAAAGAAAGATCATTAGATATTCTTGTGTTGCACTGTTATTGTTTCACATAATCAGGAATTTAGTACCGTCCTATGTATAGGTGAATTTGGAAAAGAAAAACTTTATTTATTTATTGACAATTCATGGCTTATGTCTGGACTGACAAATTTGTTTGACATAAATTGTATAAAAAATCATATTGCAAATATTTCAGGCATCTAGAGTAATATAATATAAAAGTACATTCGTACGAGAGAAGCAGTGTTTCCACAATATAAATAATTTTATTTTTGACATAATATATATGGTGGGCGCATTTAACTTGCTTTCAAACAACCCTATCGCCACTCTTATCTTTCATTTAAGATAGAATTTAGAATTTAAATATTAAATTTGAGTCGTTCACATTATGTACACACAAGTTTTGTCACTGACAAAATTTCTGCATCTTCAGGCATCGTCAGTTCAAGTTTATACGCGCACTTGAAAACAGTTGGTGACAGTTGACGTTAACTTTGACAATGCTCGCCATGACCAAAACCGTTTCTGATCTTGATAAATAAAAGTGGAAATAATTAAAAAGGAATATTGTGTTTTTCTGAGTATGAAAAAAGTTATACAGAGAAATTGAGAGAGATCACAATGCTAAACGTATAAATTCCATGCGAAAGAAAATTTAATTCTTTTTCGTAACGTAAATCACGATGGAAATCACTTTTTACGAAGTTATATTACTTAAATTGTACGTATTAGTTGTTTCACTTTTAGAGTGTTCACTATCAATACTTTGGTGGAAAGGCACTATATTAAAAAAATACTCATTTGATAATGCTCGTCACGAGAGAAACCGGTCCTGATCATATTAAATAAAAGAAGGATTAGTACCTGCTGTGGCCCAGTTGGTTAAACCTTGCTCTACCGATCACGGAGGTCAGAGTTCGATTTCCGGTAATATCACAGTGAATTTGAGAATTATTCAATTTAAAGTTGTGATCGAGGACTGGGTGTTTGTGATGTCAGTTCACATCATTTCCTCTCCTTCCATCCTTCTGATCGCTTAATAGCTGGGTGTAGCAATAGCGATTTGTCAACCACTAGTCCTGTTCTAGCCTTATCCTTCTTACCCTACTACTTAGTTGAGCGGCTGAGTAACAAGTTTCACTCAACAGTTTTTGTAGAAAAAAAATCTGTTGAGATACCTTCGTTAACCGATTCTATGCCTGGAAGGGTCAATATGGCCGTACACGGAGGGCCGCGGTTTTCTTTCAAAAAATAAATTCTAATAAATATATATTTTTGGACACATTAAAATTCAATATGCTTTGAGTTCAAGTAGTACAACACGCTCTCAAAAGATGTCACTATATGCAAGTAAAATTCAATTATTTTAAATAGGAACTAGTGACTTGTAAATTAAGTACAAAGGAGAGCGTAATATTACGCGCATTTTGTATGGACGGCCCCTTGAACACGGACTTGTAGCGCGTAAATTTACGCTTTGGGCAGAGATCAGGTTAATAATTAAGTAATTTAAATAATTTTAAATAATTGTCATTTAATTAATAATTCAAGCACTTGCTATCATTAAATGTTAATTCAAAGGCTTAAAAACAAATCAACTCATTAATAATATGTCGGATAAAACCTTAGATTTATTTTAAACATTCCTATGTTATTATCTGGTCATTAATATTTTCAAAAAATCCCCATAATTACAACAAACCCACTTAATCCATTGAAAATTGTATACATTCAATTTTCACTAATTTACATTTTAATAGCCTTTTAAATTAGTGATCTACTTATATTTTTGTTTATAAACGATACAAACTTTTTACTACGCGTCAGTTCGCGTCAGTTCAAGTACATCCGTGCACTTGGAATGCCTGAAGATGCCGAAAGGTGAAACCCGGGTCGTTAGCGACAAAACTCATGGAAAAGTACAAAATTCAAACAATTCAAATTTAAATTAAATACCTTCGTTAGATGGCCATATTTTCTACATTGGGAGTGGACTTGGACAAAAAATGATTAGTTCAAAATATGAGTATTTTATTTTTAAAATATTTTTTTTAGCTCCCCTTTGATTGCGAATTTTCGCTTATTGCAACAATTTCCAGAACATAATTCATCGCAATCAACTTACCTGTATTTTAAATAAATATATGTTTACCTTGTTAATTCTAGCCTATTATATTTCCTTTTTTGTACTGTTTTATTTCTTTAGAATTTTAATTTTCTCAGTTTGCTTTTATTTTGTAAGAATTGATATTGCCTTTATTCTTTTCGCAGGAATCAATGTTGCTGGATTGAACTCTTCTGGATTTTCCAAACTCAATTTGGTTGACAGACATTAAGATTTATTTATTATATACACTAATTGTTGGTTTTTACTTTGGTAATGAAGATTCATACCTAATTGGTTTTTGTCATAATAGTTTCATTGCTAAGTGGTCTTCAACTTTTTATTTATAGTTTATTTTCCTTGTATTTTACTTCAATTATTTTGCTAGGTTGTAATACCAATTGTTTGTCATACCTTGTTTTTATCACTTAACTTTTGTATAAATATCACTGTTTTATTGTTTTTCTTATCAGTTGACAATGCTCATCATGAGCGAAACCGGTCCTGATCTAATAAATTTTATGTGGAAAAAGTACTAATTTTTTTTTATTATTTTTATTACAATGCCATTCCACCAAGTATTGACAGTGAACACCTTAAAAGTGAAATATATGTTTTTTAAATGATGGCTGAGGGTTCGTTTATAAGACGACGTTCAACGTTTCAGGCAATTTGAAGTGTTCACTGAAATGATATAACGAGTTGAGAGTCTCATGCGATTTGTTGTCAAATGGGAAAATTACGTAGCTCTCGTGTACGACAAAGCCATATTTAACGTAAGACCATAGAGTGCAACTCCTTTGCAAAATGCAAGCTTTCTGCAACACCCACCCTCGTTTGCGTATTACTTACTTTAATATATTCAAATTATTTAATGAATTCATTGTCATATAGACTTGGTGATAAGCATTCACATTTATGTTAAACATATCCATATTTGAATATGAGATATTTTGTGCAAATTCTACATTATTTATTAAAGAGTTGATATTCTGATTTCACCAGATGATAATTAATGCCTGCGATGAGTGAAATTTGTCTTCAACTACAAAACACAATATGGAATTAGTCCACAAAGAGGTTATTCCATCAACTCATAGTTTTAAAATAAAATAAAAAAAAATTGTCCCCAATATAGAGCATATATATAATCCGAACGGAGTCTATAAATATAAACTATTTAACGAAAAATATGTGTTAGACTAGGCGTGGGGAACTCGCGGCCTTTTGGCTACCCTGGTGCGGCCTTCTAGCCAATTCTGTAATTCTGTAAATTTATGTAAATTCGTCAATTCCTGAGAAGCTGAGAATTAAATTCGTAAATTCCGGTCAAAGATTCCCTAGTCAATGTTAACTGCGGCCTTATGTCGAATCAGAAAAATGAATGCGGCCTTTAGAGAAGAAACGGTTCCCCACCCCTGTGTTAGACAATCGCGCTGTCAAATATTTTAAAATTGGCAAATTATTCAGGGTCAACTAAGCTCAATGAGAAATTAAATCACTTTAAGGATTCCAATACCAGTATTACCATAACCGGGATCCCGGTATCTATGATGTTTTATCAATATCAAAATACTTGTTCAGAAAATGCAAATATTCCGATGTTTCGGTATTTAAAATGAGCCAAAACCAAAACCAAAATTACACCATGATATTTGTTAATGGATATATTTTACTTTTCCGGTATTTCGATCTCTAAATATTTTCGTTATTTTAATATTTACTATACTGATGAAATAACAATATTAACAAATGCGTCTGAAATTGCAATCCCTACTCGATGTTAACCAATGCTTAATTACTAAAAATTAAACTGAAAAGATCTTAATTTTACATTTACCTTGTCGTTACTTGAACCCAACCTCTCCTAACCAGTAGGGTAAAGCTTTTACTATTTGACTACAGATGCATACAATCATTCTCTAAAATGAGAGGTTAAGTGATCGACTGACATATATTTCTCGTTAAATACATGTTGGTCCATTGTTTAGTTGTCAACCAAATCTCGGTAGGTGTTGTTTCATTTTTTCATCATAAATTAAAGTCTTATTCCATGGCATGGATATTTATGATTTCTGAAATTTCTTCTTACTCATCGAATCCTTAAACAAGAGGCGTAGCGACAGCGATTATATAATCACTTACCAGAGATTGGGCAACTAAGTAACAAGTAGTATAAACTCTATTTGTATTACATATGATCCACATAGGCATACTTAAAAAAATATCTATATATTAATAGTCGATAATGTCCGTCCGTCCGTCCATCCGTATGATTGTCTCAGGGGTGTCGATATATGTCCCGAGATCTATGTCTTCTTCTTCGAAACATATTTGTTAGCAAACTTATTTTTGACGCCGGTAAATTTTCTGACTACTTAAAAATGCAAAAAAAATCCCCCCCGTTGAGATCAACGTGCTTTACTGCTAGTAAATATAAATACTTGATGAGGTTGCATGAATAGACGACAAAAATTTATAAAAACAGGCTTTTCGCGGACAATACGTTCATTAATTATCTACGCTGGAATCCTTAATGAAACTTTAGCCGTAAACAATACCTTTAAAATCAATTGCGGTCTCTTGCATAGGTTTTAATATAATAGGCTGGAAACTTTTAATCTTAATTGAAATCAAGGCGAACCAACAATGCTGAAATTGATACTAGAACAAATTAAATAAGGTAAATGAATCAAGTGGAATGGCTTTTGAGTCTCCGCAGACCCTTTTTGTTTGAGCATCACTACACTCAATGAATTCTAAATCAATGATTACCTACCTACGTATATTTAGTTACCTTTGATACCGGCTAACTAGTTGACCACATACGGGACGACCCAATGTGGTTGATAGCTTGTATATATATCATAGTTTCAGTAGGATGTGTATATAAATGATTGAATCTTAATTTGTATACTAAAATTGATATACACCTACTATGCTTTGGATGTTTCAAGTTGATCATGTAAATGATTATCATAATAGCAAAATTAAACCAATATGGGCGCTTTTACTCATTTTTTGGAACGCTTAAAAACTGGAATAATAAATGCATTATTACCTTATCACGGAGACAATTAGTATTATTATATTATGCAGCTACTTTCATTCTCATAAAAAAATCTATTTCGGAATTTAACTATCACTAAAGTTTATGTCATATAATTTTTTGGTCACCTATCATTTTGAGACTCATTCGATATTGGCATTTTTTATGCATTTATGCACTGGATTATTCTTAATATGAAGTTCCACGAGATACAATATGCGCAGACAAAGACGAATGACATCACAAAAACCCATGCCAAAGATCTTAAAATTATTTACAGATGTAAATTTTTATAAATTATTCTATGTAATAATAAAATAATTGTACCTGACTGATTAGTCAATGAGTTGTATTAAAGGCTTTAAAGTACAGTAAGAATTCAAATTGTATATCTGTTACGTTTTTTTAGGATTTACTAGTATTGAAAGAATGATATGAAAACATCACGAGCATCAACAGCCATTGTATATAAATTCACATAAAAATCAACGGCATGAAAGACGGATTCATAATGCGTCCAAGCTTAATTGTCGATGACTTAAAATTCCTGCCTACCCTTTCCGATCCTTTCATAACTAGGCGTAGGAAGAGCGATTAGTTACCCATTAGTCCTGTTCTGGCCTTATTTTTCTATCCCTATTACTCTCTTTGAAAAGGAGAGCTAGAGCGACTGAGTAACAAACAGTTATTGTAGAAAAACTTCTGTTGAGATACCACCATTAGAAGGCCATATACTCCACACTCGGAGCAGAAATTGATAAAAAACTCTTTCACACTTACCAGAGAAAATATCTTTTTGAAAAGACAAGTTTCTATAAACACAACTAAAATTAAAAATAATATAATACAAAAAAATGTGTTTTTACGTTTACTATATGTTCGCATTCATAATTTCGTGATGCTTTTAGATTTATTACTAATATAAGCTTAACGTAGTACTTCACACCACTCTCTGAAAAGCCGGACATGAGCTTTTGAAAGCTCCTATCTAAGCAAAATTCCCAATGGGCCGTAAACTTAAGGCAGCGCATCTCTGTCCCGTGTAATGTAGGCCGGAGCAAATGTCGAATTGGGTGAGCACTGACGCAAATACCGGGCGCGTGTAAAGGGGGAGACTTCCCGCATCGGCGGTCACAATTAGTGCGGCCTGCCGCCGACCCATACCAGTCCGACACTGTTGACTTTACAGAACGCCGCATATTCAATATTGGGATCGCATCGCCGCTAGTTTAAGTATGCGAGAAATACATCGAGAGATATTCAATGAAAGCATATAATATAAACAATTTCACTCGGAAGAGTTAACAGCTTGTTTTCAAAATCGTCATGTTCATAAGACATTTTTAGTGTGTGAAAAAATCTAACGCAAAGAGTTGACTTTATTAGTACGCTGCACACTATTGCAGCCAAAGAAAATGTGTAATTACATTGTCGGCTTCTAAAAATTGTTGTTTCTCATTTGAATTAAATGCATTTCTTTTTTTAAATTTATTTCTTGTGAAAGAAAAAATATTGTGGTAAAGAAAAGTTAAACTTCACTTTGATCTTTTTATAATTTTTTATTGCAAACTGTTTTAAGATATTTAAATATTTTATAAAGGAATCATTACATTAAAAAATTGTAATTAAACACAAACGCTCTAAATTGTTGCTTATAAGCTGTTCCAATAATTAAAAAGGTTTTATTTTTTTTAACCACAATAACGTCAGTTTCTGTGACGTGGAATTTTAGAGAAGGATTTTCAATTATTTATTATTATGTTCTCGCAAACTATTGGTTTTATGATAAAAAAAAAATTATCATTCTAGGTATTGGTAAGCTTATTTTTTTCTTCCGTAAATATATTTTTTTAATTTGGGAATATGTTGAAATTAAAACGTACTCGTTTCACGGTACATAATTGCTGCGTTAAATACGAAATAAATAATACATCCATAAAATAGATGAGCAAAACTTTTTCTGATCGTTATATAAGAAATCAATAATAAGAGCTTTAATAGTAAAACTTTTTTGTATGTAATTATTAAATATTACGGTTAACCAACCCTTCTTTCGTTTTTTGATGAGTCAATCAAACAATAAGATACTTTGAATTTTTTAATAACACAAGAAGTGGAATAAAAACACTGCATAACAACAGTATACCAATCAAGATTTCTGTTTTCGTTGTGAGATCCTTTCCGTATGTGGGCCTGATATACAGTCAGCTATATAGATACCATTATTATAGTATGCTATTTCAGACAACTTATGACGATATACTTCATACCATTATAATCAATTCAATCTGCCTAGCTAATAGATAATAGATATTCAGATGAGATTTAGATGTGAATTGAAATGATGATTAGTTTGTAACTCGAGTACTATTCTAATCATAAAAATTTACGATATTAATGCTTATGATAAAATCACATAAAATTCACAGGAGCACAATTTTTAGTAATTATGAAAAAATATGTGCTACGTAAGTAAAAAGTAGCACTTTCTTAAGATCCGAAATATACTATTACTGCTGGAAAATACCGATCGCCGATTGGCTTGTTCTAGCCATATTATTTATTTAAAAATGTGAGCTTAGACACCAAAGTTATCTTTGATAGTGGTTTAAGCCAGGGATCTGTAGCGGAGCGCGGAGCAGTGGAGCAACAAGTTTTTGACCGGAGCAAGAGCAGAGCTGGAGCACGGAAATTTGGTGTGCTCCACTGCTCCGATATATATTTTAGTTTTATTAAAAGTTTGATAATTCAATATTTGATGTTTTTTTAACCCTGGTATCATTTTATACGTGGGCAATCCTAACAAGCGATGCATAAACTCACTTTTTATATTTCTGCGTGGTCTACCTTATTATAAATTCAGGGATCTGGAGCAAGTATTTAGGTGTCGGAGCGGAGCAACTAAAAAAAGTGGTTGCGCCAGATTCCTGGTTTTAACAGAGTTTATAGTAATTTTGAATACACAAATATTATTTTTGTAGTCATGCATTAGAAAAAAAATTGTATACTTAACTAAAAAATATCAAACATGGATTTTATGAGATTTGATACCAAGTTCGTTACACGACACTATTCACATTAGTGCAATAACTCGAAGAAAAAACGTAGTTTGATTTACGACTATTTACTATTAATGTAAATTGTAATTTAGCATTATTTTTGATATTACAAAATAATTTAGCTGAGTATATTTAGAATATCAGTCTGTAATTTCAATAACCCTTGTTAGTGCAAAATGAATGAGATTTCCCGAAACGTTTTAGTTGGGCAGGTGTAAGCGATTCCAAGTTCCTGCGACATTAGTTAAGCGATCGTTTTGGCCGGAACGAGGATTAACTTCGTAATCAATCCAATGAGAAAGTGAAACAGGGAAGGGCGGGCCAGGTGAATATCCCACTAGCTAAATGCCCAAATGATCCTAGAGTTAAGGGAACAGAAATAGTGTGGGGCTTTACGTAGTTAATGAAAGGATCATGCGATTTTATAACTTTATTGCTGACCAAAATCATTAATTTATTTCATTCACATTTTGAATTTAAACAAAAAGGTGACAGTTAAAGTACACTAAGTGGGTTTTATGCATCACGCATGTTTTATTTCGTAGTAGTATATTTTTCTTACAGATCACGAAAAAATGATTAAAAAAGCACACATTTTTGTGATGAATGAGCTGTTAGAAATTGATTTTTTTTACGGTATTTCTCTCTTTTGACATGTTTTTTATTGTGAATGATTTTTATGATCCTCTTGACTAAAGCTTCACTTATGAATCATCCATAAGTTTTACAACCTAGAATACAACAACGTCAGCCTTTAGTTATATACACACCCTTTCTAGATTACATACGAAATTTCCTGGATTGGTCATTTACTCTTGGAACAAGGTGACAAGAGTAGTCAAATAAAAATAAACTCTTTAAGAAAAAAAACTTAACAACTTTTATTCAACGTGCCCATGCATAACGTATTCTTATATTTCATAATAATCAATTAAAATACATACGTAAAAGGGATGTAATACATAGTTTATTATATTAACTAAGAAACCGAGAATCTAATTCGCAGGTTCGTCAAAAATTATGTATTCCGAAGAAAAAAAGGAGTAAAATGTATCAACATCATCCTCACAGAATTTACTGCAAACATCATAAGTTGTTGATGGAAAAACCTTATTTTTGGTTATGTAATTTCAGGGTTTCACAATGTATATTTTTTATAAGAGGCAAAGCATTTTTATCTTTGTCAAAGTTTGTGTGACGACGATTTTTATGTAAATAAATGATTTATACGATTTTGATATAAAAATATGTTTCAAGTGAGGGCGCTTATGATTCCATAAAAGTTTCCACACAGCTCAACACTAGATTCAAGGGCCTTACAGTAACTTGGGGTACCCTGACCGTTTTTCCAGGGGATGGGTGGAAAAGGGACAGTATACAGATAAAATAGGGCTTGAGAAAGCTTGTGGCCAATGTTATGGATGTATTTGCGGATTACAAAACCGTTGAAAGCGACATAGGTATAACTGGAACCACAGAATTGTAGATGCATTTTTATTTTAATCCATATCCACTTGAGGAGCAAACATTCAAAAAGTGTTTTGTCACACAAATACAAAGCTTGGAAAATGATGATTTAAGTGTTGCAAAAGTGACGGTTTGTATGAATGTGTCAACTTTATGATTTCATTTTAATATGAAAAAAAACCTTTTTGAACACTAATTTTGATTTCCATTCATAGGTTTTATTATGGGCTATCAGAATTGATATAAAATGCCATTTTTCAAAATTTGTGACAAAACACTTTTTGAATGTTTGCTCCTCACTTTTAATGTTGAGCCTACGGTTTCCTAGTGAAGATATCTCAACATTTTTTTTCCCACTGAAACTGTATGTTACCTCTTCTTTTTCGAAAAGTAGAGATATAAAGGATAATATAACAGCATAATTAGTGGTTAGCTAATCGCTTTGACGGGTGGGAGGGAAAACTTTAGACATCACAAGCATACATGCCTTCGAACAGAAAACAATGAATCGGTTGAAAAATACTGTTCGTGATGGCAGTCGAGTCCGTGAGATTTGTCACAGAATCCAATATTGTTGACCACTACGCATTGAATTTGCCTTGTTTTCATATACTTAATCAAAATATCTTAATACAAAATTGAAGTAAAAGCTTAGAAGCATTTTCAGAAAAAATCAGAGTCACTCTAAATATTTATGATAAATAATGTAACTACTATATTTTTAAAAATGTTTAATAAGCATAGTATTCCTTATTCCGACAAAAAAAAACACTATTTTCGCAGCGTATGTTTTTTAAAAATTTAACCAATGTAACTGCATGAAGCAGTAAAACAATAAATACAAAAAAATGGACTTCTTTTTTAATTTTAACTTTGTACGACTAAATCGGTTTGACTAAACGTGACTTTTCATTTTTTTATTAATTAAGATTATGTTCGATTTCACCCGTCCTATTGAATGTACGAAAATGACAAAAAAAATATGTAAAAAGTGTAGATTTTTTTTCGATTCAAATTTTGTATGACTATTAGTAGATTATATGACGGTGCTGGTGTAATTAATTGACTGGTGAAATATATCTCCAATAATATCAAATAATAAATTTACGACTGAAAATGTGAAACCGTAGATGGTAGACCCTTGCTTAATGCTATGTCGGAAGGTATTTAAGAAGGGTAAAGTGGATAACTGACAAGAAGTTCGTATTTGCGATCTTACTTGACATGAAAATATATCATATTCTACCGGTCTCAAAAAACTACCTTGACGTGTTAATCTACTTTAATTTGTAAGTCCTCTCGCACAAGAGTCAATAACTTGTCACTTTATTTATTATAATTGTAAACGAAACGATTCAACGATGAAAAAATAAACAACGAAACTTACTATTTCATGTATATTATTCTAAAAAATAAATAAACATTTTTTGTTCTAATTATACATAATTTTAAATGTAAATAAATTTAATTATTGAATTGAGGGATAACTTGTTACACAATGGTAGGATATATAGAGTTAAAACATAGATACATATTTTATAAATATTAACAATAGGGTTTTTTATTGAATGTGCTGGGTTGAATGTCTAGTTAATAATGAAAACTTAATGTTTTCGCGATTATTCCTCCAGATAATTAAAGTATTCTTTGATTAATTTAACCTTAAATGTGATTTCAATATTATTTGACTACGGGTGGTGAAAGAAACACTTCTATCATTTATTAATTTTATAGATTATTATTACAGAATTGTCCATCTTCATGTCCAAATCTATTGAAATATTAATGCTTTAGGATTCCAAACATAGATTATCAAGCTCAATACAATGAAAAATACATTTGTCAAGTCTCAAATACGACTAATAGACCATAACAGAAAAAAATATTGAGCATGTTTACGATTCTAAAATAAGTTCACATACTGGTTGAAATGGACAGTATAAATGTCTTTTATTTTTAGTTGCAAGCTAAGCAATAAAGATGACCAAAATCTTTTAAAAAGTTTAGACGTTTAAATAACTTATGTGAGTTTGTACGTAAAATTTTTAGAGCTGCAATCAAAGTCTTAGATAAGATAATTCGTTTCAGTCACCCTTGCGGGCCACACAAAGGGCAGTGGACTAATTGTCATTCCCAGGACACTGAACAAAACTTGCTCAATTTATTTTAACAGCCAAACAAGACAAACTGTAACATTCAAGAACGGTAGCAAGTCAACAATCGTGCAAAGTTACCGTCACGTCTGTACAGGGATTTGCAACTCCTAATGTATTAAATGCATACATACTGTTCATGTGTTTTTAGTCGTTGTAAATGATGTAAAATATACTGGAGCTTCTTCTTTCAGTTTTTCAAAATTGAATTAAAATTACAAGTAAAATTTTAAAAATAACAATAACTTTGTGGATCTCTTAGACCAGGCGTAGGGAAACTGCGGCCTTTCGGCTACTCTGATGCGGCCTTCTAGCCATTCTGTAAATTTTTGTAATGTCGTAGATTCTTGGGATTTTCAGTGTCAAAATTCTTGAAAAACCTAAAAAAAGGTCCCACGCTGGTAATTTTGGGAAATTCGCAAATTTATTGGCATTTGAAATTGGCATGAAATTGTTTTCGGCCAGTGTTTACTGCGACCTTCGTGTCGAATCAGAAAAACGAATGCCGCCTTTAGAGAAAAAGGTTTCCCACCCCTGTCTTAGACTCATAATGGAGCTTATCTCAAAAGAAATTGTTTTACAAAAACTTCACGTTACTCAGTCGCTAGGCATTTCTTCATCGGAGAAAGTAAAGATCAGACTAAGCAATGGCAATTGGTTAGTTAATCGCTTCCGCCATTCTTCTTTTTAAAATGGCGCTTATTATTTTTAAAGTTTGGCTTGTAGACACATAAATGAATGATGCTTTCCATTATCATGATATTTTTCACTTTTGAGTATTTCAAAATGGGTGTGTTGTTAAATCAGGTTTCTCGAATGCCATCTTGCTCACACATAAGAAACACAGTCACTTCAAAATACGCGTGACTGGTACTTTTTATTACTTAACGTGAAATTATTATAATAGGTTAGATTAAGCAAGTAAATCAGTTAAATACACACAAATAGGCGTGGCTTAGCGCACATCAAATAATCAGTCACCACGCGTTAAAACTCCAGCAATTTTGAAGTAAATTATATCCATTATTTTAACGTTGGATTTTGATTAAGAAATGTAAATTTTATGAATATAGAATATTTAAAAAAATACATTTGACCAGATTTTTTTTGATCAGTCTGCAACCTATTTATAGTTTTATTTTTGTTTTTATTTAAATATTGGTTAACAATTCCAATATTTTTTGCAAGGCAATATTAAAGTTATGATATCTTAAAAGCGAGATTTCATTATGTTCTTATGTGGTTGTTTCGTTTGGCTTTTTGTGACAAATGAAGTGAATATTACAACAAACACAATTGTTTTCTGATCCCTGACCCGGCGTCTTCTGCCCAAGACTGATGACTATTCGACAGGGGGCGACCCCTGAAGATGTTTCCATCCCGCCGACAGATAAACGTCTCAAGTCCTTGCGGGATGTTAAACTAAAATGGCCCTTACGGCAAATTGCCGGCGGTCATGTGGCTTGGTCATTTGGATGAGGAATGCCGGGAATGAACGCATTCGAGGCAACAGCGTAAGACGCTCGTCCCGGGGAGGGGTGAGGGTTATTTCAGGAGGTGAAAAGCGACTGAGATTAATGACGTCACGCCCACAGTACTCCGATCTACCGTTCCTTAAGCATCTATTAAGATTTTCATTTCGTTACTCTGCATTTCTCTAACTATAGTCTCAAACACAAAAAGGTAAAACCGAAAACCGTCTAGTACTTTCAAATATCCTTGTTTTTACTATTTGAGGAAAATTATAAAAAAAAACTTTATTTTATACAAACTAACAGTTAACTTACCATAAAAATAACGTATTTATAAATTACTAGCGAGTACCCGGCATGCGTTGCAATGCCACTCAAAGAAATAACGTGCTTGTTTTTTTAATTCTGATTATTAAAGTACTTTTGGATATCTTTTGTTTTTCCGTCTGATGCGTATACGAATAAATCTGAAGGTTTTCCAACGGGTGAGCAGGTCACATACAGCTGTCCATGTGAGAAGCATAGATTTTATAAATTTAGTCAACACCCTTGTAGCGATTGTCCCTGTGCTTTGTTGATGGTCATTGCAAATGCGAGTCACACCGGAAACTGCAAACATTTAAATTCGAATGGCATATCTGTTGGAATTATTGAGATGCTTGGAAACAGTACATTATCCCCTTTAAATTTTCCTTTTAATTTGTTTAGCTTCAATGATATTGTGCATTATCTTTTTCACTAAATGTCTGGTACCGTTGCAAAGTGGTGGATTTATATTTCGGAGAAGAATGATAGGTACGCTAATTTTCAAAACGTGTAACGGCATGGCTGGCAAATCAAGTGAATTTAATAATTCAGAAGAATTAATTGCGATATTTTTGGGAAAACTTTGTGAATCAATTCTCTTATGGTTTTTTTAATTTTACAGAAGTTTGTTGGCAATGTAATACATTGTGTGGATTCATCTATTTCCAATGTTCCATTCCCAATATCTAACAACTATTTTGCGAAACGTTCAGCGGATGTGTCATATTGTAGTTTTACACGCATGCTGGCCTTGAAAACCAATTTCTGCACGTGTCGCCATAAAACTGATGATTTGAGACATGCATTTAATTCATCAACAGCTGTTGAACGTGGTATAACTGGTAGGGTTTGTCGAAAATCACCAGACAATAAAATAAGTGCGCCACTAAAGACCACTATTCATTTCCTCTCAAATCTTTTAGTGCATAGTGTAGAGCTAACAATGCCTTTTTGTGCGCCATAGTACATTCGTCTCATATTATGAGTTGGCATGATTGAAGTACTTCACCTATTACGATTTTTTTTTTGATATTGCATGTTAGTGTCTCAGTGATTTGCATTAAAATGCAATTTCAGTGCTGAATGCGCTGTTCGACAACATCCAAAAACGTTCACACCAAAGGAACGCGAACTGACGCTAAACTATATGAAATACACACATTTGTTAAATTGATAAAAGTCACCAGAAAAGGCGATAATTATTAGAAAATGCGCCACAGAGAATCCTAAAAATAGCCAATCAACGGGTCCAATTTTGACTTTTCGTGACCTATGATTTGCCATGAAACTGATAGCCGTGGCACGCAGGTCGCTTTATTCGGCGAAATTTCTCATTGTAAAATGGCTGCACTCTGGGGTGGGCTAGAAGAAGCTCAGAGGGGCTTGCGCAAGCATTTTGTGAAATTTTGCTAAGGTCGGCCAGCTCCTTGTTAATCTAAGAGAAAACAATATTCTCAAATCAAATGAGTTCATAACTGCAATTTCTGACTTAAATATGACATCTATGACAGCATCAGTATACACAGTAGTACATTTTCGGCCATTTAAATTGATGAGTTTACAGTAAATTGCATATTGTTACATAATGTAAATGTATTAAGTAAAAATCGATTGCTTATTTAAGTAGTCCATCAGAGTGATAAAAACCCCACTTGTTCCCAGAATACCGAGAATTACTTTGATATAAAGCGAGCCCCTTGTAAACGCATTGGCAACCTACCGCTGGCTGTGATAATTTAGAAAACTTTAAGGGCGTCCGCACAACAAATCATCAAAGTTTTATTGCAATCGAATGAACGGTATAGATACAGGAACGCATAAAGGAAAAACTACAAAATTACCGTATTGGCAGCCCATCGTTGTATGTTTTGATTCAAAAACCTTTGCTGGTGTCCGCAAAGCAAATCACCAAAGCTTTATCCCAATCAGATGAACGGTATAGAAACGCATACGGAAAAAACAAACAAATTAACTTATTGGAAGCCCACCGCTGACTGTATTTATTCAGATACCGTTGCGAGTGTTCGCACAACAACTCACCAAAGTTTTATCGCAATTGGATGAACGGTATAGGAATAGGAACCCATAAGAGACAAACTAACAAATTAACGTATTGGCAGCCCACCGATGATTTATATACATTTGCGGCCGTCTGCACAACAACTCACCAAAGTTTTATCGCAATCGGATGAACGGTATAGGAACGAATGCGGTAAAAAACAAAAAAATAGCGTATTGGCAGCCCACCGCTGATTTATACACATTCACGGGCGTCTGTACAACAACTCACCGAAATTTTATCGCAATCGAATGAACGGTATAGGAACGCATACCAGACAAACAAACAAATTAACGCATTGGCAGCCCACCGCTGATTCATAAACCTATTCTGGTGTCCGCATAACAACTCCCCAAAAAAATTATCGCAATCGGATGAGCGGTATAGGAGCGCATAGGTAACAAACATACAAACATTCATTTTTATATATATAGACTAGCTGTAAGCCCGTTGCCCGGCAACGTGAGATTTTTGTTGCATTGTGTTTAATTTAATTTATTTTATTTTATTTTATTTTATTTCATTTCACTATCTATTAATTTGAAAATTTACGCAAACAAAATACATTTCGTAGAAGAAGAAGAAGTCTCGAGGACATCATCAGTACGCACACATTTGTGAAAAGTGAAAAGCGAGTGATTATTTTATCGACTTTTAATATATAAATTTAGTATGAATAAAAAAGTGGAGACTGGAAGGTGTGAAATCGAGGACTCTCACTCAAACATACGGACATTATCGGCTATTAATATATAGATTGCATTATATAAAAATGATTATGTATGTCAAATGTTTAATGAATCATTTCTACGAGTACTGCTTATTACTCAGGTGCTCAACCTTTCTTTTATTTGAAAAGAGGATTGGGCTAAGATAGCACTAGTAATTGGCTAACCACTAGCGTTGTGGGCTTACGTGTCGGATCTCACAAAATCGAGTCTCAGTACGAACAGGATTTTTTGGATCTCAGTTTGAAAAATTCCTTTCAATCCTTCAATTACTGGTTATAAGGAGAGCGATTAGTTACCCACTAGTACTGTCCTCGCCTTATCCTTATATCACTACTACTTTGCTTGGAAAAGATGGGTTGAGTGACTAAGTAACATACAGTTCTCGTAGAAGAAACTTGTATTCGTTAGAAAGCTATATGCTCCACATTGGAAGTGTACATGGATAAAAAAATAATAGGGTCGGTTTAAGCAAACTTATTGAAAATATAAGCATTCGAAAAAATATTATATCTACGTCTCAAAAATCTGGTTAAAATAATGGTTTGAATTTTTTTTTCTATACTTAGAGACATAATGAATAATATAAGTTTTTACAAGGTTTTAAAAAGATTAACTACAATATTTTTCTATCAAAAGTTCATTTTCTGGGTCACGTCTTTTATGATGTTTAATATTTCACGTTTTTTCGTCAGCCGCAAAGTTTAATAAACTTTTTTCTTTAAACTGTAGTAAAAAAAAAGCTTACGCCGGGTGTGTAAATAAAAAAATCTTAATAACCGAGGGGAATAATGTGTAAAACACTTTGTTTTAAAAACATCAAACGCATAATACTGCGCTGTGTACCGCTGAAACACAATCTTGCGCTATTTTATTATTATAAATTTAATTAGAGCGAATCAAGTACAACATTGAAAAAACTCTGTGAATTATTAAATTTATTACCGAGCATATTAAATAAAAATAACCGTTATATCCAATGTAATAAAAGAGTTCATTTTGTTAAACTTTATTTTAATTGCAAATAATCACTTGGCAATTTAAGGCCATTACTAGTATCCTTCTCAAAATTTCTATCAAATAATGAGAACATTCCTTTATTTTTCCATGGTTATTTGTGTCTTATCGTAGTTTTTTTATTACATGGTACGCTGAATCATTGAAATTGCTTATTATATGTTATGGACAAAAAAAATGCCTAAAAAGTGCAAACCCTTTGTTTCATTCACGAATTAGGCAAATTATTCGCCGAGTGCATGAATTTTTTGCTTATTTCATGCATTGATTAAAAAAGATAGAAACGTTGCACTCCGTTGGTGCTTTTTGCAGCTTTTATTTTACAAAAATGACGTTCAATACCATGTATCATGTTAAAAACTATAATACTACGACCTAAGGATTTTATTGATAGGTATTGTTGTGATCAGGTCATGGTTGATTTTTAACATCTTTCGGTGTTCGTATATCGTGATTTGGTTGAATAGCTGTAACCATTCCCGCTCATGAAATTTATAAAAAATAACTTCTAACTTGTTAAAAAAGGTACAAACTGGAACGTGGACAAAACTTTTGTGACGCAGTCAATAAATCTCAAGTAGCGTAACACATATAGTGAAAAAAATATTTCGTGCTTTTAAAAGAAGTGGGTACCTATTTTATTAGTTAGCTGAAGCTTTTATTTTGGAAAAAAATATAACTAATCCATGGCACAATCAAAATATTTGAAGTTTTACCACATCTCAATAATATTATATCAAGATAAATTTTGATTTTTTTCAACTATCATGTTGATGGTATAAGAATAACGGCAGATATTTTGCCTAATTTATGAATGAAGAAATTTTCGGTACATTTCATGACGTAGCAAGTTATTTCATATATTCGCCGTTACACCATTTATATATAAATATGTATGTACATACAAAACTTTGAACATATTATCCTCCAAAATAAATTGAGTATTATGGCTATCATTGATTTTTAAATCACAACATTGATTACTAGTGAAGAAAAATTGGTTTGAAAATCAATCTTCGATCCGATTGAACAAATTGGGTTATTAAATGAGTGGAAATCTATAAATGAACCAAATATTATCCACTAATTTAAATATGATTTTAGCTCTATTGAGTCTTTTTAGATTGTTGTAAAAGAACATCACATTACAATAAAATATACGAATATAATATAAAATACAATTCAAATCTGTTTCATGGAATATTGTCTGTGTTATTTTATGCTACACATTTTTTCATGATAATATTTGTTTATTTTCGTTGTTGATAAAATATTAATATTTTTTTATTTTGAATTGAACAGAATACTTAAGTCTTTTTTGAAGGTTTTTCGTTTAGTTACAATACAAAATTTTGTATCGCTAAGCAGAATCGGTTCCAAAATTTAAATATTGAACACTGAAATATATTTTATTACATTGGGATTTTTTTATCACTTTTATATACTTATTTCACATAATTTAATTTTTATCACTGAAAAAACGTGCAACTTATCATGGTCACAAGCATCACCAGTTGATAATGCGCGTGATTGGTAGAAAAAAATGTTTTATGTTATTGATCTAATACCGTCCTTCCAAGAATTGTTTGTGAAGACCATTAAAACAATCTCATTTTAATTGTTAGTATGACTTACTAAAGACAGTATTCAAATGAGGTTTGTAAAATATTACTACTATTTAAGTTATAATTTGTAGTACGTATTACAAAAATAAAAACGATAGCATTTCCAGAAAATAGTTACTATTGTTGCAGTAGGTGTTTGCATTTCCTTAGTATTGTAAACAAGATATTCCCTCAGAAATGCTGTATAAATAATCATTAAAACAATATTTTACGGTCTTAAAATTTACATCATAATAATTATAATATGTTTGCTTTTAGCTGGTTACGGGACGGGGACAAAGCGGGGAGCTTTCCGGAAAAACGTTTTTTTCTTGTTCGGCTTTTTGCATTAAAACAACGTCGTGTCATGCAAAGGGTTAACGCTAAAAGCATTACAGCGTCGTGATGCAGTAGATGTTTCAACTAATTATTCATTAGTTTATGTATTGTGGTATTTTTTACTCAACAAACAACCGAAGCAAAGAAACTTAATCATTGCATAAACAGGATATCAGTTTGATAACGATTATACAAAACCACAGAAATTTGTTTGCCAATTAGAATGCAACTTTTTTTTTACTGTGCATGATTAAATGAAAAGAAACAACAAAACAACTTTTTATTAGTTTCGTATAATTTAATAAAGATTAAAACTGGTTTCGCTAAAGAACAAAGCGAAATTGAAAATTTTTGTTATTTTTTAACCTTATACCGAAAATATTAAAAAACCTTGAATGATAATAATTATCTATATTATTTGAGTGCACGCGTGTTTATTTTTGAGCTTAAGAACTATTTAATTATGTATGTATAATTATTATACATATTGTCTAGTCAAAGTTTTTATTTACTTACTTGTGTAAATGCTTTTATAAAAAGAATATTTATTTTTATTTTTTATTTATCTTTTTACCAATCATAATATTTAAACTGAATTAATTTTAGGTTTTTACTAACCATTTGCCTATGAAAATACTGACCAACCAAATGCGAGCTCTGAAAACATGAAAGGCAGTGTCTAAGTATTTTTAAAGAGATTACAATTCCGTACATAGCGATAAGTTAAATAAAAAAATAAGGTTCCAACATGTACATTTTTGAACAACTTAAATTAAGTTTGCAACAAAATCAACGGTTCACATAGTCCTGTATATCAAACACGGCAGTTGTTCAACGAATTTCACATAATAATTTCAATATGATTTTTTTTCAATTTCAATCAATTTGCAACATTTTAGGATCGTGAATACTGCCGCCTTTGTTTCCCCAGCCGTCAAATATACATAAGTTTTATAAGTATTATACTTATATATTTAAATAAACAAGCAACTGAGAGTTGGGGATATTTTTCATGAATTAGTAATCCATAATAAAAATACAATAGTGTCAACCGTGAAAATATTTACTGTCTAACCAAATGGATTAAAATTCATATTCTTCATTAATATTTTAGCTCTGACACGTTTTTTTTCATGCACTTTAGTAGATAACTCTTTAGAGTTTCTATTTTTTTTTACAATTATTAGAGAAATAAATTTATTTAACCTGTATATTGATATGCAACTCAGAATGTTTATTTATTTAGGTATAATTCAAAACTATTTATTTTAAATAATGGATTCTTATTTGACTTTGATATAAAAGCTTTACATTTGTCTCTTTGTTTATCAACTGTGGCCGGATTTCCAAAAACATTTATAAATCATATTTTTTAATATGATTCGGCCGAATCATGTTTGTGTCATACTTAATAAAAAAAATAATGTATCTGAAACGTTTTATACGATTATCGAATGCTTATTTTTTCAAAACAAAAGCTAAAAGAGCTTAAATTTTAACAATGCATGAAAAATAGCGTTTTTATAAAGAGCAGCAATACAAAGTGAAATCAAAATGATTCCATTTCAACGTTTTCAATAATTCGGCAAAATAATATTACCCACGGCTTAATCTCTCAGCCCGAGAATTAAAAGCTTTTAGCGAGTCCTATAAATGATGTTTTTCATCGTTTAACTTTTAGTGAGGTACGAAGTATTTTATGGTCATTAAAGAAATTTATGACACCTTAAAACGAACGAGTTTCTTGGTACAGCATTATTAAAAATGCATTCCATCTTCCCAGGAAAATAAGAAAAATAAAATAATACGTCACTGAAAAGTACATTTTTGTTACCTGCATCTTTTCTTTTTTTAAATAATAATTGTTTTAAAATACTTAACGAATAAATATAACACAAATAATTGAAAACAAGTGAACATAATTCAAATTTAAAAAAATCAACAAATGTAATTTGAGATGTTTATTTTAACCGATGTACGTGGTCGAGAGATGAACGTCGTTGGATTTGACTGCTGAGCTGCAAGGCTTGAATCCCGTTGCGTGCAGTTTCATAAATTTATTTTTCAATTGATTTTTGGTTTTCTGACCGAGGGCATGGAAATTTCTGATGTGCTAAATTTCTTTCCAGCCATTCGATTCTAAATGTAGGGTGTAGAGAGAGCGATTAGCTAACCACTAGTCCTGTCGTATCCATACTCTATCCCAGAAATACCCAATTATGTGCCCGTAAGCGCGATGGCGCTTGTAGAATAATTTCTGTGCGCCCTCCAACATTGGCCCCCACCAATTTTTTAAAATGAATATTATACCTTTTTTTAATATATATATATATAAATATGTATTTATTATCATTGTACAATTATAAATATCCTTACAAAAATAGGTGGTGCCCGCCGCCCGTCCAATATCTTAGAATGCGCTTTAGGTTTCAGAGAGGCTGGGGATCCCTACCCTATCCCTTCTCTTTTTGAAAAAAAAGATTGAGCAACTGATAAGCAAACAGTTTTAGTAGTCAAACAAAACGCAAATTGATTAATCTTTTCCGTATCTTCTTGATCTCAATATATTGCTGTAATTTACCTTAATGTAGTGAATATCTATCAATTATTTGCGAATTCAATCAATGAATTCAGTGATGATGACGATGTAAAACGAACCAAGCCCGTCTCATAACACAGGGCCACATTAGGTCTGATTACTATGCGAGTTATATTCCAGTGCATTAGCTGGCCGAACGACCGTGTCATCATAATGGCGCCGTACCAAATGCAACGGTAATGCGACGCGGCGGAATAATTTTATTTTATTTTATTTTATTTTATTTTATTTTATTTTATTTTATTTTATTTTATTTTATTTTATTTTATTTTATTTTATTTTATTTTATTTTATTTTATTTTATTTTATTTTATTTTATTTTAATTTATTTTATTTTATTTCATTTTATTTTATTTTATTCAAAAAAGTGGAGACTGGGAGGTCGAGGACACCTTACAGACACTCATACGGACCTTATCGGCTATTAATATATAGATTTTTACCAGAATTCGCACGGTGTATGAGCCGATGTGACGTGGAATGAGACACTATTTGGTATATAAAAAAATCACCCGTCTGGCATTCTGTCACGTATTTGGCAAGTGAGGTATTTCCAAAGTTAACTTATTCCACTTTTTGACGAAAATGATCTATGAATACCAATTCACGAGCCGAGTACTACAGGATTCTATGTGGACAGCTGCACCAAAAAGATATGTGCATTTGAAATTTTGAATGCTTGTATTTTGAAAATTATAAATGTTTCCAAGTTTCATTTTGATTGTATAAATCAATGATAGTACTAGCATGATATAACTATTAATAAAATATTGTTAAAAATAGTTCTTCATAGTTAATTAGAAATACCTAAACTTCCATTAGAACCTTGTCCATCTGAAATTCAAACAAACCGTCAGTGCTACAAGGTTCTAACTGAAATTTGTATGAAAGCACAGGTGATTCAAAAAACAGACTTACGCTTTCTATATAAAAATAAAAAGAATTCTATGGAAGATATCTAATGTGATCAATATTATTGGAGAAAATATATAATAAAATGGAGGATAAATAGAAAAATTAGTTTTTTTTTCTTTTTTCGTAATTTTTGTTTGATATCATTAAGTACTAAGTTAATATTGTAAAATATAATAATACCACACTGTAAGAATACAAAACATCATAATGGTAAAAAATAACACCATTGTGCTGAAGAATAAAAATAATTGATCAAAATCAGGTAATTGAAAAAAATACAGGAATAAAATTATCAAAATAAAAAAGATATTATCAAACCTATGTACACTCACACAAGTTTTGTCACTAACAAGCCGGGTTTCGCCTTTCGGCATCTTCATGCGATCAAGTTGAAACCACAGATATCTTGCGAAGCGCACATAAAACTACGGCTTATTAGAAATTTAAGCGAAATTTCAATTTCATATTAATACAGCATGTAAATAATGCTACGTTTAAGACTGCCTCATTATTACTTTAGTTTGGCCAAAAGTCGACACTTAGAACCTTGTAGTACTCAGCTCGCGAATTGGTTTTAGTACAATTTGCAACGGAAATTAACATATTTTTTGTATTTGCCAACAATTTGTCAAATTGAAATAAGTGTACTTTGGAAATTCATCCATCAATTGACGGTGTGTCGAGCAAAACGATCGCGATAGACTCACAAAATGAATGTTCATTTGACATTAGTATTTATTATAACTTTTCTCAAACATAATTTCATCATGATGTGACTCGAAAGGCAAAAATTATTTTGTTATTTATGAAAGAAGAGATTTAGTGAATGCCAGTCACATAGCCGACGCTACAAATAAATATAAAACTCTATAATCATACAATCGAAATGGTCTATGAGTTAATGCGACTTAGATCAGTGCTTCAAAACTTGGGGTCCGCAAAAAAATCATTCTTTCAACATTCTTTGTGATAAAATATGAACATGTGAAATAAAACAAATTCGGGGGTCTTCAGATTGTTGTTTTCAGATTTATGGGTAGTTTCTAATTTAATAAAGGTGGAGTAACCTACCCATAGCTTAAGATAATTAACTGAAGGTTACTTGGTGAACTTTCACTATATAATTTGAATCATTAAAATCATGTACACCCAGTGATGTGCTGCTATGGCTTTGCATCGGCTCTGTCGAGCCGGTTGTTAAAATAATTTTGTTTCGGAGAGCTGGTTCTTAAAATACGGTTTTTTTTTGCTATCGTAATTCCGAGATCGAATTTTTACACGAAACTTGTAGCCGTTTTGTGTATTATTTTGTTTGAATATAAAAATATTAACAACGCAATTTCAATATGCTCTGCAATGATGGAACGAGGATTTTCGTAATTGAATACTATAATTTTTGTTCAGAATAAAGGGCAAATTTAAGTATTTTACATAAATCAGACTTAATGACCATTAATGATACGTTAAGTTATGTTTAAAACTTCATAAGATTCCACACCATTCGTTGAACCATGGCTCAGAAGTCACCATCACACAGCAGAAGATAGAAGAATAAGACCCGTCACGGTTAATGTATAGAATGTGCTTCAAAACACTATTTGGAATGAATTTGTGTAATTTATAAATAATTTAATGTTTAAAAATTGGAGTTTGATGTTTGCCAAGGTGCGAGCCGGTTGATATCATTTTAGCAGCACATCACAGTGTACACCCCTATTAGTTTTGATACAAACGAACCGACACGTCAGTTGAAGTTAATCCGTGTACTAGAATGAATGGAATTAACGAGAAGCGAAACCCAGGTCGATTGTAACTCAACTTATAGAAGTGTACAAAATGTTAACGCAATGTAGATCTTTGTGCACGTTCTACCTCTTTTTCACATAGATTTGGTAGAAATGCATGAAAACATTACAAGCATTCATTCATCGACAAAACTATTGAATACAACTTCAGACAACTGTTTATCTGTGCATTGAAACTTTCGACTACTCTACTGAATTGGATGACAGCCCATTTAGCTCCGTTGCTTAGATGAAAAACCTTGTATCCCAACATATAATGTTTTTAGAAAATAAAATACATTTTCCTTTTTGTTTTTTTTCATGACTAAGATCTCTGTTTCTAACTTTTGATTTTAATTACTATTATATACCGATGATCCATTAATTTTCTTTCATAAACGACGACGTTGTGTATAATATTACCTTCCACATTACACTACATATATGCTATGTATAGTATATTATGCGAGCTCGTGCATATTCTGAAACAATATGTAATGATATAAAATTATTACTATTTTAGTAAGCCAGCTTCTTGCGTTTAGTAGAAAGGAAAAAAACCAACTTTTCTTTTTTATTTAATAATTTATGGATTATAATTAAAGTTTACTTTAATTTTAAACTACCTTATTATAACCTACAAACAATAACCATACTTTACCATATTACAAATTAATTATCTGTATCGAGAAGGTAAATCCCGTGAAAAATAAATTGAACAATGAATTATATTTAATGTTTAGCTTATTCGTAAATAACCTTAAGATAGTTTATCTGAAGATACGTCTAAAAAAACAAACGTGTCACAATTTAACACAATCAATGGAATAACAAAGTCGGTAAATAAAATTTTACATTGACGACAAAATTGCTCGTTGTGTATGTTTGAACGCCTACATATGGTATGGAAATTAATGTGATGACTACGATAGTTTTGCAATGTCGTCGGGAGAGGAAAACGTCGGGCCTAATAACGACCGAATGATTTAAAATACAAGGAATGGGCAAGAGGACAAAAGACAATATGAAGTGGACAGGTGATATTTCACGGAAAATTAATTAAGTCAATAAAATATTAAGTGGCTAAAAATTTCCCTTCTCAATTTATTAAATGGAGACGAATATATGACAGACAAAAGGCGTGCAATCACTAAAAGACGTTTGTATGAGAATATATGACAAATATGAAATTAGTTTGGTGTTTTTTATTGTGTCGCAAAATCATTCACCGTAAATTTTCATATAACATAACACGCCAAAATTTAACGTTTGTTCCGCGAAAAGTATGAAGTACAGACAACGAAGACTTTATCTTATTAGGTATTTTCACCTAAATTTATATACTGGGGTACGTTATTCGCGTTCCCCTCTCCAGGGACAAGATTTGAAGCCTTGCCTAACTTTTTTTTACGATCTTTACGATGATATAATGCTTTGAACTGTGTTCTTTATGGCGCCGGCAGATGGCGCCGCTCGTAAACGGAGAGAGAAAAATCTGCATGATTTATTGGAAACGATGGACCGGCTGATTGATTTTATGAGATAATCATATGAAATTGTTTTCCTGCGTGATTTCTGAAACTATTTACATACACCATTGCACACTAAAATACTCGAATGCAAAAAAAAAACAAAGGTTATGCCAAAGAAAAGAAAAAAACAATATTTTCTTACAAACGACTTAGGTTTTGCATTAAATTCTTTTAATCATAATATACTAACCAACATAGTCCATATCATGGTTGTTACAGAAGGATAAGATTTTTATAAACAAGATTTTCAAATATGTAGTCTCGTAAGTCTTTGCGCATTTTACTTGTAACTTTAAAATTGTAAAAATACGAACGATTTCCAAAACGTTCTTAAATAAATGTAAACTTTTTTCTGGATACATATCTTGTCTTTAAAAAACTTTTAACACCTTTTAAGTATTTATGTATTTTTTAAATATGAAATTAAATGTTCTTTACGGTCTATGAACGTTTATTTAATTTAAAGAAATACACAATTAAAAGGAATTTAGAATTTCACCTCAAGAATCTGAAACCCGGATCATTATTGAGCATATGGAAATATACAAAATTTTAACAATTGAAACTCAAAATAAAGTTTCACAGATGATGTTTTGCTCACAGAGAAAATGATATAGTATGAGGCTATTCAGAGGCATTTTCAGACTTACTATCGCAAAATTTGCTTAAGTAATGAAGCAAGATTGATCCTAACATTTTTAAATTATGAAAGAGGCGAAACACGTGTCACAGTTAGTAACACAATACGTGGAATAATCAAAGTTATTTTAAATTTTATATTAAAATGAACTTCTACAAAGTTACCGCCGAAACTATCGAAAGTATTAAAATGGTATAGCATCCAGAAATTTTGTCAAAGAATCTTGCAAAATGAAAAATTCAGACTCACAGCTGTATTTTACTGGAGGTGTGATATATTTGACGAATTTAAAGATTATAACTAGTTAAGTTTAGATAACCTTATGTATAAAAAGTTTGCAATGATTTAATAAAAATAGTTTTGATAGAAGAACGAGGCTTCGTTTTATTCCCTATAAATACAGAAAAATAACAGTTTTCCATATTGCATATTTTTAGCACATTTATACATTACTAGCTACGCAAAAGCAAATATACTATGTTTTAACATTGATTTTAGTAATTTTATGATTCATTGTATGTTAAGAAAATACATATGTTTTTAATAAAAATAATAATACAAACTTTTGGGGTATAAGGATTGGGTATCCTTTGAAAATTATCGATAGAAAACCCTGAAATAGGAAAGATAAATGAGGCATAAGTCGCTTCAGAGAGAAATATAGGTATTTCTAAGCCTAACATAACATCATTTCAAAGAAGATCCGCGAGCATATTTTAATTTTTATTAAGAGCATCTATCCAGTATTTATTTTTCGCTACTTTCACCCAAAAGCCGTTCCGGAGGGGCCGTTTTTGTGTGTAATCGCCCGACCGTTCGACCCTTTCACAATCGACCCGACTTAATCTCAAAAGAATATTACATACAAAAACTTCCGCCTTTCATTTTGCACGAGCAATATAACATCACGACGTAATAATTCGCGAGATGTAGCCGCCCCCGCCCGCTTTTATGCCGGCCCACCCTCGGCGTCTCCTCGGCCGCCCTTCACGGACAGTTAGGCGTAAAACGGGGGCCAACTCGTCACTGGGTACCGCAGCGTTATGCTATTTAGGCCCTTACCCATTAAAACTGATACATCACTTCTAAGACTTAGGTAAATTTATACAATAAGTATATTTATTGCCTGTTAAGAAAAACATACGGCAAGTGTGAAGCGCTTAGAAAATGAGTAAAACATTGATAAAACATACAAAAACAAGAATAAATTTTCTTGTAAAAATCTAATACATATATTATATTATCGTGAATTTCTTGCTATAAACATTGTTTTAACTGACACTATAAAACCCACAAGTGTTTAGTTATCAACTTCATAAAAGTCAAACACTTTTAACATTTTTCAGTAAATTTAATAGATTTTGTGTAAAAACAAACGGTTTAATTTAGTGTGTATTACTTGTATCTTGTACTTTATGTCTTCTCAAGTGCTTATATGTATTTGAATTATGGCCAATTTTTAAACAATTTTTTTTATGTTGACTTCTTACGTGAATCATATGCACTCCTTTAATAATAACCAGCACTAGCAACTGTTTGTATTTATATAGTGTTACTTCATTTTATAAACGTAGATGGAAAGACCAATTACTAATAATAAGCTCTTCATTCTCTCTACATGCAGTTTGTATGATCAAGAGGTGTGTGTAACGTAATGGAAACACTAAAGACACTCGTAGCTTTTAACACAATTTTTAAATTCGGTTTAAATGTCTGTTCCTAAATCGAGGCCGTGATTATTACAGAATCTATATTAATATCTAACATTGATAACATCGTTATTAAGTTAATTCTACAAAACTTAAAATATTTTTAGGGAAAGATTATAACTTTCACGCAAAAGTCTTTAGAAGTTCATTACCAAAGTGTCATGTGCCTATAGCAACGCTTTGCAGCTCAGTTTAAAATATTTAGTTCCAGCGAACATCTTCACTTAATAGCATTAATGATATGAAAGCTCTTATCCCTTAATCCCAAACCCTCTGATTTACGTGAATTTACTTCGGGATAGAGTTTACAGTTCTATACACCAGTGGCGGGACGCTTTTTATATCTCATGCCGGAAACTTTAATATTATTTATGTACTATATGAAAAAAAAAATCGAAATATGATTGCGGAAAAAATTACAAATCAGCTAGTTTATATGATTCAAAAAAGTTAATTATCAGCGTTTTTATTGTTTATATATTCGCTTTTTTGTTGGGAAAAATATGACTTTTATTAAAATGCTTCATTTTATTTTCATAATAGATATTCCCATGGTTTGAAGCTGTTTTCATTTCATTTCTTTCGTGTAATTCATTCGATTATTTGTTTTTAAGTACCTCACTGTTTAACATAGTAACTCGTAGACCGTTGTAGCTCGTCGCTACATTTAGCGTAGAGAGAGAGCTACTATACACGCTACGCCTACTGGCTCCGCCCAGTGCTAAGAATATATTAAGCCTAGGCAGTAACTCGACTAAAAATTAAATCGCCAACTTCGTAAGGTCTACGGCGTTAAGATGTAGTTATAAAACCTATAATTTATCGTGTAGCTTCATTGTCATGATTAAAACTATTCTCTAATTTCATCAGAGAAGATCAATTAAGAAACCCTCGTGCAGGCATATCTTAGAGGAAACATTATTGAATTAAAACATTTAGTCTAGCCGCAAAGATTCTAAATTTAATAAATTCTACGTTTTAATAAATTAGATGAATCAAGCTTGTAAATAAAATTATTGAAAAATAAACTGGTTGATAACGTTCAGTATTTTAAGTCTCGTAAATCTCATTCGAGATTTGCTGGAATAAAAAGGCAACACAAAAAACCATGTAATATTTAAAACAAAAATTATTAAAATTTAACAATAATCTCAAACCATAAAGGTTTATTATTGTTAAGTGTATAAAAAACACAACACGTGACATTACAGCTGACGCTAGCTAGTGTGGCAGGTATTGGAAAATATATTGAATAATCTAAAGAACAATACACAAAGTTTATTGCTAAATATGTCTGCTTATGTTTTTTCTCTCGGCCAAAAAGCTGAACCAAAAATTAATATTCCATCAAAAACTGCGTAGTTATATAATTCGACTGTGGCAAGGAAAAAACACATAAGCCGCAAATAACAAATTTTACATTAGACTCTAAAAACGTTTTTTTATAATAACAATTTTGGGCCGAATTGATGTTATGCAATATACACAACCTTGAAGTGCATGGAGATTGATAAACTGGTGCTTAATTAACTTAGTGAAACATTTCATAGTTTGATATATTGCTTTTGAAAATTGATTGCATATGAAAAACCTTTATGTTCTTTTTCCTGATCGCATTTTTACAGGCCTTTATTTTTTCAAACTTTAAAACTAAATTAAGATACCTATTTGTCATTTTCAGCTTGCATCCTTTTGATAGAACGTATACCAAGTTGTGTACATTAAGATTATCGAAAAAAAACTGTTGGTTCCGTCCTTTTGCCTTTTCTTATTCGATATATAAGTATCCATAACTGTCTGATCACACCACCAAGCTATAAAAGTAGATTGAGATATTGACTGAATAAAGACTAGTATTGTTATGTCCAGGGTTCATAATGAATAAAAACATTGTAATGACAAAGAAATGATTGAATTAAATGCACTACATTATCTCTGGTATTTTTTTTATCTCCAAATTTGTCTACAACATAGTATATATAATAACATTAAGTTGTAATCCGTTAAGCACATTATACGCTATAATATTTACAAAAAGCATGCCCCAAACCAATACATCATTCATTCTGTAGATAAGTACAGTACTGTTCGCTTAATACGCTAGTGATTGAGATAGCGGAAGTCTTTTCTTATCGCAAAATAAAAGAAAGATTAATCTTGAGAGAATTCTCATCGAGTGTCCGACATAAAGTAGCATCTGTTTGTACACAAAGTACAGACGAAACATAGTAGATATTGCATGAAAAGTTTATCTATTGAAAGTAATATTGTTTCTTATGAAACTTCTCAATGTGTGTATACGAGTTTGTAATGCTTTCATTGTCAAATATTTTTAGTATAAAATATTTGTCAAACTATCACGCTAGGTATTAATTGCTTCATTTTAGCACAGAATTTTTCACATGCCTGCTGTTAGGGCATCCTATTTTGGACCCTTTGTGTGATCCTGTGATCTCAGGATTCACAAACATTCAATGACCATAATTTTTTTTTTAAATTCGTTTACAAATTACTAAAAATAACTAGTGTTACAGCTAACGAATAAGGCGTTATATTTTTTTTCCATAAGTCATAGTTGCTTGAGGTCAATTCGAGTAGAAAATATATTACAAACGCCCGTGTCCAAGATCTCAAATTAAAATTGAAAAATTGTCATGCCGCCCTACATCAGAAATGATTGAAAGTGTATTTTGTATAACATGATGAAAAAAACATTCTAGGACTGTTGTCAAACATGTGAGAGAGTAAGACCACAATTAATTTATTTAGTATGTATGCATCATACAAAAATATGTATATAAACATACTGAGGTGTACCAAATTGTTTTATTACTAAAATGTATGGTAGTAAATCAGGAAGAGCTTAAATTTTAAGCTTGATTTTTACATGTTTTATTGAATTCAAAAATTCGGGATCGGTATTAAGGACGATTTCGGGAGTACGGGATCCCAAATCCCTGTATTGGATGCACTAACTGCAACCACAAAAGATGATTCATCTCTTGTCTGAAAGAATACCGATCTTTAAATGCATCTTTTCATATGCAATACATAAAACAGACTCAAATATGCTATTTTGATTTTTTTAAATCTTCATTACTTTAATAAAAATAATAAAACATTTTTAGTACTTTTTCCACATAAAATTTATTAGATCAGGACCGGTTTCGCTCATGATGAGCATTGTCAACTGATCAGTTGACAATGCTCATCATGAGCGAAACCGGTCCTGATCTAATAAATTTTATGTGGAAAAAGTACTAAAAATGTTTTATTATTTTTATTATAATGCCATTCCACCAAGTATTGACAGTGAACACCTTAAAAGTCTTCATTACTTTATTAATTGATTATTTAAAAAGGTAAACAACTTCATTTTACACAAATTAAAAAATCAATATTGGCTTCGTATGAACTCAATGAAAATGAAAATATATGATGAAAAGGAAGGCTGTATTTTAATCTTCGAAAATTCTCGATATATTTTTTTCATCCTACCAAAAAGCTTTTTCTTTAGTATCAAAGAGGGATGTTTTATTTTGATTTTTAGTAAAAACATCTTTAAAAGCATTCATTCAAATTGAGATTACATAACCTTACAATATGAAAATGATGAATATTTAGTCAATGTTAAATCTGTCTCACTTATATTTTGTTATTTCTAAATAAAAGATATAGCACAAAAAATTCAACATAGTAATAATAATTATTTTTCAGTTTTTTAAGATGTTCAAAACAGTTCATGATGAATTTCTTTATGTGCTTCCTGATGAAAAGTTGTAATCTTCAAATCTGATTTTTTAGATTTTTAATACTTTCTTATCCTAACCAGTCCTGAATAATAGAGAGAAGAGAAGGCGAGTTAACAGTGTACGAAAAATATAACGCTACATCGAATTTCAATATTTTATGAACTCTATTTTAACTATGTTTTCTCTGATGAAAAAACTTTCAAATTTTATTTGGGGCTGTGACATCTCTATTGGTAGCAGCGGCGTAGCTAAAACCATTGGGGTAAAACAAAAAAATAACAAATTCCTGTGTTTCTTAACATGACAATATGCCATCGTATCACTTTTCAAATAATACTCAGACTGCCTTTCGCAATATGTAAAATACGTATTTTTTGGTATCATGAATTTAAATTAAGGGTCAAAAAACTTTTCAAGAAATATACCGGATGATTTATTTAAAATTATTGGGAGGCCAAAGACAAAAAAAAAATCATCGAATTTCAAAAATCACTTTTAAACGGAAACTTTTTCAAGTTTTGAGTATTTTACGAAAAACTGCTTTGCATAACTGTGTGCCTAACATTAAATGAATTATTTTGTTTGCATTGTCTATAATTAGAAAATGTTTAATAACCGTTATATAATAATATTAGTCTCGCGGCACTTAAAAGGTTAAGAACGTTGGAATACCTTATATATCAGGGATGGCGAACCTTTTTGGTTCCGCATGCCAAAAATCCTCAAACATTATTTCTCGATTGTGCGGCGTGCCCAAGCTATAAAATAAATATATTTTCGTTTATCTTGGGAAACATTAGAAACTTAATAAAACGGAATAAATTAATAATTCACGAATTATTTAATCAAAATTTTAATTCTTTAAACTCAATTAAATGGAAACTTGGAAATCGTTCGCGTGCTACTCAAATTTTCAAACGTAACACCTCGGGCACGCGTGCGCTATGTTCAAAATTCCTGTTCTATATGTTCACCTGTTAAAAGTTATTTTCAAAATACGCAAAGACTTATCAGACAACCTAACACTTTGCAGACTATATTTGCGAGTAAATCGTTGTATTCGAAGGGTTTCTGGCTTATGTATGGCTTAATATTTTGTTTTATATTAGTTTATAAATGCTAAATAACAACGGTGTCACTTGCCTACGCCCGCATGTCGAATTATTTGAACGTAATGCAGCCGTTCACCCAGCGCTTGGCTTAAACGCCAAAGGTGTCTAGTTTTGACAAGCAACCGCACAATGTGTTCATCGGCACACCCCAGGTATCAGACGCTACCTACTTTGGCACCTTATCCTGGGGCTTTATTAAATCGCGGTATTTGTTTAATTAAAGCTCGCCTACCTGGAATGAGGGCAGGGGAGAGAAAGGTGATGAAAAGAGAATGTCTGGGAATGAAAATCTGAGAGTTAAGCAAGGCATACATGGACAAATTTAGTAGAAAATATTGGATCAATTTAGACTTTTACGTATACTCAGAATCAAGGCGACTACAATTTTAATAAAAGTAAGCTTTAATTTATTTCAATGATTTGGGCTTTGGACCGCGACTTCCCTAGATGGATGTGGTGTCACAGGGTCTGCAAGTGCCTGGTGTATGAAAGCGAGGGATCGAGTGGAGTGGATAAGAATGATTGAGGCGGCCAAAGATCACTCTGGATCGAAGCACTAACAAGAATGACAAGAAGAAGAAAATGCAACGCGTCATCATTTAATTTGTCACTGTAATACTAAATTTAAACAAATTTACTTAAGGTAAATAAGGAAATAAATAAAGACAAACATTTGTAAGCAAAACATTAGAAAGAAAAGATGCCACCTGCGTGGTCGAGTGGTTTGCTTTGTTAGCTTCGGTCACGGAGGTCACGGGTTCAAATTTCACGTAAAAACAGTTTTTTTTAGATATCTCCATCATGAGGACATGTGTTCTACATTAAAAGCGAACACTAGTTAAAAAATATAAAACAACAATTCATTATTTTGATCAATTGATAAAATCACACATTAATAATAATCGGATAATATTCGTGATGAGCGAAACCGGAACTGGCCTTAATATATAATGTGAAATTAAGTGCTTTAAAAATGTGTTTTATTTTCTTTTAAAGAAAAAATGTTATTTATGTTTGCAAATACACAGTTGTCGACCTTTGTCGATAAATAAACAAAATCAGTATTAAAGATTAAAGAACTCTCTTCGAAAAGATATCCTTAATCAAAACTGGTAAACTGTTGTGCATACATATAACTTTTTTGAATATTGTATTCGTAATTCTTGCAGAATTGAGCAATTTGAATTTATAATAATAAAACGGATTGGAAACAATTTGCGTTTCATTAAACATCAAAACAAAACCGTGACGTGCCAACAAAAGTTTGACGTTAGCAAAAGATAGAGTAGGCATCTCAGGCGAAACGGTCACTCATACTTTACGGCGCCCAAAACAAACCCTTTCAAAGTATCCTGTTATTCTTTCAGCGCTAAGTTTAATTAAAAACAAATGCTTCAATAAGGTGGAACGTAATTGAATCTTGGTGAGGCGTAACTTTAAATATTTTGCAATTTTATACAATGTTTTCTTGCTTTATCCTCCAACAGAAAGATGTTATATCTCAATTGGTTGCAATATTATATGAGCCTTTGAGAGATGAAGTGAGCCAACTAGTAAAATGGTAAAAAAAAAATTTGGACTTTGGTGGATTGCTTATTTTTATTTTACGGATATAACACTTTTGTAATGTGCTGAGGTTAATTCACTTTTACGATAATTTTAAAGACGTGTAGAATATTACAACGGATCTAACTTTTTTTTCTAAAATACCACTTAGCTCACTTCACCTCTAAATTTCACATATCCTATTTATCATCTTCAGCTATTATAAAAGTAACTCTCATTATTTTTGGCACAAGTTTTTAAATAACAAAATTCAAAAACGATTTTAGATATCTTATGTGTTTGATCTATCCAAAGCATTTCGATATACCTAACTTATTAAAAAAAACCTTGACCAGTCTTATACTCAGTGTACCCAATAGTATACAAGTAGGATATTCGTATTTTTATATAAAATATAATAAATGGTTTATTTAAGTAATATTTTTTCTCTTTCTACGTAAAAGTTAAAGATGAAGATCCAAAAAAATATGAAAAATCAATGAAATTCGTTGTATAGGTCTGCTTAGGGTTCAACATAATATGACAAAGGATGTAAATCAATAATTATAATATTAGTAATGATGTTAGCTTTTCACACTAACTATTTTCTTAGAATAAATCAATATTTTACAATACTCTAAAATATTACACTTCGAGCGGTTAACTCTTTACCTAAGGATTATAGCATCAAAAAATCTTTATTTTCATTGTTAATGTCGTGCCAGAAAAAAAACTGAAAGAAATCTTTTGAAGATATCCATTTTCGTGACACGAAAAAACGTTCATGACTGCTTCACTTGCATAAAAACTTGATAATAAAATTCTATTCTGTAAATTCGAGACGTCTGATCTAAAGTGGGTTTATACTTGGAATAATCCTAGAATTGCCAGTGATTTCACATTGAGAGTTAATTGGAATTCCAGGATACAATTAAAATTCTACGTCAGCGAAAAACTCGCCTGTGTATATTTCGAGCAAAGCAACAAACAAATAGGTATTATCTTCTACAACTAATTTACTGTAAAAAACAACGCTGAACACTTTGCAGAGTTTTAAATTACTATGACACGTCAAAATGGCATTCTGAGATAATTAGATTTCAAAATTTATATCATCAAAACTAAACGTTATTCTGTTTTGAAGTACGTGATTTTTATTGCTCACTATGTTACTTGAATACTTTCACTGTAAATATTTATTGTAACTTATATATTATTTTCCGTTATTTACAGTTATTGGAACAAAAATGCACATTTTTATTTGGACATTCCCTTTTCAAGTTGTTGCATAGAAAACAATCAATATCATTTAAACCTCTTTTCGCAACCATAAATTCATTTAGACTTTTGACGTATTTGATGACAATTTTGTGGAGATGCAATTATAATATTAAATTAAATTGTATTACTTTGTTTTAAAGCTGATTTTTTTACAAATTGTAACACTTATAACAAGTATGAACATAATAATGTTGCGTTAAATAAATCCAAGGAGAATTTGATTTAGATTAAATTAATTTCATTGTTCATGTCGTTAATTTGAAAGCTTCCATCGAAAGTGCTGTCTTCTTTGATACAGTTGTTTTATATCAGAAATTAAGAAACGACTAGCAATTTTTCCAAAAAGAAATTATAAAAGTAAAATTAATAGTTAAAATTCGGTGGAAAGAAACAAATATACCGTAATACCTATATAGTTTTTAACAGCATTGTTTATTATTAAAAATATGCGGAAGTTGGATATAATTATTTCAGACATATAAAACACACATTATTAACGAATTGGGAATAATAATTTTTAAACAAACAGCGATTTGACCCGTTAATACTTTGAAACGGCTCGTCTATTGCCGAATTCATTTTGTTTGTTGTGCGTGCAAAATTATTATATCGTCGGGTCATGATGTTTGCTTGTTTTTGCGACCAATTTGATCCCCAAAGAGCGGTTATATAATTAAATTGATTAAAGGTCCGTCGAAATTTACACCTTTACCTGCTACACTACCTCTTTATTTATTCAATTACAACGTTTTGTTTGCATATCTAAATATTTGAAAATAAACCAAAATTGCGGTACGAGTTTAATAGTTATTCAATTTTATATATAATTACATATGTCCTCCAAACGAAAACCTATTGCGGTAATAATTTTACATTTATATAATTCACTATACACTTTTCAAAGTGAATTTTGATTGCAAGGATGGTTTATAATTAATTATGCATACGATAAGACCCTCGACGAATTCTAATTGCCATTTATCAATATTAAAAATAACTTCTTAAGAATTGTTAATGTGATTTTAAACATTTTATTTTAGCCTGTCTAGTCTGTCTGAGACAAATGATACGAAATTTTTGTGACACGGAACACTTGTGTGCTATTAGAGGGTTTGAGGTGTTCCACGGCATATTGCAAATAACACAAAAAAACTACACAGGTAAATAAAATGTTAATATAGCTCATTTTTATGATGAAAATCACATGATATTTTTGTTTGTTTGCAAAGTCTCTATCAACTTGTTGAAATGAAAATTATTGGATAGACAACGCTGTAGCTGGAGAGATATGGTGCATAAATAAATTAATGTCAATATTTTTTTTAGCTTTATGCATCGTGACTCACGATTCAATTCACGAGTATTTATTGACGTTGCAAACATGAAGATGCGAAAAAAAAATCGACTCGTATTATATTAGTTCCGTATTTTTATAGTTACTCTATTCAAAGGAAAGACAAGTTGAGCGACTGAGTTACAAACGTTACGAGCAGTTGTTGTGAAATACATTCTGTATAAATAAACTCCATTAGTTTTCTATATTATCTCAATTAGGATAAAATATGGTTAAAAAAAATATTACTTTATTATCGGAAAAAACATGGTAATTGCTCAATTGATGTATTACGTCAATTTATTTGAATGGAAATTTGGGTTTTTCAAAATCTCCGAAACACTTGAATTGATTTTCATTTGGGATTGAGTGTGTTCGGATAAGGGTTTATATTGAAGTATTTCAAAAACAAAGAGATAAGATAGCAAGAACCCCGTGCTCGAGAGAGCCTATTTGTAAAACGTTTATTCCTGAACTTAGGCCCTTGGCTGGCCCCTATGGCATTGATTGATTGAAAACTTAATACAAAAAGTGATTCGGCCATCGAACCATCTTACTTGCTGTGAAGCGACTAGAAAAACTATCATGAACAACAAAAAAAAGACATATTCGATACGTTTCCGTAGTTTTTTCGTGTTCAATGAAATACTTTCTTTTGATGACAGTTATTATCAATTGTCATCAATCTACGCTTTATGAATAAAGTTGTGTACTTTCACTGACGTTTTTTAATGTCATTTAAATACATTTACATTATGGTATATTTATGTTCAAATTGTTTCACATAATAGCTGTTGATGATTAAGGACACTAATATGTATTACCACTATTGTTTTCTATCACCTACTAAGCCTTTGCAGCTGTTCAAACAAACCGTATCCATCAACGTTAATTACAAACACTTTGGAAGAACTGTTCGAGAATTATAATAGTATCAAATTAGTTATAAATAATAAATGATGATGTATATGTTGAATGCATTAACACTTTTGTTAAAACATTATCACATTGGGGTTAGCTCTATCTAAGGCATAGTTGCTCAACCCTTTTGAGCCCGTAGCCCCTTTTAAGTTTCATTTTTTTAAGAGACCCATACTTATTAATTTTTTGAAACTTGGGAAGAATGGAATAAAATTTGCTAAGAAAACCACGATCTGCTACTAGGCCCTAAAACAGGGACAGGTTCTCTAGATTAAAATATTTGTCTACACATGTCATTACAGTGTAATGACATATGACCCAAGTGCGGCCCGCACTAATCCCCACGTAAAATATTTGGCACTTTTACAACAAAAGGTTGCCGACCGCCATAGGGCTTTCAATCCTAGATTGCACTGCTATTCGGAAATTTGAGACCTTTTTTTTAGCTCGCTGGCTGATTTAAAGCTTTTTTTTCGCTGGCTGACTTGAAAAACCTAAAAATTCAAAGATTGCATAATTATTGAAATCTGTAAGACCTTTTTTAAAAAAAATATATATATTTTGGCACCTACCATCTTTTATTTTATATACTAATAAAGACACGTTTTAAATGGTAAATAAATATTTTAAGCTGTTCGCGCCTCCCTTTGCAATAATCCACGGCTCCCAGTTTGGAAATCATTGCTACAGAGATAAAGTAAATGTTTGTATCACTTTTAGGGTGTTCACTGTCAATACTTGGTGGAAAGGCATTATATTAATAAAAACACAAAAATCCTTTGTACTTCATTCCACTTTATTTAATATGTCAGGACCGGTTTCGCTCATTGCGAGCATCAGTTGACAATGCTCGCAATGAGCGAAACCGGTCCTGACATATTAAATAAAGTGGAATGAAGTACAAAGGATTATTGTGTTTTTATTAATAAAATGTTTGTATATCTTAAAGTTTTTATTTTATATATTACTACAAATTTATATGAAATTTTGTATGATTTTACTTAATTTCCACAAAAACAGGTGCCACAAACTTTATAAGCAAACATGTTGTTCATATTAATAACGATTCGTGAATAATTGTTCATTACGTGATCATTTAAGTTCGTTCGCTGTATCGAATATTACTGATATACTTTCATACATGCACTTCTGAACGTGAATTTTATGCAAAACAATAACAATTATAATAAGTTACGACATCTTTGTTATCAAAATAAATGGCGAGAGTACGTGGTATTGGAACCATCGTCCTTGCTTCAGCCATTAGTGTTACGTATATACACGCACAGATAATTTCAAAGATCGCTCATTACATCTGATTCACATACAGTTATACAAATTGATTTTTTTTTCATGGCAGTACGTAAGTTTTTATTTTACATTAGTACATATTTTAGACATCACAAACACCTGTTTCTTTGAAAAGAAATCGATGAATCGATTCAAAAAATGCTGTCCATACTAAGACCTAAAACCGTGAGTTGGAAGAAAATGACGCGGATTTTTGCACCATAGAGTCTTTAAACTATTGAAACACATAAAATTTACTCGAGTAGAACTCCAGCGAAGTAATTCAAGATCGATCCGTAGCCAAAATATACATATTATAAGCATCAAGTATTTGAATACGTAATTTAAACAACTAGAAGAATATAATAACCTTTAAAGCATATTCTGATTTTTAATCGGAGTCTTAATATTTCGGATGGACTGTAATTTTTAATTAATTGTAAACGCGAATGTGAAAAAAATGTATTCTCAAAATATGTACAGAAATTTATTGGTATGACTGTTTCTCTTCTTTTTTTTTATCTCACTCAATATATACATATTAAATTGAACTAATTTTTGTTCCAAAACAAAATCTAAATTTGTTTTTTTTTCAATTGGATCCACATAAAATACAGTGGTGTATGTTTCTCCATTGAAAGCCTGTGATGTTATTTATTCTAATGTATAACGCTCGTGAGAAACCTCCTTGCGATACTTATCTTCCATATCATAATCGTTACGAGCGAGCTGTATTAATGTCGCTATCTGCCCGCGGGCCAGGCGTAAAAGGTTTACAACCACTGTCGAAGCATTGTTTTACACCTCTGCGTATTTTTATGGAGCTATTACCTTTCCTCTTGAGCTTTTAACTCATCGTAGGAGGAAGCTTTCAGAAATAGGTATTAGAAGGTGAGATATACATGTGTACGGGAGCCGGTAAATTGCTCGAATGCAATAGCTCGAATGCAATAGCTCGAATGCAATTGCTCGAATGGAAATTGCTCGAATAACAAGATCCTCGAATAACCAAATGCTCGAATTACAATTTGCTTGAATTGCTTGGTTATTTAAATGGTTTTAATACAGTTTAGTGTTTATTACATGGTAGTTGATCGCTCGGAATTTTATTACACCATACGTACTTTTAGTTTATAAGCCGAACTTTCGATCGAATTGCATATTATTGCTGTACTATTTATCATAATTGAATTAAATTAAAAAATTTTAGGCAGACATTTAAGAAATACTACCTATTTTATGCCTCCGAAATCAAATCCAACGACCTTTTCCACTCGACTACTGGCAACTTAAATGAAACATATTTTTTTGTTGTGAATTTTTTTGATTTAAGGTTTTTATTTCCCGACTTGCATAAATATTTTTTTAAAGAATGAGTAATTAATGCTTAAACTTTTATAAAACTTTTATGAATTTTTTCGAGCAATTTGTAATTCGAGCATTTGACGTTCGAGGAATTGGTTATTCGAGCAATTTCCATTGGAGCAATTGCATTCGAGAAATTTACCGGGAACGACATGTGTACTTACTTAGTCATAATCAGTTGAATAGAGCTTATTGTTTTTTCATCCATATTACCTTTAAGATTACCCATCAACGAATTGAAAACTATTTTGGAATCTTTCAACATTCACTTTGTCTCTAAAAACTTATATGCCTATATAAAAAAGGGGCACGGAAAATATGAGACTCAAAAGGGACCACAGGCCAAAAAAGGTTGTTAAACTATGGTTTTAATAATTCATTGTTGTTTACATTAAATATTTATAATAATATTGATAATGGTGTTTATATTAGTTAAGTAACTTGTGGGTATATTTGTCTATATATGTATATAGATATATCCGTTTGCTTTGCAAACTTAATAAAACCGGCTGTGATATTTACCTACTTATGAACAAAACAAATAAAAATTAAGTATTTATGTTTCATTCGCCGTAAACAATACATTATCTTAAATGGTATATTCTCAAAAAAATACACGCACTTTCTTGTAATTGTTGATAATATTTTGAAAAAATTCCTTTAACAGTAAATACATACATATTTGTATTTAAAATAATATTCCACTGAGAACTTGCAGCGTTAATGTACGGTATTAATGAAAAACATGGTTGGAAAACTAGAAAAGCTCAAAAGACTCGCCAATGCTGAAAATCTTGCTTTATTAATTAAAAATTGAACAGAAAAACAAAAGCGAGAGAATGAATTTAATTTAATTAAATGAAATTTCATTTACCAACATAAATCACTTTTATTCACACAAAACAAAATATATTATCATTTTGTAAACAAATATAGTCCAAATTCTTAAATGAGCTCACTTTGATATTATTTTTGAAGAGCTAGATTAATTTGTTTTTGAAATATCTTAAAGTATTTTATCATTTCATCAGATTATTTTTAAATACAGATATTTTATTCAGTTGAATTGAATAAAGTTATTGTATTGTATGAATTGTCTGCGCGGAACAGCCTTAAAGCTTTCATAATCTGTGGGATAAAAACATCTGCTAGTTGTAAATGAAATATAGTTTTAGTGCTTAACTATTGATTCAATTTCTAATATTTATATTTCTGCACTGTAAAATATGTAAAAAATAAATCTCACTTACATGACTTTGACACACACAGTATACCAGATACGTTTCAATAATGTATTCATTTTTATCAACATTAAATGGTTTTTCTTATTTGTATTTTCTTTGTATTAACAACTTTGTGTTTTTTTCATGTCCTAGGACACGAAACATGCAATTTTACTGTATTTATTTTAAGGAAAACATTTTAACGAATATTTGTATTAAGTGTATCAACGCATTCGGTATTTAGATTTATCTCAATATCAGATTTATCTCAATATATTTTTACGAGAACTGCTTTTTACTCAGGTGCTCAACCTCTCCTTTTTCGAAGAAAGTAATGATAGAGAGATAGGGCTAGGACAGGACTTTTTTTTACTTGTCCGCTCAAAATGTGGAGCATATGGACTCGTAATTAAGTTTATTTCAACAGAAGTGTTTCTACGAGAACTGCTTGTTACTCAGTTGCTCAACCTCTCTTTTTCCAAATAGAGTAGGGAATAGAAGGAAAGAACTAGGACAAGACTAGCGGTTAGTTAATCGCTCTCGATATGCCCGTTCATAGGATAGGATGGGTGGAAGGGGGGTTTTCAAGACATCACATACATCCATGCCTTTGAACAGAAATTCATAAATCGATTGAAAAATCAATATATAAAATTGCCCCTACTGGGATTTGAGCCCGTGACCTCCATAGCGGTAGCCAACTACGTTGACCACTCGACCACACAGGCGGCATGGACAGGACTAGTGGTTACCTATTCACTCTTGCTTTGCCCCGTTAATTTTATGATTGGAAGGATTTTTTTAAGATATCACAAACGCCCAAGTCTTCGAACATAAATATTTTGTAAATAAAAAAATGTCTTACTAAAAAAAATATTTCAGCGCGATTCTGGCAAGAAATATCGATTCCCTCGATTTTCTGCACCATTAGATAATTGGTCAACAAAGTATGTTTGTCCAGTCTTGTAGATGTAGGATGTGGGGTTTGGCAAAGGGTGCTAGTAACCCGTGGGCAACTCGTGGGTGACCCTAGTAGTGGCGAGTCTGTGTGAAGCCACAGAGTTACCGCCGACTCACCCTTGTCTCCGCAGAACCTTCATCTTCGTGTTGTGTTCCGTGGAACTGACGCCGGCGCCCGACTTGAGGTTTTGCGGGTCCGAAAACGGTTAATAAAGGGATACAGTGTTCTGGCCGCCTAGTGTTCAACTTAATTGATTCAGTCGTTGAAAATAGATCCAATCCTAACGTTTTCCTAAAACTAAGCTCATTCTTTATTATGTATACAGCACGAAGAATTAGGCGTACAAGTGCATCCTTGCAAGATGCTTACCGTCTATATTTCAGCAACCCATTTGTGAAGAGACAAGTTCCCTACTACAAAAGGAAAAAAAATACCACTTGAATAAGTGGTATTAGAATCCATGTCCGCTCTCAATGTCGATCATATGGCCTACTAATGGAGATATCTCAACAGATTACTTAGTTGCACAACCTTTTTGTTTCAAAGAGAGTGTGGATAGAAGGATAAGATAGGGTTAGTGATTAACTAAGCGCAATCGCAACACTCGTTTTAGGATAGGATGAGCCTTCGCACAGATATGCTTTAATCAGGGGTGGGCTGGAAGGGGCTCGGAGGGGCTCGAGCGAGCCCCTTGTTAAATTTTACCAAGGCCGGCGAGCCCCTTGTTAATTTAAGAGAAAACAATATTTTCAGATCAAATTAGTAAATAACTGCAGTTTCTGACATATATTATCGACGACAGCTTCATTATACATAGTAGTACATTTTTAGCCATTTACATTGATAATTTTACGGTGAACTGCATATTTTTTTCACATTTAAGTGTTTTAAGTAACAATCGATTGCTTATTTAAGTATTGCATATGATTGCATTGGAGTGATACAAAAAGTTCACTCGTTTCCCAGAGCACCGAGAATTGCTTTGAGAATAAGCGAGCCCCTTGTTAACGTATTGGCAGCCCACCGCTCACTTTAATCGTCTGAAAAATCAAATCATAAAAACTGTCCGTACTGGGATTCGAACGTGTGACCTCCGTGTTCTAAAACAACAACGTTGACAGTCGACTACGCAGCTGGTATTATCTCTTATTATGAAGTAGCTATTTATCGTTGATACTGTTTTTTTCTCATTTTCATCATCGTAAGCATTATCAAAAGATCTACATTATTTATTAATGGAAAAACCACAATATTTTATTACTTGCCCTGCTACAAACACTGGACCCAGGATAATGCTAAGGAAATGAAATAATAATAAAAATTGATTGATTTAACCTGACACTGAGGATTTCTTTATTAGTACTTAAAATTCTTCGAATACAAAAAACGGTATTGAAACCAGTGGCGGATCCAGAAATTGTCCCAGGAGGGGGCCATTCAATTTGAAAATAAACATGATACATAAATAATACATAAAAAATAGATGACATCCTTTTTTTACGCGATTTTTTTTTTGCGCTTTTTTGAATTTACGCGATTTTTTTGGAAAGCACCGTAAAAAACTTTTTTTGCGCTTATTTTAAAAACAAATTTTGTTTTTTCATACATTTTTGATGCTTTTTTAAGCGATATTTTGATTTTTGGAACCGATTTATCAAATTATATGAAAGTGAGGTTCTTTTACGCGCCGCTTTCTGGAACCAATGTATCGCGTAAAAAATATTGCATGTTTATAAAAACAGTCAATACATAATTAAGTAAGGGTGTATTCTATAAAACATTGTAAACGAAACAATTAAAGAGCAATTCAAAATAAAGTTTCAATAAATTAGAAAAATGGAAAATAAATTCTCCCAAGGGGGAGGCCATGGCCAATGATTGAAACTGCTATATGAGACGTTGAATAACTTAGCTAACAAACGCGTACCCCGGGCTGACAATTTATTGTGGGTACAGTTACTAAAACACTCTTGTCACTATTGTATGGCATATTAATATGAGAATTTATTTATTATTGTAATATAATATTGTTCTTAGATTCGTATCTTAATCCGCAGATCATATACTTAAGCTGGGTTAGATTATTAGTGGACTGATGTAGTGGAAATATATTCGTGTTTATATTATCAATATTAAATGATATTGCGGCACTATAACCGTTGACTTTACAGGGTAGGAAAGGATCATCACGTCACAGGTAAATAACGTTATACGTAAGTTATTTCATCGGAAATGAAATAACCTAGCAAAGTTCTAATCCGACCGTAAAATAACACGACACTGAATCTTATATGATGAGGATCCCTTCGACACATTCTCACCCAGCAGTAGTTGTTGAGATCGACATTAATGAACAACTGCTTAACTCTTGACGTCTATATAATATATTTGGTATTTGCATTTTTTTTAATAAGTTTTGATTTCAAATTCTTATAACAATACCGCATGTCAATGAAAACAATCATTAAATCCTATTTTAAAGCATTTTTAATATCACTTCTAGAGTGCTCACTATCAATACTTGGTGGAAAGGCATTATATATAAATAAAGACACAATATTCCTTTGTGCTTCATTTCACTTTATTTAACAGGTCAGGACCGGTTTTGCTCATTTGGAGCATTTTCAACTGATTTAATTAAATAAATAAAGTGGCAAAAATAAAGTAATTTATTGTGTTTTTATTAATATAAGCTCTTTTAAAAGTTGTATTAGGAGACCAGGGAGGACACATATTTTCCTATGAGCGACTCATTGATAAAGTTATTGGTGGTAATCGATTATATATATAATTATATCTTGAGAACATAAAAAAACCTATAATATTGATCTACGATCGACCAAAAATACCTTCACGATCGACGCACTTGCCATCTCTGATATATGACATCAAACGCTTTTAAGATTCTTTCTAATACCTACCCCGTATATTTTCATTTCTACAATAATTATCGCCTAATAATAGTTATCGGGTTCGATGGCGTAGCGGTTAGCGTTGCGGGTTTCCATGCCGGATCTCACGGGCTCCAGGGTGAACAGCACTTTTTCGTTGATTAATCGATTCTTGTTCGAAGGCTTTCTTTGTGGTGTCTACAAATTCCATCCTTCCTTTCAGAACCTTCAATAACAGGTCGTAGCGAGAGCGATTAGTTAAACACTAGTCATGTCCTTATCCTTCTATATATTCTATTGTCTTTGAAAAAGAGGGGTTGAACGACTGACTAACGAACAGAACGTTCTTTTGGGATATTTCTGTTAAGAGGTCATATATTGGGAGTGGACATGGATAAAAAACTGAACTAAGTTAAAGTATTCAAGGCGTAACAAGCAATTGGTAATATAAATATGAATTTGAATAACTGACACTTGCCTCTATTTTTTAAAATATATCTATACTTATATACAATCGCACAAAAAAATATTTTAGTGTAACAAAGTAAATAAACGACAACTAAGCCACTTACTTCAAATTCAATAGAAAAGAGGATTCTAAAAAATAATTTATTGTAACCATCTCAATTCTTACAAGCAAAATTGTTCCTGATCATATTAAACAGATGTGGAATAAGGACAACAGAGTGTTTCATCTTTTTGAATACATGTAATACCTTATCACTATGTATCTATTGACGGTGATCAAATTAAAAGTGATCAATGTATAGTTGATGAAGGCGCGGTGCTAATGTGTTATTAGGAGACAGCGTTTTGGTAGAGCCATGCAAAGGCGCTTAACTTTGGAGATATCACGTTATGTTAAGTGATTTACGTACATAGCCGACATGCCGTGTGTACAGACGGTAATATCCCTAATTTACCGCATGATTAGACCTGTATAACTTTACACAGTTTCCACATACTCGATGGAGCAACTTAATTATGCGTGCGGAGTACTTAATAGCAGTGACGTTCCAATTTTTGGGAATGCGTTCGAAACTTCGTAAAATGTTAAGCAAACTCGGTGATCTAGTAAGTCATGTCTATATAATGAAAATAAAAAAAAAACAGTACATAACACATCAATCGATATATACAAATATTTTGAACAAACAAAATAAAAAAAGAAAACTTAACCAACCGTTCACAAATATAGTTACTGAAAATGTCCACTTCTCTAGATCAGTGTCTGCCAAACTGTGTGCCGCAAGAAGTCTCAAGTGTGCTGCGAAGGTAGAACTTCAAAACTGTTAATTTTATTTTACGATTATTCATTTAAATGTTCTTAATTGATTATTCAACTAATTATTAAACTAATAAATTCAACACCTACATATTCAAATAAGTATTTATCACGTTCGTCTATAGTAGGGATACACAGTGACACTGGTAAATATGCTGTTCAGTCTTATTTACCAACTCTTGATAATCAAATGTACCAGTGGGTCATCAACCATTCGTAAGATTCGACAGAGGAGGAAATTTTCATATCGTTGATCTTAAAAACGAGTCTGTGCAAAAAGCCTTATTTCCCGAGCTAAAGTTGTCAGCATTTTGGATATCACTATGGAGTCAGTATCTTCGATTGGCTACAACAGAAATTAAATCTCTGTTGCCTTTTGAATCGTCGTATTTTTGCGAATTTGGTTTTTCAGCGCTTCTGGAAATTAACAAAAAAAACGAGAGCGGATACAGATGGTAAATCAAGAGTATTTTTTTATCTAATTTAGATCCGCATTTTGACAAAATCTTTTCTAAAAATCAATTGAATCCTTCCCTTATGGTGAAATTATTACAACATATGGAAATATATGTATGTTGATAAAATATTCTTCATTTACTTTTGTAAGACATTTTTATTTGGTGTGCTGCAGAAAAAATCTCATTCCCTAGTGTGCCTTGAAATAAAAAAGTTTGGTAGACACCTACTCTACACAATGCATTCATTGATCATAAATTAATATTAATGTTATTTCGGAAACTCCATAAAGTTCAATATTTAAATTTAAGCCATTTTAAATGTAACGTATAAAATAGTAAGTTTTAATCAATTGAATTTTAATGTCGCATTGGAAAAAAATTACACAAGTTTCTGAAGCAATCTGATTTTTTTGACTTACTAAATGGTGTTTCGTACCCTTTACTTTCCCTATAAAATTTTTAAATACGCCAATGACTGATCACCTTATAAAAAAAATATATATAATATCTTCACTATAGGAAAGGTTGAAAAATTATTTATTTTTTGTTTATATACATATAATATGTTATATGGGCCTTTGATAAGTGAATTGAGCCAACTAGTAAAATATTTTTAAGTCTTGTACTTTTCAGTACAATCACTTTTTTGTTTGGTGTTTTGGCGGATTGTATATTTTTATTTTACGGAGATAACACTGTGTGTATTAACTGAGGTTACTTCACTTTTACGATACTTTAAGACATTAAGAATATTACAATGCGTCTAACTTTTTTTTTCTAAAATACCACTTGGCTCACTTCACCTCTAATGGGCCAATATATAAGATGTATTCCACATTATGGAATTTGATATGACAAAAAATAATCACATACTTTTAATCGATTAACGTCAGCTTTGCTTTTATCCAGGTACGCCTTTGTCAAAATAGTTGAAGACAAGGCAGGGTAAATGTAATAAACTCATCTTGCCCGTTACTCTTCAGTGCAGCGAGATGTAGGCGTAACCCCGCTAGTTTGACTTGCAAACTTTAAGATTACACCGACAACTTTGCACACCCTGTAATATTTGCTACAAGGCTTATAAGAGTTACTTATTATATTCAATACCACAGACAGCGACGTTTGGCGTATTTAATTAACATTGTTTTAGCAATGTAGTAAGTGTACCACTTGATATAAGAGTTATATTAAGTATCATAAAATAACTGTTTTATCGACACAAACGTCACTATTATTACAATACATTTTGATGATCAAACGACGGTCAAAGATTCGATGCCCAGTACTTATGTTATGTATACTCGACATCTTGTCATAGAGTACTATGTTAATACTTTATGCCATACTATAATTGTAACAATAACCTTTCAACGCCCAAAACCGATATCCTACTCTCCTTCCATTTAGTTCAATTCAAGAGTTCAAATTGACCGGTCATCGATCCAGTAAAGACGCCTTGAAACTCACGTTGTTATTATTCGATTATAAGATTAGTGATTTATATAAAAGTGTACAATTATGACATATGGAAATAAAAGTTGAACCAAACATTTAAACAGTGTTTCAGTAAAAATTATTATTCATAACACTTACTTATATTTCATCATACCTTATAGTTCAAAAACTTTATCTCACAATAAAAAAGTAGTGCTATAAATGTTTAATTGCATCGAGGCCGATTAATGCATCGTAAAAGCGTGAGATCATTTCAAAAACTACTGACATTTGAGTTAAATTGTAACATTTCAAAAAATCCCGACTTGGCGTTTGGCTCTGGATGACTAACACAGCAAGTTAAAAAAAGCTTATAATAAACTCTACACTATAATATTTGTATACGACATTTCGGTTAATCAGCAAAACTGATTAATCGAACCATATCTATACATATATTGAGGAGTTTTTACAAATTGCCGTTTTTAATTGGAACCGATTATATTTTTAATTTTATTCAGTTTTTAATCCATAAAAGGGAATTTCTCATATACAATTCAGTGAATGTTCATTAAATAATGTGTATAATTGAAATGCGGATTTCAATTAATAATCCATATTTTTTAAAACTTACAATATTCAATGATTTCTCATTATAAAATACTAATCACAAGAAAACTTTTCAGTCTTATTTGTTGATTTATAATCTATACAACCTGCTGTTATTTATTTTCTAAAGATTGACATTTCTTTTATGTATTTAATTCATAAGCAGATACGATTAATACATTTTGTTGATTTGTTTCTGTTCTGTCGTTGGTTATACATTTTCCTCCCCTTGTCAAAAAGTAAAGATCTTGTTACTTCAAAGTAAAAAGCAACTATAAGCAAACATTCATTCAAAACTATGTGCAATTTACACTTAGACTTAGTTGCCAATAAAATATATCTATAAGCTGTGCTGCCTGTATTTACTTTATACTAGAAGAGCTTCTTCTGTAACATGATTCTCTTAATTGTTGACTGTAAATCTTTCACCCGAGTCCGGAATCCAAACAAAAAAAACTGAGTAAATAATACGACGCTTTCGAACGAATAAAATCAAGGCTTCTACAAAAACTAGAATAGTACTTTTACTACTAGAGGGCGGTGAGGGTTGAAAGGGGCTCACTGAAGAGATTTGGTTCGCCGGTGTTTACTGCTTTAACGTTTCAGCTTTGGTGTTCCAGTAAGCGAGCTTTTTGCCTGTGGACAGCTTTTTCAACCCCTAGAGCTATTGTTTTCTTTCTTTGTTACTCAGATGCATTTTGGCTAGCTATTTTGGAAACAATGATTATCTAATGTAGAAAAGTTTAAAATTATGGAAAATATTTTGATAAATTATTTTACGACGAGAATTTTAGCAAATGGAAAAAAAATGAGAACTCAGCTGGTAATCGTATATTTTTTTTATCAGAAGCTATAATTTTTTAAGTCAACTTTCCAGTGAAACAAAAATGCTAAGTAACGTTACATAATAAATATATATCTAATTGATAGGAAATCATCCAAAATAGTTTGAGTTACGAACGATTTCTAATCAAGACTGAAAAAATTGTTTACTGAATTTTTTTCTCACGTAAAGCTTTCAGCCGATAAAATATTTAATAATACAGTACTAAGCTCGAATGCATACGTAAAAGTGATTAAAAGACTTCCTATAAATAATACCACGAAAACTAAGACCCCACTTTGCATGTTCCAAATATTTTCAGCAAAACTCCATTAAAAAAACTTTAAAAAATCAGCACTGTTAATTTAAAAAAAATTCATTCATTAATTACTTAAAAGATTACATTTTTCTGATGTTAGAAAGCCAAATTTCTCAATACAAAAACTTTTCTATTGTGTGGTATACTAACGCAAGTACAAAACATTGTATGCAATTTGAATGAGCTTAATATTATATATACCTACCCTCTGTTGGATATCATTATGTTTTCTAAACGTGTCAGCTGGATTCGCAAAGTTTTCCTGTTATATTTTTGAACCTCATATATCGGCCGCTGATGGAATGGATTGATTGTGTTTGGTGTTTTCGCTCTTTTCTTCACAGTGCCTACTAATTTCATTAATAAACCATTCATTCTTATTCAGTCTATGATCCAAAATATTGCGTAATAAATTGGTTTGCAAAGCTATAAATATCCAATTTAAAAAAAAATCAAAAAAATATGCTTACACCGAATAGTTTTTTTTAACAATATCTTCACACATAATGAAATAATGTTCCACAAACGGAAAATTAATCAATACTTCAATATTTGTTTTATTTTATATAAACAAATCAAATATAATATATATTTTTATTTAACACTCTTTGAATCCACCGCTATGTTTTGTACTATAAGTAAGAAAGTAAAACATTTTGTCAAATATAATAAATAAATCTGGTCTGTATATCAAAACTCACAATGGGTGGCGTTACTAGCAAAGATAAGAAGAAAACAGTAAGTGTCTTTCTATGACGCATAGGAAAGTTATTATATCGCCCCTCTATTATATTGGGCAGTGGCTTACTAAGCAAAAAAAATATTTTAAATAAAAATATACTTCATCATAATTTATGATATGTTGTTTTAATATTTCACCTTTTATAAATTGAATATTATCAATAAATAAACTTTTGAGTAATTATAATACGAAGGATTAAATAAAAATAAGTAATTCCATTTTTTAATGATTTGAAGAATAATAGAAAATTTAAATTAACTTTGATTATACCACGTATTGTGTTACTAACTGTGACACGTGTTTCGCCTCTTTCAGAGGCATCTTCAGACTTAATATCGCAAAGTTTGCTTAAGTAATGAAGCATGATTGATTCTAACATTTTAAAATTATGAAATTACAAAATGGAGTTTTTGTTTTTTTTTCCCTTTTAAGAGGAGCAAGGAGGGGGGTGTAGAATCGAAATAAAGCAAACAAATAATGATACTCATGAGTTGCAATCAATCAGATTGGGATTTTTCCTTTTTAAGGGAAGCAAAGAGGGGATTATAAAATCGAAACAGAGCAAACAAATTTAATCATACTACTAATGACGTTAAACATTACAAACTATTAAACTAATGAGCTGCAATCAATCAGCTAGGTTGGTGATTACTATATTAATTGGAAATAATTTAAGAAGTGGGGAACCACCTGTACTATTAAGAATATTATTTAATAATATTTCTTTTTTGTTAAGAGTTTTATTAACAAAGTTAATTTAAATTTTCTATTAAAATGAACTTCCACAAAGTTACCGCCGAAACCATCGAAATTATTTGAAGAATAGATATACAATCAACCACCTTTCAGCGTAGAGGGTTGGGACTGTTGGGATTACGCTATATGAATACTACGTTGTAGAGAACTATGGGCCCATTCAAAATTTTAAGTTAGGTTCTGTCAATTGTATTTTGTGAATTGAACGAAATCAATAATTTTTCCAATTTATATTATTCATTTCATAGAATACGTCTAACAAAGTCAATGGAAAAAATGTTACTGATATAAAATACATTGCATTTATATTTACAAAAAATTATAAAAATTCTAATTTGACCTTGAAAATTTTGCGATTTGCAAAAAGCTACGCTTTATGGAGGACTGCCACACACTTTTCTATAAGGGGGAACACTAAGCGGGAGTTTAATGTACTAAAAAAATATACAGTTAAAATACAACTAATTAATAGGAATTGTTTCGCGTAGCAAAAAGCTACGGAAAACAGATCCGCATAGCTAGTAAAACAGTATTGCGTACAAAATTAACTACGTTATTACAAAAGTTCGGTTGGTATACCAGAAATCCAGAAATGTTTCAAATGTTGTTACTTATCATTTAAAAAAATCTGTACGAATTAATATGATGCAAATTAGAGCTAAAGAAATTAACTATTTTTTAATATTTTTTAAATGACGTGGTACAATTAGATTGATTCAAAAATAATGTTATAAATTAATTATCAAAAGCTACGACAAGTAACAAAAAATGATTTGTCAACCTTTTAATAATTGCGGCAAACTGTTATAATAAACTTTATGTTTCAAACAAAACATATTTTTTTACGTGAAGATTCTTTTTTCTATTGTATTCTATCAAAATAACAATGTTTGTTTGCCGATTAACCAAAATATTGTATTACGTAAGCGAAATAGAATTGTACATACCAAACATCAGAATGGTTGATTCAGACTTGAAATATTTCGAAACATAAATATATCGCTAATTAAGATTGGTTTTGTTTACTTAGTCATATATTGTGTTTTGAAACAGATAAATTTTAGCACAAAGTGTAAAATTCGCTCGTATTTTTTCTTAGATTTTGACAAAACGTGGTTTTATCGCTTTTTGTAACTAGTCGCCTCATGCTACAACATTTGTCTTGTTTCGAAAAACACTTGCAAGCCAATGAACGAAAGCTAAAAACAGCTACGCAGGGGGCAAGGGGGGGCTTCTATATCAAGACGTCAGCCTCTTACTTTGAAGAAGTTCGCGTACTATTCCCAAAGGAGTATGCCTCGCTCATTAATCACTTAGCTTTCCGCGTGGGAGCAACAAAGACAGAGCAATACGAGTGAGGAAGCGAGAACGCTAGGTCATATTACCGATTGTTATAATGTCTTTGTCGATTCTCTAAGATTAATTCGTTGTTAATCTGGTATTATTATTCATTCGCTTGAAGATTCTTGTTCGGCCTTGATCACAAACGGGTAATATTTTGAAGGAACTGACTCTTCAAAATGACTTGAATCTACGAATCATTATGAATCTTAGGCCAATATATTTTATAGTATACTTAATTTGAAAGTCGGTTCTGTAGCGAAGTGTGCTCTTCGTAACAGCTTATTAAAATATATTTTTTTATAGTTTTATGAATTTTTGCTCGAAGGCATGGGTGTCTGTGATTTTGTCATATTTTTGTTCATATCTGCTACCTAGTCGGAGCATATGGCCACCACATGGTTCTTCCAAGATTGTTATAATGACCTCTCACTTATCTGATTTCATAAAAAAACGTAGCATTGATTAAAAAATATTCCTGTTTTAGCATTATTCTTAAGCTTTATACTTTAAGAAAAGAGAGATTGGTTGAATAATTGAGAAACAAATAGTTCCCATACAACGAATTCCATTGAGGTAAGCTTCATTGGATGTCCATTTGTTCCACATTGAGATATTCAATATTAATATTATTATTTTTTACCATATCCGCTCTCAATGTGGAGCATATGGACTGCTAATGGAGTTTATCTCAACAGAAGTGTTTCTACGAGAACTGCATGTTACTCAGTTGCTCAACCTTTTTTTTTCAAAAATAGTAGAAATAGAAGGATACAGCTAGGACAGGACTAGTGGTTAGCTAGTCGCTCTCCATAATATTCTTTACTCTTCAATAATACTACACCAAATTAAAACTGATATGGGATTGAACATGACTTAGATTACTGCAAAAAAAGTTATTTAATTATTATTATTTTCAACCTTGTATTGGAATAAGAGGTGTCGTATAAAATCAGTAAAATACCTTGCAATAATGCTGTCTCTTTGTGTTTATTTTTTTTTCATTCTGTTTGCCAGCCAATAGATCTGCGTTACCATCTCTGGTTGTATGAAACGGCAACTCTACCTAACAAACCACCCCTGCCCCGTCCGCGCAGCGTATTTGCAAATATGCAGTGGCAAGTAAATGAAATTTAAAGCTCGCTTGGGGAAGATGTTCTCGAAACTACGATTAATTCATACGGTCCGCTGGGGTTGGAGGAAGGAGGACCAAACGAGGGCGGGGAGGTAGGAACGAATTTGAGCTTTGAATTTTGAACTCAGCGGAAAACTCTTGTTGGAGGCCTTTGGTTTTTGTCAGTGTGGTGCGTGCGATTTTTTAACTGCTCCAATCATATGTTATTTTTACATTACATTTTTAATTGATGGTTCGTTTTTTTAATTATTTACGAAAGGTAATTTAGTTGAAAAAATAATAACAGATAAACCATAATCTTTACACCTTCTAAATAAATGTGTAAAATTTAGATCAGCAAACTGTCATTGTAATTGTCATTCTGCAATAAGAAAAATAAAGCAAATCTTTCCTTAATCAAAAATATCTATTGCCGATTGATGATTGAAATGGAATTCCTTTTTAGAACTAGGCGTCATTAAGTAGTTACGCGTATTCAATTTTTTTTAAAACCATGTCCGCTCCCAATGTGGAGCATATGGACTCCTAATGGAGTTTATCTCGACAGAAGTGTTTCTACGAGAACTGCTTATTACTCAGTTGCTCAACCTCTCTTTTTCCAAAGAGAGTAGGGATAGAAGGATAGGCTAGGACATGATTAGTGGTAAGCTAATCGCTGTCGATACGCCCCGTACATAGCATAGGAAAGGTGAGAGGGGGGAATTCAAGACATCACATACATCCATGCCTTTGAACAGAAATTCATAAATCGATTGAAAAATCAATTTATAAAACTGTCCGTACCGGGATTTGAACCCGGGCCCTCTGTAGCCGAAGCCAACACCGTTGACCACTCGACCACACAGGCGACAATTAAGTCTATAAAAAAACACGTGATTCGATACTACACAAATTTCTGTAGTATGTGAAGAAAACAAATAGTTTATCTTATTTTATATACATACATATTTTGAATTAACAGTTTATCATAAAAGTCATTTTACCTGAATCGAAAACCAATGTCGTAATTATAGGTGTTAGAAATATACCATTACCATACATCATACGCGATACGTGATATTATAGAGACATATTAAAATATACAATTTATTTTCCATAGCATTTTCCTTATGATAAAGCATTCCCTCGCTTCCCAAAATTTATACTAAAATAATTTGTTGATATGTTGAGTTTCTCAATGAAAATACTCACGATCTAGCAAAATGTTGCACCATAAAAAATATTAATAGACCAGTTGTGATTATTGTATGAAAATTATGTTTTGTTAATGATGAATTACGAAAAAATACTTAATTTATTTAAAAGAGTTACTGTCGTATCTTTTACAATTTATGTCGTGTAGAATATGAGGAATCGAATTATCATAAATGATGTATGAATTTCACTTAGTAGAAATCATTTATTATTAACAATAAGTGCAATGTTACGGCGTATTTAGGCAGGCCACAAAAGGTTTGTTGTCGTCGTTATATTCTAATATGTTTAATTTTCTAGATCTTTATTTTTTTCTGGCCTCATTTACTCTAGAATTATTATTCGTAAAAGGTGCTGTAAAATCAGTTTTTCATTGATGGTAGGGAAAGAATCAATACATTTGTTTTATCTCACGACATTAATTAAAGTTGTTTTTGTTTTTTTTTATTTATCGAGTGTTCGTGCGCCTTTGAGTATCTTTCAAGCGGGAAGGAAAACGGTGGAAAATTGCTCTTATAAACTTTAATTGTTTGCGGGAAAGTCGGCGTGACATTGGTACGTACATACTAACCCGAGGAATACCTACGCGAAAGCGCGACGGCGTGCGTTCCGCGACTGATTCTAATGAATGGATCCCTCAGTGGGCTTTTGTAATTGAAATAATAGTACCATTACCTGCCACCTGCGATGAGAGAATTCGTTATTATTCGGCGTCTTCCGCGAAACGTCACTCAGCGAATAGAATTAGTCGTCGAGTCGCTCGAATAGCTGAGCTTTGTTCTCTAAATGAAACAGGATACTGCTCTCACGTTTTAGTGTTTCACAGCAATAGTTTTGTCTCATTTATGTTATATTACACTAAAATGTTCACTTTTATATATATTATATTCATATTACATCTAAATATATAGTTATATCTATAGAAAAAAAAATAGCAATTGCATTGGTATTTTTGTTTACCGTATTACAGTCAAGGTATTTCAATTTATTTCTGAATTGACATTCAAAGGCATGACTATCTATTATATTTACATCTCTCTCTACTCTGGTACAAAACAATAAAACAATAAAGCGATTCTTCTTTCATTAGTTTCATTAAAAAGGAAAGTAAAGCTGGTAACTGGCACACAGTATATGTTTGATCTTTTTCTAAGTGCTCTATTTGGTGTTAATATGCTTTGCACTGGGAGAGCTCATATTTTTAATATTTTATGCTTGCTGTTTATTTTAAGTTAATATTCATCAATGATATAAATTAAACTTCAGCGACAACAGAATATGCTGCATGCGAAGTCAGTCTTTACTTTGGCTATTTTCAGTACCTATTTATTCTGTTAATTATACTTCAAAAAATTAGTTAAACAAAAAAATCTTAAGAAGCGTTTTTAATTTATCAAGTCTAAAAACTATCGCCTTATTATTTACGGTCAATCTTTGTTAAAGGTATTTGATATGTGTATTTTTATTTCAAAGCGCGTATTTCAAAAACGATAATATTTTGTGATTATAATTGCTTTTATAATACACATTAATATATCAATGGATGGCATATTGACAATGTATCATATTATATTTTTAAACAACATTTAAATTTTAAATGTTTGATATATTTAGAAATTTAGATAAGCATAGTTTTCAATATAAATGAAATAATATAACGCGTACTTAAATCCACAGAACAAGATATTAGATTTTGGAAATAAGACCTTTAATATTTTTGCGAACCTCTACTTTTTAAATATTTATGTGATTTTTGGTTTAAAAGTAATATTACGTGACCGGTAGGTTTTATTAGCCGGTTCATTCAATTGATTTTGGGCATATTCTATTAATGCAGTTTTATATGCTATGTAATGTAATTTCAATCCTAAAATGTCATAATCGTGTTTGCTGAAAAAAATGCTTCGGCTGAAAACAAAAATGATTTACGACTATTTCATATCGTTAATTTATTTGGTTTAAATTCCTAATTTAGATCACCAATAATTTTGTTTCTTTTTGTGCGGAATAATTTGCTCCTTACTGTTGTACATACTAAAACGGATTTCTTCGCCAGATAAAGAGTTTAATTTAACGTAGGTTTTATAAGGTGATAAGACAACGACGCAAATCAGAAAATCCTTATTATAAAAACAATAAATTACACACTATTCTTTTAACCAATTGAACATGGCAAAAATTTTTTGTGAACTTTGAAATATACCGTGTCGCGTTGAATCGCATTACTCATTTAACTTTTATGTATGAAAGGAGACTTCTAATTTTTCGTCAGCATAATTAAACAGGGCCGAGTAAATTTTGAGTTGGGCTCAAAAAATATGCGCTATTTTTTCATTAGGCCTCCCGTTGTCCTGTTATTTGCGTCATTTTTTCATTCCCAGTCTGTCATCCGAACAAATTTGCTTTAGCCCGATGCCAGTGGTAGGTGCCGTATTCTCTTTATTTGACGAAAAACAAAGGAGTCTGCCTACCTTGATACATTTGCATACGGTTTTAAGTAAATTAAGCAATTTTTACCCGTCCTCTGGATTTATTGCAACCGCCGTGTCTTTAATTAAAATGTTACACTTTTCAGAGCGGAGAAGTGCCACTCAGCGGCGTAGTGTTGCGTGAGCCGTTAAATTAAAAAAAAACAATTTGTTTATTCTATTTAACTTTTCTATTAATCTCAACAGTTATGTAGCATGAACTTCAAACAGAACGTCTTAATAATAACTGTTACACATGTACTGATTTGTTAAAATAAGGATAGACTTTATAATGAGAAAAAATGATGATTTAGCAGTGATCAATTCGTTTTTCATCCGCGTTGTTTTTTTTAACGACTAAATAGGAAAATAAGTTAATGTAAACACAGGTGCTCATTTCGTTGAATACAAAATCAAAAAACAATTTATGGCGATGTCAAATTCGAACCTGTGGCGTCTACATAAACGATCAGAGTGAACGTTCAACGGCTTTTATCACTTGAATACATTTGCGGCGGAAAATATATCAGTAATAAAACTACCCACAATAGAGTATATTGTAGGGTTGATTAAAAGTGTGATGGGAGGGTAATTGGATGTCGGGCGTGATATCTAAATTTGTTACTTATCAAAGAATCAGTGCCATGTTTTGTGTGCCTTATTATTTTTTTGTAAGTATCTTTCAGCCATATAATTCGTCATTAAATTTTCATTTTATATATTTAAAATATTTGAAGCACATAATTATTATTTGAATAATAAAATGTATGCATTTCGTTATATATGTATATTCACTGATCTTTCACATTTCTGGACAGACATACAATTATTGAATGTGCGTCCATATTGTCACCACGTGTATTGAGCAAATAGCATAGTGTTTAAATAAACAAAATAGTTTATATCAAGTTATTATGAGATGATAGGAAATAATTTTAGCTAACTCAGTAGTATGTTAATTAATACGAAATGACGGACGGCTGACGATAGCAAAGTGCTTTACTAATTTACTTTGAACTCTTGAGAACTTTTTGTTGATTTACACTGATAATGTTTTCCGATAATTATACCAATCTATGAGGTTTGTTCTTTTGTTTTTAGGGTTATTACGTTAAAATAAATATTTTATAAAATAAAAAAGAAACAATATTTCCTACATTCATTTTTTTTTATTTAAAAATTATATTATTACAGTCTTATTTAATATTAATTTCATTATACTAGATTATTTCTGTTAAGTGAAAAAAAATGCACACCACTGTGACGCTATGTAAATGTCCGAAAGGAGAAACAAAATTAAAAGTACACTCTTGATGCCACTAGGTAAAGGGTGAGTTCATAATATTATTAAGGTAGAAAATTTTAGTATTAAAACTGGCCAAGTATTCTGGTATTTTATATGAGAAAGCTTCACATTTCGCAATAACGTGATGTTGGTTAAAATAACTGAAATATGTTAGTTCAAGTTCTTACTGCATAATTTTAGTAAAACAACTACGTTACATTTTTTACCTACGAATGTAAAAAAGAAACTTATTGGAGGTAAAAGAATAGATTGTTTCAATCCACTACTAATTCCTAACACAAAACAAATCATTGTTTATGGATGGGATTTTTCCTACATATGTTTCAGATCATTATACGAATTCATAGAAGATCCAATTCACTTTTAACTCGTTTTGCATTTTTAATTTTAAAAACTTATTCGACCCCATAAATTACTATTATATCGACTGTGGTAAGGAAAAAAGACGTAACCCACACATATCAAATTTTACAGGAGGCGCAAAAAACATGTTTTGATGATTTTGGGCCATATACAAATTATGAATTATACACAACCTTGAAGTGCACGGAGACTTCTAAACTGGTGTTTAATTGACATATTCTAATATTAATTAATGTAATTGTCGAAGAAAAACTTTTATTTCAGTATTTTTTCTTGGTTTTAATATTTCACAAGGTCATCTTTTTCAAACTTAAAAGCTAAATTTAGATACTAATTCGGCATTTCCAGCTTCCATCTTTTTGGTAGAACGTGTATCAAGTTTGATTCATTGTGATTATCGAAAAAAACCTGTTTTGAAAAAACTGTGGGTTACGTCCTTTTTCCTTTCCACAGTCGATATATAACAAAATAATGAAACGTAAATTTCTAAGAAAATATACACCATCCAATCGTCTATTACATTACATATCTATTTTTATTTTATATACAAAACAACATAACGTACAATCCAAAAGCAAATAATGTATTTTCTGATGAAAAAAATTACCATCAGAATCCTAAAATACCGTTTCATTGTATCAAACTTTTCTCGTTACAATATGAATTACGGAGAGAGACGATTTCGGAAATATTACGTAGGTTTTCAATTAATGTTTCATCAAAAAGCATCCAAATTAAAAAAAAGAAAAACGAATAATGAAAAGCAAAAAGTCCATTTCTAATCCCGCAAGAGGTTAATATTTTCAAATCCCATATATTTTTTTTTGTTTTCGAAAGTGACCTGCGCGAGTGAAAAAATAATTCGCCAGTCCATAAATAAAATAAATATGAATGGCGGCGTCGCCAGGTCCGCATTCAGACGAGGGGATTAAATTTTTGAATTTTCTGCAAGCGCGGGCAAACTAATTTGTATTTCATTTCTTCTTCCATTATTCGCTTTTGTTTCATCCTTTCTTTGAGCAAAATGATGGGGTTTATAGACAAATAAATCCCGTACACTTATTTTTTGCGTTTTTGATTTTCAGAGATATTGATGTTGTATAAGCTGCTTTTTAAATCTCTTTTTATTCACTTGCCATCTTTCAAAAATGTGCGCGAGAATAATTACTTTCGCTTCATTTAGATTTTTTCAACTTTTCATCAGCTCATAAATTTAAACAATACTATAAATTGATTTTAAGTTGATAAATTGAGTATTTTAGTTCCACAAATATTATTTTATATATTATAATAAGTCTTCTTGAAGGCATACACAGAAATAGCTATCAACTATTATATAAAATAACATTTGTAGAACTAAAACATATTTTTTTTCACCTTATTAAGCAATTCTATTGTATAATAACTCATTTTAAATTGGACAGCATATAAATAGTTTTATTTATTTGATTTGTTAAAGCATAGAAAGGTAAGTATTTCTTTTCAATTTAGTCGATAGCCGTGCCGTGATTGTAAAAAAATGATGAGGTTTGGAAAATTTTTCTGTTAACATAAAACTAGCCTAAATACAGATCAATTCTTGATAAATACTGAATTGCTAATATTAATACTGCTCAAAAGTTGATTTCAAGACTGACCAGATAAACATAAGACGTATTTGTCTGGTAATACTAGAAGACAATTAAAGAATGTGGTACAGACTAAGCTTTCCAATCCCGGGATCCCGTCCAATTTTATGATTTCGGGATTGAGAAATTTTTAGCAAATCCCGAAAATTTATAGGATTTTGGATTTGGTAGAGCTAAACAAACGAGACATGTTGGTAAAAGGGTAGTAAAAATTGGTTCACGAAACCCATTCAGATACGTTAGAAACAATATACTATTTAAAACGAGATACCTTGCCGATTGAGAGTGTTATTTGATAGACAGTTACTAGTATTTTTGTTTTATTCTTAAGAGAAACAACTATAATTTTTTTGTAAAGAATTTTGTTATGTCAAACACAGTTTTAAGTTCAGACTAGTGGGATCTTTTCGAAAATTAATAAAACAGTACCGTTGCTTTTTGTTCGTGTCTAGTCTTACAAACAACCTTGAGGAATAAAATAGTCGGAGATGTCGGCAAGTTGGTGGGTAACAATAATTCCGACAAGGCTAAGTGACACTCAGACGGTTTCCTTGACACGTGATCGCTACTAGTAAAGTTGAAAGTGTCCCAAGAGTTGTCTGCCAGCCTTTCTTTCATGCTGATTCCAAAAAACACCATTCCTTAGAAGTTATCTGATTCAAGGAAGTTTAAATGTAAGACTTCCCCCGTGACAGCTTCAACGTAATTATATACCGCATAAAAATCTTACTATATCGATTTATATTTCATAAACATCTAAAAACAATTTTTAGGCTTACTCTAAGTTTTATTCAGGACACAAAGCGGAGTGTTCAACGTTGCGGTACTCATGGGCTTAAATCCTTTAGTTTAAGTTTAAGTTATAATAATATGAATAAAATGATATTTTCACAAGACAATGTATAGTAAATGTGTGTAGCAACGTAACAAGCAATTGGTCTTTTGACCATTTTCATAAATCCCAAATTTCTACATAATAAACTGTGGCAAGTACTTTCATAATAATTATTTTGCTCTTTGCGTCTTTTAAATATTTAATTTTCAGCCCGACTCGAAAATTCAAAAGAACCTTAAGCGTGTAAGTACTTTTAATCTCATATGAATTTTCTTGAAGGCTTATAAATTATAAGTAAAACATTTTGCGCTCATTACTTAAGTTGAGTTTAATTGATTCAAGAAACTTATAAATTTTATATGACCTTATAAACACCGCAAAATTAAGTCCCCCGAATCATTTTGCGCATGCATACCAACTTACCACATTAAACATTTCAACGAACGCAAGGAAAGAATGAGGAACGTGAAAATAATATAACTATTTTTATTGTACACTTAAATTACTCGGTTGAACCACTACCACTCATGCTTAGATTTGATTTGACTTTAAATTAAACTGAATTTAACTTATTAATTTACCTACTTGAAGGCTTGTCTCAAGTAGAGCTGCAAAAAAACCGATTTTTTAATCGTGCGCTCATTTTCACAGACGGCCCTGTACACATGCTTTCATGTTTTTTTAAGCGTGTAACTTACTCGGGTTTGAGACCAATAATTTTAATATTAAAAAAAACAATTAAATTGTGATATTATGGTAATTGTAATAATTTTTAATAAAATGCATTAATTATGCATTTTGATCTTTCTCCGTGTTTTCAACCCACCTGCTAACAACTTTGGACTGAAAAGAGAGAGATTGACAGTCTTTAGTTACAGAGACCAGTCTTTAGTTACCCCATTATTGAGTCACTAATTGACCGAGTGCAATGACTTTATTAAACTCCTTTGCTGTAAGTGTTATGTATATGAAAACAGCAAGCATACATTATACGAATGTCACCTTATCTTTGTGCGAAAAAATCATTAGCAAAAAGACGGCAGTTTTCATAATCCAAAAATGTTGGCAAATCCATTGAAACGTTTTGTACACCTTAATAAAATGTCTAAAAAGATGTTTAAAATATTGTTATTAGTATTATCCTACTATTATGAAATTATTTACATTTTTTTGTGAATTCCGTTTTATAACTGACGTGTTTGCTATAAAGGGCTATGTAATCTGCCACTTTTGTTACAAACTCTGTTAACTAACCACTATATGTGGAATTGCCGGCTTTATCTAACGACATATCTAACTCATTTTCAACAAAACAGAACATGGTTTTCCCACTTAAACACTTATTGTTTTAGAATATGTAGTATGAAAAAATAAACAGCTTTCGGTAAATTAAATTTTAAAAATTACACATGGGTCATAAATTTTCGTAGCTAAGTGATATGACTCGTATGTTAAAATCGGATACGGAAATTGACTCAAAGTATCGATTAGTGTCTTTCTCGTGATCTGAAATTCATAATTAAAATTAAAATATAGCCAAAAGTTAATGAGAAAATTAATTAAGAGTGACTTATTAATGCTTGACATAACCTGCTTTGTTTGGGTGTTCTTCATTTGAGATGCTTTAATATGCTAAGCGTCTAAAGTTTACCCTTAAAGCAAGTAGCCTATAAGAAGAAATTTTGCCAAACTGAGGGCAAAAGACCAACTTTCACTTTGATGGGGTGAAATATAATTTTTAATCATAAACAGAGAGGGGTGCGGGCCATGTGGGATTTATAAATCAAGGAAATTATGACCATAAATTGAACAGAAGTACACACAATTTTAATGAAATTTTTAAATTTCTTAAATATAAACAATTCTTCCACCGCAGATATAGCCCGCATAAGTATTTAAAGCACAGCTGTTAACATTATTAAATTATTTTTTTTAAATTACAACAAAAGGGCTTTTATTTTTCTGATCCCAGTCATTTATTTTTATTTTATAAAAAAATAGATGGTATATCAAGATTTTTTCTTGCGCAAAACTTTTTAAATTTCAAGATATATCATATTTTACAAATACATCAATTAAGAATTATGGAAATATTTATTCCTTGTTAGTTTCAGTTATTGGAATACGGAAAATAACAATTAAATATGGCACACTCATTCATTGTTTTTGTTTTATTCAAAAACAGAAATAATCAAATCAAAATATAACAATATTAATATTCTTGCCAAGCAATTTAGTGCTTTCCTACCAAAGACTGAAAGAATAACTTTGCTTTCTTTTATTTCAGTTCTAAGGTGTTCGCTATCAATACTTGGTGGAAAGGCTGGTTTTGCTCATATTGACCATTATAAGTTGCTAATACTCAAAATGAGTAAAACTGGTCTTGATCATACTAAAAAATGTGGAATCAGTATACAAGATTGTTTTATTTTTTAAACTTTGCTTTTGAAAAAATATTATGTAGTAGTTTTTTTCTAAATGGAAAATCTATTAGAATTTTTACCATCCGCCGAGCCAAACGGAAAGCTATATCATTATTATCTATAACATATATGGCATTTTTTTTTCAATAATATTTGAAATATATTATTAAGTTTTCTTATTAATTTTATGTATCTGTTAATTGTTCAGATTTATATATTATAGGTGCAAAACATTTTTGTGATATTTTTAACAAGCCGTGTATGTTACACATATAGATTTACGTTAAGCAACTTATTAGTGTAATTAAAAAAATTGCATTATATCTAAAAAAATTCCAACTATACGCATTATTATCATGTTTCATCTATTTTAACCTTGTTGACATAATCCACAAAAATAAAGTCCATTTATTCTCAAATATAATACTGTCTAAATTTATAATATTATTATAAATTTGGAATAACAAAATACCCCTTCGATTTTTCGTGTTTCACATTTATTTGTTTCGAAAGACAGATCCGGCAACTTTAAAATATCAAGAAAGCAACAACAAAAGTGATTTCGTCAGGAGTGAGAATCTAGCGCCGCCTTGCGAAACAAAATCAAAACAAACGAGCATGCCGGATTGTAATAAAACCCCTCTACAAGTACACCAACTCTGTCTTATTTTGTGTATGTCACAGTTAATGTGTGAAATCCCGTAAATATAAACATTTAAGTCAATGTATACATTAACAATCAGCATGTATTTGAAGCTTACACCACTATAATTTACTTTCACTTAACTAATCACTATATGAATCTGGTAATAAATGTATAAACTTTCTAACAGAGTTGAAATTATTTTACGATTTAGGTTATGTTAGTGTACTGACAACCGACAGTCAAAGAAGAAATGCCGTTACGGCGTAGGTTAGGTTAGATATGTTAAATAAAGAAAGGGCGATAATGACAACAAGACATTGACTTTTTTGAGGTTATGTGACATGTCACTGCGTGATTGCTTGCGCTCAACAGTGAAGAGTAGCTGACAGCACTATAAGTGCACGCATAATTATTTTTAATTTTGTGATTATGGCTGTGTAGTTATTGTAACCATTGAATAGTTAAAATTCAATTGGTTCTCTTGTGTATGTATACCGTAACTGGCTAATTTGGAAAATGTTTATATTGACTAGCTGTTGACATTGACTGTTACATGTTTACTAACATCTACATATCACCAATATCAACACTTCACTGTTTATCTAAGTACAATCGAATAAGAATGAAGAACAGAGAAAATATATGCGAAGTTTGTACAATCTGTCGTCAAGAAAATTCCGCTAAAACTATATTTTGTTTTTTTTTCAGTTATCATTCATATTACATAGATATTATGTATCTTTATCATATAGTCTCTGATATGAAATTAATTTTATATTATGATAGAGAATGAGAGACTTATGCGACAATATTTGCTATCAGAATGTACTCGTTTGACTCTTTTGATTTAATAAAATAAGTTTTATTTTATAGCATGAGTTCAGTTTTTTTTCGATGGATTTGGCGGTATTTTTTTGGAAGTTCGTCGTTCGAAAGAGGCAGGAAGAGGGTGTGATACAAACATTGATCATACTAATAACATATATAAGGTACGGAGATACTAATGAAAATAAATATTATTTAAAATTTTATTTATCAAAGTTGGCGTAACTAATTTTCGAAAACTCCAAGCTATTAATTCTCAACTTTTTGTTAAGATTCCTATTAAATGCTTGCTTAAAGTGGCTAAACATATGTCATATCTTTGTAACACAAGAACCAGTATAAAAAAAATATTAAATTTATTTTTATATTATGATTCAGTACAATTTTTATATTATGACTTAATTTAAGATTTCGACTGAAGGTGCTTGATGAAATTTAATAATTAAATTGAAACGATTCAAATATGCATTAATATAGATACACATTCCCGGTTTGTTTTTAAATTGATTACTGTATAAACATTATTGGAATGTTATAAGGCTGTTAATTATTATACATAACATGTTAGTCAGATTTTTATTCGTTGTATTTTATACTTGTAATAGTTTTAAATATACGTTAGTTGAATTGTATTTAAATTAAAGTCAATATTAAAGAATAAGTTAAACCACTTTTCTTCTTTCTTTATATGTTCTTAGTCTGTTGGTATAAAACATTGATTACTAACATTGATAACTCTTAATGATTTTTTGTATTGTCTGCTCTCGTTTGATAAAAATATAGTTTATATACATATAACTGTAAACGTTGAAAATATATGTGAAATTTCTGACACTTTTGTCATCATACGATCTTTTTTACTGACGAAAAACTAGGTTTTTTTTTATTCTAACGAGTTGTCGTCGGAAAAAAGTCAAATGTCAGTAACGAGGTGTCATTGCTAGAACATCAACATATGTATTATATAAAATAACTAAAAAAACTTTTCAAAATAGTTATGACAGTGGTGTAGTGCTTAAATAACTATCAACATAATTTTTAAAAATATTTAAAAAAAAAAAACAATATTATTTTGAACTTATAATAACAATTGTACCGATCAAGACGAAATTTCAATTAACAATAAATTGATCAAAATCCATAATCCAAATAGCATGCTATCAATAATAATGTATTTGATATTAACCTAAAGGAAACGTGCATATCTTGTAATTCTGCGTTTTAAATATTAGTTTTACTATCAAAGTTAAAAAATGTTTTTTGCGGATTGATTTTCTTTAGGTAAAATACAGAAATTCAATAACGGTCTATTTTCAGTTTTTTTTACAAAATCAAAATAAAAAAAAATATATATTAAAAACTGGTATTATTTTGTTATGTCGTTTTGAATGTATGGCTCTACGCCAGGCAAGCCTTACACCTTTCTTCTTGCGAATTACAATATTTTTTTACCTGATAATTAATTTGACAGCTATTTTTGTATTTTGTTTTAATATATTTATAATATCAATTGGCAATTTGGCTGATATGCACATCGCAGTTGATTAGTCTTGTTTTCATAGATCAACCTGCTGCGAAAAGAACGATTCGCAGCGATATGTCATACTTATGGCCAGTCGTTTTAATTTTGGAAATTTATCATCAAAGATGTATTTTTGATAAACCTTCTTCAGGTGCAGAAAGTGCTGCAAAAGACTTCAATTGAGTCACGGTTTGGCCATGTCTGCTCTACGCTTTAATGTGACAATGTCTGCCGCAAATAAATCGCACTTCTATCTTGGAGGAAAGTAAAGATTAAGCTTTAAAAAAAACTGTCATTCGCAATACGCACAGTTACCGGATATTGATTCGATGTTACGAATTGTGAAAATGATAGTCTTAACCAATGCTTTCAAGAGAAAGTTTGTCAATATAAAATATATACACTGCTGTTAATCTCTATATTTTACTTGAAAGAAAAAACGATTGATCTAGTCATTTTTTTTGTTGTTGAATTAAAACAGTGGTTCTTAACCGGTGCACCGCAAGCTTGCTGAAAGTGCACCGCGAAAAAATTGGTAAAAAAGAAAAAATCCGTAAAATAGTAAAAACCGAAAAATCCGCAAAATAGTGAAAACTAAAAAAGTCGTTGGCGAAATTCGTCGAAAGAGTTAATGTGATTTCGATTTAGCTGAATCGATTGATAGACAATAATAGAACATTTAACTTTATGGGAAGAAAAGATTGCACATTATTTTCCTTCCTTAAATATAGAAAATTATGACTGGATACGAAATCCATTTGCTACGATTGATACATCGTATTTTGGATTTTCACGCATCGAAGAAGAACAATTAGCCTCATTGTCGACTGATCATACTCTAAAAATTAAATTTTCCGAAATGAAGTTCTGTCCAAGAGGAATATCCAGTTCTTTACATGAAGGCACTGAAAATTTTGTTAGAGTTTTCAACATCGAATTTGTGAGAGCTTAGTTTCTCAACAATAACTAATATGATAAAGTATTCGACCTAATATTTTTGATATCTGCAAAAGCCAACATTCTCAGTTATGACATTAATTGAATTTGATTGATCATACAAATTCCATTTTGTTAAGCAGAGAGCACCTTCAAATATTACTACAAATATTTTGAATAAAACGCGTATAAATATAAAATTGTTTCTAGGGCAAAATCATCTAATTAAATTTATTTTCAATATTAAACATTTTTTTTATATAATCTAACTTCAAAAGAAATATGTAAAAAAAAAATGTATGTTACGATTATTTTTGTTAAATATGTAAGTAATGAAAGTTATGTCCACATTTTTTTTTTGACCTCTTAATTCTGGTGCACCGCCACTTTTTCCTGTGATCAAAAGTGCACTGTGACTTCGAAAAGGTTAAGAAAAACTGAATTAAAACGATGCAAACTCTCATTTAGAGCATATGGACTCGTCATCGAAAAATCTCTTGATTAAAATCGCAATTTAGTCAATCAACTTTTTTCAAAAGAGATGTCGAGAAAGTTAAGATTCGGTAAGGATAGTAAATTCTTTTATATATGTCTGTTTCCAATGTGTAGCATATTATGCCAATGGAGGCATCTCAGCAGAAGTTGTTCTATGAGAACTTGTTACTTCGTTTCTCGATCACTCTATTTCTTCAAAGAGAGTAACAGGCAAGTTAGGAAATCATTCTCTCGTTGCTTTTTTATTTGAGAATTGGAATGATAGAAAAGAATCTTTGGATATTACAAGTATCCAGAAATCGATTAATAAAATGCTCTTTGTACCCATGTGTTCAGTCGTGGAAGCTAACAACGTTGACCACTTCACAATGATCGTAATAATAGCACTAGTTGTGTTAATCTATTTCTTTAGAACTGTTTTGGGACAGATTTAAAATCCTGGGAAGAAATTAAAACTCCACGCGTTGAATAAAAAACAACGAATATATTATGAATTACTTCTAGGACTTTATGGTATGCCACTAATAGGATTAAAATTGACAGCGTTTGCCACTCGTTGACGGGACAAATATTATAATAGTGTAAATCTTTGAACTAATTCTCAATTTATATTAACGGTGACATTGAAATATTCATATTTAATTTTTCGTGTTTTACAAAAAAAAAACACATTTAAGAGTGATCGTCTTTTTACCCTTTGGATGCCGCATCGCGTAAAACACATCTCCGCATCAGCACCCGCTCCCGCTGAAAGCAATACAGATCACAATTAGAGATAGAGAAGTAAGCACACAGCGTATGGCAGTGGCTATATCTCAGACATATTCTTGTAGGCATATTGTTCAGTGAAAAGTCTCGCTGAGGATATCAAGACCTCTCCCTTGGGTTGCGTTACTTTTGTATGCAAACAGTTGGCGTACTATATCAAAGTTTGTAGAGCGTCCCACAGCTTTCAAATGCTAAAGGGAGTAATAACATAACGCTTTAAAGGTTCTGTATATATGTCTTGTATTGTTATAAATTCGTTGTGAAGGGTTACATGATGTTTAAAGATAAAAAATATTACTGTACATAATAAAGCTCTTGAGTTGTAATAGCAATATCATAGATTAAAAGTATTTATTTTATCTATAAAGAACAACTTACATATATCTATTGTCAGTGCGGCAAACATTTTGACAACTATTATGTATTAAATATACGAGGCCGTAGTCATTCATATTCAGACGCTTAAATAATATTTTCGACGGTGGAAAGGAAAAAGGACGTAACCTTTTATGTTTGAAAAAAGATGAGCTTGTGAAAATTGAAACCAAGAAAAACGACTGAAAAAAAGCTTTCTTCTAGACAATTTATTTAATTAATAATAGATTATGTCAATTAAACACCAGCTTATAAGTCTCCGTGCACTTCAAGGTTGTGTATAATTCATAATTTGCATATGGCTCAAAATAATCAAAACATTTTTTGCGCCTCTTGTAAAATTTGATATGTGTGGGTTACGTCCTTTTTTCTTTCCACAGTCGAATGTAAACAAACTTTTAACAAACCTCGTCGTTGTAACACTTCTTTAGAATTATTTTTTATTAGCACTTACAAACCATGCATCTTTGGAAAATGTAGATTTTAAAGATTTCATCGCCAATATTTTAATGTGTCCTTCAAAATTTATAGAATTAATACATTATTATAAATGTTGAAAATCAGAATAGTTTTATAAAATGTATAGTGACAGTGTCTTTGTCCTTTTCATCAAAGCCCTTGAATGGAGTAGAAAGAAATACAATGTATCAATCAAATTTATTCTTATGGAATTTTAGGGTCTAATCTATCAATTCTTGGTGGAAAGGAACTATATTTTAAGTAAAGTTCACTTTTGTATTGACTACACATTATTTATTAAGACCAATACCGTTTTCGCTCATCACGATTATTATTAACTAAAATAATGATATTGATATTCATAAAATATAATGTAAAATTGGCAAATCTTTTTATTCATTTTGAGGCTTGAACTAAAGATTAGAAGTAAGCATCTTCGCTCTTAGAGTTGCTTAATATATCTTCTTCCAACTAAGAGCATATGGATTCTTGGAGCAAGACTATTGGTTGGCTAATCGTTACCGCTGCGTCCTGTTTTTAGGGTTGGATGTGTGACAATGATGTGTGCTTTGAAATAACCAAATATTGCCTTCGAACTCAAATCAAAAAATCTAATTCTAACTAACTATTTTTCTTGTAATCAAAGGCAGTGTCGTTGACTCAGGACAAAATATAATAACTACTAAATGAAATATAATTTCGTGACAAAAATAAGTACTCATCTGATTCTATGCAGATCGTTTCCTGTGGCAAAGTTACTTGTATTAGAGGGAAGCGGAAAGTCATAAAATAATATAATCTCAGCGGGTCGAATAAATCAGACTTAACAGTGTCTACCGGCCCATCCAGTCCGCCCCTTTCCATTCACAGGACCGGTTTGGTGATAATCCAGACAGTGCTGCCCATTTGTTAACCGTTCTGTGTTCCTTGCATTGGTATGTGCGAGTTTAATTATTATTTGGGAAACAGTTGTTGGAACTGAATTTCTTGTGGGGGTGTTGAAGATTGGATGCCAAAACTTTTGGAAGTGTTTGCGTAGTTTGTGAAAAAAAATTTGAAATACCGTGGGTAATATCATTGTGTTGACAAGTAATTTTATTATTCAACATTAATTTTGTCGAATTGACAGTAAAATTATATTTAAAGTTACGTCACAATGTATACAAAGACTTTATTTATTTCAAAATTTGTTTTTCAAGAAAAAGCATCATTATTTATTATTGATAGAGGAACAACTTTTCTCTCTTCTTATGACACTGTTCTCATGTGTTTTGAGTTAAGCAAGATAAATATTTTAGAATCAAAGAATAAAAGGATTCATTAAAATTAAAAATAGTGTCATGTAAGGTTTTTATTTTAATTGTGTTTGGTGATTTTTTTTACAATTCTAAGAAGTCACAATGCAATCTTACCAAACCTTACAAGATAAATATATTTTGTCTGACCGGAACATTTTTTTTCATTTTAATTATAAACTTTTATTTATTTTTCAGGTATCGATAACTGTTTCATTCAGAAACGTTAAAAATAACAACTTTGATTTCCAGTTACGACTGTAGTATAACTAATTGGTTAGTATCTATTTTTATCCATTCCCGGTAAAAAAAATATGATTTATTCAGAATACTTTCATAGCACACAACATGGGTACAACTTATTTTCTTGTGTCTTCTAAAATTTAAAAGAAAAGACACAGCACTTGCATAGAAGAGCTCAGAATTAGATAATTTGCCAACATTTTCCGAAGTGCTCTTTTGCTACGAAAAATAAAGTTTAATTTAAGGCCTCAAAGAGCTATTTAAAAGACTGCTTACAGCCATGTAGCAATTAACGACTATGTGCAACTCTCACCGTGCTTAAGATAATGCTCGAGTTTACTTTAGAAGGGGAGTGGTATTGTTTCTACTGCACCATACAAATTTGTACCCTTCCAAGATAAGAAAGCTTCCTCCGGAGCTTAAAGCACAGATGTATTTGTTTACTTAAATGCAATCGCATTAAAATGAAGAGATCCTAGTGTTTTCTTCATTAAAAACAAAATCTTTTTACTATTTAAAAAGTTTTTATTCGCAACACCAAGAGTGTCATTCGAGATCAACTTTATGTTTATTGACATCACAAACATCCCCGTCTTAGGTCTCGAATTTAAATTGAAAAATATTCATTTGTCATTGACCTTACTGGAAATCAAACCCAAACTTGCCTAGTTGCTAGAGCAAGCTCTTACGGGCGATATGTATTCTATAGTTCAAATTTAATTAAAATTAATTAAAATCTAACCTGACCAAAACTAAAATATTGATATATAAAGATTACTGTATATTATTTTAAGCAATTGCCTCTTTGGACTTGCAATTTTTATATATTAAAAAATTGATCAGAAGATCTCAATTAACTATTAATAATGCCGTACATTTTCATTTACTCTGTCTGTTTTTCGGTACAATTAAAAAATTCAAAAACATCCTAATTTGATCACAAAAATCATTGAAAAAAATTATGCCTGGCTGACAGCTATAATATACTATGTATAAATGATTTTTAAATTTAAATTAATGAGCTTAACTCAACATATTGTAAAGTACTTGTTTATATATGCTTAAATCAGACCATTGTTTGATTTAATTGTAGACACATAAAAATCTTTTGTCGTCTGATCACATTCTTTCATCACCTATTCTATCTCAGACTTAATAAAACACAAAGTGATTTAAAACTTTTATTCTGAAATTAAATTGATCTTAAATAGAGTTGAAAAATCGAAAAAGTATTTCGATGACATAATGAAATAACGATAGCGATATCATCGCTCGAAACAAAATTTAAAAAAGTTATTTCCCCAATTCATTTCTATCTGTTTCATCAATCATTTTAATGATCGGGTCCATAAATAAAGGACTTTATTCTCATTAATCTTGTTCGGCACTGCATAATTACTTATATTGGTTTCTACTAACCAAAAATGTATTTAATTCCCGGAAATTATCGCTGATTTGATCCTAGAACGATTAGTTGTCAACGGAAGAGTTCAGGATTTAGCCTCTTCCTGAATTCTATCTGTCACAGGGATTCCAAACTCACGGAGCTTAAATCCATTTATTTTTCATTTTTAGCCCCGAGTTACTTTGGTGTTGATAAAATCTTGACTTGTGAAATGAAAACATTGAAAACGATGACAATTTATTAGTTTACTTATATGGTACATTTTTAATAGTCTACAATATTTAACAATTTTAGTTTTGCTGACTTTATGTATTTTTTGTAAATAATAACGACAGCTTTGCTTGACGTGAAAACACGTCATTATTAAGTTACCTACAGAAGCATTTATTTTTTATTACTATTGTACATCAAACTTAAGAAATTCATTGTTTAAAAGGGCTCACTGTAATAAAAAAAAAATGTTTTAGATTGTGTACCAAATGAAATTTAAATAACCAAACGACTAAAGTTATTAGATTGTGTTGAAATGCTGTTTCCTGACTTACTTCCTGACTTCTGACCATTTCAATTACACTCAAACATCAAATCATTGATATAATATTTATAAATAAATCAGGAATACTTAACAAATTATAGTTGGTATGTTATTAAAGAATGCGTGGAAGCTTATAAATAGGAAGAAAGTGTTGGATGAAATTGCAATACATTTATTTAACGCCAAGTCAACAGAGACATTTTCTTCTCCTTGAAAATTATCTTATCTTAAGTGAATCATATGGCCATATCCATGACTTTACAATATGTATAGTGAAGGCAATAAAAAACCGGCCCGCCATCTTGTAAACGTTTACGATCCTAAGCTTACGCTATCTGATGCCAGCACACCCTTTGATATCTCTGATGAAAACGTCCCATCCTGAAAGGGGAATTTCATTCAATTCACCACACTCGGATGAAAAATCACGCCGCGAGTAAAAAAATGTCTGAGAAATGTATCGTGGAAATTGTATAAACACCCGTTATGCGTATTGTAGTGCTTCATTCGCAATGTTGTGAAAAAACAAATACGTTCAAACGCCACATTTTAAAAAAGTCTGCTTCACGAAAAAAAAATACAAAATTCACGAATGTATTTAAAATTATAATAAAAAAAAATCTGGCGTTTTAATGTTTTTTTAATTCATGTCCGCTCCCAATATGAAGTATATGGATGGCCTCTTAATGGGGGTATCTCAGCATAAGTTTTTCCACGAAAACTACTTGGCAATCAGTGGCTCAACCCTACTTTTTCAAAAGGAGTAGGGGCAGAAAGTATACACCGAGTTATTATAGGATTGGAATAGTAGAAGTAAATATTTAGAGATCATAAACATCCATGTCTTTGAACAGGATTTGATTGAAATAATGCTGTTCGTACTGGGTCACATACCTGACTCATCTTGATAATACGATTAAGTTATCTAGTTTTACAAAATAGGTAAATTTAAATTTTAAGCAATACTATAAGCAAACATATCCGTTTTGGTAATTGTGTTTTTGGTAGGTTTTGTATTGTATAAATTTAAAGTTTTATTTACATTTACAGAGTACTTAGAGTCTTATTTGAATTACTCGCTATAAAATAAACAGTTAATTTCGTTGTTTAAAGAAATATACATATTCAAATTATGCCTTTATGTATCATTCATATATGTCATTTTCGTGACGCAACTGTCACAAGCATACGCTGATCACACATTTCAATTTTGTGATGCCCTGCGCTGCGTCGCCTACATTTCAACATACGCTTAGCTTAAAGGTTTTCAGATAAAAATGCAGGCAGTTTTTGAATTTTTCTGTAGTTACAATAAGTATGCACAAATGATTTCTTTTTTTCAAAATCTCAAATGGTATTTCAAGATTTTACAGCAAACATTTTTTATTTGTTGAAATTGCGATGGCACACTCTTTTTTGGGCTTGTGAAATGTACGGGGACTATCACGTATTATTCACATTTTTCTACATCTGAATACTTTTCTTTTTATGTCGTCTCTCTTCGGCTCGCTTTCGGAGGCTTGGATCAAACACCATTTATCATTTGTGATGAAAAGTATCTTTGTAATATAATCCACAAGTTTCCTTTGCATTGCCGTCGTGGAATACTAATGCTGGGTCAGTGAAGTACTTGATGAGATAAAAGCCAAAATACTGACATAGTTAAAAAGTTACACGATTCAAACTACGGAATCATATTATTTTGAACTGCAACATGCGCAAAAATAAGGTAACTTTATATTAATATTTGAAAGTAGAAATGGTATATTTTTGCGTATCTTTGAGTTTTCTAAATTGATTATGTCAAATTAAACTCTTTCAATCCACCAGTTGATTTGTTTTATTTTTAATTATACCAAGATCCTTTAATTCAGACGAGTTGACCATATAATATATATATACATTTCAACGATCTTTATACACCTACAATCAGTTTTCGAAAGAGTCTAAAATCTAGAAAACATAAACGAAAAAGATATAAAGACTTGTATTAACAGCTTAACGACCGTGGACGCGTATTTGAGTCTTTGAAAAACAAAGATTGCTGGCCGGCGGACACATATATGCGTATAGGCGAAGTATTTGGAATCTAAGAAAATTGAATTTTGTAAAATATCTCAATTTGCTTACAAATTATATTGAATTTAGTAAAATTATAATGTAACGTGCGGTCGTTAAGCTGTTAAGTTAATATGCACTAATTCGAGACAGTATAATTCTAATGAACAGAGAGACCTTCTAGTTCTACACAGTTTCAATAAGTGAATCATAATACAATTACTCTGTTGAAAAATTGTTTATAAATCTCAATCTCAATAAATACACGTTTTTATTTTAAATATTAAGCCCAAACGACCACTTACGATAGTATAATATTTCTTCTGTTTATAAAATATTCATTTAAGGATTATTGGATTAATCGACAAATAATAATAAGCTAAAGCGTTGACGAATCGATTTTTTCGGATGGTTTTCATAGTTACTTCACCAAATACCTAAATATCGTCAGTCAGAATGTAAATGTCGTAAAGTTACTCTATAATCTACAACTTTACAGAAGGGCATATACTGTAACGTACAGCACTGTGCCGCGACTAAATCAAATCTCAAACGATAACGTCTGCCTTGCGACAACTCCTAATACTATTTTTAAAGATGTCATCGTTTCCAATCTTCTTTACGCTCTAAAAACTTCCTGGCTCATCCCATAATCAATACTGAAAATATTACAGAAAGAGCTTACGCATTGTTTTCGGTAGACATTTGTTTGTTATAACAGCTTAATTTTGAATATCATAATTAACTAAGTTTTGATTCATTGTATTTTTTATTGGCAAAGTTATTTAAATATAATTTTAGTTAATTTCAAAGACTTTAAGGTGCTTTAAAAAGAGTAACTTTATAATAAAAATAATAAAACATTTTTAGTACTTTTTCCACATAAAATTTATTAGATCAGGACCGGTTTCGCTCATGATGAGCATTGTCAACTGATAAGAAAAACAATAAAACAGTGATATTTATACAAAAGTTAAGTGATAAAAACAAGGTATGACAAACAATTGGTATTACAACCTAGCAAAAGAATTGAAGTAAAATACAAGGAAAATAAACTATAAATAAAAAGTTGAAGACCACTTAGCAATGAAACTATTATGACAAAAATCAATTAGGTATGAATTATCATTACCAAAGTAAAAACCAACAATTAGTGTATATAATAAATAAATCTTAATGTCTTGTCAACCAAATTGAGTTTGGAGTCAGAACACCTTAAAAGTGAGTAACTTTATTTTGAGAAAAAATATTTTTGAATCGAAATACATTAGTTTTACGACGGTTTTAAATTTTACCAACCCTTGTCAAGAGTTGAATATTTTTTCAACCCTGTGTGCACGTGTGTGGCTTACAGCTGTGTTTTTACGAGAACTGGTTTTTATTTAGTCGCTCAACCTCTCGTGCTAGTATGTAAAGATATGGAAAGACTGTAATTATAATTAACGAATCACTCTACTAGCTACGGCCCATTTTAAGGATTGGAATTGGAAGAAATTCAATAATATCTTACAATGGAAATAAATCCACAAATCGAATGAAAATTAAATTCATGTAAGGGGATTTGAACTTGTAGACACAGCAAACAAATATGACGAATTTTAACGGGAGCGTTGATCACTCGGCTTTAGGACATGCAGAGGTTACAATCAACTTGTAAATATCAATACAAACGTATTCTGTTTGTAATTAAATGCTAAAGTTTTAAAACTCCCTTGTCTTGCATGCATATATATAAGGAACCAAATTGGAGATAAAGTATTTATTTATTTGTTTATAAATTTACATGCACATTACAAAATGACATCAATAAAATATGAAGAAAAATATTTCTGCCATATGTAAAAAATATAGTAAAGAGTAATTTTTTTGGTACTTCTGAGATTGGAGAACGTACACGATAGTGCCTTGTTGCATTGGTGGTCGTGAAGAGACGTATAAACTGGTTGTGCTGCGTATGTCTCCGGAAAGCCTCGAACCTGCTTGCTTCTTCTTCCAGCTGGTGAGATTTCAGCTTCCTGGATGACCGTCGGGTACTATTTATCTATATGATGTACTCGGCGGAACTGAAAGGTGTTGGCATGTTAGGAATGGAAACAAAGTAATTAGCGGGAGACGGCCATATTCTCTACTTAGAAAACCAATATAGTGAAAGAAGAAGAAGAGTTTTTAATTCATTTCATTTTAAGATACCATCATTTTTTTATATCAATAAATAATTGATCGATGCTATATAAATAATATGTTTTTACTTACTTACTACAACTGTCAAAAGGATAATGGAAGTGAACAATTTTATTAATTTTAATAAAAGTATATATTGATGAGATTTTATGTATGACGAATACAATACTATTTGTTCAATTTGTAATCGTGTAAATTAACTACTAAAATAATCATGCAATTTCCAATTTCACATTCAAACGTAAGACTCGAGTAAATCAGTTTCAAAATACACTACGCTTGTAAATCGAAAGATAGGTGTATTGAAAAATAGAAAAAAAATATATTATACTTTTTTTATCTTTAAAGAAAATAAGTGCATGATAAAACTTTTGTTTTATTATTAACACAAATCGTTTTATCATGTTAACCAATTTTTACGTTGAAATAATTTCACTATATATACTTCCATTCAACCAATTTTTATGTAAGGGTTTGATCTTAAAAATTTAGTCAAATTTGTACTTTACTGAAAAATAAATACTTCAAAGTAATGTGTACTATTTTTCTATCTTCTTAAGTATTAGGTTTCGTTCGGAAAAGCCCGCTTTTTGAATAAAAAGTGTTAGAAGTATTGCTCGTTTTTATAACGGTAAAAATAATTGTTTTTCATAAGCAGCTTATTTTCAAAGACCCATTAAAATTACACGGCTTTGTTGAAACGTTTTTTCACAATTTTTCTTAATTCTTTCATCATTAAGATTAAGAAAACAAAAAAAAAATAAGTACCAAAATTTTAAGATAACTTATTCCTAATTCTGTTTTCTGTTTGTGATACTGTTTGGTATTTCAATGCTCTAAAAATATATAATTAAAAATACAATTGAATTCTCGGATTATGTTTTCTTTGAGTGAATAATAAATTAAGCATTCTTAGTAAAAACATATTTACTGGTAGAACATATTACTTATGTGTGTATGTTAACATACAATATTTTCCGCATTTATTCATCTTGCATCACTTTGAATATCAGATATACTTTTATTTTTCATACAAATAAACAAAAATATAACTGAAGAATGTTATTATTCGATTTCGACAGCAAATTTGGGAGCCATCGATTATAAAACGAATTTAAACACTTAAATAAGAAAAAAGGGTGACACTTACATATATTACATACAGCAAGAAAAAAGAGCTTTATAATGATTTTTTAATCTTAATTTTGTGATAAGGCGAAAAATATTAATGTATTTTAGTTGTTCATTTTTTAGGTTGATAGCTATTTCGGCTTTACTTCAGATCTATATTTCAACTAACATTAACTCAGATGTATATACTGGCCTAGAAGGGATACACTATACATCTTCATAAATATCTAAACAACAAACCATTGCAAGCTTCTATCATCATTAGAAAATAGCTATCAAATATACATATATGTATAAATATTATACCGGCTTGCTTGGTCGAGTGTCAACGTCAGTTTTTAAAGATTGATTTTTCAATCGATATATGGATTTCTGCCTGAAGGTATGGATGTATTTGATGTCTTAATTCTCTCCCACCCATCCTATCGTAGTGTGAGTGATTAGCTAACCACTAATACTACCTTTCTATTTCTACACATTTTGAAAAAGAGAGGTCAAGTAACTGACTTACAAACATTTCTTGTAGAAAAAAATTGGTTTGGGAGCAGAAATGGATTAAAAATATATATTTAAATGTATATCTAAAAATATGTTTTTTTTAACCTATTTATAATGAAGACCAAGTAAATGTATCCATTTTGGGGAGTTTCTATGTATGAATAAAACGAATGTTCGTCAATAATGTTACTAGTGAGAAAAAAGACAAAATTGAATCAATTATTGAGAAGGTTTCTTTATAAATCATGTAGACAAAGAATTACTTTGATATTTCAAATGCCTTCTCTCTCGAGATTTAAATCTCTCTGGCATATTTTCAAACAGAGCAATCTATACTAACTCACTTAAATACGGTCTGCATTTTTGATACAAAAATCACCGAAACGTTTCTATTTCTTTATTTTCAGACTGATGCCGCAGAATAGTGGATATGTTTGTGTTTTGTTGACTATCATGTGTACTGTACAAACGTAACTGGCCCCAAAGGCATACTCTGTGATACATACATATGTACGTATAAACTTGATTCAACAAAGAGCTATCACACTTGGCTGTGTGTATAAACCTGAATGCACATCACTTGACATCGTTATTCTGGGACATTTTACAATACCTTTATCTTACGCAAAAACATAAACCATTGTTATACAATATATTAGTATAGTATGTTGAAATTAGATAGGAGATTAATATTCTTCAACGCCCAACTCAATACAAAGCAGAATATAATGAAAGCATAAGTTTGCAGTGTTGTCACTACTTCCCCCAGTTCACCGAAACGGTCGAAATTTCAGAGATCAGAACGACTACAACATCCGGGAGTATGCAATGAAGAAATTGGAGTATCAACTTCACATTGCACAGTCAAATTTATATTAGACATATACATTTGACAAATAAGGGAGAAATTAGGTAAATACTAAATTGTTCGTCTAATTCTTACGGTGAATATATACAATTTTGTTCGGTATGTTATATTAAGTATTAATATTTTTAAGATTTTTAAATGTTGCTTTGTGAAACTTCAATCGCATGCAATTTCAAAGACCTACATATGTAGATTATATTTACTTTGGTGTTTATCCACGCAACTAATTAATCGTTATTAAAATCAATACATTTTAACTCAGTGGTAAATAAATGTATATAATACAAGATACGCTTATTTACCAAGCTTCAGCCTAAGTTCATCCGTGTACTTGAAAGCTTGAAAATACTGAAATCAGAAACCTGGGTAGTAAGTGACAAAAATATATAGGAATGTAAAAAATGTAAGCGATTAAAAATTAGTTTTATTAAAGATGACGCAATATTATTAAAAATACATTGGTATGTTGTGTTGTATAATTTCAATTTCAACAACTTTCAACTATAAATAGCTCAATATAACTGAAACCATAAATAACAGATATTATAAAAACCTTCAAAAGAACTGTTTTTCCACCTTATTAACATATTATTTTTGACGACATTCACCCATGATTCATAGAAAACACATTCAAAATATCTCATAAAATTCCTACTACATCCTTTTATTACGAAAGTTTATTTAGGCACTGGGTTCAATATATGTTTCAAACTATTACATCGTTTTATAAAACATTTAAAATAATTAATTATTTATGTATTTTTAGTAATCTGAAATATGGCTTTCGCATATAAAATTGCCTAAATTTGAATTGTGGATGTAGAAGTAAATAGGCTGCGCGCAGTTGTCAAATTCCCAATAGCCTGAAATACTGCAATATTTCATCGCTTTTGGAAACCATCTGGCCTTTTCAACTTGCAACCGTTCCGTTTTTAGTTTTCGTTTGTGCCAATATTTTTTCCTCGGTTATTATTTTGGTCGAAATGAATTTTAATTTATGATATATTTACTTTATTCAACAAAAAAATCAATTAAATACTTAAACTTAACTATACGATTTGGTAATTTATGAAAGCTTATATTATTTATCAACTTATTAATGTGAATATGATGTCTAATGTGTACGATTTGCACATTGAAAAATTATATTCTAATTACAATCAATTCATATTTTTATAAATAAGCTATTGCCAGATATTTATAAATCTCTTGGTTACACTGATAATAAAGTCACATTTGTCTTGTATATTTTCTGAATTTTTATATGAAGAGTATACTTTTTCTGTTATAAAATATGACAAACTTTTCGTCTCTTTGAGAATTATCATTAGACGTAACATCACAAGGTTTACGAATAAACTAAATATTGATTATAATTCTGACGTTATAAATTACAAAATAAAAGTCTGGGTTTGTCCTGTTCTACTAAACGTAGGGAGAAGGTTAGATTCAAGCTTTGATAGTAAATTAAATTCAATATTAAAAATGAATTTCCACATAGTTCCGCCGAATATATCAAAAATAAAAAGTATACTACTAGTCATCAAAAAGTAGTAGGGGCAGTGTAAAACGTTAATTGCTGAGAAAACTAGATTTTATAATAAACAATTCTCTCTGTATATTGTGCTTAGTAAAGATTTTTTGAGATTCCATTTAATATTTACTTTTCCTTCTATTCCGTGAATATTATAATTATTTCAAGGTCTGGTTACTTATCAATCAATGTTTTTTTGTCAAAGAATATAATTTTAAATAAAGCTAAAAAGAGTGTTTCATTGGAATGAAGACTCTTCAGGGAATGGACGAAAATATTTTAGTTTTATTAGTAAATTTTCTTTTAAGCTTATGTGGATTACTTTGATGTTGATAAAAAACTGGTTTTCCAAAAGCATCCTTTCAATCGAATGCTGTCTTCAACATCCTGCTTTCTGTTCTTAATTTTTGGCTGCACTCTACCGATTTTTTGCGTCAATATATCGATGGTCATGGAACTAAACCATGCTTTGTTACAATTAGAAATTAGTAGCTTTGAGAGATCTCTGACCAAAGCTTTCTCAAAAAGTGATCAATGTTATTTATCTCATATTTTTAGTGAATCATTTAGTCATTTATCTCAAATACAAACGAATCAGAAAAAACTGTAAATTTCTAATTCGATTTGTATTTATATGGAACTAAGAGATGATTGTTTATATTTCTTTATTTCAGAAGATATACAAGACAAGACAAGATATACAGATTTGAATAAAATTGTTAGTATAATTTAAAAAATATTTTTTTTGAGTTATCGTTCCATGGAACTAGGCTGTTGATATAATCAGCTAACACTGTTGCTAATAGAAACAAAAATTAAGTATTTCGACTGAGGGTGCTTGATGGAATTTCAATATCAAATTTGAATTGTTTGAATTTTGTACTTTTCCATGAGTTTTGTCGCTAACGATCCGGGTTTCGCCTTTCGGCATCTTCAGGCATTCCAAGTGCACGGATGTACTTGAACTGACGTCAGTCGACTGACGAAACCCGGGTCTTTAGCGACAAAACTCATGGAAAAGTGCAAAATTCAAACAATTCAAATTAGAAACAAAAATGTTGAAATAAAAAAATCTTCCAAAACTTTTAATTTTCTGTTCATTTTCTGTATTAAACTTTCACAAACGGTTATTTACTGAATACAAATTCTTGAAATAGACAATTTTTATTCATTTTAAAATAAACAAAGTAACACTGAATTATTTTTCAATTCCACCCTATTTTATTATAGCTCTATACATTGAACTACGAAACGGAAAAAAACAATGTCAGCTAAACATTACAGCTAAAATGACCCAAGCGGGATTTTGACATTGCATATTTTGCTTCTCTTTTATATTTTAACAATGGTGTACAGCGTCGTCTTTAATCGAGCAATATATTTTTTACTATTAACTGAAACGAATCCGAAAACTTTGGTCGACGAACGTTCATGAATTACATTATTAGATACTACATATTTTTAATTTTATTTGTTTTCCGACTGTTTGTTACTCACCACAGTGTACACATTACATGATGACCATTGCGAGTCTAGGATAGAGAAGGATAGAGAGAGAGAAAGAGAAAAATGTTTCTGTTTAGAGAACTTTGACAGGTGGCAACCAACGTTCCCTCTAAGCTGCGCGCGTGCGCGGCCGCGCAGCAGTTGAGAAGATCCCGCGCACTCATTCCGGGTTGGCGCGCACTACAAGACAGTTGCTCAATTGATATTTGATCGGTCCGCGCAGCCTCCGCGCAGCCTTTGAAATTTCCGCGCATCTAAACCTTCGGCTTAGAGGGAACGTTGGTGGCAACCCCAACCAGTGTATAATAATAATACCTATTGTCAATATGAATTCACAATAAATTCACTGTGATCAATCTTGAATAGAGCCAAAAATATGTATATTTTCTAATTTAATATGATTACATTACATTTTATTTAATGTCTTCTCTATCAATACCATCACAGGTTGCACATAGTCCAAAATGTTGTCATTTTGCTTATAACTTTAAATTATAAATATGACTCCATCAAAACATGGAAATATGTCATTTTGGATGGTAATATTCAAATAATTATCAATTATATTAAAACAATTCATCTAATGTGACATATCGCATTGATATATTTCAACAATGGTTACGATTTATATTGTACATTTTGCACACGAGCGAACATTCATTTTAGACATGTGTCTTTTTTAAACTTGTCATATTTGCCCTTTGAAAAATTATTAAAATTATTCACTTTTAGTGTGTAAAATGGCATTTTTGAAGCTGAATAGTTTGAAGGTGACGTCTCTGGTCTCGTTTCAGCGTTCCCTATCACAGGTGGTGTATTTAAATACGCCATAATCTCGCGCAAAAGGGGATAATCCTGATAAATTGTTTTATAATTCAACGCAAAAGGTGAGTTATTGTAGGCTGGAGAGCTCTACGTTATATTACGGCGGTGGTGGGCACTGGAAATAAATCTTTACTTCCGCGATGGCTTTTAAATTGATTTTTCTTTGGCCTGTTTTTTGTGCAGCTTTTGATTTATTGTTGACTAAGCTTCAGTTAAAAATTGCTGCCATTTTATAAAAGACTCTAAGCAATGCAACATTACAGAGGTGCTCGTACGATACGACGCGAGCTGATAAAAAAATATTTCGCCATTGATAAATTTTGTTACAAAATAAAATAATGTTTTTTTATTTATTTCGTCCACTGTCAATGTCTTGTACACTTTTATTGGAACTGAAGTATCTACTTAAACTGCCTGTTACTCTTCTTTCGAAAATAAAAAATATAGAAAGATAATTCTAGAACAGAACTAACGATTACCTAAACGCTCTCCGTATATCAGTATTTTAGTATCGAGTAGGTGGTAGAGTTGTCACACATTACAAACATTCGTGTTTTTTAACACAAATCGATTGAAAAATCAATTATTTATGAAACTGCCCATACTAGGACTTTAACCCATTAGCCGAAATTAATGATGTTAAAAAAGCATCCCCTACAATACTACAGCATTGTGCATAAATGAATATTTTGAATGGAAAAGGAAATATAATATTATTTGCAAATACATACTTAGAAAATTATACAACGTACTTAATTAACATGAAATTTAATAAAATGCAGAACATTTTAATTCACAAAAAATGTAAATAAAATAGGCATGTTGTACATAAAATATAGTCACTACATTTTTTTCGTTGTTTTGTTATATATACTTTTTTAGCCATGCCCGCTTCTAATGTGAAATATTTTGACTCATAATGGAGTTTATCTCAATATAAGTGTTTCTACAATAACTGCATGTTACTCAGTTGCTCAATCTCACTTTTTTTAAAGAGAGTAGAAATAGAAAGATAAACCATTCACACAATTGATTAATTATCAATTTATACAAACTGTGCAAACTGGGATTCGAGACCATGACCCCCGTAACCGAGGCCAAGATGTTGATCATTTGATCACGCAGCTGGCACTTATACTTAATATTTAATTAAATATTGATTAAATTTGAATTGATTTGAATAATGCAATTTTTTTTATTCAACCGTCAATATCTAGAAAGAATGCAATATTGATTAAAATCACATAATTTTGTCAAATTTAAAGTGAGAGCAAAACTATCTATATTTAAATGAAATATTTTGTATTTTTAGCTAATTTTGGTCGAGTAGAATTTAACCAATTACACATATTAACGAGTGAATAATAATTGCTTTCAAAATTTACGAAAAATTTAATAAATATTTTAAGCAGTTTCCTTATGCATTTTCAGGCAGTAACCAAATTATTGGTATATATTATTATAACAACATAAATACACACTGTGAAAAAGAAGACTTTGTAGCAGTAGTTGGATACTCTGCAGATGATTGATGTCACCAAGAGGAGTAGCATTTAACCAAAAACTATATCAATTCATGAAAGAAACCCATTTAGTAATAACAATCAAATCAAGTGTATACCTGATACATACGATATGTATAAACAGTTATATTACACTCTCTGCTAAAATAATTCATCAAAACACTTTTTTATTTTAAATAAATATGCTACTCAGACAATTCTAATAAATTTTTAAACAAGTTTAAATGATACTGAACCTTTTTTTTAATTTAAAAAGATGAGATGAATTCTTTAAAAATAAACTCTTCCACCCCTGCGGCTACTGAATTTCACTGTTCATATAAAAAAAACCTCATAAAGTTAAATTCCTCATTTTGAAACATTTTCCGCATTATTCATCGCATTTTTAATAAACGTTAACGCACCAAGTAAAGCAACTTCAAAACGAGCGTAGGTATTCACAAATAAAGCCAGCTGTAAGGGGTGTGAAAAATGAGATAAGGGTCAATGCGGAACATATATTGTTGAACGGTGATTTGTTTTAATCTAGTGTGTTTTTCAAAAATAATATTAATTCTTCTTAATTGCGAGTGCTTGCTTTGTACTGTGATTATAAATAGGTGTTATCAAGAGCGATAACGTTTAAATAAACGTCAGTCAAATAATATATTTGTTCAGTGATAAGAGTTTCGCGTCACTTATAGAAAGTCCTGAGTTCAACTTAATTAAGACAACTTAAATCGAAAACGGATTGAAATGTTTAACAAGTGTAATATTAATAGAAAATTTAAATTAACTTTGATTATTCCACGTATTGTGTAACTAACTGTGACACGTGTTTCGCCTCTTTCAGAGGCATCTTCAGACTTACTAATAGTAAGTCTGAAGATGCCTCTGAAAGAGGCGAAACACGTGTCACAGTTAGTTACACAATACGTGGAATAATCAAAGTTAATTTAAATTTTCTATTAAAATGAACTTCCACAAAGTTACCGCCGAAACCATCGAAAGTATTAAGTGTAATATTAACTGCTAAAATAATTGTCACTACTTTAATGTGAACAAATTGCGAATTAATCAATATTCATGGGTTTCGGTTTTAAACAAAAAATATTAATCTATGAAATGAATATCGACTGTGGAAAGGAAAAAAAACGTAACCCACACATATCAAATTTTACAGGAGGCGTAAAAAACGTTTTTTGATGATTTTGGGCCATATGCAATTTATGAATTATACAAAACCTTGAAGTGCACGGAGACTTCTAAACTGGTGTTTAATTGACATAATCTAATATTAATTAAAGAAATTGACTAGGAAAAACTTTTATTTCAGTCGTTTTTCTTGGTTTCAATTTTCACAAACTCATCTTTTTTCAAACATAAAAGCTAAATTTAGATACTAATTCGGCGTTTGCAGCTTACATCCTTTTGATAGAACGTGTATCAAGTTTGATACATTGTGATGATCGAATAAAGCTGTTTTTAAAAAACTGTTGGTAACATCCTTTTTCCTTTCCGCAGTCGATATTTTTGATGTATTTGACTTTTGGTATATTCGTGGAAATGAATAGTGGAGTTAGATTTGATATTTTTTTATAAAATGTGACACGTGTTTCTCGTTTCACGTTTGTATTACCGAATAAGCTTGACTGTAGGAGCCACTTTTGAATACAAATTATAATAGTTAATTGGTAGATTTTATCAATAATATGTACTCAACTCACCCATCTTTTGACTTCTCTGCTTGAGTGAAATGATATAAGAAACATAATATATTATACTTGAATAGGTTTTTGGTACCATTTTAAATATTTAAATATTTTTTATATTATCTATATATTTTCACGTAAATCATTGAATTTATTGAATATGAGCAAGCTTTTTCGTAGTTGATGGAAAATAAATCGGTTCATAAAAGTAGGCTTACCAATAAAAGTTTTGATTCAATTGCATATAGATATTAAGATATATAGATATTAAAAAAATATCTTAAAATTAACAAGGACAAAGATCACACTAAGTTTTGAATTACATATAAATAAAACATGTATAACTAATTATTTTATTTTTTCTTGCGACCCTAATATATGATTTGTTTTTATGCGGCCCACTAGAAGAAAAAGGTTGTGCATGTCTGGTCTAAACCTAGCATTTAATAATAACTTGTGAAAATATGTCTTTTAATATAAAGATTTGTGTGTTCCAAAAATGTTTGAAGAAAAGTTTATTAAAGTTAAAAATAAGCTCTACTTTAAAAAATAAAATATTTGGTTACCATTTTGTAATATGTTTCGGTTTATAGCGTTGTGGCTTGAATTATGTTTCACAGCTTTTTACGATTGCGTTTGAAATAATAATAATAGGTTTGCATCAAAAGTTAAATAGACAAAACACAGCCCTGGCAGTCTTAATATTTTACGTGTCACGTGGTGAACGTAAATCACGTAATAGAGGAAGCTTTTTATGCCAGTAATTTCAAATGTTTTATGTAAAAACGTATATTATGTATCTGTCGATTGTAAATTTATTACCAGCGTACCAGCGCACCAACGAGAAGCCGAGAGCTGATTTTATTTTGTAGGGAACCTTACAAGGCAACGAAACCATGCTATAAATTTATTAAGAATTGAAATTTTTCATCAGACTTTTATCACACTTTTGGTGCAGTTAAAAATAAGCCATACAAAAGAAAAACTGATTTCGTTTGATAGTTTTGCTAACTAGGTAAGTATAATTCATATTTATTTAGTGAAATATTTAACCTTTTATCTTAGAGTTTTATTGTTTTTGACAGAAAATAGAAAGTATTTAAAATAATGTAGAATTTTATCTAGCTATTACTTATCTCTCTTGAATCTCGAATTTCGTTTTCAAGTTTAAATCATTTTTCTTTTCTCCTTCGGGGCCGAGTTAATAATCCTGAAATTCTCATGCCTATTAATTTACATGCTCCCAATTTATTCTTACGTGGGCGAAACTATGAGCAAAAACTTTTGTTTCTAAACACTTATACCTTGCTTAGGAGGTATGAGTCACCAGTTCCAAGATCCGTTCGATTGATCAACTCATTGCTTAGAGAAGTGGAAAATTTTACTGATAGTGTTTGTGAACTGTTTGTTAAATTTTACTATTTTATTTCTTGATTTTGATGTATTATGTAGTTTTATTTTATATTTTGTCTCATTATATTTGTCAATTACATGGCGAATTGGCGTGAGCTATAATTTCATGTTCTGTACTTTTAATTGCTAAGCAATAAATAAATAAATTACTGCATCATGCTGACGTGAGTTGATAAATGAGGAGCAAACATTCAAAAAGTGTTTTGTCACAAATTTTGAAAAATGGCGTTTTATATCAATTCTGATAGCCCATAATAAAACCTATGAATGGAAATCAAAATAAGTGTTCAAAAAGATTTTTTTTCATATTAAAATTAAATCATAAAGTTGACACGTTCATACAAACCGTCACTTTTGCAACACTTAAATCATCATTTTCCAAGCTTTGTATTTGTGTGACAAAACACTTTTTGAATGTTTGCTCCTCAAATATGTATCTAAATATAATGTTTGCGTGATGCAGAAATAATTATATTTATTCTTAAGTATTATCTTTAATACTCATTAAGTGCTTGCTTTATCCGTTAAATTGATTTTTTTAATTTGTGAATAATAATAATGATACGAAACTAAACAACTGTTTGTTAATTTAGACAGCAAACATCATTTTTAAAATAATTAATTTAAAATTAATATGCTGTGAAACGGACTGTAATATTTTCTTTGCCTCTTATCATATAATGGAACAAGTAAAGGAAGGTGTACCTCCATGAATAATATCCATAGTTGTGTTACGTTCAAATATGTTGGAGCTTTATTTTACTCATTCCATTTTGGCGGAAATCCTAAATCACCTCACACGCCACTTAACTGCTCTATCTGGAGACGTGATAGCGAATATTACTATTTTCGAATAGTGAATGTATTAAAATAACTTAGGAGTGACGTCAAACTCGTCTTACGCACGAACAACCATGGTGAGCGATTTTCTTGTGCGAGCTACTTATCTCTGTCTACAAAAATCTGAAATCAATAGGCAAAATTACTGTACTGAAATAATTTAAATAAAATTAAACCGAAATAAAGAAATATTATTAAAACTTATTCACCTTAAACGAAACAACTTATCAAAATATTGCTTAAAAAAGTTTCGAAAATGTATGAAAAACTTTTTCTTCAAATTCACGTAATTCATTAATTTCTTTATTAAATATAGAAATACAATCAAAAACATATACATATCAACTGTGAAAAGGAAAAAGGAAGTTACCCACATAGAGCAAATTTTACAGGAGGCATAAAAACGTATTTTGATGATTTTGGGCCAAAGGAAAATTATGAAATATACACACCCTTAAAGTGCACGCACACCCAATTCTTTTTACGTGATTTTTTAGACGGCACCGTTACGTTTTTTCATACAATTTTGATACTTTTTTACGCGGATTTGGAACCGATTTATTGAAAAATTAAAGACGATAAATTATATGAAAATGAGATTTTTTACGCGCCACTTTCTGTAACCAATGTTCCGCGTAAAAAAGAATTAGGTGTCTTAATTAAGAAATAATAAGGTGTCTTAATTTGTCCCCTGTGTGGTCGAGTGGTTAACGTTGTTGGCTTCGGCTACGGAGGGCCCGGGTTCAAATCCCGGTACGGACAGTTTTTATAAATTGATTTTTCAATCGATTTATGAATTTCTGTTCAAAGGCATGGATGTATGTGATGTCTTGAATTCCCCCCTTTCACCCATCCTATCCCATGAACGGGGCGTACCGAGAGCGATTAGCTTACCACTAATCCTGTCCTAGCCCTATTCTTCTATCCCTACTCTCTTGGAAAAAAGAGAGGTTGAGCAACTGAGTAACAAGCAGTTCTCGTATAAACACTTCTGTTGAGATAAACTCCATTAGGAGTCCATATGCTCCACATTGGGAGCGGACATGGTTTAAAAAAAAAAAAAAAAAAATTAAGAATTAACTATCTTTTATTATTTCGTATTAATCAAACGTTTCAACAATGAAAACATTGAATAAATAAAGACTGAAGTTAATATATGAAACGTAGTCAACATACTGTCTCTCTCAAACTTGAAGGCTCTATTTTTATTTTCAAATGAATTATTTTTAATTAATTCAAAAAAAATACCGATCAACGAAAGAAAAACTTTGGGACAGCGAAAAGCTCAGCGATGCGGTGTGTCTTCGAGGCGAAGACGTCGCTGCCGAGAGTAGCGTCGGCATCGGCGCCGTCGGGTTACGTCGCAGAGTGACAGTGGGGCACAAAGCAAATTTACGTTGAATGGTGCGGAATGCGAGACGCGTCACAGCCTTTCACTCACCCACGTGCTTCGTTTTCATAATATAACTCGCTTGTAAGCTGAAATTGCACTACAATACGTTGCGACACAACGCGATGTCTCTGGAGAGATTTTGATCCATATAATGAAACAAATTCTCAGCCAGCGTCTAAGTATGGAGACAACTTAACTTTATACACATTGTCATAATAATCTTAATAATTCAATGAAAGCTTTCATTATAGTTATATTCTGAGCTATTTATTCATTATTTAAAGTCTTATACTATTTTTTAACGTCGTCAACCACCCCACTCTATGCTGCCTTAAAGATACCTTATCTCCAAACTATGGTCCTTAACAAGCCATATCAGCGTGTTATGATGGAATTTATGTTAAATGAATGAATGCTGAAATGATATTAATAACATTCCGTATACTCTACAATTCTACAATTTTATGAATTGGTCACTATGGGATCCCGTCCAATTGTGGGATTGAAGACAAGAACTGCGAAGTTCTCGAAACTATGTTGAAAATAGGTAACCATTTTATGCACGAAATTTTAGAAATTGTAAGTGTTGTATTAATAAAAACACAATAATCCTTTGTACTTCATTCCACTTTATTTAATATGTCAGGACCAGTTTCGCTCATTGCGAGCATTGTCAACTGATAAGAAATATAATTTAACAATGCTATTTATACAAAATTGAAAAGTTATACACAACAATTGGCATTGAAAAGAAATTGCCAATTACATTAAAGTGATTCTAAAATAACACAAAATTAAAAAGTTCAACACATCTAACATATAATTAAAAAGTCATCCCAGATTAATAAATTCAGAATGCGATTGAAAGTAATTACAAACATAATTACAAACATAATAGAAACCGGTCCTGACATATTAAATAAAGTGGAATGAAGTACAAAGGATTATTGTGTTTTTATTAATATAATGCCTTTCCAACAAGTATTGACAGTGAACACCCTAAAAGTGATGTAAGTGTTGTTATTCGGGGTGAACACCTAATAATAATTGTGCAATTTTTAACGACAGTGGCTTGAAACAAAATAAAGCACCTGCGGCTCGATATTGAAATACATATATTCATGCCTATAGCAGCAGTGGCGTTACTTTGAAGATGAGGTTAAAAATACAACACTCATGCTATTCATAGGTACCGTACCTATGTGCGTGAAAAGAAATCGCTGTGACGTACAGATTGCGTCCGACTATTAGTCCCATTAACTATCATTCTTGCTTATTATTATTTTATTGTTTTTACTTGTAATTATACCAATTCTTTGCATTTAATTAACCTGTATTAATATCTATATATTTGTAATTATTATTTATTGTTGCCTTTCAAATTGTACCTAAATAAAATGTATCTTAACTGTATCATTGGGGAGATATCATCTTCGGTGTCATGCAGAAAAGAAAAGAAAAAAGTTTATCGAATAAAAAAAAAAGATCGCGTCCGACTTGTAGGGCGGCTGAATGACTCCAATCGCCAACGACCATACCACGTTGAAAGCACCGGTTCTCGTCCGATCACCGAAGTTAAGCAACATTGGACGCGGATAGTACTTGGATGGGTGACCGCTTGGGAACACCGCGTGCCGTTGGCTTCTTTTTGCCATTTCGAAGACTGCGATGAAGCACTCCCCTGACACGCTCGGCCGTTTGCGCAACGTCGCACTTTTTGACACCCGCGCACGGGTGCTCCCGAATATTATTATCACACTATTGGAAAATTTTCTCTACATTCGCTTTTACTCTTAGTAAAACCCTTGGAAGGCACTTCATGTCGACTTCAAATCAACACCAACTCGCCGGCGAAGCACACTTCGACGATGTAACCGACGACGAGGCATGTGTATTTGCCGAACGATGTGCTTAAGAAAACTAAATTTATTCTTTCGTTGTTAATAAGATAAAAACTTATCCCTTTTAACAACCCTGCATCCAAGTATGTGGGCGGTTATTTAGGTGTGTATGCATGGTGAACACATTGTATTAAATGTGTATTATAAAAATAACATTCCATATACTCTTATCGCAATTTTATACCAAAAAAAATATTGGAATTTTACAATTTTATGAATTGGGGATCCTGTCCAATTTTGGGACTGAAGACAAGAACTTCGAAGTTTTCGAAAAGTTGTTAAAAATAGCACAGAAAAAATAGCATAGAAATTTTTATTCTGGCAATACCGCAAATTCCTTAGTTTTTAGATTTGGAAATAGAGAGAATATTTAAATTGATTTGTAATAAAATATATACTTGGTAAGCATATACGCCTTTAAAAAAATATTTTTTTAAATTATATTGGCAAACTTAAGACGGTTGCAATATTTACGAAGAAAACAATGCACACGCTGTGCAACTGGTAGAAAAGGTTTAAAAAAACTTTTCGTGCAACAACACGTTCGTCGGAAAAGTTTACACGAAGAAATAAACCAGCAACAGCTGTTTTTTGACACATTGTGCCAAAGTAAAGGTAACTGACCATTGGGGTTTGAACTGATTCTTGAGTTTCAAACTTAATCTACGGAAATTTCTTTTAAAGCAAATTAATCGATAGCTTGTTTTTAAATTTGAATACGATCGCGTTTATTTTTACCATTTTTGACGACATTGTAAAACATATTGGTAACTAAAATAGTTTATCTTTACATACGCTGTTATACGAAAATTACTTGTTGTTCAATCGCTTAATCGATATCTTTAGAGAGAGTAAAAATATAATGGTGGAGTTACAACAGAGCTAGTAGTAAAGCTTAATTTAGACCAACCAAGTAAGCGTCTGCGGCTGACTGCTTAGTCGAATGTTTAACGTCGTTAGCTTAGAAAACGGAGGTCATTATTTCTAATCCCAGTAGGTACAACTTTTACAGATTGATTTGTCAATTTCTGTTCGAAGGTATGAATGGGACGTGTCCTGGAGGCTTGCAATAAAATCACTAACACCATCACATTGGACTTGCCAATTTCTAACCGGCCATGGCAAGTTCAATGCAAAACTATTCGCGCTGGGCAAGTTGGTTTTAAGGCCGGACTGCTCTTGTGGGTATGCCGAGCAGGACGTTAATCACGTTCTGTGGGACTGCCCTGAGATGGAGTCCGAACGAGCAGAATTGTTTGCTGTGGTCCGTCCTCACACGGGTCCAATAGGCCACGCTGACTTGATTGCAACCAAAGCTAACTTCACGGCATTTGAAAAGTTTGCCAATTTATATGGGGATCGTCACAATCTTGACTCCTCTCTAGAGTCATTAAACTCGTCTACATCGACGAGCTCTCAGTATACGGACTATACACAAGATACTTAATATCAACTTGATTTAAGTGGCTGAGCTAGTCACACTTTTATTATTATTATTATTATTTTAAGCACATTAGTGCATGGTTCAAAATCAGTCCCGTGCAGTTCTGCTCGGGCCATGAATGTGAGGGGTGAACTCCTTTTTTTCTGTCGATAGCGTTGTGGAAGGCGGCCATTAAACGTTGGCTGCATATACACAACGGGTGGTGGTGGGAAACCAACTTGTATGTGATGACTTGAAATTATCCCCTCCCACCTATTCTATCTGAAAAACCGGGCATAACGAGAGCGACAGCTATCCACGAGTCATTTTTTAGCCTTATCTTACTAGGAGATGGCTAAAAACTTATTTATATTTATTAAAAAAATATTGTTGAAACCATGAAATTGAAAAAGTGATATTGTGTTTACAGTGAAAATAAGCGACCTAAATTTTTTACGACTGAAAACTACAGAAGACATTTATAATATGACTGTGTAAGTAAAAGTAATGAAGAAAGTAATTAAATAAATAAAAGAAAACATTTTTGATTTATGTTCGAGTTGTCAACTTGTCAAATTTAATTCGTTCAAACAATGTACATTCTCACAAATTTTGTCACTAACGACCCGAGTTTCGCCTTTCGGCATCTTCATGCGCTCAAGTGCACGGATGAACTTGAACTGACAACTTGACTGAACTTGTCATTTATCAATTGAATAATGAATATCTGTTAAAATACTTGGACACTTGTTGTGTAGAAAATTTCCTTTCCTCTGACCCGATCCAAAAAACGGTAAGCAGCATAAACGGTTAGTTAACTAACCAATTGTCTTTTCTTAGTGTTATCAATTTATCTCTATTTACTTCCAAAAAATAATGATCGAGAAATTGAGTTACAAGTTTTTAGCATAGAAAGATTTCCGTTGAGAATCCATATGGTCGACTTTAAAGACAGACGCGGATAAAAAAATGATGATTTAACAAAGAAAAAATATTAAATAATAAAATAATCGTCTCAGTCTTATATATATCTCAAAAAATGCTGATTACTATTTGCTCAGATGGTTTTGTATTTTTTTATGAATTGCAAAATCCTAGACACCATATAGTTCAGCAGGCCTTCATAAAACATAATACATACGTTTGTGATTTTGGGGCAGTTCAAGTAAATAAATAGCAAGTGTCCTCATGGTATCATCCCATCCCCGAAACGTCCAGACTGCGTATGGATCCCACAGATTTAGTGCCATTTTGGGACTGCTTTGTATGCATGGCCCCCCACCGAACCGTTCTACTACCCCCATATTGTTCGCGTACAAATAACCTACACTTCTCCTTGTCCGAATTTATTACTTTATCATATTTTGTCTGTGTGATTTATGTAGAGGATACTTTTTACATTGTCTGATAGATAGATGTATGGAAGGACTATTAGTGCAGTTAACGTTTAAAATTTCTACTGAAGGTGCTTAATAAAATTTCGATGTCAATTTTGAATCGTTCAAATTATGTACATTTTTTTCGTAAATTTCGTAAAAGTCGTAAAATTATTGTTAAAAGAGTAGAGAAAAAGCAAACACATACTTTTTTTAATTATATATTAGCAGTTCTTTGACTTGGAAAGAAAACATAACAAAAATTCAAACATTCAAAGGAAGCAAAACGACTAATGCAACTGAAAACGAAATTCTATTGAAATGAAACCAATGAAACTGTAAAAATTCGAAACGCAGTAAAACTTTATGAATACCATAATCAAAATAAAGTTTCGACTGAATTTGAAACTTGGTCTTATCAAAATGAAGAAACAAGAACTATCCATTTAATAATCGTATTGCAAGAACGTTTCATCTAGCATGGACAAAAGTTGTTATAACCGCATTAAAACTATATCCGGTGCCCTACAGTTTTTTACTGTTGAAACTTTATTTGTGTACAACGTTGTATTTACTAAAACTTTCCTTAAGTATTAAAAATCCCTTAAAGCTTAAGCTCTAATGGATGGTGTAGCTTTTTAGCTACAAACTGTATTGTTTGTGATATTTTTTCATGATCAATGTTCAATGATCTTAAAAACCTCGCATTCTTCTGTCGTAAACATTGTGTTAATCAATTAATTAGTTATTTATTTAGGTTATTGGTTGCCTATTTCCCCATAACTCTCATTAGTAAATGCTTTGAATCCCAAAAAATATTATTCATTTAAGGGTAGCAGAGTAACGAAAACAGAAAACAAAGCTTTTGCAATAATGACATAATATACTAATTATAAATTTACATAAATATCAGTGCTTTCGAACAAATTCACCTACCAAGAAACTTGTCTCATTTACAAAAAAATGCTATATCTAGTAAAGCATTGTGAAATAGTAACATCAAAAATAATTGCTGGCTAGTTATAATATAACTTTTTAAAAATTAAATAAACTAAAAATAGTTAATTTTCTTTACAAAATGTTTAAGCTGAAGTAAATGCTGTCAATTCTGTGACATCAGCTGCATCAAAGAAGTAAATAGTAGTTTTATTTAAATGCTTATTTAAGTGCTTTTAAGCGACTCACTTTTCCTGAAATAAAATGCCACATTTTATATCAAAATTGATTATTTCATTGAAAGACGGACTTTCCTTAATTATTAAATAAGGAAAGGTAAATTAGAGCATTGGTTTTGGTTGACTCTTTTAATCATTAATTTATTTTCAATTCGTATGGATTGTTTGAATCGGGTACTTATCCATACAGTATTTCTGCACAAGAGAATGAAACTTTACTGTTTTATTTTAAAGATTTGTAGAAGATGGGATTTCTCGTAGCAGATTAATAAAATATTTCTCAAATTGGATCATATTTCATACGTTGAAAATCATATGCAATCGTAAACATTCTATTCCTATCACAGGACTCTAAACTTTTATCATTTAAAATTCAGAACTTATGATTTATACGGACGTCATAAATGCGGAGAAATGGAATCGCGAATGAAAAGAGCAAGCGGAGAATTGTTGAACAAAATTGCCAGGACGTGCCTCAATGCATTTTTATTATATAATCTAAGAACTGTGATTTATTTTAGAAAATTGAACGAGACTATAAATATAAATTATTTTAATATGAATTTCACCAGCGTTCAAGCAGAAACAGATTAAGTTGGAAACACTTCTTTTGAATAGTTAATATTTAATACATACAATGTTCAGTTGTCAAAAGAACAATAACTCTAAACTAATATCACTTTTAAGGTGTCCACTGGCAATACTTGGTGGAAAGGCACTATATTAATAAAAACACAATATTCCTTTGTATTTTATTCCACTTTATTTAAAAGGTCAAGACCGGTCAGTTGACATGCTCGCAATGAGCGAAACCGGTCATGAACTAAATAATATGAACTCCTAAAATAAAGAGTTTATCTCAACAGACTCAGTTTTTCCACCACTCGTTTTTTTTTAAATAGACTATGGATATAAGGATATGGCTATGGCTGGACTAAATTAGCTAATCGTTCTCGCTATGTCCATTATGACATCGCATTACTATTCAAGACATCTTATAAATTAATGTCTTCAGACAGAAATACGCAAATTAATTGAAACTGTTCTACTGGGACTTGAACTCGTGACCTCCGTAACCAAAAGAAACTCCCTAAATTTTTATACTTGTCTTTAAATTCATTTGTATGATTTGTAATGAAAAAATGGACTACTTTTAGTCTTTTATAAAAAAAAAATTGTAACAGATTTTCATATAACCTGAATTGTTAAGCATGACTTTAAGTTTAATTTGCTTTTTTTAAAGTGAGTATTTTTTTATTACCATATGCCATTTGGTCAACGTTTGCATTCTACCAGTGCTGCTTGACGTCAGCAAATCATATAGCAAAGCACATAAAAGACACATAAAAAACCGTATTCTGAGCACCGAAAATAGATTCTTTCGTTGGATATTGGAGTGAGGTGGCCATATTTAGTAAGAATTTTGGAAATTAGGAAACGTACAAGACGGTGCCTTGTTACAACCGTGGTCACGGGGAGTCGTTGGAACTAGCCGGATCGAGTGCTGTGGATGCATTCGAAAAGCCTATGTTTATCCTGTTTGCATCGTTTTTCAATCGGTGGGACTCCGGTGTCCTGGACTATCATTGGGTTATATGCGTAGGATGTACTCAGCGAAACTGAGGAATGCTTGATGTCATAGAAGGAATTAAGGCAATTGGTGGGAGACAAGGAATCATGAAATGCCACGTGGCGGTCATATTCTCTACATATAGAGCAAATATGGCCAAAGAACAGAAGATGAAAACGTTACTTGCCTTATATAAAGCGGCCGTTATATTGAATAAAATAATATTATCAATTTTTACATTGCTATTTTACTATAATAAAAATTCAGTCTCTATACATAAACAAATATAAATATTGTTGCCATTAGTAGATTTTCCTAATCCGTTCTTACGCTCTTAAAATAGAAAGCGTTTGCTAATCTCTCTCCGGACGATAAATAAATAATTAATCAAGATCTCAATGTATCTATTTCGCGTAAATATGGACATCGGTGTGACAAGTTAAGTCACATAAAATCTTCAAATTATTTTGTTGGAATATTAATTATTTCGGAATTTAGTATATTTAAATTTCAATTAATTTGTAAATAAACATTTTTACCCGTAGTTATTTTGAAAGAATTTTTTTTTTATAGATATTTTACCTTTAGGACATTCGTAAAATATCTATTTAAATGTCCATCGTTATATTTTATAAAAAAATGCAAAAAAAAATATTTTAGTGAAATGTCAACACAAGATTCATTCATTGTACAACGGTTAAATAAATACATATTTTATTTATCGAATAAATCAAAAATGATTTCTTCAATACTTTTTGAAAACATGACTGTATCGAAAAAAAATATATTATATAAATTAATTTTCAATGCAGTTTGTTCTCAGTTGTTTTACTATTTGGCTTATTTCACTTTTCGATATTTCAATTACTGTGTATATGTTACTTTCTCAAAATATGATTGAACGTCATTAATATCGAACCAATATTAAAATGTATCCAGTTTGTTTTCAATAACTTTTAAGCTTAGCTATAATATGTTATTCCTGATAAAAACTATTGACTTTCAGTTGGTTAAAGTTTATCCGCACACTTGGAGTGTCTTAAGATACCATAAGGCGTAAAAAAGATCGTCAGTGACAAAACATTTTAAGTTAAATTAATTAAACGATACAAACTTGCAAGATTCAAATTTTGATCAATACAGTATTTCACATGTTTTAAAATTTCCAGAATGGCAAAACAATACACACTTCTGGATATATTTTGTTAAGATGTTACTGGCTTGATAAGTATACTTATTCTCCAGACGTGATTAGATGTTTCTTCGCACAATACGACTGACGTGACAACCCAATCACTATTGTTGAAGAAATTGTATTTATACCGTGATGTCTACATTCAGTCGTCAAATAATGATAGCGCAAAAACAAACATTAACTAAGAATAATGTTTCACTAGCGTTGTTTACTCTTGTGATATGTACATATCACAGATCTTTCTTTCATTACAGGCTATTCAATTTAGTTTACTAAAGCTTTTGTTTAGTAGAATATACATTTTTAATTAAAATATCTCAATAATACGCTACATATTTTTAAAAATAAACACTCTCGAACGCATAAAGTATGGAGTCTTAGATATTCTTAGTCGGTTATTATTAATAATGCTGATTTATATGCCGGCAGTTGTCACTGCTTATTAACTTTTAACATTATTAGTGTCAGATCAGTTATATTATAAAGGTTCAAATTTTCATTTTCCTGATTACCAGAATTATCAATTTGTACCTACCAACTTCTAAGTGAAAATCCAATAATGCCATCTATACAAAGTTGTTATTTTTTAACGATACGTTCTGTTATTAGAAAAAGTGTTATTTAATGTTACTCTATTAACGTAAAGTAACAATTACTACAGTTTTGCGGCTTATCATTAATCATGGAAGTTTCAGAAACAGGGAAATGCTGTTTGGCTTTTCTGGAATGTGAATAATACATATAGCTCGCAATATCAAGCCGGGTTTTTACTATCTTCGATCCCAAACTTGTAAATGTCAGAAACTAATTACATTTGGTATTGCAAAGAGGCGGAACTGACTAGATACAATGGCCGAATACATCTTTGCGACCATACTAACAGCATGTTAAATTTGGACCGGAAGTTTAATTAAGTACAATGAAACTATTGTTCAAACGAATTAATTATGCATAGCGAGAAAGGCGTAGAAAAACTAAGTGACATATTGTATAAAGGGCAACGTGTATGGCATCTCCACTAGTATGAAATCTTCTATAATATTCGCGACACACAATTAATAACGGGTACACAGAAATTCACTTTGCATCATGAAAATATATTTTTTAAATTAAATAATCTTAAGGGTTTGACGATTTTTTTCAAATTTATAAACATCCAGTCATTTTGACTAGCCGGAAATTTTAAAGAGACTATTCGCCAGCTGCGTGGTTGACTGGTCAGCGTCAGGTGTTCGAATTCCAATATCGACAGTCTTTATAAATTGATATTCAATTAATTTATGGATTTCTGTCCAAAAGCGTGTGAGATTTTTTGAATTCTCTCTCACCCATCCTATCATAAAAACGGGAATTAGCTTACCACTAGTCATGTCCTAGTCCTACCCTTCTATCCCTACTCTCTTTGAAAATAGAAAGGTTGAGCAACTGAGTGATAAGCAGTTCTCATAGAAACAATTATGTTAAGATAAAGATTGGCATATACATAGTATCAAGGCGTAGACACAGTTTAATACTATTATTATATGATGCATATTTAGAGGCAACCAATAATAGCAATTTATCTGTTACGGTAAAAATTGATAAACTACCTTTTTGTGTGGGGGTGTATTATTAAATTTAAATAAAATCGATTCATGGCAAATTATTTATTTCCATTAAAATTTCTCATTTTATTATTTATAAATCAATATTTTAAAATTGATTGGGCATCCTTTGCCATATTTTCTGGATTCGCCAGTGATATCATAGTTGATATTTAAATAATCCATTGAAACAAATCACGTTTTAGATATTTTTAGGCATCATTTTTGCATTCCGTTTATTTTTAAAACAAGTCAACTTTGAACCGTCTTCTTACGACGATGGGCGTTAAATTTAAATAATATAAATTGAACTCAGTGAATGAATGATAAATGCAAATTTTGCGGCGACTGTTTCTCTTTGTTGCAGTACTGAGCATTCTGCATGTAAGTACCAGGTCGTAACTTAATGTTACTAGCATTGTAAGTAATAAACGCGAAACCAACTAGTCCAGAGCAAGAGACGAAATTTGCATGAACTTTCAACATCTGAGCACAACGCTACCTAATGAAAATTGCTTTCTAGTTCCTCTTCGCGGATGTTCCACCGTAAGAAGTTGGGTTTTTTTTTTTGACCAGATTGAAAGAAGTAATTACTATTTTACTTATCTCGATACTCAAATTAATAACTTTGTCAATAATAAATTCAGAATATGTATTTAAATATTTTTCGAGGTTTTGACTGTCAATTAAAAATATCTTCATTTTGCCGTTAACATGGTCGAGTAGTCAATGTTGTTGACAACGGTCTCGAAGGTTTGTAAGAAGGCATTGATGTCTGTGATATGTAAAATTTCCTCTCATCACATATCCAAACAAGGGTTAAAAGTTAGCCCCTAATCCTAACTCTACCCTTCTATCTTTACTCTCTTCAAAATAGTGACATCGAGTAAAAAGTTGTCTTTGTAGTATAAGAGCGTATATGTTATACCACAGTTGCTTAACAGGCTATTGAATTTTGATAAGATTATTAAAAGTGTTTTAACCTTTCAAATATTATTTTATATATGATTGGTATATATTGCCGTTCACGTTGACATCAGAACTATTCTTAAATTTAAATTAACTTATTGGATTAGAATATATAATATACAAGTTGGTTGTTGAGTATCCCACCACCACCCGTTATGTTTTTGCAGCCGCATTTTCACGGCCGCCTTCCATAACGCAATGCGATCAAGAAAAGAAAAGAATTTATTCCTCATATTTTTGGCCCGATACAGAGCTGCACGGGACCTATCTTTTAACCATGCACTGTTGTGCTTAAAAGGTAAAGATAAAAAGAAAAAAGAGAATGTGACTTGCTCAGTTGTTTAATCAAGTGATATTAAGTTTCCTGTGTATCCATATACTGAGAATCCTCCGTGGCGGAAGAGTTTAATATACTCAGCGTTGAATTTTAAGAGGAATCAAGAATATCCCGTTTCCCATATGATGTTGCAAATTTATCGAATGCCTCAAAATTGGCCTTGGTTGAGATCAGGTCAACGTGGCCTATTGGACCCGTATGAGGTCGGACCACAGCAAACAGCTCTGCTCGTTCGGCATTCATCTCAGGGCAGTTCCACAGTACGTGATTGGCGTCCTGTGTATATTTTCCGGCAAGGGCGGCGTCAGAGAAACTCCTTCAATATCCGTGCTAATTCCTTTTAACAAGAGAGTTATAGACCCGCGTACTTGTATGTGTAAGTCCAGCGGTAGCACGCCAGCCAGAACTGGTAGAGCGTCCGTTGAAGTTGTCCTGTAAGCTTTAGTGAGTGAGATCAGTGAAATACTTTGCCCGCTCAGTAAGGACAAATCCAATTTTTGCTCTAGAATGCTATACGCTAGCTGCTGCGTATCCTGCTACCCCCATAAAAATTGCACCATATGCTATTTTAAGCGCGCGAGTTTTGTTCCCTCAGTTTTTACCAGCCAATCTTGACTTTCAAAGATAGGCGATGTTAGCCTTTTCTACGATTGTCTTGGCGTGTTGCTGAAATGACAATTTGTCATCAAGAATGACGCCTAGGTACTTGACTTTTTTAGAGACACGTACAGAGAAATCGACCATACGGATATTTGGTGACCTCTTGGAAATGTCAAGCTTAGGCCCTCCTTTTAAAAGAAGGCATTTTGTCTTGGACGGGGCAAACGAAAATTTGTTCAGTTTTCCCCAATTGAGTATGTTTGAAAGTGCAACGCTAGCAGCTCGCTCAATGCCAACGCGACTATTCGCCCCATACTATTAAAAGCGCGTCATCGGCATAAGCGACAATTGTACAATCCGGTGGCAGTGGCAAAGACAGAAGGTCAAATACATCTTCTCGTGTATTCTAAAATTCTAGCATATTTTGAAAAATATTATTTTAACTTGTTCTGTGCCGTGCGGGAATAATATGGCCGTACACAGAGGGCCGTGATTTTCTTTCAAAAAATAAAACCTCATAAATATGTACTTTCTGGACATATTACATCACAAACACTTAGCATATAAATACACGATGGTTAATTTCCTCCATCATTTATCCAAAAACGTTTAAAAAACGGAAATTACATTCACGTTAGCACAGCGTCCTGCTAGCAACACATTTTTACACAACGAAAATGCTCTTTTTAAAATCGATGGATTACAGATTACAAAACAATATCTTTGAAGTTTAAGTATCACACTATGATTCCAAGAGATGTTACTATATGTATGATATTTTAAAATTATTAAATACGTTTCTTGCGGCCTTTAAACCGCGTCTCAAGTACTGCGTGTAAACACACACATTTTGTATGGCCGGCCCTACGAGCATGAAATTGTATGGCGCGTTAACACGTCCGTGGCAGAGAACCGGTTGAATGTAATTAGTATTTCCTAGAACGATAAAAATATGAGATTATTCAAAGCATAATAGTTTCAATTTAATTAATTAATTAATTCAAAATCGAGGTCTACCAAATAAACGCCGGTTTAATCAATACATTTATTTTTTGAATAATGAAAATAAACCATTTGACTTTAACGTATACCATAATATATCACTCAATGGAATTTCTTTCGAGAACTTAAAACTGTAATTGAGTCTTTCAAAGTTTTCCTCGGCAAAGGGTGGATAATGAATGATAGATAAAGATAGGTGGAATCAAAGAAAAACTACTTTTAAATTGGAGTTCGTTTATTTTTCACCATCGTTGTGAAAAAGCAATACGTTTCGCATTTTTTATGCGAAAAACAAAACCGACGTCACACAGCTAGATCATACAATATTATTAATTGTAAATTTTCGCTGACCCAGCAAATCATGTCTTGTTATTTTAAATTTAAAACTTTTTTAAAAGAAGAATTGTTTATTACAAATTATATAGTAGTCATCGTTATCTTCTCTCTTGTTTAATGAAATATAACATAAAAATTTATAGATTTGCGTGATTTAAAAAACAAATGTAATACTATAATTGTGACATGAATTGGTAGGTTAGTATTAATAACAATATTTATTGTGTATCTCTTCGGAGCCAGTATATATAGCTGAGCAAAATGTAAGTTTAAACATAGTTCTGACAATGGCGAAAGCCAAAATAGTTATCAACTAATAATATAAAAACTGTAGAACTACACAAATACGTTACTATTTTTACCCTATTATAATGGAATTCTACCAAGTATAAATAAGTATTGTGATATTTTGTAATTATTTGCAATGTTAGTATTAAATATTAATACCGGTGTCGATATGTTGGTACGGTATTACAATTCCTAAGATGCGTGCACTGTAAATTATTTTGTTAACCTTTCCTAAAAAATATATTTTTAAATTATTCTATTACAGTGACAAACACTACCCAATCTCGTATCGTTTTCGGTAAACCTTTAGCGCCAGTCTTTCCCCTAGTCCAAACGCCAGACAGCGCTTGAATTATTTATCACTGACGGCTTCTGAATGACTAACTGTCAAACGATCCTCGACTCTGACTTTGACGTTTGAACTCTATTGATTGTTGGCAGGGTCTACAAAATAAGCAAACATTTAAACTTTTGTGAAGGACGTGATTGATTTTTGACCACATTGTTGCAAAAATTATTAATCGTAGTGCAGATATTATAAAAAATAGATAAATGTTTTTTTTATTGTAGTAATGTATACTAACGATTCTGTGTCGAGACAACAAGTCTAAGTTAGAATGTCAGAAAAGAAATTGTATAAATTCAATACAAATATCGTTTGAGAATCTTAATACATTAAACACCTTTGTACATTTTGGAAGGCAATAAAAAAAGGTAAAAGTGACAGATATTCGTAAGCGATAACTATGTTACTATAATATTACTGACCCCATGTTTTATTTTTCCATGAAAATGGCATCATCGGAAAAATTAAATGAATCCCTCGAATGAAAGGTAATATAAATATGTACAAAACAATACTGTCACCTTTTGCAACACTTACATAAAAAATAAGCTTGTGTGTATTTTTAGTAGCCCAAGGCGGAAAAAATGACATTCGTCCATCCATATCGAATGTAAAAGAGTTTTCTTTTAAATATTCTTTGTTACAAGTCATGGGGATGTACTCATAGTATTTATTATACTTTATCACACTTAAAATAAGATAATGTTATATTTTAACCGATTTATAACAAAGAAATAGAATTAATATAACTAATTCCACAATTTTATCATCATGATTTTACTCAGTGATTGACGAATTTCAATCGATACTGGATACAAAATTATATATGACTACAACAAAAATATTCTTTAATAATAAGGGTCTGAAAAATAATGAAATGTTTGTAACTCTGACTTTTGATTAGAAAGGTGAATGAAGTAAATGATTATTTTATAAATTTTTGCTCAATTGAGAAAAGCTTACTAAATTTTTGAAAATTGTTTAACTGAGGTACTTCACTTATTTTAATCTATCTATCTATATATATAAAAAAAAAATCGGGTTATTTACACCACGTATATCTCAAGAAGGGCTTGGCTGATTTTAATGATCTTTGATTTATTAAATTCGTCTCCTCCTAGAATAGCAGAATAAACATTAAAACATCGGAAAAATATCACTGAGAAGAAATTATGAAGAAAATTAATATTCTCATACAGTTTTCAAATGACGAACAGCTTGAAATAATGAAAATGTCGTTGTATGCCGATTTCATCCACTAGATGGCAAGATGTTTCGAAAACTCATTTGTTTCTGCTTCTTTTGCATACGATTGACTTTTAAATAATTTTATATTTAGAGTATGGATTAGAATAAAAAAAATCGATGATATGAAATTAAAACGAAAGAAAATCGGATAATATTGAAATAAGGTTATGTTTATAATTAGGTATGATAATTTTTTTGACAAAAATATTACGCTGTTTGCACGAACGTTGCTCTACTCTGAGATGCCACGTTATTACACTTGGAACGCTACATCGAAGAAATTTTAACGTCAAAAGCAAGACGATGTGGTTCCTGATCACCCGAATGACACATGACAATCGCTGAATAAATTGTTTCTAAATCTCCAAGTCAGATACGCATATTATTTTCTATCATTATTTTGACATGCTTCCCATCGAATTCTCGTGAACTGTGGAACAAGTACAAGGATGACATGTCCGAATACATTTTACATCGAATTCGTGTCAGTTTAGGGAATCCCGATCTCGAGATGAATGAAGAGATACATAGCCAGACTTTGCTTTTTATCGAAGACATGTGTTACCTTATGTGCAGCAGTTTGTTAGTCAAGTTAGGAATGCCAACGCCAGATCGTGGAATGAACGACCCTTTCAATCGAGAATCGGAACGTGAACTTGAATATGATCGAGATGCATTGAAAAAATCAGTTTGAACGAATGTACCACTGTTGAACCCACAACAGAAGGAATTGAACGATATGTTAATGAAGGCAATTGATGATGGAAATGGTGGCTTATTTTTCCTCGATGCGCCCGGTGGAGCTGGGAAGACATTCCTCGTGTCATTGATTATGACCACTGTTCGTGCGAGATATAAAATTGCTGTAGCAGTTTATTCTTCTGGAATAGCGGCCACGTAGATAGAAGGATGCCGAACGGCTTACTCAGCGTTGAAATTGCCGTTAAACCTTCAAACCACTAAAAAACTGACATACAAGATTGCGAAACACTCAGCAATGGCCAAATTTTTGGTAGCAAATACAATCATTACCTGGGATGAATGGACAATGGTGCACAAATGCGCATTGGTAGCACTCAATCGAACTATGAAAGATCTGTGCAATGACTCAAGATCTTTTGGAGGCGCAATGATTCTACTATCTACTATACGAATCGAACGGATTGATATCGTTTCCGCCGAAATTTAGCAATTTCGTCTCAACGAAGGACGGCTTTATCAACAAAATGTTTCCGAACATCTAATCACAAAAATCACAATTGGTTGAGTGAACGAGCAATTCTTGTGGCGAAGAACAAAGATGTGGATCATTCAAACTTCACAATTCAAAATCGAATCGTTGGTTCTCTACATTCCTTCAAATCTATTGACCGTGTAACAAACGAAGACGAAGCAACCAACTATCCAACTGAATTTTTAAACTCATTGGATCTGCCTGGCTTGCCACCGCACAATTTACAACTGAAGGTTGGTTCGGTAGTCATCATGTTATCAAGTTAACACAACACTTATTGATTCTGAGGCGGTACGTAGTTCGTTTGGTCAGCTAGTTCTAAATAATTAAAACAAATGAAAATTATACAGAGAAAATATGTAATGCTTTATAACGATAGGACAACATTTTCAGGAATTATAGAAATGGAAAAAAGAATATGCTTAAAAAAACTGAAATCATTTTTCGAAAGAGTAGTGAAAGAGTAATGTTTTTAGCACAAAGAAAGATGACGAACTAAATCATATAATAAATATAAGTAAACATTTTTTTTAATACCAAATTTCAGTTCTACGCTTCATAAAACTGACTCATTTCTCAGCACTCCTTTCCCGAGAAATATTCAGAATTTTTTTAAACGGTGAGCTTGCCAACAGGTTTTTTCTTAAACCGAAAAGGTCACAGGAGCAATTTGGTTTAAAGGTTTATTCTTAGATGTGTGTGTTGAGATTTGAGATGCATTTTTTATACGAACTAAGCTTGTAACTTGCCACCAGCATCGTGAAAATCAAACTGTTTACTTATGTTGAATAATTAAAAGAAATTTCATTAAAGCAATAGATCTTTATTAAACATATTACTAAAGTAAATAAATACTGTGTACAGTGCAGAATTAATAAACTTTTAATATCTTATGTTGATTTTTTGTTTTTAAATACTGTTTTCCATTCGTATAGTGAAATAAAGCAGATTGAAACGGTACACAGTATTAAAATGATTATAAATACTATTGTTCGAGAAACATCTAAGAGCTCTATTCAATATCTGTGAATGGTGAGGATGAATAAATCAATTAGTTTGAAAGAGCTATATTCAAATGAAAAAGATCAAAGTTTTGGAGTACAAATTAAGCAAATGAAGTCTGTTCATTTGATTTCGTATTAAAGCCGAGACTTCCTAACTTATTTTTATTTAATTAGCGTTCAATTATAACGAACGTATTCCACAAGAAACAAAATGAAAGCTCTTTGGAGAATAATTTTCTCCATCTGCACTCACTTTGGTGAGTTTATTTATAGTAATGTTTCGGATACAGATCGAATTTTATGACGGCGTTTTTTGAAATATTTATAAATATATTTTCAATTCAGTACATTTCATCAAAATAACTGAAAAATTTGAACAGTTGTAGACTCAGATAACTATTAGCAGGCACTTATAGGTGACTTTTGAAATCATTTTTTTATTCAAGATGCTTTATTTTTTATTTTTACTTTTTAATGTGCGGTCAAGGTTTTCTATTTTAATAAACAAATCAACAAATAACAACATTTTTTAGTTCTACGAAAATTTTGTGCTACTAAAATATATTGCTATTTTTGATTTTATTTTAGTAAATTTGAATTCATTATATTTCTTACTATTTTTCAAATATTGTATTGATAGTAAGGAAGGACCTGTGAATAGGCCCCCAGGATAGTGTGATTATATTACCTTTATGTTAAGATACCTTTGGACTATTTTTGTGAGGATATGTTAAATTGCTAGTCTATTTCGATAGACGATAGACAGCTTGGAGGACTACATTAGTTCAGACATCATACTCCCCAGGTATTGCTTGAAGCTATTTCGATCTGAATCTGTTTCTCGTGACATTTTAATGGTCCAATATTTTGTCAAAGTGACATTAAAATAATGATTAAACAGTTAAAATAGTTGATTATGAAGAGTAAATTCTTGATTCAAATTGTAAAATTGTCGCCCGCTGTGCTTTTATTAGTTAGAGCTTGTTCTACTGACCAGGTGGGTCTGGGTTCGATTCCCGGTCAATATCAAATTTTTTTAATAAAGATTTTTCCATTAAAATTTTAGACCTAAGACGTGGGTGTTTGCGATGTCAATTAACCTCGAGGTGATCTAGATTCTAGAGTAACAATAAATTCTCATCGAGTTTTTCTTGTATGGTATTTCAACTTCAAATATTAAATATGTAACGTGATTTTTTTTTAATATGAAATTTTATTTTTGACCCTTCGACTTTGACTCGTGGAAACAAAAAGTATTAAAAAGAATAACATTGTTAGGCCAGCATTGATTAAGTATGGTTTATAATAATATTCAATTTGCTACCAATGCCGTATTTATAATAGCTCAGTTCACAGTACAACTTTATACTTCAATTGTGGTTTTTATGTCCAAAACACATGTCCATTGCCTCGCGGTTAGCGTTTTAATTGACAATTTCCAATTAGGTTCCCGATGCCCTGTAAAATTATTTTTAATTAAATTTGCAAATAATTATATTATTTTATGACTTTATAACAATTCGTCAACTTTTGGGCTGGGAATTTGGGTTACGTTTAATGTATTAATTGATTTGGCATTTACTTGGTAGAATTCCATTATAACGGATTAAAAATATTTAAGTATTTAAGATCTACAGTTTTTAATATTTTGTATGCGTTGATAGCTATTTCGGCTTTCGATATCGTCAGAACGTCAGAACTATAGATAGTTCTGACGATGGCGAAAGCCGAAATAGCTATTAACGCATAATAATTATTGAAAACTGTAGAACTAAAATACTTTGATATTTTTAATATTTTACGTTTAATGTATTTACTATCAATTTTTAGTGGAAAGTCATTATATTTATAAATTAATATAGAGCACATTCTTTTTATGTTTTGATCCACGAGATCTTGATAAGTTTAACCGGTATTAAACATTATAAAAAATTATAATTCTTACAAAAAATGTGTTTTATTTTAATAATTAGAAAAAACCTTCGAATTGTTTCATTAACCTTTAGAAATTGTGTTGATGTAAGTGCTTTAAAATAAAAAATACCAGGCACAATATTATGGAAAATTGTTATCCGATAGCTTTGAAAATTATGTTAATTAAACATACTACTTTATGTTCCAACTTTTTTATATTAATTTCGCTACTCAAAATTTATTTTCGCTAACTTAACAATTTTCTATGGCTTAAATGTTAATAATAATCTTTAAAAGTTATTTCATAAATCTCCCATTTATTGATTATTACATAACCATGATTGGAAAATAAGATGGTTTCTTTCTCCTTTTTCCCCCCCACGCTAAGAGCAATTCAAAAGTTTTGTCTTCCAAACACAGAGCCGAACTCCAGTTATCGTATATTTTAGCAAAACTTTAACGAACTAAGCTTTTTATGTTAGTTTTTCGAACGAAGCGCTTCGGTTGGTTTTATCTACTGCTCTATGGGTCAAATGACATTAATGCCAACTTCAAATTGGAAACCCTCACCGTATAAACTCGAAAGCAGTCTTATTAATTTTACAACCAAACTTTGGATTTGCTGTATACAAGTTAAAAAGTAAATTATAAATGGTATAATAAATCATAAATATTTTGCCAATATTTCAGTAAGTCAACTAGACTCATTACATCATACATGTATATCAAATAAAAGTTACATTCTTTAAATCAGTGCCGACTAAATGAATGATAATTTTACTTCATTAAGTAAAACAATAACTTTTTTATATTTATTCAAAACTCACTTTAAAATCCTTCTACCAGAATAGTTACACAGACATTTCATGAATAGTTAATCGCAAATATCTAGCATACTTATTATTTCATTAAAACTGTTGTTTGGATCACTATTATACTAATTTTGAATCGTTCAAACTATGTACATTCTCACAGATTTTGTCTCTAACGACCCGGGTTTCGCCTTTTGGCATCTTCAAGCGCTCAAGTGCACGGATGAACTTGAACTGACTAGGGGTTTTATGATTATATAGGGTATAGAAGTGGAGATGCCGGAAGGCTTAACATTTCACTTAAAATCGGAAGACTATGCCGCTGTGCTCTATTTATTTCCAAAATTTCCTGGAAAAAGAGCTTATGACTGTCCGTATTTGGGTGTAAAACCTTTGCCGACAAACAAATTATATACTTCTTGAAACTACTTACTACTCAAATCTGTTGGCATTCCCATGAGCTTATCCTTTTCGCCAGCAATGGCTTTGGACTCAGTGATGCATTTATTTCATATATAAACACGAAACTTTCATTTACTAAGCGTCAGTTCAAGTTCATCCGTGCACTTGAATGCCTGAAGATGCTGAAAGGCGAAACTCGGGTCGTAAGTAACAAAATCTGTGAGAATGTACATAGTTTGAACGATTCAAATTTAATATTGAAATTCCACCAAGCACCTTCAGTCGAAATCTTACACTATTATACTAATTTTAAAATCAATTAAAAAGAAAAAACTGCAATTAGCTGCAAAACAAAAATAATTCATAGCTTAGCGTTGTACCTATATATAAATTTTAAAATTAATTGAATCTAATGGCATGCGTGTTAATATGAATCTTATATAATATTATTCTTATTTGGAATTTCACAAACAAGTTTTTGCCAGTCCAGCAATTAACACAAAAAATCCCTTATTTTGAAAAATAATGATAAAATGCATTTTCTTATTTTAGCGTAGCATAATATAATCGAATTTGTACATAAGAAATGTGAAAAACTTCTAAAATATTCAGCTGTCAGTTGTTTTTGTTAAATTCTTTATATCAAAGATATTCTGAAGAAAAAATATCTAAAATATATTTTCAGATGGTTCAGCCATATTTGAGATAATCTAATCAATAAATACAAATGATATTCAAGGTTTATTGGGATTCTTTACAGCGTTTCACGTTAAATTTCTTTCCTTAAAATATCCACTCTAAGAATATTAAGAAAAATTATTGACTTAAAAAGCTTTGGCTGGTCAGTTTATTTCAGTTGAAACCAACCACAGTATTGAAACATAGCTTTAAGAGTTAGCGAGTCAATCTTGAAAGTAAATCTTTATTCCATGCGGAATACCAAGCAAAGCTGCGAGCTTTATATTTTACCTGAAACTCTTAGGAAAAACTTGAATGCTGCTAAATCTATTTCAAAACTTGTTTGTTTAAAAAAATCGAAGGCTGTTTCAAATAAAATATGTACTTAATAACGCAGATACAAATAATAATATTTCTACAAGGCCATAATAAAAAATAGGAATATTGATTGTAAATTATTAGAAAACAAAGTAAAACATATTATATCATAATATTTTATATATTAAATACTTATAAAAAAGATTTTCGCGTTTCGTGTATTCGTGGAAAACAACGCCAGACTAAATAACTATTTGTGATAATTCAATACGAACTCTACGATATGTGTTTCTTGGTAATTCTTTATTTTAAGACGAGCATTCCAAGAAAACTCATTGAAAGTATTAAGTGCCTGATATTATTTCGTTTTAATTAAAAATAAATTATTAAAAGTCGCATTTAATTTCAATTAAATCACTGAAAAATCAACAGTTTTTGTACCGAAATAAGGATCCCGGTAGTCATGTTGTTTTAAAAAACCAAAATACCAGTTTTGACGTAGCAAAAATTCCGGTATTTTGGTATGGAAAATTAACCAAAATCGAATTTAAAATCCATTGAAGCCATTTTTTTACAAACCTGTTCGCGATGATTTTAAATCTAGTTGAGTTGTATCAATTGATTGACAGGTTCCAAAAACGATAAACCTTTCAATGATGTATTGCTATTTTAAGCAGTCGTAAGTTATTTATGATTATAGTAATATTTTTAAGACAGTATTTTATATGAAATAACAAAATACTGATTTTGATTTTGATTTAGCTGTGCGGTATTGTCCAATCTCAATTTACCATATTATTTTGCTTTTTTTAAACTTTTTTTGTAATACTGGTATTTATATATTTGTCCGGTATTGCAATTCCTAACTGTGATATTTTCATCCCGTTCAACTTACCACCAATCCTGAATTCGGAATGTACAGAAACGTAACACAAACAAATAACTTACATTGAGATATCAAGAATTCTTAGGTTCTGATTTGGGATTGTCATGATTTAAAAAAAATCTTAACTCATTTTCCTCTAACTTAACCCTTCCCAAAAAAAGGTTAGCTCAGTTATCTGATTTATAATAAGACTTTAAAGTCAGTGACGGTATAATAAGACGTTAAACAAATTCTGTTAAGGTTCTCCATGAGGAGTCAATACTCTGCAAACTATTGGCAAGCATGGATAATGTTAAATGTTTTATGAATCATTTATTTGTAGATTCGAACAACATATAGTTCAAAGAACTACTTATTTGTACTAATTCTACTTTTATTTAAAATGATTAGATTTCGCTGATGAAACAGATTCTGTTCAAATAAGTAGCAGTAGGACTAGTACAATAGTGTTGTTTTCTTTGAATTTAATGTCTTTCCACCAAGTATTGACAGCGAACACCTTAAAAGTTATAAATACTTTATACAAGAGATATTCCCGTTGAAATTCGTGATGTAAATATATGAAGGAAGTTGCTTCATAACATAAATTTGACACGACACACGAGAAATGCATTAACAACTTCCCGAATAGACAAAATTATCTTCCATTACCAAGTAACATATGTAGGTATCAGTTGCTCAATATGTTGTGTAAAATGTGCAAATAATTGTATCAAGTTGGTGAATAACTGATATATACAAAAGTTTTGACGTTTTGTTATAGGACACGAAAACATTTTTTTGTAACTTAATCAATTTCCATTGATTACTATTACCCTTACTCACCTTTTTATGAACTTATTCAACTCTTTTTTCTTACAAAAAATAAACAAACAGATGATTTTACCTACGGTATTATATTTATTTTACATTTAATTTTTGTAATGAATAAACAAATAACAGTCAGAATAAACAAAGAATTTAAAATATGTTTTGAGGGTTAATAACACCTTAATTGAATCCATTTAATTTTTGTAGGGTCAATCAACAATAGCCACATGTGGTCGGGCGTTGTGATAATGTATCCAGATGTCGTACGGCAAAGCAATCATTATGTGATGCAAATGCTTCACCAAGATGTCTCCGGTGTTTTGGCGTGGATCTTGGAGTCTTTCCTTGGCTTAAAAAGAATTGTACAAATATACTATTTTCATGTTAGTCTTACTTGAGTAGTATCTAGTGGTATTCTAGAAAAACACCAAACTGTTGCACCGATGAAACATTTTTTGACTCCGATACTCTTAAACACTGTATTTTTTCATTTCAGAAACATCTTCAAGTAAGGTACGTAATATTACCATTGAAAAACTTGTCACGTTTTTATATTTCTCTTATCACTAGAAGGCTTTGAATGCGGAAAATAATTAAAAGAAACTCCTTACGACTGTGGAAATACAATTGTTGACAATCATTTCACGCTGCATCTAAACCTTAATCAACCGTTTGAGCGTTCAACATGAAGGTTGCGTGCATTTAACTTACACTTATTTATTATCTATTATCACATGAAGCATCAATTTGTATGGCAGTAAATTGGCTTCAAGTAAGTTAAGTTTGTTCACTATTATTTTTTTGAGTTTGAGGCAACACACAGTATTATCAGAATGTAATATCCACGTCAATAAATCTTCTCATTTATAACCTTAGAAATAAATAACATAGATATTAATATTTCAAAAAGCTCTCCAACCCAATTTTAGGAAACAGACATTCATCGTTATTGTATTATTTGTATATTTCCGGTAACAGCGATTACTATATATTCGAGAAGTTTTCTTTCTTCGCGTACAGAGAATACGAAATCACCACAACGAGAATAATTTTCACCAAAATTCTAATATCCAAATTCATTAACATCGACCTTTAATAATGTGGTTCTTTATCAACAAAAGATTATGATGATATGCTACTTTAATTGTAACACATAAAATACATTGGTTTATTTTACAAAATAAATATATGTTAAAAACTGGGCAACAATACAAATATTATTTGTGCTCTGTATAGTACACACATAAAAATCTTTGCTCAGTGTGCCTAAATTTTTGGACGACTTATAAAGGAACATGACTTCATTTTATATTTATCTAACAGAGATCTTTACTGCTGAGTCTATTTTATAACCGAGCGTGTATTTTTATGTAATACACTTTACCCTAGTTCGTCTCTTACTCAAAGCTTCGTTTTTTTTTCTTGCTGACTTATCACTTTTTTTCGTATGTTATATTGCTTTGAACGATAGATACTTTATTTTGCTTAGCTCCAAATTCACTATTATTTATCCCAAATCTCCGATATGATGATATATTTTTTACATATTATTTCTATACATGAATAGAATCGTTTGAAATTCAGCTCTCTACACAATGGGTATCTTATATACGAAAAAAATCATCTGGATAAAATTACATATCGTCAGAGTTGGTGAACTAAAAACATGCGTAACGATTTCATTAAAGCTATATTAATCAATATATATAAAGATTTTAGTAAAGTTTTAAGACAAAAAAACTGTATAGAACTTTTAAAGCTTGTTGATTGCCTGATTTCAATTACTTAAGACACAAGAAAATTCAATAAAATTAAAATACTATATATAGAATAAGTAAAAAAAATACATTGAAGAACAAACTGGAGTCATTAAATAATGATTCTGTGTACCCAAATCCTCTTTTGACTATTTCCTAATAAATTTTATTTATTTATTAAATCAGCATTTACTTGGTAGAACTTTATTGTAATAAAATCATAACGATGTATTTTAGTTCTACAGTTTGTGTCTCCAAAGGTTGCTGGCCGGCGGACACATATACGCGTATAGTTGAAGTATCTGGAAGCTAAGAAAATTAAATTTGGTAGAGATATCTCAATTTACTTACAAATTATAGTGAATTTAGTAAAATTATAATTTTTGCGAATTTATCGCAAAATTTTATTTCGCCAGGTGAAATTTTATAAAATAACGTGCAGTCGTTAAACTGTTAAGTTGATAGTAATTTCGGCTCCACGCTCTCATCAGTAGCATGTTTAAGCAAAGCTTTAGCTAATTACATTTGATGGCTTCGAAGAGATATACAGTACATATTTTTCTCATTTATTCTTTCATCTAAATTTACTTTGTGTAGAAAGAAAAAATATATAATAAATAAGGATTTTAACAAAAAAAATGTGACAATTATGGGATAACTAAATAGTCTCCAAAGCATAAAAGTTAAAATTGCAATGATTATATATAACGCACACATTTTGAAAGTGCTGCTTTACGGTTGCGAGTAATAGCACCTTACAAAAGCAAAAGGGGAACCGTATATTGTGATTTGAAAACAGATGCCTGCGCCGAATACTATGAGTGCGGTGGTTTGACTTCGTCAGTAGCACGAAGATAAGGGAACGGGCTAAACAGCTGCTAATTACGTTAAAAGTGAAGAAACAACGATGGACTTTGCTTGGACATGTGCTGTGGATGCCTCAAAAAAGCCTGAATTCGACCGACTGGTCGTGGAAGGTCACTGATGACTATCTATTGGATGTACTCGACATAGCTACGGGACGCTGGAATGCTATGGGAGGAAGCAATAAGACTGGCGGGGGACTGTATAATTACAAAATCTTCTTGTAATCTTTACAAAAATATGTTTAAATCCACGCTCTCTCTACTCATGAAATATTTCCAATCGAGTTGTGATTAATGAACGAAAAAAAAGTTCACCACCGCTCTTCTTAGATACGAAATCTATATTATTTCAGAATTTCACAATATTCCACAAAAAGGTAAAATCTGAATAGCTATGTTATGTTCCAGCACAAGAATAATTTTCAAAGCCAGAGTATTCATGAACTTCATTAGTAAAGCGAAAAAAACAAACTTTGTCTACTACATACATAGTGACTGACGGTTAGTGAGGTATGCGTGATTAGCTATTTAAAAAAAATGGTTTAAGGTTAATAGTATTTTTTTTAACCATGTCCGCTCCCAATGTGGAGCATATGGACTCCTAATGGAGTTTATCTCAACAGAAGTGTTTCTACGAGAACTGCTTGTTACTCAGTTGCTCAACCTCTCTTTTTTCAAAGAGAGTAAGGATATAAGGATAGGGCTAGGACAGGATTAGTGGTAAGCTAATCGCTCTCGATACGCCCCGTTCATAGGATAGGATAGGTGAGAGGGGGGAATTCAAGACATCACATACATCCATGCCTTTGAACAGATGTTCATAAACCGATTGAAAAATCAATTTATAAAACTGTCCGTACCGGGATTTGAACCCGGGCCCTCCGTAGCCGAAGCCAACAACATTGACCACTCGACCACACAGGCGGCAAAAATTATTACTGGTAACTTATCTTTTTAATTTAATGAATTTTAGCTAATAATTTGAGGCGTACTTTACAATTATTAAATGTTAATTATTTTTTAAGCTCACCTGTTTATGAAGACAACGACCAAGTTAGGGCTTAAAAATACTTCCTTCTCAAATACTCGATATTATTCACGTAAAAGGCAGTTCTATACAAAAGGCTCTTTAAACTTCATAAATAATAAATCAATGATACAATAATAAGCATTCAAACAATGTGTTTTATTTCACCTGAAATTATCAATGTAGATGATTATACAAAATATTGTTATAAGTAAGTTTATCCTAAAATTATGTAGCACAAATCGAATGTGCTTGTGCAGTTGATTTCTAAAATTACACGTCTATTGGTTTGAAAACAATGGGCGAACATATCAAAATGACTTGTAGTCAAATAGTATTCATTCACATCACCTCGCATGCAGAATACAGTGGATAACAAAATCGGTGTATAACCAACAATCTACATTAAAACTTTTCACTAGTATCGCATCGTCAATACTTTTAACTAAGTATTTTTTTTCTTTTTTTAAATCATTTAAGTGTACTAAATTTATGGATAGGCAATATTACTGTTAAAAACAGGTATCAATCAAATTTTTAACAAAACTTGCGAGGGATTCGAAAGTTTTTTTTAAAACAGTTCATAAATAAAAACATTATTCTCTGCTATTGCCATTTTGATTGTCATTTCTCCATCGAGTACAAAGTAAATCTTCGGACAAAAAAAGCATTTTATTATATAAGAGGAAGCTTAAAAATACGTATATTTAAAACGTTTAAAAATATGCGGTTTACTTTTGTGATGCCAATGTGTGAATCAATTAATGTAAGATGCATAAACTCACTGATAAGTGCTAGGGCGAGAAGAAATTATATATCGGCTTAGGATAAATATAATTGTAAATTGGCAATCGGTGATCAAAGTAGACGGTTCATGTCATTTCGGTTTAGGTTAAATTGAGTAAGATATGTTGAATAAAAAGAGGACGAAAATGACATCAAGACGTTTAAATTTTTAAGTGAAATTTCTGAAGACTGTAAAACACAACAACTGCGTGATTCCGTGCTGTGGAGTGTGGCTGACAACATTATGAGTGCACGCATAATTATGTTTAGGCTTGTCAACAACATGGTTTTTTTAAGGCATTCTTTCGCACACTAAAGTGCAAGCGGCCATATCTTGGTCAATTACATCCGGGATAATCCTAGCACAACACTGAACAACGGATAACGTTAGTTACGCCGTATGAAACGTCCGTTGGACACATATGTATGTATATGGCCATAGTGGGTGATGGAGGAAATTGTGCAGTTCAAGTGTTTTTTTTCTCTCGTGTAACTGCCGCAAATAAACAATCTATACATTTTACTCACTCATTTATACATTCATTAAGCACAAACTCTATCTGTAACACTAATTTGCACGGTATTATTCCACATATGCATGAACAAATAATTTTTCATTTTGAAACGGTTTATTTTCTCGCTTTTCCGGGGTTGTGAAACGTTGTGGAAATGATAAGGTAAGCTCATTCATTGACGCCACATTAACATCGAACTGATTATGTAGACGAAATGAGCTAATTTCATTGATTCACATGTTTGGCTAGTCACGTTTTTGAAAAATGCAGACAATAATCAAAATTATATTTCAAATTCAACGCGTTATCTGTAGTAACGAACTAGTGATTCAAAAATTGATTTTTACATTTTACCATATTAACTATCAATTACATATACATTATTATCCATGATCAACATATTATAAACTACTGCGTAGAAAATTTTATACATCGTTTATAATTGATTTTTATTATTATTAAGTAATATGATTCACGATGGTCACCCTTACTTAAATTAACTCACCAAAATTAGCAAAATATATGAGGTTCTACAGCTTCTACAGGGCTAAACAAATAATGTTAGATAATTTCTGAAATAAAACAATAAATCTACAATAATTACGTATATATCTACTATTTCAGTAGTGTACTGATCTTTATATATTGAAGAAAAACTAACAAAACGTTAGTTGAAGAGTATTCACTGTTTGTATGACACTTGAAATTTAATTAAACTAAAAAATACAAGCACTTCTTATAAATATGATGAGAAGAATTACCAATCGGGCAGTTTCGAAAAATCTAGAAGGAATCCATGAATAAAAATAACAACCGACTCGCCAATCAACGTGTTGCCAAGGGCGACAGCCATAAATAATTATGTACTTTTCGGGCGAGCGATTCATAGAGAAGATAATGGTTGCCGACAATAATCTTTAACAGTAAAAATGTAGTTTAAATGAATTATTTTTGCAGATAATAGTTGTTTAGGTAGTATGTTTTATTAAACGTTTCTCTACTGTTGTATATAATTCAAATATCTATTAATGAGGATTGACTATATTTTGTACGCAGTGCCGGCGCGAGGCTATTTGGCGCCCTAGGCAAAGGTTATTAGCGCGCTCCTTTTTAAAAAATAATTTCATTTTTTTTTCGAAATAATAATAAAACAAACAATTCACGATCATTAGATTTTTTATATATATCCATATCCGCTCCTAATATGGAGTATATGGCATAAGTTTTTCTTCGTGAACTGTTTGTTACTTGGAAGCTCAACCTCTCTTTTCAAATCATATTGAATACGATACATAATAACAGCGAAAAATACAAACATGAAATAAAATAAAATGTACTGCTATTTTTTTTATTATTAAAGTACATAAAAATAATTTTCATACTCCATTTATGCGCCCCCTAATGGTTTGCGCCCTAGGCGGTTACCTATTTTGCCTGTACGGTGGCGCCGGCCCTGTTTGTACGATTGTTAATTTCTATCGCTAAGCAGAAATTTTACTAAAAGGATAACAGGCGAATAAATACTATTATCAAATAATGCAACTAGAATCCCGGGAATGGACCAATTTTGCGATACCATAATCCCTGTATTTTGGAATTCACTAAAACAAGAGAAAAATCCATGAAATCCGCTAAGAAAAATATTTTACACTAGAGTCACTGGCAATCGAAATTTTTTGAAAGGATGGAATCTAAAAAAATAAGGTTTCACATTTTTTAATAATTGTAAAATCCGTAAAATTCAAAAGCTCACGTCCCGAAACAATTTTGGCATGAATTTATGATGAACTAGCAAGTACCCGGCATGCGTTGCAATGCCACTCAAAGAAAGAACGTGTTTGTGTTTTAATTCTGTTTATTGGAGTGGTTTTGGATATCTTTTGTTTCAATTTCACTTTTCGCGACCGATGATTTTCCATGAAACCCATAGCCGTGGCATACAGATCGCTTTATTCGGCGAAATTTTTCATTGTAAAATGGCTGCACTCTGGGGTGGGCTGGAGGAACCTCAGAGGGGTTCGCGCAAGCCCTTTGTGAAATTTTGCTAAGGTCGGCCAGCTCCTTGTTGATTTACGAGAAAACAATATTCTCAAATCAAATGAGTACATAACTGCAATTTCTGACTTACATACATTATCTATGACAGCATCAGTATACACAGTATTACATTTTCGACCATTCACATTGATGAGTTTACAGTAAATTGCATATTGGTACATATTGTAAATGTATTTAGTAAAAATCGATTGCTTATTTAAGTAGTCCATCAGAGTGATAAAAAACTCACTGCTTCCTAGAATACCGAGAATTGATTTGATATAAAGCGAGCCCTTTGTAAACGCATTGGCAGCCTACCGCTGGCTGTACTAATTTAGAAAACTTTGCAGGCGTCCGCACAACAACTCACCAAAATTTTATCTTAGTTGGATGAACGGTATAGGAACGCATACCAGACTAACAAACAAATTAACGCATTGGGAGGCCACCGCTAATTCATAAACCTATTCTGGCATCCGCATAACATTTCCCCAAAAAAATTATCGCAATCGGATGAGCGGTATAGGAGCGCATAGGTAACAAACAAGTAAACAAACAAACATTCATTTTTATATATATAGATGATCAACCCAAGGTCGAAAAATTGTCTGAGATCGGATGCTCTAGTAATAGCACGGTTTTACTGATAAACTGATTGAACTGTCAAATGAATTACAGCCATTTGTGTTTAAGCGTATTTTTTTTTCAAATTGTGCTTAATGTTGAAGATTGATTACCTCTACGCGAAACCGCAAAGCATGTGTATGACTTACCAACAACGAGCATTTTGCGGTACTCGATGTGTTTATTCAACTATGAACTAATATTGCAGAGCGTTCCTGACACGCAAACGAATGTACAGAACGCAAACTACACACCGACCGCGCTCGCAGCATTCCGACAAAAGCTGCCATTAGTTAAATTGATGTGGGAGCTATCGACAAGCCACCGACCGGGCACAAAAGTGTAAAGTGTTCTTAAAAATACTGTGCAATTTCAGCTATCTGTTACTTTCCAAAGCGGCCTTAAAAACCGTTTCACTGCGTCGATTGAATGATGTACAAAGAGAAAAATGTGCGCTTTTCTATCCTTTTAATTTGTATGGATATTTTGAAGCGTGTTGCGTGAAATTTATGCCAGGTGATTGGTTAAATTGAGGATATTACTTGCAAACCTGGATAATTTCAAAGTTGTTGAAACATGGACCATTAATGTAATTTAGTAGATAAAAATAAATTTTGAAAGTATTCTTAGAAATCAGTCTCAATCATGACTTGACAATATCCAAAATATTATTCCAAAGTAATTGTAAGACTAAAAATACCTTTAAAATGTACTTTGTTTTTCAAAATGAATTTCAAGTTTTATTGCTTAACCATTTTGGAATAAGCCGTGTTTACAAGTAATACCTTTATAATATCGATGAATTGCATTGTAAATAAATCGTTAGTGGTTTTAAAAAAATTTATGACAATAGCCAGAAGTGAAAAAACACTATTTAACCAAAAGTTTAATTTGAATCGTACAAATTCTCCACTGTTAAATTCTTCTTTTCATTCCACATCCACTACACTTTTTTGAAGATTATCTGCATAACGTTACTTCTGTGACTTATATTATCCACGTCATGTCAGCGGTTTATAGTTCATCTTTCCTCCGCTAATCCCACTAAATAAATTTAAAATTTGTACAAAAGAATTTTTTATTTTTTTAATTGTGTATTTAGTTAAAAAAATATCCAATTCATCCACTGATGAGTTAAAACAAAACTGTTTGCAATTTGTCTTTAATCAAATATATATTATAAGTAAGCAAACTTTTCTGCTCATATGGTCTTACAAAATAATAAACCAATACAAATTTTAAAAGAAATGTCTCATCAAAAGTTGGCAAAACATTTTTGCCCTGCTGAAATAAAGTAATTAACACGCTGTGTAAAATACAAAGAAAAATGTCGTAATCATAACAGAGAACAAAAAGTTGAAAAAAAAAATTCACGCACATTTAGAGCTAAATACTTACAGAATAAAAAAGACTCGAGATAATTATCTTCACTGCGAAGGGGACTCCCCCACTAAATAGATTCGTAAAGAAAAAATAATATTATTCATAAATAAAGAAGGTTTTTTAAACAGCTGTAAAAGAAGTTCAATTAACGGTTTTTTGCACAATTGAAAAAACAATGTTGGTTGATATTCATAATGCATAACATTATAAACATTATTGTGAACAATATGAAAAGTCTCTTTACTGAGATATTGAATTTTTTTACTCCAAAAATCATTATAATAAAATAAAATATTTTAATCTGCCTGTTTTATTTAGGACTTTTGCTGAAAGCGTTTGATGAAATTTTAATAATAAATTTTAAATTCTTAAAATTTTGTACATTAAAAAGTGTTGTGTACATGAATTGATATTTCAAGCTAGTCGTTAAACCCGGGGTCGTTTGTAACAAAACTTGTGAAAGTGTTTTAAAAATTAACTTTTCAGATTTGTACGTATCTGTACATGAGAGCCAATTCGTCTTATCTCGACATCATTTTGTCACATACTTTTTTTCCTTTTTCATTAAAAAAATATTTATTTATAGATGTATTTATTCAATTAATGAATTATATTGTATCATTTTGCGATGATTTCAAGATTCTCATGCACACGCTGGTTTCGTGGTTTTATCTGAAGTGGTTGCATCTATATAGATCTTATATCAGCGCTTTTTCGGGGTGACATATTCCATTCGGTTGCTAGACTTAAACCTGTAAGTTTTAAAAATTATATTTAGCTTGCCAACAAAAATATAGTGACAACTTTTTGATCGGTAATTCATATTTTTATCTCCATGGCAGAAAAAATAGTGCAATCATTCTATTTAAAGCCAAGTAGTAATGCATTCATTACGAAGGTTCAGTTTTAAGTAATACTACTTTTGATAATCGTTTTCGGTATCTAAATACAAAAAAATAGTGCCTCATACATGTACCGAATCTCTTATTCCACTTTGTTAACCTATGTTCTAGCCGTCTAATAGCAAATCACATAGCTTAATACGTTTTTTAAAATTTATTTCCTAGTTTATAGTTTTATTATATCAGCGTAAAAGAGTATAATTAATTTCTCCGAGATTCATCAAATCTACTTTTAATTACACATCAATAAAGTAAATTCTGTTGTCAAAATGTTATCAGGACTTCGTAATAAATATACAGTTCAACCAATCTAATGCCCGAATCAGAAGATCGTCACAAAAGGGATGCGCTGACCAATCGCATCGTTTGTCATTGTCTACTGATACACCAGGACCGCATTAGTGTCATTTACTTTTACCGAGAGATTTTTTAGTGCAGTTCGTCGAATCACATGCGGAAAACCAAACGGTGTTATGTTTCATTAGGTGGAATTTATTAGGTGCTGACTGTGACTCGAAGTAATCATTCGACGGTAGTAAATAATAGAGGTTTAGTTTTTTCCCCTGTCATAGTGACAGCGCTTAGCAGTCGAAAACAATAATGAGTTTTATCGGAGACCGAAAAGGTACACTATCTTTCGGTATTTGTCTTTTTTAGCTGACTAGTATAACTTTATCATATTTCAATAAATGTAAAACATGTTTTCCAGCTGGAATTATGTCAATGTAAGAAATATAACTAGGGCAGCGTTCTGTTACGTCAGTGGATATGGAGAGACGTTGGATCTGGTTGTGTCAAGTGCTCCGGCATGCATTTTATTCTAACCGGTGGGATTCCAGAGTCCTGGATGACTTTCGGGTACTATCCATGCGATGAACTCGGCGAAGCTAAGATGCTGACGTTTCATGCGAGGAATTAAATCAATTTGAGGGTTACAAAGAATCGTATTGGCATGATGATCATATGATAAACGGAGCATAAATGGTTAAAGAAAAATAAATATGTTTAATATTTAAAAAAAAACGCTTTCGTGCTAACTCTAGATTATTTTTTAAAGATATAATACCTTTCCACCAAGAATTGGCAGTGAACAACCACATACCAATTCGATCAATAAAAAAATATGTTCTGAAAACCACACAATTCTGACATCGTTTCAAAACAAATCTTTTTATTTAAAAGTGTGAGTGTTGTGTTCATAATTTTAAAAAAAAACAACAAAAGTCGGAAATTTTAGTAGTCATGTGTTGTATAAAAAATGCAAAAAACGACCAGGAACATTGGTATGGAGTGTTGCTACAGAGGCTAGATTTTCGACTAACACACTTTTTTTAATTTCAACTTTGATATGCTTGTACCTATTTGTTTTTTTTTACCTTAAATTGAAATAGATACGCAGTTTTGTTTGCCGTAAATTAAAACCTCGAAACGCGTTGCATTTATCGATCCGAAGTGAACATTAAATCACAACTCGACTCAGCATCATAAATATATCTGTCGGATATCAGAGTAATTGGATTTGCGATTGGGAAAACTGGGAATACTACAACACGCCTCAAACACTAAAGCTGCTGCCATTTTTTTTTAATTCCTGTCAAATAGAGAACTGCGTAAAGCTATTTTTTTCATTTTTTCATTGTGATTTAAGCTGCATATTTTTTTATAGCAATTATGAAGAGAAAATGAATGACACACTTATATCTCCATGCAACAAAGCAGACACATTATAGCAACAACAGTTAACTGCAAAATCAATATAAAACTAAAAACGTTAATGTGCGAATAAATTACACAATTCTTTTATATAAAGGCAAAAGAATTTAACCCACACTGTTTTTTACAGGAGACACAAAAATCGTTTTTGGACTATTTTGGGCCAAAGGTAAATTACGAAATATACAAAATCTTTAAATGCAAAGAGACCGATTAATTTACTCTATCTAATATTTATTTCAAACTTAATAGCTTAATTTAGATACTAATTCGTCATTTTCAGCTTACATTCTTGTAGTAGAACGTGTATCAAGTTGTACAAATTGTGTTTATTCAAAAAAAGCTTTTTTGAAAAAACTGTGGGTTTTGTCTTTATGCCTCTCTACATTCGACATAGTAATAAATTCCATACTACATTTGTTTCAAATTCACTGCATAGAAATTCATTTTTCCACATTTAAGATGTTCACTGTCAACTTTTGTGGAAAGGCAACAAATTAAAAAGAATACACTTTTTTTAGTAAATCCACATGTATTTAACATGATCCAGACCGGTTTCGATCAGAAAAGCATTTGCAAGTAAAAACTAATTTTCCTTAATTAATAAGAGTGGAAAGTGTAGAAAAGAGCCATTTATTTAAAAATGTATCTTACTTTTTCGATGTACAATATAAAATACCAAGACTTTTGTATATTTTATTTATTAAAATATAATATACAATGTATTTTAACAGTAATAAATAAAAATTATTTTAACTCAATCTCAATATTCAATAAAACGAATGACTGTTCATTTAAAATCACTGTTCGATAATTGTCATATCTGTATTTATTTATGGATATTTTACGCTACATAAAAATGTCAAGTTTAATCTCGATTTAAAAAAACAGTAAATTTAATTTAGAAAATTTGTATTTAAGTATCCTGTGAATTTTAAATTATATATTGTATAAAATAAAAAATAGATTTTCTGGGCAATGCAATATGAATGCACCAGAAAGTCAACAGCTTCCAACTTCTGACATCTTATACAAATGAAATAACTTCCAACTTCATTCGTAGAATAAAATAGTTTTTGAAGCAGTTTTAAAATGCACGTAGCAGACATTTAAAAAAGTAAAATGTAAGCATTGAAATATGTCAAGTAATTTTCCAAGCATATAACCGAATCGTCAACGATATTTACTTCGGTCGTGTTACTAAATTGATTATTTAATCCATTTATGATTTTGTGTTCGAAGACATTGATGTGAAATTCTAAATTTTCTATTACGCAAACCAGAGCAAATAATTAGCCACTAATTCTATCTGGCGTTTTTTTTCCGGCGTTACGGCACCTTTTTTATTGGCATTTTTGATTTTTCAAATCTATATTCGATTTTTTTTTTTTGTTTAACTCGTCATGGCACCTTTGATATTTTTCAATTCTCAATCACTCATATTCGACAACCAGCACGAACAGGATTTTTGTCAATCAATTTCTGTTCGAATGCATTAGTGTCTGTGTTGTCTAATGTATTTTCATTCAGCCATCCAATCCTAAAATGAACAAGGCAACGCGAGAGCAATCAATTGACCACTATTTCTGTCCTAGCCCTGTCCTTTAAAAGTTCTCGTAAAAAAACTTCTGTTTAAATACCTCCATTGGGAACCCATATTTTTCATATTGAAAACGAACATGGATTTTTAGAAAAAAAAACTTTACAAGAAGTGAGTTCCGCCACATTTTTTTTTCAAAAAGAAACACTGATAAATACCCTAACCTTCTTTTTTACTTTAAGTATTATAAGCAGTTCTCATATGACAACTTATGTTAAGCCAAACTCCATTAGATACCCAAATAATCCGCGTACATTGACAGCGAATATAGTTGGTTATCAAAAAGTAAATTTACTGATGCATAAGATATAATATACAAGCAGGAAAACAAACCGAATAATACACTTAACCTGAAATATTACAACCAGACTTAGTTCAATGCCAACAGTGGATTTTGAAATCGGATTATGAATTATAAAACTAAGAACCAATTTCCATTATAACTCACTTGTACGAAGTTCATAAGAATAATAATATACCCGTAATATCAGAGGACTAACTATCAAAAGCACTAATAATTCATATAAAATTCGGTACCCGTAAATGGATATTGTGATAGCTAAATTTAAAATATGGGCTGAAGTTGCAGAAACAAATTAGTCATTGACACAAATGTCCGGAATTTCAAAAACATTTAAAAAGTGTTCGATGGATTCAGCGGTAAATTCCTTTTTAATGTAAAATTTAATTTTGTTATGTTAATACTACATTTTTTGTGTTTACAATATGACACATATTTCGCCTCATTAAGAAGCATCATCAGAAATAACATCGCAAGGCTCACGAATAAACCATTGATATTAATTAAGTTTATCGTTATTATATATATTTAAAAGTTTTTTTTGTTGGAGACTATTCACTAGAAACTTATAATAAATACGACACGGTGAGGAATTACCAATCGGAACGAGTGTTGAAAAATCTAGAAGGATTTTTCTGAAAAACATTAACAGCCAATCAACACGTTGTCAAGGTGACAACTATAAATATCAAGTGTCTTTTGGAGGAGCGATTCATAGACACGGCGATTCGAAATTGCTAGAGAAAATTTGTAAATTTTTAGAATTTTTAAGTACTGACAATATATTATTTGTTATCTGAACCTAAATAATCGATAATGGTTTTTTTTTTAATTTTTCAGTATAGTTGAGAGTATATTCTGTTTGTTGTTTTTCCTTTTTTGTTTAGTGGAAAGTTTGAATGTTTTTTCTATGCCTTAATTGCACTGTAGTCAAAAAAATTATGACTGCTATTTTGGTTTGCCATCCGGACTAATACACTGCTCAACTTTGCTAATAATATTCAAAACAGTGCATTTTAAAATTTTACATAATGTGAAATATGATACGGGTATGGTTCTTCTATGGAAAAGATATATTATAAAATAAAGAGAATTTTTTTCAATTTATTTATTCATTAGAATTTGACCGCAACAAATTCACATATATATAATAACTAGAAAGCAAAAGCAGGGCAAAGGGAAAACGAGAGGCAATGGTTGTAATTGGAAGTGGTAAGATAAGGCTCCCTTCTCATAAATGAAAAATTGTTTTTGTATGCAAATTGAGACCGACTGCCAATGTTTTTTGAAGGAATAATTTATTACCGTCCGAAAAAACAAACCGGCGAGCCGGACAATAGACTTCTCTAGCAGATAATGCTTTATTTGTATTTTTTAACCGGCATATACTGAAATTTATAACTGTGACAATCTTATCATTTTTTTTAATTGAACTGGCCAAGTTTGACTACATTGAACTAACATCACGCTTTCAAATGTGTAATTTGGGAAAGAATTCAGATGATACCCACCAGATGAACGATCACAAGCTACAGGTAGCTTGTATGATATTTAATAAACTTAACATAACACAGAAATTTCTTAAATTTTAAAAATTAGCGATTTATGTTATGTTTATTATGTTATTATTAAATCTTTACATCGGGCTTACAATTCTTTCATTATTCTTCTTCGTAACAAGTAACAAAGTCAGTCATTTAGAATGACACCTTAAAGCGTGATTTCTTTATTTTCCGGGGATATTTGAAAAACGTAATTTGTCAAACTCTTCTTAAGTATGCCAATAACTGTACCATCGTTAATATCAAAACAAATTATAAACGTTATTTTACTGGATTTTTGAGAGATATTAATTTAGTAAATGTGTCATACTATTTTTGGACATCAAAAATCGAGTTCTTTGTTGGAAGAAAAATAAAGGAAAGTTTTCCTGGGCAAACATTATATTATAAAAGATAGTTTGTACCGTAAAAATCTAGTTTTATTACAAAAAAAAAACAAGTTCAAGCGTTAAATTGAAACAACAATATAGTAAAACTCGTTCATCGAAAAATTCTTTAAGCGTTTATTATTTTGGCTTCTCAATATCCCTATTTTGTAGCAGTATTTTAGTGAATTTTGTTTGTTCGTTTAAATATTAATTCTTGGTAAAGAGTTATTAATTCAAAAAAATATAATAATTTGAGTACTTATTTTACATTATCATTTAAATTATTAGGAATGAAATGAAACACTTAAAAAATGAAAATTGACAATTAAAACCGATACTTAATTATATTTTAATAAATATTCTAAATTTTGTTAGGTGAAAATGCTGTATCCAATATTATATATTGTGTGTTCTCATTTTTGACAAAATATTTTTTTTTAGCTTGAAAAATAATAAATTTATCACTTTTAAAATAGTTATTTCTCTGTTGAACTGGGTATTCATAATAATAGTGAAAAGTATTCTCGTAATTTCACTACCGAGTGTACAAAAATGAAGAGTACTTTAAGTTGTAATCAAATATATAAATAAATAAAAATAAAGATGTAAATAACACCTAAGTAGAAGAAAAGAATTTCGACACGTAGCAAATTTTCATTGATAAATATTCATGTTTCACTACTTTGTATACTCATTAAATAGGCTTAAAAAACATAACGGTAATTATTCCATTTTATGGTAATTATCTGAAATCTAGCGCCTTAGTTTACAACCCTTAAATACTTTATTGCATACCAAACAGACACAGTGGGGTAGATTCCAACACCTCATTTATGACTCCTTCGTGATATCGTAAGCTTGTTATTGGGTTGGTCATGTAATATACCTCACCGCAACAAACCCGTTGGCCAAACCGAGAGTTTTGGGAAACCGACGAATACAAGTTATGCAATATTGTGTACAATAAAATACGTATATTACTAACAAAAGGTTAAACTGTAGTTATTTAAGCATAAATTAATTTAATCTGTGAAGCATTTTTATTCATATTAATTAACTATAACATCGCCTATAGCTGCGTAGAGTGAATTGTTGAAGGAACATGCAATAAGTGAACAAAAAAATATGTGAGGATAGTATTTAAAATAGCCTAACAAATCGGTGATTTTAAAAATGAGCAGACAAATTATCATATTGATTCCAATTCATTGCCTATAAATTGCATGCCTCTTAAAAAGGCGAAACAAGTTTCACATTTTTTTACACAACCTGCGGAATAACAAAGATTATATCGTAGCTCATTTTCAAACGGGATCATTAAACTCAAAACGACTTACTGACGCGGAAAAAATTATCAATGTTCTAATTTGATAAAATCAATTCATTTATTTTTTCTTGTGCAGTGTGATTATCACATTACTTGACAGAAAATATACTAAGTGTTCTTATTATTTTGTAGTATCAATATTTTTACACAAAAGTAGATTTTGGCATACGCAGTTGTTAACACTTGTTTATATATCGTAGGTGATTTGAGAAAAGATTTTTTGGGCACTTATTTAACGAGTTTCAATAATTTAATAAACGTTTAAATAATCTTTAATTAAAATTTGAAAATATGTACATGATGTCAGCTATTAAATTTTCCTGGATTATATAAATTTATTAAATTCATCTATCCTTGACAATATTTTTTTTTCACTGCATATTCGTTTTTTATATGGAACATAAAGCCTTCTACTGTAAGTATCTCAATAGATTTTTTACGAGAACTGTTTGTTACTCAGTTGCTCAACTTTTTGTTTTCAAATAGAGTGGAGATAGAAGGATATAACTAGAACAGTACTAATGGTCAGCTACTGGCTTTCGCTACGCCCGGTCTAGAATAGGATGAGTAAAAGGGAATTCAAGACTCACATAAATCCATAAATCGATTGAAAAATCAATCTATAAAAACTGAACCCGTGACATCCGTGCTTTTAGCCAACGATGTTGACACTCGTCCACGCAGCGTGTGTGACAACAATTTTAGGGATTGTTATTTAATATATAATTGTTTAATCTTATTTTATAGAATTTATTCACACTCTGAATAAAAATGTAAAGTTAAAAATTTGATGTATTATTATAGTTTACATAAATTTAAGTTATTGCAGCACATTAGATTTACCATATTACTTTAAGAATATAAAAAATATTTTTCTATTTTAAATAAACTGTTATTTAAGATGTTTAAAGTTTCTTATATACAATCTAAGTACTGCAGTATTGATACCCGAAGAATACGAGCGTATAATTTGGTTATTTGTGTGCCGTTGAAAAGTTTTTTCTTTCTTTTTACGTTCCGTTAACGACCCGCCACGATCATAACGGCCGTTGCACCGCCTCGTTGCGTCGTTATAGTAACGCCATTACTAATCACGTTATAACCCAGCATTAAAAGAAAATTAACTTATCTAAAAGTCGGTTTCACCTGCAGCCAATTTTAGTGCACCCAATATCGGACTGGCTGTGAACCGGTTATAAAGAAAATATACTATGTAAATTAGCAACACGCTTAAACTATAGAACTATATTATATACAATTTTTTGAATTAAATAACATTTTATGAATTTATAAAGACGTAAATTTAAAAAGCTACGATAAATTATTCTTTTTTTAGATGTTTAACATCGGTAAGCGGGCATGATTAAATAATCAATCTTAAGTTTTCATTTATCCAATATCATTCTTATTTTTATTTTTAATTAATTGATGTTTTTAAAAACCTGACGATAATTCTAGAGATCCTAATTATTCACCATTATCAACTATTCGAATATTGAAAAGTAAAAGTAAAACTGTCCGTACCGGGATTTGAACCCGGACCCTCCGTAGCCGAAGCCAACAACGTTGACCACTAAACCACACAGGCTGGCGTTACATATTTAATATATATAACATTATATATAACATATATAACATTACATATTTAATATATTAAAATAATACTTAAGTAAAAACGAGCACATTGAATGTAAGGTCACATTGATTTAAATTGCAAAAATGCATATTTTAATAATGCTATGGCTCATGATATAACTTTGGCGAGGGCTTTGTATAAGTGATTTAAGCAACACGTTCAACTTTACCGTTCCCTTAGTAATTAAAATTTGAAACTATAATTTAAAATGACAATATTAATTAAATGCCTACATTTAAATCTTTGCGTTACATCAAACAGCTTATTTATTTGATTCTTTATTTTCCATTTTTTTGTAAATTTTCATGTCACGTTTTATAAACTACGTATTAATTTAATTTATTTTTCATAACTAGTATTATAGTTAGTACCTTAATTATATCATACTAAAACTTCTTATCTTTATTTTTTTGTTTATAGCTCCCATAGATCTTACGTTTCATCTAAAATTAATAATTTAAGAACGAACTGACTGACGACATCAAAATGACTCTCTTTTGTTGACTTCTTTGTGTATGTATGTATACCCATGTCTGTGTAAATGTACGGATATAGTATGGGAGGAAGCATATATAATGTGATTTGCAAAATAATGCATACCGACTGTGGAAAGGAAAAAGGACGTAACCCTCAATTTTTCAAAACAGCTTTTTTTCGATAATCACAGTGTATACAACTTAACACACATTCTACCAAAAGGATGACAGCTGAAAATGCCGAATAAGTATCTAAATTTAGCTTTTAAGTTTGAAAAAGATGACCTTGTAAAAAATTAAAACCAAGAAAAAACACTGAAATAAAAAAATTTGCGAGACAATTTCTTTAATTGATATTGGGTTGTCAATTTAACACCAGTTTAGAAGTATTCGTGCACTTCAAGGTTGTGTATAATTCATAATTTGCATACGTCACAAAATCATCAAAACACGTTTTTAGCGCCTCCTGTAAAATTTGATATGTGTGGGTTACGTCCTTTTTCCTTTCCACAGTCGATATGGAGTTCCCGTGAACTTCTTATCAATGTAGCGATCACGCACTTTCGTCTGCAACGATGGTAAGGAAGTACAATTTTTCAAAATCATTAGCGATGAAAGAGACTAGAATAACTTTGGCGCTAACGCGTCTTGGCACTTAGAGCTCCATAAATTTGATATCCAAAAAAAATAGCTTAGGAATTAGAATCAAATCTAGTTTGTTTTTTGTAAATACCAATAAAAGATTATTTTTAAAGAGACATAAAACTAGTCACTATTCTTCACACAACCTGTGCAATTACAAAGCTATCAATTTTAATAAATAATCATCCAAAAAAATACCGTCGACTTGAATTTCAAATTGCATAATTAAACTTTACATATTCATGAAGGGGAATAGAATTTATTTATTTTGAAAACTGTTATTTGAAAGTGATAAAATAACATTCTAATAGGGGGTGTGTGGCAATAATAATTGCGATTGTTGGAATATTTACGTAGCGCTGTTGAAACTTTCGCATTAGAAATATGCACGGGAAGACAAAGTTTCGCAGTTTGTGCAGAACGCAACAATTGCATCTTCGCAAACTCTAGAACGATGTTATACTCCCGGCAATAATTGAGTTAATAAATATAACGCTCGATAAATCTCATAATATTACAGCAATAACGAACTTAATAATATCTTACAAAGAGCTTGCAAGTTGATAAACGCTTAATAATAAAAATAATCAAATGTATTCGAGACAACATAAACTTAAATTTTATAACTTTGTCATTATAATTTTTGACAACACAAAAAAGATTTGAAGCAGTTTTCTATTTAATCTAGGTATGTCTTTCTCAGGGTATTACTCAACGTTAAACTCATCGTCAAACTCAGCAGCATTCTACACTTTCAAAAACCACCGATTGGTTTCTCATGAATAATAAGTAATATAGGTTTCTTGTTTTTTTATTAATGTTCGTGTACAAAAAAAACAATACTACCATTTTGGTTATTCTTCTAACAAATTTATCTGAATTAGCATTAGTGCTGTCATATTTAATTATCAGATTACTGGACCCTATAAAGAGCAACATTTTACATACGAATGCATACTATGCGAGCGATTTTATATACATTTTTGTCCGAAAAGTGAAGCAATTCTTACTCTTCAACCTTTGTGTTTGCATTAATTTTTTAATCTTGGTCTGAATTCATGAATGTATATAATATGTTTACCCCTACAATCGGGTTCACTTGAATAAACTATGTACTAAAAATAAGGTATGTTTAAGTATATAATATATATCAAATTCAGCTAATTTGATGCTGTGGCCGTCAACTTTTGTATCTGAAAAGGAAAAAAGACTTGAAAATATGACAAGTAATACAGATAAAATTTATGTCAAGAAATATGTGATGGAATTTGGGAACCGGTATACTATTATGAATAAATTAGCTCCTGTGATCATTTGTGTTTAGTGATCAGATAAGTTGGTCTAAGTTTAAATCCTAGTAAGGTCAATATTAAATTAAGGTCTCAATTTAAAATCTTGGCCATGGGTGCTATTGTTTTCATTTCCCTTGAGCTCGAGTAACGATTAAAAATTGTCATCGAGTATATTTCGTACGATATTCCAATTATAAAATATTTGGCTCATTGGCTTTAGTGTAATGCAAAATATTTTCATTTAAAAAATAATATTTGTTCATATAAAACATTCAGTTCTTTCCACTTTAACGGAAGATGAATCGAGGAGTTCTCAAAGCACATACGAGGTGGCATAATTTATCAGAGCATTTGTAACCAAGTCTTACAGCTCGAGACTCAGGACCCACGTCTAAGAAAGACTCTACAAGTTTGCAACTTAATAAGTTGTGATGAAACTTTCGTTATGTTCTGCACTATCGTAGAAGTGGACTGGAACGTGTGTCGACATTGTAAATCGGGAAATGGGTGAACATCTCATAAATGCAATAATAATTGATACCATTTTGTTTGTAATAAAATCAAAACTTTTTATTATTAATTATCGTCAAAAATTAATAAAATACATCTATAGTGTAATTGAAACAGCAACTTCAAGATGGAAAATATTAAACGTAAAAGCACTAAGTTAGACAATAGACCACGCTTCATGACGCGATCTCTCTATCTCGTTAAATAATGAATTCATTAAACATTGAATATTTTCTTTTCTATAGTTCTTAAATATTAAAGTGCAGGCTGACATCAAATATCAGATACCATTTTCTCGGAGAAGTTGTGAGTGTATTTTGTATGTAACTTTTTGACGATTTTAAGAATGTGGAATATTATTTTTCATATTATAAAACATATTGTAAAATGTAATGATTTTGGTTATTATTAAGTGGAATTGTTTTTTTCGAAAATATAAGTTATATTGTAAGAAAAATTCATTCCATAATTTGGTTCAACTTGAAATTTATTGTTAGCTATAACTTTTGAAATATGTAAGTAACATGTATCAACTTTACAGTTTAAAAAAAACGAACGATTTTTTTTCACGACTTCATAACCCAGATATTTTTGCAGTAATTAAGCGACACAAATATTATTCACTTTTAAGATAAAAAGACAACGATATGATTAAAAACATGCTACGCATTCAACAAAATGTAAGCAATGTGTAATACTATAAAATATTGCACTGGCTGTAAACCTACCATTATCTCAAATTAATTTTAGCAAATATTCGATTTTAAATATTATTTATATATAATAAGATTTGATAACTTTATTTCGCTTCATTAATAAACATCATCAGACAGTGAAGGTTCACTCCACTAAGCCTTGATGTAAAACCGTAGTTGGTGGTTGTCGTAAAAGATGTTTAACATCGAGACGTGTTTTGTTTAGTTGAGAAGCATCATCAGAAAGAGGATTGCAAGGACCACATCAGTTTATTTGTAAGCTTTGCGATATTCTGTCTGATGGTTCTTTTTAAAAAAGCGAAAAATGTGACACAATTCAAAACACAAGTAGAGTAACAAATCAATTATCAAATTTAATTATATAATAAAAATGAACATTCGCAATGTTACAGCCGAATTCATCTAAAATATCTTTACCGTATATTATAAGTAAATCAGACTCAATATCGTTTTAACAGCAGGCACAAAAAACTTCATTAGAAAAAAAATAGTAAAACTTAATACAAAATAGTAACAGTATGATAGTTTACACGTTAAGTAAAAAAAAATGTTTTAAAATATTCCAGCCTTTAAAAAAGGGCCAATATATTATACACACAAAATGAAATTGAATTCACGAGATAAATACGAGACATAAATTTCATACAGCTCGTGACGACGTTTATGAAAAACGATGTCAAAAGTTTACTTCAAAAGTCGAAAGTATTAATGTATTACTTATATTTGGAAGCAGGGTGAAAAGTTTTTATTCGATTCAAAGCCAAACAGTTTCATCGCCATCGTTATGTACCTTAACATCAATTCAGCGCATTTCAGTTGACTATCAGCAATTATTGCAATAGATTAATTTTATTAAAATACTATTTTATATGCCTTGAAATAAAACACATATTTTCAATTACACGATGTTTGTTGAAGCACGTTCAAATATTTATCAAATAAAATTCTTCGTGGAAAAATAGTAAGACAGAAGTCATTAATAAAACTAGTATGATTTTTAAGCTCGCTTGGAATAAGTCACGTCAAACAAAAAATATTCAATACTTTGGTATTAAATTGATAATATTTTGAAAAAATCACGTCTGTGTGAGAATATTATTAATATTAAACCTTATTTAGTTAAGCTACATATATATATACTGTATTAGAAGAGGTACACATATTTTCACTTATTTTTACACACTTATACAAAAAAAATAAAGATTGATTTTTTATAAATTAGATTTACTGAAATTCTTACCACAATTCATTATATCCATGATACTAATATTATTATTAATGAATGCATAGCTGGAAATCAAATAAATTCTAAGTAATCTCATACATACAATCATGAATTACAATCCCATTACGTAATTGGCACGATTGAAATAGATCATTACTAAAATTTGAGGCATTTTATATTCAATAAAGCACTTTGTCGCTACCTGAAAATTCTACATAATATTATGCCTGAGTTCCTTTATGAATCGCATTATCATTGTGGTTGTCGCCTGTAACAATGCGTTGATTTCGGAGTATATTGTTTTTTTTTTTCATATGATATTCTTTCATGAATTTTTAATCTCTACTACAAACAACAAGTGCTTATTACGGGTGTCTCACAAGCAGTGTGATTATTCTTCTGCTTTTTACCTTATCAAGTAATTTGAAGCATTTTGCTTAATCATTAATATTTATCAAGCAAGAGCTGAATAAAATGATACCATAAAAATGCAATCTATATATTAATAGTCGATAAGGCCCGTCTGTAAGATGTCCCCGATTTCCCCTCCCCCTGCCCCTCCCTCTCCTCATTCTCCCCAGCCACGCTGTCTCCATTTTTTAATTCATACTAAAGACATAATTTTTCCAATACACTGTTATTTATGATTTTCCTCGATTTCCTCTAGATTTCCTTAAATAATTTACAATTAAAATATTGCAGGGCAGCGCTGTCGATATATCAGAATTTCTGGCTTATTCAATAAATAGGATTGTAGTTTATTTTTCACGCCAGTAAATTTTCTGACTACTTAAAAATGAAACAAAAATCTCACGTTGCTGGGCAACGGGCTTACAGCTAGTTACTCTTATAATTATATCGTTACAATGTTAGTTATTACAAAATGCTTCTTGAAATCGTCGCTTTTAATTAACACTTAAATAAATAAATTGTGTTTCAGTGGGTTTATCAATTTACTAATATAATGACATAGTGCTTACATTTTATACAACTTTTTTTTTAAAATAATTTAAGATTTCAACTGAAGGTCTATGGTGGAATTTCAATTAAAATTTCTAACTTATTGCTTTTCAGATGTTAGTACGATAGTACTGATAACATAATGTTTACCCTTTTAAATGACTCATATTGTTAAAAAAAAACAACGTATTTTAATTATCTTATGACACTGTAACGTCGGATTTAACTGCTACACTGGATAGGTAACTGTCAATACAAATAATCTTATTTGTGGGAACTATAATTATTTTTTTTAGCCACAGTTAACTATTGTCTCTTCTCATATCACTATCATTACTAGGGTATCTAATCCCAGGATTCAATCCAATTCTGTAATCCCGAAATCCCAGGATTGAGATAGCACCAGTCGTAAAATACGCAAATTTCAAGGTTTTTGAAGTCGACATAAAAATGTGAAATTCCAATTTATCTACGATTTTATGTTGAGTTAAAAAAAATGTCAATCTCGAAATCCCGGGGTCACAAAAACGGTCCGAGATTGGATACTCTAATCATTAAATCGATCCGCAAGTGATCCACAACTTTAATAGAAAACACAATAGGACAATAAGTACAATTTTAACTATTTGTTTATTTTTTAATTCGATGAAAAAACAATATAAGTTTTATCAATTGTTGTTTTATGATATTTTGCGAATCAAAAATTGTCACAGTGTGATAATATTATAGAAAAAGAATAATCACGTGTAAATTTCAATAACGCAGAAGCTACAATGCCAAAAGCACAAGTACATATTAACGTTATATTAGTTAGTAACGTTATGCCAGCAAGAGCAAGAGTTATGAAGAGGAAGCTAAACGTCGAGCAAATATCCTCTGAAAGACAGGAGCAGGCAAAGCGTACTATTTAATTAGGTAATTAATCCAAATTGTCAACTAAAGTTTCTCTCGAAGCTAATTTAAGCTAATGGCCGCACATTCTGCAAGGCTGTGCGCTCAACTGTTGTTTAATAGAACGAACGTTTTGAAAATATATTTACTCATAAAGTAAAAAAATACGCACCTTATATAATATTAATAAATTAAAAACTATACTTATTGTCTACTATCAAAGTGCACTGGCAATATAGGAATTTATATTTCATTCGACAAAAATTTAAATACGCAAAATAGAACATGATATATTATATTTTTTAATCATCTCCCTTTATAATATCTATCATATGAGCCTTTGACAGGTGAAGTAAGCCAACTAGTAAAACTTTTACTTCTAAGTGCAATCAACTTTTTACTTGGTGTTTTGGTCGATTGCATATTTTTGTTTTACTGAGATAACATTATTGTTATGTGTACTGAGTTTACTTCACTTTTGTGATACTTTAAGATGTGTTGAATAATACAACGCATCTAACTAACGTTCTTCACCTCTAATGGGCCCATATATTTTTTCAATGAAGTGAAGGCAAAAACCAGTGTTGTAAGTCAACGGTCAAATTTAAATGTGTAATAAGAAAGGAATATGAGAGAAAATTATTGTATCAGTTGATAATATTCGTGATATCAGTCATGGCCTTTTTAAAAAATGTGTTTTGTTTACTATATACTTTAAATTTTGACTGAATTTCAAAAGAAGACCTCAATGATAGCCTAATAGGTTTTAAATAGTGACTACATAAGGGACTACACTTGGACAACATAAGGGTATATGGCGTAGATAAAACGTAGAGGCAGCGTAGACGTAAATCGTCTTTATCACTACAGATATCTCCGACAGGATATATACAGCCTGTTTCCTTTAATACAACAGGAGCATTGCTAGATTTAAACAGGAAGTCGTGAGTTATATATTAAATTTTCGACACAATTGAATCTGTCTTTAAATAATGAAAAAAATATATCTATAAGCAAGCAAGACTTCACAAGATACATTAATTAGCTAAAACTCATTTAAAATAAAAATAAAAACGAATAATTCTTCAGTGATTTTCAGTGATCAGTTTAAGGAAATACTCTCTTCTCAGTGTTTCTGTTTAGATTAAGCCCATTCCAAATAATTAATATTGCAAGCTACAAAACATCTAAACGTAGGTTTAGTTTATTAAATAACGTTCAAAGTTAATCTTACCAGAAAAATAATAATTTTATACTGTGAAGAAAACGGAACCTGGAATACGAATTGCACATTAATTGATTCAGCGATACACTACAACCAAATGCCCAGCAAGGAATTGTAGCCCAGACCCACTTTAAGTTACCTTTAACACAACCAGTTTACAGTTAGGGTGTTCACTGTCAATACTTCGTGGAAAGGCATTATATAAAAAAACACAATATTCCTTTGCACTATTTCCACTTTTATTTAGCCAGATCACGACCAGTTTCGCTCATGACGAGCATCATCAACTAATCCACTGATTCAGGAGTAGAAGTACAAACGAATATTAGTTTTTTTTTTAAATATTATCAGTATTAAAATGGTTTTGAAATTGTAATATTTTTTTTTATTTTGATAATTTTGGTTATCTAAAAGCTTTTTTGGGCTGATAAAAAATATGGGACTATACACAAAACAAATTGGTTTCAATTAAAGTGATTATTTATTATTTGTTTGCTCATTAAAGATGCAAGGAAAAGTAAATGTTATAAGTTCAAACATAGTTCTGATGAAATAGCTATCAACTATGTATAAAATAATATTTGAAAAACCAAAAAAAATACATTTTAGTCTACCAAGTAAATGCAGATTCAGTCAATAATTAAATGATATTCATATTTTAGAAAGTAAAATATTATTTATTTATTTAGGCCAAAAAAAAATAAGCTTTATACTCAATCATTTCTATCAAAAATGATTTTAGTCCTAAAATATAGAACTGGAAATACATTTCTAATTATGGAGCTAAAATCATTCACAGAGTTACGAAGTTTAACAGACGATAATGGTGCATAGATTTCAGTCAACAGGAAAACCGTATAGTGTCGATGCATCGTATTGCATATTGCATCGCTTGACCAAAGGTTTTGCCGGCGAACCGAGCATTATTCAACGTAAGCTATATGAGTTGAGTGGTAAGTGTGTTTCACTGATACCAATGTCCAAATACCACAGCTTTTAGGGTGATGCCACGACTCAAAATATATATGACGCAAAAAAAAAACATTATTGTAGTGCTGACGACAACATTTAATTTAGGATGTCGACTGAAGTTGCTTGATGACATTTCAATATCGAAGCCTGTAAATTTGGATTCGTCTTTCACTAACCTTTCGGCATTTTAGGCATTCAAAATTGACAAACATGAAACAGAGTAGATTAAAAATATTTTCACGTTGTATAAAAAATATTGATAGCGTTCTGTTTCTGAAAGTTTTTTTAAATATTGTTAATACATATTATATTTCTCTGTGTCTCACAATTCTATTGCATATTTTAAAAACAAGGATGGCATTTAACGTTTATTAATTTAATACGGTATTACTGAAACCGGGATTCTAGTATTCATTTCGTTTTTCAACAGTGAGATACCGGTTTTTTAAATTTAAAGATACCGATATTTTGGTATTGAAAATCAAACAAGATCGAATTTTAATTTTATAGAAATCATTACACATTTTAATTAAATTGTTCGCAATTAATTTGATTCTGATTCTGATAGAAAATTTGTGTCCAATATTGATAGCGTATAGAATTGACGAGCCTTTCTAAGATGTCAAATTATTTTATGAAACCGTAAGTTATTTGTAAAAAATACTTGATGATGATTACATATGATATTTATTTCAATGACATCATTTTATATTGCAGTCTAGTAACGACAAGAAAACGTTATCCACTAACATTACTTTTTGATTTAATATTGCCATCTCAATACTATCACTAAAAAATTGATTAAATATATATTCCTTGAAAGGAATAGTAAGTTATGGAATATAGATCATAAATATTTAAAATATAGTCAGTTTAATGCTACTTATTTATACTTTTTATCTTTATATATTTCTTTTACCATTTTTTACACTTTTATTAGCCCAACTTTGGTTATTAAAAAATAGTCGTGTATTAATATATACATACATATATTATCAGTTTAAAATGCCCGTGGCGAGCAAAACAGATCCTTATTTTAACAATCATTTATGAAATTATTACAAAAGGGTTTCTTTGGCATAATGCCTTTTCATAAAATATTGACAGTAAACATTTGGTTATGTATATATAATTAAGAATACAGACACCAACTTTGCTTTGACTATTGTTATAATTAATATCATCAAAGTCGTATAGCAAAGCCTTTATCCAACACTTTGAATATTTGTGAATTTTAATTAGTTTACGAATAAACTTTCATATAACTCTTAACTTAATGTTAGCTTTTGTTTGATTTTCGGTAGTTTAGTCACCTCTTCTTAATATACGTTATATAATATTCAACGAAATAAAACACCTCGTTCATTGAGTAAACTTAAAGCTCTCGACGACAATATCAGAGTGAAATTTTCAAGCGATTTTCCACTATTCAAAAGTTCACACTATTTCATCTCAGGCGTGAAAGAGAGAATAACGTGTTTGCTTGTAAGATTTTCATCGCCTCGTAGTTTGAATGTGCCATATATATATTCGTAATAAAAAAATACATATTTTTAATAATATCAAATATATGTAATTTCTATTACATAACGTGTATTTATAAATATACTGAAAATAAGCATCATCTCAAAAAAGAGATTATAAAAAAAATTGAATAAGTAATCGATGTTTTTTGTGTATAAAACTTTATTGGCAAGTTGCAGTGAAATTTGTCTAAGAAATAGTTTTTAATGAAAATTCGACTACACATCTTAGTTCTGATCAGCGTGAAGCTAAAAGAGCTATCAAATAACTCCTAAAAAATAAATAAAAGATATAATTTAAAAAATCGCAAAATGAATCTGTTTTAAAATAGCAATTTGTGACAAACGAAGGTATATTTGGAATGTAAAGGGAATATTTTCACAAAACAGATATTGAATATATTGAATTTTCCCGGAGCAAGCGACTACTTCATATTTTAACTAAAATAATACGTTTAAAACGTTTAAAAAATATGTTATAAATTTATATTAACCATAATTAAATGATTTTCTCTAATCAAACAAGATTAAAATATAATATATGCTTAAAAATAAAATCAATGTCTATGACAGAAACAATAATCATTACGGAACTCAATTTGTAATATAACCAGTGGAATAAACCAGTTATCAATTTTGTATTTACATTGGATTTTTTTTAAATTTCAGACGTAAGAGCGTTTAAGCATAACTCAATTTGTCTTCCTAGAGTGATCTATGTCATTGGTTTTTTTTATACAATCGTAGCACTTTTGTCTGGAATCCTGTAAATTATTCGATAGTTTTTACATTTACGTTTTTTATTGAAAAAAAATATTCTCTAATTTCTTTAAGAAGCAGACATACGACAGTTAAAACTTGAAGCATGCTGCCTGTTTGATCTTTCTGTTGCCAACTTCAGTTAAGACCATTTCTCCTCTTGTCAAATCAAATGTTATCGTGTTGCGCCATACGCATTGCTATACTATAGCCATAAACGGTTAAATTTTTTATACATACTGTCAACAAAAATTATCCATTTAAATGCTCTCAGTTTGTCAATGCCACAATGCTGTCTAAAAGCCAAGAAGTTAAGATTGTAAATATTTTACTGCAAATAAAGATTTTTCGTGATTTTTTCCGCATATTTTTTTACTTTTTTGACCCCTGACACTATTTTAACGGAGATACAATATGTTTTATTGACTTTCGCTACGTCAATATGGATCTAATTTATACTTAATTTTTCATATATTTTATTAGTTTTCATAATTTTGGAAATCCCTATTTTAAGATAGGGAACTAAGCAATATATACCTGATCAACAATTTTTGTCACAAGGCAATATTTTTTGGTAACATGTAGACATAGATTATAGAGCATATTTTCTGTGACATGGTAAACAAATATTAAACCATTGAAATCGGGGTACATTATATTTAAAATTCTGTATTTTCCGAAGAGTTGCAGTTATTTAAAATTTAAATAATCTATGTTTCATAACATTTTGTAAAATTTCTTAAAAATAAACATGATATTTCCATTATACAAACCGTGAATTGAGCCAAGTTACGATGTTTGCTGGTTCGAATACCAGTGCGGAAATTTTCATATATTTATTTTTCAGTTGATTTATGGATTTGTCTATGAAAATATAGGTAACGTCCAAAAATCCCTTCCTCACATCCAATCTTAATTTACTCAAATCACAAGTTATAATAATAAAAATAAATATTATCTGATGTCCTGAACGAAGCCGGTCCTGGTATTTTTATTATTTATTGTTATTGAAAAAGTGGTATTATTTTGTTTCTTGTAATATTTAAATTACGATTAATTTACAATAATACTTAATAAATTCAATTCCTTGCATAACAGCAAGAGGCTGAACAATACAGTTGTTTATTTTCATAGTAGAATGAGATTTCAATAGAGATGGAATCGTATATTTTTTGTATTTTTTTCTAAATCTCATTGTAATACAAGGTTACAATAACAGAGACCAGGGGCACATTTTTGTTAGCTAGTGTATTTAGTATCAAACAAAGCATTTTAAAATGAAAATATTTTTTTGTTTTATTATTCATTACGAATTGTTTTGTTGAATAGCTAGTAAACATTTTCACATTTTGCTTACATAAGTTCTGTTAAAATTTATTCTTTTAAAAAAAATATTCAGGTTTTTTGCGATTGAAAAAATTGAGAGAAAAAATATTCTCTTATCATATCGAATACAAATTTATGACCAACAGCAATAAACAGCACTTTTAAACATATAAACAGAAATTTGAAATTATAACGTGTTTTATTTCAAAGGCCGACAATGGCTTATCTCACAGATCAACGTAATAATAAATACCCAAAGATTTGTGATAATAAATACTTATATACAATTTAAAAACTTATTTCTGCCATATAAACTATTTTTAAACAAATTTCAAATTTTCTGAAGTAATAAAATCGTCCAATCGATGTTATTATGACAGTTCTGCCTGACGACTCTCTTATTGATTGATTTTTTATCATTAATATATCTATATAAACGATCCTTAACATCATGAAAATGACTCTCCTCAGTGCCCTCTGCCCAATAATATATATATATATATACATACGCGTGGTTTCGCATGTATTTAGATGGGTATAGTATTTAGGAAGGTACATATATATAATATATTATGCAGATATAGTGTCTACGTAAACTGACTTATCTGACCTCTGAAGCGATCAAACCCTTCTGTCGGCAACTATAAAAATGGAATGTTATATCCAATAACATCAGCCATTAAGTAGACTAAAAGTTTCACTAATTTGATATCAAAAAAACAACATTGGTATCAGGACCTTGCAAAAACAATTTCTTGTATGCCGATCGTCGAACATTACCACCCGTCAAAATAATATCCGTTTATTTATATTACTATTTTATAACACACTTTCAGCGAAACTGTAATAGGATTCTAAGCGTGACACAAATATTTCCACAGCGCTTTAAATACCGCTCAAATATAAAACATTTACTTAAGATAACGGTATGTGAGCTATTTACATATTTTACAGACGACTTCCACATAAAAACCGATCGCAAATATTTAAACACTAAATTGGATTATTTAACACGCTTAAAACAACTAAAATGAATGAAACTAAACAGTGTTTGCTTCATATATTTAACATATTCTAAATACATTTCTTCGTATTCAACTTAGTACAATAACGAATCGACACGCATCTATATAAAAAAAAATGGTACAGCTCAAAGTTGATAGCTTATATTTTTAATAGTAAGCACAAACGCATATTAATACGCAGTGTTTTTCTTTCCATGCATGTTTCAATTCAATATTCGTAAAAAATATATAAAAAATAAAATAAAATACATAAATATATAAAAAACTTTTATTTTTGTTTTACGTGTAAAGACATTCTGTCTGTTTCTATCTTAGGTCCCTTTTGAATGTAATATTCAAAAAATACCAGTTTCATAAACTTACTGTGTGACCATAACCAGAGGTCTAATGATTCATATATTAAATTTGAATCGTTCAAATTATGTACATTTACATGTCCGACCCGGGTTTCGCCTTTCGGCATCTTCAGGCGTTCAAGTGCACGGATGAACTTGAACTGACATTCATATATTGTTTGTTTTGCAAATTCTCTTATTTAAATCACCTTTTCCCAACAGTCGGGTACATAGCGCAGTGGTCAACGTGGATGGTTTTCGTGACGGGCTTGGGTCACAGCACGAAGCAAAGTGAGAACGGTTAGTTAATCACTAGTCCAGTATTCTTTTTGTTTTCGTTCTGTTAAGTTTCTATCATTACTTTCTTCGGGAAAAAAGATATATTGAGAAACTGAGTAACAAGCAGTCTTCGCAAAAAAGACGTAAGTTACATTATCTTTTTTTTTGAAGTTATACTTCTTTAGGCGCGTTATGCAAAAATGATGAGAGTGAAATTTTAAGATGCGCGCGCATCACCGTCACACACAAAATTCACAGGTTGAAGTTAGTCACGCATGTTGGCACGCTCGTTCAGTAGTGATTGAAATTGAATATTTTGATTAATATTATTTACTATTCGTAGTGATTAACTTTGTGTACTGTATGTGTGTGTGTATGTATGCGTATGTGTGTGTTCATGTACGAATGCAGTATAGGGAAGCATATAGAATGTGATTTGCAAAATAATGCATATGGAGTTCCCGTGAACTTCTTATTTCTGTAGCGATCACGCCCTTCTGTCTGCAAACGATGGTAAGGGGATACAATTTACAATTCTTCAAAAACTTTATCGATGAAGGAGACTAGAAGAACCTTGACGCTAGCGCGTCCTGGTACTTAAAGCTCCATAAATTTGATATCCAAAAAAAAGTGAATAATATTATTTACTACCTACTAGTGAAAAAAAAATGTGCTTATATACTTTTTAAAGTGCATCAATATAATTGAGGGTAACTATCCGTATGTATTATTTATTGATATAATACTATTGTTTATTGATGCAATACTTGCGGGCGGGCGGTATCGTGCGTTCTTGTTATTTTTTATAACCTACAAACGTCACACGTTCTGTATTAGGCCTTATAAAATTCCTTCTTAACATTCGATATCTCTGTTTGTTTATGTATCTATCTGTCTGTATATCTGTGTATGTCTATTTATTTATTAAATGTATTTATTTGTCACGTGCGTAATTATGCAATAGAGTGGCTTTGCGAACTCCGTCGAACACGTGTCAATTTCGTTCCTTGTTCCCAGAGTCACGATTCCGAACGGAATTGGCCGTGTTTTTTTATTAATTTCTAATATCTTATTCTCTACAATAAATCTTAATCATCAATCTAAGATTCTTTAAGTTTAGGTTTGATGCCTATTAATAGTACTATTCAATTTCTATTCCAGTTTTCAAGATGGGTGAAACAAATGCAGAAATGTGTAAAGACTATAACAATCGAAAGAAAGCTGCCAAGAAAGCTGAAAAAATTCGGCAAGGCTTGTCAGTACAAAAATCAATAAAAAATATTAAAAAATGTTTTTTAATGATGCCAAAGAAGTGTAACTTCTGACGCGCGTACAATAAGTACACGCATCATTTTTTTTTTAAAAAAAGCACTCAATACGTATATTATCATTTCTCTAATGTTAAAGGTGTTGCGATGTTGATAAATTCTTAGTTGAAAGGTTGTATGTATTTTTAAAAATATTTTTTTTTCCTTTTTATTTTAACTAATTCCACTGTTTTATAAAATGATCAGGGATTCGGAAGTGATTTCCCGATTTGTTAAGAAGGCTTTTATATGTATTTCACAATAAAACGACAGCGCAATAAAGCATCACAATACAAGTTGCAAACATTTTATGAAATCATTTTTTTCTACGTCCGCCCTTGCGCCTTTTTTCAAATTTACATTACTTCCTGTATGGGTCGCAATCATTTTTTCATCGTCATTCGTAAGTCGATACACCGTTATAAAAAGCTTAGAGGGGCATATTGGATTCTTTACACGGCGCAGCAGATGCCTGATGTGACGGCGTTATGATTTTTTTGACACATCTATACGCGATTTACATGGAATATTCGCGCAAAATATTCTACAAAAAAAAAACACATTTTTATTTAGCCACTCTGAAAATTCCCCGAACGTATTTTCAATTCCCGCTCATATTTTTCTTTCGCGCCATTGAAAATTTAGGGTAATAATCTCATGTATCATTTTTTTCGTTTCTCTTTTATAATATTTTTATCAAAATCACTCAAATAAACTCGTTTAGTATGATTATTAAAAATGGCAGCTTTTATTTAGAGTATCTAAAATGATTTTCAACATTTTTTCCTAATACTTCAATGGTAAACTTTTGTTTGTTGTAGATTTTTTAAAACTTAACATGGACAATAATATAAGTTACTTTTCTCAAATCGGTCCTACTAACTATTGGACCGAATTGCCACAGAGGATTACACACAATACATGTTATATATAGAAGTTTTAAATTATTATAACATTCCTATTGCTTACTTATTTTTTAAGCACACGTTAATGTGCGAACAAATACGGCAATTTTCATAATCCTAAAATTCTGGCAAATCAATCAAAATGATTCATTATGCTATTATAGTAAAAATTTACATTACTTTGTGAAATTCTTTCGATAACTGCCGTTTTTGATATACTTTTATGCCATGTAAACTGCCATTTTTCTTACAAACTCGATTTTAATTCTTCGAAAATTTACATGTTAGTCTTATTTTTTTTATAAAATTCAACTTACTACTTACTATATGCGGAATTGTCAACTTTACGCGACGCCATATCTAACTCGTTTTCGACAAAACATGGAGACGTTCGTCGTTGTTTCTAAAACTTCATGTTTTGTAATTAAAACAGCTTAGACTCTCCATGTAGCCATTGGAGAGTTCTTAAAGCTGCTGTGTAAGGAGGATCAGACATAAAACTAATATGGTTCTTTACAAAATAAGCGAAAAAACATTGCTTAATCCTCTTGAAAATCTTAATATCCTTACAAATATTATGCTGCATTTTTTTAGAGTAGCGCCACAAACCTAGCTGAACCCTATAGCCATACTCTTCTTGACCACTGATTGAAATTCTTCATCCACTCGACTATTACCATAAATTGCGACAGCTCACCCATCCAGCGATGTCAGTATCTCCCATTATCTCTCATAATTACCTAAGCTATAGTAGAAAAGCTTTTTGACGAGACTAATTAATACCGCAATAAGTAAAAATAAAATATTATTTCGATTGAACTTTTCAAAAATACAATCAACGACCAATAAATACTAATATTACTATGTTTGAATGAATGTTATAAATATATAAATAAATTATCTCCAATGGTCAAATCAAAATAAATAAATATATATTTACTATAACTAGTATAAAAGCTTTTCAATTATATTTCAGCGAAAAAGCACTTTATAATCCCCAACGAAAATGTTGGAAAATAAGAACGAATACCCATTATCTTTTCGTATGAGAGAGAGTTTTTTTCATAAAAGCAATTAATATATTACTTTTCTTTAATCGGCTTATGGCTTTTCAATTAAAAATTCTAAGCCAGTTGTTGCGAAAAGCGGTTCTGGTGGATCGTGAAATCTAAAAGCCAATAATTTAATATCTATATAGTATGCTTATTGAAAATTAATACGTTTATAAGTTCAGGAATCGATCTACCACTTTAGGGCACCATCATTAATCATAAAGTTCTACATTGATTTATCTTACTTCTAATATTATTTTATTTTTAGTTTCAGGTGATTAATCTAATAGGAATTTTGATTGAAAAATTATAAAACTAAATCCCAAAGAGCTTAATAAATAAATACACACTGCAGTAGTTGTTTCTCTTTAAAATAAAGCCATACAATCCTCGAAAACACTAAAAATAAAACAGTAATTGTACTGAAAACTCGAATAAAAATGTTTTTGAATCTCGTTACTTGGTTCACTTTACTTCTCAATGTTTTAGTTGAAAATATTTAAACCTTAGTTTGGCCAACTCAATCACATCAGTTTTTGTTTTAGAGAGTGGTGGATTATAAAAAATTTATCTTATGCACAGTATATAAGTCGATGAGTAGTTATACAAAACAATAGATATTTTATAATAACAGAGATTTATAGAAAATTTAATGAAATATAGTATATATAAAATGACACTGTATGTATGTTTTGTTAATATATGGGATATTTTAATAAAAACAACAATTCGATAAATTATAAAAATCAAAAAAATTGGTTTGAGCTACAGATAAAATTATTAATTGAGGGTTACGGATATTAATAAAAACACTAATGGCTAGACCATCAATATATTTTTATAAGTTACGAATATCTTTTTTTTTCAATAATCATATCACTCAAGTTTTTCAAAACAGTTTTCACGTTTACGCTTCACAGTTTTCACGTAATTAACAAGATTCACTAGAAATAAAAACAACGTATTTGCAAAATCAAACAATGCAAACGCCCTTGTTGTCTAAGCACAGCCTTCATACAATCTCACCTATGGAGGCAGCAACAAAGGTACACACGGAATCACATTTATTCCAAAATCTACATACACTAAATATTTCATCTATTTTCCACAAATAAACGAAAAGGGGAGCTGTTAAAACAAGCGATTTCTATTTTACTTCCATGAAATTACCAAATTCATTTTACAAAAGAACACTCACTGAATGGAAGTATATATATATAATTTTAGGAATCAAAATTTTCAATTTGAAATTAACAAGTTAAAAACATGTTTTTCTTATAAATTATTCATCATTCTAGAGCTAATAAAAACATGTTTCGCGCAGATTTTCAGCCACTTAGCACAAAACTCGCTAAAAAATACACGAAAATTTTGATACCGCTCGGTAAACACTTTCGTACACTTAATTAATTCTTAGTTTATAAAATCTCACGAACGTCATTGTATGTAGCTGTAAAAAACGTTACTCGGACTAATACAATCAAATTAAAACAATATCAAATATTGTTTTAATTTAAAACTCTTGACGTTTGAATTGTAAGTAACGTGTGCATTATCATTCTTTGAAAAATATGTCAAATATGTAGTATTAATGCTATTTTGTAATTATATTTGCACATACATACATCGTTTTACGTGGTTAATTGATTCCAGTCCATTACTGAATCTTGGATGGCTTGTGAAAACTTCACGTTTGATTAATAGATTCATAATTAAAAAAATGATTGTACAAATTGTATATATATTTTTATTAACGTCTATGAAATGAAAAAAATACACACCAATTCGAAACTTCATTTCGCATCTTTTGTATTTTTTTTGATCCACTTCAATAATATACGGAACAAATCGCTACGTTTTAATGATTTTTTTACTCATTTAATGTATTAAGAAAAAATACAATAGGCTCTGACTGAATAAATGCGGAAATAAAGTACAAAAGAATATTGTTTTTTTTTTAATATAATGCCTTTCCACCAAATATTGACTATGAACACCCTAAAAGAGATCATTTTATTTATGATCGAGAAGTTTTATTTAAGCTGAAATTACAGTTTCGATGTAGGGTTGGGTGTTTTTATTTTATAATAAAGCTCGCTGGTTAACATGAAAGTTAATAAGTAACTGTTTTTTTAGCATAAAATCTGTAATAAAAATATATTATTTGCAGAAATCGAATATTACAAAACTTACACTTTTTTATTTATATTTACTTAACCGTCATTTTTTAACGACCATTTAACAAGAATATTATAAAACCTTCTAGTTTAAGTATATATAAACCCATAAATTGAGTGAACTGAAAAAAAACGATGCCACGTTACTTAGCCACCCGCCAGGAAATGTGGCTATTTACAGCAAATTAAACAAATTAATTCAATTTTTCTATGGCCCACGTCGAGTCTATTTACACAGTAAACCTTTGGCATACCATTTACCTTCAGTTAACGAGGAATTTTCTAACCCGGCTTTTGAAAACCTTGTTTTCGTTTAATTTAATTGTACGTACTTGCGTCTATCACAAAAGAATACCCTTATAAAAATTTAACTGGCGAAAAAAGTTCCATAATAAATACCGCAGGGCATAAAAATGTATGAATATTTTAATATGTCAGTAGGCAGTTACTTGAAATAAAATTTCGAGAGAAATTTCTTCTCAGTCAATTATAAATAGCAACAAATATTGTGAGACGATTAATTTAATATTATTTTTAATTAATCATAGTTTCCTTACACTAAATATTTAGTCAAATTGACAAATATTGGTAAAATTTATTAGATGTTTTAACTATCTCATTATAATAATTGGGCACATTCGAGGTGAAGTGGTATTTTAGAAAAAAAAATAGATAAGATTATTCTACACGTCTTAAAATTTCGTATAAGTGAAGTAAGCTCAATAAATACACATTGAAATGTGTTATCCACCAGACACCAAATAAAGACGTGATTGTACTAAAAATTCTAAGAAAAAAGTTTTACCATTTTACTAGTTGACTCACTTCACCTCTCGAAAGCCCAATTATTTCAACGTCACAGATGATTAAGGCACTACTAACATTATTTTTTCTTTTGATTGAATTATCATTTGTTTGATGTAACTGTTTCGGACAATAACGCGATGGCGGAACAGCTACTATCTAAGATAAATATTTTTTTTATAAACTAAATAGCTCCTTTGTCGTACTTTTCAAAATTTGTAAGTTTATTTGGGCAATCAAAACGAATGTACATATATGAAAAAAAATAAGTTCTGTGATACCAAAACAGCTATATTAAATTGGTCAAACAGTGTTCGATATATTATCTATGTTATATATATTAATCTATATAATATGTTTCAAATACTCACAATGTAATCGATTATGATGTCTCTTAAAACAGTATATGTGTATATAATGTATACATTAGAGTTATAGAATTTTTATACATACAATCTACTCGAGTAAATTAAAACCTTGTTAATTTATTGTATTTTTTAAAATTAACAAGCTACAATTTTTGAATGAATGCGATTAAACTCATTAATGTTGACCATCTTAAGTCAAAGCATCAATGCTTGTGATAAAACTATTAATTTAATTCTGAAGCACTTCTTTTTTTTACATCGCTACTCATTCAATATCTAAAGCAAAGCAATGAACAAAAATCTGCATCTTATTTAATAAATTATAACTTCTTATATAATCGTCTAGCAATCGTGAAACAATTATTTCTAATAAGTCGTGTCAAATACCATTAAAAATCCGTTTTAAAGCTGTATAATTTTACTGATACAACGTTGATAAGATAAAGATAAAGTTGCAATTAACAATTATCGTTGTATGCGATCAGAGACAAATAATATTCTTAACTTAAGTAGCGTGTCCAAGAAATTTCTTTCTGATTTCTCAAGCTTCTGGTGTAGCAAAAATGTGACCCTAAAACATTTAAAAATAATAATTATAATATGCATAATATCAATAATAAAAAAAATGAAAATTCATATTTCGTTTATTTATATACTCAATCATACTTCGATTTGTTAAGAAAATCAAGCTTGTTTTTTGAATAACGTAAATTGTCTTGATACATCTGTTTTAATTCGAAAACACTGTTTGTTGCAGCAGAAAGGTCAGCATGGATTTCCCGCCGCGCCGGGAAATTCCCTGCTGAACGGGAAAAGGGTGAACTAAAGAGGTTACGGTGGCTCATAATATAAGACTTGAATATGCATAGAAATGACCGCTTTTCATACTGGTCACGGTTTTTGACTTGCGATCCTGTATAAATTTGTTTTATGCATACGTAAGTACATATAATCAAAACGCTTTTATTTCATTATTGCAATCCTTTTTAATGAATAATGAAGATATGATTAAAGTAGTGAATTTCAAAAACTAATAGGACTAATTTTTTCGTTTAAAAAAACATGTTTTTTGGTTAAAATGAAATTCGTTCAAGAATTCCAACTTTTGACATGACTAAACTTGACCGTCACTATTTTTGAAAAATATTAACTGTATCTCATTTTACGTGCTTAATTTAAAAAAAAACGTCCATGCCCACTTGATTATGAAAAAACGATTTTTGCTTATAAATACATTTTTACTACATTTGTAAATAATTTTATTTCATGTAAGGTTTTTAAGGTTTAGAAAGGCACAGGTGAAAAGTAACTGGAAAAAATATAATAATTCATAGATTAAAATGATTAACTGGTTTTTCAAACCAGTAACCTATTATATAAGCCCACAATGAGCTGAATGGAATGGAAAAGTACAATGATTGTTTGCATATTCATTTTAAATTATATTAAAAAATAATTTTGTTATTTTTTTTGTTTTAACGATTTCGCTTAATTTAGCTTCAAATGAAAGATTCGCACGATATAGTTAGTTAACTCATAACTCAGAATAGGAAGGGCGCAGGAGTTTGAATATTTTAGACATTCGAAGATATTAAGTGAAACAAAACAAGCTAAACATATTTTCATATGATATTTTACCACATAAGGGCGGCAGACAAAATTCTTTATTCATTGAATGTACATACCAAGCTCGAATTCTAACGAATCACAAACGTGTAAAACTATTTGAATACAGCAGTTTATATAATTAGAATATAACGGTGTTATGCCCGGCTTCAACCAGGTTGTATTGAACTGCCAATAGCAGACACTGGAAATATAAAATATATCATTAACGTCTGCGTTATTATGTGGTAACTACGGAAAGATGAAACATGATGTTATGACCTTGTACCTTAACCACAAAAATATTATTCGCCAATTAAAAATATTTTTTATTGTTAAATGACAGCACAGTTGACTCACCGAATTTTACGTCGTCTCCGTCACAGACTATCAGGACGCATTAATTTTATGTTATTGTTTATTAATTTTACGCAAATTGTCTTTTCCATATAGTATATTACATTCATCAATAATACATTACATGTATGTGAATTATAGTCAGTTTAAATTATTAGTATAAAAAGTGTAATTAATTCACAACGGTCGTAAACTTCTCGGATATTCTAGTATTGATTGCATAATCTCCTCTTCTTTGTCAGAAACTAGATAATAAATGATGAAACATTTGTTCGGGATTAATATTCCACAGCACGCGATTAATGATTTGTGGGAAGTTCGGGTCGGGAGACTCGATATTATTAATTGTGTTTCAATGAGGTTATTTATTATGTGTATTAGAAATGCCACTGCGAACAGAACAAATAACAAATTGGGCAATCTGCGAAAAAATATTTATCCGTGAATACTTTATTTAGGTCCACACATTATTTACATCGAATCACGTCAAAAATCTACAATAAATTATCTGTATTTATTATATGATACTAGTTACCTTGCTTTGCTCCCTACGAGCATATATTATATGAATTGAAATACTCTTTATTTCAAATGAAATTGTGCTTAGCTGTGAAACTGTTGTTCATTTGTTTATCTTAAATGATGGCGTATCGATCGAATGAAACAAATTTGAATCAAATTATCGATTGTCATTTATTTTTAGTTGTTAGCTCTATTTATTTAAGCGGATATTATTCAAAAAGATGGCAACATTTATTTTTCACAAATAAGATTTTTAAAAATCGAAAAAGATCACAGAGAACGTCACTGTGACAAAAAGTTAAATTGAGGAGCAAACATTCAAAAAGTGTTTTGTCACAAATTTTGAAAAATGGCGTTTTATATCAATTCTGATAGCCCATAATAAAACCTATGAATGAAAATCAAAATTATTGTTCAAAAAGGTTTTTTTTCATATTAAAATTAGATCATAAAGTTGACACATTGATACGAACCGTCACTTTTACAACACTTAAATCATCATTTTCCAAGCTTTGTATTTGTGTGACAAATCACTTTTTGAATGTTTGCTCCTCAATTATCTTCACAAACGTATGTATAATATATCTTGAAGTACCACCTAAAAAAACAGTTTATCACATAATATTATGATTTCTCCAACGGTTATAACAAAATATAGTTCAAAAAATAATTTAGCCATTTTCAAAATATATTTTTTACAAAGCATGTCAGCAATATATATTTAGTTTCTGGTGCTTGAAAACCATTATCGTCTAATGTTTCATGTATTTACTGACTTGTCAGGTCTCCGCTATCAATACTTGATAAAACATCATTACATTAAAGAAATTAAACACTTTTTTTGTAATAACTAACACATTATTTAACTATTATAGATCAACTCAACACTGATTTCATTCATCACAAGCATTATTTTAATAAAATTACAATAATCCTTTGTACTTCATTCCACTTTATTTAATATGTCAGGACCGGTTTCGCTCATTGCGAGCATTGTCAACTGATAATAAATATAATTTAACAATGCTATTTATACAAAATTGAAAAGTTATACACAACAATTGGCATTGAAAAGAAATTGCCAATTACATTAAAGTGATTCTAAAATAACACAAAATTAAAATTTTCAACACATCTAACATATAATTAAAAAGTCATCCCAGATTAATAAATTCAGAATGCGATTGAAAGTAATTACAAACATAATTAAAATTTGGGAAATTTTTGACAAAGTTATAAAATGCTACATTAATAAAGTGAATATGCTTAATGATACTTTTATGTTTTCCCCGCTTCCAAGTAGTTGGTGTGTTCATTCATCACTTAAACAAAATCGACAGCCAGGAAGATTCTGAAAAACAAATTTTTCAAAGACCATATCAATTCTAACAAAAGAAATCTATATTTATTTTTATTTTTTTTTTATTTTTTAATTTATATAAAAGAATAGTTAACAAGGGCTAATCCAATGGATAAAGTAACGGGGAACTAGCAAAAATTATTTGATCGTTCAAAAGATCTGAATCAGGTAAAAATTTGAATCTATTGATTTCTAGGATTTCTTGCTTGTCTAGTTTGACAGACTTGTTATTTAAATGTAGAACTTTAAAGTTTCTACCAATATCTAAAGTGTGTTTATTTTGAAACAGATGGTTTACAAGTACAAAGGATTATTGTGTTTTTATTAATATAATGCCTTTCCACCAAATATTGACAGTGAACACCCTAAAAGTGAACAAGCATTATTAACTGACATTAATATATATCGATACAGGCTTATTTACACAAAATAAAGATAGAATAATAACAAGGAGTAGCAATCGACTGGTAAAAGTAATATGAACATAATTTATAAAATAATGATATAATTTGTAAATGAATGACACTTATTTACCTACAAATAAAAATTTTAAGACTTGCTATATATAAATACAACTTATTATCAATCATAACCACAACCAAGTTAACACCAATTGTGTAAGAAAGGTTACTGAAAATGAGATATTAAGAGCATTGTGTCTCATACAATCTACTCTACGTGTGGGTAAAAGTTCTTACTTCATTGACAACGACAAAAAAAAATAACAAATGATCGTATGTTAAATTTAACGCATAACTACTAATAATACTTAAACAATTATAAATCGAATATGCGCAAGTAACATTATTGTAAATTAAAGGAACAAAACAAGAAAAATACTACAAATAATTTTAAATATTATATTAAAGTTACAACAGGTTGAAACGGCAATATTTGACAAATGCTGATATCTCATTTTCAACAAAATTTACTTAAGAACTTTTACACTACACCCAAAAAATTAAATTGGGAGTGAATATTTTCTCTAATTCAGCCGTCAAGGGGTATCCGAAATATGTTTACCGAAGCCCACATCAATTCTTACAAATAAATTCTTTTAAATCATTATTTTACTGTTACTAATTTCTGTAAATAGCATAACTTTAAATAAATAAAAAATCCGCTATACTTTTATTTCACTGGTTATGATAATATGTTCTTGAGTTCTCAAACATCACACATGTTTTATGGTATACTGAGTGTTTTCACTGCATCATTTTTGATATAAAATAATAAAAAATATGTATCTTTATAATTTATAATAAATGTTCAGTACAAATATGCAGACAAAAGCATTAAGTGAGCATACAAAATTCTCAAACATTAAGATAATTATTTTAATTGAAAAATAGGATAACGGTTATTTTTTTAAAAAATTCAACTATATAGATGTTTTTTTGTGTAGCTATAAATCATGTATACATAAAACAATTTATTTCACATTTATGGTGTCATCGTTCAAAGAATTATACTACTGGGAGACGTTTATTTTATTTTATAGTAAGTATACAGTTGTATTTTGTAAGTAGTTTACAAGAATAGTATACATCCATATGAATAAAAGTTGATATTTCTAAAACGGCAAAGTAAAGTTGTGCTGATGGAAAATAGCCAACACTCCCCGGTTCCCCTGGGAGCACTATACTGTCTAGAATATATATATAAAAATGTATGTAGTCAAGTGCAATTTTGCAAAGTACTCGAAGGCATGACAAGAAAAAACCGTATTTGAAGTTTTATTTCTACAAAGATATAATAAATATTCATAAAGTATGAGTAGATATTATCAAAAATTATTCAAATAATTAATCGAGAACTATTAATTTATTGACAAAAGATTGACTAACCCATTCAGATAACTCATTATTATTCTTTGCAAATAAAATTTTACTAATTCTACTTCTTAGTTGTGTTCATTTATGATAGGCTTGTTATGCATATTGTGTTCGTTACTGTAGACTTAAATGACCAATTTGTTTAACAAAATTTCTTTATCTACAACAATAGTTATTGATTTTCGTTGCCAATTTTTCATTATAATTTTAACTAAAAGTAATTTTTGAAATAATTGTTTTTAGTTTGAACTTAAGGGTTGAGATTGTATTCTAGAAAAATAAGATTGGACAATAGACGAACCCGTTTAAGAATATTTGGTTCGACATTGTTTTCATCCTTTGAGATATTCAGAGTCTCTGTAATATTTCTTTCCACATTTACCATGTGTGAGAAGTATTTGCAAAGGAAGAAGCACCGTATTATTTCAAAACAGTTTTGAAAAAACCGTGTAAAAAAGAGTGCAATGTACTATAACTACGACATATATAAATGCTTATATTCATTCCCATTATTATATACTTAAAAAAAAAACGCTCAGAAAAAAAATTATGCAGTAGGTCGTAGTGTTCAAGCGATAAGTTTTCGCTTCTCACTCGTGTACACAAATTTGTATAAAGCAAGTGGAATTTCGAAAATCTCACCCTTGGAATGAAAAAAATTAAGACCCGGTCTTCTGTCCCGCAGGTATCATAACTTTGAACCATAAAGCTGTACGTACACCGAGAAAAGAACGTGACAGATCCAAGTCCCTGCTGCATTATATTTCGGGTTAGGACCATAAAAAAATACTAAACCGTGCTTTATAAATGGGCACTAGTACTCACTACTGCCATGAGAGGGTCCATCAGGACCGTACTTTGCAAACAGTTTGTTGTTTTAAGGGAAATTTCAACAATGCGAGTTTATTACTATTGCTAAATTTAATATTCGTATTATTATTAATCCTATGTAAAATTATAACATACAAATAAAAACGAAAAACCTCTATTTACATTTTGTCCTCGTCCAGGCAAAAATTTTAATTAGAAAAGACATGTTTTGTACCAAACATAAATTTAACCCTTCAGTACAAGATTTTTTTCGACTACAATCTTTATATATTTATATGCTGTTCATGGTTTAAAATATTGGGAAAAAATGTTCTGAAATTTTTGTTCGTTAAATTTTAATAAAAAACAAAAGTTTATTTGTATTTGTATGACTACACCAGAAGTCACCAAACTTATCAAGAAACACACCGGTTGAATTTTAAAAAAACATTGAGGTTCCGATGAAAAATATTCTCGTTGGAATCTGGAAAGAAGTGAAATAAAATTAATATTTCGTAAAATATTTGTAAATAAAAATCGTGGGCTCAATAAAAGTATTTGAAGGGCCGAATTCAGCTGTCAAGCTGTTGTTTTTTGACCCCTGTACTACACCCTTGCACTCAACACATAAAAGGGAAAGAAAATAATTCGAAGTGGAAATATTTAAAGACCTAATTAAATCCATATAACAATTATAAACTTATTTTAGTAACAAAACAACTTATAGGGAAGAAATACTTAAGACTTTAAAACTAATTTTCATTTGATTTGAGCATAACACAACTATGTACATACTTTTCACAGTTAATCCTAGATTGGCCTGGCCTATGCTTTGCTATATTTTACAGCGGTTCTAGTTTTTATTTCAATCTAGCCAATGACTATAGTTGACACATGTTTCGAGGGACTACAATTCGATCTTCCTTTTTTTTATAATGTACCACATAATTTTCTTCTCTGTTGATTGGCTGTCATCGGGAATAATTTTGAATCCCAAGTTGACACAAAAAGGAAGCTACTTCAATTCGACAGTTGTGGAGTGTCATTGGGTTGTCTAGTATTTTCTTTGCTTGTGTACTTTTTTTAATGAAACCCTTGAGTTGAAGATTGTTATGTCAATCAAATTATAAATATAAATTTAATAGCCAAATTAAAAAAAATCAAGCCACTAATTTTATAAAAATAAAATGACGTTTTGAAAGATCTACACATTTCTTTATAGTTAGTTTTTTGTTTTCGGTCGACACTTTTTTATAAAAATCGTAAGAAATGATTTGAACCGAATATAACTTTAATTTGTTTGCGGTGATTGTTAATAAAACTTTTTTGGTCTATAAGTCTAACAGCAAGGCAAAACAAAATTATTCCTTGTCTTAGATGTTATCATTTTAAACCTGCAAGGTTGTTCAAAATAGCTTCAAAATTCCGCGGAATTTCTCACGTCACTAGATAAAGTACAGTATGGAGGTAGGTTCTTCCTGTACATCCTTTTCGTATAAATATACTATACGCCATGGATGTAAAAAGCGACTTTTTAACTCGGCTTAAACGCATCCCTCTCGCAGAGTTTTGTATGAATAAAAGATGTCTTCTTTATGAATTTTTGCTGCTTGAAAGATCCTCGACGGCGCTGCGATGTAATGGCTGTGTCCTCATAAGGCGTCATGATAGTTTTCTTGTAAAAGTATTCTGAATTTTAAAAATGTTTACTTTTCTAGACAATTTTATTTTTTCTATGCAAATAATCATTTCAAGAACACTAACTAAATCATTTAAAAAGTATTTGTATTGCCCCTATACATATATGTATTTATATTTTAAAATAAAACAATTTGATACTTTCGATGGTTTCGGCGGTAACTTTGTGGAAGTTCATTTTAATAGAAAACTCCATTTTGTAATTTCATAATTTTAAAATGTTAGAATCAATCTTGCTTCATTACTTAAGCAAACTTTGCGATAGTAAGTCTGAAGATGCCTCTGAAAGAGGCGAAACACGTGTCACAGTTAGTAACACAATACGTGGAATAACCAAAGTTAATTTAAATTTTCTATTAAAACAATTTGTATTAATTCTACATTATTTTCTTTAGATCAAGACTGGTTTCACTCATCAAGAGCCTTATTTACAAGTGAAATATAAAAATATATGGGTTACTAATTAACAATTGGTAAAAGAAATCTTAAAAAGAATTTATAAATGAATATCACTAAATAAATATCATTCAAATGTGAAGAATCTCTGAAAAATTAATGTGTAGTTTGCAATTAAGTATAAAAACAAATTAATATGAATTAATAAGTGAAAACTTGTGTAACGTTCTTAATATTTCCGAAAGATAATTCCAGCCAAATGACAACGCTCAATATCTTGCTTTAAACCATAGTCGCTGAGCTTAGCTTCCAAGTTACGGCTTTTTTTCCGCTCCCAATGTGAAGCTTATTGCCTCCTAATTGAAGTATCTCAACATACATTTTCTACGATAAGTCATTATTAATCAATTTCTCAACCACTCTTTTATTTCGAAGAGAGAAGAGATATAATGGATAAGGCTCAAACAGGACTAGTAACAATCTAATCGCTCTCACTACGCTCCGTTATTTAAGAATTTTGATTGAGTGGGAGGGAATATTTAGACATCACAACCACCGATATCTTCGAAAAAAAATCAATAAATTGATTGAAAAAATGCTGTTTTAACTTGAACGCTTGAGATTCGTCACGGAACTAACAGTTGACCACTGCACCACAGACCCATCATTTTTTTTTGTTATTGTACTGTCAAAAATTGGTGTCAATAAACAGCTGTTAATAAAAATGTGGAAGTTCGAAAAGGGTGTGACGACAAAATTAAACATATGTTTATTGAAATCTTAAATTCAACATTTTCTTCAAACCGTAATGTCTAGGTACGTTTAGATAGATTACTCTTTTTCAAAAGATCTCATTTCGTTTAAAATAAAAAGTATTACAAATATGATACAAGAGAGCCTTGTAGGACGCAGCTTGACTCTGAATACCTCCGCGAGATTTCAGCACAAAATGAAGCCGAGACAAAATTTACCTGACGCGTGAAATTTGATTCACGATGTATGGGTGATCATTCCTAACTTTTTTACATTACCATAAATAAGAGTCGCATCGGGAACTTGCAGAATGTTGGTACTCGTTATAATATATATCTATGGTATGTATAATATATCTACTTCATTCCATAAATATAACATTAATACAACAAAATCTGTAAGAGCTACATCCCTTAAGATAGTGCAATTTTATTTTATTTGTTATATCAATACTAGAAATATATTTTCTTGGTCGTCTAATCATCTATTTTAAGGTATAGATAATTTTTATTTACAATATTTGTTGTTAAAAAAGTTAAATAACATTAATTACAATTTTTATCATTTGAAATAACAGAACATATATATGTAGGTTAATATTAATTATAGAAGGTTACTTTTAGGGTGTTCACTGTCAATACTTGGTGGGAAGGCACTATATTAAGTAGAACACAATATTCCTTTGTACTTTATAGCTTTTAAGTGAAAAAAAAGTACAAAATAATATTGTGTTTTTCTTAAAATAATAGGTTTAGTTGTTAAACATTCTAAAACTAAAAGTAAAAAGGGTATTTATTTTTGTTCACCCATCTGGAGTTCTGAATAATATTATTTGTTTTTTTGATCAAATGGGCCATCTAGAGATGAAGTGAGCCAACTAGTGAAATGATAAAACTCTCTTCTTGGACTTTTAAGCACAATCTCGTCTTTACTAGGTGTGCTGGTGGATTGCATATTTTTATTTTACAGAGATAAAACTATTGTAATCTGTATTAACCGAGGTTTTCTCACTTGTGCTATTCATAAAGACAGTAGAATATTACAACGTATCTAACTTTTTTTCTAAAATATCACATAGCTCACTTCTCTTCTAATGGGCCCAAATGCTTTATTTTAATATACAAATGATCTAAAAGACAAGATTTATTATTATTTTTAATACATATCTGTTCAGTTTGAACGATTCAAATTTAATATTGAAATTACACCAAGCACCTTCAGTCGAAATCTTAAATTAATACATATCTGTTCATTTAAGTATTTCGTAATTTCTCATTTTTGCAATAATTTAGAATTGTATGCATATCTTAACCATTTTTTTAAACATGCCCGCACGAAATTTTTAGCATATGAACTACAAATCGAGGGAATCAGCGAAAGCTTTTTTAAACTAGAACAAGTGGTTTCTTGGTTGACCAAATTCTTCTTATCGGAAAAGGATGTTAACGAATTTTTTTTGAACCAATTACAAATGAGCTCCTTATACTTCGACGTATAAAATATTTTAAGAAATAACGTCGGGCGATAATTTTATTTAACTAAACTAGGTTCGGACATTCACGTCCTTGTGTTGGATTAGAAAAACTTTGAATGGTATTTTTCTATACATAGATATTGGTATTGGTGAAAAGAGTTTTTTAGCCAAACTACTCAAATATTACCGAGTAATCAGTATATTTAATATTGATCGAATTGTCATTTACTCGGAACAATTCCATAATTACAGGTTAAAATATGTATAGATGTAAATAAAATAGTATCAAAAAAATAGTATGCAGAAACTTTATATGTTTCACCTGAAACATTTTTGGATATTTTCTTTTCAATTTTCATGAAAATTCAATTTTTAAGAATTATTCCTCATAAAATATTATAGAAAAATGATTTAATTATCAACCATCCCTGATCTTCATTTACGAATGTGAGCCTTAGATCGTTGAAAAAAGCTTAAAACGTCACATTTGTTGACTATTTAATTATGACTTTTTTCGAAAGAATATCTGTTACTTAAATATAACGACAACAAAAAAAAAATCGTATAAAAGAACTACGTGTGAGTTTTTCTTTTGCTCTTGTATAGTGTTGTATAATATTTGAGATATTTTTCGTAACATTGTTCGGTACAAATATCAAAATGCATATAGAAACAACCAGAAAAGAAACTTGGAAAGTTTTTCTATCCTTGGCTCGGTGTCACATGGCGAAAGTGTCAAACTTGCTAAAGTTTCAACTAGACACAAACCCTTTAAAAATAGAATCACTTTTCCCAAGTTTCGGGAGAGTAGCTTCAACTACGAAAGTTTTGATTTACTTAATATATTTTGTTTTGGTAATATAAACTTATGAATTTATATTGCTGGTCCCAAAAAGGCAACGTTGAATTTTTTTTAAAACCATTTCAAGTTGACCAACGTGAGACAGCTTAAAATAATGCTCACTTTTATCTTTAACAGAATGGCCGCAATGAGTCACTTTCTTGATTAATTTCATCGTTTTACTACAGAATATTTATGTCATATCAGTCAGTCACAACGATTACTTCATGGTACTGGTTAAGAAAGTGTTCATTCATATTGATATAAAACTTTCTTCTTATTCTTGGCACTACAGTTCTGGGTAAACCATGGTCGTATTAATCAATCTACTCTACTACGCTTGATCTTCCGCCCTCCTGCGCCAGTCGCTGACCTCCAGCACTTACGTGTCCTGTGACCCCTCATCCATCTAGCGAAATGCAGTTTTCTAACGCTTCGTTTTCTCACAGCAGTAAATTTGAGCCATTTTACATAAATAAACGTACACAATAAAATAAAAAAAAATCTTTAACAACAGAGGAACTGAGATCGGATTGTTATTTTGGCGTTCATGGAGTGACGTTGGAAACGTTATGTTCTGTGGGTATCTCCGGAGAAGTTTAACACTGTTTTACTTTTTTTTTCAACTGATGGGATTCTAGCGTTGAGAACAACCATCAGATACTATCGATGGAAGTTTTTGGTGTAAAAACAAAATGGTGGTAAGCCATAGAAGAAAACAACGCAACTGGCCACCATAAAAAACGAATATGACAAAAATAATGACTAAGGTTAAATATGTAAATTCAAGTACACACTAAAATTCAATTAAGAAAGAAAAGATTAAGGATTATCATTTGAAACGTTTTGAAAGCCGTATTTAAAAAACAATACTATTTCTTAACTGACCAATGTATCTCATTTGTTCAATGATTTTGTAAAAAAGAAGAAATGTATCATTATTATTATGAACGCCATAAGTCAAACTGGATTAATCATTTGATCGACAGAATTGTGAACTTAAAATATTTAGTTATTACAAACATTATTATTTTAACACAAATCATTAACATTATTTCGCATTACTAAGGTCATGGCACTCGTGTTACGTAATCCGTTTAAATAATACACAAGTGAAAAAATCTCTCAAAACCTATAAATATGTATGTTGGGTGATCTACCCAAACAGTACAAAAGAGAAAATCTATTTCTCCTCTGGCCTTTGCCACCATACAACATACACTTCTCACCCCCTGACCATGAATTCTAGAAATGCCCCGTGAAATTTACCCTTAGTATACCATAGTTTGCATTATGACTAGCAAACAGTTGGTCCTATGAATAATATCAAATTGAATATTTTTGTTTATATTTTTCTTAAAATCCTAAGCGGAATTTTTCATCTTGAGATTTAGATAAACATACATGTATACAAGACACAAACCAAACCAAAAATTTACTGTTTTTTATAAAAAAATATTTATTTTTTCCTAGCGAGTAAAACAAAAACTCAATCTCTCACTTTTCATTTATCATATTAGAAAAAAGTTGTAATTCGTTCTAATATCTAGGTTCATTCATGTTAACTTTTCCGGTTCTAAGCTCAAGAAATGCGACCCCAATACCCACATTTTCTTAAATATTTTTTTAATATGGGTGATACAATGTTTATAATTAAGATTTTCTTATATCATAGTTTTTTGGACCTTTTGTAGTTTATATAAATACGCGATAACGCGATAAGCGATCGTTCGTAAGATAACTGAGCTAAACTCGTCAGTTGCAATTTCATATGTGTGCTGGGATGACGTCTTTTTATAAAACACCATGGATTTTTATAAAAAAAATGTATGAGAAATGATGCAAAGATATATTTTAAAGCCCTGAGACTATCTTTCTTTTTTTGAAATTCATAAGAATAAGGCCAATAATGAGGAAACCACTGGGGTCCCTAAACGACCCCCATCGGATGAGGAGTGTTTTTCTAGTCTCCGAGCCGCGAGAGTTAATAATCTAACAATAAATTTATTTATGTCTGTGTCACACATGTGTTAAGTTTTTCAAATAAGTTTCCACAATGTTGCCAAGCCAAAAAATCTTTATTTTCAGCAGTATTCTAAATTCGGTATTTAATTAAAACTATTATAATATCTCCGGAACATATACGGTTAGAACGTCTCTAGAAAAACACTCTATTTATACTAAGTATGGGCTAAGCAGTCAACGTGTTAAGATGTGTTAAGACGAAAGAATAAAAAAAAATCACAATCAATCAAGTCTTAATACAAATTACAGATCCATAATCTAAAAAAAATGAGATCTATGCGGATATTATACTGACATATAGAGTATAAAAAACACCAAATTAATAGCGCTAAATAGTCAACGTTTATTTTGTGAGCCAAAAATAATTTACAATATAAAATCTACAACGGCCACTTGTCTGCGATTCGTGCACATTTCCTAATAATAAATATATTCCCATGAATATTCATACATTTAATATTCTCCGTAATCTGTATACATGTAAGTTGTTATATGAACGTATATACGTCGGCCAAACTGTACTGGCTAGGAAGGACGTGCGCATTGAAGGCGTCACAAAATATTTTATTATTTTGTGAAAAATGTAGATTTTAGTTTTATAAATTACGATATCATTCAGGAATACAATAAGTATAAATTATGTCTAGGATTGAATATTTCTTGCAGCAATGGTGAGTTCAACAATAAAAAAAATCTATAGTAATTTATGTCGTCAATTTTAACAACAAAATTAAATAAAAACTTTAAATAAGTATTTTTGATATATCTGGCTAGTCTATTCTTTTTTGGAAACCTTTAAAACAAATTTAGAATATTTATTTTTACTGGTTCTCACGTTTCTTTTTCTCATGTAAACAGTAAAAAAAAAAAAAAACCCAAACCGTCTCCGCTCCTAATGTAGTGCGTATGGACTTGTAAAAGATTATCTGAACTGCTTGTTACTACGTTTCTCAACCTTTCTCTATTTTGAAGGGAGTTGGGATAGAAGAATAGGACCAGACAAAATAAGTTATTCACTATTCGCTCTAGCTATGTCTCGTGCTTAGAATGGAAATCATAAAAATCCATGCATTGGAAGATAAACGCATTTTTAAAATAGAAAATGAAACTTCCCGCACTTCAAACATATGACCACCGTGACAGAAGCCAACGACATTAACTACTGAACCATAGACTCATTGAAAACAAAAAAAAAATCCCTTAAATAAAGTAATGGTTAAAAGAATCTCAATTACGTCTGCATTTTAACTGAGGTGTGGGCTGGGCTCACTCTGAATCCTCCTGATGAATAGTTTTAGAAATTGGGTGTTTTATCATTATTTAATAATGTGTACGTTAATTCAAAGACCACATTCCAAAAAATTCTTGTACTTTATTAGATTGTGTAAAATTGGTCCACCACAAATCTGATAATTAAAAATATATTTTTTTAAATAATTATATTCACGCGCTGTCCCTGGATGGCACCGTGTAGAATCACACAGGCCGCGCCAAAAGTCCCGCGATTGTTTTCCCGAAGCTTGTTTTGTTTAAAGTTGTTATTTTATTCATATTTTTTTGAGCGCCAGACTAATGCACTGCGGACCGAAAGTTTGGTGTCCGAATAAGCTTTATCCTTTTTTATTTTTTACTGTGATTTTTCTTCTCGGCATGTACGATTAATCACCTTTATAAAAAAATGCATTTTGCATTCAGATGCAAAATTTGGTAAAAGTAAGCTAAATTTAGTCTATAGGAAAATTGTGATTATTGATTGTAACACGTTTCAGAAAATTCCATCGCATTATTAAGATCAAGTATGCTGGTCTACGTAAAATATTCAGCCTGGCTCTTACACTTTCGTGTTCAAAAAACATATACAAATACACTTTCCTAGATTTCCACCTAGTGACGCGCTCATTAAAGAGTTTCTGATTCTACACTTTTCCTTAAAATTCACGTTTTTTAAAAAAATATTTTCAATTAAAAAATATGCCAATGCGCCAAATATTTGTTAAATAAAGTTGAAAGATCGTACGAGAAAAAATCTATGAGAATTTATTGTAAGTCACCCGAGTTAAATTGACATCACAGACACCCACGTCTTAGGTCTCTTATTCAAATTTGAAAATCTTAATTTGACATTGACTTTACCAGGAATCGAACCCAGACCCGCCTGATCGGTAGAGCAAGCTTTAACCGACTCGACCACAGCAGACGATATATAGTGTAATATTGATTGTCCTTTACCTAAATGATATCTGAATTTTAGCAGGCTAAGAAGGCATAGATATTCCAAGTATTATAGAAAATTACTTTGATATGCAAACTAAAAGATGGCTAAGCTACTGTTCACATGCTGCATTTTACTTTCGTTAAGGTTTACATCAGTTACGTGGAGTAAAAATATTTAATTGAACAGGTCACATCTTCATATGTATATCAATTACACGATGGTGATTAGGTATTCTGAAGTCTCGAGGTTTTCAAAGTCCCGGGACTCAAGGCGTGATACAGTCAGATAAGTCACGGGACATCCCGGGACTCGAAACTTTTATTTCCCCTTTTACCCTAAAATTAAATATTTACATGTATGTATTTATGTATTACATACACTCGGCGCTTTTTACGGTAAGTAATTACTTTACGTAAGTATGGACTAGTAAAAAACGCGTTCTTTTAATACAATGTTTCATAATTATTATGTTTCTTATGTAATGGATGTGTGAAATGCTTACGGCTAATTTTTACTAAGAAGTGATGGTAACGGTACATGTAATGAAAAAATATGAATGACGCCACCGTCAGGATTAAATTTATGACAGTTATTTCACAAAACAGCCTTTAGACCTCTTTTTTCCTATTGAGACATTGGTATCTTTGTGAAATGGTGAAAAAACATTTTTACATAAAACAACATCAGGTATGACCATTAAATTTGAATATTTTGCAATTTTCTTTCGCTACAGTTAATTACAGTATATAAACACATGGTATTTGAAACTTCTACGAATTTATAAACCCCAAAAATCTGTTTTTCTATCTTGTTAAAACCTCGGGTAAGTGTCACGTCCCGACTATACCGTGTCCGTTTTTCTTGGGGCTCCCCTCTTATACCTGCTTGCATTTTATACACATCAGTCCTTGTGAGGGTTTTTTAACCACAAAAATTGTTTTTTTTCAAAATTAAAATGTACATGTTATTACCACATTATAAATCACAGTCACAACTCCCGGGACATTTTCTGAAAATATTTCGGGTCTTAAGACAGCAAAAAACCCGAAAAGTCCCGGGATGTCTCGACACAGAATCCCTAATGGTGATGCTGTCTCTTTGAACCTTTGCGCCGCCTTCGCTTGGGATAGGTGGACAAAGGCGGTAAATATATTGAAATGATCATAGGCGGGTGCAAACGATGTCAGAATTTATATTAAGAATGTAAAGATTGGCTATAGATTGATATGTTTGAAGGGTGGCTGTGCGGTCAACCACGGACTTGAATGACGGACTTGAACAAATATCGTATTACTGAGTTAGTTTTAGTAAATCGTTATGTCACAACGACAACATTCTACATAGTATGTTTATAATCTAAGAAACAAAGGAAATATTTTAAAGGTAATTGATATTTATGTTACATTTCCATCGGAATAATAAAGTCGTGGATAATTGCTTCCAATACACTCCTGAAAAACATTGATTTCGATTTATTTTGGGATAGGCACAGTATTTTGAAAAGGTGAAGAATTAGTATTACGTCAACCAATGCAGTTTTTTTTTCATCTTATTTCACGACATCTTTTTTCATTTATAGTGTAGTAACCAGGGTTGTGGAGTCGCGTAAAAAAAAAGACTCCGACTCCAGCCTTAAAATAATTAACGACTCCGAGGAAAGTTTTCAATAATTTCATTTCAACTTATAAATATGTATACCATCAGATCATCTTTAGTAAGCCATGCATGAAATGTCAACACTTTGGACTATTTTGTTACATGAAATATATTTTTCAAAAAAAACATCGGCCGTTTATTTTTCACGACTCCGACTCCACAGCCCTAGTAGTAACCGTTCACACCATTCTGATACGACATTATTTTGTCCGTACCATTTTAAGTTATGGTCAGTAAGACTTAAGTTCAGTTGAATTCAGAAGTCGTGAATACAGATATGCATATAAAGTCAACTAAAGGATAGGCAACGTTTCTAATTTCTTATACAATATTCAAGTTGGAAGTCTCAATACTAACTAAATGTCTTTACTTCTATGAAAACGGTTTGCTTTTCTTAAGTAGTTGTTAGCGAGAAGAGAGCAGACTGCACTGAAGTTCGTGCGGAAACGAAAAGCAGTTTCAAATAGGAAACGGAAGTGGGATGGTTGCCAGCAATTTGGCGGGAAATAGACTAGACAAGGTATTTGAATTTCGAAGATCTTGCATTGAATGTTTTTGCTAAGAACTTAGTAAACAGGAGATGGGTAATACTTTACCTATTTTTTTTTATTATGAATACTATTTCATTTAATCCTCATTGCTCGGTATTCATGAATATGGTTTATCTCAAAAGTCTTGATTTAAGCGGTAACCCAAATGCGTTATTGTACGTTTTCGCTTGTAAAACTTGCGATGTAATTCTTTAATGCAAGGTTAAATTCTCCACATTGCTTGAATGTTATAATATTATCTTTAACATTGGAAAAGTTATCAATATTAGAAACATACGTTGTCATCGAGTTTATTAATATATTATCCATTTTCAAAGATGCTATGTCAATCTTTAGGAATATGATTCACATACTATATTTGTATGATGAACAGTAAAAACCGGCTAATTACTACCATTAGATTATAAAAATTAAGTTTCATCAGGATTTAAAATAAGTCCCAAATTTTCTTGATTTTTTATAAAGACATATTTTCCCATATGGAAGGTCATTGTTATTCACATTATAATTATAATTTTAAAATGTTAAGCATCATATTACAATATGTTTTTTTTATATTAAAGAGTTAACAAGCGTTAATATATTACTCGCCTTTTTAGCTAATGCTAAAATTTTAAAATATTACCGTACCTAGCTAAAAGATTTTTTTATTTTATCCATGTTCGCTTCCAATGTGGAGCTATAGCATATCTTAACTAAAGTTTTCTACGATAACTGTTTTTCACTCAGTCGCTCAACCACACCTATTCAAAAATAGTATTAGGGATAGCGATAAGGCTAGGACAGGACTAGTGGTTAGCTAATCGCTCTCGCTACACCCAGTTTTTAAAGAATCGGGATGAGTGGGAGGGAGTTTTCAGATATCAGAAACCAGAAACACCCATGCTTTCGAACTTTGAACCGATATCGATAAATTGATCTAAAAATTGGTGTTCGTACTGGGACTTGAACCCGTGAAGTCCGGCACGGAAGCCCAACACGCTAACAGTTGCACCATAGGACCTGACTTTAAAGATAGTATATAAATTATTAATAATGTGAAAAGATGCAAAAGATAAAATTTCAAATATCACAGTTGACCTAGAAATGATATTCAAATCGTAACTTCTGTTCGCCGTTTGGAAGGAGTTCTAGTGAAAGACAGACGGACCAACACATTTATTTTATATCTTATATACTATGTTTTTATTGTCTCAAAAAATTTACACACGAGTATATTATCATTGGTAGATTTTTTTTCAAATTTTGAGAGATTATTACAATAGTTTGAAGAGCTCTACTTCGTGACGGAAATGAACTCAGACTGGGAATCTGTGACGAACTATTTTTTATCTTTCGCTTTAGAAATAAATCTTTGAAAGGGCTCCATAGAAATTATTCTCTGTCCAATATATTGTGTGTGCCGGTTCTTATTTCTTAGTACTAGAATGAAAAACGTGTAGGCATGCCCTTAAACGCTAAGTGAAATATTCACAAAAGATTTCCCAAGGACATTACGTATTTATCGGTTTCTTTGGATTTGTCGTTGAACGTAAAAAAAATTCAAAGAAAGACCAGTCACAATCTAAGTAATTTTTTTATTACTAATTTATGACTGAGATTTTTCATCAATAAAATAATCATTGAAAATATTTATCTCCAAGCTCCATGCAAGGTGTCCAAAAGTATTTAAAAATTAAAAGTTATAATGTGCAGTATATCCAATTCCAACAGAAGAAGTTTTAAGTCTTAATAAGAATCTGTATTAGTTTTAAATGAATACTATTTGGCCAAACAAAAAATAAATATTCATAAGAAATTTAATTTTTTTATTGAAGTAACAACACACGAAGTTTTCAACTCGACAAAAAAATAAAAAATAAAGTATTATTATTTGTTTTTTTACCATGTCCGCTCGCAATGTGGAGCATATGGTCTCTTAACCGTTGGAATACCGCGCAAATAAATCATTAATATGTCCCAGAGATACTGCGTGTTGTTGAAAAAAAAATTTCCTAATATACACTCGAATTAGATATTTTAAAAACCTATATTAACTCAGTATAGATGGCGCTACACATATTCATCAAAATATTGCTTATATTCTATTAGAATAATAATTATTTGATTTTTTAAGTGTCTTGTGTTTGCTTGCGTATGTTTCGAACACCTGTGTCCGCTTGGTATTCAAGCGGTTAATGGAGCTTATCTGAACATAATTGTTTCTACGAGAACTGCTTGTTTCTCAGTTGCTCAACCTCTGTGTGTTCAAAAAGATTGAGGATAGAAGAATATGATTAAAATAGGACTAGTGGTTAGCTAATTGCTCTCGCTACGGATTGATTGAAAGAGTGAAAAGGAATTTAAGACATCACATACATTGATGCATTTGGACAGAAATCTATAAATCAATTGAAAATATATTTTTTAAGAACTCTCAGTATTGGTATTTAAATCCGTAACCTATGTAATCGAAGTCAAAGACGTTGAACACTTGACCACGCAGCCGGGTTAGTGATAATTATTTTTGACTGTTTATCTGTTATCAAAAATAAGCTGATAATAATTTTCAATAAACCTTTTTTTCTACTTTACAATATCGTTACGTTAACGTTAAGTGAGATTCTAAAATTCTTTATTCTAAAAATATTCAATGATGAATAAAATTAACGTTTTATTTTAAGCTAAAAATAAAATAACACGGAAAAATAAGAAAAAAAACAATCGAGCCAAATTTAATACACAAAACTTTTTAGAAATTGAAAACTTGTTTACAGCTTGGATATTTAAAAATGATTATTATTATCGTGAAGAATGAGAGGAAGGAAAAAAACGATCTTAATCGATTTATAGCCGTCTGTCTGGCAGCAAATTATTGACTAGCCCGTTGTTTAAAATCTTGAAAAACATATCCACAGTCTCGGAGGTGTTTTTTTCAAGATATTTATTAGTTTGGAAACTTCAAACTTTCCAAAGCGCCAACGCTATATCACGTTATGCTCATTTTTCCATCACCTTCTGTTTCGCGATAAATTTCAATTCTGCCTTTCATAGTTGACACTGTTTTTTATGACTAACAAAAGACCGAAGATTTATTATGGTCTTGCTAGACTGTTGCAAAAGAATCTTAATTATCAGATTCTGAAAAGTATTAAGTTTGGCATTTGATAAATTTAATATCAAGCATAATCTTTACTCTTCGAAATAAACTTTTACAAAAATAAAATCGAAAATAAATTGCAATTTTATTCAACGTAGACATTAAATAGAACAATTTTTTCGAATAGAATATTTTTTCCGAAAATATTGTTTCCGATACGAAATTTAGAGCGGGCCGACAATTATTGTTATTTCATTCATTCATTATCTGCTATTCTTATTCAGGATGTGTGTTAAAAAATAAAACACTTTCTTTACTAATTCCAGGTGAAAATTTAAATATCTATGATTCAATATATCTTTCAGTTTCATATCGTTATCACACTGGCCAAACCGTTGAGAGCTAAACAGATCAGTATTTTGTATAGAATGTAAAAGCTTGAAGTTTAGTTTTTGAGTTTGTCGTAGATATGAATGTTAAAAAGTAGTCAAACATTCGACTCTTCTGAAAATAAATTGAAACTTACTTGGCCGCGTTTGATTCCGGACGCCTCATTTATTTATAACGATAAAAACCAATTTATCACAAGCATTTTCAGCTGATAAATACAAATATATTTATAATAATACAGGGTCATTTATACTTAGACAATTAAAACTAATAATGTTGCAACAAATCAATTTATGGAACTGCCCACACTGGGCTTCGAATCGTTCAAGCCCGTGATGTAAGCCCTCTGTAACTGAAGACGTATTCAAAGATTGGAATCAAACAGAAAATAAAGAAAGAAAAAATAGATTAGAATTACATCACTCATGTTTCATTTAGTTTGCCTTCAGCTGTTTTTTAACGAATGGCAGTAGTATATTACTTATTTAAACGTTCTCTTTGAGTTAACTATCGCAGCTCGGACACTAGAAAAATACTCCTCATCCGATGGGGATCTTTTTTGACCCAGTGGTTTCCTCATTATTGGCCTTATTCTTATGAATTTCAAAAAAAAATAGTCTAAGGGCTTTAAAATATCTCTCTGCATCATGCCTCATACATTTTTTTATAAAAATCCGTGGTTTTTTTAATAAATAATCATATTTTAAGTTGCGCATAAAAAAAGACGTTATCCCAGCACACATATGAATTGACGACTGACGAGTGTTCTCATCTATTTTACGCGTTCTCAGCTATCACCCATATTAAAATAGATATTTAAGAAAATGTTGGTACTGGGGTCGCATTTCTTGAGCTTAGAACCGGAAAATTAGAATATTTGTTGCATTAGTACTGCTATACAAAATGCTTTATTATTTTTTAATTTAAAATGTGAAGCACTTTGGATGTCATTCACGTGAAAGTACTACTAATTCACTATTCATGTTTGTAGCATTATGCTAATGTAGGGAAGAGAACAATTTTATTATTAAATATCTTGAGAATATTAAATCCTCTTAAATTTGACTAGAGAGCATAAAAATAAGCACGTTATCGTCATAAAAAACACATTTATTTGACAAAATTATATCTATTCCCTGAGGATCGGGAGTTTTTCATTTCAAATATGATTTTATGTGAATATTAAATAAGGCGCATATGCTGCCAATATGTTTTTATATCTGTCGCCGGTGGGCTGTGACCTTTTCGTAAGTGCCTTTGGGATCACAATATGTAATGCCGAACATACGCGTGCCTCTAACGGTCATTTAATTGGAGTAAGATCATCATCAGATCTTTTGATTTATTCGCTGTCGTCGTTTTTCAAGTCACTTTTAAAGTGTTCACAATCAATACTTGTATATAGAAACCTCCATCTGCTCAAAAATATTAATAATTTGTTTTTTACTAATCAATCTCTAGATAGCATTTGTTACTATGTTACTTCTATACAGCTGAATAGAACAATTCTACATAAACTATATACATAACTTCAAACGATTTTTTAATAATATAATCAATTTTTAATGCTATAGAGATTTTTTAATGACGAATTCAACTATCTAATAATAAATGTATCATGATTCATGACAATGGAGTTACTTTCAATTCACTGTGGAAAGTCTGGGACTCACGGCTGTACTTAGTCAAAACCAAGTGCCTCATGTTCAACGCATGCATTCGCCAGTATTGCTGTACGGTTGCGAGTCGTGGCATCTTGCAAACGTACAGAATAACCGTATAATGTGCTTTGAAAAGAGATGCCTGCGCCAAATATTAAGTGGTGTGGTTTGACTGTCAGAAACACGGAGATAAGGGAACGGACTAAACAGTCGCTAATTACGTCCAAAGTGAAGATGCGACGATGGACCTGGGTTGGGCATGTACTGCGAATGCCTTAAAAAAGCCTGAATTCTGCTTGTCTTTTCTACCAACCGGATGGATTCCGCCGTCGTGAAAAACTATTGATGACCATCCGTAGAATGTACTCGGTGGAACTACGGGACGCTGGAATGACATGGGAGGAAGCAAGAAGGCTAGCGGGGACAGAGAATCTTGAAAGAACCATGTGACGGCCATATGTTTCGACTAAGGAGCGGATATGGGAAGGAAAAATGTATCATGGTTATGCCAGATTAACTGCCAATAAAAAATGAAACACGTGATTTTCCCAATGTAAGGTTGGTTTTTTTGATCTACTTAAAAATCTTTTTTAGTTATGGTTATACTTTATCGGTGGTGCGATATGTTTTTCTTAATTTCCGGGGTCGATATAAGGGGGGCCAATAAAATGATCGTTTCTTTTCAATTCTCTGTGTTACGCTAAAGGCGATAGCTTCCGGCCACGACAAAAACGTTTTTAAATTTGAATCGCAACATTTTATGACCCCTTCTGTTCGTAAAAGTATAATAGTGTATATTACAAAATATCCGTTTTCGTTTTATTGAAAGGTTTAATTGATTATGAAATCAATTTTACACGTTTTGAGACTTTTATCAAGTAAAATTTCTGTATATTAATAAATATTGAATTTTTGTATCAGCTACTTGACAAGAAATTAATTAATAAGTTGATTAAATTTCAATGAAAAAAATAAATGAGATTGAAATAAGGTTGATTTTTGGCTTTTCGCAGTATCTTCATTTCATTCCAGGAACGGATAAAAGCATAACATTCATTTAAAAGTTTAAAAAAAGACAAAGTTACTGACAATTATGAACTCAAAATATGAATTCATTTTTCCCTAAATTAACTTATAAAGCATGTTGTAATGCTATGAATAAAATCATAATAAAAAAATAACGTTATACAAATAGTTATAATATGCCCGAATTATTTTATCAACATATTCATGCATATATATTGATAAGTTCCAGTGTTCACTTAGTTGTTCTTGGAGTGGAATGTAGAGATTTACATTTTACTTTATATGCTAATTCGATTCTGCAAGCAATTCATAATGCATATTTTAGCTAGAAGCACTTGGTTAAAACTAACATGTGCTTAATTTAAATATTTTACTTTTAAAAAATATATAGTTATTAAAAATACTGAATCAATAGATTATGTATGCTTAAAACATTTTTTAAATATTATTAATTGTTATTTATGAACATAATTTGTAATAAAGCTTTTTCTATCGCCACGACAAAGTGATAAAGCCTTAGAGATTTCTTATTTATCAGATACGCAATTAAAGGCACGAGTCTTTTAATATATTAAAATATATTTCAAAACAATGCTTTTTTTATCAAAGGATGATTCATTAATTTTGATCTTTCCAATTCCTATAAAATGGGATGAAGATGGGTTTTCCAACACTTACTGTTCTTTCTAATCAGTATTTATAAAAACATTTTATAATATTTAGTAAAAACAGTTATATAAAATGAATATAGTTTAACAATTTCCATAAGATTATGTTATATTATCAAAATATCACGTTACGAATCTACTAAATTTAGTTCTGAATTTTTTTCTCTTTTAAAAATTTTAACTTTTAATTAATAGCGTTAAAACAAAAAACGATGATCCAATCAACACAGAAAATTTTACTTTGTATAGCATTATTATTCTTTGTCACTTCCATTGTTTACTGAATATGATAATGTAGTTATTGGTTTCAAGATACAAAGTTTGAAAAGTTTTACAAATAACAGACAACAAGAAAGTGGTTTCACAGAGAACTTTAATAAATCTCTTTTAGTTTTAATATCAAGCACATTTTTCGAAATATTACTTATTTTGTTATATTCAATTCAAATTCACTGGAATATGCGGGTTCATATTATTACATTCGAAAGACACAAGTCATAAATTTATTCTTTTTTCATTAAAATACGAAACGCAGAATACATGACTTTGTATTTTTCTGAATATAAGAGTCACCTGCCGCTTCCAGTTAGTTTCACAGGTGAAAACCAGACGCGAGAAATCTCAATAATATGGGCCTTGTAAGTTTTTACATGTGAAAAGAATGAACAAGTCAAAACTTGAACAAGGGCTCAACCTTAGCGACTGAACAGAAGAAGAATTTTCATTGTTCATATCATACAAACGTCATACAACATTTTCAATACTCTGTATACAATAATTCGGAATAAATAATAATTTAAATGCAGTTTCTTAATTGGATAAATAATTATTTTGCTAACCTTCATTGCACAGTTGTACCGAAAGCAACAGAAATACAATACGAATTAATTATTTATAATTTTACGTATGCACGTAAAATAAACATCCAAAAGGTTACCGCGGAATCTATCGAAGATACTACTTTTTTTGTTCAAATTTACATTAAAACGTAATAGTTTAAGTCTGAAAATAAAAATCTCAGGTGTCAGGTCCATGATCAGCGCCATTGGTTTCCATTCTGGATCGTACGAACACCATTTTTTAATCGATTTTCTCTTCGAAAGCATGGATGTTTATGATGTCTAATAATTTCCTCCCCACCATTTCAATCCTAAAATAATGGAGTGTAGCGAGAATGATAAGCCAACCACTAGTCCTGTCATATCCCTATCCTTTTTATCTCCACTCTCTTTCGAAAAAAAGAGAGGTTGAGCAACTGAGCAACTAAACAACAAGTAGTTCTCGTAGAAGTAATACAATTCCGCGAATATTTCTTCATTAGGAGAGCATATGCTACATATTAGGAGTATACATGGATTAAAAAAATGAAATATATTTTTTAACCAAACATAAACTTGATATAAGAATATTTCAAATTTAACAGTTTTGATTCATATTAAAGTGAGTGTACCGTAAAATAGTCCACCGGGCAAATCTAAAAATTTATCCAATATCATAGAGACAATTCTTTAATACACTTGACATCTTAAAAATTGCAAGAAGCGCCTCCAACGTAGACATGCCATTTCAGTGCAGTAGTACTTTTTCATTTGTGTAGAAGCTAGATGAATCATACGAAATGAAATATCCTTATGTTTTCTTACGGCAACGTTCAGACACCACCTATTGCTGAGTGCATAAAACAAAGATTCACGATAAGTCTCCCAGTAACCCTTCTTACTGTCTGGTTCCATTTATAAGTTAACCCAACAAAAAAGGTGTCGTAACAATGTAATTGATGTTTCTATTCTGATAGCTGTCGGTGAAATTTTTATTTTGTTTATTACAGTTACAGCAGTATATTGGTATGATTTTTAGAAAGGAAATGAATCATCGAGTTGCACAAACTATTAAAGACATTTGTTCCATGGAACGAATCATGAATGTAATATTTTTCGTGAAGTATCTAAAAATGCATTGAGCGCCATCACATTGTAAAAGAAAATGTTTATGATATTTAGTAAACCAACAAAAAATCTACTCGAGGAAAAGAACTGTTTCACAATTCATACGAAAAGTATAATGTAATTTTAACTTAAGATCAACATCTACCACATCGTCAAGGCGATATGTCAAAAAACCTTGTTTTGAAATAATCGTTACTTTCGATAATCGTGAAATTTTAACATCTCTAATTTCATACTGTGACTATTACTTATCGTTCTAAGACTTTATGAAATTCGATTCACATATTCATTCAATAGCTTAAATCATTTTTAGTATTTCGGAATCAATTTGATGTATATAATGTGAAATTGTTGTTTCATAAGATACAGCGTGTTAAAATTTATATATATCCGCATTCATAACTCAAAACAGTCGATATATTTGTTAATTTAAAATTTATATTTTTTCTAAGAAGATACTTGTTGTTATGAAAAGTATTTTAACTTGCTTTGACAGTTTAAAATGTACTTCAAAATTACTTTTCATTGATTTTCATAGTGAGATTGTTTTACATGAACCCAATTCGTGTCTAAACATGAATGAGTGAATCGAAGAAAACATACGCACAAAAAATATATACTTTTTCAAATTGTATCAACCTTTTTGATTTCCGATGCTTCATTTATAAATTGATGAAGCCTGCTTAGTAAATAATCATCATTATAGTTGTAATAAATTGAGTGTGTCTTGGTCTCCAATAGCAATTCTTTCCTCCCATCTCTACCCAGTGAGGCGGTTTTTCTAATCTAGGTATACTCTTAGTATACGACAGACATACAAGTTTTCTTCCCTTGCTAGACAACACTGGATTGCTGGAAATTACTTTTCTTAGCTAGTTCATGTTTACTTAAGGGTGATTGAAATGGTCTACAGTGACACCTTTCATTATAACAAATTGTTAAGTGACAGCACTGTGATAATATGTATGTATTTGATTATGTTAACATTTAATAAATCTTTTAAAAATAAATAGTGTGTTTTGGTCGAGTTGTATTTTTTTATTGAGAGAAATAAGAGATCACTGATTAACGAGATCACTGGCTGTGTGTTCATTTTTACAAATACGTGATATTGAAAAAGATTCCTAAGGGATGCTTAACTAAACTGAGATGACTTTTAAGGTGTTCACTGTCAATACTTGGTGGAATGGCATCAGTTGACAATGCTCATCATGAGCGAAACCGGTCCTGATCTAATAAATTTTATGTGGAAAAAGTACTAAAAATGTTTTATTATTTTTATTAAACTGAGATGTTTTGAAAATCCTATTAAGCTAGATTTTATCAATTACATGAATTTTTGTAAATAAGTTTCTTAAATATTTGTCTTGATTATATGTGTCGCTGTAGAATGTTGACTGTAAATCATTGCATTCACCCTAAATAAACAAAAACCGACTTTTAGTCAAATGAATAATCATTTTTTTTTCTATCATTCCGCAAATAATTCTATTTTGTTTTGTTTGTATAAGAATTTCATATTAAAATACTGACGATAACTCAACAACAATGTAATTGATTGGCTGATTGTGTGTGAGAAGTGATGGGGAATTGAATGAGAAATTCCTTAAGAAGTGACGATTCTAATGATAAGTGGTATAAATACATTTCCCAGTCTATTAAACACCATCGTATGACATTCCTGGTTAGAGGCACGTCTCAAGGAATTCCATTCCACTGACAAAAGAATAAAAGGCTGAAGAGTGAGTAGGGCGGGAAGTTGGTATGCGGTAAAGAACAGCCTTTCGTTTTGTTCGGCCGCCCTCAGTGCTCTGTGTAGGCAGTTAACAATGCAACCTGCCAACGCACTGTGCTACGTTTGGAAAACGTCATAAAAAATATTTTTTCCGTAATTAGTTTGTCGTCAAATTAAAAAATGACTACAATTAAGGAGACCTTAAGCAGTTAAATCTTTACTCCATTAAACTAGGAAACAAAGTCTCAACAAACGAAATGTAAAAATTCAAAATAAATAATATGCGTGATAGTAATTTTGAGATACTCAATCGAAAGTCTTTATGACTCTTATTGTGTTTACAATCAATTTTGTTTTTAAAGATTTTCAAAAACAAACAAGACCGCTTTTGCTCATCGTAATAAAGGAAACTTGTTCTGTTCATAAATTATGAGTGTTAAGTTAAAAAAATGATTATTTTTTTTTCAGTATATTTATAGTTCATATCTGAAGGGCTAAGAAGAAAATTTGCATACGTTAACATGAAATATTTTTTAAATCAAAACATATACAATATAAATTTTCAATATTTTGTCAGGTCTGTAGCATAGCGGTCAACGTTCTTGACTTCCGTGGTGAATCTCAACGTGTTTAGTCCCAATACGAACATTTTTTTCTATCTATACATTTTTTTTTGAAGGCATGGGTGTTTGTGATGTATGTGGGTCTAAATTAAAATTTGCCACCCTTCCAATCTTAAATTAAACGAAGCGTAATGAAGGCAATTAATCAACCACTACACTGTCTTCCTATCTATATGTCTACTCTCTTTGAAAAAATGAAGTTGAGCAACTGAATAACAAGCAGTTCTTTAAAAACAACATACTAAGCAGATATCTCTATTAGAAGCCATATGCTCTTCATTGGAAAATAGATACAAATATGTGTATACATGTTTTTTAAACGACAGCTTGGGGACAAATCTACACACAAAACAAAACATTGATTTTACCACTTACTAGGCTGAGGGAGCTGTATTAAGTATATTACTCAGTCGTTTTTTATCCTTTTATCAAACATGTGATCCACCGTGCGCCGTATCCATTCAGCGAGACGACTTCAATTCAAGCTTTTTCGTGCTGCACACAGAGAAATCATTACTTTATGAAAAAACAACAATGAGGAATATTTTCAATTTAAATATTACGCCTATTGTTGAATATTGAACCGGCTTAATAACGAAATAAAATTCGATTCTGTTTGCGAAAAATAGATTATTTAATAAAAAAAAAACCTCCGATAAATTATTATTGCATCGTTTGCCATAAAACTCGTATCTCGTTAAAATATTTACCGATAAGAAATTCAAGCGATCAGTGTTATTTATTTTTTTGTATTTTATATAATTGATAGTCGATAGCTGTTTTCTTCTTTTCAATAGATAGAGACAGATACAAAATATTAGAGACATGTCCCTACAGTGTTATTAGTAATAATTTTCATTTCAATATCTTGACAATATTATATGCTACTTATAATTTTCTTAATTACTTGATATATTCGAAAAAATTTTATAGTATTAATAGGCAAATATTAATCGGAAAGAATCTTTTTCGATGTAAAAAATATATTTTTCCCCAATAAATGTTTTATCTGATGACCAAACTTCGACCGCTTATCGTTGCCAAATGAGACTTGCTAATCGACACCTAATCGTCATATTTCAATTCATGTTCTAATCTCGGAGAAGATATTGGCTTCATGGTGATATCGTAAAGACACGCTCATTATACGAGAGTAGTGTTTTATCCCCATAATAAATTATTCAAGAAATAGCTGTGACCATCCACCATTACCAAAGCACATCGTTCGGGTATGCCCCGAATCACATTTACAAGCTGGTCCCAATTTAGATCAAACATGACCGATATTATGTAGACATCCAGAACACATTAGCTCTATACAGTGATGGAGAACATAATATTTAATCAATTAATTTAATACAATTTGAATCACGTGTTAATGAGATCGTGCTTTTGTTAACTTACATATCGCTGTTGTTTGATTAAATCTGGTGCCAGTATTACTTTTTATATATATTGACTGTGGAAAGGAAAAAGGACGTAACCCACACAAAGCAAATTTTATAGGAGGCACAAAAAACGTGTTTTGATGATTTTGGGCCATGTGCAAATTACGAAATATACACAATATTAAAGTGCATGGAGACTTCTAAACTGGTGTTAAATTGACATAATATAATCTTTTTTTTCAAACTTAAAAGCTAAATTTAGATAATAATTCGGCATTTGAAGCATACATTCTTTTGATAGAACATGTATCAAGTTTGATACATTGTGATTATCGAAAAAAAGTTGTTTTGAAAAAACTGTGGGTTTATGTCCTTTTTCCTTTCCACAGTCGATTTGTATTACTGGGTTATAATATTTTTAAGTAAAGCATAGTTTGACTCCAATATCAAATCAACAAAAAAAATACAAGGTTTCCATATTGGTATTTATTTATCTTGAAAAAAAAAGATTTAGCTGTCATATTTTTATTATTATTTATTTGTAATGGTTAAAATTATATCCTTTTTTTACTTTTAATGAGCTATATTGCAAATACGTCGTCGTGTGATCAACTTTGCCACCTACGTTGCGGCCCTTAAGGGTTTCAATCACAGTAAGGATAGTTTCGGCCACAGAAAATAATAACCGACGTATCTTGTAGTAAAGAATTTCTTTGGAAGCATGACTATTAAAATAAAAAAAATTAAGTTAACTATTAAAAAGTTCAAAAAAATAAATGCGACCTTTTGAGAAGAAAAGTTTCCCCACCCCTGCATTAGAGGCAAAAGGTGTGAGAGTGTACAGCAGTTGAACAATCCAAATTCAATATTGAAATTTCACCATGTGGTTTTAGTCGAAATCTTAAATATAGCTATTTTATTTATTAATTGATTTGGCATTTACTTGGTAGGACTCCATTATAACAGATTAAAAATATCAAAGTATTATGATATTATTAGCAGCTATTTTATTATTAGTGTGTTTTATGAGAATCATTTTTTTACTGTTCATCCATAGTTAAGTATTTATGTGGCCAATTGCTAATCAAAAATTTAAGTTTTTATTTATTGGATTTAATTATATTTCTATAAGTCGCAGTGAATTCCTTGAAGGTTTTATATCTTGCATTAGATGCAACCAAGTCGACATGACCAACGGGGCCGACATATCCGACAAGTTTACTTGTAATGTGGTTATGAAATCTCATATCACAGTTCTGCATCACTGATTATTTAATGCATTAAATACAGTTGTCGGGCAGTATCGCCACTCTAAGGGCAAAACAATCGACCCCAAAGTTTGCTCATCCGCCTCACGTCTTTCGATTCAGAAGCAAATGGTCAACACTTCGATGACCGGCTGTGTCCACACGGCTTTCAATGGAGTCATTGTTTGTCGTATATTCATAGGTAATGCATGGCGGCAACTAATTCAATGCGAGTTTGTATTACATTGTACAATGTCATTAAAGGTGATTGATTCTTATTGATGAAAAATTCATCTGTTTTAATATTTGATTACATTCAATATGTAATCACAAAGAACACAATCAAACAAGGACACAAATGGATAATGGAATAAACTTAATTGATGAAGTTTTAAGTAAGTTCATGTGTCATTGTTCAGCTGATCACAAATTAACTTGTGGTGTATTTTAGTAGTTACAAATAATGATACATTTTTACAAGTTGAGAACTTTTTGCAGGGCTTTGGAGTCGTGTATAAAATAGACGACTCCGACTCCAAAGAATTTTTTCAATCATTTATTTTAACTTGTATATATGTGTACCATCAGATCATTTTTAGTAAGCTCAGCATTCAGTGGAAACACAACGGACTATTGTGGATTAAATACAATAGAGTCGTCTGGTATCAAAAGCAGAACTATCCATTTTTCGAAGTTGCGAGAAAAACACGAAAAACGTATTGTTGGCTTTTTGAGTTTTATCAATTTTAACTCAATTTTAAGCATTCAACGAGTGTAACTTAAAATTTGTATGGGACATCACTTAAAGTAACTATTTGATTGGTCGAAATTCTGATTTACCAAACTGTTCTACTTTTGTTTTCAACGTCGTGAACAGTTCTGCTTTTGATACCAAGCATCATTTTCTTTTGCATTTTTGTACCACATTTAATTTATTTTTAAACATTTTTTAATTTCCAGCCATACGCATACCAGCAGAATAATGTGACAGCATTAGTTTAATTACGACATATATATTGGATAGTTCTGCTTTTGATACCAGACGACTCAAAATATCATTATTACTTTTTTTTTAAATGAGTCGTAAGATATTTCCAACCCTGATTCCACAGCTCTACTTTTTTGTCAAAAAAACTTGTATCATTTATTTATAACAAATGAGCCTCTGAGAAGTGAAATGAGCCATGTGGTATTTTAGGAAAAAATATCCTACGCAGTATATATTCTAAATGTTTTAAATCATCGTAAAGCGAAGTGAGCTCAGTAAATATACGTTGCCAGCAAAAAACAATATAAAATATCATACAATATCGTGTACATATTGCGTTTTTACCTAACACCATTTTTTTTGTTTTGGTCATTGATTTCAAGGGATTTATAAAAAACATTTACTTAATCTTAGTTTTCTTTAATTTAAATTATTTTTAATAGATATCGTTGTTTGGGATTTCACTTTAAAAACTTGGTGAACAAGTATTATACTCAAAAAATGAAACACTCATTGTATGATCAGGACCGGTTTTGTTAATGACGAGTCAACTAGAGGGTATAGAGTTTAATACAAATAAAGACAAAAATATGGTTGAGAATGTAAAATGAACTTTATTTACATTCGTATTATAATAATTTTGATACATTATGTAAGATACAAATAAAACATCAATTGAAATATTCAATATTATATTATATTATCAATATATTATATTGTCAATATTATATTATCTATCAAGCTTAAAGAGAAAATGTAATATTAAGATTTTTTTATTTAAGCAGATGATTCTTTTTATTTTCATGGTAGAATAGGTTCTGAAAGTGTTTCATTTTCCAGTTTAATTTATTCACGAAAAAGCGTATTCTTGCTGAAGTTTAAAGCCATGCCGACGCACAATGGGTGCATGTCTACAGGAAATAGGCTCGAATCCTTTGGGAAATATCGATTGCAAACTTTAAATCGATCAAGTTAATCTTATTATATTTTAATAGCAACGAAGTTTTTTTCTTTTCGCTTCTAAAAATATCTTCTTATAAAGAAATGTTACTTTTTGAAACTCGTCCTTTTAAGCCAAAAATTTTACAAAACAAATTATCAATACACCCTTATTATAGTTGTTTAAGTTCAGCATTGTATCTTTATCTTTGTTTGAATGATATTAGATAATCTTCATCACCAAAAATTTTGTGTAACATAAATAAAATACATACATCACCACAACTTATGTGAAGCCAATTTATTTTTGATGATAAATTTTAAATACAAATCAATACAACTTTCTATTAAACAACATATTTATTTTTAAGAATTATAATATTCAATGTTTTCTAAATGAATTAGAAAGATTTTTCCTTTTAAAATAAATATTATTATTTCAAAAAATTTAAATTCTTCCCCTTTGATAATTCCTTAAAGGAATACTACCCCACCAAATTTCTTTTAGGAATGTTATCATTTCACTCTCTTGAAGCTCGAAGATCGTTTTCAAGCTTAATGCATTTTGCTCTTCTCCTTCGGGGCCGAGTTAATAATCCTGAAATTCTCATGACTATTAATTTACTTGCTCCCAATTTATACTTACGTGGGCGAAACAATGAGCAAAAACTTTTATTTCTAAAAACTTATACCTCGCTTAGGAGGTATGAGTCACCAGTTCTAAGGGCCGTTCGATTAATCAACGCATTGCCTAGAGAAGTGGACATTTTTAGTGACGGTATTTGTGAACTGTTTGATAAATTTTTCTATTGTATTTCTTGATTTTTTATGTTGAATTTGATGTACTGTGTATTTTTATTTAATATTTTGTCTTATTATATTCAGTCAGCTGTTATGTCATGTACTGTAATTTTAATTTTTAACAATAAATAAATAAATTATTTGCAATAAGCAATCGTCATTCGTGCAAAATATTTAATTGTGAATTTCAACTATGCTGGAACAGACATGTCCAACACGTAGCCCAAGGCTCACATGTGGCTCAGTTGAAGGTCTTGTGGGGCCCTTTTGAAGTTCCCAACATTCTATACATTTTTCATTTTGTTATCAATAAATAAAAAAAACAGATTAATTCATTTTAATAATTAAATTTGAGAGTGAAGATATGTTATACTACCAGATGGGTCGCACACTGACGCTAGAAATTCGTTTGTAGTATAAATGTTATGAGGGACAGCGCTCTCCGAGTGAGCAAGACAGAGCTAATGTAATATTATTGCAGGGTTATGTCGCATCTCGCTCTAATCACTAATGGGCAAAGTTAAAATAAGACAGCTGTAATTCCATCAAAGAACACATATTTGAAAATCATTTGGAGAATTTGGTACAATTTGCGCATGCGTATGATTAGTAAAAACGTGTCTTTTAGTTGTTAGTGAGTTATTAAAGTCGATGGCTCGGTCACAAAGGCGTGGCCCATCAAAGATACGCAATATTTTATTTGGCCCACTAGATGACTTTTGTTTGACACCTTGTACTAGAATAATATTCATCGATGACATTGTAATTATTTAATTGAACTAATAACACAAAAATCATTTAAATCTCACATGAAATACAATTATAATTTCTTAGAATAAATTAAAAAAACTTTTGATATAATTGTTTTAAATAAAAAATCTTAGTACAATACACTTAAATTATAAGAATATTCATTTGAATTTGATACAACATTATCGAATGAAAATTGCCTTACACCTCAAAACGGTTTCTCAAGTTTCATCCATTTTTTATTTTGAAATGCTTTGCTTAATTGTTGTAAATTTAATACTAACCAATCGAAACAAATCGTCTTAAGCAGTGTTTCTCAAACTTGATACAGCTCTTACAATCAAAACTTAATTATTGTTGCGAAATTCTTCTTTCATAAGAATTTATGATACATTCCGTAAAACAATAAACAAATCTGTCACATATATATTTTTTTAAATTAACATTTTCTCTTCTTTCTCTCAGCTCACTTTGCTTATTTATTTATCTACCTAGTTTTGCTAAAATGATCTTAAATGTTTTATCTAAAATTCCATGAAATTTAAAACTTTTTTCAAATATTTTTTTAAATATACATAAATCTCCATCAAGTTAATGGTAAACGATAAAAATATCCCGGTATATACCATTTCAAATTCGTTGAGAGGCTTCCAGAACATTTTTTTTATTATTGGTGCCATTTTCTGCTCCAAAAATAAGCAATTTATTTGGAAATTTCTTTTGTTATTGTTTCTGCCAAATCCCTTCCCGTGACTAGTAGAAAAAAAAACGCAATTCAATTCTTTCATAACAAGGTATGAATGATAATTAATTTAAACATTATAAATAAATATTTACGTTAGCCTGACGATGATTCTCAGAGAGACAAATTACGTTGTAACATAATCAGTTTAATAACAACGTATGACATTCAAACATATTCGTAAAATTACCGCAAAATATACTGCATATATTAACGTTAATCGTATGTTTTATTTCTTTCAAGCAGGACTCGTTTGTATTGTATTCTGCGGAAATTTAAATGATATATCAACGATGGAAGAGTTTTATAATCACAACACTCGCTCTCCTTGAGATGCCGTGAAATTATTGAATACTTTGTAGTTTGCTTGAGATAGTACTTAGTGTCGATATGTTGTCTAAATATAATAGTACAATATAATCAATATTTAGAGTCATATTTCTTTACATACTAACTAAAAAAGCTAGGAGAACTTGTCAATGACTATTTATAATTGTTCTGTTTCAGAAATTAGGATTCAAAACTTTGGTGATCATAACTTCCCGATTTGTATTTGTCAAAAATATTTAATAATTTAAACATTCTATTATTTTTTTTTAATATGTATTATGTGTGTGGAGTTGTTAAATACATTTTACGAAACACCAAATGAGAAACACTGCCGTAAGTAGATTTCCATTATTCCTCCCCTAATTCTGAATTTGTGAAATTCTAGTACTTAATTGGATTTCACGAGAATATATCACTTGACAACATCCGATACATTATTGACATCTTAAAGCCATCAAATTGAATTTGTTTCAACACACGAGGTGATAGATTGTTCGCGGAAAATGGTAATTCAACACTCAAGGGATGAGAATTAAATTAGCCGAAAACAAACATACTTTTCTTGGAATCTCTTAGCATTTTTTTAGCCTTTTAACGTTAAAAGCTTTTATCGAATTTCAAATTTGATATAACTTTCTACCGGAAGTAAATTAAATAAAATTTATATCAATCATTTACTTGATTATTGAAATCCCCCAAGCTATGGAACTCGGGAAAACTTCAAAGTATTATTTTCTGAAATATTCATATTTTAATTTTTACCGCGATAGAAATAAAACACACAAATAATTTTCAGTAACTTCATTATTGACAAGTTATATTATAAATATATAATAACTGTAAGATATTTTAGCTTCTATCAACACGTCAGCACTTTAAAATGACGGCATTCTATGTAAATAGTGTAGATATTAACTAATTCATTTTATATGTCATTTTAAATGTCTTCACAATATAGCACTTAAATATTTTCTTTGGGAATTCTTTCCAAAAAAATTTAAGCCTTCTAAGAATAGTTTTAATCTGTAGCAGGCTTTAGTGGGAAAAAATTAAGTGTAATATAGAAAACTCAGGATAACAATGAAGATATTGTATCACTTACTAAAACATGTATCTTCCAATTTTCGTGGTAGATACTTTTTTCACAAATCCGCGTAAAAAAGGCAAAAAACTGATACATAATCAAAGGATTAAAAAAACCACATGAATGAAGGAATTGATTCAATAATTTAAACTTGCGTTAATGAAAATCCGCATAAAAAGGTTGCTTTACCGGAAATATGTATATCATTTAATACGCCCTGAATATTTTTTTTATAGCACATGTTTTTTATAAAATAACAAAACATTTTAACTTTTAAAACATGGAACAAAACTAAAATGTATTTAAACGAACTTTTGATTCTGTTTTCTGGCTCTGTATCCTTTTTCTTATTAAAATTAATGATCAGTTTAAATGCAAAATTTGCGGAAATATCCGTATATTGAGTATTTTTTTTTATTAATTAAAAATCGTTGTAATTGAATGCTTACTATTTTTAGTATTATTTGTATATTTCTTTATACTGTGCACAAGAGTTTCGCAGGTCTTTTAGGAATTTGAAAACATAATCATATTTCGGTCAACTTTTAACACGATGTTTCCAAAATACATTTTTCTTTTCCGCGCTAAAGTAAATCCGCGTACTAAAAGTACCACGTAAATCGAGGGATGATGGGCTTAATTTTTTTTATTTGTCTATGATTACGTAATATTATATTAAAATAATTATGCTATAATACAATATATGAAAGTAAAAAAAAAATTGTAACTATTCTAAAATTTTAAGTTATATCAAAGATTGAAATAGCTATCCAAGCATTAAATTATATAATTATTTAAAACAAAAATTAATAATTAGCACCATATAAATTATTGAGTTTGTTTGTACGACAATTTTACATATTTCCTATTTCGGCATCTTTAAAAACTATTTATTTGATTATAAGTTTTATTTTATTTTTCAATATAATAGCCTCATTTATTTTATATCGTCATACACAAAATTTCATTCTTTATATAAAAGGTTTCTATTGAACAAATACAAATATAGTAAATCAAGTAGTCTTATAATATTCAACTATTATTGTCCATAAAGCAGATTTTAGTTCAGAAAATTCCCGCAAACGTCATTCGCTGCAGTCGCCGAGTCTGAGAGCCTGGCAGGTATTTTCCGTCGGGGGTCTGTCGCGTCGTTTACCTAATAGATGGCGGCATATGTCAACTGGCGGCTGGCGGTAATGATCCACCTCATCACGAAGGCGAATATTATGTTGGTAGATCCAATATTCGAACCCATATTTTGTAGTGCAAAATATCGTTCCATTAATCAGTACCAGCAGCCAGAGGATTATTTTTTATGAGGATTCATTTTCAAAGTTATGCACGTGAAAAAACCTAAATTACCTTTCACTCACCAGTGAAAGCTATTTGCTTACCAATAGTCTTGTCATCTTTTTTTATTTTGCTCTTACCGAAAATAGGATGGACAAATGAGTAATAAGGAGTTCTTGTAGAAAAACAGTAGCTCCCTAAGAAGTCCATGTACTCTACATCAGGGATAAATATGGCTACAGAAAATCTCTAGAACCCACTGTTGTTCTGGTAATAAACACTATACTGGAATTATTTTTGTGTTAATCAATGCATTATATTTATTCTAATAAGAGTTTCTTTCTTGGCACCTGGGATTCCAGACGGTTGCTTCTGGTTTCCGGAATTTCGAAAAAGCAATCCCAAGAAATACGCTTTATAAAACTTTGTGATCTGCTCCATATTCATGGACTCATCATCAAGTGGATTGAACAATTGGCAACAATCTGTGGCGGATTACCCTAGATGCGGATGAGACGCGCGCTTGGGGCCTCCGAATCTTAAGGGCTTCAAAAATAGCATTATAATATATAATCCATATAATTTTTGATCAGATTTTTATTATTTTAAATGGAACTTTCTGACTTTTTATGTTATCCGAAAAACAAGGCCTCCAAATTGTATTGCTCCTGGGGGCTCCCGTGTGCTTAATCGGCCAATAGTTCAGTTACAGGTTAAAAAATCTATGTTACTGCAAAGTGTCTAAAATTTAAATCCATTATTAAATGCACAAGTATTTTCTACAAGTGGAAGTTTTACGACATTTCAGAATTGTTTAAAAACACTTAATTGTAATTTTTAATATCTTTTCAACAAATATTATCAAATTCCTATTATATTCATTGAATATAAACAGAAAAATTATTTATCTTATACTTGATCAATTTACTGTTTTATTTTTAGCATTATGGATTTGCTTTCTGTTCCGTTTCTGCGTGAAGAATCCCGGGATTCTGAGATAGTTGTATTTATTTTCCGCTATCCCGTGAAATAAGAAACCCTGATTCTAATTATATGAAATAGTGCCGTATGTATATCGTAAGAAACGTTTCTGTCAAGCAATGAAGAAACGGTTATAAACACGTTATTTTACAAGAATTGAGACTCTTAACTTTACATTGAAAGTGGATATAGCGTAAAAAAAAAACTAACTTACGTTGGCATCAAAGACCATCCAAGTTCGTGTCGGACTGCACAACCATTCCCCAGACATTTTGATACAGAGCATTACATTACTGGCATCGCTGTAACGTTACAAACAAAGAAATGTTTTGTATTACATAAGAATACAACTACTCTACCATTATTGCAAAAAAAAAAACAGATAAATCATTTTTGAACCTCTATTAATGATGCAAGTAATATTTTGATTACATTTTGAATTATGAAGTACGTAGTTTTCAGCATAAATGCATGAACAATATTTTAGTTTCGCTTAGTAAACTGCATTTTAATGACGTGATATTTCAAAATGCTTTTGCAAAAGTTATTTATTGCTGCTAGTCTAATTTTTAAGCGGAAAATTTATATTTAAAATTAACATACATGCTTATATTACGGTATGTTTAAATACACATTGAAATTCAGATAACAGATATTAAGCTTTGTGTCAGTTTTAAAATATGTTTACGGCCAACAGTAAAAATGCAAAATAATACAGATGGCTTGCCACCGTTTCTATTTTTTTTAAAAAATAATAATAAATAATTACATATACGCCTCATTTTTTTGATCGGATTTGATAACTAGTAAGGGACGAAAGCATCACATAAATCCATGCCTTTGATACGTAGTTTTGAACAGTGTTTAAAAGTTTCAATTTGTAAATTCAAGCACTTGACCACGAGAAACACTTTCTTTCTACCTCGTTCAGATAAATAAATATTTATTAACATTAAACATCAATTAAAAAGAAACCCAAACGATATTAGTTAGATAGCATCATTGGGCTAGGTGGTATTTCTGATTCAATCATTAACAAGCTTTTAACGGTATTTTGTTTTGATGCCAATTTCTTTTCCAATTACAATATTGTTTTAGGAAACGTGTACTCAGAATTTCGTGAATGGTTTGAATTTCTTGCTGAGGTTTTGACGTTCAGTTTTTATATATTAGTTTGTATCTAAATGCTATGGTATATGTTATTTAATAGAAAATCATCGGTGGGAAAAATGCCAATTCATGCCAAATAGAAATAAAAATAATATATAATTATTCATTTGTTTTTCTTTATGACCCTTAATTAGCTGTCTCACACATTTGGTCATATTGTAAAAGACTTTTGAATTATCCTTATTTTATTTTCTTTTATATATATATAATATATTGACTGTGGAAAGGAAAAAAGACGAAACACATAACAAGTTTTACAGGAGACACAAAAAACGTTAAATGCACGGAGCAGTCTCTGTTCTAAATTGAACTGTTTCTACATTGACTTTATCTTATATTAATTAAACTAATTTTTCATGATTGCGATTTTCCAATACTTTATTTCTTCGAAAGTAAAAGCTTTATTATGATACTTATTCAGCATTTTAAGGTAACATCCTTTCGACAGAACTTGTATCAAGTTGTATTCATTGTGATTATTGAAAAAAAGCTGTTTTGAAAAAAGAGTGGATTACGCCCTTTTTCCTTTCCATGGTCGATTTATATACATATATATATATATATTTACTTAGATAAGTATTATAGTACAGTTGAAGGCTTGGAAAACAAAAGCGACAGTTTTCGTGTTCTTAAAATATTGACAAATTGATTAAAAAGTATTTTTGTAAAAGGTAAAACGTCCTTAAAAAAGTAATGTTTAATATTCTTATTAGTATTATCTTACGACTATGTAAATTGCCGTTTCTGTTAAAAATTCAATTTTAATGCTTTAAGATTTTATTTGCTAGCGATTTATTTAAAAATACTACTATATGTGGAATTGCCAGATGTATACGATGGCATATCTAACTCATTTTCGACAAAACATTCTGAATGCCGTCATTGTTTCAGACGACTTTCTTGTCATTGCAAGTAATCAAAAAATATTTTGCCCACTTCTGCCAACGTAATTCAATTATTTATATATACGTAAATATAAACATTGAAATAGAGAAAGATTAGATTGATTTCGTTGAAAAGAAAAGATATCGTGAAAATCATTTATTGGACGAGCAGCCAGCGGCAGTAAACATTTTCCCTTATCGTCAAATACCCATTTGGGATTCATCGAAATCGTCGATACGGCATGCCCCGTATACGGGAAATGTCCAGTTTCATTATAATTTTACTACCATATTCGCATTGGAAACTGTCTCTCTTACATGCTTTGGTACATTATATATAGTTACGTATTATATAATGTGAATTATTTATTTGAAACAATCATTTTATGTTTTTAAACATATTATAGATTTTCCTGCAAACCAAATATGGTTCAAAGCTAAGAGTCAAAAGCATAAACGTATTATGAATAATTGATAATTCGTTATTTTACTTGTCATTTCAGACTTTTTGGCAGTTTTTTTTCGTTCTCTTATTTTTCTGTCAAAACCAATTCCAATAAAAAAAAGTTTAAAACAACACTTTGAATTCAAAAATAATTCGTTCTTTATATAATGGAAACCAAAATTCAAAGTGAAATTTTATTTTCAGAAGACTTTATAAGAAACTTATTATGCTAATAATAACCTTTAATTGATTGAATAGTCATTTACTTGGTTGAACTCCATTGTAATAAGGTTAATAACATTCAAAGACATTTTTTAAATTTAAAAATGGTTAATAGTTATTTCGGCGTATGCCATCGTCCGAACTATTTTTAAGCCAGCATTTACTCAGTCAAGAGATTATACAATACATCTTAAATTGTACAACTAAATACTTGGATATTTTAAAACTCATAATAATTTTTTAATTAAACTAAACTCTTAATAATATACTTACATCATTTTGATTAATATTTTATAGTCTCTTAGTAGTTGTGTTGTACTCAATTGGATGTAAAATTTGAATTTCTTCCAATCCATTTTATTAGTTGATAGAAGATATATTTTTTTTACTGAAGCTTGCTTAAAACACTAAAAGAACCCTAGATGAAAGATTATCAACTTATTTAACTCGAAGTTACCAATCCCCAATCAGTTTTACAATAACAATACATGTAGAAACTAGATAAATAGCGACAACGAATTTAATTTAATTTTTTTTACTAAGGGTTTTTGAGCCAAGTAAATACTCTAAAAATATAATATATCCTAAAAAATCTAAAATTAATTAAAAATACATATGTTTAGAATAATGTTAGCAAAAGTATCTACTGAGAAGCTAAATAAAATGGACAGAGTTTGAAATGAAATATTGAATCAAATAAGTATTATTCTTGATTGCATAAGTTTTCCGCCACGTTTTTTTGGATCCCAAATATGAGCATCGAAAATAGTTTCTAGATTGAGTCAGTAGTCACCCCTTCGCAGAAAAGAAGTTGCTGTAGATAACAGATAACGAATAACGAGTAACGGCTAACGATACGTCCAGCATAACGGCAATTGCGATTCGTTTCAATCGTATTTTTATTTCAGAACCACCTAACCGCCCTCTGCACATCCGTGAGATAAAAATACACAAGTCCATCTCTATATCGACGGCCATACCAAAGCAATAACAGTTCAACCCAAAAAGTCAATGTAACAGTTTTTCAAGACATATTTTCTTATTTCTTATCACAAGTTATTGATTGATTTATTTAATTGAATTATTTACAAATATGGCTATTCTCATTAATGTAAAAAAAATACTTAATGCTAGGGGCGCTCTTTAAACTTTACTACACGTCATTTGTAATGAATTTTATGGTATCTTCATACATATTTAAGTGTTCACTTCTTTTACATTTATCATTCTCCACACTGTAGTTCAGGGTCTCTCAACCAGGAGCCCTATGACCCCCTAGGGGGCCACAGAGATTTTTTTTTAATTTGGGGAGCCACAGCACAGTTTAAGGGGGTCACGGAAAAATTTCTGCAAATCCGAAAAATTCCATAATTTTGAATTTGAAATCCTCGGAAGAGCTAAAAAAAAGTTCCCACGCTCGTTATTTGGGAAAATCCGCAAATTCCTGGGAATTCTTTGAAATTCGATTTTTTATGGGAAAAAAACAACTGTATGGGGACCACAGAAAAAAAGACACTCAAAAGGAGCCACCGGCCCAAAAAGGTTGAGAAACATTGCTGTAGTGCATGCAACCAAGTCTTGAGGATTTTGTTCTCGAGACATTCCTGGTAAAACTTTGAACACGACTAACGTTGTTACGCTACGGAGTACACCTTATAAGCATCCATAAGACGCGATGAATTCTTCGAAGGCCTTATAGTTTACTCAGTCGCTCAACCTCTCTTTTTTTAATAATTCATATATAGGGTATCCAATCCCGAAGCCTTTTTCCAATCCCGGGTTTTCGAGATTCATTAATTTTCAATCCCGGGATTTTCTCATCGAGAAATTTGAAATCCTTAATTCGCTATACTTTGTCCTCGGATTATCTCCAAACCTCGTTTTTTTTTTTTTTAGCTCACTAAGGAATTTGAAAACCTCGATTTGGTATACTTTTTCCCAGACTATCACAAAACCTCGTTTTTTTTTTTAGCTCACCGAGGAATTTAAAAACCTCGATTTGGTATACTTTTTTCCAGACTATCACAAAACCTCGGTTTTTTTTTTAGCTCACCGAGGAATATGAAATTCTCGATTTGCCAATTTCGTGTCATTTTTCGGGATCGCAGCCGTATCAATCCCGGAATTTCAGGATCAGATAATTGAACGGGATCCCGGGATTACAGGATCCCGAATCCCAGGATTGGATGCCCTAATCACAACACTCATGTCTTCGATCGTCATTGAGAAAATGCTGTTTACACGCGGACTTGAGCCCGTGACATCCTTTATGGAAGCCAACAAAGTTGATCACTACAACACATACCCGTTAAGATTAGATATGTTTAAAACGTTTTTATTTTTGCATTTGAGATTTAATTTGTGCTATAACTGTTCATAAAAAGAAAAATCTTATTGCACTGATTAATTTCCTATATTAGCAGTCATCGCTTTATTCAATTTACTTTATAAAGTTGTGTTTCGTGCGAGAACGAATTGTTTGTAAACTTATTAGACCTGTCCCATTTTATATTACGGAATAGGGCAGTAGATATTTTTCTCTTGGGAAAGGAGGCTTTGAAGCGGAAAATAAATTGAAAGTACACATTATAAGACGTTTATATCAAGAATACGAGTTTTTCATTACATATACAAAAACTGACGCTAATTCACTCTGGTGAATTGAATTTTAATATTACATACGCACTTTTAAAACCTTTTTATTTTATCAGCAAAGTGAAAAAAAATAATTATATAAGCACATTTTTACGCATACTTTTTCAGTACGACATCCATCTTAAAATGAAATTTAGTATGAGTTTCATTACTAATATTATAAAATTTGAATCGTTCAAATTATGTACATTCACACAGATTTTGTCACTTACGGCCCGGGTTTTGCCTTTAGGCATCTTCAGGCGTTTAAGTGCACGGATGAACTTGAACTGACGCTTAGTAAATGAATGTTTCGTGTTTATATAATATAATAAATAAATTTATCATTGAGTTTAAAGCCATTGCTGGCAAAAAGGATAGGCTCATGGGAATGCCCACAGATTTGAGTAATGAGTAGTTTTAAGAATTATATTTATTTGTTTGTCGGAAAAGGTTTTATGATTATATTTATATAGGGTATAGGAGGTACTGGATGTTCAATTGCTCTGTTTATTTCCAAAATTTCCTGGAAAAATAGCTTATGACTGTCCGTATTTGGGTGCAACATTGTTATCCCTTGTTCCTGATTGAATATTATCAATTTTAAATAATTTCTTAATAAAAGTTATTGTGTGCCCAAAACACTTTTTATATTTATAGGTTCTCAATATTTTTAATATCAGATTTCGATACCATTTTCCGGCAAGTATACTAGTTAAACTGATTTTTTAATACGGCATTTAAAACGAAATTGACGTTCGTACTTTACCTGCGCGTTAAGTGATGTTAGTGTATATAAATATTAAGAAGTAAAAAACGAGAAGAAAATACAACCCCTTTGGGATGAGGATTTAAAATTTCCTCCCCTAGTGCACGCCAAGTCTTAAAAGCGTCTCAGCACTAAATCACGGTCACTTGCCTAATAACGTTTTTTCCTATCCTACCTTGATACAAGCGTAAACTTGGACCGACTGGAAAAAAGCTTTTATAAAAATATATTTAAGAGCAAGTTTTATCTCACTTTTACATAAAATCTTTGCATTTGAATCCGTGATAAAACAAATTCTTAGCAGTAGTTTTTTGAAAGACTTTCGGTCATTTATAATTTTAAATTACAAATAGTTGCCAATTTGACATGATTCCTTTTGTTTCCACCTTTATTTGCCAAATGTAAGTGGAGCCTACGAAGTGTCGCGTCAATTTTTTTAATACTCAAAATATTTCCATAAATGTTTCTACAATTTCTTCATTTTCGACAAGGCGAAAAATGTTTCTTTCGATTGTGAGGGCCATACAATGAAAAAAACGTCACTGCTCTATATCAACAAGAAACATTCATGGACACCATTAAACGGGGTGCAGACAGGCTTAGTGTAACTCGAATGCGGAAATATGAACGCAATGATTTTTCCAGTTTTTATTCTATTTCAGGATTATATTAATACAAAATGCATTTTGCTCCATGCTCCAAATAAGTTAAGTAAAATCTGTCATAAGAGACTTAAAAAGCATACGAAGATTTTTAGTTTCACATTCATGTTGTCTACTTCAAACCAGAGCTGTGGAGTCAGAGTTGAAAACCGTAGAAAAAAAATTAAAAATGTTGAAAAAAAATATCAGTATATTCATCATATTGATTGGATAAATCTACTAGAATTGTTCTCCGTAATTACAAGAATAATCTAATGGAATACACATTTGTTAGTTAAGCGGATTTTTTTGAAAAAATCAATTCGTAGTTGGAGTTGTCTTTTTTACCCGACTCCACAGCCCTTAATTAAAGCAGGTCCCCACCACGTTTCCAGTTAATATACAAAAATGAGACTTTTCTAAGTTGTTCTGTATAGTTATTCTAACCAACGAGTTTGCTGTATTGGTTCGTATTATGAAAAGTAGATACATATACCGTTAGAGTCGAAACGTGGATAAAAGTGATACATAAAAATATTCTACCCGCAGAAGCTTTCATTGTTTTTTGGGGCAAATTAACGAGCCGACTGAGCTTAGAGCTTTCACTACATACTTCGCCGCAGCTCGCTTTTTTAATCTCAACGAAATACTCTTCTTTTTAATGTCACTTACCATTTTTCCAACCGAAAAAGATTTTTCTTCTCGTGTCGGACTAATTTATTACTTTCAGAATAATTATCAGGAACTCTAAATTCAACATTTTTAAATACACATATAAATGGCGATACTTCTCCAATGTGGATATTTTTAACTTTGTTGTTGTGTGGTATAAAATTATTTATAGAAAAAGTTGTTAAATAAAAATGGTGTAAAATAAATCTGATGAAATTGAGTACTTTCTCTCTACCTTATCAATATATCACCGTTTTAAACAGGATAAGTGCAAAAAATTGCAAGCATCGTAGATATCCATGCTTTAAAAAATATAATTGATTTTAGTAACGAATAAAAAAAATCTTGAGCTGTACTTTTCGGTTTATTTATACCAATAAGCGATCAGGTATGACAGAAATTACTTCATATTTTTCAATACAATAAATAAGTTTATTGTTGTATTCCAAGAAGACATATTTTGATTAAATGAATCCTAAAAAATATTTCAATATGTGAAACAAAAATTTGTATTATTATATTATATATTTTTCACATACACACAAAGCTACCACCAAATCCTTCGAATATAATATTGTTGTTCTATTATTCAGCCAAAATTGAATAAAAGCTTTCATCAGCTTTTTATCAGGTAATTCGGCTTCTATGTGAATTTCAATTTAAAAAAAAAACGATACTACCCTTTGACTTAATATGAGTGACTGCTTCTTTGTCTCATATTTGACTGCTTTGAAAATCATCTTGAATCTGACTGATATTATCAATACTTTTGATTGGTTCGGCGGTAAATGTGTAGAGGTTTATTTTTCATATAAAATTTAATTTAATAATTTTGTTATCCACTTGTTGTGTTACAAAATGCCTTACGTGTATTGCCTCTTTGAAAAGCATCATCAGGCATAACATCGTAAGGTTTGCAAATTAACTTTTATCTTTTCCAAATCTATTTGTAAACATTACGATGTTAAGTCTGATGATGATTCTCAAACAATTGAAACAAGTGTCAAATTTTGTGACACAAATTGAATGACAAATCTATGAAATTTAATTTTATATTATTAATCTTAATTTTAAACCTAAATCTAATCATGCAATAAATAAAAAAATATATGAAAAATGTATCTAAATAATTAAAAACACAGTATTATAATAAATGAAAGTTTAATTTTTAATTTCTAAGCTCGTACAAAACAATCTCTTAATAAAGATGTGAAATAATGCGAATTTTATACCGCTATCTTGCGGCTGTCCCACACTCCTCTAGCCGCATTTAATAAAACGTACCTGGAAAGGGTTTTAAAAGCCGAAACACCATAAAAAACCGTAATGGTCATTAACGTAAAACAAAAAGCTTGTTACATACAAGTACCAAATACATACCTGCTTTCGTGGTTTCCCTACCTGTGAAAGGATACAAATCCGACCTACCCGTCTTCCGTTAAAGTGAGATAGTTATATCTTTTCGTGGTATGTCTGAAAGGGAAAGATCGTTTTTCGCTAGTGATTTCTTACCGTGATCTTTTCGTCAACGCAGAATAAACACATCTAAAGAAAAAATTCTATTCGAGTACCCTAAAATATAAAAATTTAACAGTTGAAAAGAGATTGCAATAGATATCTAGTATAGCTTTTCTCATAAATGTTCACATTTTGTGATTTCAATCCAGAATAATTCAATGACAATTGAGAGTATTATTAACAAACTTGTTTCAATCTAAAATTGTTGAAACATAAACTATGAATGTCATTTAATAATAAATAAATATAAATCAAAGTATTTTCAGAAATCAGACTCAAACATGGCTTAATAAAATACTAAATGATATTTTAGTTTCATTTTTTAACCATTTTGAAATGAGCCTGGTTTAAAATAATACCTTCAATTGGACATGGATAAAAAAAATCTATTTTAATTTGTATCATGTGAGTATTTACGATAGGAGTCACTTAGTTATACTATACCCTCTGCCTATAAGACGCACGTGGCCATCGTGTGGCACCTTCAAGAATCCTTGGCACCTTATTTCCTCGCACATTATACCAGTTTTCTTCTATTCAGAGTAGTGAGTACACCGTTATTTGTATAGTATTTTACGTCATCCCACCGATTGGAAGATCGGCTGAGGCTCTATAACCTCTGACTGTAGTCTCGTGTTTTTTTCTATATTGCAAATATAGAAAAACTTTTTTATAATATAACTAAATTACGATAAAAAAAGCATGAACAGTAAAATTATTTGCCTTTAAAATTGAAAACTCAATTCCGTGTAAGGTTTTTTGGTATTCTTATGATATAAGAATATTTTCATATTTTCATAGAAATATCATAGTGAGACATCATTTGATAATGTGATATGCCCGCTACGGAAATTATTATTTTTTAAATGAAAGTAATATTATGTATAAAGTAACCTCAAGAATAAAGTACTTTAAAGGTATCATATTTCACTATACCTTCTTTAATATAAACTTATCAAGTGATATTGCGTAAGAAAATTCTGCCCCTTTAAAAAGACACTCGACGACCTGAAATGGAATTAATAAACGTCCACAAAGGTTAAATGAAAAAATGTCTCGGGCCAGGAAGAATTGTACTTTAAAAAATTATGCCACCAAAACGTCTTAAAGTAGCTGAAATCTACGAAACATGAATTACAACCTAGCACATTAAATTTAAAAACTTTATAATTTCACACGAACATGAGTAAGTATTTAGGAATAAAAAGAGACTATTCCAGATTATTAATAGACCAATATTTTTAAGAGTAGTAAAAACATGATTTTATCGGTATATACATAACAATCTATATATTAATAGCCGATAAAATAAGTTTTCACTTTTCACTTTTCACAAATGTGTGCGTACTGATGTCCACTTCGCCCAATGATAGCGCTTTATTTTGAACACCACACTTTTTCGGCCAATTGGAATGGACGTCTTTTTATATTCAAAATTCAAATTTCCTGGCTTAGAACTAAAGCATCGTAATTATATTGAGAGAACTTTATTTGAAAGTTTGCATGGCTACAAAGTTTTTTAAATAATCAAATGTACTGATTCGATTTTTTGAAGCTATAATTATAGGGCTAGGAACTGATTTGACAGTGATTTTGTTCGGTGTCATCTTCTATTTATTAGTAGTCGATAATGTCCGTTTTGATTGCATGATTGTCACTGATTTCCCCTCCTCCTGAAGACGGTCCCCTTCCCCCACCCCTCTGCCCGCTATCGCCATCCGTTCATTTTTCTCTGACGTCTATTAGTCATGACAAAACAATTAATTTTCGTACTGACCAAAAATATTCTGTCAAGCTGGGGATCGAACCCATGTCCCTTTTTCATTCTAATCGTTTGAACAAATATCCATTGTTCCACAAAGCGATTAAATTTAGTGAGGTGGAACGTCTACTTATTTTAAAAATTTCAAACCAATAGAAATATGTTATTTCTTAGTGACCTTACGACATCTGTTAGTGAAAGATTGCACTAAACGAATTTGAATAATTGAAAATAGAATATGTCAAATACTTATGAGATATTTTTCCTTTTCTACGAAATATATTTGTTTGGATACTTGAAACATTAGCAGGGCTGTCGATATATGGTCCCAGAGTCATCATTTTTTTCGAAATATATTTGTTAGCAAACTTGAACATTATTCCAAATATAAAATAATTTACGCAATTTCTGCTCCTACGAAAAATGGTTGTTAGCAAACTTGAACATTATTCCAAATATTAAATAATTTACGAAATTTCTGCTACTACGAAAAATGGTTGTCAGCAAACTTAAACATTATTTCAAAAATAAAATATTTCACGAAATTTCTGCTACTACAAAAAATGGTTGTTAGCAAACTTGAACATTATACCAAAAATTAAATATAAACGAAATTTCGGCTACTACGAAAAATGGTTGTTAGCAAACTTGAACATTATTCTAAATATTAAATAATTTACGAAATTTCTGCTCCTACGAAAAATGGTTGTAAGCAAACTTGAACATTATTCCAAATATTAAATAATTTACGAAATTTCTGCTCCTAAGAAAAATGGTTGTTAGCAAACTTAAACATTATTTCAAAAATAAAATATTTTACGAAATTTCTGCTACTACGAAAAATGGTTGTTAGCAAACTTAAACATTATTTCAAAAATAAAATATTTTACGAAATTTCTGCCACTACGAAAAATGGTTGTTAGCAAACTTAAACATTATTCCAAAAATTAAATATTTTACGAAATTTCTGCTACTACGAAAAATGGTTGTTAGCAAACTTGAACATTATTCCAAAAATTAAATATAAACGAAATTTCGGCTACTACAAAAAATGGTTGTTAGCAAACTTGAACATTATTCCAAAAATTAAATATAAACGAAATTTCGGCTACTACAAAAAATGGTTGTTAGCAAACTTGAACATTATTCTAAATATTACATAATTTACGAAATTTCTGCACCACGAAAAATGGTTGTTAGCAAACTTGAACATTATTCCAAAAATTAAATAATTTACGAAATTTCTGCTACAACGAAAAATGGTTGTTAGCATACTTGAACATTAATCTAAATATTCATTAATTTACAAAATTTCTGCTACTACGAAAAATGGTTGTTAGCAAACTTTAACATTATTCCAAAAATTAAATAATTTACGACATTTCGGCTACAACGAAAAATGGTTGTTAGCATACTTGAACATTAATCTAAATATTCATTAATTTACGAAATTTCTGCTACTACGAAAAATGGTTGTTAGCAAACTTTAACATTATTCCAAAAATTAAATAATTTACGACATTTCGGCTACAACGAAAAATGGTTGTTAGCAAACTTAAACATTATTCTAAAAATTAAATAATTTACGAAATTTCTGCTAACTATAAAAATAAAATAAATAAAAATAAAAATAAAATAAAATTAAATTAAATTAAATTAAATTAAATTAAATTAAATTAAATTAAATAAAATACCATAAAATAAAATAAAATTAAATACTTTGCAACAAACGTTGCTGGGCAACGGGCTTACAGCTAGTTACTCTTAATAAAATAGTCTCGTAAGTATGAAAATGCAATTTTTAGGTTATTGATATGGGAGAAAGATTTGTTATGTTTGCCTTATTTTTTATAAGATTCGTTCGTATTTTGAAATCAAACAGTTTTGAATGAAAATAACTAAATTCATTTGATCATATCTTTGAAACCATAAAATCAATACGTAACCATCTTTGTTTTTTGTATTAAATAAATATCTCAAAATACAATTATTGTGAATAGATAGAATTATTGTTTTCTCATAAAAACAACATTTTTTTTTCTTAAATTTGAATCGTTCAAATTATGTACATTCTCACAAATTTTGTGCATCTTGCCTTTCGACATCTTCAGGCGTTCAAGTGTATGGATGAACTTGAACTGACCTTCGTGACGGGTCGTTAGTGACAAAATCTGTGAGAATGTACATAATTTGAACGATTCAAATTTAATATTGAAATTCCACCAAGCACCTTCAGTCGAAATCTTAATTTTTTTTTCTGTTAAATAAACATAATACCCGTGGTAAGTTGAATCTGTCCTGATCATATGAATATATATATATTTATACCTATCATTAGATAATGTATATAAATCTCTATCTGCTTCTTATTTATCAAATACAAAGATTCATAAACGAGTATCTGTTGCAGGTTGTTTATCAGTAATCTTCTTTTTTTTTCTTTTTTGGAGAAGATATGAAAAAATGGACGAGGCTAGTTAGTTGCTCATTTAAGCTCCGGTAACGAGATATGATAAAAGTAGATACGACTACATGAAAACATTACATGTCTCTTGATATTTGATAGATATAATATCAACTAATTGGAAAATCAATACATTGATCTCTCTTTTTATACGGTAGAAACGTCCCTCACAATACCGTCTAAAAATGTGTATAAAAATTCGATTAGAATAGAAAAATGTTTGATAAGATTCTTTGCATAAAAATCAATTTAGTATATCAACAAGTAGAAATCATTATTTTCATATTTAAATAATCCTCACAAAAAATATTCACAGACAATAAACAAATCCGTTTACGCATATTTTGTACGACATCGAATTCATCATTTGAGATATCCAGAGTCAATTCAATATATCTTTTTATCTTTTTAGATTTACAGGAAAAGATCTATCTGCGTATAGTACACGGAAGGGATGTAGCACCGTGTTATTTCGAAACCATGTAAAAGGGAGTCTAGTGTACATATATTTACTGGTGATTCTAACTCTGATCAAGCGGCCTAATATTGTCGACAGCGATAAGAGCTAGTTATCGGTAAACTGCAAAAAAAATATGAAAAATTAAACAAAGGTGATTTTCACAAAATTAAAATACTTAAATTTTTTTATCCAAAGATTTTTCAAATTACGAGAATTTTATGAAACGATAATACTGATTTTATATTTTAAAATACGATATTTTATTACGAAATTATTACATGAGAGTAATAATATAGTCACAAGAATAGAACAAAGGTCACTAATGAGATATTATATTAATACGTTTTTCGTTTAAAATAATTTTCAGTAAATGAAAATGTCAAACTCAGTGTTTTCCAATAAACAAAGCTCGAGTAATATGTGCTATGGTTCGTTTTAATATAATAATAAATTTTGTAAACAGTGCATGCAGTTCAGTTGATTACAATGTGAGATAGTACTAACGCATGAATTCAATAGATTTATTTTGCCCCTATGTATATGACGTTGTCAACTTGTCAGAAATTGTATTGAATATTTTTTTAATACAATGCACATTACATAATTACATCATATTCAATGACTAATAATTATTTTACGACTGTGAAATTGTTGAAATTTTTCTCATTTTATTATCCGCTACAACTTTTAGCACTTTTAAAGAGCTCACTGTGGATTCTTAGTGGAAAGGCATTAAGTATACAAAAAAATAAAACCCTTCTTTGATTGTGCTTATTTCGGATTTTTTAATTTAATTTCACACCGCTTTTGTTGATCACGAGCATTATTTACTTTGGAAAATATAAATTGATACAATACTATTAATACTTACAATAAGGTGAAGCAAACAATTAGTAAAAATTATATGAAAAGAGTTTATAAATAATGATACAAATCATAAATAAATGACAATAAATAAAATGTGAAGTCTTTCAATAAATATTAACGTTGAAATAAGAGAAGTATGTGAAAAATAAATTATCCTGGGTGTGACTGAGTTGCTACTAGATTATCCAATCCCGGGATTTCGGGATTGATTAATTTTCAATTCCGGGACCCCGGGATTCCGGGATTGGGATTTTCTCACCGAGGAATTTGAAATCCTCAATTCGCTATACTTTTTCCCCGGATTGACTCCAAACCTCGTTTTTTTTTTTAGCTCAACGAGGAATTTGAAAACCTCGATTTGGTATACTTTTATCCCGATTGTCACAGAACTTCCTTTTTTTTTTAGCTCACCGAGGAACTTGAAATCCTCTATTTGGTATACTTTTTTCCCGATTTTTTTTTTTAGCTCACCGAGGGATCTGAAATTCTCGATTTGCCAATTTCGTGTCAATTTTCGGGATTTGCTCAAAATTTAAAACTCCCAAAATTTCGGGATTGCAGCCGTATCAATCCCGGGATTTCGGGATCAGAAAATTGAACGGGATTGAATTGGATGCTCTAGTTGCTACTTCTCGCAAATCTTCTTTGCCCACAATCGACAGATTCAAACGTGCATATTATGTACAGTGTTTACAGTGCAAATAATAATTAATGCATGTTAAATAATAATTTACAGATAGTTTATTTAACAATGACCGCTTGCAATGTGAAGATGATAACATAGACTCCTTATAAAGTATTTCAGAAAAAGTTTTCTAAAAGAATTATTTGTGTAGATATTTACACCAAAAGTATTTGTTCAAGAAGTCAATGTTCTTATTTATATTTGCATTTCAAAAAAAAACGAACATTGTAAATAAATATTATATATCCATTTAATTAACGCCAAAGCTAGTTTTGCTAAATTCACAAATTAATATATACGACTCATTGTTTTAAAATAAATTTAAATTACAAGTCTTAATCGGCCAAAAGCTAGTTGTAGATGAAAATATTTCTAGAAGTCGCCATAAATAATTATGACTTTTACACGCTTATTAATTAAAGCAATTTAAATATATCGCACGTTGTACCACGCGTTAATGGCTGCCTTTAAAGCAAATTGAAAATAATTAGACTTCGATAGTACAGACAATTTCCACACGTTCAGAATATTAAAATTTAATAAGGGCTCGTGGGACCCGACGTCACAAATAAAATGGGATTTAAAAAGTGTATAATCCCTTCATTAAAAAGTATTCCACAGAAAAACGGGAAACAGAGATTTAACAGTATATAGTTGTTTTTTCATCAACGTCATTAATTCAAATGAATCATAATTGACTTAAGCGTTTTGTTAAATGTTTTATGAAGTGATACAATTAATTCAAATTAACATTGAGCTAAAAGTTTTCAAGTATAGATTTGTTTCACTTTGACATAACATCGTTGTCACCGAATACTATACTATACCAATGAAAAATCGCATACTCATTTTTTTATATATATTTTATATGCCTTTTTAAATTTCCAGTATTCAATTGTTGTATTTACAATCTTTTTTTGGCAAGTCCGGATTCTCAGTATATGGATACACATGAACTTAATATCGCTTAAACTAAATGGCTGAAAAAACCACATTCTTTTTTTTAGCGCAATGTTGCATGGTTAAAAGATAGAAGAAGTCCTGTGAAGATTTGTATCGGGCCAAGAATATGAGGAGTAGATTCGTTTCTTTTTTTGATCGTTTTTCCTTTAAAGAAAGCGACTGAATACACATAAAAGGCTGTGGTAGGACAATCAACAACCAACTTCCTACTCAAACACGAAACTTTCATTTACTAAGCGTCAGTTCAAGTTCATCCGTGCACTTGAACGCCTGAAGATGCCGAAAGGCAAAACCCGGGTCGTTAGTGACAAAATCTGTGAGAATGTACATAGTTTGATCGATTCAAATTTAATATTGAAAATCCACCAAGCACCTTCAGTCGAAATCTTAAATTATAAAAAAATTCTATAAGTCGAGAAGTAAATATTGTATTAAGAAAATCGATCGATAATATAGGCTGATAAGCTAGCATTTAGCTTAGCAGGACGCAAGTTTATAGTTTCTACCATATTTATTTATTGGTTTGGAATTTAATCAATAAAATTAAGGCGCCTAGTATCAAACACGCCATTTTGTGGTCTTTCTGAGAACACTGTTTCCGGTATGGAATTTTAATACCTACAGTTACAATTCAATATTTGTTTCAGTTTCATAATCGTAATAAAACTATGGAAATCAACTTTAAAAAATCGTTTTTCTGCCAAAAGTGAAAGGCATCTTGCTATCATATCGGCAAAGTCATTGATGGTCAATCAGATGGCAGGATTTGTATCAGCTGATTGAATGTCATTCAGTATTTTGTACGGAAAGTAATCTGTTAACGTTAAGACTTAACGTGTCTGAATTTGTCGTAAATTAGTGTTTGAAAGTTAATTTGTATTAACTTATTTGGGGATCATTATAAACTTGATTCCTCACTAGAGTCAATAAACTCGTATATAACGGCAAGTTCTCAGTATACAGATTATACACATTACACTTATAATCAATTTGATTTAAGTGGCTGAACTATTAACACTTTCATTATAATTGATATATATATTTTTTAAGCGCACGCATGGTTCTGCTCGGGTCATGAATGTGAAGGGTAGACTTCTTTTTTCTGTTGATAGCGTTGTGGAAGGCGGTCATAAAATTTAAACTCCATATACACAACGGGTGGTGGTGGGAAATCAACTTGTTTTAAAATTCGTTAAAAGGAAAGTAAACAAACTTTCAGCTGTCTTAAAAAAATAAAGTAAAACCGTGTTTAATGCCGGACGACTCAATTCAATTCTATTTAGTATTCAGTTTTTTATAACTATAATATTACATACATAATTCTTGTGAAACTTTTCTACTTATTTTTAATTCTATCATATTTCATTTAAACTCGCGTTCACATTATAGTTAGTAATACCGTGAAAATACTTCCATGCAGTAGTAGTTGGTAGAGTGCATCGCTTAGAGTGGGCAACCGGAGGCCTTAATTGGCGTACTAAGTCCCGCCCGACGAGTTTGATCGAGAGTTACGACATCTTGAACCGGCCCCGACTAAGTGGGGCCATAATTCTCATTCGATGTCGGCTTGCCACGACCTCATTGTGTGTGCATACTCTGTACTATACCGGTTATAATATGTCGATGCTTGTAAACATTTTAAATGTATAATTACAGCACAAACATGCATATCGATCAGTTATTATAATTGGTGAAGTTAATTATCTTATGCCTGTTTTAGATCTTATGTCTGCCGAGAGAGTGAACTCGGCTGAATTCAAAACAATCTAAACGCAACGTACATGAACTGGCCGAGTGATCCGACGAGTGATTTTAAGTGAGCGAGTGAATATAAAAATGCTATTTCCTAGTCTGAGAGGATTTTTTTACGACTTGCTCGCTCACATTTTTGGTTTGTCAAAACAGATATTTTACGATTTTTGTTAAATCCAACGAAATGCACATAAAAATTAACTTAACCGATAAATAATACTTATATGCATGTAGAAGCTTACTCTATCAATATACTGCTCTTACTCGATTGGCTTAAAAGAGGTTTTAATATTTTATATTACTCTGTTGAGAGTCAATTGGTTAAAATTTCCGATCGGAAGCATTCATACATAGCTTTCATTGAAGATATTTTTTTTATTTTCTAAGCTAGCGGGAAGTAGCAAAAGCTACTAATTTTGTAGTAACCTCACTCACTACTACCCTAGCTCATTTCTCTTTTCTGTAAAAGAGTGGTTGATCAACTGAGTAGCACGTAGAATCTAAATACACCACATCATCAGCAAAAACGGACAATTAAAAAACGATATTTTTTTTATTACTTAATCATTTTAGTTGAAATGGTTTAAAAAATAAGATGCCACGATTATAAGCACCACGAAATTTTTGAGACTTCTCTATATGAGGGTGTATGGATATTACCCATGGCTTTATCCAACTGACTTTCTCTTAGGCATGCTAAACTTTAATAGTTTGAACGTTCGAAGAGAAATGTATCTGGCAATATATTTATTTCGACTCATACGTGGCCAAAATGAGAATTCCACCATTCTTGAGAATGTGCATCTAAATGTTCCTGATTATTTTTTGAGAAGTCGTGGACATGAATTGTTTGTTCTCCCAAGGTGTAGAACTAGCCTGCCAATGGGGATGCCACTGGGGAGAGTTCAACACTATTGCTTCAGATGTCGACATATTCCACGTAGACGTGGGTGATTTCCGACGAATACTATTTGTTTATGTATTAAAGTAGAGTTTGACGGAGCTTACTCAGTTGACTTCCTTGCCATTTTTTTCTACCGCTTTTAATATTAAATTGTTCTATATTTTTTTTCTTCATTGTAAAAGTTTTAAATTTATAATTTGTCAACCTTTTGCAATGTTCATTAAATAAATAAAATAAACCACTGTATTTTAATAACAATAGTAACATCTTAAATTTCAAAAAGTTACTTTTCAACTACTTTTGTTTTCTGTGTTAAATTTATCTTTATCTTGTAACGATATCGTATGAACAAAAAGACCACATTCAGCCACTTCAACTAAGTTAGTCCTAAGAATGTAATTGTAAACAGTTTTAGAAGCACTTAAATAACCTTTGTACTTCGATCCTTAACTCAGGTGTTCAATATTGCTGTAACAATATCAGTTAAAAGTAACTGCATTAGTTTACAAATCAATTATATTCCTTATGCTATAATTAAATAATAATTTGATAAGAAATGAATTCTGAATAATTACTTAAGTAAGGACACTAGTTTGTTTTAAATAATAAAAAATCATTTTAACTAGACTAACGAGCAAAATCTTATAAAAAAGAAACATTTAAAAAATGTTTTTAATTGTTGTTACCAATATGTTCATGTTTTAAGCTCCATCTTTTTGCGAAATAAAGAAATAAATAAAAAAAAAACAAGCAGAAATGCAAAAACTCCATATATTATGTTAACTATGTATTATCAACACGTGTCTCCTTAAAACTCAAAAAGAAATATTGACTGTTAATATCATTTCTATCTTTATTTCTTATCATTGCGTTAATTAAAACATAACAACCGTTTGAACTTTGACACTTTATTTATTATTATCTGATGTATTTCAACTGGAAATAATAAATTCAAAATACTCGTGATGAGCACAGCCAGTCCTGATATTAAAATATAAATGTGAAATCAGTATTAAAGAGTTATTTATTTTTTAATATAATGCCTTTCCATCAAGTATTGAAAGTAAAAAAAATATTCCGTAAACATTTATGAATAGAACGATAAAGTTGAATGTAATGGTTTGTATTTTAAAACAATGGGTAAGTGTTTTTTTTTCGAAAAAATACAAATTTCATCAAATCAAAGCGTTACATACGCATAATTTAATCAATTAGTTAGGTATTATTTGTTGTTAAATATAATTAGTTTTTATCAAAACATGATACCTAACCTTTGATGGTATTTAACAAATTAACGCCACGTCGAAAATAAATGACTACATCATAGTTGCAAGACCGTTAGTATAGACGCCGATGCATAGTGTTATTAATTCAGAGCGTTTCCAGTAGATAAAGTTACATTAAAGAAACATGCACGATAATTCATTATATTTTGTTCAACAAAAACAGGGTTTTCAAAAACAAAATCTATGGCAAACATTTTTTAAACGTTTACTGTGGGGAAAATTACCCATGACAGTTTGGCTCATGGTTTTTCCGGTGAGTCACGTAAACTTCGTAGCTTCAAATATAAATAATGTTATATTCAATAATTCGATTGTGACACCATTGCAGATAGTGAATTCATTCGGGATCAATTTTAAAGCACTATATTTCAATTTTAATTGAGATAAGGGGGTTCTTATAATGAATTAAAATTAAATATAATCACGTTGAGTTCCTTTATTATTATAGATATTCATTGGTTTCTCTCGGCCATGAAGTTTTAAACAGTTATAAGTCATTACTTTTATCTATCACTCTTATTTCACAAAATGGTGTATAAAATTACCTAACGTTAGGACTGAAATAGGCTTTACGTTATTTTTTTATTTAAAGCTCTTAACACACACTATGATATTATTGTGTAGTCGCGAATTATGATAACGAGCAAAGAAGTGCTAAAATTATGAAAGATAATTTTTAATTCAATTTTCACCACTTAGAATAAATTATTTGATATGAAATATATTTTTATTTATATACGCTCTATATGTGAAATATACGAGATTATTTCATTGTCATCCAACCTTTGCCGTCATGGAAAAGGATACAATGATATGGTTAGAAGTTTAGTCGTTTTGAACTAATATCTCTCTCCTTGCTGCGTCTTGAGTGAAGGATTAAAAACATTGAATATTTCCTAGTGTTTGGATTGTATTTTAAAAATCAGTTGGCGCATTTATTATACCAGTTTATTATGGATAAATAATGAAAGGCAGGTAATTGTCTCTTTTATATAATTCTTTACTGGATTTTTGTTGGATAGGCATAAATCTATTTATGTTTTGACATTACAATTATCTATGTGACATGAAATATCTATGCAAGCTAGTGGCTTCCTTTATATTTACCAACATCCGCCAGTACGGTAACGATAGAGAAATAATCACGTTTTAATAAAGGAAGCAAAATGAACATGAGAAATCGCTTGTTTAAGATATTTTCATACTTCCATAAAATTGCATTCTATGTGTGCCATCTTGACAATTTTTCTTGTTGCAATTTTACCTACAAACTTTACCTTCTCAAAATAAGTTTGAAAAACAGCAAATTTGTAGAAAACAAATTATTGAAAGAATTGGTAGATTATTTTCTTTATATATTTTATGAAAACCTCTAAAATTCATATTTTGTCTTTATTTCTAGCACATTGTTGAAATTTGTTTCGCTTAGGCCAATTCAGCCACGGCGATCAATACATGACACTTTAGAAAAAAAACATTAAAAAACTTCATTAATCCAAATATAAAAACAATTTAAAATGCCTCTCTTTTTACTAACTACATACTTTGTAATTCATTTTACATTGTTATTTTTAGCGTTGAAAAATAACGAAGCACTTTTTTTTATTTTCTTTTAACAGCCAACAGTTTTAAGGCTAGCTGTAAAATTGTAAATTTTATTTAACGACGTAGTATGTATGAATAATCTATAAACTCAAAATATATCATACAATATAGCGGTCATTCTCTGCTTGGTTAAATTTTATAATGGTTCGTTTATTTTACTGTTAACAGTAAAAAATAATTTATATATTATTCTAACAGCATTATTGTTAAGGTAAATCTAGTGCAAATATAATATTAATTAGCTAATACTCTAAACTTTAATGATATAATATAAAATATTCTGGTGTTATTTTTAACGATATACATCGCAGTCTAGAGGTTGATTATCTTTGAAATTTGTATACTGAGATTTTTTAGTTATGACTTTTGTGTCCAAATAAATGTCTGTCATAAGGTTACATACCTTTTTTTATTATTATTCGATAAACTTGTTTTTCCTTTCTGCATCACACCGAAGATGATTTCTCCTCAATGATACAGTTAAGATACATTTTTTAAATACAATTTGATAGGCAACAATAATCGATAATGAAAAATATAAAGATATTAATAAAGGTAAATTAAATACATAGAATTGGTATAACAAAAAAAAAATAATAATAAGCAAGAATGATAGTTAATGGCACTAATTAACATCTTTTAATTTTGAGACAGATGTGATTAAGGATTGAATGGTGAGGGGCAGGGAAGGTAAACTTTTTCTCCAAAAGAAGTAGCAAATTTCTTGAAGTGACAGAAATTTTCTGAAGATGAAACTAGATCTGGATGCCCGATAGGACCATCACGGTTATTTCTACATAACGAAAACAATATACTTCTTTCTACGGACATAATCGGACAATTCCAGAGAATATGCTCTGAGGATAGGTTACATACCTAATATACAATATGTTCTTTGACTAGAAAAGAATGTAAGGGAGACACGTTGATTTTATTTTTAAGTGGTGGTTTTCATTACAAATTTCCGATCCCGGTAGCCGATTGAAATCGCTCTATTAAGATATTATATAACATTTCCCACGCGATAAATTCCGGCATTGACGAGAATGTGAAAGTTAATTTTCCTGATTATCTTTTGAAGAATCGTTGAAATGATTTCTTGTTCTTCTAATATGTAGAACGAGCCTGCCAATGGGTATGCTACTACGGAGAGCTTTATCAGTTTTTAATCGGTATTGCGTCGGATGTCAACATATTCCGCTTAGACATCAGTAAGCTCAGAAAAGTATTATATGTTATGAACTAAAGTGGATTTTGTCGGAGCTTTTTACATTGCAAAACCAATAAATTTAAAACTGTAATTTTTCGCAAAGCACGTGAAAATAAATAAAAATTGTATCTTATCTCACGAGTGTTAATTATTAAGAAAAATACGAAAGATAAATTTAACAGTTAAATATTGAAGGAATAAAATAATTATTGTAGAAAAAACACAGTGTTTTTTATTTCTTTTACTCATTGAATGCGATGCAATAATAAGAAAATAGCAAGCCATTTTGAATTATTTCTATTAATCAAAACACGTTATTTTACTTTAATTATTAATAAAAGCTTAATAATAGTACATTAATAACTTACCCTTACGAAACAGTTCTTTTCAAATATGCCGTTTTGAGTTGTGATATATAATAGTTTTTCTTGCAGGTGTAATTAAATATACGGTCTTTAAAAGTAGAAAACGCTGTAAAACACTACCGTCTACATTTCCGATTCATATGGAAAACAACCTCAGACATGCAGTAATTTTCTTGCTTCTATCTGCACTGAGTGCACTTTAATTTAAGCTTTTCAAATCCTCTTTAAAATACTGTCACTGCATGAAAATGACACTTCAGTATGATGCATATTATAATTACTGTCATACCGAATCTATGATTTGACAGAAATTATATACTCTACAATGTAGTCTATTATCTGTCTACAGTGAATGGAGGGCTCCACAATAGAAATTTGTCGAAAAGAAGTTATTGCATGCTTATATATATCTTTTTTTTTTAATTTCGATTATTATAAAAATATTTTAGTGATCAACGTTGTTGTCTTACGTGACGGATCTGACGGGTTCGAATCCCAATACGAGCAACATTTTTTCAATTGATTTTTCGATAACTGTTCAACGGCATGGATTTCTGTGATGTCTAAAAGTTCCCACCCTAAAATCCTTACTACTAAAATAGGCGTTGGTCAACTGAGTAAATAACAATTCTTGCAGAAAACCTTCCGTTGATATACGCTAAATTCTCCACACTGGGAGCGGATATGAATTTAAAAATACATAATTTAATTTTATAATGAAAGTTCCAAACAGTGAAGATTGCGCACATAAATTGTAACGTAAACAATTTAAGTTAATTGTTAAAAATATTTTCGTTCATTATTTTATAACGTTTTAATTATAATTGTATTTGGTTGAATTGTTTTATAACTTTAAAATGTTTATTATTTAGATCATATGCACCTAAATCTGCAATGGGTTGCGCGTGCAATCGTACAATTTTGCACATTTGCTATTGTCCGCATCTGACACCAACTAAAATTTATGTTTAAATTTGAAATACACTAGAATTATGCATGATGTTTTATAGGCTTCAATTTGACAAGTATAAAAATTATGATATCAAAATGATAAAATAACAATTAATGATGCATTTTTAATCAAATAAAAATACAGAGCATACATCGCGACATAGTTTAGTATAATGGATATATAGAGAACTGGCAGGGAGGCATCTAAGACAGGTGGTAGTGAGTCTGAAGCCCGGAATTCTTAGAGGGTTCATTATTAATTCACAATGCTTTTACCCACGCCGATAAGACCCTTACTAGGTGACTGAAAGCGCTGTTTGTCTCTACATTACTTTGCTCTAAAGATTGGAAATTCGACAGTTCAGTGATCTAGTGGCAGCTGAAAGGTAATAAACGGTTCAGGGATGCCTTAAGACCAGTCGATCAATATAATAACCTAGTTCGATAAAAATACTTTATACGTTATTAAGCAAACCAAAATTGTCTTTCAGTTTAATGAGAATCGTGACAACTTCTAATGACTTAGTGAGAAAGTAATAATAATGTTTATGGCTTTGTTTAATATATATATTAAGCTTTAAAATAAATATTTGACATTACAGCTTACGCCAATGCGTCAAATATTTTGAAGTTGAAAGATCATACGAGATATACTCGATGAGAATTTTTGTCACATGAGATTAACTCAAGGAGAATTGACTTCACCAACACCCATGTCTTAGATCTCAAATTAAAATTGAAAAAAATCCAATCTGACATTGACATTACCGGGAATCGAACCAAATCTATATATTTTCAATATATATATTAAGACAACTAGGATACCACGATAGTAGACCTGCGTTTCCAATTGCAATATTAGTTTTTTTAGTTAGTTTGTATATGCGGTCCAGTTGGTGAGGTGGTTGCTTGGGTACGAGTTCGATTCCCGGTAAGGTAAATGACAAATATACATTTTTACAATTTAAATTCGATACTTAAAACGTGGGTGTTTGTGATGTGATGAATTATTCTGCTCGAGTAGACCTTGAATGACTTACAAAAAATATTATCATCGAGCTTATCTCGTATGAGATTTCAACTTTAAAATATTTACATTAGCTGTAATTCTTTCAATATCGCTATACATTACATTAATAAAGCTTGTTTATTAATCTCTGGCGATATTTATCACCTCAACAAAAGTAAAACTTCAATGTTATACAATGTGTCGCCCGCTGTGGTCTAGTTGGTTAGAGCTTGCTTTACCGACCAGGTGGGTCTAGGTTCGATTCCCGGTAAGGTCAATGACAAAATTGGATTTTTTTCAATTTTAATTTGAGATCCAAGACATGGGTGTTTGTGAAGTCAATTCTCCTTGAGTTTATCTCATGTGACTTTCAAAAATTCTCATCGAGTATATCTCGTATGATCTTTCAATTTAAAAGTATTTGACGTATTGGCGTAAGCTGTAATGTCAAATATTTTTTTATTTAAAAATTAAAAAAAAAATAATAATAATAATAAATTTATATTTTGATTTTTTTATTGTTCTTTTATTAACAACATCGATTTATAACTCTATAAAAGACAATGCATTAAACAAGGGACTGCAAAGCAAGTAGAATATATCAACACCGGTATTACAAATATCAAATTATAAAATAAAGCGAAATATAAAACGACTTAATATATAATCATGTTTAGTAAATGTTATAATATAATTTGTAATATAAATTAGGATGCTAGAGTAAATAAGATGATGTTTTGTGTATCTATTCTAAGCCAGTATATATGGCTGCGTATATGTAGGTTTTAACATACATAGTTCTGATGAAGGCATAAGCCGAAATAGCTATTGAGTAATTTAAAAAAAAATAAGAACTAAATACTCCATATCATCAAATCAGATATTTTTTCTTTCGATATATTTACGGCACGTTTATAAAATAAAATAATTTATCAATAAAATTAAAAGTAAGAGCATAAATATGATTTTGTATACAATAATATTTCACTGCGTGTTTCCAATCAGCTTTCCGTCCTTACGGCATCTACCGCCCGCCCGTTAATGGTAGCTTTATTGTGCGTTGATGTACGTCCGACAATATAACGGTCCGTCAAATGTCGTATGTACCTACCTACTCAGCGATTCAGTCCCTTGCCTTTTGTCAGATTATTGAATAAATAATGAGTGCAAAGTGAGACACAAAATGTATCTTACACTTGAGAGGTTTAAGTGTGTCTTGACCAATCTTGGCACTTAATTTAACGACAATATCACCAGTCTCTTTGTCTAAAATTAGAAGCGGAAACGGTCCAGTAAAGTACAGCCATATAGCGATTAATAATAATATATCTTTATTCTTCAAAAAATAAGTTGAGAAGCTTGGGGTAAAATACAATCAAACAAAAAGTTAAATATATTTAAAATTTGCTTAATTAATTGAAAATATATTATTCGTATTTTTTAATCCATGTCCGCTTTCACTGTAAAGCATATGGTTTCTTAATGGAGGTATCTCACCTTCTACAAAAACTGTTTGATACTCAGTCGTTAAATCTTTCTTTTTCAAAGATCGGTTTCGTTACGCCCAGTTATTAAAGGATCGGAAAGGGTGAGAGGGAATTTTCACAAAAATATCACAAAACCCATGCCTGCGAGCAGTAATCGATAAATCAATAGAAAAAATTCTGTTCGTACTGGAGCTCGTCGCTAACATTTTTATCTGCGACTTAAAATTGAAAAACACAAATTAATTGACGTCCCAAAACAAATATTACAGAAAAATGGTTTTTTGACTTCAAATCACAAAAATATTGTTGATATTTTTTATTTTTGTAAATGATTCAGTTTTAATTGATTTATAAAAGAAAATTAAAATAAAACAGCTGAAGTAAATTCCGTTACATTTTGTTTCGGCAACAATAACACATGTCTGTTTTTACAACACAATAAAATATCACTCATGCAGCGAACAGATTTCCAATTCATGAAATCAAAATTAATTAAAACGCGCTGCCTATTATTTTATGAGTATCAGTTACCGATTGTAATTGAAGAATAACTCAATAAAATAATTCCGAATTCACTTTTTGTTATTTTTCAATTAATTCTTGCTTTGAGTACGATTTGCGATCAATTTGCCAAATAATTGAAACATTTAATTGTATAACATATTGTTAAAATAATCAATATTTAAAAATTAAGTAAGGTTAATTTAGCTATTGTTTTTACTGTTGATACTGACGGGTCCGTGGTCTGATTCTTTGTCATCCCCCAATTGTTTTACTTTATTCCATGATATGCCAGCACCAAGAATACAGCCCAACGGTTGTTGGACCCCACTGGTCGTAAGAAAAGGTTCTTCGGAAACATCTGAACCAGGTGAATCAGCCAGTTCATACGTCTCTCAATGATCACTGACGTAACAGAACACTGAATTTCCCGTTACTTAATATCCCTAGTTTCCCGGGAAATCCATCCATTTCAACTAAATATTCGATTCTTGAAACTACAGTATACACTTTTATTGAGTCTTTATTAGGCGCTATAATTAGCTTCGGTAAAATGCGAGCGTTAAACAAAAAAAATATTTAGTTTAAATCGTAAACAGTGACGTCTTATTATTTCAAGAGCCATTATCGTAATTTTAGTCTTGTTAATATGAGTCATAATTTATGCATATCAATGTTTTCAAAATTATTCATATAACGTTACGATTAACGATATATTTAAAATATATAAGCACACTTAACGTAATTCAGAATAAAAACTTGTTTCCTAAAATTTCTTTTGCTGTGATGCAAGTACGGCCACGTCCATAAAAATTCACATTGATAATTGAATGTAAATGTGGTTTGGAAGAAGTGGGGCACTTGGCAGGGAAACGACGTCGACGCGACGCACTCAGTCCGGCGCCTTATCGCTAACGACGTCCTACGAGTTGACTCTATCACAAAGCTGCTTCTTCTAACGGCCTTTGAAGGTTCTCCCATGAGACTGAGGCTCACTATATGTTCTACACTGCACACTATTGTGCCTCACTCAATACACATAAGACAAGAAGAAAAATAAATTCAACGTAACTAACCAATACTTCTCCATATTAAGTCTTTCTTCGTTAATTGTTAGAATAAGTTTATCTTTATTTAAACATACGCTTTGTATTACTTTTTTAAAAAGTTTATTAACAGTTACTTCTTTTGGTTCATTATATTTAGTTTTCTGTAGACTTAAGATAAAGTTTTTTCATAATTCATTTCCAATTTCTCTCTAAAATATAAATATATTATATTACTCAAAGAAAATTGTACATCTAAAATGTACACATTATTGTACACTAGCTATTCCTTTAATAAGCTATAACAAATTATTTACGACATATATTATTATTTAGATATACCATCTTTTTGGCTGCCGGCTTTTTTTTCAAAGAATTAACTTCTTTTGCGAGGATTATAAATTCAGCTTGATAATTTATTTAATAGTAGAAAGAGATAGTAAAAAGTTAATCTCAAGAAAAATTAAAACTTCATTAAACGACCGGGCTAGGTCCATTCAAACCATAAAATCTTTATATATTTCGGCCTGTCATACTTTAAAAGTATTATCCTGTCTTCACGTAAGGCACTTTTATATAATTAAGGAAGAGTGCATACTTAATTCGAAATGAAAAAGGTAACTGGCCTACAAAAGCTTTTGCCGTAAAACTAAACTGAAATAATGTGAAAAGCTTTATTAGGCACTGCCCTCTGCCCGACAACAAAGTACTCACGATAACTTTGCCGGTGTGCCTCAAAACTTTATATCCTCAGAACCTCTTTTTAAAATGGATCATTGGGTTAAACACGCAATAGGAACGAATAAATAACTTATTATTTGACATATCTGACTTGTTTTTGAACAATATTATAATAAATAAGTCAAGGAAATGATTTGTGAGAGCATATTTTTTATGTATATGGATACTATTTTCTGATAATTAGTTATTCAACAAGAACTTGTTTAAGTCATCCGCTTAATCTTTCAATTCAAACTAGAATTGCTTTGATGGTTGGCTTTAAATTATATATACAAGAGTTTAAGGCTACGTAGCACAGTCTATTTCTACTACATAATCAATTAATTTTGCTCTTTTGTGGTGGCTTTATTTTTTATTTGTAAAATCTCCGTTTTTCTTAATGATAATAATCATGTGCACTTATATAATTAACTTGCAACATTATTTAGCTCTAAAATAAACTGTTGAAAATATTTTTACTATATATATTGAATAAATATTTACTTGATAACAAATATATTGGTATACAGTAAAAAGTGTTTATCCCTTTATAGTATATAATATAACTGATCGTTATTTTAAAATCTGGTCAAAGTCAGAACAAATCTCTCTTTGAGACACTTGCAAAACTTAAAAGTAATTTGATACAGTTTGAGCATCAAAGATTCGGCCCAAGCAATTATGTTCAATATTTTAATTTCATTAAACCGCGGTTATTCACAGTGTGTTTAAGACGTATTATGAATTCCTTAGACAGTTACCAAGAGCTTCGCTGATAAGAGAAAGTGTTTTAATACACTACGCCATAAACAACGTAAGTAATCCACTTTCTACTGGAGATAATTTCTTCAGCCGGATAAAATATATTTGACAGTTCGTATTTGTCGGGTCCGTGGTGCAGTGGTCAACGTCCTTGGCTGTGACGGATCTTACGGTTTCAAATCCCAAGACTAACCGCATTTTTTCAGTGTGTGTGTTTTGTATCTAAAAATTCCTTTCCACCCTTCCTATCCTAAAATAACAAGAGCGATTTGCTTACCACTAATCCTATCTTACCCCTATCTTTTATATCCCTATATGTACTCCCAGTTAAAAAAAAGATAGTTTGAAAAACTAAGTAAAATGTAGTACTCGAAGAAAAGTTTATTTTGAGGTGTCTGTAATAGGAATTCATTTGCTTGAGATTTGGAGCAGACATAGATTTTAAAAAAGATGTGTCACGATCATTAACGACTTGAATTATCGGCTGGATTTTACCAGAAACAATAATATGGTAGTTGCATTTCTGTTGTTTCTTTAATAACCGCTTTTGTGTGACTAATTAAATACTTTTCTATATTCTCCAAGTCCACCACCGAAAATTATAAAATGAGTTTTTTTCCTTATGAATTCCATTTACACTCTACTCGTTCCTATTGTTTAATATATATTTTTTGCACCTTTTTCAATAATAGTATTTTTTCACCGATGAATACATAAAACACAGGCTATGCATTGCATAATAATGCGTCTTTCTTCCATTTATTCAAACAGGAGTTTATTCTAAATTGCCATCATTAATTATTACAAAATACGAAAAAATAGAAGCAGATGAAAACTGATAATAAAAGTTTCACTATTTAAGTTATTTTTGTTGTGTATTTAATTTTTAACAATTACATATGTCTCTCTCTCTCTGATTGTTTGAACTAACAATCCATTTTTTAGGTAAATTTTAGTGATGCCATTTTTTATCAAGATAAAAAATAGGATTTTAATAATTTACAAAAATATGCCACTTACTACTTTTGCTGTTAGAACATAGTAATATTTTCTCGCTGAACAGAATTAGTTTTGATCACAACTTAAATAAATCCATTTGCAGTGTGTAATTTGTTTCTTTTTATCTTGAATAATAAAACAATATAAAAATACTAAAGTAATATTCGCCTATATGTCGCCTGTGTGGTCGAGTGGTCAACGGTGTTGGCTTCGGCTACAGAGGGCCCCGGCTCAAATCACGGTACGGACAGTTTTATAAATTGATTTTTCAATCGATTTATGAATTTCTGTTCAAAGGCATGGATGTATGTGATGTCTTGAATTCCCCCCTCTCACCTTTCTTATCCTATAAACGGGGCGTATCGACAGCGATTAGCTTACCACTAATCCTGTCCTAGCCCAATCCTTCTATCCCTACTCTCTTTGGAAAAAGAGAGGTTGAGCAACTGAGTAACAAGCAGTTCTCGCAGAAACACTTCTGTTGAGATAAACTCCATTAGGAGTCCATATGCTCCACATTGGGAGCGGACATGGCTTAAAAGTAATATTTGGAAGTCATTTCGAAGTAAAAATGTATACAAAGCATATTAAAACAAAGATAACACAAAATAACATTTTAAAACTGATCTCAAAGTGTTTTTTTTTCTGTTTCACGTACCACTTTGAAAGGATTAGATTTTATTTCAACAGATGGTCCGAAAGTGAAATAAATTTCCTTTACAAAGATGCGTAAAAAATAAGGCCATTGGAGCTATTGTATTATTACGGTTGAAGTTATTCAAAACTTTTTGTGACAGGAGCAGAAAAATTCGGGATTAATTATAAGGCTTAAAAATTACTTTATCTGTGACTGTTTCAGATGGAAATAATTAATTGTCATTTTTCTTTTTTTACCCTCTTTGCGAATACTGGGATTATTAAACAGCATAGAAAATTGTGTAGTCTTGGGACTTGTTTGGTCATTTAAGCATTTTTAAGTTTCATAATTATTAGCAACCCAACGTAATCAAAACAAATACTTGTATAAATCGGATGTTCAGTGTCCTTTCTGTTTTGCCGATATAAAATTTTGTACAACAAGAGCATTGCAATCTATAAATCCTGGATTTATTTAAGTAATGTATTTTATCTTTATTGTTAACTAATAATTTGCCTAAAGAGTTTTAAAGCTAGTTTAACACTATCAGCTAGCTTTTTTTTTTAATTTTAAGACTTGTGTTTCCTAAATAAATGATTCTACGCCTCATGATAAGATAAGCTCTTTTTCCAGGAAATTTTGGAAATAAATCGAGCACAACTGCATAGTCTTCTGATTTTAAATGAAATATTAAACCTACCGGGATCTCCACTTCTATACCCTATATAATCATATAATCATAAAACCTTTGCCGACAAACAAATAAATATAATTCTTGAAAATACTTACTACTCAAATCTGTTGGCATTACCATGAGCTTATTCTTTTCGCCGGCAATGGCTTTGGACTCAGTGATGCATTTATTTCTTATATAAACACGAAACTTTCATTTACTAAGCGTCAGTTCAAGTTCATCCGTGCACTTGAACGCCTGAAGATGCCGAAAGGCGAAACCCGGGTCGTTAGTGACAAAATCTATGAGAATGTACATGGTTTGAACGATTCAAATTTAAAAATATGTTATTTTATTTTTTTATCATTTCTATTACCAATGTGGGACACATCGTCACCGTACTGGCAGAAGTTGATAAGTAACTAATTTGAAAAAAAATAGAAGTACACAATGAGATTTTTAAATATCCATTTTTCGTGTGGAATATTTAATTCATTTATTCCATTTATTGTCTCAGTTGCTTAAGTTTTTTTAATCGCTTAGTAATTATTATCAATTCATATGTATTTATTTATTTAATTAACCTTCCACAAGGTTGGCAAATTAAAAATTTAAATCTTTTACAATGAAGAAAAAAAATGTACGATTTAATATTAAAAGCAGTAGAAAAAAATGGCGAGGAAGTCAACTGAGTAAGCTCCGACCAACTTTACTTTAATACATAAAAAATAGTATTTGTCGGAACTCACCCACGTCTACGTGGAATATGTTGACATCCGAAGCCATATTGTTAAACACCGTTAAAGCTATCTCCAGTGGCATCCCCATCGGCAGGCTGAATGTCAAGGCAAGCAATTGTTCTTGTCTACCCATTGCTTACTTTATTTTTGTCCACACATCCACATACATCTTTTGATATTTTAATATTATAAATGTATCCACGAAAATTTTAATATCTAGACCAGTGCTCCGCAACCTTTTCTCACCTACGACACACCAAAATTCTTCCTAGAATTCCGCGGCACACCAAAAGCATAAACATATAGGTATTAAATTGATACACAATTTTTCGTTTTTAATTTGAAAAGTATACATACATAAAACTATAATATATTTACTTTTATGCAATCTTAATAATTGTTATAAAATAATAACTAATTAACGTGATACCTGTGTTTGTTTTAATGAACACAGAGGTTTTAATAATAATTCAATTAAAATAATTTTTCATTATGTATTTGACCGCGGCACACCGGTTGCGGAGCACTGATCTAGACTATTCAAAAAGCTTAAATGTTTCAATTGCTGTTAACTCAGAACTTTTAATTTGTTTCTTAGCATTTTTTGTCTGCCAGTGCTGTGGCGATACGCGCTCATGAAGTAGCACTTTAACAGATTTTTTTTCTACGAAAACTGCTAGTTATTCAGCCTCTCCAGTTTTAGAAAGCAAAGGTAAAAATTTAGGACAGGGATACTAGTACGTCTCGTTCTTCAAATTAAGTCGGAGTTTTAGACATCGCAAGCATTCATTTCTTCAAGCACTTTCAAAAAATAACTGTTCGTAAATAATTCGTACTGTTATTTGAACCGTTTCAATCGGGCATGTAGCCCAGTAGACAACGTCATTGGCTTTGGTAGCAGTGCTCACGGGCTGTAATCTTATTACTGAAATTTCAATAAATTGATTTTTCAACCGAATTTTTGATTCCGTTTCAAATGTATGGATCACTATAATGTCAATTCTCATTCCATCTTAAAAATGAGTCGCAGTTAACATGAATAGCTAACCACTTGACATGTCTTACCCCTATAGTTTTTACCCTTACTCTCGTCGAAAAAAAGAGACTGGGCAACTGATTTACGTAAGTGAAAAGCCGTACTCATAGAAAAACTTACGGTGAGATAAACTTCGTTAGAGTTTTGATCAGCGGCGGCCGGTCGATGTGGCATTGGATCATTGCACTCCTTGTATATGCAGGGGCGGTTATATTTCATGAAATAATATTCAAACATAACATTTATACCATTCACTCATTTTAAATTCTTCATGTATTCATTGTATAAAATAAAATGTTCTAAAATATTTATTACAGACAATAAAATAAATGAAGAAATTAAAATTAGTGAATGGTATAAATGTTATGTTTGAATATTATTTCATGCAATAAACCGCCCCTGCATATATAAGAGGTGCATTGATCCAATGCCACATTGACCGGCCACAACTGGTTTTGATTTCACATCACATGGTAGTGAACATAATTAAAAAAATATTTTCACAATTCAATAAACATATTTTTGGGTTATACGTATCGAATCCTACAGAAGCTGAGAAAACAAAAAAAGCAACAATAACAGTTTAATACAAAATAATTACTTATAAAATGTTAAATAGTTAGCATTTAAAAGGAGTTTGTTAATTTTTGTTTTTTTTTGTATATATTATCATAAAACGGCTTAATTGAAATACTTAAATACCCGGATGCTTTGTTTGGATTTATTTATACAATGGCCACTATAAAAATGTTTACGCCTAAAGTTGGGGCAAGAAATTAGGAATACTCCAAACATTGTTTTACTGGCCTCTTGGAATAAACTCAACTGCACTTAAAGACTTTATCTAGAACTGTGACAGTTATAAAGTTCTGAATGCTCGGCATTAATTTGGAATTGCTCGCAAAAGTTCCGTCCTGGTGTCGGAGTTTTTGTTGATCTGTTTAAAATACAATTTAGCCTTTTGTTTCTTCAAATGTTTCTAATTAATCATTCAGCATTTAACAAAGTTCTCAATGATCAATCATTGTAGCTTTGCCTAATTGGTCGACTTAAACAAGTTATTTTGCAAGTTCTGACAAGAGTTGGGAATTTCCGATTCATAGCTATAGTGCAGTGATACGCACAATTATTGGCTCGCGGGGCAACCTGCTGCCCAAACTAATTGCATCGGTCCAATATCAAATACAAATCTCATGGAAATAATTAAATATTTTGAATCCTGCAATATTTTTAGATTACTTTTTGAGTTGAACGGGAACATATTGATATCAAATAAAAGTTAAAAGCATTGATAATAATAATATTTTCAACGTTTCTTAAACCTTCCTAAATTCTGTCTGAATTCTTGCCGCCTGTGTGGCCGAGTGGTCAACGTTGTTGGCTTCGGTTACGAAGGGCGCGGGCTTAAATCCCGGTACGGACAGTTTTATAAATTGATTTTTCAATCGATTTATGAATTTCTGTTCAAAGGCATGGATGTATGTGATGTCTTGAATTCCCCTCTCCCACCCATCCTGTCCTATGAACGGGGCGTATCGAGAGCGATTAGCTTACCGCTAGTCCTGTCCTAGCTCTATCCTTCTATCCTTACTCTCTTTGGAAAAAGAGAGGTTGAGCAACTGAGTAACAAGCAGTTCTCAAAGAAACACTTCTGTTGAGATAAACTCCATTAGAAGTCCAAATCCTCCACATTGGGAGCGGACATAGTTAAAAAAAAAAACTGTCTGACGATACTTTCTTACCACCGGGTTTCTATTAAGTGCATTCACATTGTAAAATTATTCTTATTTCAAATATTCACTAAATACCAATAATATCTACCTTATATTTATTGTAATCTACAATGATACTCTCAATCAATGCAATGCAAATAGTATGCAAACCCGTCACTTTGTACTAGGGCTTATACAAAAACTGACTTTTGAAAAAACCGGTTTTCGAATGTCAATATTGTCCGAAAACCGGTTTTATCCGGTTTTCGAAGTTTTACAAAAAATAGCTCATTCAATTAAAATAGAGAGAAAGGGCTATTTTTTTAATATTTATTTGTATACATAATAATACACAACAAGAAATTATTTGGTGTCAAACACAAAGCGTCCACTGATCGTTTTGTAACTAAATTTCCTGATGTCGAAAATACGCTTCCTCTTGGTAATGATGTGGGGCATAAAGAATTTAAGCTATCAAATAAAAGTTCAAATGTTCTTTTGTTTATAGACTCGTTGATGGAAAATTCGGCACAACCGGTTTTCGAATGTTACAAATTTAGCCAAAAAACCGGTTTCTGAAAACCGATAAGCCCTACTTTGTACCCCGTCGCTCCTCGATACTATTTTTGACGTTTCTGTACTAAGGAGGTGGAACACGTTTCACAAATTGTAACACAACAAGAGGATTAACAATTTTTTTTAATTTAATTTTTAAAAATGAGCTCCTACTATGTTACTACCGGAACCATCGAAAAAAATATCATATTGTTTTAATTAGCATAACGGCAAACTTCTGATCCTCTAAATCAGATGTCGTCAATATACTACGACCCGCATGTGACCCATTTGATAATAATTTCAAGTGACCTACATAAGTTCCACAAATAAAGTATAGTATATAAAAATGAATGACGGCATTGCACTTTACGGGTCTTGCAGCTATGGTTGCATATATTAAATGTCATATCATTAGCCTAACCCTTTATTGCACAATGTTTTGTATTGTAATTAAAATAAGTTTTATTTTTCACTAAATACTACTTTTAAATAAAACTGGTCCAAACTTCATTGATTTATTATCCGCAAATAAAATGGTTGCCGATGCCTGTCCTAGATAATAGCGATTTAAAATCACTCAAGATTAATTTTAAAAAATATATAACAAACACGCAGTCCAAATACTAATTTTAATTAAAAAATATATTATAGCAACAGTAATATATAAAATTATAGGCTACATTATATGGTGTGAATTGGTCGCATAATTGAATATGGAATTAATAAATAAAATAAACAAAATATGGTGACATATTTTCTTTTTTTTATTCTATAAAATATACCTAATGTCGTCTGGTTACTTAAAGCTTTTCTAACGCCTAGGTAGGTCTGGGCTCGATTCCCGGTAAGGTCAATGTCAAATTTAAATTTTCAAATTTAAATTTGAATCCTAAAACGTGGGTGTTTGTGATGTTATTTTACCTCGAGTTTATCTCAAGTGACTGACAATAACATTCTCATCGAGTTTTTTAAGTATAATCTTTCAACTTAAAATATTTGGCGCATTGGCATTAGCTGTAACGCCAAATATGTTTTACTTAAAATTTAAAAAAATATATGGTTTGTTATTTTTTGTAACGCCAGTAAATGGTTGAAACTCTTTAAATGCTAAATAATATTTATAATATGTGTAACAATAGACTGACGGCACCTATTTCAAGAACCACTGATCCAACGGCTCTTATTGCCCGTCCGTAGTTAATTGTTTCTTCTACTGGTTTATTATTATTAATTATTCAAAACATATTTGAAACTCCTTTTTAAACAAGTAAAACGAAAATCCGGTCGACATTTTGACGTTATGCTTTCGGCTAAACTTTTCCCTGGCTAGATTTCCGGTAGAGCTAAAAGCTTAGCGTTGTCCGCCTTTTTTACATTCCATTAATTACTACATTTCTCTCGTTAGTTTTCTGAGTTTAGCTGCGAAAGATTTTAGCCATCGGAAAAATGGCTTAAACATTCATGTACTTTTTTAGGTACAGACATATTTTATCAGTATTCTGTTATATTTTAGTAACGGTGGGTCATTTTCTACGAAACGTAATATCATGCGTTTATTTAATTATTCAATATGCATTTTCTGTACCAAATATCTTTCTAGTAGAGTATTTCAACAGAATCTCGACCTACCTTAACAGATATGGTATGGACATTGTTCTATAGTACAACCCCGTGTTCAAAGGTGAGTGAGAGGAAATCGGAGGGGTTTTACGAGCCCCTTCTAAAAATAAGAAAAAAAATATTTTAGATGAATTTGTTGTATAATGTATCAAAATGCTCACTTTTAGGGTATTCACTGTCAATATTTGATGGAAAGGTATTATATTAAGAAAAACACAGTATTCCTTTGTACTTTTTTTCCATTTTTTTTATTAATATTAAGACCGGTTCCGCTCATGGTGAGCATTAGTTGATAATGCTAGACATGAGCGAAACCGGTCCTGATTCGATAAATGTACAAAGGAATATTGTATTCTTTTTAGTATCAAAATGTGTGACTTATTTGCAAACTGTAATTTATAAAATCTAGCTTGATAGAATTTTCTTTAACATTACAGTTGAACAAAGCATTCTTTATTATAAATAACATTTATTCATAAAAAATGAACAGCAAACCAATGGCGAGCTTAAGCAGTGAGTTTTTTTTTTCAATAAAAACATGCATCCAAGCCAAAACGCACCATTTTTTTTTTCAAATACATGTAATACAAATTAACTATTTTTTTTTATAATTTTCCATTTGACCTTTATTATTTCAAAATTTGATTAATTATGATAGAACTTAAACTATGTTCAAAAAAAAATTATGATTTACCTATAAAACGTCAAATTTTAAATTAAGCGTTTGAAAATTTATTAAAATAGTATTTTTTTGGGTACATCATCTGACTTTAACAAAACAGTTAGATAATTAGTGTCCGAAGGTTCAAAAGTGACCACTTTTCCGATAAAGGAACCACAAAGCGTGGACTATGGGAATGTGTTTGAAGAATTTTTCTTTCCGATTTGAATAAACCAAAGCATTCGTGTTGAGACGCCCTCGTCCCAGATCGTTAGACGAGAGACAGAGTTATCCATCTCTCCCCATAACAACCTGGTTTGGTATAATTCGGACTCTTGGTTTAGGTACAATTACATAGAAAAGGTATCAAAGCAATATTAATGAAACACGCGGTACAATCAAGGAAGGGTGGGGTTCCACCGATTTATTTTATAAAACACATATTTAAATTAACAACAATAAATTTTGAAGAGCCTAGCTAGCATACAGTTAGATTACAAAGATAAGAAATTAACAATCAGAGAAAAATAGATTGCTCTTATTACAACAAAGATTGACCGTGCGACCCTATACGAGATAGGGCCGCACGGACGAATGCCCATGTGACCCGGTTTCGGCGATCCTCGTAGAGAAGTGATGATGGATTGGTAACAATGAATTAGTAAACAAAAGAAACAAACAAACAAATTGATTTACGTCGTTCCATGCGAACTATTGCGCAAGAAAAGAAATATGTGAAGAGAAAAACAAAAGAAGTTAAATTATTGACTTGCAATACGGTTGCCATTAGGTCGAGACGCGACTGGCTAACCTTGATTTCTAGATCAGAAATTTGGGAGTTGATAACATACATTTAGTTAGCAGAAAAATTATTTAAAAAAACAAATCTTTAATGTTGGCCCGGGCGTTTCTGCTGACGCCCGAGCCGCCTTCAGAAAATATAAAACACATAGTTAGTTATCCTTAACTGAGTATAGGGGTCGGCTGTAAATCTGGAAAGTAACTACATACAACAAACATTGATAGGAAGGATGATTGTGCAAAAATAAGAATACTTATGGTTTGGTGAAATTCGCTGCTTCCCTTATCTCGAGCCTCATTCCGATACATTCGGAGACACTTACTTCTATTTGGTTACGTGTAGATATAAGAATTAAAAAGAATAATACAAAAATGACTATCAAGACTTAGTATAATGATTTTTAGTTTTGTTTATAATGTGTAATGTTATTCCTTTCGTATGGCAAACGAGACTAGTATTGTTAAGATAAAAAGAAAAACAAACAGGAACAAGTAGTGATTGCGACAGTGGTTTAATGACTATGTTTCTTAACCTAGATTCTTATCACTACCTACACCTAAGTTTCGGGAAGGCATGTTCGTAAAGATTAGTACCGGTTTCTCTAAACCGGTTTCGTGGCGTTACAAAAAAAAATAGTGCTCGGTCTCGAAACTCGAGTGATATGAGAATATCCTCGGCCGCACTCGTTGAATTGAGTCCTCCTTCTCCTCCACTTAAGTGTATCTTATAGTTAGGAAGCTATGGCAGGCGATCGCAGAACGACGTCCGCTTATTCGAAACCTACGCGGCGGCTTTTACAGGCCTACCTGTGGTTCAGCGTCTGCTGGGACCGGCCGCGGCGTTGCAGATCATCCGATCTGACAGACTTATTTTGGTCAGGCGTATACTCTCGTGTGGGGGTCAGGGGTCGAACCTGACCTCCTTTCGGCGGGACGCCGCGATCGTGGACCTGCTGAAAACAACTATTGAGACGTGCTCTATTTCACCTAGACAAACGGATGGCCGGGGTGGAAAACGGTCTTCTGCCAGAAGGCCGTTTCCGATATGGCAGCCCACCTCAGAAGTGAATGATATATCGATATCATTATCCATTTGGCCGATGGATTTGGGTTATTGTATTAATTAAGGCGGTCGTCTATTGACCGGGGAAAGTCGCACTGGCAGGATGACGTCTGCAAGTGCGAGGCGTCGTAACGCAGAGGAATTTACACGTCTGCCATATCTCAGCCTCCGACCACGCATGCGGCCGCGAGACGTTGTGCCATTCGCTTGTCTTTGGTGAGGAGCACCTAATCGTCGACGTCCTGATTACACTAGGATGGGACACCAGACCTCGAGCAGTCACGTTCGACTCTCTACGCCACTGTCTGACCGGCGATTATTCCTAATCTGGTGCCTTCATCTCGCAAGCCCGCCCGCGAGAGATGACAGTTTTTAGTGCGGCGAGGTGGATCATACCTTCGTCCGCCAGCCTTGGCTTATACATAATTTGATTTAGACCAACGATCCCTTCTCCGCCCTGTAGGCAGTGCGGAGAATATTTACTAGGTTTACTTCCTTTCAAACAAACATCTTCGGTTACTGTTATCTTACTGAAGTTAATTTTCTCTCGCGGGCGTCTCGCCCTTAATTTTAACAATGAAATCTTAGCCCCAGCACTAGCAAGACGATGATTAATGATCGACTTTTAATTATAATAAATACAATACAATCCTTAACTATGCACCTGTGTCGTGTCTAGTCTTACCACCGGCAATCTGTTACTAATACAAGGTTATGGGAGTTTGTTAATTTAGCGCGAGATAAATAACAACAGAACAAAATTAGGAACGATGATGCGAATTCCGCGCTGGCGACTCCCCTACCGACGATACGGTGTTGTATAGATAATCAGAAAACATCCGTTATAGTTGTTTATCGACTTCGTTTAGAACGGGAACCCAAAGTAAGCGATACGGGAATGCGGCCCAATTTCGTTATTGAGAAAAACATTCTCAGCTAGCTATTCCGAAACTAGTGCTCAAGTCTGATTATTAAGAGAGAATATTCTAATTCACTTATTGCGAAAAGAAGCGTCCAAGTTTAGTTGTTAAAAGAAAGTATGCGAATTAGTTGTTGACAAAACATTCCGATTTAGCTATAAGCAGAACCGCATTCGAATTTGGTTATTGAGAAAATATTCTAATGTTTTACCACGAAAAGAAGTGCTCGAGTTCAGTTATTAAAGTAAATATTCAAATAGTTATTGAAATAAGAAAAATATTCAAGTTAGCTATAAAGAGAAAGGTATTCGTTTGTAGTTCAAAAAAAATTATTCTACTTTAGTGATTGCGAAAAGAAGTGCTCGAGTGTAGTTATTAAAAGAAAATATTCGAATAGTTATTAAAAAGAATCCTCTAATGTAGCTATCGAAGAAAGGTATTCGCTTTTGTTATTGGGCAAAATTCCTAATATAGTTATCGCGAAAAGAAGTGTTCAAGTTTAGTTATATAAAGCTTATTCACATTGAAAGGAGAGAATATTTTAATTTAGCTATAAAAGAGAGGTATTTGTTTGTAGTTAGAAAAAAAAATTATTCTACTTTAGTGATTGCGAAAAGAAGTGCTCGAGTGTAGTTATTAAAAGAAAATATTCAAATAGTTATTAAAAAGAATCTTCTAATGTAGCTATCGAAGAAAGGTATTCGCTTTTGTTATTGAGCAAAATTCCTACTATAGTTATCGCGAAAAGAAGTGTTCAAGTTTAGTTATATAAAACTTATTCCAATTGAAAGGAGAGAATATTTTAATTTAGCTATGAGAAGAGAGGTATTCGTTTGTAGTTAGAAAAAAAATTATTCTACTTTAGTTATCGCGAAAAGACGTGCTCGAGTGTAGTTATTAAAAGAAAATATTCAAATAGTTATTAAAAAGAGTCTTCTAATGTAGCTATCGAAGAAAGGTATTCGCTTTTGTTATTGAGCAAAATTCCTAATATAGTTATCGCGAAAAGAAGTGTTCAAGTTTAGTTATATAAAACTTATTCCCATTGAAAGGAGAGAGTATTTTAATTTAGCTATAAAAAGAAAGGTATCCGTTTGTGGTTATAAAAAAAAACATTATTCTAATTTTGTTATCGCGAAATTGAGTGTCCGAGTTTAGTTAGTAAAAGAAAGATATTCAAATAGTGATTAAAAAAAATTATTCCGATTTAGCTATATGACGAGAAGTATTTGAATCTAGTTATTGAGAAGAAAAAAAAATTAGGAATTATCGGCCGGAATGAAAATAATTTATTATGGTTATTAACGAACACAGAACACTATGCATTGGCTGAATTGAAAGTGAGTTAGTATGATTATGGCTTTAAATAGTGACGCTCCCGGTGGCTAAGTTAACTAGTTAGTTTCAGCACGCTTTAGCTGGGGAAAAATCACCTCACGCGGCATCGGTGCCCGCGCGCAAACACAAGATTATTCTTAAATGAGAAGCGATTGTACAGTATGTAGATCTAGACACTCCACTTACATTAGACTTTCTTGGGGGGGGGGGCAGACTTCCGTCTGTCCGTGCAGTCCCATAGCCGACATATAGATAGTTATCAGATAAACAATTACAGTAGATAGCAAGAAGAAATAAACACAGGACAAATTATATGAGTAACACTAGAGCTGGTTAGACCTTCCGTCACCCGTGCCGCAGATCTACTTCTCCGACCGCTGAAACGAACTGGTGAGTTGAGAAAAACATGATGTGAATTGTTTATCAATCTTGCTTTGGAAAGCATTACATTAATGCACGATTTTATCGCGAAAAGGCCGCAAAGATACAGCCCTTTGCGTGAATGAGGTGAAAACGCGAAATCTCGCGAGTTAGTCAAGCGGCTACATACGTAGTCCGCTTTCAAGCATCTAGACCTGGTTTGCTCCCTAATATCTAGGAACACTGGTTCGGAGATAAGGGAGAAACATATTTAAATCAACGTATTAATTTTTCACAAACCTTGGAGATGATCTCGGAGTGCTGGGTGTCGGCGCTGCTCTCAATGCAAAAGAAGTGAAAGTTTTAATTGAGTCTACGGATTTCCAGGCTTTCGAAAGTTACTATTATTTTAGTAATTTCGTACTCAGGATTTCCAGCAAGTTTAAAGTTGTTGCAAAAGTAAAGTACTATGGCGATTTTGGAGAGAGTGATCGGCAGCACGGGTAGGTCCGGGCAGCGTAACGTTCGGTGAAAGTGTGAGACTGTGTGAACGTTTGCGGCATATCTTTATACTCTGGCCGCCCGAGACGGTCCCGTTACTTCCGCTGCTTTCACAAAATGGCGGCAACTGAACTTTCTTGTTCGGGCTGGTTTTTGCGGAGCGAATTATTGCTCGCATTAATTAGTTATGGCATGAAAAAAATTGGAAAAATGTTTTCCTTGTGCGGATAATGCGTTCGCACATTTCTTCTCATACCCGCTATACTGTATCTCGCATGTCTCGCGAGATACAGGTGAAATTGTCGAAAAATTGCATCGGATGTTAAAATTCAAATTGCAGGTTTGACGCGAATGCCCGCCTTTCCGCGGAATTAATACAGGTGGATCGATTAAATTATTCATAAGAGCTACAGAGGCGATTCTAGTTAGAATGTCCTCTGCAGGGCGCATCTATGAACGGATGCGCCTGAAATTTATGCAGGAGCGTCGGGACTGGCCGTCCGCTTGTCTGATGCTAATTTTTATCTCAGAAAACCAACGGCAAATGTGATTAATTTACGTTTATCAATCTGCAACTCGCGGTAAGAGACGCATGCGTGCGGCAGAGCGGGAAGGCACCTCGCGACGTCGCGACGTGCGTCTGCGCCAGAGCGGGAAGGCTCCTGGTCGGCGTGCCATGGGTGCGAGTGAGCCGCAGCTACCCGCGGAGATATACTCTCCCAGTACTGGAGTTGAAGCTTCATTTTTGTATGGAATGCTTGGAGAGATGGTCGCGTGAGAGATGATTAATTATTACTTCACCCGATTCTCATGAAATTAGCACAGGTGCTTGCACCTATAGCCTTGGGGGACTGGGCAAAATTACAGCGTCCGTTTTTATATGGGGCACCGGTAATTCATGATTTTAACTTTGTTCATCGGTGCGGCTTCCTAAGCCGAACCGTGTACACGATTTTATTTTTAATTAGGCAGGTGTCTGTTGCTAATAGTAATAGCGTCACGAATTTATTTGCACGAAGTTATGTTGGCGTTCTGTTGATGAGACTCTAGTGTTCATACCGCGATCCACATATGAAAGTTATATTCAGCGATTTGTGCTGTATTGTAGTAAGGTACCTGTCAATGGTTTAATTCTTCATATCCCGGCCAAATCATTATGCGATTTGGCGTCGGGTATGGAGCGCAAATGGCAAAAATAGATTCAAAATTCATTTGCGTATGTTTTTCTTTATTGGGATGTTACTTCTTCTTGCTTCTTTAGCAAGGCCGCGATAGCGAGCCATTTTAGATCGTTACTTAATTATAATTTACATTGGCAAGTCTGTCGATTAAACTTGTTTGGTTTCGAAGCTACTTTGCATATCTCACCTCTCTCTTTCTTACTTTGTACTGCGACCTTTCTAGCGAAATGACCTTGGAATGCTAAGGGAAGTCATGGCCAAAATACCTGATCATGACAATCCCCAACACTTCCCATGGCTTGACTTACCCTCAAGCATTTCAATCGCTAGTATTGATAGAAAAAAAATTTTGGTCGGGTCGCAGATCGTAAGCAAGGGAGAGGGACCCGCGAGTTAACTCCAAGTTAACCCCGCAGAAAGAACAACCGCGTGACTTTATCCTAGACAGCGCGGCGCCAGGCGCCGCGTGCAATGTTTAATCGACCGAGTTACGACATCGCTTCTAAATCCCATTCAGGGGCAACAAGTTTACAGGGCGCTACTTTATCTGTAGGCATTCAATCATGATTAACAATTAGATGAAATAATTAAGACAGTGGGGTAGTGCTGGCGCTAAGGGAGGATAAACAAACATAAAATGTGACAGTGGTGATCTACACCTATTCTTAACGTAGACATTCCGAGGTTCCGGAGTTATGGTAACACACGTTTAAGTGTGATTTGGTTTTATGTGGCGTTACTGGCCTAACCCGTCTTGCGGGCACTAGACTAATTCCAATAGACAAAATTAGAGATTTAAACACTAGTAAACAATTTTTATAAAATTAAACAAGGTAGCGAATTTATCACAAGATTTGTGTTGGACGGTCCGTCCTTGACTTTGGCGTTTCTTTTGGCATGATTGATTCTAAGGTTAAAGCATTAGTCTTCAGACAAGAGAAACAAATTCTCTTTGGTATTATATAAATTCACTACACAAAACAGTTTTATTATTAACTACACTTTGGTTTCCTGGAAGAGGCACTTGTATTGTACTTTCCTGGAATTTCACTGATCGGCGGGCGCGAGGGGCGGTGGTCCGCTGCTGGGGGCTTCCTCATCCACCGGCCTGGTGGAGATGTCGGCGGCGTCCGTCGTGGAAGGCGCCGGTTCCTCCTCTGGCAGCCGCGGCGGCGTTTGCTCGGCGCGGGGTGGCTCTACATAGGGGGCCGGCACCGGCCGAATCTGGTTCGTATGCGCCTTGGTCGGCTTCCCTCGTCTGTCAATCCAGTAGACGTTCGGGCCGATGCGCGAGATAACCTTGTAGGGGCCTTCCCATCGTGGCGCCAGGTTTGGGATGATTCCGGTCCTCACTCCAGGTCGGGTGAAGCCGCGCAGATACACCCGCTGTCCCGCATTGAAATGGGCGGGAGGCGGCTGCACTGCAGCGCGGCCATTATTTCGGGCTGCGTACTCCTCTTGGTGTCTCAAGAGGAGCGCATCCTGCTCGTCCCTCTCCAGGGCCTCTGTGCGGGTCTCAGGTGGATTGATTTGAGCCCGCCATTCGCCAGGCCGAGGCAGCTCGTACCCCAGCACCGCTTGACTGGGTGTGAGGCCGGTCGCTGCGTTCTGCCGGCAGCGCATTGCAAAAAGAGTGCGCGGGATCGTCTCGCACCACTTGTCGTGCGCGCCTGGTTCAAGTTGGATTCGCATTGCCTTTTTCAACTCTTGATTCCGACGCTCCGTCGGGTTGGCCTGTGGGTGGTAAGGTGGCGTCGTCCAATGCTGGCACCCCCAAGCGTCGAGGCTGGCTACCCACGTCGCATGCGAGAACTGAGTCGCATTATCGGTGAGCAGTGCGCGTGGGTAGCCGTAGCGATGGAACACTTCTTGTTCCAAGACTGGCATAAATGTGGCGACCAGTGAGTTCCGTAGGGGGAAGGCTTCCACCCATCGGGAAAACAAGTCGATTACTACTAGTATGTATTTATTGTTATGTCGGCTGGCCGGATAGGGGCCCATGAAGTCGAGCGCCAGAATTTCGAATGGTCGCGTCGCCTCTCGGTGCGACGTCATATGCGCCGGTCTTTGTAGGGCGCCTCGCTTCCGAGTGGCGCAGATTTTGCACGCCCGCACATGCGCCTTGACATCATTCCGGCGGGCTCGCCAAAAGTATAAGCGGCGTATGGCCCGGTTTGTTTCGGCGGCGCCCGGATGTCCGGCCAACGGATCGTCGTGGTATGCGGCTACGACGTCCTTTCTGGTGTGAAATGGCACAACGGTCAGCAACTGTCCGCTCTCTAGGCGATGGCACAGGATCCCGTTATGCACCACATTGGTGTGGTGTGGTTGTACCATCGATGGAGTGGCTAGTGCGCGCAGCGTCTCCTGTGTGTCGGGGTCGGCGCGCTGGGCGGCTTTCACGACGTCGTGCAGTGTTGCGAGTTCAATTAGCAACGCGACGGGCTTCGTGTGCGTCGGGACGAGCATCCTATCGTCCTCGTCGTTGATGGGCGGCGCCTGGACGTCCGGATGGCGTGAGAGCACGTCCGGTAGTTGGTTGAGGCGGCCCGCGCAATGCTGAATGTCAAACTGATGCTCGGACAGCATTATAGCCCATCGCGTGAGCTTTGCCCGCTCGTCCTTCGCGCTGTTCAGCCACGTCAACGCCCGGTTATCCGTCACCAGCGTGAACGGGCGGTCTTCCAAATACGCTCTATACTTCTTGATGGCCCAGACGGCGGCGAGTGCTTCTTGCTCGTTCGAGTGGTAGCGCCTCTCGGCCTCGGAGAGCCGAGCGCTTGCGTATGAAATAACGTCTCGTCCGCCGTCCGGCCGTGCATGGTAGAGCACCGCCGCGACGCCATTCCCGCTGGCGTCGGTCTGTAGAACGAAGCGCCGTGTGAAGTCCGGCCGAGCCAATTTGAGCGGCTTTCGGAGGGCGGCTTTCACGGCTTGCATCGCTGCGTTCGCCTTTCCGTTCCATTTAAACGCGACTGTCGTCTTCAGTAAATCCGTCAGCGGGGCCGCCATGTCCGCGAAGTCCGGGACGTATTCCCTGAGCCAGTTGCATAGGCCTAGGAACTCCCTGAGTTCTCGTCTTGTCTTGGGCGTGGCCGCTTCTTCGACTCCCTTCAGGTGGACAGGCTGCGGAATGTTACCGTCGGCCGTTACTTGATGTCCGAGGTACTCTACGCTCCGGCGTCCAACCTGGCATTTGGAGACCGAGATTCTCAGGCTATGCAGCTGCAGTCGCTCAAACACGACCCTCAGATCGCGGACATGATCATTCCAGGTGTTGCTATATACGATAATATCATCTAGGTACACCAGGCAACACAGCGGGATGAGTCCGACGAGTACTTCTTGGCTCATCAGCCGCTGGAAGGTTCCCGGTGCACCCTTCAGTCCAAATGGCATTACTGTGAACTGGTAGCACCCGCCATCCGGTGTATTAAAGGCCGTCAGGGCCTTGGTGTCCGGGTGAAGAGGCACCTGCCAGTACCCGGCCTTCAGATCCAATGAGCTGAAGATGGTGGCAGGGCCGAGTTCTTTTAATGTCTCTTGTATGCGCGGCAGATGGGTAGCCTCGTCAATCGTCACGGCATTCAGTTTCCGATAATCGACGCAGAATCGTGGCTTTCCGTCCTTCTTCCGGACGATGACGACGGGCGAGCTGTACGGAGATCGACTTGGCTCCACTACTCCATCTGCCAGCATCTGCTGGACCTCCTCCCGGATCATTTGTTTCGTGGTGTCCGATTGCCTATGAGGTCCGACTCGGAAGGGCGTGTGGTCCGACAGCCGGACCTCATGCACGGCCGACCCGCATCGTGGGCCGGAGGCAGCGAAGAGGCTCCCGAAATCAGTCATCAAGCTGACGAGCGCCCTTCTGGCGTCGTCGGGGACGTCGTCGGTGAGCGTCGGCAGCTCCGGTATCTCGACCGGCGTCGGTCGTTGGAGCGTCACGCAATGCGCCGTGTATCGCGCCTCCCTGCCGAAATGTAGACATCTCCTCTTGAAGTCTAGACTGGCCTCCTCCTGTTCTAACCAGTCTAGCCCCAAGAGGATGTCGGCTCCTAGGCCGCTGACTACGAGAGCGGAAGCGATGAGCGGTGCATCCTGCATCTTCCCTCTTAGGAGGGTCCTCCCGTAAGTGGGTACCGCTTGCCCACCTACTCCTTGCAGTGTGGTTTCCGGTGTCCTGTACGAGTCGTGTCCCACGAGGCCCGCATCGACCAGTGTGTGGGTTGCGCCACTGTCGATGACGGCATGGCAGCTAGCTTCCACGCCGTCCAGGATCACCGGCACCCTCAAGAGGCGGCTGTTGGAAACGACGTCGTCTGTCGGCTGGTGGGGGCGTCTGGCTGAGCGCATGATTGCTCCTTGCAACGAAAAAATAGGCACATTCACGAAAGAGCATAACAAAAACAAAATATTTGGCACTAGAGGTCGATGTCTTTGATAACGCACAAATAGTCACATTTATAAGAGAGAAAAATTATTGTATCTTACACTAAGAGTCACTTGATTTTATAACTAACCTAATAGAAAACAATGTTCCACTTTGCACTTCAGTATTTATAACATCGCGGGCTTACTGGGTTCTGTTGCACGATTCTAAGTTAGTTAAGATTTCTTTTGTCGAAGTTAATGTTTTTTTTCGTAAGCCCGCACCACTCGTTGTATTTTTCACAATTAGGAAACCAGCATAGAAAAAATATTGTATTTTACACTGAGAGTCACTTACTTTATTATTTATAACTAATATAATATAAACATTGTTCCGCCTTTCCACTCCCTTATTTATAACATCGCGGGCTTACTAGGTTCTGTTGCACGATTCTAAGTTAGTTAAGATTTCTTTTGTCGAAGTTAATGTTTTTTCGTAAGCCCGCACCACTCGTTGTATTTTTCATCTCTACCGTGTTTCGGATAGTTTTAGTTTTTAGTAGCGCCGCTGCCTCTGGCGGCACTCCTCCGTCCGGTGAGTGCCACCGCACGCGTAACACCTCGGAGGGCCGTTATTGGAGCGCTGTCCGTACGCTTGTTGTGGCGGCGGCCGTCGGTCGTTGCTGCGATTGCCGCCGCCGTTGTGTGGGTTCGGGCGGCGCTCCGGCGAGCGTCGCCGCTGCTGCGGGTAACGGGGAGACTGGGGTATGGGAGGTGGAGGGACATTATACTGGTTCGCGTTCGGTGCGAGCGCGCACTCCGGCTCCTGACACCTGTGCTGGCACGTCCGTGCGCCTCCGGCGTCGGCCGCTCCAGGCCCTTTCGTCCGACGCGCCGCCGGCGTCGGCGGCTGCGTCTCCTCCCTCCGGGAGCGCAACTCCATGGTCTGGACCGCCTCTATTAACTCCTCCAGGGTCGTCCACCTCAATCTTTCGGTTCTCTCCTGATCCCGAGGAGTCATCAGACCCTGGATGTCGCGGGCCAGCTCGAGAGGGTCGCCTCGCGTCGTGCACACTTGTGCCATTGCTCGCTTCCGTTCCAGGAACGTATATGCGCTTTCATCCTCCTTCTGGAGTACCGTCTTCATTTCATACTCCAGTCGGAGTTTCCTTGCGATATTATCGTACCTCCGTCTGAGATGGTACGATAATCCCCCCCAAGTCGTGGGTTTGGTCTCCAAGCTCTGCCACCACTGCAGCGCTTCCCCTTGGAAGGCGGTGGCGGCCTTGGTTACCATGTCTTCTGGCTCGGTGTCCGCTACTGTGAAGTAGCGCTCACAACGCTCGATGAACCGAGTCGTGTCCGCTACTTCCCCTCCATGGAAGGCCACGGAAAACACAGGCGGATGCCCGTGTCGGCTCTTTTCTTCGCGCCGGAGGGGCACCTCCGGCACTTCGGCGATCGTCGTCGGCGTTCCTGGCTCCGCCTCGTCGGGGAAGCGCTGTCCGTTCTCAAACATGTCTACCGAAGAGGTCGCCGTCTGAAACCCGGGTCGCATGTTACAGGGGGCGCCACTCATGATTACGTCCATGAGCACGGATTGTGACCGCGTGATTCTATCGGTCATTCTTCCTCTCTTTGTCTGAAAGAGGGAATCTATTATTAGCTAGTCGGAGACATGAGATTCTTAATCATCAGGGCATGAGTCCGTGATAAGAATCGCTCATTCGTTCTCTATTCATTTACTTTACTGATTTTACTTTGTCAAGAATCTACTTCGACTATCCTCCAACCGACTCTCCGTGGAACGCTGGTGATCAGTCAGCGTCCCTCGTATAGCGCGGTTAGCGAAATTCAAACGGTCCGCGTTTGGTCGATATTAATTTTTGCTCGTTAACGAGCCGATTTCTCGGCCCGTTAATCCGCTGATGTGTGATTCTATTGAAGTTACATTTACAGTTAGCATACTAGAGTTACTTTATCGGTTCACATCTTAACCGTCGAAAACATGATTCTATCAAGGCCCCACGTTTCTGGGCAGCCAGTTGAGACGCCCTCGTCCCAGATCGTTAGACGAGAGACAGAGTTATCCATCTCTCCCCATAACAACCTGGTTTGGTATAATTCGGACTCTTGGTTTAGGTACAATTACATAGAAAAGGTATCAAAGCAATATTAATGAAACACGCGGTACAATCAAGGAAGGGTGGGGTTCCACCGATTTATTTTATAAAACACATATTTAAATTAACAACAATAAATTTTGAAGAGCCTAGCTAGCATACAGTTAGATTACAAAGATAAGAAATTAACAATCAGAGAAAAATAGATTGCTCTTATTACAACAAAGATTGACCGTGCGACCCTATACGAGATAGGGCCGCACGGACGAATGCCCATGTGACCCGGTTTCGGCGATCCTCGTAGAGAAGTGATGATGGATTGGTAACAATGAATTAGTAAACAAAAGAAACAAACAAACAAATTGATTTACGTCGTTCCATGCGAACTATTGCGCAAGAAAAGAAATATGTGAAGAGAAAAACAAAAGAAGTTAAATTATTGACTTGCAATACGGTTGCCATTAGGTCGAGACGCGACTGGCTAACCTTGATTTCTAGATCAGAAATTTGGGAGTTGATAACATACATTTAGTTAGCAGAAAAATTATTTAAAAAAACAAATCTTTAATGTTGGCCCGGGCGTTTCTGCTGACGCCCGAGCCGCCTTCAGAAAATATAAAACACATAGTTAGTTATCCTTAACTGAGTATAGGGGTCGGCTGTAAATCTGGAAAGTAACTACATACAACAAACATTGATAGGAAGGATGATTGTGCAAAAATAAGAATACTTATGGTTTGGTGAAATTCGCTGCTTCCCTTATCTCGAGCCTCATTCCGATACATTCGGAGACACTTACTTCTATTTGGTTACGTGTAGATATAAGAATTAAAAAGAATAATACAAAAATGACTATCAAGACTTAGTATAATGATTTTTAGTTTTGTTTATAATGTGTAATGTTATTCCTTTCGTATGGCAAACGAGACTAGTATTGTTAAGATAAAAAGAAAAACAAACAGGAACAAGTAGTGATTGCGACAGTGGTTTAATGACTATGTTTCTTAACCTAGATTCTTATCACTACCTACACCTAAGTTTCGGGAAGGCATGTTCGTAAAGATTAGTACCGGTTTCTCTAAACCGGTTTCGTGGCGTTACAAAAAAAAATAGTGCTCGGTCTCGAAACTCGAGTGATATGAGAATATCCTCGGCCGCACTCGTTGAATTGAGTCCTCCTTCTCCTCCACTTAAGTGTATCTTATAGTTAGGAAGCTATGGCAGGCGATCGCAGAACGACGTCCGCTTATTCGAAACCTACGCGGCGGCTTTTACAGGCCTACCTGTGGTTCAGCGTCTGCTGGGACCGGCCGCGGCGTTGCAGATCATCCGATCTGACAGACTTATTTTGGTCAGGCGTATACTCTCGTGTGGGGGTCAGGGGTCGAACCTGACCTCCTTTCGGCGGGACGCCGCGATCGTGGACCTGCTGAAAACAACTATTGAGACGTGCTCTATTTCACCTAGACAAACGGATGGCCGGGGTGGAAAACGGTCTTCTGCCAGAAGGCCGTTTCCGATATGGCAGCCCACCTCAGAAGTGAATGATATATCGATATCATTATCCATTTGGCCGATGGATTTGGGTTATTGTATTAATTAAGGCGGTCGTCTATTGACCGGGGAAAGTCGCACTGGCAGGATGACGTCTGCAAGTGCGAGGCGTCGTAACGCAGAGGAATTTACACGTCTGCCATATCTCAGCCTCCGACCACGCATGCGGCCGCGAGACGTTGTGCCATTCGCTTGTCTTTGGTGAGGAGCACCTAATCGTCGACGTCCTGATTACACTAGGATGGGACACCAGACCTCGAGCAGTCACGTTCGACTCTCTACGCCACTGTCTGACCGGCGATTATTCCTAATCTGGTGCCTTCATCTCGCAAGCCCGCCCGCGAGAGATGACAGTTTTTAGTGCGGCGAGGTGGATCATACCTTCGTCCGCCAGCCTTGGCTTATACATAATTTGATTTAGACCAACGATCCCTTCTCCGCCCTGTAGGCAGTGCGGAGAATATTTACTAGGTTTACTTCCTTTCAAACAAACATCTTCGGTTACTGTTATCTTACTGAAGTTAATTTTCTCTCGCGGGCGTCTCGCCCTTAATTTTAACAATGAAATCTTAGCCCCAGCACTAGCAAGACGATGATTAATGATCGACTTTTAATTATAATAAATACAATACAATCCTTAACTATGCACCTGTGTCGTGTCTAGTCTTACCACCGGCAATCTGTTACTAATACAAGGTTATGGGAGTTTGTTAATTTAGCGCGAGATAAATAACAACAGAACAAAATTAGGAACGATGATGCGAATTCCGCGCTGGCGACTCCCCTACCGACGATACGGTGTTGTATAGATAATCAGAAAACATCCGTTATAGTTGTTTATCGACTTCGTTTAGAACGGGAACCCAAAGTAAGCGATACGGGAATGCGGCCCAATTTCGTTATTGAGAAAAACATTCTCAGCTAGCTATTCCGAAACTAGTGCTCAAGTCTGATTATTAAGAGAGAATATTCAAATAGAAGAAAAATATTCTAATTCACTTATTGCGAAAAGAAGCGTCCAAGTTTAGTTGTTAAAAGAAAGTATGCGAATTAGTTGTTGACAAAACATTCCGATTTAGCTATAAGCAGAACCGCATTCGAATTTGGTTATTGAGAAAATATTCTAATGTTTTACCACGAAAAGAAGTGCTCGAGTTCAGTTATTAAAGTAAATATTCAAATAGTTATTGAAATAAGAAAAATATTCAAGTTAGCTATAAAGAGAAAGGTATTCGTTTGTAGTTCAAAAAAAATTATTCTACTTTAGTGATTGCGAAAAGAAGTGCTCGAGTGTAGTTATTAAAAGAAAATATTCGAATAGTTATTAAAAAGAATCCTCTAATGTAGCTATCGAAGAAAGGTATTCGCTTTTGTTATTGGGCAAAATTCCTAATATAGTTATCGCGAAAAGAAGTGTTCAAGTTTAGTTATATAAAGCTTATTCACATTGAAAGGAGAGAATATTTTAATTTAGCTATAAAAGAGAGGTATTTGTTTGTAGTTAGAAAAAAAAATTATTCTACTTTAGTGATTGCGAAAAGAAGTGCTCGAGTGTAGTTATTAAAAGAAAATATTCAAATAGTTATTAAAAAGAATCTTCTAATGTAGCTATCGAAGAAAGGTATTCGCTTTTGTTATTGAGCAAAATTCCTACTATAGTTATCGCGAAAAGAAGTGTTCAAGTTTAGTTATATAAAACTTATTCCAATTGAAAGGAGAGAATATTTTAATTTAGCTATGAGAAGAGAGGTATTCGTTTGTAGTTAGAAAAAAAATTATTCTACTTTAGTTATCGCGAAAAGACGTGCTCGAGTGTAGTTATTAAAAGAAAATATTCAAATAGTTATTAAAAAGAGTCTTCTAATGTAGCTATCGAAGAAAGGTATTCGCTTTTGTTATTGAGCAAAATTCCTAATATAGTTATCGCGAAAAGAAGTGTTCAAGTTTAGTTATATAAAACTTATTCCCATTGAAAGGAGAGAGTATTTTAATTTAGCTATAAAAAGAAAGGTATCCGTTTGTGGTTATAAAAAAAAACATTATTCTAATTTTGTTATCGCGAAATTGAGTGTCCGAGTTTAGTTAGTAAAAGAAAGATATTCAAATAGTGATTAAAAAAAATTATTCCGATTTAGCTATATGACGAGAAGTATTTGAATCTAGTTATTGAGAAGAAAAAAAAATTAGGAATTATCGGCCGGAATGAAAATAATTTATTATGGTTATTAACGAACACAGAACACTATGCATTGGCTGAATTGAAAGTGAGTTAGTATGATTATGGCTTTAAATAGTGACGCTCCCGGTGGCTAAGTTAACTAGTTAGTTTCAGCACGCTTTAGCTGGGGAAAAATCACCTCACGCGGCATCGGTGCCCGCGCGCAAACACAAGATTATTCTTAAATGAGAAGCGATTGTACAGTATGTAGATCTAGACACTCCACTTACATTAGACTTTCTTGGGGGGGGGGGCAGACTTCCGTCTGTCCGTGCAGTCCCATAGCCGACATATAGATAGTTATCAGATAAACAATTACAGTAGATAGCAAGAAGAAATAAACACAGGACAAATTATATGAGTAACACTAGAGCTGGTTAGACCTTCCGTCACCCGTGCCGCAGATCTACTTCTCCGACCGCTGAAACGAACTGGTGAGTTGAGAAAAACATGATGTGAATTGTTTATCAATCTTGCTTTGGAAAGCATTACATTAATGCACGATTTTATCGCGAAAAGGCCGCAAAGATACAGCCCTTTGCGTGAATGAGGTGAAAACGCGAAATCTCGCGAGTTAGTCAAGCGGCTACATACGTAGTCCGCTTTCAAGCATCTAGACCTGGTTTGCTCCCTAATATCTAGGAACACTGGTTCGGAGATAAGGGAGAAACATATTTAAATCAACGTATTAATTTTTCACAAACCTTGGAGATGATCTCGGAGTGCTGGGTGTCGGCGCTGCTCTCAATGCAAAAGAAGTGAAAGTTTTAATTGAGTCTACGGATTTCCAGGCTTTCGAAAGTTACTATTATTTTAGTAATTTCGTACTCAGGATTTCCAGCAAGTTTAAAGTTGTTGCAAAAGTAAAGTACTATGGCGATTTTGGAGAGAGTGATCGGCAGCACGGGTAGGTCCGGGCAGCGTAACGTTCGGTGAAAGTGTGAGACTGTGTGAACGTTTGCGGCATATCTTTATACTCTGGCCGCCCGAGACGGTCCCGTTACTTCCGCTGCTTTCACAAAATGGCGGCAACTGAACTTTCTTGTTCGGGCTGGTTTTTGCGGAGCGAATTATTGCTCGCATTAATTAGTTATGGCATGAAAAAAATTGGAAAAATGTTTTCCTTGTGCGGATAATGCGTTCGCACATTTCTTCTCATACCCGCTATACTGTATCTCGCATGTCTCGCGAGATACAGGTGAAATTGTCGAAAAATTGCATCGGATGTTAAAATTCAAATTGCAGGTTTGACGCGAATGCCCGCCTTTCCGCGGAATTAATACAGGTGGATCGATTAAATTATTCATAAGAGCTACAGAGGCGATTCTAGTTAGAATGTCCTCTGCAGGGCGCATCTATGAACGGATGCGCCTGAAATTTATGCAGGAGCGTCGGGACTGGCCGTCCGCTTGTCTGATGCTAATTTTTATCTCAGAAAACCAACGGCAAATGTGATTAATTTACGTTTATCAATCTGCAACTCGCGGTAAGAGACGCATGCGTGCGGCAGAGCGGGAAGGCACCTCGCGACGTCGCGACGTGCGTCTGCGCCAGAGCGGGAAGGCTCCTGGTCGGCGTGCCATGGGTGCGAGTGAGCCGCAGCTACCCGCGGAGATATACTCTCCCAGTACTGGAGTTGAAGCTTCATTTTTGTATGGAATGCTTGGAGAGATGGTCGCGTGAGAGATGATTAATTATTACTTCACCCGATTCTCATGAAATTAGCACAGGTGCTTGCACCTATAGCCTTGGGGGACTGGGCAAAATTACAGCGTCCGTTTTTATATGGGGCACCGGTAATTCATGATTTTAACTTTGTTCATCGGTGCGGCTTCCTAAGCCGAACCGTGTACACGATTTTATTTTTAATTAGGCAGGTGTCTGTTGCTAATAGTAATAGCGTCACGAATTTATTTGCACGAAGTTATGTTGGCGTTCTGTTGATGAGACTCTAGTGTTCATACCGCGATCCACATATGAAAGTTATATTCAGCGATTTGTGCTGTATTGTAGTAAGGTACCTGTCAATGGTTTAATTCTTCATATCCCGGCCAAATCATTATGCGATTTGGCGTCGGGTATGGAGCGCAAATGGCAAAAATAGATTCAAAATTCATTTGCGTATGTTTTTCTTTATTGGGATGTTACTTCTTCTTGCTTCTTTAGCAAGGCCGCGATAGCGAGCCATTTTAGATCGTTACTTAATTATAATTTACATTGGCAAGTCTGTCGATTAAACTTGTTTGGTTTCGAAGCTACTTTGCATATCTCACCTCTCTCTTTCTTACTTTGTACTGCGACCTTTCTAGCGAAATGACCTTGGAATGCTAAGGGAAGTCATGGCCAAAATACCTGATCATGACAGTGTATTGTTTTTTATTTGTCAATATTCCCGTCGTATAATATAGAGCTAATGACAGACATGATTCTATACATTATTTTTACCTCATAATATATACAAATATTTGGCAAACGTTATGATACTATAGCGTTTCTGAACTTTACCTGTTAGCGTTGTAAAATTATATAAAAAAAAACAGAAAAAAAGGATGTTAACAGTATTAGATATTAAAGATATGCTGTTTGGGAAACAAGTCAATTGAGTAATCCACAGTATCTTTGTAGCATTAAATTTAACGTGAAAACGGAGCTATATAATTCGAGTCGTCCTTTTCGAATTTTATAACGAATTCCTAACAGTGCCTAAATATTCGATGCAACTTCTGTTTTCAAAGCTCAGTGATTTACGGCTACTGTGACATACTTGAATGCGCGTTGTTAAAACAGAAACTTTTTTATTTTATTTTTAATTATCGTCCGTTCGGCAAAACCACGCGATTAAAATCCATATGCAAAACGCACAATCAGACAATTGGTAATGTCAGTTTGGCTTTATTTTCATTTTAATAGTATAGTTTTTATGGCGTATTAAAAAAACCTATTCCCGTACGTTCATTACGGTCGGCTAGGCAGGCGGGCAGGCCACTTTATTGATTTAGTGCACTTTCAAAATGAACAACTGCCAGATGATGCCATCATAAAACACGAGTAGTTCATGCGGGCTTTTAGAGCATATATTTATGTTGTGACTACAGCCTAACGTATAAGGATATGGCCCACAGAATTTCACTGTCCTATGATCAAACATTACCCAGTGGACGGTATGCGTTTACGGATAAAGTACGACTTATATCCTCTACTCAAAACCGTCAAATATGCGAGAGGTGTAGTGTGTTGTCAATGATGTAAGAAGGTCATATTTAAACATTTGATTTTCATTTTACTCCTGAGACACTCTTGATAATTATTTAAAAAAAAATGCTTTTATATACCATGCTTAGAGATAAATAAAAAAAACATATATTGTAATCTAATATATAAAAATGAATGTTTGTTTGTTCGTACTCTATGTACTGCCAAAGTGCTCATCCGAACTTTGACAAACTTTTTGCTTGCACTTCTAGGAAGGTTATAGGCATATTAAAATGAACTTACATTAGGTCTTATATATAAAAATCAATGTATGTATGTCGGCCACACCTTTCATGTAACTTGCGCGAAGGTTATAGGCGTAGTACAATACAATTGCAGTAGGCGGCGTGTGTGTTATACCACAGACAATCGGCAGCAAACGTCAAACAGACAGAAAAAGAAGACATGCACTTAATAAACACAATTAGAACACAAACACTTTCTTTCTTTGAGTGACATTACAACGCTTGCCGGGAACCGGCTAGTACAATATAAAAACTTTATACTTTGCTTTTAGGGATTGTAATGCCAGACGAGTGTATCAATACCGGTTGTTCTATAAAACCGGTACCGGTTGATATTTATAAAACCGGTATTTAATATAAAATACCGGTTTTATAAATATCAATACTGGTATGAAAAAATAGTTTTAAGTAACGCAAAAAAAGGCCAATTGAGATCGCAATACCAGGTGATATTTTATAAAAAATACTGTTTTAAAAAATATATGGTAATCATGTACTAGTGATTCACATAAATAGCTACGGCTTCATAAAATAATGATACACCATCAATTCTGGAACTTGACAATATTGAAACAACTCTTAGCAGATTTTAAATATTTCAATCCATCGCGAACTATTTTACTATAATTATAATATGTGACAGATTTAATAAGTTTAAAATTCGATTTTTGTTAATTTTCAATACCGAAATACCGGTTTTTCTTTTAAAACAAAATTAATCCCGGAATCGTTTCGGTAATACCGGTATTGCGTCCCTATGTGTTATATTTTTAGTACATCGTTAAATTTTGATAAAGCATTAATTATCTTCATGTTTTATTGTGTTTGAACTACCTTTTATTGTAATACAATAATATTCTCAAATACTTATTGGAAAGTGTGTTGGAATTCTCCCCTAATGGAGCACGTCCAAATTGGTTAAACAAAATGTATTTCGGCAATTGTGAAAAGTGCTTCAAATAATACTGTTTGAATTTGGCAATGGTAATTCGGAAGCTGAACTGAAAGCCTGGCCTTATCAGCGGAATACATTAAGCAAATACATTTTACAACATTCGAAGATTTCACGATAGCGGAATATTTATCGATTATATACAAAGTATTCGACTGTGTTTTCGTACAAAGAACTGGTATAAAATACACATTGATTTTTAAGCTCAGTTTTTTATTATTTACCGTTTGTTTATTGGCGAATAAAATTTCTACTGGCTAGATTTGATTTTCTTAATTTATTTAGTGATTGATATATGCATAATATATATTTATATAGAAAAATATATTAAGAAAATGTTAAAGTTATAGTATAATTTTGCATGCTAACATAAGTAACATTCGGGTGTATCTAGATTTTCGCAGTTTTGTACGTCTAATTGAAATGAACATCTTTGGGGGCAAATATAGTTGTTTGCTCATTTTTGCGATATATCGTGACCTCGAAAAATTTAAATACACCCTATGTTAGCGCCAAATATTGGCATTTTAAATGAAAATTTGGGACTGAATATGTATTAAAAAAATATATAATTACAATGTATTTAAATATTTTACAAGCAAGTCAGGAGCTAAGCCTGGTTGTATATCAGGTTAAAATGACTTCTTGAACAACTAAGTCAATAATCTGCTACACAATTTTTCAGAACTGGAAGAAGACATTCATAAATCTTGGAGTACTGTATGTTTTTAGTGATATAAAAGAATTGTTAGCAGATAAAACGAGCTTACTGCACTCTCGTTCCATATAGCATAGTGTATCAGAAAATAGCGCGAGACAAAATAAAGTATGATAACATGAAGTGCTAAAAAGTATGCTGCTATAAACATCGTGCCATTCTTCATAGCATGCGATGGTAATAGCTTTGAGATAAACCATGAGAGTTTTATTTAAAACAATATCTTTCATAAACTTATACGTAATATACAAAGCAAAAATATACAACAGAATAATCATTTTCGAATTGACTTTGAATTAAAAAAAAAGATATAAGATACTATAGTGTACATTGTACCGATTTTTAAATAATTAAATATTTTCCAATCGAAGAAATATATATTTCATAGCAAAATGTGTTTTTATTCAAACATCTGTAACTGATTTTAAATGTATTAATTGAAAATTTTTGGTGTAAAAACATAATACTTTGAGATTTGCCACAAAAGCCAACAACATTGACCACTGCGCCATGGACCCAACTGCTGGGAAAAGGTGTTAATAAAACAAAATATGAAGTATTAGACTCCTGGTTGTGGTTACAGAGTAAGTATATGGACCTGGTATTGTTTTGAACATTACATTCAAAAGGGACTTACGATAAGAACAAAAATTCAATGAAAAAAATTAACCGTTTTTGTAACCAAAAAAAAAATTACCAATATCGATTCGAAGCATTAAAAACTGTAAGAAAAAAGGTGCCGGAACGCCATTTCATCACGGTTAATGGAAAAAAGCTGTGTGTTTATTTATATACAAGGTTAATGATTAATAATTCATGTTTATCATATCGACTGTGGAAAGGAAAAAGGACGTAACCCACACATATCAAATTTTACAGGAGGCGCTAAAAACGTGTTCTGATGATTTTGTAACATATGCAAATTATGAATTGTACACAACCTTGAAGGGCACGGAGACTTCTAAACTGGTGTTTAATTGACATAATCTAATATTAATTCAATGATTTGTTTAGGAAAAATCTTTATTTCAGTCTTTTTTCGTGGTTTTAATTATTTACAAAGTCATCTTTTTCAAACTTAAAAACTAAATTTAGATACTAGTTCAGCATTTGCAGCTTGCATCCTTTTGATAGAACGTGTACCAAGTTTGATACATTGTGATTATCAAAAAAAACCGTTTTTTAAAAAACTGTGGGTTACGTCCTTTTTCCTTTCCACAGTTGAATTGTACGTATGCAAAACGTATCAATTTCAGAGAAATCACTACAAAATATTTATATTACTGTTTGTTATAAGTAGGATTATTCCAAGAAATTTGCTGATGGAAATATTTTTTCTCTTCTAATATAAAACAGCACATATCTTAGCGAGTTTTCATTCCCCTGGGACGGATTACATAAATAGTTTTCCGTATACGAAGAAATACGATGTCTTTTTCTTCCATTCTCCTATGACCTACAATGACAAAATATGGTCCATCGATTGCGGCTTGGGTGACACACTGAACATCCCTCTTCATAAAAACTAATGCTTAGGCTCGTGCGACAAACAACTCTTGCGGGCCTAACGTATTACTGAGCATACAAATTGAATCTTATCTACAAAAAATGGAAGCCATTACGATAGCATTTTCTGTCATTAATTATTACGTTAAATGAGATATAAAAATATTGTTATGTCTAATATAAATGCCAGACCTGTAGCAAAGTGGTTCACGACGTTGCCTTCAGTTGAGGCGTTTAATATTCACTCGAAGTAACAGTTTTCTGTGATGTCGAAATTTTTTCCCGAGCATGTGATCTCAAGAACGTGACGTAACCACTAGTTCCGTCGTAGTCGTCTTTACTCTTTCATAATAAACGTTACACATATGAGTAACAATTAGTTATCGTAAAACACGTTCTGTCGAAATAGCCTCCTCTAGAAAACCATGAGGCTCAACTATGTATCGATCACTACAAGCTGATCAGAAACCATATTTAAATATTACGATAGCTTATCGAATATGAGTATTTATACACACACTTTGTTCAGTTAAATAAATTTAATTAAATTGATTCATGTAATGGGTTAATTCATTTTACCAGCAATGGTCTTAAGCTTAGTGATACATTTATTCCTTATATAAGCGCGATACATTTATTTACTGAACGTCAGTTCAAGTTCATCCGTGCACTTGAATGCCTGAAGATGCCAAAAGGTGAAACCCTTCGACTAATCGTTAGTGACAAAACTTGTGTGAATGTACATAATTTGAACGATTCAAATTTAATGATTTCTTTATCCATCGTTGTGCTCTTAAGCAAGGAAACGGATGCTAAATGTAAAACTTTATTTATTGCTTAGAATGACTGCGATATGTTCATTTCTTCCCACCCCTATCTGAGAAAACTGCTAGCATTTTCTTTTTTTCACACCCGTTTTATTGCGTACTGTTTTTGTTTTCATGTAAAGCACAACGTTCTTAGTTTACTGAAAATAAAGGAATTTGAAGCGTAATAAAGTGTATTAAAAAAATCATGCAAAAAGTTAAAAACAAAACATTTTATTTTAATATATATATATGTATATATACAGCTAATACTCAAAAACTTCAAACAAAAGAATCGGTAGTTTTTACAAAAAATTTCATAGGCTTTTCGCTGACAAAAACACTAGCAGTCACCTGCATGACGGAGGTTTTTCAATGACATTCCTGAACGCTCATCAATTTCAACAATATGAGTCATAGACATCCGGCTCGATAGAAAAGTCATAATAATTGAAGTAGGTAGGTAGTTTCGACGACGGCAGCCATTGTTATATTGCCGCACGCAAAAATTCAAACCTGGTTTATTGCAATCGAGAATATCAATTCATAAAATGGGTAAATCATATTTTTACGGATTACAGTAGTTTGCCAGCAGAGTTTGTTTAACAATTGCTAGCTGTAGGTCAGCCGCGCAACATCTCTCTTAGAATAATGAATCAGTATAAAAATGAAGTAGGGAATTTACTGCCTTTGGATAGATTCTCCCACTTTTAATATATTTTTCCATTAAAAAAACTCGTTGAAATTCGAAATGATACTGATTTATACAATGAAAAACATACTGAAAAAACAAATAATTCATGCAAAAATGATTATTGCAATTTACTTTTAAGCGGAATTAAATCAAATAAAAAACATTTTTACGGCTCATTGATAAATAATTTCGTAACAATTCTAGGGTTTTAGACGTATTTCAAAATAATGTACAGTACATCCGTTCTTTCAAGAGAAAAATCAGACGTTGGAATTGGGGTAATGAGGACTTTGAGTGATCAATCATCTATCAGAATTAAGTTCTTCGAGAGGTCGAAAAACTTACGACACAAAAACAATGCACTCTCCTTTGAAAGACTTTTGAAAGAAATTGTTAGTAACTTTTTTATTGTTCGCTCCATCAATTGTTTTTCTTAATATATAGTAGTATCTACATAAAAGTATTTAATCACAAAATATTATTTTTTTCACCGCTTATTTTACCGTACGTAAAACTGACTTTTAATAAAATGTTAAGCTTAAAAAAAATTCAAACGTATAACGTTTTAAAATATGACCAAGTCTTAATTATTATTCACAATCAATAAGGTGACATTTCCTCCCATTTTTTATGTAAACTACTTATATAACATGTTGGATCTATGGCACAGTGGTCAACGTCGTTGGTTTCCATGCCGGACACCACGGGTTCGAATCTCAGTACTAACAGCATTTTTCCAATCAATTTTTTGATTTCTAAAATTTCTCCCTACCATTCCAGTCCAAAAATGACAGGGTGTGGCGAGAGTGATTATCAAACCACTAGTCCTGTTCCATAAAAATTAAATCTAAAAACGATATTTGGTAGAAAGACATATATTTAAAAAATCGCTTGTATATATCTGGTCAGTATTCAAATCAAATTTCGTACAGTATTTTGTATTTGATAATCAATATTTATATTAAATGTCAGTTTTTATTCAGAATAGACTTTTCCATATTATTTATCTGTATTTTGTTCTAAAGACGAGTTTTATATTGACATCCAAACTAAGCCTAACCTATTTACATTTTGTATAATAGCAGCTTTTGACAAATCTTAAAAGAAACACTACCTAACCTAACCTAACCTAACCTAACCTAACTTTACCTAACCTTATAAATTGATTTATTGATTTGGCATTTACTTGGTAGAACTCCATTATAATAGTGTAAACATATCAACGTATTTTAGTTCTACAGTTTTTAATAATTTTTATGCGTTGATAGCTATTTCGGCTTTCGCCATAGTCAGAACTATCGTAGTTCGCCATAGTTCTGACAATGGCGAAAGCCGAAATAGCTATCAACGCATACAAATTATTAGAAACTGTAGAACTAAAATACGTTGATATTTTTACACTCTTATAAATTGAATTCAAAATAAGTACTACATAGCTTTAATAACCAAATCATGTATTTAAAATCACGGCTATTGACCAAATTTAATATATATATTGACATTTATTTGTTTAAGCTGATCAAACATTATATCGAAATATTAGATTTCTAATGACCATTTGCTTAATAAAGCACAAACTATTAAATTATTCAAATAATAAATAATTAAATATAAGTCTTGAAAATATACTTGGACTTGCAATTTTGGTATTGTAATTGTTGGGCCGGTGTCAAACTTTGTGTAACCAGGGACGTCGGGCGAGTCGAAGGCAGGTGTTTTTGAAATCGGAGTAAAAGAATTTATATTGAAAAATTATAAGTTTATTATTCATAATATTGATTGTTGAAATATACTAAAAGTATTCTAGTGACTAGAATGATCTGATGGCTTGCGGTAGCAACGAAGTTAAAAGGACGATTTTTTTACCCGACACCACAGTCCTCCGTTGTAACTGAAAAACATCTGAAACCTGGTTTGAAGAGCGGGTGATTAGAACGTGACCTCTCGATCGTTGTGATTAACAGGTACGATTACTGATCTTTTTCAATAGCGGGTAGCAACGGGTGCATTTCTCGCCAAAGGGAAGCAAAATGCTTGAGTTATTTTCAAACAGAATTGCAATAATTTCGTATCAATAAATTTATTATTATTAGGGTATCCAATCCCGGAGCTTTTTTCCGATCCCGGGATTTCGGGATTGATTAATTTTGAATCCCGGGATTGAGATTCTCTCACCGAGGAATTTGAAATCCTCAATTCGCTATACTTTTTACCCGATTGTCACAGAACCTCGTTTTTTTGTTTTAGCTCACCGAAGAATTTGAAATCTTGAATTTGCCAATTTCGTGTAAATTTTCGGGATTTGCTCAAAATTTCTCAATCCCGAAATCCCGGGATCGCGGCCATCTCAATCCCGGAATTTCGGGATCAGAAAATTGAACGGGATCCCGGGATTGGATACCCTAGTTGTTATCAGCTGCACCGTCTTAGAAATAAGATTTGTTGGCGCGTTACTTACCTACAACTTACGGAAATTCGTGTTATAAGAATACATACATTAGTTGATTTATCTTTCTGTCTGGTTGTCTATACCCACGGCACAGCACAAACCAATACTCTTTTTTCTCTCTATTTGTCTGCGCATCTGCATCTGTGAATGTTGACAAGCGGCACTATCATTTGATAATTAAATTCTCAATGTTATAAATTAATGCAATAAATCGACCGCTGTGGTCTAGTTGGTTAGAGCTTGCTCTACCGATCAGGTGGGTCTGGGTTCGATTCCTTGTCAAAAACGGTTAGGTCAATGTCAAAATTGGATTTTTTTCAATTTTAATTTGAGATCTAAGACATGGGTGTTTGTGAAATCAATTCTTCTCGAGTTAATCTCATGTGACTTACGAAAATTCTCATCGAGTATATCTCGTATGATCTTTCAACTTCAAAATATTTGACGCATTGGCGTAAGCTGTAAAGTCAAATATTTTTTTATTTAAAAAAAAATTTAAAATTATCCAATCAGTACGTTTGTAATGCTCATTTCTGAGAAAAACACTTTTCATTTAAACAAAAATTGGCAATACAAATTTTGTAATCGAATCTTCTATAATATTTTTTTTGATCGAGGTAAAAGGTTGTATCGAGTTTGACTTGATCAATTCATACAAGGTGAGAGGGTAGCAGGTACCGCGATACTCACAGATAATGTCTGAAATTGACTTATAAACCCTATGAATTTCATGAATGCATTAACTAAAAAGTTTCTAACCACTTTGCCAGAGTTCAAAGAAGAACTTAGTTCCCAAAGCTTCCGGTGGCAAATTTACTTTACAAGTAGAGCTTTCACACCTGAAAAGGGTAGGTAATAATATTATTATTTACGTTTTCTTTATGTTTTAAGGGATTTTCGGTCATGGTTGGTTTTATAAAATTTTGCAGCATTTATTTCATATTAAATTAAGAAGTAATACAAAATATTTCTGCATACAGTGTAATATTATGTTCATGGAAGAAGTCTCAAATTTTCAATACTGAAAGAATAAACACTGTTTTAAGCAAACATTGGCAAACCTAAAAATCCACCGTACAATTTGTATACTTTAAGATTTTGACTAAAGGTGTTTAGTGGAATGTCAATATTAAATTTTAATAATTTAAATTGTCTACTCTTTGACACTTATTGTCACTGACTACGCGGGTTTTGTCTTTTAGCATCTTCAGATAGTCATGGGTACTGATGAACTTGAACATTAATGACAAAACATATTGTGTAATTACACTAAATTTTTAAGAATTTGAATTTAATTCATTGTATAATACGAATGTAGTTTTTGAGTGTCTTTCAATTGTAATAATTTTACAGTTTTGTTCAAACTATTTTTATTGAACGTCTCTCTTAAATAAGGATTTATTCTAGTTTGCATCTAAATACATTTTTTATTCGCCGTTTTGTTTGAAATAAATACAAAAAACGAATCGTTCGATTCTTACCTGTAGAAAAGGGATGTTCAGCCATTGAATTACCATCAGTATTTGTTTCTTGAATAGTCAATATGTTTCATTGTGGCAGAGGGAAAGTACAGTTTTCAAAAGTTATCAATCTAGTTGAAAATATAGCAGCAACATTGCAAAATGGTGTGCAGTCCTCGCTATAGTTAGTATGCAAATGAAGATGGAACGAAGCCCAGTAACCCGCTTCATAGTCGTATTTTAATTTTAAACGTTTCCTGCAAATGAAAGGATTTTAGTGCCGATATGCTTGCTTTATTCTCTTCACTGTTGAAAATAAATTGCAAAAATATTCACGTCCGTGGTACGTGGCCACTTTAATTGAATTTTAAAATTTACTCCCACAGCTTATTAATTAATTTAAATTAGATCATTTGAATAATTTAAGATGTTCATTGCTCTTATTGCTTCTCGAGTGAGTTTGGTTTCTTAAAATTAGTTTAATTCAAAGGGCCAGCGTTTATTATGAAAATGTTTATGCGGTGGAAAATTTGGTGAAACGCTTTCAACTTTATTTTACGTAGAAGCTATTTAAAACTTAGCTAAAAATGCAAACTGGAGAACGAAATTCAATCACTATTTAATTTACTTTTTCGTTCGAAATTTTAAAACACGGTTTTTAAGAATATTGAATTGAGCGACTTAACACTCTATCGTATCATTTTTTTATAAATACACCAAATTTTTTTTTGCATAGGATTTTTTTTACACGGCTTAGAAATTTCAAGGTCAGACGTAGTGTAGAGCATAGTTTCTCAACCTTTTTAAGCCCGTGGCCCCCTTTTGAGTCTCATATTTTTCCGTGGCCCCCCTAACCATAGTAGTAAAATTTTCGGGGCTCGGGAAAATGAAAAAAAAGTAGGTAAATTTATTTTTAAAAAATACAATAAAATAAAATTGTTTGTTAAAAAAAATATGTTTACAAAATAGTTTATAATATTACATTTTTTTGTAAACCCCTAGGGTACCCAACGTTGTACCCATCACAGCCCGCTATGGTTCACACTATTCTTACGGGCGCGTATTATGCATACATTTCTGAAAACTAGTTTGCATGCACTGCAGGTTGCAGAATGCTAAATGAAATAAAATAACGTTATCAAAAGAGTTTTTATGAAATGAATTCTTTTCGTTTTTCATAAGACGCCGTGAACTCTTTGAATGCTTTGTAATTTTTCTTTGAATGCTTTGTAATCTTCCCGTTCGTTGTTCATGCTTGGACATTCTCAAAAATGCGATCAGCATTCTGAAGCTATTTACTAATCACCCGACCTAGAAGAGCTTGGCAGTGAAGTGATCATGGCTAGTTATAAATTGGTCTATCCGAAAATTTGGAGTCGAAGCGTTGGTCTCCATTCACATTTTTAAATTTTGAAAGAATTTATAAGAATGCCTGTCCTTAAAATAATTTCCCATCAATTTTACCAAATTCGCATAGCAGCGTCTGTAGCAATACTGTGCACCACAGTTCTGTGGGCCTTAAGAATGAAGGGTCTGGTCGAGAAGAAGACAGTCAAAGAATTATCCTCACCTGGCATTTGACACCCATTATGTAGCATTGCTGTTGCGCCTTGAACTTTAATGTAAAGACTACCAATGCACTGTATTATTCGGTAAGAAGAATTTTCTGTAAGAAAATAAGGTTACGAACCTTGTATCACGTACTTTACCAGCCACTCTCATGGATTGGGTGTTAGGCTTCAATTACTTAATACCTACCACGCAAGAAGTTTTGGAATGATATGCAGTGGTGTAGGAAAGGGTCCTCCCGCCCGGGGTGCTACTTGAATTTGCAGCCCCATGGAGGACCCTAAAGACACTAGCCACTAAGCGAAGGGACAAAGCTTTGCCAATGATCAGTTTTGGTCTTTAGTATTGCGTTTTGGTATTTGCATCGAGCTGATTAAAAAAATAATTTCGAAAAAGACATTCTTGAAGTCAATGGGATTTTATGAAATTTACTGTTTATTACAATATTAAGGGTTTTACACAAAGGTTCCATTTTTTACAACCCAATGTTGACGATGAATCTCGCAGGGAATTCAAAAAAAATAGTTAAACTTCAATACTTCCATTAATTGAAGCGTTATATTTTTTATTTATAAAAAATCTTTATTCCTTGTTCAATTGTTACACTTTTAGTGTCTTAAGATTTTTGGTAAAGAGCATTAAATTATCTTAACTAACTTTTTCGTCATCAAAAATCTGACACATCGTTTTAGGTTAGTCAATTTGCAAGGCAAAATGTTCAATTAGTTGTTTTTTTATCATCTGCTATCTCATACATACGTCTTGATACTGAACGGAATTGCTCAAAGGAATCACCTGAATAATTGCATTTTCACTCTGATTCATAACTCTTGAAATCGCAAAATCAAATATTTGAAAATATAATGCGTTTTTCTAGCTTTTGCAATTAATTTAGAAATTTCGTAAGAAACTATTATTTAAACCAGTGTCTAATTTTTCACTGAATACTATAAATCCTATTTTTTTGTTGCGGAAACTTCTTAAAGCTTTTTGAATTATTAAAATGGCTTTTCTTTCATGTCTATGTGTTTTGTATAAAATGGATAGTAGCATTAGTGAAGCAAAACATATTTAACGCACACGAGTTTCATAATATCATGGGGTGACGAAAGAAATCCGTGGACAAGATAGTCAATACAATATTGTCGACACTTACTTTTGGATGCAGTTATTATGGTATCCTTAAATATCATTGAAAAAATATTAAAGAGTATGTATAATAAATACATTATTTCTGCTACAATGTATTATTATCCTACTTTATCACATTTGATTTTAATATAAATTTTAGTTCATTATATTTTTGAGTGGCCGTGGCCCCCCTAAAGTCTGCTGTGGCTCCCCAAAACTGATATTTTCTTCTGTGGCCCCCTTGGAGCATGCTGTGGCTCCCAAGGGAGCCACATGGCCCCCGGTTGAGAAACGCTGGTGTAGAGTATGTTTAATTTCTCTATGAAAAAAAAAAATTCAAAATGAGAATTTGGTGTACCATGTTCAATGGTTAAAAGTAGTGATGTGCACGGAATACTACAAGTTGCACGTGTAGCACTAAAAAAAATCTCGTTTGCAGCTTTTTATGAATTTAAAAAAATATTTTCAATTGTGTTTATTTATTCTGATTTTTTTGTTTAGCCCAATTATTTTATTTAAAACACCGAATATCTTGCTCGTTTCAAAACCCCAAATTAAAAAAATAATCTTTATTATTTTATAATATGTATTTGAGTGCTACGTGGTTTTTAGTTGATGATACTATGAGGATGAATAATTATATTCATTAGTACTAAATAATTATTTTATCTACGAACTTTATGAAGTGTGTCGCTCCGCGGATAGGTTTCCAGTACCAGTTCCACTCCGTCCGAAATTAATTCACGCCCCTTTTGAAGCAACTCGTTTACTAGGACAACGATGATAGAAACTCTGCATCAGGGATGTATTTTAATTAAGTATTAAATATGTATCAAATTAATTCAGGATCTTTAAACACTTTATTTTATATCTTAACATCTACGAGAGTCGCAGCTTTTTTTTTAAAGAATGATTATGATTTACTTTTCTGCTGAATGATTTATTTGGCTTTCAGTTAATATAATTCCATTGAAATTATGCATTTAAAAACGTCGTTCGCTTCCACGCCATACCTGACCGTTTCGAATTGCATTTTTTAATATTTTTTTTGATTTCTGTTAGAAAGCATTATGTTTTTGATGTCTAAAAATCCACACTACTTCCCCTTACAATTCTTATTCTTTAATAACGGGATGTTGCAAGTGTGATTAGGTAACCAATGTCCTGCCCTATTCTTTCTATCCTTTGAAAAAGAGAGATTGAGCGACGCAGTAACAATCAGTTCTTGTAGAATAACTACTGTTGAGATAACTGCATTAGGAGGTCATACGCTCAACATTAGAAACGGACATGGATTGATAATATTTATATATCGAATACCACAAGATTTTTTATTCATTAATTTTTATTCATAAAATTTATACTTATTGTCTGATTGATCATTATATTTTTCATATGTACACATATAAACATGTAGTGTTTATTGTTTTTTATACATTTTCTTTTTTAAGCAATTCAATAATAAAAAAACGAATTTAGCCTTAATAGCGTTTTATTAATGTTTATCAAATAATTTTCCATTAAATACTAAATCAGTATCTTTAAAATCTAAGCTTTTATTTTAAATTTTACTAATAAACATCATTTTTTCAAATAAGTTATTTATTTTCAATTTACTCAGCGGTAAATTAATGGTTATTTATTTTCAACCTAAACGTAACATTCATTGATTTGTAAACAAAATTTTCTGCTTTATCTCACTTTCTTTCAAATGAATCGACTTAATCACAGTAGCAATTATTTATTTCCCAGAAGAATTCACGATCAATAGAAAACTTATCAGAATAAGTAAACACATTATTTTGTCGGTTTTTATTTTACTTATTAAATAATATTTGATTATAACAAATTTTTCGGTTATAAAACATTACTTCTTCTAATATACATACATATTACCGTAAAGTTGATGGTTTAAGAGCGGTCCTGGACGTCTTGTGCATGCTGAATGCTTTTCAAATAATAATCCAATCAAAATTTAATCGCCAGCTTTTGTCGAAAACGTACAAAGCAAATACTTCGGTTCTATATCTTAACAACGTAACGTATAATATACGCTATTTTTCTCCAGGCTACAACAATAATAACACTGCATTTTTTTCAATATCTTCAATAGTGATTAACTACGAAAACGACTACGAAAACTACAAACTTTTGTTTTGGCTTTTTCGCAAAACAGAAATCGATTTTACCTTTCATTGTTATACCCAATGGTAAAATACATATTAACTCTTTATATTATTTCAATAGATATCTTATCTACGCGCCTTAAGCCATTATAACCTTTATTCGAACAGAGCAAGCTGGAGTTTTGGCAGCCATTGATTTTCGACTCTTTTTTTATACAATTCTCACAATTAAACAACATGATTCATCTTAATAGCATATTGTGTATTCTATAGTTGATTGTGTATAATTGATTGTGTGTCCAATTTTTGTCTTTTTATATACTGTATGAAGATCATGTTTTATGTCTCTACTTCCTAGTTCCTTTTCAAGATTACGTATTGTTTTTGGTTAAAAATATATTTTAAAAATATCAAAAAACTTTAAAAATATTTTTCCTGCAATCAAACTCACCCAGTGGTGTAGTGGTAAATAAATAGGCACCAGGCCAGTCATTGATTTCTTCCCTATTTTTTTTATATCCGTCCTCGTTAAAAAAAACACAAATTTTAACAATTAAATTATTTAAAAAAACGCACAATCGGGCCCATTACACCACTGCATTCACCCTTCATTGTATTTTAAAATATTGTTTTATATAAAAGTAGAAAATCATGACTAATATTTGTTCAATCACTACGAGTTAATGCTCTTGGGGTATGTATATATTTTTGTGTGAAAAACTGTAATATTGTTGTAATCAATTTACTTTTGAAGTAGCAAACCTAACAATAAAGTATTCTCACGAGGACTGGTTGTAATTTAATGCTCTTTTTTATACATACATACAATATGTCACCCGTTGTGGTCTAGTCAGTCAATGCTTGATCTACCGATCAACTAGGTCTAAGTTCCATTTCCGATAAAGTCTTTGTCAAGTTGAGATTTTTTATATTCAAGTTTGAGATCCAAGACGTGGGTGTTTCTGATTTTAATGCTTTTTGAGTTGATCTCAAGATACTTTTTAAAAAATCTTATCGAGTTTATTTCGTATGATCTTTCAACTTCAAAATATTTGTTACATTAGCATTAGCTGTAATAACAAATTGGCAATATATATACATCACCGATACAGATTTCGGACTTACAAATAGTTCTCGTTATTAATTTTTTGACATTCTCTACCAGTATTTCACATTGTCTACATTGAAAGCGGATAAGTTCTTGAAAAGTTTTATTTTTTAAATAGCAATAGATTTTGCAATATCCATATCTCAAACAATTCAGTCGGGCCGAATTGCTTGTGTTTAATATGCAGAGTATCCGACATGGGCACCAAGATATCCTTGATTGAAAACCATCGACAATGGAGCCAACACCTGGCCGCGATCCGAACATATTAGCATGCCAAAACTGGGGCCATAGGTGTTGACGTCCTTGATTTAGAATAGTAATTATTAGTTGTCTTGAATTTGCATGTTTATTAATATTAATTAAACCAATTGCAAGCAGTGGCGGAAGGTAATAGGGGAGTTTATGTGCCAGCGAACCGAGTTATTGGGTAGGGTGGGTGGGGATGGCGTTCAAACGATGTCATCAATTTGTACATATTTGATGACAGCTGTTAATCAATTTCCCTGACCTGACTTTTGGTATGCATATAAACCGTCGCTTTGTTAGCAAGTGAGGGACATTTCCAGAAGTAATGGATCCCTAAAACATGTATTAACGTAAACATTTAATTATTTTATTTTACATTGTTAATTATATGTCGTTTGGCTTCAGTGACGGATCTCACGGGTTCGAGTCCCAATACGAACGGCACTTTTTCAATCTGATTAAACGATTTCTGTTCAATGGCATAACTGTGATTGATGTCTGAAAATTCCCACCCTTCCAATAACAGAATGAAGCGAAAGCAATAATCTACTCTTAGTTATATTCTTCAATCACTACACTATTCCAAATAGAAAAATTGTACAACATAGTAGCAGTTATTGTAGAAAAAATATGTTAAGCTACCTCCAGTTGGAGGCCATCTGGTTCACACTGGGAGAAGACATGAATTAAAAAATATGTAAATTAAAAGTAATCACATATTTTATGACATCAATATTTCAGTTAAACTTGTTACTTTAATTTAAAACAATGAAACACACTGTTGCACTAATCCTGCATTTATTTATTTTTAAAATATGACCATTTTTCCTGTTGCTGTTGAAAATACATTTGATTAGCGTAACTGGCCCTGATGTTATTAAATAAATGTGGGACTAGTACAAAACAGTGTACTTTTTAATATAATGCCCTTCCACTAAGCATTGACAGTGAATTCGTATATGGTATATTTTTATATATATGCTGCTCGTTATGTTGAGGAACATGTTGTCCAATTAATGAATACAGGCTTTGACGCACAACAATTATTGATAAAAACAGAATACCAATTTACATTAAATTTTAGAATCTTGGACACTATTTTTCTGTTTTTCCAGTGTTTAGAAATAGCCTGCCAATGGGGAAACTACTAAGAAGAGCTTTAATAGTTTTTTTACAATATTTTTACGGATTTCGACATATTTCACGTGGACGTGAGTGAGTTCTGACAAATATTATTTTTTATGTATAACTCTTTATTTTCAAGCTTACTCAGTTGAATTCCTTTCCAATTTAAATGTTTTATTTTATTTTCTACTACTTGGTTTCTTAAATATTCTGTTATATCATGTTTTTTACAATGCAAAAGACATACATTGATAATTTGTAATTATTTTATAATGTACAGTGGCGGCCGGTCGATGTGGCATTGGATCAATGCAACCCTTGTAAATTAAAATTAAATGTTTTAAAATATTTATTATGGACAATAAAATAAATGAAGAATTTAAAATGAGTGAATACTATAAATGTTATGTTTGAATATTGTTTCATGAAATATAACCACCTCTGCATATACAAGGGGTGCATTGATCCAATGCCGCAATGACCGGCCGCCACTGATAATGTACATGCATGTCAATAAAATAAATTGTATTTTGTTCACAAATCTAATATCTAGAACTGTTCTAAAATTTATATTATTAATATATATATTTTTTTTACCATTTCCGGTCCCAATATGAAGCATATGGACTCCTAATGGAGTTTATCTCAACAGAAGTGTTTCTACGAGAACTGCCTGTTACTCAGTTGCTCAACCTCTCTTTTTCCAAAGAGAGTAGGAATAGAAGAAAAGGGCTAAGACAGTACTCGTGGTTAGCTAATCGCTCTCGATACGCCTCGTTCATGGGATAGGATGGGTTGGAGGGGGGAATTCAAGACATCACACACATCCATGCCTTTGAACAGAAATTCATAAATCGATTGAAAAATCAATTTATAAAACTGCCCGTACTGTGATTCGAACCCGTGCCCTCTGTAGCGGTAGCCAACGACGTTGACCACCCGACCACACAGGATTACTAAAATAGTATTCAATAATAAAATTGAGTATTTTCTCAGAATCTATTGTAAAAAGATTCGGCTTATTCCCACATATAAAAACTCGGTGCATTTTTTTAACTTCCACACCGTATATCAATAAAATTTAAATCGCATTGTATTACCCTAAATTGTTTCAGTGAAGGCTTCCCTCCGTGAGTAAATCACAACCCTCCGCCTGCTGGCAACCGTTTAAAACACGATTCACATAATCGTGCAATTATTCCCTCACAAAGCTGCTCTGTATAGCGCAGCAACCTGCATCGGCTGAAGAAAAGCTTTCCAAAGCCGACGGTTTGACTACGGCGATACAATTTTATTTTTAGTGGTCTATAATGACCGTCGCAACACAGCCAGGTACAGAGCCTCTTTTCGCATCAGGTATCTTGAACATATTTTATATTATTTATTATCATGAAAAAAAAAAAAAAAATTTTTGGAAAAATTTAACGGTATCTTATAACAGATTTTTAATATATATATATGTTTTATAACTACAGACAAAAACAACTATTGTAGATTCACAAGCATACATTTCTCAACAGCTATCCATATCGAGTTTTACTACACTTTATTATACACTACGGTTTATTATATTTTATTAAAAAAACAAATATTAAATAAAAACAATAACTTCATTATTCCATTTCGACTGTGGAAAGGAAAAAGGACGTAACTCATATCAAATTTTACAGAAGACACAAAAAACGTTTTTGAATGATCTTTGGCCAAAGGCAAATTAAGAAATATACAGATCATTGAGACTGATAAACTGGTTTTAATTGACTTTATCTGATATCAATTTTACATTATTAAAAAAAAAAAAAAAAAACCTTTTTGTGTCTTTTTTTCTGGTCGCAATTTCTACAACCCCTTAAAACTTCAAACTTAAAAGCTAAATTAAGATACTTATTTGACATTTTCAGCTTACATAATTTAAATAGATCGTGTTTCAAGTTGTATACATTGTTATTATCGAAAAAAGCTGTTTTGAAAAAACTGTGGGCTATGTCCTTTTTCCTTTCCACAGTTGATAAGTATATATAGATATTTAGTCTTCGCTCTGTTGAATGGGTTGTATTCTATATCTGCGGAACAATCCATCAAATCAAATTGAAATACTGCACCGCCCTGATTTATGAGCGAAAAGCATTCGCATTTAGGAAATATCGAGTTTGATACTTCTGATATGAGCCAAAAACGCAAAAATACTGGCCTCTTTCAACCCTAATCGTCCATTTTTATTGGATAAGGTAAAGGGGATTTTTTTACGCCCAGCGTTATAAAGTAACCTTTTACGCTATCGCCCGATTTTACAGCGGGGCATAACTTTCGCTTTATATTCATGAAGTTTGTATTTATGTCTGGTTTTGGCATCACGTTGTATTGCATGTGAAATGTGGCAATCAATATCGCGAAAGTAACGTCCGCCGTGTAAACGATACTCTAAATTATGATAGCCCATCTATGGAATGGCTCTGGTACCAGTTCTGGTACTTGAGCATCCCTGCCAGGGCATTAAAAATTACCGATAAACGGCATAACCAATAAATCGGTTTTCGGTATAAAAAAAAACTATTTAAACAACAAATTCATATGTATGCAACTTTAAATATCTGTATGTTTTTTTACTGGAATACGATTAAAAGTTATTAAAAAATATGTTTGGCAAAGTTATATTTATACAAATTTAGACGCCTTTATTAAGTTATATAGCTCGTATGCACTTGAATAGAATTTCTTGATAATTTACTATAATGTGTGCTACCTTTTCGTCACTTTAAGTAATTCAATGATCAATCACTTTTTTATAGTAATTTTACAAAATTTATTCAAAGATTATTTGGCAAACATCGTCTGTTGGTCAAGAATCATGACATTGATAATGATAGCGATGAGCAAAACTGGTTCCGTTAAATAATTTAAAGAAATAAAAAAGTTTGATTTTCTTAAAATTTAATGTTACTAATCGAACATCGAATAAATCTATTCATTCAGATTTCAGATTGTTAATAAATACGAGTATTTTCGTAACATTTTCTAGATTCTTTCATGCATTACAAATTTCGGTAAATATAAACCGGTTTGGCATGCATTACCGGTTTATAGTAAACCGGTTATACATACCCTACCGATCTATCGAAAAGCTTTTACGTATAAGTCATACAGCGCTATCTGTACTTAGAAAAATGAAATAGTAACAATATGCTACTTTTATTTTCAAATTTCCATTTCCACAAATTCTTGCTGTCATTATTTTACACTCGCATCATCTCACCAAATTTTTTCGGTGTCTTAAGAAAGATAGCGAAAAATATGTTATTTTCTTTAAAATCATAATAAAAAAAAATGATTTGATTAATTGATTGTATACCATCTCGATTGTCGATTATCGATTGATATTAAACAAAAATTAGATAACTGTTAAATTAACCTTTAGAGGGGTGAATAGATTTATACAGACCTTACTTTAATTTACTGCCTTTTCTTAACATGACAATTGTGTCTTTTTATCAATGTAATTCATACTTAGAGCATATATATGCTTACAGACAGACACTCTTGTGTTGAGGTTAAAGTACTTTCATACTCATTTATAGAAAAATGGCGCTGACGTACATGTACGTCCATACTCCTCTAAAGGTTAATAGCCGCGAACCCTAATGTTTAGACACTATAAATAGCATTGCCTAAACAGAAGTGGACATTTTCAGCACTCTTTGATAAGGTTAATTTTTTTCGTATATTGAAAATATTGTTTTGTCTTGTAATTTGTATTATGTACTGTATGTTAATTACATATATTTGCCAAGTGCATGGCAGTCAGCTGTAATTCCATGTTCTGTCATTTTCATTTGAAACAATAAACAAAAATGGAGGAAAAATGTTAAAAATCCATATTTCGCGGATCAACCAACATAATTTTAGTAACTGTCAGAAAAATATTTTAATCAATTTCAATAACAATACCTTAGATCTGTCATATAAAATAGTTGTTAGAATAATTGTTTTTTCAATTTTAAATATTAACTTTATTTATTTCCACGACACCCGAAATACGGATTTTTTTTATTGTATTGTAGCTGTTTGTCGTCGCCGCCATTAATATTATAAAGGGTTTTCTTATTGTGCTTTCAAATGAATGTTTACTCTACTGTAGTTATTTGCCTTATGCAAGCTAAACAATCTTCCTAATGCACATAATTACACCTGCAACACTATTTCAAATTCGTTTTTGAACTGTGAAAGTTCACATATTCAAGCGCAACACGCGAGCTTTTAAGATTTAATAGATAGGTACTTAAAACTCAAATAAAATTTCTCATGCTTGTTTATTAGCCAGAGAGCTTTTCAATTAGAAGCTCATGCATAAAGAAGAATGCAATTCTGGTGTAATTTGGAAAGGTTGATTGTTCAGCATGCTAAGCAGGAACTTTGTATCACCGTAAACTGTAGTTAAAATATTTCATTTGATGGAAAATTGTACAGTTTGTAATTTCGCACGCAACATATTTACGATTTTGTTACTCGTGCTGTGTGTTTTAAATAAACTAAACACGTGCGGCTTGTAGCAACACAAATCTACATTAGATCAACAGATATTTTAGTTATAATTTTATACCTTAAATCAATAACAGGAGGAATCCATCAAATATGTCAGTAATACAATAGTTTCTCGCCATAAAAGACATGGATAACAGCGTCGCCGTCATTTATGTCGATCTGCTTTTCATTTGAACATAAAAAGTTATTACTTTTCACATGTATATCATTATATCTTTGTTTGCTAGTGATGATATTCTCTATTACTATAGGGAGGATATTGAATGTGGCACAGTTCAAATATAAATAGCAAAGAAAATAACTTATTAAAATTTTAAGTCGGTACCGTTTACCGTTTCGGAGGAGTTCTTGTGACGGATAGACAAACCTTCTTTCTGTTTATAATATAGATATAGCACGAAACAAATTTTATAAAAATAATTCACCTAATGCGATTGACTTTTAAGTTAGCGCATGAAGTTTTACTAATTGCAATAAAGTATAAATTGTCAATATATTGGCAGAAGTTTGTAATTAGTAAAATTTACAAAAATACGTTATTCGATATTTTTTGCTGGAATAACAAAGTTGCTGCATTTACTAAGCAGTTTGACTTGAGCAATAATTTTTCTTATCGGTAATTATAATTATTAATGAAGATTCAAAGGCCGGCAATTGTTCCTGCATTTTATAACAAAACTTGATTTGTGTCATATCATAACATAAATGCAAACATATTATAATTATCAATACAACAAAAAAATATTAAGGCAAGAAGCTTTATCTCAAAGACGTATTTGCTATTTACTTAACCGATTATCAATGCTGTACTACCAACTTCTACCAGTACGGTAACGATGTATTAATTAACATATTTTCAGGTAATATACTACAATAATAGTAAGAAGGAGAACATGTTCACTATCCACAAACAAATACTATTCGAAACTTAAATATAACAGTAATACTCCGATAAATTTGCCAACAATATTGATGATACAATATTTGGAAGATATAACGCAAAGATTTTGTATCCTCACATTCAGTCCCCAGGGAATAAAGTTGCCATTTGATAGTGTAAATTCCGATATGCTGTTTAGATTTCCGATGCAAAGTTGTCAGTGATAATAATAATAACATATAAGTTATTTAACAGTCTGTACTGTATAATTGAACAATACATATTCAATATTTCAAGAAAACTATGTTTCTATTCAATGAACAGTATAACCTTTATATGACAAGGATGTCGATGTGTCTTAACTTTTTAGTACGTTATTTTAAATAAACTTATTATGTTTTAATATATATATATTTATTTTTTTAACCGTGTCCGCTCCCAATGTGGAGCATATGGCCTCCTTATGGAAGTATCTCACCAGAAGTTTTTTACTCAGTCGCTGAACCTCTCTTTTTTTTCGAGAGTAGTAGGGATAAGGACAGGACAAGTGGTCAACTAATCGCTCTCACTGCGCCCAGTTATTAAGGAATCGGAAAGGGTGAGAGGGATTTTTTTGACATCACAAACATCCATGCCTTTGAACAGAAATCGGAAAAATGCTGTTCGTACTGGGACTCATGAGATCCGGCACGGAAGCCCACAACGCTATCCACCGTAGGACCCGTCAAATATTTTAATATATTTATTTGTGTGTTACCAGCAATAAGTCGTTGATTTTTTTTGTTCTGATTCTGACAACATCAAGCTCAAGAGTAGCCTTTTTTAAATTTATTTTCTTTTCCGATTTGGACAATCAAACTATAAAGAAGCTTTTCTAGTAAAACTTCTATTTTTTCGAAGAGAGTAAGGATAGAGTTAGGAATGGAATCAAGGTGGTTAGTTAATCAATCCCGATGCGCTATTTTTTTAGGATCACGTGGGAGGGAGGGAATTAAAGACATCACTGACATCAGGCTTTGGAATGCAAATTCATAGATCGATTAAAATTCAATTCACAGATATTCGAGCCCGGAGTAGTCACCAAAACCAACGACGTTGATCACTCAGCTAAATTATTAGTCATGTGTTGATCTGAAACATTAAATGAGCATTTTTTAGTATATACTATATGTATTTTTTCATTCAGACTATTTAGAAGACTTTAATTTATACTCACAAACCTTATACATATGCACAGAAAATAAATAATTGCACAAAAATACCAATAAACTGACCCTTACCGCAAACATCTATCTCGTGAATCTCACCAGATTTTCATGTTTATACCTAGTTTAATGGTTTTGTCTGTGTTTCAGTATACATTGATATTTTTAATTAAATTTTACTTTTTATTGGTTAAAGAATATTTTTGAAGAAAAAAAGAAAACAAAGCTTCTTTATTACTGTTGTATACCTTTCAACTATTATAGCTTTTAACAACTTTTAATACAGTTTATGTACATATAATATTGTAATTTACGAATAAAAAAGTCTAAGAAACAATTATTCCGTGTACTTCAGAGGATAAAACAGGATAAAACAAGTCTTTTCAATTTTTAATCAAATCAGGTGAAAAATGTTTTTTTGACTTATAAAATACTGTATTTTCACTTTTAATACAAGATAGTTCGTATCAATTTCATTAGAAAGTCTCTACGTATGCAAATTTTTGATTTGAAGTAATTTATTGCAAAATTAATGACATTTGGGGACTGTGAAGACTATTCAATGAACTATTGCATAAAGAAATAGTTCGAATTGTTACATATTATGTAACACTTATTGATAGGAAATAAATTACATATTATGGATAAAGTTTATTATTTATATTAACTACATCTAAACAAAATAAAAAATATCTATCAGTATTAACGATTCCTTACTTTAAATTATCTCTTATAGAAGAAATATAATATTAAAAAAATCTTTTGCAGACGAGGCCTTTGAAAATGCTCAGTGAATAAAGTCACTCGCTAACCAAGCAAATGCGAATCCTCTTAAAGGAATTTTCTGAGATAACGTCTGTAAAACTATTTTTACAATACATGGGGAACATAAACGAATCATTATAAATAAAAAGGTCAACTTTAATTGGTAGCCTTTTACTAAAGGAAAAGAAAATACACACATGTATATACATAATATAAAAGCACCTGAATTGCTGACCTTAATATTGTGCCATACATTGGAGGATTTTTGAAAGTGCGTCTACTCAAAAACATTTATCAAAAAAAAAACGAAAAATATACAACGACTTCATTTGTCGAAAGATTAAAGTTAGTGTCCTGCTGTAGCTGTTGGCCGTTCGTCATATTTCGTGTGGTGGCGATATGATGGATTTATTTTTCATTTCTGTCAAACCCTACCCATAGTTTACTAAAAATCCGACTCCCATTCTTCTATTCTTACCGTATTCGAATGTTTTTTTTTTTTTATATCAAATTTATGGAGCTTTAAGTACCAGGACGCGCCAGCGTCAAGGTTCTTCTAGTCTCCTCCATCGATAAAATTTTTGAAAAATTGTTATTTGTATCCCTTTACCATCGTTTGCAGACGGAAGGGCGTGATCACTACAGAGATAAGAAGTTTACGGAAACTCCATATGCATTATTTTGCAAAACACATTATATATGCTTCCCCCACACATGTACACACACATGCGCATACATACATACACACATACAGTACAAAAAAAATCAAACAAAGAGAGTCATTTTCGTGATGCTATGTTCGTTCTTAAATTGACAATTTTAGACGACATAAGATCTACGGAGGGTCCTCGAGCAGAACTGCTCTCGGTCTAAAACGATTCTCAGGCAGTCATAGTTGTGGAGATTAGAGATCGTTGGGTTAAAATGTCTTCCTACCTCGCTGTGAAACTTTTGAGATATTTCACGAAGGAACTCGCGGATGGTAGGAAATCAAGTCTCTATGAAGCAGCGTGTTACATAAGATGAGTGACTGTATTAAAAACCTTCCTTGAAGCTTTAGCTTTAGCTTGTTGAATTCAATGACACATAACCACGTAATAATACAACGATGACCTAATTTAGTGACAGTTTTTAATTGAAAATATAAATTATATATGAATAATGTGACTCCCAGTACTGCATAGAGGCTGGATGATATTTTTGGTACCATTCCAAGATTCCCCAATCAAACTTCAAATGTATGGCCTGGTAAGGCGGCCATCCCTCTACAGAGCCGGATATATATTGAATTATTAGCTTTCGTATCTTATAAAAATAAAAGCATCCGATTACATCCACTTAGGACCCTTTGTACCATGTACCTTCTGTGAAACAAGATGTCGGAAACGATGAAAATTTATCGATTTGGAAACGAAATCTAAATTAAAACACAATCATTTCTAGTTTTTAAAAACACTTTGCATCCATTTTAACGATTTTCGTAGTGATGGTAGGAGTTTTCTATACCAATCCGATCGATCTGGCTTCTTTTTTTTTCTTTGATATCTTTATATCTTAAAAATATGAATTTAAAAAATACGTACGTTTCGGCCATTCTAGCCCGTTTGTTTAGTTTTAAGATTCGTCAACTAATTTATACCTTATTTTTAACTGCATTAAACATAACACCAACCATTACCTGGAAAACAACAACTCATGACTGAGCTTGGCTTTCAGTATTCAGAGGGTGGATTTCAATTTGGTACTGAAAGCATAAGACAGTCGTCGACGTATTTTTATATATTTTTTTAGCACACCTATGTATATTTCAAAATCAGTCTAGCACAGCTCTGCTCGGGTCATTAATGTAAGCGATAGACTATTTTTGTGTCGATATAATTTTGGAAACCTGCCATGAAACATCGTCCACATATACACGACGGGTGGTGGTGAGAAACCAGTTATCTTCGTCACACCACTCCTGGTCTACCTTTACTTCGACGCGCCAAAATTTAGAATTGAATTCTTAATGTTAATGCTCAGTCATCTGACTTGGGCCACACAACCTTAATAAAGACCGTAGTCTCTTTGTATTGCTTTCTTGGATGAACTCATGTATACGGAGGAGATTTTCAAACATTTTTTCACACGTTCACTTCATCCGTCTTTCCGAGGTGTAAGTAAACACTGACTTTAGAAGTGTCTTGTCAAGGGTGCACTTGGCTCTCTCAGAAAGTAGGTGAGACCTAGAGCAGCTTAAAACTACAAAGAATAAAATAAATATTTTTTTTAACAACGTTCTATTTCATATGTATTTATGATTTTGATAAAAAATAATGATAAAATCTTCCCCAACTTTGTCGTATATGTCATTTATAAAAAATAGTATTTGTTAAAGTTTATTATGTGATCTTTTTAATAGTTTTGATATTGTAAACTAATGATTTATGTATATTTTAAATATCATATTTATGAAGCATTAAGTTCTAGGGCGCGTTAGCGTCAAAGTTCTTAGAGCCTCCTTCATCACTGATGTTTTGGTAATTTACACTCCTTTACCATCGCTGCCGACGGAAGGAAGTGATCGTTAAAGATGTGAGTAATCCTCAGTGAAGCCAGTTCACAGGGACACCATATGTACTCGCATAAAAATCACATTATACACACCCCGCCACATGCTATATACATACGTGTACATACACATAGAATACACAAGGAAGTTAAATAAAGAGAGTCATTTTCATGATGCTAAGGGTCGTGTTTATATTTTCTATTAATTTTAGACGAAAAATAAAATCTATAGTTAGTCATCGAGCAGAACTGCTCTGTCTAAAACGATTCTTATGATATGCTTTTAACAAAAGAATATCTATCAAGTGGTGGATTTGTCACAAAAGCTATGTCATTTAATTTGCTATGAATTCTTAAGAATAATTCAAACTCGTTCTTATCGTATTTACATGGAAATCAATGTCTATCAAATTTGTTCAAGTGTTATTTTAAAGTGCGTTTAAATGCTAAAATTTACAAACATCTCAAGCAGATATTAATAGTAAAGTCATAATGGAGAGATTTATATATTGAGTCTTCCACTTGAAAGTATGACAATTATTTCACTCATTCGGTAAGTTTCATTGTCTCGATCATTTCTTTAATAACAACGATCGATCGGCTATGGTAAAAGCCGTCTGTCTGAAATGAGGTAATTGTCCTCTCGTATGATCTGTAAAATTCAATGAGCAAAACTCTCAACTCTCTGTTATCTTCTTCCAGTCTCATAGACTAGGTATATTTTATGATAAAGCATCCTATGCTTATAACCGCTGTGTATGCGAGTTAACTGTAGGTCTGTTATTCAAAATTAAAAGATTTCAGTGCGTTACAAATGTAGTGACAGTTGCCGGGTGCAGGCACACCAACCGTCCGCCACAAATCTAACAATTAAACACGTATTCTTACAACGACGGATGAAAAACAATTAATTAAGGCTGAATGGAAAACAAACGAGGGGTGTATCTGAACCATTAGTCAACCCGGTGGCGACGTGTGGACGACAGGGGTGCGGCACGCCCTTGCCCAGGCATTTCGCTTAACACTTGCTTAACTAGAAGTGAAATCGGTAATTGAATTTTTCACGGTGGACGGGACCCCAAGTTATAAGTGCTACGGGCAGCGTAGATAGTGCCACGCATAGTCTACGAGACCGTAGAGAGAACCTAATTCGATAACAGTATCTTTTGATTGATTGAATCAAAATTGCACAAAGTATATGCTCCGTTATAGACTTCTTCATTCTTATCTAAGTTTTTCTTTAACCACTGTTTGATATCGTATCATACACTTTAACGAATAGGTTTTAATAATATATCGTATGTATTGCATAAAACAAAACTTCACAGTCAATTATTCTCAATATAACACAAAAAATCTAATGACAGGCATTCTTAGTAAATTTACCTTTAGATAAATACGTTTCGAAGATAGCCCACACATCATTTTTTTTTATTTTGTCGTCAACAACAGACTGTTGTTGGCTTTTGTCTCTTTTTCCATCAACCACTCTCAGCGCTGAGGATTTAATATGAACAAAGCAAACTTAATGACAATAACTTAAAATGTTCGCAACGTCGTCGGCAAGCTTTCGACACTTGCTTGCCATGAGTGTTTTTGTTGCCTTCGACGCCTTTGTGGCAGGAGCTTTCAATCTAAAATAATCACATTAATATGAAAAAACGAAAAAACAACAAAATACACAAGTTATTTTAATTTACATGCCATTGAAAACAAATCCATACTTCAAGGGTATGGGTTATTATAGTTTACAACCCTTGAAACATTTACATAACAAGCGATAAGTATGGTATATATTTGTTTTAAATCGATTATCACATATTTTTATATCGATCTAGGCATCTCACTATTTTAAACCAAATTTATGTTGATATTTTGTAAATTGTTTCTATTATGGAATTAATAAATAAATAAAAATCTGTTAAGGCATTATTCTCGCGATAGCGTGTTGCTAACAAAAAATAAATCATACTAAATACATCGGAAACATTTATCATTTTTATCAATTTAACGAGATTCATTTAACTATAAGCTTGCATAACGATTATCAGAACTATCCATATATCAAACAAATAGTCGCAGCCAGAATCTATCTTCAAACTGTTCAGAAAATACTAAACTGATGATATGCTTTTAGTGGTCGATAATAAAACTAATGCTCAGCTTATCAATCTCACTTAGCCCTGCTTTTAAAATCGGATAGCTGCGACATTTAGACATCACAGGAATCCATGCAGCTGCCCGGGGCTTGAACTCGTGAATACCGCAACCGAATCCAACGACGTTTACCACTCAGCTACGGATTAAGCATGCTCAAAATTTCACATGATATAATATTTTTTAAGAGACGTAAGTCTGAAACAATCATATCGTTCTTATTATTTGATACACATAGTAGATTGTTATCACAATAGGGTTAGGTTTAATATTTCGAATTTTGGACATCTCTCCTTTTGATTCGTCAAGTATTTTTACTATAAAATGGAACACGGACAGTTTTAATATTTGAATACTGTCTCAAAACAATTCAAAACCACTGAAGAAATCGCGTTGCAAAAACTTTTGAACGGTATATTGCAAAGTATCTTCACACGCGAGTGCTAAGTTTGCTCGCTGTTTTAAGTCATTTTAAACAAAATAACAATTTACTTTTTTGGATCGCAAATATTTAAATTCGTAATTATTACTCACTCAATATGAAACTTTTGCAAAACAAAATTGCTATTCGAATAACGGGACTTCCAAAATGTATTGCACCAGGGGTCTCAAAAGTACGTAACCCACCACTGCATGCAATATGGACGCATATTGTAAAGGCGATTCCGAAGAGATCTGGCGCTGAAAGCCAGTTTGAGAAGACAACTGAAAAGAGAAATAATCTCTATGAGACTTAAGCCTATCGAAAAAACAATAAATGAGTAAAAACTTCAATCTAGGACAGTAATTCTTGACCCTTAAATAGAACCGATTCAACATGTTATAATAACAACTGATTCACTGCTTTGTAAATGGCTTTCCACGCCACTTACTTCACGTTCCTGTGAGTTCCCGTAAAAAGAAGAACGCGTAAAACGAATCCACCATTTTAATAATTTTATTTTCCTCTTTCATGCACTGACGTAACAATATTCATGACGACTTTTTTAATCCAAACCTACTCTTTAGTCACAATTTTAAGACACCATATCAACACATTTTTAACAAAGATCGAGGTAAAATAACAGTAGTTTATTTTTCAATCATAAGCACATTTTGATGGTTAAACGTATAGTTACGTACATCTGTCCACCGCAAGTATTGTTGTGTAAATTACGTGGCTCATTCTTGATAAAAAAAATACCCTTTATACGAATGTTTTTAATATGTACTACAGCATTAATTATCAAAATGTTAATATGTTCAATGATTTTACATAATGCCTTTAGCTATTGAATTCATAACAAAATAAAATTCTCGTGACAGTCCATTACATGGTTATTTATGAAAATAACATATTATCCATTACAATACAAAACTATAATTGAATAAACTACTCACTTGCAATGCATCACTCGTAAATCTGCACAAATCGTTTACTGTCAATGCACCTGTATCCTCCCAGTGGCATGTCTTCAACATATTAACGACTTGAATATTTGGTATTAAAAAAAAACAAATAATATCGGACAAAGCTCTCAATCTGTCATTCATTTGTTAATATTAAAATTAAATAAAAGATCGCGCAACGATCATAGAACAATTTTAAAACATAGAATTAACGATCTTTTTTTCTTGTTTAAATTTTTAAAGTTAGGCTGGACATATAGCACGCATGGATGAAATTAAGCCTACAGAAATGCAAGACGAAGCCTTGGAGGACCAAAATTTCGCTGGATGAATAGGGTTTCACAGGACCTGCGAGTACTGGAGGTCAGCAACTGGCGTAGGAGGGCGGAGGATAGAGTGGAGTGAAAGAGACTGATTGAGGCGGCCAAGGTTCCCCGGAATGTAGCGACAAGAAGAAGAATGTTTTAGCAGTTTTCTCTGTTATGAATGCATTTAATTATTATGTTATTTTTGGTTCAAGTGTCGACGACGACTATTTTCTATAATTAAACTGTTTAAAATTTCCAAATAAAAATAGTTCTTCCGACAGGTTAAGCATTTTAATAAAAAATCTTAAATTGAAAAAGCGGTGTTAAGATGTCATTTTTTACTACAAAGTAAAGTCTCGCGATGGTTATCTGGTTGCTTGAAAGTACAATTTATCATTATTTCTTACGCTGTCAATGTTAAAAATAAACATATTTTTTCATGCTAGAAAAAAATGTGGTTATTCAAAAAATATAAGGTCCGCGACTGTGTATCGGTATGCAAGTGCGCAAAAAGATAAAATTAAATGATAAAAAAGAAGATATTGCGCCAAATGTGCGAATGCAAATGCCAGAATTCAATGAATACATGAATAGACAAACAAATAAATCGCGGGCGATAACAAAATTTGACGTGAATTGAATTGAATAGCCCCGTCGACCTATGCTCGACGTAAAATAAAACTAATAATCATTTTTACATTTCGAATATATGTATTCAAAAATTGGCTCCACCGCTAACGCGTTTACGAACACACTACGTGAATTGAGGCCAATAGTTGGCGTATTTAATTCATTTTCGCTCGTTCAGGAAACGAATTTATTATTTACGAAATAAATGTCACTAAAGGCTAAAATGTTGAATGATTGTTGGGAATTGAATTAATTTATTGAATAAATTTGAACATGGCTGCCCATAAAATACCGCAGCTTTGTAAATAATAATCGAGTAACGCCGCAACAAGCTGCATAATCTAATGTTATTTTGTATGTATGATGAAAAAGTATTTTAAATACTCATTAGACACATTTAATTATGATATCATCAGTGGCGCATTATCCCAAAAGTATAAACGCACGAGGCGCGCGCTTGGGGCCTCTAAATTACGGCCCTCAAAATAGCACATATTTTATAAAACCCACATATATATTTTTAATTTAGTTAGAACACTCTCCAAATTTCATGGCGCCTACGGCCTTCCAAGTGCATAATCCGTCGTTGGATAGCATAGTTACACTGGGGTTGGGTTAAAATGTCATTTTGGTCAAATCGAATTCAGGAAATGTTTTTTTGTCTGACTACATAAAATTTTTCTTGAAATAAGATAACTGATTTGATTTTAAAAAGGGACAATAATTAGCTCTGTTATGAGATACAAAGTACTATTTACAACCATCCCCATGGCATACATGAAGTGGAGATGATAGCTTATGTCACCGTCAGTTCTTGTATTCAATTTTTAGCAACTAAGATAAGTTAACAAAAATTGTTTGGATGCGCCCACTTGTGGAACACGCCTTTTTTAATGTTTTTTTATTAAAAATCAAAATCTTTTTTGAGAAACACCACCCATAACATGGATATAAAAAGATGTTTTTTTTTTATTTAGTAATGTTTTCTTTCCTTACCTCATCCTTCTATGCCTAGCCTATCTAAGGGGAGAAATTGAGTGACTAACATAAAACTAGCTTTCGTTAAAAACATTCTCAATTAAGGCGGTCCATAATGAAACCATATACCCTTCTAACTAACTAATCGGAACCTGCCCTGTTTTTTAAATAAAAATTTGGTATATTTATTCTTTATATTATAGTGGAAACCTCAGTTCATCTTTTTTTAGGATTTCTCAAATAAAATAGTAAATGCTGGAAAATGATGAGTTCGAGAATGATAGATGAGCACTTCACTGTAGTTTTTTCATAACTACATCTTGTAATGTCTTTCCACTGAGGATTAACGGTAAAAAATATTAAGATGTCTAAGCCGATGAAACTACTTACACCTTAAGTAATTTGTTACCCTTGCAAAGAAATCAATTAACCATACAACTTTTTTAAAAATTGACATATTATGGAATACACAATTAAAACATTTGAATGGGTATAAAAACATTTATTTACTGATAATATCAACGACAGGCTCCCAGTTACTGCAACACAATTGAAGTTTTATAAATATGACAAATAATGAAACGCGGAAGGGAAAAATAGCTGACAATCGAAAATATTAAATCTTATATTAATTAACAAAAACATTGTTGATGTAATTACAAAAAATGGAATAGCCATCATTAGACAATAGTTTTAACTCGATGGCTGCCACAGACGAGATATCTCGTAAATTTTTTCGTGCTCAAAACGCCAGAGACGAGTTATCTCGTCAATAACTAATTTAATTAATATTAGCAAATTATAGCCGGCTTGCTAGGTAATTACTATTAATTATCTACGGCAGCTAAAAGTCTAAAGTGTCATTACCTAGCAAGATTATTAAAAAAAACATTGTTTTTGTTTCAAAAATATATACATATCTACTTAGGTAGCATAGTTTATACATATTATTTATATACAAGTGTATGCTGTATTAAAAATATTATAATATAGCATTCATTTAAGCAACATATTTTCCATCATCTTTATATTTGTAAATAATATAATTTCCCTGTAACAACCAGTGAGGTACAGTATACTCCTGATCATCTGTGCATGAATTAAATTTTTGAAAAATTAAATAGTGCTTATTATTATTTTATAAATATTCGCACAATTTTGTAATCACACGTGGTTTGTGTAAATTGCTGCATGTTTCTGTGTTTTCTAGGATGGTGGTGGTGCCTGGGGGAGCTGAGCTACTTTCAATTGATTAGTCACATTGCTTGTGCGAGAATATGCGTCAATTTATTTGACGCATTGATTGATATACCAGATTGATTTTGATCTCAACAAATATTGTTAGAAATACGTATAAGTTTATCACAATCATGTGCTGTAGCAATGCACCTGGGACACTCATTGTGAAACTTCTGGTGATTGGAAAAGCAAAGCAATCAAACTTATATAAAGAAATGGAAATAAAAAAAATTCCTGTTGATCAATCAGAAAGGAGCATGGATGAATAGAAGGATCTTTAAAGATTGCTTCAGAAGTGAGAGTTGTTTTAAAAAGTAAGGGTTTGCCACAGAAAGCAGCATTGTTATTAGATAGTACTCATTCTCATCCTCATGAAAGGATATTGAAAATTAATGAACCATCGAATCTTTAATGCAACCCAATGAGTTATCTCATTAATGAAACTACATTATTGTAATGATTTTGTAACTTAATAAAATTATGAAAAAAATTTTAAATTCTAGATGCGATACATGGAATAGTTAAATCTTGGTAGAAAATAAAGCCAATACCACTCATTCTACAAAATTATACCAAATTTAAAAAGAAATGTTTTGGATTCTATCAAGCATTAGAATAAGTGAAACGTCAAAATTATGTGACCTATTGGAAAAATTATATAGAGAAAATATCGAGGAGTGGTTAGAATATGATTCATGTGATCCGGGTTTTCAAATGAGTGACGCGGATATTATTTCCAATGTCATTCAACCAGAAGAGAATGAGGCTGAAAGTGATGAAGAAAAAAATAAACAATCACTTTAGTCACAACACAGCAATGACATTCGTTGATATTTTATTGGAGTACATCGACAAATGGAACTTTTAATATAGCTCTAAGAAAAATTCAAACTGATATTAGAAAATTATTAAAAGATACAAACTAAGTTTTCAGTTACCGGTGCTACCCCTCCTCCATCATTATCCCGGATAATCAGGAGTATACTGTACAATAAAAAATATGTTTTTGCAGTGACATAACATAGTTAAGTAGTTTTTACAAAAAAATCACACTGAAAACCACTCAATATCACTCATGTAAACTCGTTATCTTAGTTTTGTCTCAACATTTTCATTTTACCAAACATAGGGTTCAAATGTCGAGGCTTGTAAATCACAGTAAGTCACATGCCACTGTCATTTTGTTTTCTCACGAGAAGTAAAAGAAGAGTGAGTGAGAATTATGCCCGGAAATTTGGCCAGGTCGTTTTATGATTACAATCATGGCACCACTGGCACTCTCCTAGTTGTCATCTAATCCAATGTTTCTTAACCATTTTACATCCGCATCCGCCGACCATCAATATAAGCTTTTATAAATGGATATTACTATTTTTGCAGAATTTTTTTGCGGCCCACCCAAAAATCAGCAATCACCGATTAAGAGACATTGATCTAGTCCGGGGTGGGGAACCTTTTCTTCCCTAAAGGCCGCATTCATTTTTCTGATTCGACATAAGGCCACAGTAAACATCAACTAGGGAATCTTTGGCCGGAAACAGGAATTTACGGTCAGAATTTATCAGGACTTTACGAATTTACATAAATTTACAGAATCACAGAATTGAACAGAAGGCCGCACTAGAGTAAGTAGCCAAAAGGCCACAGGTTTCCTACGTCTGATCTAGTCCATATGAATACTGTAGACTTTATGTTTGGGACCAACTTAATTTTTGTATTTTTTATTTTCCTGCATTGTCATTTTGTTGTAACCTGAATATCTGTATGACCGGAATGAAGAACTTTATCCCCATCTACTTGTCTCTTGATGTAACCGTGCTTGCTCGTCGCCTCTCATCTCATGGTTGCATGTACAATTTACACAACCAAAAAAGTCTTAATATTAAAAAATTTGAATTATTTCAATAAAAAAAAGAGCTATACTTTTGTAAAGTAAAACTCAACAATGTTTGTAGTTTGATTATTTTCTATTCTAATTCCATTTCTATCTAAAAACAAATCAATACACCATAATGAACCAGCTGTATGGAGAATATTTTAAAACTAAAATAAAAGAGGGTTATTTTATTGAACAGTGTGAGTGAAAGATAGGGTCGCTCGAAAGTTTGTATAGTTGTGAATATGTGTTACTAATTTTAAATTTGTACATTGATCAGCAATCACGGTAAAAAAAGATTTGAGTGCAAATAACTGAAGGGACTTAAATATCCAAATCAGTTTAAATAAAAGTGATCAAATTGATATAATAAGGATGTTAACATATAGATTTCTGAATAATTTGAAAGTCTATCTGTTGTAAATTCATTTTCATCGTAATTAGAATAATACATAGTTATAAACGTTGAAAATATTTTTTTAGGCTGTGAAATATAATCACAAGTGATAATATCTAAAAGCAAATAAAGACCTACTACCTACATAAATAAAATAGGATTTTTCTTCAGAATTACAACCGTGTGTGTTTGCTCTGCAAAAATATTGCTAATGTGTGATTTTTGGACTGCATGATAAAGTGTGATCGGATCCATGTTCAAATATTATTTTTATATCATCGAGAGATGGTAAAAGTAATCAGTTGTATGATATAATTAAATAAAGATTTATTCGGCTACTTTGATAGCCGAGTCACCCTGTTAAAATTAGCAATGTAAAATGGTTCAATCACCAATAAAAATTCCAAAGTTTCCCAAAACACCGAACAACTTAGCTACTTTGCAAGATCTAGTGAGATAAACACCTGATAATTTTATTGAAACAGTTTTTAATTTCGATTTGAAATTAGGAAGTTGTTAGTGCAGTTCTTATGGTGTTTGTATTTTACCTAACGATTTCCACCACTATTAGAAACCATATTAATTTTTATCATCCTAGCACATTGATTATCTAGCTCAAACAATCTCCCCATCATAGGTTGGAGAGTACGTTTTCAGGCTGAAAGGAAAATAAAACATAATATTAGTTTAGAAGATAAACGTTTTAGAAAATTCATCATCAACTAATAATGTAAATTTATTTAATTGGCTAAACTTTTTCTCCACTTGTTTTACTCATTTGTTTTATGATTTATCTAATACGTTCATATCATATTTCATTACACCGACTCTACGATTTGCGCAAACTAACTATACAAACAGTCATTCGGGAATGTCCATCAGATTAGAATATTAGTTAACAACTATGCATTATCACTACACAGTTTTATGTTATTGAAGCAAAATATATCTTACCGACACAAACCAGTATGAGTTTTCTCTGAATATCCAATTTTTGGAGAGGTAACTCATTTCTGATACTGGCGAAATAGCATGCAAATGAAGATGTGATATCGAATTGAATGGTGGCCAGTGGAATCCATAGCGAACATCAGATAAATTATCGCCAAGTGATGTCAAAGCTTCGTTGATGTCCTTTACCATATTCTCAACTGAAATGAAAATTTTGACAGGTAATAAATAAATTTAAAAAAAATCACATTCTATCAAGAATTATTCCGAGCAAAGCACAAATGACCAGTGCGTTAAGTGTTATTTAACATAAAAAGATTTATTAAGCACCTCAGTAAAACAAAATATACTCTAGAGCAGTGCTTCCCAACCTTTTTCGTTCCACGGCCCCCTAAATCTAAAAAAAATAGTCTGTGGCCCTCCTCAATTGTCTCCATAACTCGTTTTTTTTTTTTAGCTCACCGAGGAATTTGAAATCTGTGATTTGGTATACTTTTTCCTCAGATCGTCACAGAAACTCGTTTTTTTTTTTTTTTAGCTCACCGATGAATTCGAAATCCTCGATTTGCTATACTTTTCTCCCAGAATCCAATTTCTATCTAATCCAATCCGGCGGCCCCCTTAAGAAATTCCGCGGCCCCCAATATGGGGGAGACCGATTTGATAGACTTAAATATATAGATTTTTGTACTTTCTACTGAATTTCGCGGCCCCCGCAAGAAATCCTATAGCCCCCTGAGGGGCCGCGGCCCACAGGTTGGGAATCACTGCTCTAGCGATCAGGGTTTCTCAATGGGGGGGGGGCTGTGGCCAAATTCTTGGGATTTTGGATCTGAAAGTTCTTGAAAAAGATAAAAAAAAAAGGTCCCACGCTGTTCATTAAGCCAAATTCGCAAATTCTTGGGATTTGGATTCGAAATTCTTGGAAGAACTAGAAAAAAAAAGGTCCCAAGCTGTTTATATGGGCAAATCTAAGATTGTGGATCTGATGTTCCTGGGTTTTAAAATTTAAAATAGAATTTTTATGGAAAGACAAAACAAAGGTATAGAAAATTTCATTTCTATGCCCCCCGCATAGAAAAATAAAGACACTCAAAAAGGTTGAGACATACTGCTCTAGATCTCTTGGAGCTTGGTTTTATGATGGGAACTTTTATTAACAGTGGAGATGTATAATTAACCTTGTTTATGTTTATTTCGTCATTTCAAATCATAATTATGTTCCACTGGAAACATAAATTCAATGTTTTTTTTTTAATTTTTACATATTGTTAATCTAATTTGAATGAAAAACAGTGCTTACAGAATGACTACTATTTGGTGTATGTAATGTGGTGCATAAAATGATCACTTTTTTAAATCTACTGTCAAGATTCAAGAAACATAGATTTACCCCTTCATCCACTGCCTGAAAAAGATTTTAAGCCGCGGGTAATTCATATCCAAAGAATATCAGAATAAGCTACAGATGAACCAATAAATAGGTATAATGACAATAAAATTGTCTTTTCGTTTTTAAACATTTCTGATATCGGGCAAATAATTTTGAATGGTGATTTCTTTATTTTAAGTTATTACTCACAGACCAGTTTTTTATCAGCTCTACTAGCCGGTACCTGGCAAGCGTTGCAATGCCGCTAGAAGAAAGAAAGTGTTTGTGTTTATTGAAGTGCATGCTTTCTTTTTCTGTCTGTTTGACGTTTACTGCCGGTTGTCTATGGTACAACACACGCGCCACCTACTGTAATTTAATTGTACTATAACCTTCGCGCAAGTGCAAGCATACGTTGTCAACATGAATTGTATGGCAGACATACAAACATTGATTTTCACATATAAGATTTAAAACCTTCCCGGAAGTGCAAGCAAAAAGTTTGTCAAAGTCTTATTGCAATTGGATGAGCGGTGTGGCAACGCATAAAGTACGAACAAACAAACATTCATTTCACTCTGATCATGATTGTGTGACTTTTATTTCATAAGATCAGTCATTTTTCGTATTCGAAGTTATTGCTCTATGATTACCGTTTCTAAAAAGATGTGCCTCACTACAAAACTGCCTAAAACAAATTATAAAATGAATATAAATAGTAAAAAACATAAATTAATGTTATTGTGTTCTTACTATTAATATTCTGTGGTATATGGAACCTTAAAAATATGAATTCCAGAATATAAGATATATATTTCTTCATCTACTCTTATATGACTTGACACAGCTAATAGATTAAAACCACGTTCAAAAAGACTTTCAAACCTAAAACGTATAATCAATGCATGCATAAGCATCAAAATACTCTTAGCATTTACATATAATAGTTGACAAAACATAAAAAAGAAATTGTACAATATTCGTTGAACATCATGAAAATAATCACTTAAAACTCTCTTTGTTAATAATTTTGCATTCGAGATTATATAAGAACATTTAATAAGAGAAAGACTGTTTCAAAAATGTGGAATTAATACAAATTAAATATAGAATGCTTTTCCATCAAGTATTGACAGTGGACACAGGAATTATGTACGAAGCAGTTTATTCATAAGATACAAAATTTTAAAAATAACCATAAAATAATGGCTTACTAACGTTATGTAATATAATTCACATTGTACTTTTGCTGTCAAATATCACGAAATATTTTTTTTGACGTTCTATATATATCTCATTGTGTAGAAAAAATAGTACAGTAATTGAAGTGTTTGTATTTATTTAAAAAAACAAAAGAGTACAGTTTCTTATTTCAAATAAAACTAATCTAAGAACATCGCGCCGGTATACGTCAACTCACTATATTGCTAAATTAATTAATGCTCTCAGCTCTTTAAACTCGCTGACAGCGCATTTCAAATGGTAGCCATTTTTGTTTTGATCGACTCTCAGTACTTAAAACGTCAAAAAAGACGTATTGATATTTTAGTTTTTTCGACATTGTAAGTTAATTTTGATATGCCTATGACCTTCTCGGAAGTCCAAGCTTATAGCTTGTCAAAGATTTATTGCAATCGGACCAGTGGTTTTCAGACACAAATTATCCAAACATACAAAAATTCATTTATATATATATATATAAGATAATATAAGATAAGATAGAAGATAAGATATAAGATATAAGATAATATATACGATAAGATATAAGATAAGATATACGATAAGATATACGATAACCTTCTCGGAAGTGCAAGCTTATAGCTTGTCAAAGATTTATTGCAATCGGACCAGTGGTTTTCAAATCTATAGACACAAATTATCCAAACATACAAAAATTCATTTATATATATATATATAAGATAATATAAGATAAGATATAAGATATGATATACGATAAGATAAGATATACGATAAAATATAAGATAAGGTATAAGATAAGATATAAGATATGAGATATAAGATATAAGATAAGGTAAAATGATAAGTAAGAGAAATAAATATTGTAGAAATTTCAATTTCTAGAATAAACTTTCCTTAGCACAAGATATAGCTTCAATTTTTACATTTTATTTTAACCACTGATAACAGAAAATCAATAAAAAAAAGAAATTTTCTGTCTCCCGCCATTTAAGTGTAAAATATTTTTATCTATATAAGATATAAAAGCATTCAAGGTCATATTTGAACGATAACTAGTTCGGTATCTCTCAGTAGTCAAATGAATATCATATCTACTTTGAGCTTAAATCAGCAGCGTTATTACACCACGCAGTAATTTTCGCAACAAATCCAAGCAGCAATATATCAATGTTCAGTAAGAAAAATGTTAATTTAGTAATCAATATGTGATTTTGCAGAATAGGGTTTTCCTCTCGTTAAGTATGTTCTATTTGCAGCCCATAGAACATGAAATATGTTTCGACGGAATTCTGTCTTTCTGCATTTTGCTATGGTTAAAACCACATTTGGAAATATAATAAACAATTCTAGGTGCAAATAATAAAAGTTTTCCCAGCAATAAACATACCCAATGGTTTCTGGGCTGATGTCAGGCATTTAGCATCCTTGATATGTATCTTAGGAATTGCCAATAAGTGATTTTTTGCAGCTGGTCGGATATCACGAAACACCAAAATATTCTCATTTTGGTAAACAATATTAGCGGAGGCGGAGCCATTCACGATATTACAAAATATGCAATTGGTTACTTCAGGAGTTTCAGTCGTCATTGTGTACTGAATTGTGCCCAAATAGGCACAAAAAGTCACAATTCCAAGAGATAATAAGGCTCCAAATGTCATCTGTCACAATTGACAGAAAGTACTACACTGCTGTCAGAGATAATAACTGCTGTCTCTGGTACTACAATATTCACAAAAAAAACTTTAAATGTTGCTGTACAAACAATTGATTTGCTTTATTCAGATAAGACCACAAACTTAAAAAAAATATATAATTAACGAGTAATTTTGGTCTCACTTACTATAAAATACTAATATAAATAATAGCTAAACAATATATCACGCTGACGAATATATTATTTTATATTATACTAGCTGACCCGACATGCGTTGCTATGCCACTCAAAGAAAGAAAGTGTTTGTGTTTTAATTATGTTTATTGAAGTGCTTTTGGATATATTTTGTTTTTTTGTCTGGTGCGTATATGAATAGATCTTAAGGTTTTTCAACGCGTGAGCAGGCCAGATACAGCTGTCCATGTGTGAAGCATGGATTTTCTAAAATTTAGTCCACACACTTATAGCGATTGTCCAAATGCGAGTCGCACCGGTAACTGCAAACATTTTAATTCTAATGGCCTATCTGTCGGAATTATTGGGATGCTTGGCAAAAGTACATCGTATCCTTTAAATTTTCCATTTCAAATTGAAGCTTAGATGATATTGTTCATTCATTTTTTACTGAAAGCCTGGTACCGTTGCAAAGTCGTGGTGGATTTATATTTCGGAGAAGAATGATAGGAACGCCAATGTTCAGTGTTAAAACGTGCGGTAGCATGCCTGGCAAATTAAGTGAGTTTAAGAATTCTGTTGAATAATTGACAACTTCGTCTTGATCAATTTATAGTATCAATGGACTTATAAGTTGTTTCTTTGCCAGGTATTTCGTTTTGAATCCTGAAGTTGATGGCATTATCATCGTTGTTTTTGACTGCTAATATTACACGTTCACTGAGCCACTGATGATTTTTTTAAATTCTGTGCGATATTTTGGAAAACTTTGTGCATCAATTCGCTTATGGTTCCTGTAATTTTACAGAAGCTTGGTGGCAATGTCATTATTGTGTGGATTCATTGATTTTCATTTTTCCATTCCCAATTTCCGACAATTGTTTTTTGAAACGTTCAGCGGATGCGTCATATTGTAATTCGACACGCATATTAGCTTTCAAAGTCAATTTCTGCACATGTCACCATAAAACTGATGATTTGAGATATGGACTTGATGTATCAGCAGCTGTTGAACGTAGTATAACTGGTAGTTTGTCAAAAATCACCAGACAATAAAAAAGGTGCGCCACCAAAGACCTGTTCATTTCCTCTCAAATCTTTTAGTGTACATATAGTGAAGATTTTCCAATGCCTTTTTGTGCGCCATAGTAAATTCGTACTATTTAATGAGTTGATATGATTAAAGTACTTCATCCATTCAGGACATTTTTTGATACTGCATGTTGGTGTTCAAATGCAATTTCTTTGCTGAATGCGCTGTTTGACCACTATCCAAAAGATTTGCTACAATTGCAAATGAAGCGATTGCCAATGCAATATTGTTTTGTGATACAACGTTTTGGCTTATGATTGATTGCATGCATAATTCTGTCATACGCTATGCGTTGTTCTGGGACCAATTTCGGAAGATTTGTTTGAACGAATGTACCCAATTTGTCGACATCAAATTGTGTTTCTCGTTGCAAATCACGGTCAAAAGGGTCGTTTGCATATCATTTTATCTAGGGCATCCAATCCCGGGATCCGGGATCCCGTTCAATTTTCTGATTCTGAAATTCCGGGATTGAGACGGTCGCGATCCCGGGATTTCGGGATTGAGAAATTTTGAGCAAATTCTCGAAATTTATACGAAATTGGCAAATTGAAGATTTCAAATTCCTCGGATTGGAAAAAGGCTTCAGGATTGGATACCCTAATTGTATCAGACGATCGGGCTTAATAGTGCGAGCTCGAACGGTTTCCAAACTTTCTAGTCTGTTTCTGAAGCTCGTGATGCCGTTTTCTTTCGTGCTTGAGGTCTAGATCAACTAATAGCTAGTCTTTTAGGTGGCATAATTGTTTGAGAGCGAAAGAAATGCTTTGTGACGACTATTACACTTCACTTGATAATTGTTTACAATACCCTTTGATTGTTTGACGTAACCATGGCACGTATCAAACGAACGTTGCTTATTTTGGAATTAAGTTGCTGCGCACTTAGCGCCATCTGTCATTCAACAACATAAATAATTTCGTTCTGTTTGAAATACGAACGACGGACATCAAAAATATTAAAAAAAAAAAATCTGGATAGGGACAGCCTTCACCTAGCGGGATGAAATATACTTTACAACCTATTCTCATATCTAACAAATATACATTTAAAAAATCATAAAAATTGGTCAAGCCGTTTCGGAGGAATTTGGCCACAAACACCGTGACACGAGATTTTTATATATATAGATGATATAGATTGTGCAAGTTTTTGATTACTGGTAGCACTTTATAAACTTAACCTCAAATAATTTCGAGCTATGTTTGACGGGTTTGACGTTTATGTCATAGATAATAGAGGGTTTATGTTTCTGTCGTATGAAGTGAACAAAACTTTAACACTGTTTAACACTCATAAAAATAGTTCACCAAAATCATGTCTGAAGATGAAGCAGGCGTTCATCGACTGGAAGGATCATCTTCCGTCACAGGAGGATTGATTATCAAGAAAAAACCCAATCCTGACGAAATAAAAGTATCAAAACCATCACTTTTAGGGTTAGACAAACTTGCAGCTTCCAAGCGAGATGAGAAAAGTCGGTTAATGTCATTCTCACAAGACGACGGGGACGATATTAGGAAGGCAGATCCAAAAGGTCCACGAAATTACAGAGTAGGAAATGAAGAAACTCCTACATATACCGGTGGATTGTCTGATGAAGCGAAGGAAAGGATGCTGCAACGAATGCAAATGTAATTTGTGTAAAATTCAACTCGTTTTTAGAAAGCTACCACTGCTAATATTGCAATCTGGGTAACTGTAAGGTATAGCTAGTCATGCATTATTACGGCGAAAAACTTCACAAACTAAGCTAAAAACAACGCCACGATTTAAAGTTATTTTTTAAGAGCTTGATAATCGCGTTAAAACCACACATTATTACGAAGAACACTGATAAATTATGCGAAATACGAAACATTTTTCAGTACATCGCCTCTGTTATCCATTATGGCGGCGCCGTTAGTTTGTGAAGTTTTTCGCCGTAATAATCCATGACTAGCTATACCTTACAATTACCGCAATCTGTACTGTTTTGCCAAAATACAGTTTTGCACAGCTGATATGAGATAATTTATATGAGCTTATAAAAATTCCTGCTTGCGTTAGATAGTGTGCATCCTAAATAAATATTTTACATTGCGATCTGCTGCACGTGTTACCCACTTATACCAAGTAGATCATGAAGCTTTTCAGTTCCCAAAGCTTCAGGTTCTGGAAACGAGTAATCATTTTTTTCTTTTATTGGAACATCAAATTCGTTTTTTGGGTAGCTATAAAATAATTCAAAAAACCTTTCTTAGTACCATCCACTAAAAAGTAGTATACTGATGCGATACGTTAAAAAAAAATCTAATGGCCAAAGTAGACTTTCCAAATATCCAACCAAACTTATTACCCTGTTCTCAGGTAACTTTTGGGTACCTGGTTCACGTACTTGTAAATTAGCACTTGCTTATTGCTATACCACACAATGTCTAAATCAGTACAGTATCGGTAGGGGAAATCCACCTCAATTCATAGTATATTATTCTGTTGATGTGCTTTATAACTTTACTTTGTTTATTACATATAACATTTTTATTTTTGCAGGAAACAATTAGAACATTTGGAAAGAGGCATATACAACTCTTCAAAGGAAGAGAAGTTGAAAAACAAATCTAACAGAAATGATGATGATGAAAGTGATGATAAATATGACAGAAGACATAGAGATAAAGAACGGGAAAGACGTCATTATGGCGACAGAAGTGACAGAAAACGAGGTGATGACAGAAGTGAACGTAGCGATAGAAAGAGGGACTATAGTGAACGGTCAACGGCAAGTAGCAGTAGAAGCTATTACCCAAGATTTAAAGATGAACCAAGAACACCAAGGTACCAAATTTTGATTTTATTATGTGTGTTAATATCAGGGCTGTGGAGTCAGGAGTTATGTCCGGTTTCGGAGTCGGAAAAATCTTACGAAAAAATATTTAATAATGTGTATTCAAACTACAATAGTCTTTTTTTATCCGATTCCACAGCCCAATTAAATATTAACATGTCCCTAAGCAATATCACAAAAAATGTTCTTATAAAAGCTTAGGATCAAAAAGAAGGTATGACATCATTGTTTTAAGATGATCAAAAAAACAATATAGCATCTTGTCAATAATGTACAATACTTTGATTTTCCTCACAAACAATATCAATAATTTAATTAAGTAATCATATAAATTATATATTTCTTACATATATTATATTGAAAATAAGCAGTAGCTTTTATTTTATAATCATAGAATTTGTTTATGATACTCTGAAATTGTATGATAAACATATTTGTACTACCATGCCAGCAAGTCTTCTGAAACTGAATTTCTTTATTATAACAGCTTAAAGGCAGCGAACCCTACAGATACAACTGCCTGGGATGAGGATGATGAAATATTCAAAGTCCCATTGAAAAAGTCCACTTGGGATTATCCTACTCCTAATGTGCATGCATTGAGGGAAGGGTCATCAGAGCGATCATACAAGTCGAAATATGAACCCCGCAGCAGTAATAAAAAACCGATGAGAGACTATAAAGGAAGGATTTATGAGGATACACCGCGTGCAACGCCCGCTCACAGGTAAGTAACTTTAATTCATTGTATAATATATGTACAATTATAATCTATTTTACGAAAAAACAATTCACCAAGAGTTATTTACGCATTTACATAATATCAAATAATTATTATACATACAAAATAATATTGTAAAAAGCTTTTTTATTAGTATATAAATAGGGATTTTATATACTAATTATTGAAATTTGTGTGCGTTCGGTGACAGATGACCTATTTTATTTTTCTCTTCCAAGGAAGAATAGGAAATTTCATTACGAGTTTGTTTTTTCTTACCATATGTGTGAAAAAAATCTGAACTGTCTTGGGCTCTCCCCACAAATGTTAAATATTTTGATGAAAAATGAAGCTCCAATATTTTGAAAGTATTCAAAAATTTAAAACAATTCATATTATTGATAAATATGCTTTACAATATGCTACTCCTTTTCTCCTCGAAAAATAAACTAAAACTGTCAATAAACAATGCGATTCTCTGGTAAGTTTAATTGGGGGTAAAATATCAACAAACCCATCTTTGAAATCAAGATAATCGATAATTCATCCAAATTACAAAATATTTTTGCAAAAATTCATATTATTAATATTTCAATTTTTTTGACTTTTACATACTGATCATACATATTCGTATTTTATGTAAATTAACGGTCTCCTTGATTCTCATGTACGATAATTTAGAATTTTCCTATTCGCAATTTTATTTCTTACAGAGCTGTATTGTAATAAGCGGCATTACATTAATTTTCAGATAAAGAGAATAGCATGTTGTAAAACAAATTTACCAAATTAAATTAACTTAACTATTTGCATATTTCAGATACAACAGCTGGCAAGGGAGCAAAAGAAAAACTGAAAGTACTCGGATGGGAAACAGTGGCAATGATTCTGAAAGGATGACTTGGCAAGAGGAAGATCAGCGACTAGACCGCGAATGGTATCACATGGGAGAAGGTAAGCAGTAAACCTTTATTTTCATTGTGATATATTTTTTATGAGATTCCATAATGATGTCTGCACTTTTTCAACTTAATGATTAAAGTAAGACTCGTGGCAACTGACAGCAGTTGAATTTTGTTTAGAATTCTGAATCATTGATTCCATATTCAAATGTAAAAAGGTGATAAACATATAAAAATCATAGATGTTTACCTACTGGACACTTCCACATTTTTTTTAAATTCCGAGATTGAATAGCAATATTAATAAAAGGAAAAGGGTAATATTTCTCTGCACTCTGCGGCACAAGATTGTAAAATAATCATTAGATTTAAAGAAAAAACAATGAGCTAATTGAGGTATATATAAAAAATTTAGCAAACTCCAGTATATTTCAAAGCTCAACCCTATAAGTAGTGAATGTAAATTAGGTTTTTTCATGATTATTTATATTATTGCCACACACAAAATTATAAAAATATTTTTTTTTTATTCGGATCAATCTGGGAAGAATATTAAATTTTATTTCAAGAAGTAAATATTTATTCAAGGTTTTATAAAACATATAGTAAAAGTGTAAACTAATTCATTATTACTTTTAACTTTTTCACCGTGTATGACCGCTATGCATGTCCTAGCGAACATGCCCTCAGCGCGCGTGACACGAATAGATGTCATGGAAATTTCAAACCCTATATAAGAGCTATCTATTGTGTTAAAAATGTATAACTTGGTTGAAAATATTACTAAATGTATATTTTACCAAATTCAATAGACAGCATTAGTCAAAAAAGATTCAATATAGGCTAAAATAATTTATTTCTGGAACACGCCGTGAACATACGTCACCAATGCAAGATGGCCACCGTTGATTCATGGCGTTTCTCGTAAGAACTGTGCGCCACATATTTACAAAATATGCATATATCATTATATTATTTGAGATAATGTAAATAAGGGATCGAGTGCGGGTGAAATTGAAATTGTTCCGACAATTTAATATTATAAGCATGGTATGGTTGTGGCGCAGTGTTCTCCGTCGCGCGTGGCGGTATTTTGCAATATGGCGACGTCACGCCGCAATTGTATGAAGAATGATTATTGTTGAATTAAACCGAAAATACAAGAAATATATTGTATTTTATTATTAAAAAAGTTACTTTGGGTGGCAATTAACATATTTGATTAGTTAAAAAAATATTGCAACCTATATTTGTAGTCGAAAACGCGATAACAAAATCTGCAAAAAAGTAGCCACGTACAGGGCATGTTCGCTAAATTTGGTGAAGCGGGCAAAGGGTTAAATACTTTTCTTCAAGATAATTACTTCGAATTCGGGCTTAATAGAGGTGGATGGAGGGATTTTAAATTTAATTATTAAATAAAATAATGTTCAAATACATTTCTTGTGAAAGAGATGTATGGTAGTTTTGTTAAACTTTTAATATTTAATGTTTTTGTTATCATTTAATGCTATATATTTCCATAGGTTATGATGAGGAATCAAATCCATTTTCCGGATCCAGTGCAGAATACACAAGAAAGAAGGAAGAGCAAATGGAGCAAAAGAGAAAGAAAAAACTTTCGGCAAAACGACAGCAAATCAATAAAGATAATGAACTCTGGGAAAGAAACAGAATGTTAACAAGTGGTGTTGTACTTGCTATAAATGTGACTCAAGAGTTTGACGAGGTAATATCATCATATTGTTCATATCCTTTGTTACTAAGCCTGCGTATTTAGTGTCGGTATTATTTACTCTTAAATATATTATTTTTATTTTAGGAGAGCGCAGACCGTGTACATTTGCTTGTGCATAACTTGGTACCTCCATTTTTAGATGGCAGGCTCGTGTTTACTAAGCAACCAGAACCAGTTATTCCGGTAAAATTTCATGTCTTAAAATAATATTTAATCATGTATCTATATCCAATCCTCAATAAAGTCCGTAATTAAAAAGCAACAATAAATTTTGCTAATGCTCATGTGTTGGATACCCCAAATGATCTTAAATCTTGTATGCTTCTTCTATCCAAAAAAAAACCGTCATCCTGGAAAGTCACTGATGCTGACTGATGCTAGTGACATATGCTGGCATGACTTCGTAGGAAACAGATATATTGGTGGAAGACAGAGAATCTCGACAGCGCCTCTCGCTGTGCAGAGAGCGCGGACTTGACCAACAAAAAAGATAAAAATAAAGCTGAATATAAATGAATATTTCCGATCCTTTAATAACTAGACGTACTAAGAGCGATTAGTTAACCAGTAGACCTATCCTACTACTCTCTTTGAATATGAGAGGTTGAGCGACCGAGTAACAAACAATTCTCGCATAAAAATTTCTGTTAAGATACCTCCATTAGGAGCCCATATGCTCCACATTGGGAGCGGACATGGATAAAAAATGTATAAAATAAACTGCCACAATATTATAGCATATCGTTTTATTATAAACATATCTGTTTTTTTCCCTTACAGGTGAGGGATCCTACGTGTGATATGGCTTTAAATGCGCGGAAAGGTTCCGCATTAGTGAGAGCTTTCCGAGAACAGAAAGAACGTAAGAAAGCTCAGAAAAAACACTGGCAACTAGGTGGTACCACAATCGGTATGTTTTTTTATATTTTTATTTTTCACAAATATAGACTCTTATCGACATTTGAAATTTATTAAATAAAATATTACCTTAAGACATTTGATAGACAGATTTTTATCTTACCACGTTTTGCAAATTTGAATTATAAATTGAAATGTTGGCACTATAATAAATACTAAAATAAATCATTTACTTTGAAAATATCAAATTATAATTTAAAAATACCTCCAGTCACTAACCAGTAGACTCACAATATAGTTTTTTATTAAATTTTGATTGTTTTGTGTTGCTTTGGATGCTTTTTCAATACAGTCATTATGTTCTATATAAGTTTCGAGCTTAAATTATAAAAAAAAACAGAAATACCAAACTACTATTTATACTTTTATATTACAGGCAACATAATGGGAATAGAACGTCCCCCTGATGAGGAAGATGTTAAACTCAATCAACTTACTGACAGGACAGATTATAAAAGTGACCATAAGTATGCGGAGCACATGATGGTCGGTAAGTCACATTTTTTTTTCATTTACATTTCTATCTCACTGCTATGAGTTAATAACACACTCATTCCATTCAGTGAAGGCATGCATATAACCTTCACCATATATTGTATATGTGTTCAGTGTACTTTTTCAAATAAAACATTCAGCAAAAAAATTGGTAATTTTATATTATTTCAAGTAAAATTTGCTACCAATTTTAAATTATATAGTGTTCATATTTTAAACTCACTCATCATTGTGTTTTTCATATCCAAAAGTAATATTCACTTTATAATTATATTTTGTAGACCAAGGAGAAGGAAAGAGCGATTTTTCGAGAAAGAAGACCATAACAGAGCAGAGAAGATATTTACCTGTATTTGCTGTACGAGAACAACTTCTGAATATTATTAGAGAAAACAATGTTGTCATTATTGTTGGTAAGGAAATATAACATGTATTCTATAACCGTTATGATCTTTGTAATAGTTTTTCATCTGATTTGAGGAATTTATTCTCTTATTTCTTGTCTTTAAGGTGAAACTGGTTCTGGTAAAACAACTCAACTGACCCAATATCTGCACGAAGAAGGATACAGCAGTCTCGGAATGATTGGTTGCACTCAACCTCGTCGAGTTGCTGCTATGTCGGTAGCCAAGCGTGTGTCTGATGAAATGTCAACCAGCCTAGGTATGAAAAGTACAATACATAGCAGAAAAATTAACATCCCATTGTATTATTATATCATTTGTTAAAATTAACTTGATAAATGATTGCAAAACATACACAATCTTTGCACCTATTGTGTAATTTCCAGCCAGGGCTGTGAAAAAATGACGACTCTTACTCCAACTCCGGTTTTTCCGACTCCAACTCTGATTCCACTTCTGGAAAAACACTCGACATCAACTCCACAGCCCTGCTTCCAGCTGAAAACACATCTAACGTTTTTACAAAAATAAAATCTTTCCTTTTTGATAAGTGGGGCAGTGACAAAAATTTTAGAGCATTATCTCATTCGCCTGATCTTTTTTCGGGGCCTATGCATTTTAGTATTTTGACTTGTTATCGTTTGTTTCACGTGGAACCCGGTTAAGAAACGCTGACCTAAAGAACTGAAAGTAGTCAATTCTATTATAATATCAGGATAGGCATTGACCATATATTACTATTTAATAACCGCACTTAAGTAATTCCTTTTTCGAACTTAATTTTTATAAAAACCTACTGTAAAATTTATAAATTGTCAGTTACGATTTTCCGCCTATTACTGGTCGATATTTTTAATAGAAGATTTCAAAAAAATCTTCAAATATCTTATCACTTAAGAGCCAAAAAAATGGTTGATTTAATACAGGCATGGGCAACCTTTCCTAGGTCTGGGGCCAAATTATCATTCTGTCTTCGAGTCGAGGGCCAGACCAAATTATTAAACATAATAAAGTAATATTAAATTAAATAAAACACGTTGCTACTTCATATATATTTTTTTATTACACATTGGGAGCAGACATGGATAAAAAAAAAAAAATTCGACAAATCGTAAACTCTGTTTATCAATATCCTAATATAATGATTTAAATGCATTTTTCTAGAATATCTCAATAATAACTAATGTTTATTTTATAGGAGATGAAGTTGGTTACGCAATCCGTTTTGAAGATTGTACATCAGAGAAGACTGTGATAAAGTATATGACAGATGGTATATTACTGCGAGAAAGCTTGCGGGAACCTGACTTGGACAATTATTCTGCAGTCATCATGGACGAAGCTCACGAGAGATCTCTCAGCACGGATGTTCTCTTTGGTCTCCTGCGAGATGTGAGTGATAATTTCATATCTTTTTTTTTTACTTTACATAAATGTTTATTACATAACTTCAAGAAATTATGCAGTATGTTATTTAAAAGATTTCGTGTGCGAAAGAGTGCGTCAATATGTTTTGTCGTGGAAAATAAATATTATGTAAAAATTATTGTTAACATTGCTAACGTCTATAAATGAACCAAATAATGGCTAAACATTTAAAATTATCTTAGTTTATCCACACTATTTTTAAATAAATTCAACAGATGTTGCAAGGGCTACCGACCAATCTTTGTATATGTCATACGCGAATCGCATATGGAGGTATTTTTCACAATGCCTTGTAAAAGAACAGAAAATATAATTTATAGGTGAATTTTAAAAACAGCTTCGGGGTTATCAAATCGATCAGTATATTATAATTTTCAAAATCTTATAATATTAAATATATACATTGTGACAACCCTTAACAAACAATCGTAAGTTAATGACGAGTTTTCATTCTTTGTACATAATATTGACTAAAAATAATTGTTTATTATAAATCAAATCATTTTTTATACAATTTTAAATGGTTCTAAAACCGCTGGCGTGGAGAACTTGATCGAATATTTCGCGCTGCTGGTAAGTGGTGAAAGAGACAGCTTATGAAAAAAGAACATTCAGAATGCAGAAACATAAACTAATTTTAACCTTAACCCTCCAAGGACGAGCGTCACCATATGGTCACAGTAAACACCGTTATCTATTGATCCCACTATTCATTCTTTTTCTACCTGAATATCGTTGCTTTCGCTCATATTTGGTTAAGAAGGGTACAGACTACAGATAGTCATCAGCCGTGGGGATAGAAACGGCCTCCAAAAGCACATGTGACTTTTTGAATTTTCGTTTTTTTCAATTTACTTTTTGAAACTGTTATTTTTTTAATTGGAATCCTTATTCTCGCCAATACTATCTGCGCCTGGACCTTGCCAGGTACGCTGAGCAGCGTTATGCCACTGTGGTTTTCACAGTGGGTCACCTTTTTTGTGGATTGTGACTACCTCGCCATTAACCCAGTCCCTCGGACAGCGCTCTTGCGCCCACACCATACTAAGAAGTTGGTGCAGGGGGTGCAGAAGCGCCTCTAGGCCGTACTTTAAGAACTCTGGGTGTATACCATCCATGCCCGGCGCCTTCTCGTTTTTTAAGCGCTGCACAGCCGAGGAGATCTCAGCATGTGTCGGCGCATAGTCAGGAATGTTCAACGCTCGAGGAATTTCTCTAATTGTGGTTTCATTTGGTATATAAAAGGGGTCCGAGGGAGGGGGGCGGTTTAGCACCCTGCAGAAATGATCTCTCCAGATCTTTTTGACACGCTCTACGTTAGACTCTATCGTTCCGCTGGGACTACGAATAGGCTCCACGGTTGGCAGCCATCTGCCGCAAATTTCACGTGTAATTTTAAAAAATGTTCTTGTGTCATTCCTACGTGATGCCACCTCTGCTGCTTCAATTTGCTTGTCCAGGAATTGGCGTTTATCGAGTCGCACAGACTTTTTGACTATCTTATCCTGGAGTTGATAGTTAGTCGGACGTTCCTCGACTCGATTTGCGTTTGTCTCACTGTCCCTCAGTGCTTTACAGGATTTACGCCGGGCTCTCTCTTCAATATTCTTCCACGTGTTGTCAGACATCCACTTTGGCTGGGTAATTTTCCTGACTCCAAGCACCTCATGTCCGGCCGACGCGACTGCATTCTTTATGTTGGACCATTCTAATTCGATGGGGTCGTGGCGTGGAATTTGCCGGTCAAATACTAAGTTTACTTAAAGTAACTCTATTTGTAGAATTTTGTTAGTTGATTTGGCTAACAATATTATCGTAAAGAGAACCAGTCATAGAAATAAACATAATAACTTTAAAAATTCAGTTTTTTTTCTAATGCTTAGAAAATGCCTTTTGCCATTAGCTGTCAGTTATGACGAATAAATACATTTTTTCATCCCAGTAGGAGAAATAAATAACATTTGAGTCGATGATAGTACAATGTGATGCTCCTTTTCTTCTTCTATTTTTATGAAAATTGCTGAATTAAATAGAAAACACATACATACTTCTGTGATCTAAACCAAGGTTTCTTTACCTTATTATTTTTATGGAATTTTTAGGATGAAAATAACCTGCGGGCACTGGATTAACAACCACCCCCTGATCTAAACTTATTACATCTGCCATTTTCGCCTTCTACTGTGTGCTCAATATTGAATGAATTGTAAAGGAAAATTCTAAACAATTTATTAGCACATTTTAAATCAGTCTCGATTCCCGGGACATTTTACAACACAGTCCCTGGACTCAAGACAGCAAAAAACCCGACAAGTCCCGGGATGTCTCGACACAGAATCCCTAGTTGCCACTCCCCTCATCCAATTTCAATAAAACTTTGACAAACTTTTTGCTTGCACTTCCGGGAAGGTTATAGGCATAGTAAAATTAACTTATGTCTGCCATACAGTTCATTTTGACAATGTATACTTGCGCGAAGGTTATAGTACAATTAACCTACAGTAGGTGGCATGTATGTCGTACCATAGACAATCGGCAGTAAACGTCCAACAGACAGAAAAATAAACCATGCACTTCAATAAACGCAATTAAAAAAACACTTTCTTTCCTTGAGTAGAGAATTAAAAATGTATCAGCTTTACAAATTTTTACAGATCTAGTTACCAATGAACCAATAGCAAAAATGCATTCTCATATTTTTCGAAGATATTACTTAAATGAACCCCTTATACATATGTACTCGGACATCTCAAAAATCTAGTATTGAGGTACTACGCAATGTTGCGCTATATTTTGAGACGTATTTATATAAAATAAAAAGAGGTTTTTCTCTTTATGACAGATATTCCATCACAGCACTAACATTATGAAAGGAAAGGGAATCTCTCTAGCAAAAACAAAACACCCTTTTTTCAGATGTCCCAGTACAGTTACCAGGTGAAGATATACAACACATACTTAGTTGGCTGAAAACAGTAATGGAAATTTTCCAGCAATCATTCCCAGCATTTATTCATCTTTTGCTTTTCTATATTGACATTAACATATTCTATATCAAACTGTTTACATAAATCCTATAGTCCAGTAGTAAATGACTTGTAGGGGGGTAAAAATATGCAAATATTCAGATTAAAATTTGTGTTGTATCATATGGTGACAATATGTTTGATACGCAACCAAGAATGATGAAAACCCACCCGCTACAGGATTATATTCAATATTTAAATGCATTCTTTGCTTTGGTAAAACAATGCATAGTTTTCATTACTATTTTGAATGGCTTATTAACTCACCTTTTTTGTTTCTAATCTATATTTCTTCACAAGCTGTTAGTAGTCAATGCTCCAACTGAATTGACTAGATTGATTTCCTAAATCGAAGAAAAAACCTCAGGCAAAATGAAAGATATGAATTGAAGGTTTTAATACTTTTATTAAAAAATTACAGATATTTATTTTATTCAAAAATATTATAATATGGTGTTACATTAACATGATATTTTCGAAACTTTTCTGCAATGAGCGTTTCCATATCTCATTGTTTTATAAAAATCTATAAATAAGTTCAACATCCTTCAAGCTAAGACATGTCTATTCACAGCAACCCATCTATCCTTCTATCATTGCTTACCGATTTGTGACTCGTTCGAGTATTACACAATTAGAATGATTATTTATTAGTCTTAAAAATGATCTGATAACTTGATTCCTTTCTAGTCAACCTTATGCCCGAGCACAGCACCGTTCCAGGAATGTATTCAACGATACAGACTATCCTTCATTTCTCATACAAATATATTAAATCACAGTCATTTATAACGCCTAACTCTCATCATCTCATTACACCTAATAATAAAAGTGAAAAATTAAGACACAATAATATATTACTTTTCATCAGTTATCAATACTTAATAACATTTAATTCACAATATCAAATATTAACTGGTGTATTTAGTAATTACTTTGATGGTTCAAAATACTTAAATCAGATAATACCCTCCCTCCCCCTTACACTTACATAAGATCAAATTACTTATTTTCGATACACTAGAAAGCTGTCAAATTGTTAGACCTTCAATTATTTCTTTCAATTTATTGTCTCAGACATTGAGAAAATTCTCATGAATCGTTTCTTTGAGAAATACTATATTCTTATCGTTGAGACACCTATATAAAACTTAGGTTCTCTTTTATAAAGCTGTTATTCATAATAAGCGATCTTATCTGCTATAACTTTATACAGGTATATTAATACAGAGGCATTATCTCCCGTCAGCATAACATTGAACGCATAGCGATGCCGCTGTCATTCATCTGTTTCCGTCTGTCATCAATATTGAGAGATTCAGTTTTCCCTGAGGGACTGCTAACAGAAACAAAGTTTAAAAAATGGAATGCCGCATTTATTGGCGTTAGTGGCGGGCATCGGCACAGGCACTGGCGGCGGTCCGGGTCCGTCCTTGCGGGATAATTTGGGAGGTGAGCGGTGCAGAGGCGGGGCCTCATCTCACACGGTTTGAAGATGCCGTCGTTGTTGGTTGTGAGCGATCAGTAGGACGCCCATGTTCATGCCGACGTTGCCCCATTTCAAGGTCTCGTTTATCTGTAACAAAACAGAATGCAACTATTATTGCATGCCAAAGAGCAAGAATAATACGACCATTATTTCCATGCGTATCCCACCCTCACCCATGCATGTTAAAACTTTATATTTACAGTCTTACACGAAAATAATTCTCAAATAATATTTTTTATTTGAATCATAATGCCTTATGTTTGAAAATCTTTTTTCTATTTTCAATTGTAATAATTTCAATCTCAAATTAAATTATAGTGTTATCGAAATTTTAATAGTAAATTTTATCAAAATGATGATATTCTTGTATTATATCAGATAAGTGAAATGTAATTTACTATCCAATAAAATCAATTTGGGTCATGGATTTATTCACCCCTACAAGTCTTATATTCAATACAAAGTATATTGACAAAATGTGCAAGTACCTATTCTGTTATCAATCTTGAAACATGTGTCGATAATTGGTAGATAAACAAGTAATAAATTGAATTTACACATTATTGTTTGTTTACGACACGTTTTCGCTAACAAAATCCATACAAGTCTGAATTCAATAAATGCATACAAGTAAATTATAATTTTTAAAGTTGTTCAAATAATCTTACAGCCAATCGAAATGACATGTCCAAATGCATATCTTTTATAATACAACTTCGATAGAATTTGTCGCCATGCCAACTATATTATCATTATGTTATTTATCCCACAAGCTTATATATCATCATTTCTATAAAGACAAGTGGCTGTATTCAATATTTTTTGCGATTTCCATTTTTAAATGACAAGTACTAATACCATAATAAGCTGCAAAAATATCAAGCACGCAAATGTGAATATTAGATGATATTAGAATGTTGTAAATTTGCTATTATTATTATATTATCGATATCATGTTATAAAATGCGGAAAAGATTTTATTTCATAGTTATAAAAAATAATTATACGCGGCCAACTTCATTTGCCGCGGTTTTGAGTTTATTGACGTTACGTCTTTCTGTGTGAAGGTAGCAACAAAAGAATGAAATATTGCGCAATGGCAGGCGTTTCCCGGCGCCTGCGCATTCCATTGTCACGAATTAGGTATATTCTTGAGGCGCGTTTTGAGTTGCACGTTCGCCAAACCATTCACTGTCATCCTAAAATGCCATGATGTGTTCACATCATCAACCCATCATTATAGGTATATATTTTTATACTGATTCGGATTATAATAATGAATGCTTGAATAACTAGTCAACTTATAACAACAAAAAAACATTACAGATCGTCGTTTTTATGTTCTCTCCCTTATAGTAAAGTATGTAGTATAACTAACAAAAATGTTTTTTTTTCATGAAACTAAATTCATATTGAATATACAAACATATGGCTATTACAGCAACTTAAACTTAATTCGAAGGATTATAGGTAATATCTAAATTTACTTTATAAAATAAAAAAAAATAACGTATCGGTTTCGCCTTGTCTTTATCTTAGGTACAGTTACTTTGAGTTTGTTCGGTATAATGGTATGTGTATCTTCTAACACTGTCAAGTGTGGTACATACAAATGTTAATTAACGGTGGGTAGGTAGATACACACTATCATTTGTAAACATACGTTTTCTAAACAAACGCAGATTTAGAATACGTGTCGAGGGCACCGGTTGAGTCAACACTGACCTACGTACACATTTAGTCATGTTTTCCTATCTATGCAAATAAGAGTAACGGAGCAAAATCATAGAGAATCAGACAGTTAAGGACAATAATTTATTACAATTTTTTTTTTACCTGAGGAACTCGGTCAATTAGGAGAAATGTTAAAGGCAGGCAGGCCAAAACATTAATTGTTTTAAGTGTTGACCTCATAAAAAAATCTTCGGTGCAAATAATTTAATAAGTTTAGAAAATAACGCTAGATTACGATAACGGCCTGAAATATGATACATAATTATTTAAGATAACGTTAACGATATTCTACTTCAATGTGTATCTGGTTGAATAAATAAATTCAAAAAATGTTTTTAGCTAATTAAAAAAAAAACACATACATGTGTATTCTTCATCAGACAAATAAAAGTGCACACGACTCACAAATTTAACACGGTAGATGCTGAACACGTAAAAATCAGCATTGGAGAAAACTAACTAACTGCCTTTTTTAACTACTTACGGTGGAATTCGTATTCTATAAATCAATAAACTTTAAGATCATTCTGCAGTAAAGAATAATGTATAAAAAACCATTATCAATTCTCAGAAATCTCAAATATGGATACGATTTGTTTTGTGTCACCATTTGCAGTTATCGCAATACGTCATTATTATTATTTATTAAGTATTAAAGCGATAAAATCAGTTTCAAAATTCATCTGGTGCACACTATTTTTTTCATTTATCTCATTAAGAATTATTTTAAGATAAAAAAAATTCGGCTATCGATTTATTTATTCAATAAAAAAAACTTGAAATAGAACAAACGATTTGATACGTGAAACTAATTCTATGGAAATATGAAAAACAATGTTTCTATTAATTTGTACTCTTATAAAGGTACCTACAGAAAGCATTATTCTGACAATTTAAAAGATATGTTGACAGTTCAGTCGAAATGGATATGCATATACATATTATACCTGCAAAATAAAATATAAATAACATATTAAACTCCATCAGTTACTTTCTAAATGTTGCAACTTGTAACACACGAAAAATATTTCCATATATCGTCACCTTTCTGGCAGAAGTCGTAAAGAAACAAAACTGACAAAACATTTGTCTGGAATAACTCGGTTGGTACATTGATAATACCAGTATTCCCATTTATTTTTTAGGCAATTATTAATGCTGGTTTGATGCAGGCAATTGCCCTTGCCTATTAATTTTAAACATCTATTTGTGTCACTTTATTTTATTTAGTTACTGCTTTACTACAAATTTGATTCGGTAACCTTGCGATATTCTGTCTGGTGATGCTTCTCAAACAGGCGAAACACATCTGGACAATTTTCACTTTCTATCGATGGTACTTTGAAAATAGTTTTTCCGCTTTGGCTCTGATAAAAAAAAATGTGTCAATAAATTACGCTTATTCGAGATAAAACAATTTTTGAGGACAGTTATAATAATTTAAAAAAATCGGCGGAATTTTTTTTATATCAACAACCATAGATTATAATACTCTGAGAGCAGATACTACTAGAAGGTACAGCCATTAATTTATTACACCTACGTGTCAATGTGTTATCTATCGAGTGCTATTATTGTAAGATTATCATCAGCACAAAATTAATATTAAAATCATTTCTTGATTCGACGCCAAACTGAAATGACGACTTCAAATCGTTTTATCATCCATTTTGCAAAATTATTTACGCGCATCAGATTTCAAAATATACATATGTACTAGTATTTCAGCTTCACTCGCATTGCTTAGTAGATTTTAAAGAATCTTCTGATAAGTTTATTTAAAAAGTGTTTACTTCTGTATATATCGAACATATTTATTATTAACGAAATTCAAGCCATGTGCTTTTTGGAATCGGTAAATATTTGCATGGAATTAAAGAAACTAAGTGTGAATTATCTACGATATAAAATATTTGCGAAACTGTCATAATTAATTCAGATGGTGCCAAAAAAAAGGCCGAGAAGATTTTTGGCAAGCTGTGAGATGTTTACTGTCGTGTCGCATCAGTCGTGAAAAACATTTTAAAGTCGATGAACAAGATGCTAATCAGAGTAATTAACGTCAATCATTGGTACCATTTTAAGCAGATACTAAAAACGGTTGACGATAAAATAATGATATGCAATCACGTTGGCATGTCCTGAAGGCGTCGATAAATAATGTCTACTTTGTAATACTTCATTCGATGCGTTGCAATAACATGAATTTAATTTAGTATTATTTTTTATCGTAATACGTTGCCAAAAAGTTTCCGACTCGAGTAAAAGAAAATGTAAATTTTATTGACCCTATTTTCAGAATATATATCCTTATTTTCATGTAACTGGACATCTCCAAGAACGGCAGTTTGTGATTTATGAAAAAAAACTTTACACATGTTCTCATAGGAAATCTTATCTTTTTTTTATTTACGAATTCTGTCATGTAACATAAACTTGTAAAATATTGATGTTAATAATTTTCAAGATCGATTAGGCTCTTCTAACCACGTTTTATAGCCAAATAGTCAACACGCCGATAACAGTGGAAAACCTTTCTCTCTGAAAAGCATGCTCTTTAAAAAAACACATTGTTGAAATGGTTCCTTAAAGATTTCTCGTGCCCATAAACACCGGATAAGATACGGATATGGTAAAAATTATACACTAGTTAAAACAGTGCGATTGTATAAATATACTATTATTCTGTCTACTTTGAGTAACTATCCATCTAACTTTTTGGCACTACAGTTTCCTATCGCTAATGCAGACAACCTGCCAGACGGGGCAAGACGCTCGTCACTTTTTGTCACGCGGCGTGACGCAGGCCCGTCTATTTTCCAAGTCCAAGGGTCCGTCGCTTTCCCGGCGTCTAAATTATTTTCAATCAGCACACAAAAGTACTGTACAGTAACGGTGTGGAGTTACAGGAATATCTCTTTCAATCAGACAATGGAAAGAAAACTGTGCCGTGTTCCATATTTAAAAATCATATTCGCGCTGTCAAATAACAAAATAGTAAGCTTGGCAATATGATCTTTCCCTGTTATTTTTTTAGTTTTATTTTTAAAAATAGTACTTATTTCAAAATACACAAATTTAATTGTTTGTAGATATTTTTGTTACCCTTATCTATGGATCAGAACTACAATCATTATTAAGTTAATAAAATTCCCCCTACTATAAAATATTAACATTATCGCGTATGTTGTTAATAGTATAATCACTTAGAAAGTAAGTAGGTAACCACTTCATATGAATTGTTATCTATTTTTTTTTAAATAAACATGTTTACTTTTATCTCCTTTTGCTAAACATTTTTTTAAAAATATAAGTATAGAAAGTGATAGAACCGATAACAATGCTATCTATACTAGGTACATTAACACGATATTTTAAACATTTAAATCGTTAAAAATAACTTTTTTTTTTAATTTTTTGTAAAAAATGCCTCGATAATAACTGCCACAATTTAACGTATATATGTGAATAAAAGTCAGTCAGAATAATTCCTACTGAATGATGTTTTACAACTGTTATTGACTTGAATAATTACCAGGTTGTTCTAAAAAATTTGCACAAATCTGACGTCAAAGTATGCATGACATTAATTTGCATTATCTTTTTTGTGAGCACGATAATTTCAGATCGTTGATTTTTCTCATTTAATATGCATCAATCTCGTGGACTTGATATGATTAATAACACACAAATATTCTTTTAATTTTAAAAATTCTTTTGTTTTTAAGCAACCAAAAATTTAAAACGGTTAATCTAAAATAATATCTACAATTCTACAACAATGGGCGCAATTTTTATTGCGGATTTTTATTTAAAAAATACGTGTTTGATAAAATTAGATAAAAGATAATTTTCAAATAACACTCAGTTTAAAAAAATGGCGACTGATAAAATAGCGCATTTTTCCCTAATGACAATATCGTTTAAATATAAACTTTATCGCTTTATGTTATTCGACATTGGCTTTAAATTCGTATGTTTAATTAATTACCTATCATGAAATGCAGCTGTTTTTCGCGTTTTATCTTGTTTATAAAATTCTCTATGGTTAAATTATTTAATCTACTTTTACCTACCTAAAAACAAATTCCGTAAAAAATGGAATGGCTAGGTAAATTATTTTTTCTATATACGACGCCTTATATAGCCTGGGAAAAATGACGTTTTCTTTTTGTTATTTTCACAATATAAACATCCCCACACATGAAAATGTATAACAATACAATTGGCAGGATTGTTTATAATCAAAATGGCGCGGTACATAACCTTTTTACTTAAAAGATTCACTAAAGAATTAAATGAACGGTTACATTAATATGGCAACTGATTTTGATTTATTATGATTAAACATCATAATAAAAAAAATGTTTGGTGAAACTTTTCACGTAATTCTTTAGTAGTGATAATATGCTCACAATGCCCTCAGCATCTACTAAAAAGTATACATACGTGGCTACTGTCAAAATATATTTCAAATGTGAATCTCCATAACTAGAAAAAGTAATAAAACCTGTTTGGTTCGCAGGTTGTACTGGCTAGTCAAGAAAATATATATCACATGTCAACATCTCTAAAATTAATTTCTTTACTATGATCTTCTTATCCACGCTCGTTTCCTTTACAACTTGGCAACAACAACTTTAATTCTTCTAAATTTGGTAACATATTATACAGAATTGTGCTGAACAGAATAAATAATAGCCATTGCGCAGTGTATAGTAATTAAACCGTAGTATAAAAATACGGCGCAGTTTCGAAACAATCCAAAAAAACTAGTTTTAATATATTCAAAGGCGATCTCGGCACTCTATACATTAATTAAACAACAAAAAAACGAACAATTTAGTCAGCAAGTAAATTTTACCAAATTCCCAACAATCATTTTGACAGAATAATATGATGATATTTAGACGGGTACGTTAATAAGCTTGAAATCATTTAGTTACATACTTCAAATATCTCATGCAATTTCTATTTTATATATACCAAACGTTGGTTTTTTTATATTTACTGCCATTTTAGTTTTTGCCCATCAATGTATATGTTCGATAAATCAACTGATATAAGTTATCATTCGATTCATATTTCAGTAAAAAAAAATGTCAACAAAGTGAAATAAATATCTGTGTAATGTAAACGAGATTTCACAAGCGCGCGCAATTTGTATAACCAACTATGATTGTTGTATTTGTTATCTTATTCAGTAGTATATTATATTTGTATGTATATTTCGTGAATTCATCCAAAAATTATAAGAACGTTCTACAATACCGGAAATAAAATTAAGAATGATGTTGTGAAGAAAAAAATATGATCTCTATTCTACATGTCTACTTAATCAACTAAATCAGCAGAAGTCGTTTGTAACGCCATTAATTCCTGTTGACAATGCGCTGTAAATATAACAAGAGATTGCAAACAGATTGAATAACAGTACATCCTCGAAAGGAAAAGACCAAAATGTCTCACCGTTTAGGCAAACTGCACCTCTCAGGATGCAGTCAATCAAACGATGGTCCACATTGCGGTCGGCCAGCTGACCTGTAACCAAAGTTTTTTCTTGGGGGACAAAGCGAAAAACAATTCAATAATATTGAATGTGCGTGATTGATGAAAAAACAAACAAACAAAAAAGGCTTGTGTTGAGAGTTAATAACTCTTTAGGAATTTTACTCGTGATCGATCAACTCTTATTATCGAAATTTGCTGGTGATTTCTTTTTTTTAATCAGTAAGTTAATGGTCGGAGATCAATTCTCACCTGTCTAGAACGAGCCTGCTCAGGGGTTTCTCCGTAACGGCACCAATGGACAAAGTGGAGACTGTTGTGCCAGTTTCTGTCATTTCGGCTTCTTCCGACGGAATCGAGCTGTAACAAAGAAGTCAAAAACAAAAAAATTAGACACAATTCATAAAGATGTCTTCATAATTGTGGCATTAAATAAATGATATTTCAAAATAAAATGAAATAAATAGCAAGAATCTAAAATTATTTGCGACTAATAGAAAAGATACAATACAAAGCGAGAATATGCCTATCGTGAGGGGTCATTTTATCTCTCGCCCAAATAATTTGTTGAGAACTATTTTTCGATTATTCCGATGTTATGATATTATGATTATATTTCATCTAATTGCAATTTTTTTAAAGTATTATTATGAAATCTTCACGTGACGAGTTTTTCAATTTTTGTGGGATAAAACTTCTGTATCTTGATAAATCTGTTGTATTTCGCGGCCAATTATCTGCAAAAGATTTTTTAAATTTCATTACGAATTTAATTGATAAATATATGTTTTAATATTAAGTCCACTGTACTTCAATGGAATTTAATTATATGAAACATTGTGTTGTTTGAAATCATTGTGATCTCAATTTTGAGAATCAGTACCACATACGTCGGAGTCGTATGTGGTTCATTTAATTATAATAATTACCTGGCTTAAATACGAGCATGTTTACAACAACGAGAATTTAATTTCAATTACAAAAGCTAATAGAATAATAGCACGCAATACTGTTTACATTAAGTAATTACAAATCTGTTCAATGAAGTCAATCTTCCAAGTACGCAAATTGACACAATAAATATCGCTTTAAACGATCACTATCAAGTCACTTAATCCAATGCAATCTTCGTAGATTGGTACAAATAGATCAAATCAAATGAAATTCACCAGTGTCCGATTGCAAACTTCAAACGTAACGATCGAGGTCGCGCAGATGGTTGCCAGAATATCCGGAAGAAGCTAACCAATGCTTGTGTTGCACTTGTTTTCTATTGTTGTGTTCGAATTCTTGTCAGCGTTACTTCAAAACATGTTTTTTTACAATACTGATGCAATAATTTTGTTTACATTTCTCAGTGAGTATTCTGATCTTTTATGAACATGATTCACATTCGTGTTCACAAGACTCTCGCTTTTTTGACCGTCCATGTGTTCTACATTAACAGAAAATTCAACCGCTTATTGTTTCTAGCGTACCTTAATTTAGATTGGATAACCATAACCTCACATAATTTTAAATATCTCATCGATGTCTGTAATACTTCACATCTGGATTTTCTCTCAATAAAATCAAACTTAACGCGAGGCCCAATATAAATTTAAATACGCCCAAATAATTGTGGTTACAGAACGTACACAAAAAGAAATTATTTCGAAATTTAAAAGACTAGCTTTAAATAAAGATTTCGATTACATTCATGTTTTAAAGCTGAATATATGGAGTTTGAAGTGACGTTATTCACATTTGTGATTTTGTTTTTTTGGTTGTGATTATAATAAATTGGAATACAGTATCAATTGGCAACAAAATTATCAGATATTCCTGTTAGCCAGTCTCAATCTTTTGTATTATACCACGTGTCTTTTATGAGCAGATCACAAACCAGTTCATATGCCAAATCAATGTGCATTATATCACGTCCATCTTCGTCGGCGAACTACTAATCAATCTCTGAATGAATTACGCGCCATTATTAACCGACAACAATTCCAAAGCGGGTGTCAGGAATACAGCGTCAGTAGCCAAGTAATCAACCATCTGTTTCAAAAATGTCTATTTATATCTATTTCTAACAATTTAATTTGAACTTAGCCATCAGCGAAAAAATAGCAGTGCGAAAACTTTGACCCAAGGTCATTCTTCTTAATTGCTGACGTAAACTAAGAACACGATGGCTCTCGTAATATTCATTTCATCTTCATCAAACACGTGGCCCCTTCTTGAATATTTAAAAATCAATGGCGGTTACTTGACTCAATTATAATTGCGTAATAATATGCCAGACGTTCAATTTTATTCATATTGAGCACATTGGACTGTGTTTACAAGCCACGGCGCCGCTTGCCACCTCCACGATCAGGTGAAACAAAAAAATGTATTCGCTGTCACGTTGCTGCTACATAGCAACCTTGGAGTATTTTTAAAACGAAAAATAATTATTTATTATGTCACTTGAATGCTTATAAGTGTCGAAAATTCCAATTACAAACTTTCTTGGTGTAAATAAAATCGTCACGTTAATTTGGTTATTGTTTTCAAGACATGCTTCAGTTATTATCCGTATTCGACATCAGAAACTTTTGTTAGGTGTCACAAACTCCTCACGTTCACACCTTTCGTCTATCTCCAGTAGTTCGCTTCCAAGCTACTGCCATCCTGTTAGAGGTTGCCAAGACACGACTATCTTATATAACTTCTGCATCCAACCTCGTGGGAAGCTGTATATTATTCGTAATACCGATTAAGCTTGAACTTATCGAAGAGGTAGCATTAGTAGAAATGCGATTCCTTTGGTTTTCAACAGCTGGCCCAAGGCGTATGAAAACTGTTTTGACAACACTAAGTACGTGAAGAGAGTCCAAAAAACCTGTACCCTTCTCTGCTCCTTAGTCCTGTTGGCAAGCTGTACGGTCATCCGTGAGATTTTTCTTAGTTTATGCCTCGGATATTACTTTATCACTATCAACTACAAAAAAATATATCTGTTGACATGTTCGAGTTGATTTTGTTTGTGAATTGAAATTGGAGATTCGATCTCATTGTAATAGGACACCTGTTATTTGGAACGGTTCAAATATTGCAATTCTTTAGTTCAAATTAATTTTCTATGTATTTAATTCAGTCTATATTAATACATTAAAAATTTCTCCAAGCCAACACTCGCAACCTTGCAGCGTCAAATAGCTGACAAATTGAAACCTTCTTTCAATTTGCTCAATTGTGGGCTAATGCAAACGATTTGCTCGGCTATTATATACATACTGAACATTTTCAGGGTCACGCCTTGGCGATGATAAAGGTAAAATCAATTAATCGAAAAACGAAAATTAGTGTTACCAGACTGTTTTTTTTATAAAGAGGTATTCTAAACTTCAAATTGATATTGCGTGTTAGTAAATCTTTCAATAATTATTCCTAAATATCAGTGGCGGTTCTAGGTACTGGGCTAGGTAGGCTAAGCCCGACCTGCATTTTTCACCCAAAACTTTAGATGGCTGAATAAAAATGAACAGCAATTCGGCCGCTGAACAAAATAAATACATTTATAAGCGTAACTAACCTTTCCCAAATGAATATACATAATATCTTTGTTTAAATTTTCCTGTCAATATAAGACAATGCCATGTCTACCTACAATAATATTCTCGATTGTTTTGTATTACAATTTTAAGCTGAGCCGGCATAAAAAAAACGATAACCCTATAAATAATTCATAGAGAACATTCAACGTGACGTCAGTCTGGCAACACCTATGTACATATTATTGGTCAGGGGCTAACGCTTTCCGGCCCGCAATCATAGACAATATTTCTTTACACTGGAACGCAATCTAGCACGATTCGATTTTGTTTGTATTTGTATGTAAGGAAACGTCATCAAACTCACAGGACTGTGTTTCAAATTTACTGGCTTCTGTCATTCATTGGGGGCTAAAAACGATTTAGTCCATGGCCCATACAAAAATACCAATATTTTTGTATGTTATGAAAGTGACAGGTATCGAATCTCAGTGACAGTTCTGTATTGCTTTTTTTACTTGTTATTTCCCGATTAGACGAATTTAAGGTCCCGTATTATTATTCTATTATTTCTTACGTACATTAGCATTGATTTTATTATATAGTAATTTATGCTTTGCAGTAGTGTCGTAATATTTGTTAATTTGCTTGTAGATTCATGTATAAGGTGAAGTGGAAACATACACAATTTCGTAAATAGCATACAATGCTAAACTTTCCTCTAGCCCACCCAAGATTTTAGTACAGGAACTGACACTGCTAAATATTATAACCACATCCGTTGTAACAAAACTGCTGCGTTATTGCATTGATTTGTTGCATAAATGAAACACGTTACCAGATAGATAGATGATCATAAATATTTAGTACGACCGTTTGGGAAATGAATCGATAAAACAATATAAAAATTCTATTTAAATGTTGCCAACTAAAGTAGTCACCTATTACATACAAATAATATGTTGCGCCTACATACTTTAATATTATTTTATCAATAACAACTACGCAAACATTCCAGGTCATTGACTGCATTCCTAACATCTATCTCAAAGTTTATAATAAGTAAACATCGAGATAAGATTTTAGTTGTATGTACGTACATTAATCAATAATGGCTTCTTTAGCATACTATACAGTTGCATAGTTAGTATGCATTTCATCCGTATAATATTATGATTAACAAAATTAACCACTCTGAAAAAGAAACTTACATTCCGGATTACGACTTTCCTTACCGCATAATTATTTATTTATTTTCTTATTAATGAAAATTACCGAGATGTATTTTTTTTTTAATTTACGTACGTAACGATTTTTTTCGATCATATTATGTGAGGATTGCATATCAATTTACGATAACTAAATACTACGTACCTATGTCGGTAATATTATAATGGATGGACGAAAATACCACATAAAAAAGCGTTACGAGATATTGTTTGATATCAGCTTAACGACCGTGGACGCGTATTTGAGTCTTTGAAAAACAAAGGTTGCTGGCCGGCGGACACATATATGCGTATAGGCGAAGTATCTGGAAGCTAAGAAAATTAAATTTTGTAAAGACATCTCAATTCGCTTACAAATTATAGTGAATTTAGTAAAATTATAATTTTTCGCAAAATTTTATTTCGCCAGGTGAAATTTTATTAAAAAAAACGTGCGGTCGTTAAGCTGATATCATACTAATAAAAGTCATGAGTAACGCATGATTTTATCAATTTTATTTATGTATCGAGTCTCATGGTAAACAGTTTTGGAGTCCCTCGAGAATACTCGAAATACACGAAACATTTTCGCACGTTAAAAATCAATGACAGATGACGACTCTGACTGCATCAGGTCGGGCTTGCGCGAATTCTGTCTATCTCGCCTACTCAAAACGCTGTGTTTATGAAATAATCATCACATCATTCCAAGATTGAAACGTGTCTAGTGAAAAAACAAATATGTACTTATATTATATTTATTACAAGCAAAAATCGCCACTGTCAATTAACTGGTACTTTTTTCTGTAACATCCGTTATGTTTAATTATAACTCATAATGATAATATTGTTGATATTATTATTGTAAATAATATAATTATTTTTGTTAGTCTGTGGTGTGGAATTTTGATTCAGCCTTGCTTTTGCATGTAGATTATAAAATGTATTTATAAATATCTATGCTCGGCAGTAAAAATGTCATAACTTTTTTTTTGACGACGTTTTGGTCCGTTAAACAACTTATTGTTTACCAAATGCTTACTTCTATGTTGTTGATAAAGGTCATTTTGTGAACACATGGAGCGTTATGTCATATTTAGGTATATTCATTTGTATGAATAATCGCTGTATTTATTATTTTTTCTTTCTTGAATTACTTCGTTTCCATATTTTTACACAACACTGTTTTGATACAAAAATGCACCTTGTTAGCTTATTACGAATCCGTCTATAAATAACTAATTATTTCAATTTATTGACGAGACTATCCGGTGTCACACGATTCTTACGTTAATACACAAGATATCCTTGACACGTAAAAGGTATACACAACCTGTTTTCCCAGTGAGTTAGTTGGTATACCAAAGAGACACGAAAACCCACATGCCTTCTTTTTTACAAAAACAAAAATGCACCGCATATTTACTTCAGTTTTATTAGGGAATATTAAATTATCCTGTTCAATTATTGTGTCGCAATCTTTTTGGCAACACTTTTCATAATTATGAATTGTTGTTTCCATCGTTTTCGTTAACACAATGACTTGTTTCTAGCAGCTCTTCGTATAAAACCACACAATTCAAGGCAATTTAAATTGAATAGTATTAATTTTCCATAACAAAAACGTGAAATAATGTCATTGTGGTGTTATTTTGCATTGATGCACAACGAAATATTGTTTGTTCTTCAATTTCTGGCGTTTCATTGCGTGATTTTTGTCTTTTTATCTTACTCGTTAGTTCACAGAGTACGCTAAAATATTTGATCAACCTCGGTTAAAAAAAGAGAATGTGTTCGCCCCACCGTTCTGGAACTTTCGATGCGAACGAATTAGTTATTCCGGACGGTCATTCTGCCCGCTTGCCGCGATACTTTTTTCGTCCATTTTTAGAAATATTTCTTTATTTTAAATGTCAAAATGACGCCGTGTTTTGCCAGCAAGAAAATGAAATTTTCTCACTCCTCTAAGTGTTAAAAAAATACGAACGCTACATTGTAGCAGTTAACATTATAATAAAAGAAAACAAACTAGCTTACTTTGAAGTGGAGACAGCAACAATAGTATGATTATTATTCAAATAATGCACTGTTGTGTAAACAATAGAAACCAAAAGACCGTCAAAACACCTGTAGTCAGTTATGTACCTACCAGAGGTGTTTGTTGTACGTAGCAGAATCTAAAAAAGGACCTACGCAATAAGATAAAGATCGGCAACCATTCTGTTAAGGAATTTTAAGTGTTTTTTGGACATACTTGTATAATTCGATATTGATAAATATAACCGTTTATTTAAAATCATACAATGAGACGGATTTTATAACTCCGTATTTTAATTTGACAGTAAGATTCTATTGTGATTCCAATTTGTCCAAATTCACCATCACGGGAGCAAACACTCGAATCTATCTGTGAAATTAAAATACTGTGATATCCGGTTTGATTTTTTCAATTTACGTACTTATTTGTGATACGACCAATTTTGTGTTCAACCGATGTTTTAAACAAGCCGGGACATTCGTTTTGTTGCATTGGCAATTGTACGGGATCAGAAAAAACATCGATTGGTGTCTGCTAACTTAAAATTCCGAAGCGTTCTTACTTTGGTTGTGTAATTTTAGGTTCCAATTACCGATCTCGTCCTTTTTAATGTCGAAAAAAAGACAATCGCGTATTGAAACTCACCTTGGAGCGGATATCCTTTTCACAGTTTGCCTGTTCCTGCTTGTCAGCGACATTGTTGATGCGAATTATCGTTCCGCTCTTCCAGAACGACTTCAGCGACGTTCTATAGACTCTTTTGCGCGAGGACTTCTCGTTCAGCGTGTAAATCTCTATCTGTTCGGCATTTTTGGTTTTCTCTGCATGAATAAAAAACAAACCAATTACTTGTTTACCTTCTGTTCCAATAATCGTCTTTACTTCTAGGTTTTTTCTTTGTTATGTGTCTGAGGAATATTAAGTGTCTGTGCTGTTTCATCCAATCGGCGTCCAAATCGAAATGCCACTTAATTTATTAATTCTCTTTACTCACTTGAGTTGAAACATAAGATTCACAAATTAAATATTCGAGAAAATCAATATATTTTCTCAACAAAAACGTTCGTGATATTCTTTCGGATATGAATAAGTAACATTATTTTTCGATCTGGCTGCCTCTTGGATTGGGAAGGTATGCTGTTTTCGGTATAATTAGTACTGTATTCGAAGGTTGGTGATCTATGAATGTGTGAAAGTTGAAGGTGTATGAAGTGATGATTTTTGTATAACCATTATTGTAATGATGGTTAGAGTCGGTGTTGCATTTTTATGTTAATCTCATGTGCGTGCGGGTCGTATGCAACTCCCCTCTCTTATAATTTTGTCGTATGTGCAATGATGGTCGACGTGCTATTTTTAGCTGCCGCGGTATGTGAGGCGGTGTGCGAGCCCGCCGAGTCTGTGTGAACGTGCATACGTGTTAGTTTGCGATACGTCAACTTGCACTCAATGTTTACGTTTCAACGCGAGCACATTGTGAAGGTTGGCGTCATGTAAACATACCAATATTTTTTCCACCTTTTAGTTATACTCACCCACTGACTGGCTTGAAAATCAATTCGAAGTAGAGGGCGAAGGCGAATTCCTTCGCCCACGCCCAAGACCGTATTCGATACAAACCTGATTCAGCTAATGCCGGTCCCGTGTTTTTGAGTGCCACCCATTTCAAAAAAGCAACACGAAACGGTTTTGACATGTTTACCACAACAACTCGTGTTGAATGTAATTTTCGAGATGCTTTTTTAAAAATCGTAACAACTTACCTGTTCGCAGGCAAACCTTGAGCGGTGCAGCTTCGTTAAATCTTACCTCGTTTAGAAAACGTCGCCACTCTTACGATCTCTAGTCAACCCGTCATCAGACGTACCTTTGCCTTTCTTCCAAATGGCGACTCCGTAGCCGTGATAGTCAGATGCGACGTTTCCTTCGACGGTCTGGTCCGCCTCCGGATCCGCTTTGATTTCGACGATGAATCCCGATTCGAGGACCGCGCACAGAATCCCTTGCTCGTCATGCTTGAACCACTTGGTCTCCCTGAGCTTGTGTATGGCGACCGAACTCCCGAACCTAGATTTTTTGGGACTGAAAAAGGCCTGCGCCTGGCTTCCGAAGCGCGAGAGCAGACTCCTTGGGCTCTTGGCCGGCTGCAGAGGGGGCAGAGGCGCCGACAAGGACGCTTTTTCCCCCTTTGTACGCAACGGGACTCCTCTACAGGTCACGAAGTGCGCTTCCATTGGTTTCCCTTTCTAATTCAAAATAAAATTATACCCCAACTTTTAAATTATAAACCACACCCACGAGCGAGAACGTCAAAACGTACCTCGCTCTATTTATGTTTTTTTTTTTCGTGTAATATATAAAAACAAACAGCCGGTTTTTGCTGTCACGTCTGTTAGCGCTCACGATAGTTCAATAAATGTATTATTCCGTATAAATTTCACACTTTTTTGTCAATTGAAAATTCCGATACGGTCACTGCTCTTTTTGGAGAGTATCTCTCACTTTTGAAATCTCACTACGGATTTGAGTAACTGGTTTTTTTTGTATAGAAATCGAACTAGTGCAACGAGCTTTCACGTTATGAAGCGAGCACGTCTGCGGTGTAACGTCGACTGGCGCGAAATGCCGCCGCGGCCGGCCTTATGAAGATAACGAAGCGGCAGTACTTCGCTCTGCTCCGCGCCCTCCTGCACGTCCCACAAAATCACGTTCGTCCAAAATAAAACCGCAGTACACAATTATTTTATTATTTTAGTATACATAATGTTTTATAAAAAAAACGGCGCCCCGCCTCTAAGCGCCACTTTATTATTGTGATGAGAATGTGTGCGAAGTATTTTTGGCATAGACAATTTATCTTGAAGATGCATTCCATTTTCACTGTATATTAAACGCAAACAAACATGACCTGTCAATCACGCTGATTGCTGTTATTTCATAATTGGAATGCATAATTAATTACAATTTAAATTGTATGCAGTTCTATGGCGATTGAATCAGCGGTCATACCGTTAACTTTCATTTTAATAATTCTCTGCCAAATTTCCAGAGAGGCCCCGTTTCAGTGTCTGCATTTCGATGGCCAATTAATCCCATTAACTTCAATGACTAGCTTAATATACAGTACGATTAATTTATATTTCCACTAAATGTAAGTGTTAATATTCTAACATTATTAACGTGTATATTCAAGGCTCCCCAGATTCTCAAAGTCAGTATAATATAATTCATTAAACAATTAGTTAGACCGCTGAACCTCTTCTTAACACTTTACACATCCGAAAAAATGACTTAATTTAAAAAAATGAATCTTATTATTATATAATCAACAAATTTTGTTGTGGCAATAATGTTGGAATTAACTTCAAGTTTTCAAGTTTAAACATTGTAAGTATCGATTTAGTATAGATTGCCAATCCCAAAGCATCGTCAAATAAACAAAATAATTATAAAATAAACGTTGATATAGTACTGAATACCCAACATATCCAACGTCATTTAAAATAACAACAATTAAACATATTACCTATGATGAATAATATATATTGAGAGCGATGGAAAAAAGGAAGTTTAACCGTTTGAATACCACGCAAATAAATCATAAATTTGTCCCAGAGATACTGCGTGTTTTTGAGAAAAATTTTACCTAATATACACTCGAATTTGATATTTTTAAAATCTTTATTGACTCGGTATAGTTGGAACTACACATATTAATGAAAATATTGCTTATATTTTATTAGAATACCAAGTATTTGATTTTTTAAATGTCTTGAACATCGGTGTTCGCTTGGTATTCAAGTGGTTAATAAAAAAAACATTTAAAACCAATTTCCTCATTTCTACATAACTCTTACTGCTTATCTCTACTCAAAAAATTCGTCTTGCGTCTTATCAAGTTCATTCAGTCATTGAATGTTTCATATTTTAATGTAATTACCCTTATACGTGCAATTATTCCAATGACAGCTGTTCATTAATACTGTGTATAATTCAGTTTATCTCACTCTCACTTTTAGGGTGTTCACTGTCAATACTTGGTGGGAAGGCATTATATTAAAAAAAACTGATGCTACAAATGCAACAAATGCTCGCAATGAGCGAAACCGTAACTGACCTAATTAATAAAGTGGAATGAAGTACAAAGGAATATTGTGTTTTTATTAATTATCTTACTCTGATTTTTTTTTATTTATAATAGCCAAAGACCATACGGAATTTTTAATATGTAGTCAGCAATTTAATAATATGATCGGGGCCGACTCAGCGAATAATCATTTTCGCATGGTCTGTGTGAAATGCGAAACCGTTGAGCGGATGCAGTCCTGCATTTTTATGAATATGATGCCATTCGACCGAGAATTTACCATTTGCAAGTGATGCAGGTTTTTATACAAAATATGGTCGTTTTTCTTCCCACATTTCAACATAATAATACGTTATAAATACATTGTACATTTAAAGTTTTTAACAATAATAAATCATATTCAGAATATTGGCGTAAAAAATACACAGAAAAGATGCGATAATGCGTTTTTTATAGTCTCAAATTATCTATCTACCTTTCTTATTAAAATGAATAACATTATATGACGAGGTTTGATTCATTCGATTCGCTAAATATATAAGCTATATTCGTTAAAATAAATAAGTAGAAAATTTAAATACATATATTCTGTAAAAAAAAAAATCATCCATGTCCTCTCGCAATGTAGAGCATATGAGCTCCTTATGGATTTTTATCTCAACCAATTTTTCTACGACCACTGTGTCTTACTCAGTTGCTAAATTGCTCTTTTCCGAAGAGAGTAGACCTAGAGAGGCTAGGTCAGGACTATTGAGTGACTAATCACTCACGCTACATCCCGTTATTTTAAGAATGGTTGGATTGTTTTTTTAGACATCACAAACATCCATGCCTTCAAACAGAAATCGATAAATCCATTTAAAAAAAACTGTCTGTACTTGGATTCGAACCCGTCAGGTCCGGCGTGGATATATTGCTGGATGTTATTGAAATGTGTACTCACTACTCATTTTAAATTTGTTATTATACAACAAAATAAAAACCGGACTGGGTACTAGAGTATCCAATCCCGGAGACTTTTTGTAATCCCGGGATTGGACACTCAAGGTGAAATCGTGTATAATTTGAAAGTTTTTGTGAGTCGTTTTTTTTTTTTTTAGCTCACCGAGGAATTTGAAATCCTCAATTCCCTATACTTTTCCCCCAAACTATCTCCAAAACTCGTTTTTTTTAGCTCTTCCAATTCCAAAATCATTTAAATTTTCAGGATCAGATAATTGGACGGGAACCCGGGATTGGATACCCTACTGGGACCTACATATACTTTTCTTTAACAATGAAGGTGAAAATTGGCGAAACCTCGTTATTGTATTTTGATTTTTGTTTTAGAATCAAATACAACAAACATATTACAATACAGCTGATAATTACCAAGACGCAAAATATCAGGATAAACGTAGGAAAATAAAATACCTCTAGCACCCAATATCTCAAATATTAAACATAGTTAATAATATGTAATCCCAATTTGACGTTGACCTTGAAAATTTACTATTGATCTGAGCTACTTGTCCATACACATTTAGATATCTGATCGCTCAAGTAATGCCTTACCGCCAGACTTCAGGGGGCGACAATATATTATATTCTTTATATTAATAGTCGATAATGTCTGTTAGTCTGGTGTCCCCGATTTCATACCTTCCAGTCTCCACTTTTTTAAATAAAATAAAATTAAATTAAATTCACATTGGTTACGGATGACTCGTATACGAGTCTTTTCGCCGGTCTGACTTACGCGTTGAAATATATACATCCAATGCGACAAATGTTTTAGATTCTCTATGCAGATGGCGTAACAAATGATTGATGCATCATTTAAAAAATAAAATATTAAAATATGTGCACAAATATTTTTTTTATTCGGTGATTTCGGCGATGAAAAATCAGCAGACAGTTAAAATAAAACTTTAAAAAATAGGCCACCAAAATATAAGCAATTGTAGGCTAAAAATAGGCTTTTATGTTTTCTAATTTTGTTTTGAAATAAAATAAACAGGATTAAATGTTTATTTGTCTTGTTATTTATTACGTTTTCGATGAAATATATAATTCTATGTCAAATACCCGATTTTCTATATTAAAAAATACAAAAGATGAGTATCGCTAATAAAAGCAGGCTAAAATATATAAAGTATTATGCAACAAAGTGTTGCACAACTGGTGTCCAAATTTTTTTTTTGAATGTCAAATAGTTTTAAAGTTATTTTTTTTTTTCAAAAGTACCTAATTTTTTGCAAAATTTCGCAAAAATGCCCCGATGCGAATGAGTTAAGTTAAATTAAATTAAATTAAATTAAACTAAATAAAATTAAACACAATGCAACAAAAATCTCACGTTGCTGGGCAACGGGCTTACAGCTAGTTCTTTATTATACACGCATTTTTGTATATCCAACCCAACCCCCACGTGTTATCATTTTTATCGTGATAGTGCGCAACTTTGAATGTAAAGTAATTCACGATTGCTTGCAATAAAATTATAAGATTACAAGTTACTACTAACGATAAGAAAATACAGTAATAAAGACTTTACGAGCAATACATACTGATAATAAACGATTATTGCAGGAGAAAAGTTTGTTTTTTTTTGTTGCTCTAATCGTACTATTTTTGCTTTCTAGGATAGGTTATGTATGCGAGCTCTGATAAGCTCAATATTGATCTTCGAGATAATGCGTTTACCGCCTGCACTTTGGTGATGTATTTTGTATAACTCAGAGATATACCGGGTGTCGCAAAAAAAATATTTATCCAGATTTAAAGTCTGTCAATTTGGCTATTTGTATGTGTAAATATATATATATTATAAATATCGACTTTGGAGAGGAAAAAGGACGTAACGTGTTTTCGTGATTTTGGGCCATATGAAAATTATTTATTTATTTATTGCTAAAAATTAAAATTACAGTACATGACATAACAGCTGACGCCAATTCGCCATACACTTGAAAAATATAAGACAAAATATAAAATAAAAATACACAGTACATCAAATTCAACATAAAAAATCAAGAAATACAATAGAAAAATTTATCAAACAGTTCACAAATACCATCACTAAAAATGTCAAATTATGAATTATTCACAATCTTGAAGTGCACGGAGACTTCTAAACTGGTGTTTAATTGACATAATCTAATATTAATTAAAGAAATTGTCTAGGGAAAACTTTTATTTTAGTCTTTTTTCTTGGTTTTAATTTTTAACAAGGTCATCTTTTTCAAACTTAAGAGCTAAATTTAGATACTAATTCTGCATTTGCAGCTTACATCCTTTTGATAGAACGTGTATCAAGTTTGATACATTGTGGATATCGAAAAAAAGCTGTTTTGAAAAAACTGTGGGTTACGTCCTTTTTCCTTTCCACAGTCGATATAAATCAATATTTTGGATACGCTTTTTGCGATACCATGTTTGTATTTATGACATGGCACAGAAGTCATAGAACACGTGGAATTAAATAAATGTGCAAAAATTACCAGTACATATTTTAATCTACTGTCTCAAATACCGGTTGGTAATATTTTACCAGTTTTACTACTCCACCACCGAATAGGAACACTGGAAATAAGAAGTATTTTTCATTATCCCGTTTTGTGACACTTTGAAAACCGGTTAAAACCGACTTTTCGGAAATATTGTAATTCGAAAACCGGTTTTTTCAAACGTCGGTTTTTTATAAGCCCTAGCTCCTACACGACATAATTGCATATATTAATTATTTATAACAGATTTTCTATGATATCCGAGGTGACGGTGATAAACCATTTTTCAGGAATTAACATGTGAATACTCCGGCAGCAAAAGTAGTAAATCAACATTTGATTGCCGCCCGTATATAGGCCGAAATTAATCGTATCTTTTGACTGACCCAATAAAGTTTTTATTTGACTAGATCAAGGTAAAAACTATTTGTTGTTTGTTTATTAATCATTTTAAAAAAATTTGGCGGTATTTTTTTCTTAATCTAGTCGTTTTACGAATATTTTTTTAGATATATAATACTTTCAGTCACCACTTGAAATTTATTAATCTTGGATATTTTTTTAATTATATGTCAGATGTCTTAAAACATTTTAATTTTGTGTTATTTTAGAATCACTTATAATGTAATTGTTAATTTCTTTTCAATGCCAATTGTTGTTTACACCTTTTCATTTAAATTTATTTATGTTTAAATAGCATTGTTAAATTATATTTCTTATCAGTTGACAATGCTCGCAATGAAAACCGATCCTATTAAATAAAGTGGAATAAAGTACAAAGGAATATTGTTTTTATATTAATATATATAAAATGAACAATTCATCTGACATCAATACTTTCTGCTAGATTTCCATTCTTACTTGAGATGAAAAGGTTTTTTTTTTATCTAGAATACAAAGTACAAAATATTTCATTATGTTAAATATGGCTGTGTTTCTTTGCATAGCGACAATTACGTTTTTTCTTTTAAAAAATGTACACTCATAATACGGCCATGTAAAATGATTATTAAAGAAAGGGAAGGTGAATACAGAAAAAGTTTGGGAAACCTTCACTCAGCTATCAATTAATCTTTTGGCGTGGGCTAAAAGATAACGCCAAGGTATATATCATATTTTATCTGGTTAATGAGACGCTGTTTGTGGCTTCAGTATTTTTTTTATAAACAAAAAATTACGGGGTCTATATTTAGAGAAAACAAAAGCCATTATAACGTAACTGGACTTCACTTTGGGAAGTGACATCATTAAAAATAACGGCTTCCAGCCGTGTTGAAATCCTAAAAATATGTTCTGTTTGTACAATTCCACATTAATTTAGAGATCCGAACCGCTTTCTCTCATCACGAGCATCATCAACTCGTATCATACTCGTGATGAGCGAAAACGGTCCTGATTTGTATTTTAAAAATATAAAATTAATTTAAGATTTTAACTAAGGGTGCTCAATAGAATTTCAATATTAAATTTGAATCGTTCAAATTTTGTATTTTTTTTACGTTGCTTAACAAAATTTAAATTGAATGTAAAATAAGTACAAAAAAATGTATTTTTTAATATAATACCTTTCCGCAGTGAACACCTTAAAATTGAATATTTAAAATCGACACTCAAACGTATCAGCTATAACTAGGGGTTTCCAATAACGGTATCACCAAAACCGGGATCTTGGTATTCATGGCTATTTTTCAATACCGACAAACGAATTAAAATATTTTAAATCTGTTAATAGTTGTATCAATATTGACAGGTTCCAGAATATAGTTCTATTATTATAGAATATTAAAGTATTCAACGAAGTTTTAATCTTTCAAGAAACGTAAGTTATTTATGAAAATCACCCGATTTTGACTATCGTTTTTTTAAGACTGTATTTTATATGAAATATAGAAATACCGAGCTTTATTTATTCGGCCGAATTTTTTGTTTTACTGAAAACTTTTTTTGCAATACCGGCATTTAATATAAAATACCGACATATAATAGATATATCTCTCCGGCATGGCGATCCCTAAACTATAACCACCCTAAACATTTCGGCTTTTAATCTGATTTCAACTAGTTCTATCTTCGGTATAATCCCGCTAAGTTAATCCAAATTTCGCTCTCCTAGTCACAAATGACTTAATCAATACTTCCTTTTCATTTTCCATCTTTGGGCATTGCCAGAGTACTTGCGTGAATTCAATATTCTGCACCCACTATTATAATAATATATTACCACATTTACAAGGTGGTATATTAATCAAACAAGTGAGCTGAAAACTCTTGGCACTGAAACATTCATATTAATAAAACACAATATTCCTTTGTACTAAAAATTATAATGAAACGGAGCTATTTATAAAGAAAGAAATTGAAAAGAAAAGGTGTAAACAACAATTGAAATTGAAAAGAAGTTACAAATTACAGTATAAGTGATTCTATACTTATACTTTATTTATTATATTTCTATATTTCTTATTAGTTGGCAATGCTCGCAATGAGCGAAACCGGTCCTAACCTTTTAAATAAAGCGGAATAAAGATCAAAGGAATATTGTGTTTTTATTAATCTAATGCCTTTCCACCAAGTATTGACAGTGAACACCCTTAAAGTGAAACATTCGTACTTAGTTTCCAATCGGCTAACGCGTAAATCTTGAATCTGAGCATTCGTTTTCTCCAGTTAACCGGAAAAAATATAGACTGCCTTCATCCGATGCTTTACACCTAGCCTGCAATTTGATTTAAATCACCAACATTGTTTTAAATAATCTGAAAAGATCATGAACGTTGCAAACATTTTACGTGGCAAACGAACAGTACAAGATCATTTAAAACGTAGTATTTTGCAAACCGTAAAATCGATTCTTTAAGGCATATGAAAGGCTGTTTTATGAATGTATTAAAGAAAACAAATGCACGCGATTCGCAATGTTTGTTTACTCGGAAAATGCATCACAAAAAGCCGGCAGCGGCGGACATCTTTATTGATCCCCGGGAAAGTGTGACGTAGTTCCCGTACCCACCAAGCTCCGCTGGGAATCCTATATAGCAGCGCGCACACTAAAATGGTGTGCTTATATCTAGGCGTACTTACAGAGAGACTTACAATGCAAGCATGCGCAGAATTCAAGCGAATTATAAAGCGTATGGAAATAAACATCGTTTAGTACTCTCGAATATGCAACAGTAATTTTTGGCAAACGCATATTATCTGTGGCCTAATTCTTTCGATTAAAATGGATAACCTATAAATGGACGGCCATACATTTAAAAGACTGCCATCATTCAAATACGTACACAATGATTCATCGATTATTTTAATCTCCTGGTGACAGTCTTCATTTATTTTTTAGTTTAGTTTGTTTATTATAGAAAAAATAAATATTCGGCACTACAGATCATTTTTTTTAACCCTCCAGAGACGAGTGCTTTTTTTCCGATAAAAAAAAATATTTTCTAAGCCATATTGAAGTCATGGATAACTTTAATTCCTATCCAAAATTAAAAAAAAAAAAACGCAAAGTCGTTGTATAAAAACCCCGCATGACTATATGGTCATGCTCATCCTTTTATTGCCGTGTAATATTGAGTACGGACAGTAGTAAGGACAAAAGTGACCGTATGGGCTCGCAAACATTCGGGGTTGAAATATAGCTAAACATGATTTTTTTTTTAAATATTTACAATTTGACCTCTTTAGATCAACATAATTTCAATACAAATATATTTGCAAAATAACTGTAAATAATTTGATGTTTTTATAAAAAAATAACTAACATTTTCAAAGGAAAAACGGAAATTCAAAAAATGACATGTGCTTTTGGAGGCCGTTTCTGTCCCCACGGCTGATGACTAACTGTAGTCTGTACCCTTCTTAACCAAATATGAGCGAAAGCAACGATATTCAGGTAGAAAAAGGATGAATAGTAGGATCAATAGACAACGGTGTTTACTGTGACCATATGGTGACGCTCGTCTTTGGAGGGTTAATTGGAAGATCAGAAGAGATTAGGGTATCCAATCCCGGACCCCTTTTGTGATCCTGGATTTCGGGATTGACAATTGTTCATAAACCAAACAAGATCGACAACACTCAACATAAAATCGTGTATAAATTGTGGATTCAGGATTGAGAAAATTTTTGGTCGGCTATTTTGAAATCCTGTGATTTTTCAAAAGAAAATCAACATGTCAATTTCGAAAATCCATAAATTTGCGGATTTCTCAAAATAACGAGTCTTCTAAGAATTTTCGAATCCAAAATCCCAGTCACCAAAAATAAGAACGCGACATCTTTTTTTTAGCTATTCCGTGCTTCATTTTCTCGATACCGTAATCCCGGGACTAGTACTGTCGCAATCAGGTTTTCGGGATCATAGAATTGGACGTAATCCCAGGATTGGATACCGTAGAAGAGATGAACTCGATGCCAAGTGAGATCACAAAAGCACATGACTTATATCTCAAATTTATATTGAAGAAAAAATTGACATAGAAATTTTCGCGATTTGAACACAGACCCGCTTGACTGCGTGAGCGCTCTTGTCAACTCGACCACAGAGAGCTACCATATATCGTATTTATTCTGTGAAGCCGAGAAATTAATGTTTTAAGTTATTTAAGACATCATTTTTTAATTTGTTTCGTCTGGCGATCTTTATCTTCAAGCTTGGTCTGTGTCTCGTAGATGCCGTAAATATAATTCAAGGCAATGTGAGGATTTTCCTGAGCAATATATTCATAATACCATCAAACATACAGTCCGTATTGTCCTTTCAAAGCACTTCTGGGCTGTTATGTTCACAAAATAAGATGCTACTGCAAAGAGTGTTCGAATTTTCGACATACATCTTAATTTGGTTCGTTTTATTGATTGTTATTCTAGAGTAGTCCCAATGCTAAGCACGCTTCGCGATACGTGTCACGTTCAATCCTACTGGCGGTTTGGACATCTTTTAAGATTCTCGGACCTCTACTTAGTGCAACAACAGTTGTATGTTATAACAATCAAAATGCCTGTGTAGTAGAAACGTTCCGAAATTTTACGAAATTACCCGGTCCGAGCCCGAAGCCTGGATTTATACTCAACAGACCGAAAAACCCCGTTTTTTACGAATTTACAACAATTTACGATTCTCTATAGAACTGGTAATAATTAAAACCATCATGGCTGACTTATGACACGAAAATAGTCTGAAATATTTTTCTGAAGAATAAATTCCTTACCCGGGCCCAGGCCTGTGCAGTCCTCTACTGCAGTGCTCCGCAACCGGTGTGCCGCGGCACACTGGTGTGCCGTGAGCCGGATACAGGTGTGCCGCGGTCAAATACATAATGAAAAATTATTTTAATTGAATTATTATTAAAGCCTCTGTGTTCATTAAAACAAACACAGGTATCACGTTAGTTAGTTATTATTTTATAACAATTATTAAGATTGCATAAAAGTAAATATATTATAGTTTTATGTATGTATACTTTTCAAATTAAAAACGAAAAATTGTGTATCAATTTAATACCTATATGTTTATGCTTTTGGTGTGCCGCGGAATTCTAGGAAGAATTTTGGTGTGTCGTAGGTGAGAAAAGGTTGCGGAGCACTGCTCTACTGTGTAGACACGGCCAAGAACCTCACCAGATAGCATGCCACAATGTCCATCATCAATTGCACCTTGCTTGCTTTGGCTGTAAAGTTTTTTTTACTTGTTCTCTGCATATTGTAAATAAAATAATGTCTTTGCAGAGCTCAAAGAATCTTGTCAATGTCGTGTTTGGTGGATTGGCCAGACGATCTTGAAAATTGTCTTCAACTGTCAAAAATAAATACATTTCCCGTTTTTCATGTGCACATTAAGACTTACGACTGTTATGTATCGCGCGTGAATGAGAAATTCAAAATAAAAATAAAACAAAAATATCCGCTCTATCGTTTGATTTTAACACGGTAGCATAAAAACTTATTAGATCACATTATAATATTTTTGGTTGCTAAATGACTTGAACACAGTTTGGGTTGTTATGACATCAGGTGAGACGACCGTTTCAGGTGATCTCCTTTAATACCGTTGGGAGTAGGCTTTCCAATCCCGAATCCTGTAATCCCAGTATCCCGTCCGATTTTGTGATCCCAAAATCCTGGTATTGGTATGGTTTCGATTTCGGGATTGAGAATTTTTTAGCAAATCTCGTAAATTTATAGGATGTTGAATCTGGAAGAGAATCCCGGGATCCCGAGATTGAAAATTAGTCAATCCCGGGATCACAAAAAGGTTCCGGGATTGGATACCCTATTTGGAAGCATGTTAAATTTATAGTTGTCAATGAAAAGTTGAATGCTTAAAATAGCAAAGTTGATCTAGAAATGGCAGCCGGAATGACGTGTTGAAATTTCAGGTGTGTTTACCGATTTGGTAGAGTGCTTGTGACGGATAGACAATGATTGTGTCTGTTGTGTGTATATCGACTATCAAGACGTGGTTAAGCATAAATGACTCCAAGGGCGGTACGAACATGCGAAGACATTAGTGTTTGTGATGTCTTAATTTCCCTCTCACCTCTCCCATCATTCAATAACTGGGCGTAGCGAGAGCGATAAGTTAACCACTAGTCCTACCCTAGCCTTATCCTTCTACCCCTACTACTCTCTTCGGAAAAGAGAGGTTGGGCGACTGAGTAGCAAACAGTTCTCGTAGAAAAACTTCTGTTGGGATACCTCCATTAGGAGGACATATGCTCCACATCGGGAGCGAACATGCAAAAATCCTATTTTAGAATAAAAATGTTTTAAGCGTTTTGTATAATTGGGGACAATGAAATGGTGTTCAATTGAATTTTGTAAAATTAAATGTGACCTCATATTCATAAGCAATCTTAAAAACATTGAAAGTTAAGTTACCCTAGTACAGGTATGGCGAACCTATGGCACGCGTGCCCGAGGTGTCACGTTAGAGAATTTGGATGGCACGCGAACGACTTCTATGTTCAAAATTTTTCATTTTTATGTTTCAAAAATTAAAATTTTGATTAAATAATCCATGAATTATTAATTTTAAAATGTTTCCGAGATAAACGACAATCGTTTAAAAAATTCACTTTTTATTTTTTTTACTGCTTGGGCACGCCACACAATCGAGCAAAAATATTTGAAGGTTGTTGGCACGCGGACCCAAAAAGGTTCGCCATCCCTGCCCTAGTAGAAGTATTGAAATGGCGATATGATATAAAATAATTTTATACGTGGACAGAGAATTAGATGTTTTTGTAAACAAAGTATTTTTTTTAAATAAAGCAATGTGCTGCCGTACACTTATCATCGCCCTACGGCACACCAGTGTGCCGCGTAATCAGCACACGCATATGACGTATAAGACATACGTTATATTTTAACCCTATGTAACTTACAGTCTGTGATAAAATTTGTGATATATTATGACATGAAAGTGGCTTAAGCTCGTTATATTTATCTACACCGTTGTTCATCGTGAATAATATTATGCTTAGATATTTTTAGTTTCACTAGGCATGCACACTGAGCAATTGTCTGGTGACATTTACGACCGTTGATAAATCAATATTACGTGAGGTTTAACAGAAACTAAGCTATTGTTTTATTTAAGTACAGTTTAAGTTTATCTACTATCGTTTAAAATGGTATTTTACAGTTTTTCCTTTGCTAAGTGTTTATAAAAATCCACCTGTATTGTAAATATTCCTTCTTTTCTCAGTCGGATAATCTCATTTCATCGCAAGTTTGTTGCATTTATTCAAGCGGACACCGGTGTCCGGAACATGTGCAAGCGAACACGGATGTCCAAGGCATTTAAAAAATCAAATACTTGGCATTCTAATAGAATATAAGCAATATTTTGATGAATCTGTGTAGTGCTATCTATACTGAGTCAATATAGGTTTTTAAAATATCGAATTCGAGTGTATATGTATTAGGTAAAAAAATTCTCAAAAACACGCAGTTTCTCTGGGACATATAAACACATTAAATGCTAACTAAATTAGATTTTGCATTGTAGCATGCTGATTTTATAATATTATTATTCTCGTTCGTAAATTTTAGGAATGCGTACCTGTCTCAATATTTTATAGTACTTAAGAATAACTGGCGTCTGCATAAATAAACATATACAATGCATGTTTCCAAGATTTTTGTAAATAAAGCAAATTAAAATTTGAAACTTATGTAGTAAATGCATTCTAAGCGAAAGTGTAAGCCAACTTTTATGTGAAAAAAAGATATGAAAAAACACAACGTCCGCAAGTCCGCACTACCGATTTGATATTATTATTATTTTTTATTGCAAAACAATGAAATAATAATAATATCACGCCAAAGTGATTTGCGCCCGTGCTCAAATAAATGCACCGACACGCTAGGCGTGTTCTTAGCACCCAACGAGTTAATGATGTATTTGCGCGGTATTGAAGTGGTTTAGTATGTATTGTGCATAAACTTCATATAGTATACATATATACTTTCAAAGTATGGATTATGACAAATTGCACATTTTTTGGTTAAATAAAACTATAAGATAATTTCTTGTTTTTTTTGTTTAATTTATTTTGATATTTCATCGTGTAGATGTGGTGATTCCGCGTAAAGTAGTATTTTCGCTCTTTTTAAATATAAGTCATGTAATTTTTGAAGAATTAAAATCGAGTTTATAGGAAAGCGTCAGTTGACATAGTAATGTATATCAAACATGGCAGTTATGAAACGGATTTCACAAAACAATATAAATTATAAGAAAATTGTAAGTTAATACTTTTAATCTATAAAAGACAAAATATGTTTTAATTGATTTGCCAATATTTTAAGATTATAAAAACTGCCGCTTTTGTTTCCCAGGTCAATTATAGAGTAAAGAATATTATAAGTGCTCAAAACAAATTCTTGCCTTCGTTTTACGGGAAGCATTGGCGTAGATTTTTTTTCATAAGTATACTATTTTCATATATGGTTGCCTTATTTAGCAAAATAAATTATTAAAACGTCAACTAGTGATGATTCGGTAAATAATAAATATGCTTTCTTTATTTTACTTTTGCGTACCATGAAATAAATTTTCCAGCCATAATTAAAATTTTCCAACGCCCATATAGAAATTGTCCTTATAGGCCACGTGCGCAATGACAAATTCCTTTCATAAATCCACGTGTACAAGAGACCTTCGCATCGCTATTCTTTACATAATGTGCCGAGGCAATATTCAGTCTGAGTTCCCTATGTACTAGGGCAGCCGTGCCTACCTGACTAGAGACACACGCACAGCAACTGTATTCCCTGGAGCTTCTATATACCGAAATCGGGTCGATCGGAGGTTAGCCGACGCGATTCGTTCGCGCGCATATTACGATTTTCCCTGTTTTCCCGCTTTCGCAGCGACACGAATTTTGGCACGTACAACAATACACCAAGAAAACAGCAATAGATAATGTCACGTGCGATACAATTAAAGTTTTTTTTTTGTTGCTGTTTAGTCGCGTCTCCACGCCAGGCATGTTATTTTTTTATGCTGTTAAAATAATACACACCAATACAGCGGTGCTCACCACTTGTCCGATGTTCGATACTTAAAGTGCCATCTAAATTTAATTTTCTTATGTATCACTTCGTTCCATTTTCAAATTATTTTTTCGAACAGGCTCATAGCTGTGTATGTTCCCAGTAAAATAATAGAACACATTTTAAATTAAGCTTTTCTTCATTTATATTTCAATAATGTTCCAATTTCAAAATAAACCAGAAATACACTATACACAGCATTATTTTATTTCTCTAACTGTTTTGTAATTTCGAAAGTAACTGTTTTCATATATTTAGTGAAAACACTTTCCGCAAAGTCTTGGTATAGTAATTGCTACTTCCTGTCAAGGGATCCTTGCTTTTTATTATAATTTACACACCAGATTATAAAAAGATGACGTAAAATTTTTTGGATAACTTTTAATTTGCAGAATATTTCAAAATTAAAAAGTGTTTCTTTTTGCTGGTAGAATAAAAGATAACACTTCGACACGATAATATTTTTTCTCGAAGAATCCCTTTCTGTATGACAAGACATTGAATTAAAATTAAACAATAATTTTATGACACTAAAGTAACGAACTAGCAGCAATATCTTTTTATTCACTCATTTAAACAAAAAACGTCGCAGATAATTATTTATTTTATTTTATAAACCAGTTAAATCAAATAGAGACACCTGTCAAATTATCTTAACACTCAAGCTATCATACATACATTCAAACTGTTTCGTGCATCGTACGTCGGGAATCCAATCCCGGGATTAGAAGACATGATCCCGAATCTTTCATGATTAATTTTAATACAGAAACGTGTTGGTTTTCAAGTCGGCAGTTCACACATATGTAATAAACAATGCCCAATTTAAATTCTTTGCGATTAGATTTACTGCAAGAGTCTATCTAGTCTATCTAAAGAGATATCTAGCTATGATCTCATCCAACACGCTTACGTGGCGTCGGGTGTCGGTAGTATGTTTCCACCTTTACTTTTCAGCTTCCTTGACAAAATTATTATGATATTATTTAGTATAAAACCTACAGACAAAATAACAATAACCGGCTACCATTGTCAATCAACTAAAATAAATATTGTCCAATAGTTTTGTTATGTTACCGTTATAATATGTTTTGTAACTAGATACTAATATAAATAACGGCACAATGTTATGACGGGAAAATTTCAATTGTTCCACGAATAGACTACAATGTAAATAAAAATGATTCACACAACTAATTACGTGACAAATCAACTCCATCAATAATTACAATCTTTCTTAGGTATTTTACACTGAAGTGAAGTATCGTAATCTCGAATCTGAGAGGAATTAATATTATCAATAAATTATTTCATCACTGTTGTTTTAATGCATATAACATACATACATATAAACAGTAATGTAGTGATAAATAAAAAGGTTAGCAGGTCGGTCATTGATTTCTTCCCTATTTTTTTTTATATTCGTTCAAAGTTAAGAAACCACAAGTTTTAACAAATAAATCAATAAAAAAACGCGCAAATATGGTCAAAATTCAAAGAGTATAACTTTTTCGATGGGTTGTTGAAGATTTTTCAATTTTTTCGGCACCAAAATGTGCATATGATTTCATGCCATCAAGAAGTCTGCTAATAAAGTGAATAATATAATATTTGGGACGCTGACACTAGAGATTCCAACTATTCGTCATTTTCAGCTATCCGGATATCGAATAGTAAAACTGAAACTATACGGATATATCCGGATAGTATTATTAAGTATGAAAATAACAAAACATTACTACATATATAAATTTATGTACTAAAATAATACATTAAAAACGAGTTAATTTGTAATACAAGTCATTTATTCAGATTTTAACAATTTATATTTTAAAAATATGATAGCATTAAATGTATCATATATTTTTCATAACAGCTGCAACATCATTGGTAGAAGCAATCACATCACTTTCGATATTAATATCAAATTCTTTCAATTTGTTTACTACTAGCATTTTAATATTTTCAGCATTTCCCGTGACTTTGATTTCACATAATCCCAAAACATGTGATTCAAAAGTTTTTCCATCGGTCCCGAAAACGTGAACAGTTACATTTAAATATCGTGTGATAGCACAATCAGTCCACTCGTCGACTGTGATAGAAAATGATCGATTCTCCTTCTTACAGTTTTGAAAAGTTATTCGAAGCTTGTCACGTTTTTCTTCGTAAAATTGGATAATTTTTGATGTTATCGTCGTAGCACTTTTGGGCATTGTGTAGCCTTTAGATTCCACATAGCCCTTGATGGCTTTTGATTTTGTTATAGCAATAATAGACATGCCATCGACTGCAGCGACCCTTAATAAAATTTCCTGCAACAATTCTTTCTTTATAAAATTCAAAAGTTTGCTGGTTGTCGGTTTTTCAATTTTGGCTTTTTTTCGATCATCCTCTGTGATAGTTTTATTTAGAGAAATATTATGAGATTTTAGATGATTTATCATAGGAGTCGTTGAAGATCCTCTGCATCCAATAGTTTTCCCACATTTATTACACACCGCAGACTGCAAATTATTATCTTTTCTCATAAAATGAGTCCATACTTCCGAGCGTCTTGACATGACTAAAATTTTATATATTTTTTTTAATAAAGTGGTCTCGATTGCTTGGTTTTTAGTGATGAATTGTATAAGATAAACTGATCCTGACTAAATCCTTTTCCACCTCTGTAATGCCTTAGATAGAGACAATATACATTTCAATACTATTCCGTCATATTAAAATATTGAAAATTTGTAGCTGCATTATATTTCTGCAACGGAATTTCTTCAATGAATGAAATTTCGGCATTAAAGGTTTTTTTGCCTCGAGTCCGAGCCGATTCGTCGAACTTTTAAGTATTAAGATAACAAGATAAGATATTCATAATACCCGAGTTTGGGGAAGATAATAAAAAACACTACTAAGTAATGGTTTCTCCCAGATAGTAATACCCCAGTATTCATATAATCTTTCTTCGATTTTGTAAAATATTTCATTAAAAATTATAACGAATACTAAAAAAAATACTAAATATTTGGGGAAATATCCGGATATCGAATAGTTAAAAAGGGCTGGATATCCAGATATCCGAGTTGGAATCCTTAGCTGATACCCGTAAAATCCGTCGGGTAGATCTATTTTGATATAATGCTTTTAAATTTTATGAACAGTAAATAGAATATATGTATGTACTAGAAAATTAAGTTACAAGTCCAAAAGGTCGCCGACCTGGCCCCACTACACCACTCCATATAAGACATTTTCAGTATTTCAATTTCGACTGTTTTTTTATTGTTGCTCCCGTCAATTTATTTCATTTTTCATTGAGCATCAATACAATCTTTTCTTTCTTAACCATTCACAATTTTCAGATTTGTGAGTGATTTTTTTACCAGGGTTGTGGAGTCGGACTATTTTAACTGGAGTCGTGCTAAAAAAAAACTAATAACTTAGAATCCTTCTAAAAAATGATGTATACAAATTGCTAATGTCAAAAGTTGGCGGCTTGTAAGTGATCCTAAAAAATCGTGTTTTAATGGTCGGGGGTCGGAGTCATCTTAATTATTTACGACTCCACAGCCCTGGTTTTTACTCTTATAATTAAAATTACCTATCGGATCTGTTTCGTACAGTTTTAATATGTGTATCCAAACTTTACAGTAATTAATTGTATTTGAATATCAGTCTAATTATTTTATTAGCTTCGTTTGCAAATTGCGCCGTTCCCATTTTTGCACCCAATATTCACTTCAAGTGATATTTCTTGTTCAGCGTGTCACGTAAGAAACAAATTTAAAGTTTTTCTTTTGTATACGGCAAATTCTATTATTGCTTTTCGCATTCCGACACCTAGAAATTTTGGCGCCAACATCATTGCTAACGTTTTTTTTTGTGTTGTCACTATTTTAGTTTTTAAAGTACTGCTGTCACTTAACATCGATTGCACACGCTTTTATTTGTGTTTTTTTAACTCTTAAATTTGATAGATTTATTTATTTAGTATAAATAGCCATGTATTAAAAGTCAGATCCATAATATGAAAGTAACGTGTAAATTGTACAAAACAACATTTAATGTTATAATTCAATGCCTTTTCAGCAAGTATTGAATTGAACACATTAAAAGTGATACTAGACTTTCGTTAACCTCATTCATATCCACTTACCCTATCCGACAAGAGGCGTTGAACATTTGTGAATGACAATTAGCTATTCACAATTTTTATTCTCTATTCGATTTAGAGTCAGCATGCTTCAAAATGAAGGCGGGAATATTGAAAAGAAAGTAAACATATGTAACCACATTAAATTCAATTTCATATAAGATAGTTTATTGATAACCTTCATCTGGATTGAAGCCGTATCTCGTATCTCCGCTCCTGGTTCATGGAGGATCATTGACGTTTTGGTCTACACAACACAATCGCTAAAGTGAGATAACAACTCAATGACTCAAGAGTCAAGACTGTCTTCATTGCCTCGTCTGCCATTCACTGCAGATTTAGTAGTTTTAGATAATTTAACATTTTTTCTTCGTGTTATGTTGCACTTGGGTAACTTACTTAGCAGAGAATATAAGCTTGATGAAATTATTAAAATGTATTGTTTACTTTAGTTTTGCACTTGAGTCGATAAATTCATAAGTTTGATATACTTTTGTATATAATTTTGATGACATAAAGTCGAACATAATTTTGGAAAACATTTAGTTATTTACAAGTATTGCAAGTATTTTTAGTTTATAACGATTTGGCTTGAGCTAGTAAAAAAAGGTTTAAATATAATTTCAAACTACTTAAACAACAACAAAAAAAATACATTTTTAGTATCATTTTAATTGTTAAAAAATAAGACAGTTTTTCATAACTTCAGGACTTGGGTAGTTTTGTTACAAAACATGTGGACTTAGGTTTGTTGTTTTTCCATTACTCTCCTTTGATTTTTGCTTCTTTTAAGTCAAATTATTGATGAAAATTCTTATTGTATCTTAAATCTTAACATAAAAATCATACTACAAAAACGACAAACCGTCATTCAAAGCACGCTGTCAAACAAACAATTTCAATTTGACATGGTTGTTGCTGCATTACGACTTGCTTAAATGGACTTAAGCGGGTATGATTTACACGACGTTGGACTTATGAAAAAAACTTCAATGTTCAACCTAATTTTTCAACCAAAAAATGGACTTCGGTTTGATTATTCTGAACACAAAATATTCCCCTGCTCACAAAAAATTCATTGCCTTCAAAATCTCAAAAAAAACTATAGTGGACTTATGTAGGTGCGTATGATGTTAATCGACCCGCTTATCCTTCTGCTGTATGGCGTGCGCATAGATCCTTATGTACCAGATTTGTTCTGCCTTTGACCTGGCTTTCTATGACATGCAAGTTGGTACTTTTCACTGGCAAGAATGCGCCGAAACTAGGTCGATCGTTATTTTATTCCAACGTGGAGTAACGTTATTATGAAACAGCCAATCGCTACAGGTGCATTAACATCAAAATTGATTGACAAACTATTGTGTATGATAACATTACCATTGTTTACTTAAAACATTCTTCTCATTTGAACGTGATATTTATTGAAAATATTTTAAACAAAATGGAAACTGTTCATACTTATTTTAAGTTTCCTGTGAAACATGTTATACTCTTGATATCAAGGATGCCAATTTATTGGATTTAAATAAGGTTTAGTTATTTCCTTTGATGTCGTCGATTTGTCGATCGTCCATTTCATTATGAAGACAATACATAAAAAGTGAAATTAAAGTTTAATATGCAGTTATTATAGAATCACCGGGTTTTTTTTTGCTATATGTTTGATTCTAAAAATATGAATGACTTCTTGACATGCTGCGGCAAACGTGTGGTCAGTGATGATAATAATTGACCTAACTTTTTGGCAAATATAATACTTACTTAATAATATATACTTCAACACAGTTTGTGGTTTAGTATTTTTTTGCTTAAAAAAACATATTCCTTTGAAATGCATAATTTTGTTATCAATATGATTTCATATGCAACACTTATGCTTTAGGACAGTAATGGGTAACCGTTTTAACTCGTCGTGTCAAAAATGTGAAGAAAAAAAATCCTGGTATTATGACACGGGCGACTTGACATATACAGGAATATTAATAATTTTTCAGCCCTAGTAAATGTTCTTAGTTCTTAAGCGAAAATTGTTCGTAAACGATGGTTACCCATCACTGCTTTAGCACAATAAATTGTTTTATTACTCGTCAGAGTAATGGAACAAATTAGTGTTAATCATATTCTTAGACCAGTGGCTTACAACCTTTATGTTACTGCGCCTCCTTTTGAAGCAAAAAAATATCTTCGTGCCTCCCCATCCTTTATTTCATGTAGTAATAAAGACACGTTTCAAAGAGTAAATAAATATTTTGGACTGTTCGCGCCTCCCTTTGTAATGGTCAATGCCTCCCAGGTTGGAAATCGCTGTCTTAGACTCTGGCAAAATTTTAAAGATTATGTTAAAGATTGTAAGAAGAATTTTAAAATGCATCATTAAGTGTTATTTCGTGGTGGAAAGACTTCTTTGGTTGTGATGAAAACTATTTTGCTTAGTTCGTGTTATAACTATTATTTTAATTAAAACAACGTGACTGATATCGCTCAGCTAGTCAGAATTTTCATCTAATTGCTTTTAACTCAGTAAAATCGATACTTTTGTTGAAATAAATATTCAACAATATGCACTAAGCAGTTTTTTTTCTATTCAATCTAAAAAAATATGAGTTAACTTGAAAAACTCTAATTTCAATAATCAATCATGCGGGAAATTCAATCTCGCCGCTGTTCCAGCCAGCCGTTTATTACTTACTAATCAAGCAATTTAAACAATGTTATCTTGACATTTTATTAACCATAAAATACTGAAAATAGACAGTAAAACATACAAAATTTATTTGAATACCTTATTTCACGCTTGAGCAAGAAATATATTCATTGGTGAATAATTATAATCGTTGAAATTTTTCCTTATTTTGTATTTGCTATTAAATAGAAACAGAATTTGTTAGACCTGGATTTACAACACTATGAAACTTCATGTGATATTTATCATGCAGTTTTACTTGATTATGAAAAAAACATTACATGTGGATTGACTCATATGCAGTTCGCCTATCTTGCGTATTGATTGAATTGGCATTTACTTGGCCCATTAAAATAAGGTCAAAAAAAACACTCATGGGTGTACGTACCCATAAGCATACATTTTTTCACTAGAAAATCTATAAATTAAAAGATATAATCAAGACATGACATTCTTGATCAGAAAACAATTATTAATCCAAAAACGAAATACTCATTTGTACTTATACCACTTTTATTTTGGATGATCAGGACCGGTTTCGTTCACAGCGAATATTATCAACTGATCAGTTTGATACAATGCCTTTCCATTAAGTGACAGCGACCACCCTAAGGTTTATAATATTACTCCATCATCAATACTTCAATCATTACAAGAAGCTAATGTAATTATACGTTTTCATTGAAATTAATATATATTTGCTTTGTAGATTATTTATTAATACCATATTTGTCACATTTTCTAGAAAAATCAATTTAATTTAAATTAATACATTAATTTAATACACTTTTTTTCAATATAAGTTTATGAGAGAATGTATTGTGTATATTTTTAAAACCAGTATGTATTTATTGTATAGCAAAGCTAAATTATGTTTACACATAAATATACATGTTTAGTTATTACGACGACGTAAAGCCGAAATAGCTATCAACTTAATAAGAATCGTGTAGAAATCAAATGCATTGTTATTTTGGGGAGCCGGTAAATTGCTCGAATGCAATAGCTCGAATGGAAATTGCTCGAATAACAAGATCCTCGAATAACCAATTCCTCGAACGTCAAACGCTCGAATTACATATTGCTCGAATTGCTTGGTTATTTAAACAGTTTTAATGCAGTATAGTGTTTATTACATGGTAGATGAACACTCGGTATTTTATTACACCATACATACTTTTAGTTTATAAGCCGAACTTTTCATCAAATTGCATATTATTGCTGTACTATTTATCATAATTGTTTTTTTTTATTTATGGTTTTTATTTCCCGACTTGAATAAATATTTTTGTAAAGAATGAGTAATTAATGTTTAAACTTTTATAAAAAAATTTGAGCAATTTGTAATTCGAGCATTTAACCTTCGAGGAATTGGTTATTCGAGGATCTTGTAATTCGAGCAATTTACCGGGAACCGTTATTTTGACCTTATTACTATCATTACCAGCATTAAGTACTTACATAGTATGTTTTCCTGTATTTGTAAAATATGTAGGTATTATATTAATCCTATTCTCATTTTATTTGTATCAACTTCCGCTATGTAATAATTTATTCGCTCTACATTGAAACTGTGAATGACCTCTTTAATTATTCTGATCCGTTTGCGGTCATCTCAAAATCTCTCCTGTGTTGAATTATAAATAATTAGTTTATGCAATTGATAAAAAGTCAATTTAAAAATAACATTTGTCTCTCTAAACACTTGCGTAACGGAGCATCGAAAATAGGATCGAGAAACGGACGGGGTACAACGTGACCCCAGACAAATTTATGTAATAACTAAATAAAAATTAAAGTTACTAAGATGTTTGTGAAAATGTTTATTTTCAGCATCGTATATACAATTTTAACCTCTAACTTTTTTTTTTTAATTTAATTTTTTTATTTAAAAAAAAATATTTGACATCACAGCTTACGCCAATGCGTCAAATATTTTTGAAGTTGAAAGATCATATGAGATGTATTCGATGAGAATTTTTGAAAGACACATGAGATTAACTCTAAGAGATAATCTCTAAGGGAATTGACTTCACAAACACCCATGTCTTAGATATCAAATTAAAATTGAAAAAAAATCCAATTTAACATTGACCTTATCGGGAATCGAACCCAGACCCACCTGATCGGTAGAGCAAGCTCTAACCAACTAGACCACAGCGGGCGTCATTGAATCATTCAAATATGTACAAAAGTGGTCCAACGTCAACTCGACAGTGGCTACATTAGTATACCTACTACCGCGACATTACGATTAGTTCCCGTGCACTCGACTCTCCCTTCGCATGTTGCTGAATAAGTTACTGCTTAAAATAATAATCACTGTTTTAATCTAAAAACAAAAAATCTGTATTAATTTAATCAATATTTTTATTAGGACTTTTAAAAAGCCTTCAATAAAAAAATACATTTTTTATAAATCATCCAGGCACGTGAAATAGCTTCACTTGATTTGGGTCGGACCTGAAAGAGAAACATTTAAAATGGATAACTTTGTTATTCCACAAGTTGTGCTACAAATCTGGACACGCGTTTCACCTTTTGCGAAGCACGTGTCCTTTTTTTTAAAGTTATTTACGAACAAACTAAAAGGATACGTTAAAATTAAAGATTCATAATAATAGTCAATTTTAAAAGAATAGTAATATATTATATTTTTTTTATTTAAATTCAAATGATTTTTCTTTTTGTTTTCGTAAAATAATGCCACTTAGTGAATGAGCGTGATAAGTGATCAAACCGCATAAAGTGTCGCAAATTTTAGCTACTAGGCACTGTAGGGTTATGTTTGTTTCAAGCGTAGTTTTAATATTGGCGTGATGCCGAAATAACTTACTGTTGACAATATTTGACAATCCTTAAACAACTGAATACATTTTACTACTCTTTACTATGTTATAATAGAGTTCTACTAAGTGAATCCCAATACAAATAATGAACTTTCGATTTCTCAAAGATAACCTCACATTGAATATAAGCATAATCATAAACATTCAAGAATCATTCATTACCTAAATGGGCTCAAAAATAATGTGATACAATTGAGCTTAGGGTGAATTTTTTTTTCAAAATGTTTACGTATTTTTACGTTTTACTTTTTTAAGATTTATTTTGAAAGTTTAACTTTGTAACAAGTATGTATTTATACTTTGTGAATTTGTTTTATTAGACGTTTGCAAGACCACTTGATCGTTGTTGAATTTTGAAAATAGAATGTCATACAATGTATAAACAATTTAATTGCAGTGACAAGTGATTCTAATTTAAAATCGTCTCTTATAGTAATGTACATAACCTTCAAAAAAATAATAACACTACCCTGTTCCGAACAGTCGAATGCATTCTTCCTGACGCACTTTCTTGGCACTCACTATTTCCTGGCAGTTCCTGAAGAAATCGTCTCGTCAAAAGGTCCGATACGATGGCGGAACTAGCCAAGGTTTTCCAATATACTTTCTGTAAGCCGTTTCATTTGTTGTTTTCCTATATGATTAATCCGTATTTTAATGTTGTTGTTTATGTCGAAGAGATGAAAGTATTTTTTTGATTTATGTCTTACATTTTTAACGTCAATAAAATCAGTATTATTTGTTTTCTGTTCAATATGGCAGTACGCCAAGCCTTGTGAATTGTTTTTTTTTCGTGACTGGCAACATTATTATCGCCGTCGGTGGTATTACTATTGTCTCTTTATTTTCTTTTTTTCCAAACTGACTGACAGTAATAACATTTGAAAACATCTTTTTAAATTTATTTTTATGTTGTCCCCTCTTGATTCTGGTTGGAAAGTCATTATTTTATTTCAAAATATGAATCACTTTTTGTAGTAATTCCGCATAATTTATTTTAGATTATAACCGATTTTGATCATCACGAGCATTATCAACTGATTGATTTTTATGACAGTTGATTAGTTGGGGGAATATTCATGTAAGCAATTGCAATCTTAATAGGTCTTTGAAATTATATTATGTGATTATCTTCAAATTGTTTTAACATGAGAATGCCTACTGATTTAAATGGTGGGTAATTTCAAGAATTGTATTAATTTATTTTTAATTCTTGGAAAATTTGTAAATATTTTACGAATTTAATTGTATTTACTTACATGTAAGATAAAGTAATGGAGAATTCAAAAGATTTACATTTTATTTTATAATGGAAAATTACTGTATTGTTTAATAATATTAAACATACAAAGTTCAAAAGCAGACATGCACATACTTTACCTTCTAGTGGGCCGCATAAAAAAATATTATGATGGGTTCGGGCCGCAAAGAAAAATTTAATTTAAGGTACACTCGATCTTCTTTTATACTAAGGATACTTTCCATATAAAATATCCTTACCGGTGAGATCCGTAGCCAACAATGTTGACAACTGCACACCACGAAACCGAAAAAAATGTTTTTTTAAAACTGTTCAAAAATGTAATAATGAACTTTATTAATTTCTCATTAAAATATTTCTATATAAAATATGTCAAATAAGCATCATAAGAATACACTATATAGAAATAAATAGTCGAACACCGAATTCTCAAAATGACGTTGAGGTCCGTGGCCGAGTTGCCAACGTCGTTAGCTTTTGTTGCGGAGTTCACGAGTTCAAATCCCGGTTCCGTCAGATAACTGATTTTTCGTACGATTTATTGATTTCTGGTCAAAGGCATGGATTACTGAAGTTATCTAACACAAATCCTATCCTTAAAAAATAAAGGTTTAGTAAAAAATGGATTGAGATACTAAATTGTGCAGACATTTTATTTAAAAAATTAAAAACTCATTCAAACTAATTCCACCTTTATTCAATATGATCGTCATACGCGAAACCTGTCCTGATAATGTTAAATAAAAATGGGAATAATTACAAATTGGTATTTTATTTTTTGAGATAAACTTTATTCAATAAAAAGTCAATAATATGTTTCTCACTGGGTTGAGTATGGTTGTGAAAAATGATTTTTGAGTTCATGCCTTATAGTACTCGTGTATCGAAATGTTTTCAGTATTACAAAGAAAAGTGCCTTGTAATTAACATAAAATACTGTTTTTTTCACATGACTATACAGCTATGTCAATATTGAAATAGTAATAGTGCAAACTGTCATGTTTACGAGACGTTAAATTACATTAGTGTGATGCGTCTATTGTGCAACTTCCTTATGTGCTTACTCATTTGTGTCGGTGTAACTCAATTTGTCATATTATCTTTCATTAAATTTTCGCTGAAATATAAGTCACCCGGAAAGCGATGCTTTTCCGTGCACTCGTCCTCAATAAATGCACGATCAGGGCGCACAATTTTGCACAGCTCAAATTGTTTTGTCAACACTGCATGTGACAGACACATCACCAGTCTTAGTTGACTCATCAAATTAGTACAAGTGTACTCTGCGAAATGTGACGGATAACTTTTTCGCGTGTGTATAAAACATATGTTATATAGTATTGCACGTATTGCGTTCGATCAGTTGCTTACTGCAGCCCAGAATTTGAATGGCTATTGTCACCAAGTAATTGATCAGCTAATTATCAGTCGAAACCGGTTGTGATCAAAATACTTTCACCCCGAGAACAGCATACATCTACAGCAGCCATACTCAACCTTTTTTTTCCTCCGGGCCGCATTCCGATTTTTGCTTCTCTACGTGGGCCGCAACATATTTATTATAAACTGTAAATATAACACATACTTATACTATATCATACATATACATCATACATATGTATGATGTACAATGGCGTCGCGACTAGTGACTGATTTGACGTAAAATACAGTCATTAGTCGAGCCGGCACGCCATTACTGCGGTTTTTGTGTGTAAAATATTTGGTGACTATAATTATTTTGGGCCGCACATAAGAGCTGATTGGGCTGCAGGTTGAGTATGCCTGATCTACAGTCACAACTACAGATGTGATGTTCTGAGTAAATTGCATTTGGAGTTTTTAACATTGATTATTTTTTCTTCTCAACATCAATTTAACTAAACTTAAATGAGACAAACTTAAATTCGTGCTTTTCTAATATAATGAACAAAGCCATATTTTAATTATGGCAGTGCAGATTGCAATATAGCATTAATTCAGTTCTGGTAGTTTTTCACTTTCATAAATATTGACCAAATAGTTGATTTGGCTTTCACAGCATAAAACCGTATTTTTTAGGTTTGTGGAGGTGTTGTGCCAGGAGTGAGATATAAAACCTATAGGGTTTTTATAGATCGCGAACTAACAGCTCGACTTCGGTGAATAAAACTTTTGTAACATAATATCGACTGTGGAAAGGAAAAAGGACTTAACCCACACAAACCAAATTTTACAGGAGGCACGAAAAACGTTTTTTAAATGATTTTTAGCCCGAGTCAAAATATTAAATAGACATAACCTTGAAGCGCATACAGTTTAATAAACCGGTGTTTTATTTACGCTATTCGATAAAAAATAAAAAAGTTATTCAACAAAAACCAATAAAATTGATGGTTACGTCTTTTTTCCTCGACAAAAATGATCGGCCCCACTGAACTTAAGCAGCTTACCGCCTTTTTCCTCGCCAATTTTTAAATGACTTGATAATAAATGAAGACATACTATGGCACGATGACAGCTAGGAATTTGAATGACAATGAAAAATGTGTACAATAATCATTTAAAAGGTACAAAAAATAAATCTAAATAATAAAATATTGATATAGTATTGTAATAGCTACTACTTTATTATATTATCTCTAGTTGAATATCCAGAACGTCTTCCGACTTATTCATGACCTTGTTTGTATTCCGCATGGTACTTCTTCGGGATTACATAATTCCACATCCATAATAATATTATCATCAATATCTCCATACAAGCTGTTAATCACAGAGGACATCTTCAGAATATGCGCACATCAAATTTGAGAATTAATATAGAAATAATGTTAGTTATAGTTATAACAACATGAGTCCACTAACAGCGTGCGGCTAGTGAAATTTAAGCACATTGAATTATGGCAACTATTGCTATTTTACTTTCAATTTCAAAACATAAAGTTGAGACATAGTTTATCATACACTATGCATCAAAAAAGAAGAGGAAGTATATATCAGTATTTAATATTTATTCCATTTTACTTGCAGTGTAATCTGAACTGTCCTTAAAAGTTATTTGCCAGTTAATAAAATATTATGCATCGTAAAATACAATAAATTCATTAAAGCCGTGAATAATAAAAATATTCACCCATTACATTGATTTGAATCATAAATACAAGTGAATTTAAAACAGTTTTATCAAAAACATTGACACTACACGACACTACACGACACTTAACCTAAAAACCGCACGGTGGTGTTTTTGATAAATATACCAAATATTATGGTAATTTTCTCAATTGAGATTAACACGAGATCATTGATCTATGATTTAAAGCATATTATGGTAGAAACAGGGTTGTTTTATAACAATTTAAATACAATTTACGATAACCCTTTGTAAAGGTGACATACAAATTTGAATACGTAATATTAAACACTTAGCTTTCTTATTTGTTTTGTTTATGACATCCAAGTTGTCACCACACATCTTTAGAATATTTTTGCTCCTGTATGTTGCCATTGTTATGTTATAATTTATATTTAAACAATTACTTTCATAAAGATCGTTGATATATGACTTTACCGGTAGAAGAGTTAGCAAAAAATTTAAGTGGCTTAAATCTTCTCGGTGGTCAAAACTGACACAAACGGCCGGCAGAGGTTGGTAAAACTGCAACGATTCCCATACATTTACGATGTAAGCTGCATACCGCTTTTTTCCTCGCCGTAAAATCTTACCTCAGCGACTAATAATGTCATTGATGTGGTTTAAGTCCTTTTTCCTCGACAAAAATTTCATAGGCCCTCCTTTTTAAAAAATGAAAAGCTTAATTTAGATATTAATTCGGCATTTATAGCTTATATCCTTTTGGTGGAACATGTATTAAGTTGTATACATAGTGATTATCGAATAAAAGCTATATTGAAAAAACTGAGGGTTAAGTCCTTTTTCCTTTCCACAGTCGATATGAAATGTAGAATGCAGAGAACATCTCACGCCCCTTGCAGTATCTAAAAATAAGCTGCGATAAGTTGTTGTTTGTAATCGTCTCAAAAACAAAGATCGACATTTTTTATCGCTTAAACGCTATCAGAATATTTGTGTTAATCATTTTACTGTTTTCAAATATATTATGCTGTATCACGTGTTTTCGTTTAAGCCTCATTAATAATATATCCAGACTGCCAAGTCAAGGTCGTGCTCAAGCTCTTTTCGGTCTCTAGTTACTTAACACATTATAGGCGGGAAACGTAAAAATACGTTTATCCTGTCAGTTTTGGTGGTATATTGACTCATAATTTAATGGTTTCTTCAAAATAACTGCCGCGGCAAGTGACCCTTTTTGACAATAAGCAATACATCTAATAATTTATTATGCCCTGAATGTTCTTTCACGCATAGTATTTATTTTTTTATTTTTAGTATTTTTAGGCGACACATGTTTTTCAAATATTTAGAGCATCAGATTTCACACTTCCAGTGATTGTAAATTTGTAGTAATGAGGATTTTTTTTTTAACCATGTCCGCTCCCAATGTGGAGCATATGGACTCCTAATGGAGTTTATCTCAACAGTAGTGTTTCTACGAGAACTGCTTGTTACTCAGTTGCTCAACCTCTCTTTTTTCCAAAGAGAGTAGGGATAGAAGGATAGGGCTAGGACAGGATTAGTGGTAAGCTAATCACTCTCGATACGCCCCGTTCATAGGATAGGATGGGTGAGAGGGGGGAATTCAAGACATCACATACATCCATGCCTTTGAACAGAAATTCATAAATCGATTGAAATATCAATTTTTAAAACTGCGTAGCCGAAACCAACAACGTTGACCACTCGACCACACAGGCGGGATTTTATACTATAATTATTTTTACACAGAATATTTTGAATATTTCATATTGATAACAAGTGGAGTGCTATCTACTAAATTAATAACAGGTTTTTATATTCAGCTTAGAAAAGTAGTGAAACTATGATGTATTCAAAATGTTTTCATTTTATTTTTAATGATTAAATGTCACATATGATGTCTTTGAAAATTTCAACCGATAATATTGTTTGGTTTAGAAGTTGTGTTCATTTTAAGAATGTAATATATTTTTGCGCTAATCTCTAAAAAACGCCCGCTTATATAGTGTTAATATTATGCTAGACGATTGAACCCAACTCAAATAACTATTTTTGCGTATTGGTATAGTATACATTACAATAAATACATAGCTCTTAACCAGCGACCCTATTCTAAAATTTATCTATGTCCAGACACTTATAACTAATGTGCAACACCTTCACAGCGAACGTAATAATTTTTGTATGTGCTCCATGTACTCGGACTAAAGGACAGTAAAATGACGTATTAATTGTTGATTACTGTCTCTAATCGATATGTAAAACGTCATCGATTTCAGTAATCGGCGGCTGTAGATAAATAATTACCTTGAAAATTTCTTGTCAGATTAGTCCGGTCCACCCATTAAACGTATTAGAGCGATTATAATTATACTTTTCGTTTTCAGACGTTTAAAAATAGTTTTGTTTATGTTGACAGTTTATTTAAAAATTTAACCTCTCTAACACACTATTTTTATTTATCGATGAAATCATTCATAGTGAGTGTCGGACTCTGACAGTGATATTATATTAATTATCGCTGTAAATATGTTCACAGTCAATAATAATAGATACTTCAAAATGATAAAATACTTAGTCGTCGATCACTGACATCGTTGGCGTTTGACAAATCGATTAATGACTGCAGTGAACATAGTCGCATCGCAATTAAAAAAATATATATTTAGAGCAAATATGATAATGGAGACTTTACGCATTAATGACCGGGTTTTCTTAGTTTCCGGACAATAATAATTCTGAGAATAGGACCAACGACATCGGCGCATTTTACTGTGGCACCCGCGCTCATGGATGTATATCAATTTAAATGTCGTTATTTTAAAATGCAAATCGAGAACTTTTAATCAATTTGGTTGAAAAAGCTTGAGTAAACGATAATGTTTTGGTTCCGGATTTTTGCGCAAGAAGTCAGTTATCGTGCAACCCCGTTAATACAGAAATAAACTGAAGCCACAATTCAGTAGTTGCAGATCAAACGCAGCTATCTACCAAACCATCTAAATAGTGGTTTATTTGTTAATATTTAATCTTAAAGTATCTTTTTTTTCAACTGTAAGCATATAATTAAAGTCACACACAGCGTGCAAAATTACGTTACCCTTTTTTTAATTTATTATAAATTAAAACGATCGTTCAATTTTTCAACTTTGAGGCACTTCAGTTTGTATTGGAAACCATTCCCTCGACCAAAATTAGTCGAGGTGATGGCTAGGGTCTCGAATCCCGGGATTTCGGAATTGAGAAAATTACAGAAAGTTGAGCGAGGTCTAAAAAGAAGAAGGTTCCAAATTCAGGTATTTTTTGGGAATTCTGCTAACTCCTGGGTGTTTCAATTTGAAAATAATGAAAGAGCTAAAAAGCTGTCCACTGTTTTTGGGAAATCCGTAAATTTCCGGGTTTTTGAAATCGACATGAAATTGTTTGAAACATCGCTGAGAATTTTTTTTGTCAATCCCGAATCCCAATTTATACACGATTTTGTGTTGAATGTTTAATCCCGGGATTGGAAAAATTGTCAAACCCGAAATCCTGTGATCACAAAAAGTCCGGGATTGGATACCCTATGTTTGGCCTAATGGTGCGTAACCTATTGCTAGAGCAACGACTTGTTGTTATTTGTATCAATAGTCGGAATGGATATCGTAATGAACACAAAAAACATAATTCGCTTTTTGTCGTTTTTCAAATATAAGTTTAATGAAGAAAATGAAATAGCTTTTGTTTAATTAAATTACACTTCAATACTTTGACGTCCATTTAAATTTTAACTTCAATGTTAATAAATTAGAATCATTTATTTAGTAGTATATTTAAATACATAAGTATACATACGTAGCTTTAGTTAAATCTTTAATTAAATAAAATCTCATTTTGGGAATGCAAAGAACTTGCTTATGTTATCAATTTTGAGATGTTCACTTTAGTGCATAGGTTCCCAACCTTTTTCGGTGGCGACCCCTTTTTATAAAAGCCATGTGACTAGGCGACCCTCCCGAGAAATTTGAAATCCTCGATTTGCTATACTTTTTCCCCGCATTGTCTCCGAAACTCCTTTTTGTTTAGCTATAAATTCCCGATTTCAAAATCGAAAAAAAAAGTTGTTGACCCCCAGGTTGGGAACCCGTGCTTTAGTGGGAAGACATTATATTGAAAAAGATTACTCATTTATACTAATTCCGCTATTATTGTATTATAATCAGGGCCGATTTTGAACATAACGAGCATCATCAACTATTAATGAAATTCATTTTTACAGTACTATGTATACAGAACTTAGTAAAATTATCAGGGTTATAACAAACAATTTATAATAGAAATATGAAAGGAATTTACAGATAAAGATGCAAAATATGAATACATGGCAGTAAATTGATTATAATTTAAATATTCATTATTCTCTTACAAATAAATGAATAAATTTAAATGTCATTAAAGAACAATGTAACTAACAAAAAATGGATTTATGCCGTACTGCGTATTCAATATTATATATATGCATTTAAATGTTACATACACATTGGCTACGGATGACTCGTATACGAATCTTTTCGCGGGTCTGACTGACGCGTTGAAATAAATACATCCAATGCGACAAATGTTTTAGATTCTCTACAGAAATGGCGTAACCAATTTTTTATGCATCATTTAAAAAATAAAATATTAAAATATATGCACAAATATTATTTTTATTCGGTGATTTCGGCAATAAAAAATCAGCAGACAGTTAGAATATAACTTAAAAAAACAGGCCATCAAAATATAAGCAATTGTATGTTAAAAATAAACTTTTATGTTTTCTAATTTTGTTTTGAAATAAAATAAACAGGAGCAAATGTATATTTGGCTTGTTATTTATGACGTCTTCGATGAAATTTATAATTCTATGTCAAATATCCGATTTTCTATATTAAAAAATACAAAAGTTGAGTATCACTGATAAAAGCAGGCTAAAATATATAAAATATAATGCAACAAAGTGTTGTACAACTGGTGTCCAAATTATTTTTTAAAATGTCAAATAGTTTTAAAGTTATACCTTTTTTTCGAAACTACCTATTTTTTGCAAAAAATCACCTATGCGAATGAGTTAAATTCAATTGACCAGATAATGTTCAAATAGTTGTATTGTTTATCTCATTTTTTACACTTATTTCACAATTGTATAAAATGTACGAAACCGGTCCTGATCATTTCACCCGTGTAATGCATTTTCGTCAAATAATTGTATCTTAATTATATTGACTGCACAGTTACGTTGACAATGAAAGTGAATCATTCATTGACCACAATTTCAATCAAACGAAAAATAGTCTATTTTCCCGAAAAAAACGGTTCAGATTCTGATCGAATTCCAGTCCTCGGTTGCAGCGGTACGTTTTTTCTTTCGGTAAAATCGCATCATCTGTTTAATTGCTTTTTTTCATTGCTAATCGTCTTGCTACTTTCTGTTTATTCGGTTGTGCTCCGTGAAAAACGACCGAAGCCGATCCAGCTGACCGAATCGTTCATCAACCCGGCTCCGAAAAAATCTGACTGCCTTCCCACGATACTAAATAATACAATTATTATCTTTATTTTTTTCTTCTCCTCTCTGCCCAGCACGAACTTGATAAACTGATTTTATAAAGTGTTCTTTCGTAAAATAGCGATTTCAGTTTTCATATTCATTTTAGTGATTGTGCCTAAATAATATAATAACACTTTTAGGTTGCTCACTGTCAATACTTGGTGGAATGGCATTATATTAAGGAAAAAAATATATTCCTTTGTACTTATTTACATTTTTATTTACCAATATCTGGATCGGTTTCGCTCATGGCGAGCATTATCAAATGAAATATAATTTAGAACACCTATATGTTTAATAATAATTTAATAACATTGACATCGTAGGACTTGTTGGCGAAGTATACGTAAGATTTCAGTGTAGCTACGGTTGATGCTTAAAGATACCGAAAGTCGAGACCTCAAGATTCAATATTGAAAGTATCACCTTTTCTACTGTAATATGCACAAGTGAATGAGATTGGCTTCATTGTAATATTAGACATCCGGCGGCAGCGCCGCCACCTTGTTACTCAAATTCAGGGAACTAATCTTAACTAAGGTTTTTCTATGGAAAATGCTACTGCGTAAAGAAACAGTTGGGTATAATTATCAATTTTCAATTATTACCTTCGCTAAATTATTAAACACATTTTAACTGCATCCGAAAATCTTTAATCTGTCTGGATTTGCTTATGATTAGAAATCGTATTTTGTATCATATCATTGCACTAGCCACGTTTTTGTTGAATATGTTGCAATCAAAATATTTCAGCACTCTTTTTCGGTAAATGATAAATGGCAGGCAGTGTAAAAACAGAAAATAGTATAAAAACTACAAAGTGAGAGTTCTATACATTACGTCAGTGCTTCCCAACCTTTTTCATGCCACCACCCACTAAATCTGAAAACAATAATCGGCGGACCCCCGATTTTTTTTCTTTCACATGTTCATAATTTATCACAAAGAATGTTGAAAGAATGAAAATTTTCGCGGACCCCAGGTTGAGAAGCACTGCATTACGCTATTTCATTATACCTATTATAGATGCCCTTTGCGACGGTGAAAGAAATTGCTTTGTAACATAATCAAGGATTACGCGATGCTATATTTATTATGGGTATGCCAAATTAACATATGTATTGGATTGTCACGTATTAAGTTTTTATTCATTCGATAAAACATGTATAGTAGTGCGAAGCTGACAGCCGCGTGGTGAAGTGGTCAACGTGGTTGGCTTAGGACACAGAGGTCAGGGTCTCGAATTCCAGTACGGACAGTTTTTATTGATTAATTTTTCAATCGATTAATGGATTTCTATTCGGCGACATGGATGTGTGTGATGACTCGAATTCGCCCCTCTCACCCACCCTATCCTAAAAAACGTGGAGTAGCGATAGCGATTAGCAAACCACTAATTCTGTCTTAGCCCTATCCTTCTACCCCTACACTCTTAGAGAGGCTGAGCAAATGAGTAACAAGAAGTTCTCGTAGTGACTTTAATATTGAGATAAACTCCATTAAGAGTCCATACAATCCACATTGGGAGTGGACATGCAAAAAAAATGTGTTAATTGAAAATAAATAAAATTTAATTATGATTGGTCGCCTGCTATTGTCAATGGTTATAAGGTCAATATTGAGACAAGAGACTTGTTCAATTTAAATATTTGAGATATATATTTACAATGTTAATTCTCCTTTAGTTAATCTCAAGTGTAAACTATTGGCATTTGCTGTAATGTCAAATATGAATATATATACATATTTATAAAAATATTACAAATCGTTTGTGCGTTAGGTCGAAAAGTTGTTGAAAACAGTAAATAATTTGCCGTTTTCCTCTGACAAAATAACAAGGATATTCTTTCATACTAGAAACCAACTCGGTACTTTCCTGGTTATCTGGCATCGCAAGTTTCATATTAAATTTATTTACATATACGTTCTTTTATCCGTGTTCTAGTGCACGTACAGCTTAACCTCTAAACAGCCGCGTGTGAACATAATATTTGTTATTTTGCTCGTTATTTATCACTTAAAAATTTCTCAGCTCAAGGCTCTGTCAAGCGATAAACATTCAGCCAATAAAATTGGATTAAAATACTATACATGAGCACTACCATCTCTATTTTTATTAGTACATTTTTTCCGTAAACAATTGCTTATGCGCTTAGTAGTATGGTTAATGTCTCAAAATAACCAGGTTACTAGTAGATTGGTCGACACCATTGGATTCTGTTGCGGAGATTCACGATGTTTAAATAAACTCCATAAGAAGTCAATATGCTCTACTTTGGTCGCAGACATGATTAAAAAATGAGTCGAAATGTAATTTCTTCGGTGAATTTGGCGGTAACTTTGTGGGAGTATATAAAATTAAATTCAATATCTTTGTTCTCCTCCTTTTATGCTGCGAAATGTAACACAAAATGTATCGCCTCTGATTCTTAAAATCATCATTAAACATAATCTCGCAAGGTTTACGAATAAACTAAAAATTGATTCTAATTCTTAGAATATGAATTACAAAATACATGTCCTGTTTTGAGTTTTTCTACTGGACGCAGGGAGGGGGTAAGATACAAACTTAGATAGTATTAATTGTACATTAGGTAAGGTAAATCCCTATGGAAATAAATTCAACAATGGTGCTCCACCTATCTTATTTAAAATGTTATTTACTGAACTCCTTAGTTTTCCTTTCTATTGATGTATGCTGATGTTTCTCAAAGACACGTGTCACATTATGTAACATAACAAGTGAAATAAGAACGTTTTCAAATTGAATTTATGTTCAAAATGTAATTATTTGGTATCGGACGTCAAGATACAAAGTACGTTGAACGTGATATTTATTTTCTTATATCAAAATATGATGGCATATCGTATCGTTTCTATGAATCATTTCTCAATATAAATAGGAGTTTGCTTCTTTACGAATAATCGAAATCTCCATATCGTCTGATTTATTCTGTAAATCTTTAGATAAGAAAGTTTTTGGTACCAATTAAGGCTTATACAAAAACCCACTTTAGATATTCATTTTATCGTAACACATTTTTCAACCCGGTTTTTTGAAGTTTTACAAAAAATAACAGAGAAAAGTTTTAAATTTTATTAAACTTCATTTATTAATTATAAACATTTTTTTTTAATTATTCGGTGTTTCTTTTCAGTGTGTAATACTTACATACCTGCCTTATATCTAAGTCAAAAACCAAAACAAAAATAAATTAATCAAATTAAACCTAAATGTTCAACTACATATTTCATCTCGTTTTATTTATTACCAAGGCGGTAGTTTTAAGTACATATCGACTGTGGAAAGGAAAAAGGACGTAACCCACACATGTTTTGATGATTTTGGGCAATATGCAAATTATGAATTATACACAACCTTGAAGTGCACGGAGACTTCTAAACTGGTGTTTAATAGACAACCCAATATTCATTAAAGAAATTGTCTAGAAAAAAACCCTTATTTCAGTCTTCTTTCTTGGTTTTAATTTATTTCAGTCATTTTTTCAAACTTAAAAGCTAAATTTAGATGCTAATTCGGCATTTGCAGCTTACATCCTTTTGATAGAACGTGTATCAAGTTTGATATATTGTGATAATCGAAAAAAAGCTGTTTTGAGAAAACTGTGGGTTACGTCCTTTTTCCTTTCCACAGTCGATATATGTATGGTTTTAATTAAATAATACATTAAAATAAGTCTTAATCCTAATATTTGAAACAGGGTTAACCTGTTGAAAAACTTGAATCAATGAAAATGTAGTTCGGTATTACATAAAGTAAAAAAAATAATCCTCCAATAATAATTACAAATATCATTTTTTATTATTATTATTTTATTTACATCATACAATGTTGACTCAATAATGAAGTATGATTAGATATATTGTTAGCGATATTTCCATGTCCATCGGAATGGTTTCTTACTAAAAATATATATATTAAAGATAGCGATGAAGCAAAATTCAACAACTATTGGACTCGGACACAGGTCATGATGAGCACGCAAATCAATTTTAATTGATTATGATAAATGTTGGTCTTTTTGGAAACATGTTCTTTACGTATTTATCATTTTTGATTCATTTCATTGTTTTATTCCATTGATGTATAATTGATGTGTCATCAAATGATATTATTTAAATATCTTTTTCCATTCAATTTGAAAATTATTGTTTTATCACAGATTAAAAAAAAATACATCCTTTTATGATCTAAATTATCGGTAGATAACGTGGTTACTTCAGTACATTTTATATGTATGTTTGTATGTATGTATATTTGTCACCTTTTCTATATAAAAATACATATTTAGCAAAGTAACAATCCTTTAACAGAGCACTTGAATCATATGCGCATTTTTCTCCTTAATCATTTTACTGAAAAAAAATCCGCCTTCACCAAAATTTTTAATAGAAATTCGCGTTGTCACCAGTTCGACTAAGTACCAAATGTTGTGATTTTTGAAAATGATAGGTTCTGTCACCTTTTTTATTCTAATGATTCTGAAATTCTGTGTGAATATGGTAACATTTTTTGACAACCTATTATTCGGTCAGTATCTTATTCCATTAACGGACGGTAAAAAAATAATAAATGGTCATTAAATAATTATTTTTGTCATTATTTTATTGGAAAATTGTCAGTAAATATTCATAAACTGTCGGGTCCCATGACACAGTGGTCAAAGTCGTTGGCTTCCATGCCGGACATCAAGGGGTCGAATCCCAGTAAGAACAGCATTCTTTATGTCGATTTTTTGACTTCTGTTTGAAGGCATGGATTTTGTAATGTCTAAAAAATACCCCCACCATTCCATTTCTAAAATAACATATTGTAGCGAGAGTGATTAGCCAACCAATAGTCCTGCCGTGCCCTATTATTTCTATCCCTGATTCTCTTTCCGAAAAAGAGAGGTTGAGGGACTGAGTAACAATGATTTATCGTAGAAAAAAATCCTGTTGGTATACCTCCATTAGGAGACGATATGCTCCACATTGTGAGCAGATATATTTTTTTTAAATAATATAAACTGTATGCTTTTTAAGTGAGAAGTAGCCATGGTTTTAAAATAGTATTTACAACAGTATACATACGCAAGTTATTTATTTAAAACAATATTTGTGTGTTCAATGACTGTTTGTTCTACAATACTGACTAATAACTTTTATGTCTACAAGGTTCGCTGTCGTCTGTACAGGAAATACTTCGGAAAGTTTCAACGGCGGGTCGAAAGATATCATCTCCTTTCTTGGCTTGTAATTGCCGTCTGAGCGTGCGACTTCTACGGAAACGTCTACCTTCATCGTCGTCTTCTGACCTTCCGCGGACACCTTTCTTGGCGAATAATATAATATGATATGCTGCATTGCTGGTTATAGTATCGGGTGGCATCTCCGTGTTATTAAGCGTATGCAAATTGGATTCGCGTAATTATAGTAAAAGAGGAAACGCGAATTTCCTACACCTTCGCCGGTCCAAATATGGCCATAATTGATACGTATGCCGAATGCAAGTTTGATAATAAATCAAGCCGTTATTTATTTTTTTAATATCTGAGTTTTGTTTAAGCCATACAAAACAGGTTGCGTGGTCGGTTGGCCAACGTCGTTGGCTTGGAACAGTGATGGCGAACTTTTTTTAGGAGTGGGTAAAATTTTGTTCTTTGTTTTTTTAAATATCAGCAAGTGGCGTAGCTTGGAAAGTGGGAAAAGAGGCAGCCTTCGTGACCTGCGGGTCATGTAGGTTCACCAGCACTGGCTTAGAACATGCAGGTCACGAGTTTGAATCAAAGTACGAGCAGTATCTAATGATTGATTGATTTGCAATCGGTTTTATTTCTATTCGAAGACGGATGTATGTGATGTCTTGAATTTCCCCCTCCCACTCATCTTTTCATAAAAAATGGGGCGTAGCAAGAGCGATTAGCTAACCACTAATCCTGTCTTAGTCTTATCTCTCCCGTTGAGATAAACTTAGTGAGGAGTCCATACGTTCCACATTGGGAGCGGATATGGTTTAAAAAAACCCCTGTGATGAACTCACTATAATTAGTATCAGTATTGCCAATATTCAAACAATCGCGCTCGTACGTCTGCATTTTCAATGTATCACTTTGATGATGTTCTTGATGGAAACGGATGATAAAAAAAGTTTGTTTTTTGTCCTAATTCCACTTTATTTATTAAAGATTTGATCCGGTTTCTCACATCGTGAGGATTATCAACTGATGAAAACTGGTATAGTTTTCTTGCTTTATCTTTTACAAATAACCGTGTTTTATTTTATATCTCCATCTATGATTGATATTCGTGATGAGCAAAACCGGATCTGTTATTTTTTTATAAATAATGTGTAATTAGTAAAAAATGTGTTTTATTTTTTAAAATATTATTTATGTATTGTCATTGACATAAACAAATATCACAACGGCAACTATTTGTTTTGGTTAATTGGAAAAATATTCCAACGTAACAAGCTAATATCGTCTCGTTCAATTGGTCCAGTTCGTGACAGAATTACCTTATTTGTATCGTAGAAGTCGAATACGATTTACCAAGTTTATAATGTTTGTTTGTTATTTATTTTTCTGTATTCTTTTTTTTTGAAACGAGACTTATCATCGCTTGGTCCCTGTTCATTGATTTTCAAAAATTTATTCTTGAATTTGAAATTAGAAAATCGTCAAACCGACGGCAGCATCTCCATGCTCCAATATTTTTATTATGCACTATTAGGCATTGAAAAATGTTGAAGTTGCATAATATCACCACTCAAATACAGCATAACTCTAGATAAGCCGCTAGAATTCTGCATTCTAGCCTTGATGTGTGAATACATTTCAACTTACCTTTACACCTCATTACCGCACGACCTCTGATAGTTTTACCTAGTTAACTACCAATGGAATTTATGTAACATTTTTCATTATCTGTGACGATGAATAAATCTTTAATCGATTTTTTATTTATTTACTTCGCCAAATGGTGGAAATCCCAACTCCATCTGAATTCATACAGTCGCAAAACTTTTTCTCTGCTGTCTTTAGTTTCAAGGAGAATTTATAAAAAAATTCAAATATTTCCTAAAACCCGGCTTAATCCAGTTTTCGAAGTTTCGCAAAAAAGGATAATATATTTTGAATAACGTTTGTTTATTTATTGCCTCTAAACCACTTAAGATAAAATTTTATTCGATGAAAACAAAAAAAGTCTATTGCCTGGTGACCTAATTTTGCTGAACTAGTAAGTACTTATTCCCTAGAATAATGTAGGTCTTGGAGACATCTCACGGAAGATCCATAGTTTTTGTTATTTTGTTCGTAGACTCGTTTATGTAAAATTAAACCTTTAGTGTTTTTTTTAGTTTAATGTACGCGTGAACTGTTTCAGTCAAAATGTACCACAAAATATTTTGAAATTAATCATAAATGTAATATTTTCAACGCAATCATTGACGTATACTTTCTATTAAATTACATATATCATCTCGTTTCTAACTATGGCAGTTTCAAGTTAAAATATTTACTTTTCTCAATACATTTTAATTATCAATAAATAAATTTGTATTCTTATATTAAAAACCGGGTTACCGAATCAAAAAAAACGGCTTTGAAATATCGCAAATTTTCCCAAAGAAAGCCTTCGTTTCAAGTTCCACTCGTTTTGTGTGGGCCTGTGGCGATTGTGCGATTTCGGAAGGGGATGGCTTATCGTTAGATGTCTTTTGGTGGGGTGTATCATAATTTGTTTATTTTTATTATTTTTAAATATAGATATTAGATAATATGTAACAGCAGACCATAAGTTGTATATTAATTTTATTACCGGATCTGTCTTATTAACAGGTTTTAAAGATACCAAATGTTTTCTCCACTTTACTGGAATATATATATTAAATTGTTTTCAGCCATAAACTTTCCACCAAGGTAGACTTGCAGTTGAAATACTGCCGTGTGTCATAAAGTTTGACAGTAATTTATATCAGTGGTCGCCAAACAGTCATACAAAATAATTATTTTCCAAGCATAATTCCCGGCTTCTTTTTTATATAATAATTCTAGTTTTCGTAGAAACAATGGTGTTAAGATTAAATATATTAGAATGCAATAATATACTACCGATGGTAGCGTACATGCTTAAATAATACTTTCACTATTTTCCTACTATTCCCTTTGATTGAGAATATGATTTGTCGATATGTTCGAGTCGTGTGATTCGATGATTCGATTGACTCAAAAAATATATATATTTAAGTATTTCGACTGAGGGTGCTTGATGGAATTTCAATATCAAATTTGAATTGTTTGAATTTTGTACTTTTCCATGAGTTTTGTCGCTAACGACCCGTGTTTCGCCTTTCGGCATCTTCAGGCATTCCAAGTGCACGGATGTACTTGAACTGACGCGTAGTAAACAGTTTGTATCGTTTATATACAATAATATAAGTAGATCACTAAGTTAAAAGGCAATATTAAAATGTAAATTAGCGAAAATTGAATGTATACAATTTTCAATGAATTAAGTGGGTTTATTATAATTATGGGGATTTTTTGAAAATATTAATGACCAGATAATAACATAGGAATGCTTAAAATAAATCTAGGGTTTTATCTTTATGACTTAATTCCTCGGTCACTTATGTACATCATAATTATTGTATAAATTCATTTCTTTATTATAATAATGTAGATTATTTTTAATATGATATGAAGAAATAAATGCCATCTGCTGAAAAAAATTCTCCATTTTACTTTTTAATTGGTAGATGACTTTGTGCTCTGCTTCTACTCTAAAGAATGCCACCTATTGATTAAACAGTTCATTTTATTACACATCTTTGATATAATACGTATACCCTCAGACATCTCTCTTTTTCAGCAGACATTAGTCATCTTCGACAGAGATTATATTTTTTGGTAAAAAAAATTACCAGCTAGTGAAAACAATTCTCCATTTTATTTATAAATTAGTCGATGACTTTGTGCATCGCTTCAAACTTAAATAATGCCACGTATTAATCAAAGCGATAATAATATTATACATGTCTGCAATACGATACAATACCCTCAGACATTCCCACAGTCTATTTTTGGATTCGCAAGGAAAGTTACACAACTCTGAGCAAAATTCAGTACGTTAGTATTTACGTCAATGTCTGGTATTAATAGATAATTTCTCTTTTACGTGAAACGGTGTATGAAATTTCAATACTATTTATAGGTCAGATTTCTAACAAAAAATAGTGATGTCGGTATATTTTTAAATTCGTTATCAGTCGGATGACGTCAAAGCTGACATGAATTTTACAATTGAATTTCTAATTATTTTTTTTTGAATCGCTGTCAAAAATACATGATACATATTATTAGATAACTTTTTGTCGACCACTTCCACTGTCAGTGTGGACTTCCAATTAAGCATTACAAATGTTTGCGGAAAATGGCAGTTATTGCTTATACTTCCTCTTTTTGGAGAATTTACATATATGATTGGGCTACTAATTAACATATCGCTTTATTTTAGAATCATACTGGTGAAACTTGGGCATCCATCCTGGACACTTTTGTCATCCCGGGATTGAAAATTCGACATAAAATCATGGATAAATTCGAAATTGACAAATTTTTGGTCGGCGATTTTAAAATCCTCAGATTTTTCAATAAAATTTTTGTCGATTTCAAAAACTCAAGAATTTGCGGAATTCTCACAATGAAAAGACGCTAGACCTTTTTCTTTTTCAGCTCTTTCCAGAATTCTCAAAATTAAACATTTTTTTAACCTTCGTGCAACTTTCTCAAACTTAAAATCCTGGGATTTCTGGATCACAAAATTGGACTTGGGGGCCGTAAGTGAAACGTTAACAACTTCAATAATGAAACCTCAAAATAGATGATATCAAAGCAAAAAAGCTGTAATGTATAAATACTTTGGTGAAATATATTTATTTCGAGCAGTAAAGAAAGCATTGTTGTCATTTTCGTCATGCCTTAAGGGTCCATCTAAAAATGTTCAATAACGATCCTATTTTCAGGTTTTGCTTTTTTTAGAAATATCTTTTATATCTATTTAAGAATTTATTCCTTGTTAGATAACTCTACAATACAACTTTATGTCAATCTTTTTTCTTTTAATATGCCTTCCAGTTATGGCTTTGTATGTGTTGCCTAATGTCAAAAATTGGCAAATTCATATGGGTTTTTTTAAACTTAGTGTTTCGTATAAATCTTGAGTTTGGCATCTACAGAAATAATTTATCAAAGTTGAAGAAATCCAATCATCTTCCATGGATTCCTTCTTGGATTGGAAACTTACAAATTAGTTTTTTCTTGACATAACATATATACCTAGTCAAAACTATTCATTTTATTTCGATAAAAACTTCTTTTAACAGCCCGTAATCTTTATTAAAAATGTAGAATTAGTAAAAAAAGTTTTTAAATATATTTCTTGCGTATTTTTTTTAGAGACTTGTTATTTAATTTTCTTACCCATACGTATGGATTGTAGATTTAAATAATTGATATATTTTTTTTAATCCAATGTGGAGCATATGTCCTCCTAATGGAAGTATCTCAACAGAAGTTTTTCTACGAGAACTGTTTGTTACTCAGTCGCTCAACCTCACTTTTTTCAAAGTGAGTAGTAGGAAACGAAGGATAAGGCTAGAACAGTACTAGTGTTTGGCCAATCGCTATTGCTACACCCAGTTATTTAAGGATCAGAAGGATGGGAGGAGAGGAAATGATGTGAATTGACATCACAAACACCCAGTCTTCGATCACAACTTTGAATTGAATAATTCTCAAATTCACTGTGACTGACCGGGAATCGAACCCAGACCTGCGTGAGCAAGCTCTAACCAACTGTGGGCCACAGCAGGCGACACGAATAGTTGTTAATGTATGAATTAATTTAAACTTTGTGGTAAAAGCTCAGATATCAAGTGTTATGTCAGCATTGCTATTAATCCGGTTGTACTCCCTAGTAGAGCAGTCCCTGCAAAAATATCTTCATTTTTTTGTCGATTTACTTATTGTCGTTGGATCACACAATATGACGACTATTTTCTCTAAACTTGGTATATTAAAATAAAAAATTCGAGACCAAACTCACGTTAAGCGTAAAACGTGTTCTACATTATATTACATCACTTGAAGATTTCAAAGCATTGTATTATATTAACAACGATTTCATCCTTGTATGAGTAGCATTAATTCTTAATTTGATACGTTAATTATGACACTAAATGTATTGTGTAGAATATTTGAAAAAAACATCCTGAATTCTTTTCGCGAAAATAGATTTGTCAATTTTTGAACGTCGGGACGAATTTATAAAGAAAATTTGCTATGTGTATTTTGAATTTTGTAACGAGTTTTGGCTCGCGGCCCATTTTTCGCCTTCACATTAACAGCATTTTATATTATTTTATTATTGAAGTAAATTACCATGTGAACCACATTTCTAAATTTAACCGGCCGCTCCACCTCTCGCATCGCGGAGCGTACAAAACGCATGCGAAAACAAAACTTCGCAACGAATTTTCTTCACCCACTCAGTTTTCAATCAATTTCCTTTCACACCATGCACAGCATATTCAAATACAGAACTATTTCCAAAACCTTTCATCGTCGTCCGTTAAAGCCTTAGTCACATTATTGAATTGAAAACTCTTTTACTATACGTTGGAGAAATGTTACTTAACCTTTTTGAATCCATCACCCCACCCCGTTTGACAGCGGTAGAAGTATTCGACGCACCTGCAAATTAATACAAAATTACACTCTCGTTTATATATTATGTGCCTGGTGTCAAAAACCTCAACATAAAATAAGAAATAAATATTATAGAATGATTTAATACAAAAAAACTCGTACACACCAACGCAACAAAATATAAGCGGCCGTTTCAAAATCTATGACAGGAACTGGTAGATACGTCCAAAAAATGCGTCTCCGACTCACTTTCTGACTCAGATTTTTCTCTACAATTTTCTTGTATTCCTAATAGAATCCGTGGGATATTAATATATTTATAGACCGATTAAAAAAGGGGTGTTGATAAGCCATAAATAAAAACATTCATTTTTACGTTTGAAACGTTGTTTTACGTTGTTTTTTTAAATTTGAAAAAAAAAACATTTTCTCCTCGATAATTACCTAGACGAAGTGAGTACATAGTTTAATTGCATGTATTACTCAAATAGCAACAAACGTCGTAGATTTTATGATAAAAAAAAAACAGTTGTTTAGGTGTGTTGTATATTTTTTATTCCTATGAATTTAAGATGTCATATCTTAGAAGTATTTTATACTGATTATTTGTGAGTGATTACAATATGTTGATGATACTAAATTCAAAAAATATTTCCAAATAATTTGGATGAGCATTACAAATGTTCAGTCATAACTCATAACGTGTGACACCCAACTCACTTTAATAACTATGACTCATAGAATTGGAGGAAAATATCATTAATTTACTTTAAATGAAAAAGCTTCTGGAAAGCTTTTGGAAATCGTGCGAGCTTTTTTTACTAAACGTATTTTACCTTGCTAACACATGGATATTTTGTGAAAGTGCCAAAGGTTAAATAAATTAAGCCGGCCTCCGTATTCTACATATCTAAACTGTATAGTATAATATAATTTATAGCTAGTCTGACACTGTGTACAGTTTGTAATTTGTAATTAAAATTCCCCTTTTATAAATGTATCGATCCGCGTTATGGTTTAAAAATAAATAAAAAGTTTTATAAAACTACATACCTTTATGCATAAACGAAGCGAGCACAATTTGATTTATTTTATAACACAGTGACAGGGATTAGATAAGAATTTTTATTATAGGCAATAAGTTATTAATTATTGATCATGAAAATATGGAAGTTCAGCTTATGAGGCATGGGTAGATTGATATGACTGTTGTTAAGCATTCAGAAGTAAATATAATTTATTTACTTAAATATTATTTTATACTTTACATTTAAAAGATATCTAGCATTTAAGCTAATGCCAATGCGTCCAATATTTTGATATTGAAAGATCATACGAATCAACTCGGGGAAAATTTACATCATAAACACCCTCGTCCAAGATTCTCACATTTAAATTGGTTAAACTTAAATTTGACATTTACCTTTACTGGCAATCGAACCCAGATCCACCTGTTCGGTTCAGCCAAGCTCTTACCAACTAGAGCATGTAGGGAGTTTTGACAATATTGTATATGGCCAATCACAATTCTCATTATTGTGATATCAAAACATGACAGCTTTATGCTTTATGTATGTTTCATTGGTTGATTCGCAAAAGCACCTAACAGACGGATGGTTGTTCAGAGACTTCAATAAGTCTTGTTAAGTTAAACATTAAGTGGAAAAGGTTTTTCTTATTTATTTTTTACCATATTCGTTCTCTAATTGAAACTTATGGCCACTGCACAGTACTTTTAAGATTATCACCCTCCCGTTTCTTTGTTTCCTCCCAGATCATCCCGACGACCCGTTACTCCGTGGAATACATCATAATTTATAAGGTTGTTCAAAAACGATTCCATGGTTTCCATAAGTTATTATTATTCCTATAGTGTGACTAAGAAGTAGGAACCATATTGTGCACTTTCCGTCTCGTTTGAGAATTTATAATGATAGAGAGGAGAGAAAGTAAAAAAGATCTATATATTTTTATCTCGATCATAGTTTAAATTAATTCTTCAGACAATCTATTAATTTAATTAATTCTTCGACTTAGTTCAATGGGCGTTATTATGGAATTCTGCCAAATAAATGCCAACCCAATCGAATAAAACTTTTTGTCATTTGATCTACGCTCCAATGTCAAGAATGGGTTCTTGAATCAAATCTTGTTCATTCATTTTGAAACGGCTGTTATTTTTTATATTGAAATGTTTAACTACTAATAATTTAAATTTATTTATTTTAAATTGAACACAAGTTCATATTTTTTTTCATAGATTGCTTATAATATGAATTAAAAATTATACCATGCATAACAGTGTTATTTGTTTTTAGTTAATAATGCTCGTCATGGGAGTAAAATGGTCATAATCTAGCTAAATAAAAGTGGAAGCAGTACACAGAAATACTGTGTTTTTTTTTATGTGAAGTAAATTTACTTCAACATTAAGTGTTCTACAAAGACTGCTTGTTATTCAGTCGCTCAATCTCATTTTTTGGAAAGAGCTTAGGGCAGGACTAGATGTTAATTCATCGTTCTTGCTACGCCTCATCTTAATGATCGAATAGATAACAGGACATTCATGCCGCCAGACACAATCCTTAAGCCGATTGGAAAATCGTACTGTTTACTCTGCAGAAGCGACTTTAGCCATACGGCTACGGGCTTCACATCATTTGTACAATGTTATTTAATCTCACATATTTTTAAAATTTCAAGAGAAAATGCTGTCTTACAAGGTCTAACAAATTACAACCTCTCTGTCGGGTCACCTCGCCTCCATAATAGGAAGTGCATTTACAATATCACTGCAATCGAGATAATAAATTCATCATAATATATAATGCGCTGCAGCTCTGTGTGCAATTTTAATTGCATTGCCCTTTGCATGCACTTTATTTAGCACAACATTTTAATATTTTCTTCGAATTGCTCACAACGAGCACCTTCGACATAGGTTCGCAAGTTATCTTTTACATATAAGTAGGTTAACTACATATTGTGTCTAAGAATTTTTCTTGGCGCCATTGGTTATTCATACAATTTCATAAAATCAATCCATATTGTTACGTTTATATTCCAAAATAAATAAATGCGACTAGACAGTGCTTTTCAATAAACAATGATTCCTTTATCAGCGCCATATTTTTCTTAATATCATGTATGTGTTATTTCTGAAAAAACATTGGCATTAATTAGTTATAATTTAAAGCACGAATGCATATCTTTCCAGCTTCATTATTGAAAAACGTTTTATTAGCAACTGTGGTTTTTAATTAGCGTCCATTTTGAATCGACCTCTCGTTTAATCAACAGCAAACTACATTAGTTGCATTTATCACAGTTTATCATATTTATGTCTACATATGAGCCCAAAGGAAGTGAAGCTAGCCAAGTGATATTTTTTAAAAAAAGCTAGATGTGTTATAATATTTGACACGGCGGAGTATCGTAAAAGTAATGATTTTACATATCTGGTCAACAACAAAAAAAAACATCTCAAAAGCAACACGTGGCGAATAATTACAAATATAATAAAAGATCCCATTGAAACTTTTTTTATCTTGACAGTAAACACCCATCTAAATCTTGTTTTTACATCTGTTTTTTCAATCGTAACATTTAAAATTATAATATAATATAATGGAAAATCTTTCAAAGACTGCCGTCTAAATACACTGAGATAATCGAATCTACACATTTAAAGTATTACTGAAATATTCTGTTCCCTACATTGACATACTTCGAAATGTATTCATCTTCGGGATTGGATTTTTGCCAATAAAAAATCAATGTCAAAATAAATAACATTTATTTGTCTAATGTTGCTGTTAATCGTTTGGCTCACAAATTATAGCAACGCACACAATTTTTATACTAACACACCCTTTATTTAATAGTCTGTTGCTAACTTCAAATTAGATTCAAACGTTATTTTTAAAAATCTGACTTTGTTACGCGAGAAAATTCTTTAACAGTTTTGTTCATTTTATGTTTGTTACAAACTTTGCATGTTTTAACGTAGTATATCTTTCCATTTCGTTTATTTATATGTTGTAAAGATATTAGTTGTTGAACTGTGAAACAAGTTCTAAAATATATAATTGGCTTTAAATAGTTAAAAGTTAAATTTATTTGAACAACTAATGTATAACATTTTATATATCGACTGTGGAAAGGAAAAACCCTCAGTTTTTTTTTCGATAATCACAATGTGTACAACTCGACACACGTTCTATCAAAAGGATGGAAGCTGAAAATGCCGAATTAGTATCTAAATTAAGCTTTTATGTTTTATAAAAGAAAGACTAGTGAATATTGCAAACAGGAAAAAGGACATAAAAAAATGTTTTCTTGAACAATATATTAAATTAATATTAGGCTAAGTCAATAAAAGAACAGTTCATCAGTCACCGTGCACTTCAGGGTTGTGTATATTTCATAATTTGCTTTTAGTCTTAAATCATCAAAATACTTTTTTTGTGTTTCCTGTAAAAAATGTTATGTGTGGGTTACGTCCTTTTTCCTTTCCACGGTCGATATCATATACAGATATTTCTATACCCTCTCTTTTTCTCTCTCTCGTCGATAAACCCCATTCAAATATTCGCTGTACAATTATTTTTTTCGTATTCATTTATATGGAGATGTATGGGAGATGTATATTTGCACCTTTATCATTATTATCATACAAATGAATCATACAAACGCGTATCATAAAATTTCGCAACTGTCTCGCTACCAGTCATATTTTTTTTCCTTTTAATGTTTGTTTTACTTTGGCAAACTCATTTATTTTATTATTCACTCAACGCTCACTCTCGGTCAGTGGTCGGTAATCCAAACGCATTGGCGTTCTACAAAATAGATACCAATTCAAAGTACTGGACACCCAGCGTGCCACTGAAATACTACTTAATAATCTATTGTATATTAACCATTAAACGCCCTGCGGTTCCGTACGGGACCAGTGATTATGGTACATTTCGCTATCGGATTACACTGATTTATCATAATAGTATTCAAAATATGAATATTAGCTTACATAAAATGATGACTGAGATACCGATCCACATTTTTTTTTTTAGTTTCGATGTATATTTTCAATATTTTCTGTCATATTGAGTAATATAAGCATCTGCGTTACAAGGTCGACTCTTGGAATACGCGTTGTGTTAGGCGGACCGTAATAAATCAGCTTTATCCACACTATACAACATATTTCAATGGGGATACAGATTTTTTTCCATACCTAGATAAATCTCATTTTTTTGTAATTATCTGGTTTTAAATTTTTTAAGTTTTGTCGTTTTAATTCCTTAACTTTAATGTACATACAATAATATAAACATGTAAAAAAAATGTAAATAAAGCTTTCGTTAATTATAAACAATCTTTTATTTTACTCACATAAGCTGACTAGTTTTAGAGATATATTTTTATAAAAGCTACGGTTCATGCAAATATTTCGCAAAAAGTCCACCGGCGTTTAAAGGTTAAGATACTGTGATAATACACGGTAAATAAAAACATCATAAAAATACAATTTATAAACATTACTGACTCCCTTGAGGCTTAACTTTATAAGCTAACACCTCAATATTTGGTTTATGGTTTAAAGCCATTTTCAAGGCGTGTCAAAAATCCTTTCGCCAGCCACCTAGTGAAACGCGTGGTATATGTTCCCGGGCGCTACTCTAAATAATAGTTTCTCAAACTTTGATACCATGTCCCCTTTTGAGTTTCATATTTTTCCGTGGCCCCCGTATCCGTACTATTAGTATAACATAATTATTTCGGGATCTCAGGATTAAAGACTGAGGAAAAGGGTGAGATATTGAAAGATTCCAAAATAATATTCAACTCGAACACCTTATATTTGTATTTACATCGATGACTTGAAATGTTGGTAATTGAAAAATTTTACAATGTTTGAAAAATGCGAGATTTCTTTTTTTAGCTCATTTAACTATGTTGAATGCCTGTGAAAATGCGCATTTTCTGCTAATTGTATTTAGGGTGCACACGCCTTCCCAAAACTATTGCTGTGGCTCCCCTTAAGCTATATTTTCTCTTTGCCCCCTTTAGAACTAATATTACAACACATGAAAAAAACTAATATTGTTCATAGCGCTCAGTTTGGTATCTCATGTAAACAAATATATTCAAAAGTTATAATTTAAGATTTCGACTGAAGGTGCTTGGTGGAATTTCAGTATTCAATTTGAACGATTCAAATTCAAAAGTTAAATTATTGTGACTACGTATTTATTCGAAAAACATCCTTAATTTTCGTTAATACCGAATTTTTTGTATATTTAAAACTGTTGTGTCGGCATTGAAAAAATAACAGCGATATTACAGCGACATATAAAACGTTGTGTTTTTCTATTTGCATCCATTCAACGAAGTTAAATAATTGAGAACGTATCATTTGCAAAACTCCGTTTATTTGACACTATCAGGGCTCAATTCGTCTATGACTCGGCCTTTATTTGTGCTTTACTCTAGTCTGACGACATGGTATATTTAGTTATGTACATATTTATTGTTAATGAACATTTCAAATATTCCCAAATACGTTAATATTATTGAAATATGCACATGACGTAGGTACTTGTTAATTATGTGCATCGTAATATGGATACTCAAGTTCAAGTAATGGCATGAACCTCTTGAAATTTGACTCGGATAGCTTTCCCTTGACATCACAGTTACGTTATCGTGTTGTTTGATTTTGGTCTCATGACAATGCCTCTACAACGTTAATTTTTTTTATCTTGATCGCGACGTTCGAGCTCTCGTGTCTATTTTTAATAAACCACTCAAATGACGCACGAGTCGTCCAGATTCGCCAGCATCGCAACATGGCGCCCTTCCGCCATCTTATTTCTAACCCGTTAAAACACTAAAAAATGTTCCGATCTTACTACATATAAAGTGCGACTAAGAATGATCTGCACGAATTTTAACATTTTGATTCCTTTCTGACGATTTGTAAATTCGTATCTCACAGGTATGGGTCTCAGATGTAATGAGACCCTAGACCTGTGATGGCGAACCCTACGTGGATCACTAAGTCAGTGGCGTCGCTTGGAAAGAGGGAGGAGAGGAAGCCTTTGTGAGTCAGTGTCTGAACTGAGGGCCAGCACTGCCCTAGGCTATTTAACATGTGAAGCCTCTAAATTCAAATATGTTGAGTAGAGGACAACGGAATAGAAGTGTTTATTGAAACAATACAAAAGACACACAAAATAATATATATAAATCAGCTGGAGAATAAATATATCTCGGCTAAATACTCCCAGGATTTTGAGGCCCTTGGCTTTAGTCTTTTTAGAATAAAGGTTAATCCGACACTGCCAACAACCCAATGGTAAAATCAAGAATAAATATCTGATGGATCGCAGTTTGATCTAATGTCATTCTCTTTTTTAATAAAAAAAATTCGGAGGCCTTGGTATAATATTAACATTATGTTAAATGTGGAATTGAAAACCACATTTAACTCATCAGTTTCTTTATTACTATTCACTATTCTTTATTTTTTTATTATGCTCGATACAACTATTACCCTCTATCGTCAGTACTTTGCAATTTTATGTACATTAAAATTCCTCAAAAAATAAATAAGACCACGGGTTACTATGATAGATAAGAAGTAACTACATTTTGTTTCACTTAGCGTAAACATTATTTGGATACACGATCGCTGGTTTAGACACGACTCGATCTTTAGCCGGCCTTACACGCATGTGCTTTCACCTGCGTTTGAGTAAAATGTATGTATAAGCATACGAAACAAGAAAAAATGTGTGTAACCAAACTGTTTTTTTATCATTTTAAATCACATTGGGTAGTGTTTGTTCTGTAAAACGAGAAAGAATTCTTACACATGTCTTATTTTTTTATTTATTCTATAATTGTTAAGTTGCATTTCATAGCCCGAGTTCATCTTATCGAGAACTGCTGACAATATTATGGAACATCTTAAATTATACGTTAAAATAAAATAAAACTTTAACCGTTCGGGTAGGATTCTGACGGCGTAGTACGAAGTGCGTACCACAACGTTTTTAAGTTTTTTTTTCGCTGATCATTTAAAAGATTTTTAAATCATCCATAGAGCTTGAAAGTGTTTACCTCGATTATCAAATTACAGTTGGTTTGTTGTGATCGCATACTTTTGTGACAATCTCAATCTCTTTTTTATCATACTGGATTTCAGTATATGTCTTTATATGAACAGGTGAAGTATGTTCAAAATATGAACTAATTACAAGGAATTCATTGTTGGCAAAATAAATAATTAGAAATTAGTAGCATTAAATGAAATAATAACACCGTTTGTATTTAATTCAGCAACAGTTCATCACAACGAGGGCTTCCAAAACCGGGACAGAGATAGTACTAATCCCGGGATTTCACGACTGAGGAAAAGAAGTGCAAAATTCTCGAAAAGTTGTTGAAAATAGGCAGCTAGAGGAAAATTTAGAAATTCGCGCTAGACCTAAAAAAGGTCCAAAATGTTTGTCATTCTGGCAAATCCACAAATTCCAAGGTTTTTTTAAATTGGAAATCCTGGAAGATCTTAAAAAAAGCTCTCACGTTTTCATAAAATCCGTCAATTTCCAGGAGCTTAAAATCGCCGAGCAAAAATTTGTGGTGAATGTTCAATCCCGGGATAAAAAAAGGTTCCGGGATTGGATGTCCCAATCACAACAATGTAATGTTATATATATTTCATTTTGATGTCATTTTATTATTGATTAGCTGTTACATCATTCCATCCTGGTATAATCCTTGCGATAGCTGATTGTCGAAATTATACAAACCTTACATTATTTTCAAATGGCGAATACAGTGTTATACAGTGAAATAATTTCTTATTTGTATAGCACTAAGTGGCCACATTTTTTCATTATTTGAACATATTCAGCTGTTTAGCCTTAACTGGTCACGAATATCTTAGATGCTAAGATTTGTGATTTTTTTCTGAATTGGCAACTAAGGATCTTGAAAGCAATTCTTACAGCATTTAAACCATTGCATTAAGCTATAGCTAATGAATTATTGCTTCTTCTTGGCCACAAGTTATAATATTTGTCGTACAGTATTATAAATTGGCAGAATGTTTATACTTTAAGAATTTAATTCATTTTAATTTATTATATTCCGGAGCCAGTTTATAATTTGACACATATTGAGTAGGTCAAAGAAATAAATTTTCGGTCGCTGAGGAATGTTCTTAAAAGCTCTTTGAATACTTGAATATCGTCGACTTTAATTTAAACTGGAAATAATTTATTCTTTATCGATATATTGACTTGATTCGGTTCGTTCGAAATTTATATTAGATAAATTTATAGATCAATTTAAGCATATCATTTTTTACTGGCACATGGTTTCACTCTGCTATTTATCTTTAATTGGGCACTACCAAAACACTCAGTTATATTTGGATAATGGTCTTATTGGGCAATTTTTTGTACAAATACACGAAAATGTGTTATCACTTTTAAGATGAAGAAGATGCAGTTGATTATGCTAGCGATAAATTAAATGGCTCCTGATCTTTATAAAAAAATGTAAAAGTAATACAAAAAACTGTTTTATCAAAAAACACAATTAACACTTATTCCACAAACATATTTCAATTATATTATGATTGATTCAGTGACTGCTTAAACACACAACCTTACACAACGCAATATCAAACGAAAAAAACAAATACTAAAGGGTTTTTATATGTTTTACCCTTATGCTGTTTGCCAGATGCTGACTTTAACAAAAGAAAAGAAATAGTGTTAAATGGTACGTGTTAAAAACATTTCATACAATTGTAGATTTAATCCAATAAAAGTTGTTGCTTTTACGTCAAAAATTGAGCAATCTAGAGATGAAGTGAGTCAACTAGTTAAATAGTAGAACTTATTCATGGACTTTTTTAAGTACAATCACGTCTTAACTTGAGTGTTTTGGTGGATTGCATATTTTTATTTTATAGATATATATATAACCCTATTGAAATGTGTATTAACTGAGGTTACTTCACTTTTGCGATACTTTAAGACGTGTATACTTTAACTCGTTTTTTAAAAAAATACCTCTTTGCTCACTTCACCTTTAACGGGCCCGATTGACAGTTGACACCATAAAATAGAGTTAAGAGGTTTTACTCGATTGAACACTAATTTTATGATGGTATCAGAGGATATCTTTTTATTTTTTATTACTTCTATACTTTCCTATATGATATGCAATATATATCGGTATTGCTTAAAATCACATAATTAAAAATACTAACCAGGATTGCAGTACATAACCTCAACTTTTAAATCACTCCTAATCGAGGATCTTCAGTGGTATTTATAAAAAATATCTTATAACACAGTTTTATTGATAGAATGTATAAGATTCAAACCGGTTAGTAGGTATTGTTATGATGGTCACGTTGTAATTTCGGGGAAACTGCTCACATGTTTTTTTTGGCTACTGCACAATAATTTCCCTGACGTGCATTGCACCGCCCACGTACATCCGAAGAACGGTCGATACGCCTTCTTGATTTACATCGTTTTTTTAGCAATTTTCTTACGTCCTTTGCCTCCAATATCTAACTTGATTGTGACTCACGGTCCACGGATATTTGGCATACTAGAAACTACCAAATATCAGATACGTTCCAGAAACCGCTGCGTAAGACTATGTTTTGATCCTACAAAAATAGTGTCTATTCCACCTTACCTAACCTAACCTCTCTTTAAAAAACTTTTATTTTTTGTATACTATGGTTCATAGATTATAAAATATGATAATTATTTTTGTTTTTTTAATACTGCGTTAAGCAAAACACTGTTTTAATTAAACGGCTAGTTTCCTCAGTGGTGTATTTTAAATCCGTCAAAAGAGAGGATATTGTGTATTTTTTTTCTTTTTGTATATTGTAGATATGTTTTATCAGTACCTACATCAAATAAAATACTTAACCCATTCAATATTTTTTCCAAGTTTAAACGTTTTGGTGATTGAAATAGATTTAAAAATTCAGTAACACTTGCCGTTCATAACGGAAATCATAAAATAATAATATCAACACACTCCAAATATTCCAGTTACATATAATGCAAGCCCACTGCACGATATAATAATGGTATTTGCTGTTGTCGGTCATATATCGACTGTGGAAAGGAAAAAGGACGTAACCCACACATATCAAATTGTACAGAAGGCGCTAAAATCGTGTTTTGATGATTTTGTGACATAAGCAAATTATGAATTATACACAACCTTGAAGTGCACGGATAATTCTAAACTAGTGTTTAATTGACATAACCTAATATTAATTAAAGAAATTGTCTCGGAAAAACCTTTATTTCAGTGTTTTTTCTTGGTTTTAATTTTTTACAAGGTCATCTTTTTCAAACTTACAAGCTAAATTTAGATACTTATTCGGCATTTTCAGCTTCCATCCTTTTGATAGAACGTGTGTCAAGTTGTATACATTGAGATTATCGAAAAAAGCTATTTTGGGAAATTGAGGGTTACGTCCTTTTTCCTTTCCACAGTCGATATTATGTCGAAACGGAAAATTTCTTAAGAAGTAGGAAATACTTTATGAACATAATTCTTATTGTATTTAAATACTTACATATTTGTATCCATTCTTTTATATCTTAATTATTGATCCTCTAGTAAATTTATTTAGTATTTACATAGATATCTTTCCTTTTCCGTTAGGAAACTGCAACATCTTTGAAAATGGGCTCCAGTGATTCCGTTTGGTAGCAATACCCCACGACAACGATGGTGAACTTATTGCATGTAAATGTACATTCACACAGATAATCTGTGTGAATGTACATAATTTGAACGATTCAAATTTAATATTGAAATTCCACCAAGCACCTTCAGTCGACATCTTAAAAAAAAGATACATAGATACTTTTATATTTATTACATTATTATTTCACCTATAGTGTTTCCTTACGAATGATTATTTTTATACATAACCTTACAGTTGGGTTAACAAATAAATATCACAATTTAATGACAAAACGGCAAACTTAACATAGCTCAAAAATCACAACAAAAATAGTGCAATATATATTATACATAAATTTCTTACATTGGAAAATTCTCGTCTCGGTTGAAATATACACATCAGTACCTACATCGAAAAATATGTAGCATATTTCCCTTTAAATGGATAAATTACAATACAACTATTGCTCTATTCACAGGATTGCATAATAAATATTGCCAATCAAAATAAGATTTTTTAAACCAATTTCCACATAAATGATTTTCTCGATTTATACGGGCTTGAATTTATTACGGTGATATCGAGACGCCAATCAACATTTCACATTCATAAATGCTTCATGATCGATTTCGACCTGCTCATAAAAAGTTCAACTAGTTAAGCGCAATCGGTTTTGTTGTGCAAAAGAAACTTGACATTTGTTTTCATGATATCTTACGAACTATTTCATAATTTTAATTAGCATCATTGTCTACTGAATATTACGAATGCCTGTTTAATTTTTTAAAAATTACCAAATGAAAGGTTTTCGTTTTATTTATTTTACATTTTTTCGTTGACAAGGGTACATATTGTGCGGGATATTAATACACGTTCTGTGATTCATTTTCCGTTCAACAACAAAACATATTCCGCGCATCTTCGTCAGAGTGACTTGCATTTTAGTTATTGTCTTTTGTGTCGGTTCTTCAAATCATTGTTATAATCAGAATGCATGAAAAAACAAAAATTCATACAAACTAAAGAGACAATTAATTTGAAAATAACAGTTTATTTGCTTTGTTTGTTTGTGTAATTCACTCGGTAAAGAAGAGCTCCTTACTCCTTGCGTTTGGTTTGTTTCGAATTTCTAATTGACTGTTCATACTGACGGAACTGGTTGTCTGCATTCGATTAACCTCTTCTTTCAGAGAGTGTGAAAGTAGAAGGGTGTTGTTTAAGAAACTACTTTTAAAATCTTCAGATAGGGTAGATTAAAACCTTTAGGGGCTCTAAGCACTTATAAGATTTTGGTGTCCCACCCTAACTTTGTGATAGCATATCATTAATCACTTATAATGATCATTTTTCAAGACGTTGGGAATACTTTTTAAAAATATTGATTCAATTTGTTGATGACCCATAACCCACCTCTTAACCTTTAATTATAAATGTATATTCAATTGTATTGCTTTATATCTACATACATTTGAGTGTGTTATATCAGGTCTTCTTATTGTTGTTTTCCGTGGATATAAGTATATATTACTGTGGGGGGGGGGCGAACATTAAACCAAACTTCAAGTTTGATACTGAAACCAAAGAAACAAATCTTTCATTGAAAGGTAACAAATGTTACTCAAATACATAAAAAAACAACATTTTATCAATTCTTCACCAGAGTTATAAAAACAAAATAAAATTATATGAATAATTACCAACGCATATTGTATCTGACAATCTGTTTATCTGAAGCAAGAGATATCCTTACTGGTATTAGCACAAGGGCAAAAATGTGTCCTGCGCAAGGCACCCTAGTGTTTGTTTTTTTGCGGTAAGTATCAGGTAAGTAGATGATTCTTCAGCTGCACTTACAGATCTCGGAAGTATATCGGCTGCACCGTTTGCAGTAGTTATAGAAATATGGTCCATTGTAATTGTATGAAAAATAAAAAGATGATGCCCCTTTTTTTAATGCCCGAAGAAAGTAATCACAGTGCCTTAGGGCTAATACAGACTTGGGTGGATATAAAAGTATGAAAGCATCACTTTATCCACATCTTTTGACATAACATTGCATAGCTAATCACAAGTGTTATATATATATTAAAATAAATTTGGAGCGTCAGAGATGCACATAATTGTTGCAATTTTATAATAAGCATTAATTTATATTTTCCCAGGTTGTCACGCGCCGACATGACTTGCGTCTGATCGTGACTTCAGCAACAATGGACTCAACCAAGTTCTCGTCGTTCTTCGGAAACGTTCCCACCTTCACGATACCAGGTCGAACGTTCCCAGTTGACACCCTCTTCAGCAAGAATGTATGCGAGGACTACGTCGACGGAGCCGTAAAACAGGTATGATGGCATCTAAGTTCTTTCCAACTAAAAGATGAGCATTATTTTTAGTACATCAAATTTTGCGCTTATTGCCATTGATGGACACAAATTACACCAACCACTGCTATTTCACGGTTGACATTCATAAGAAAAACAACGAATTCACTCCGTATATATAAATAAATTATGAATATTTATATCTTTTTTAATGGTATAAAAACACTAAAATTTATAAAAATAGATCCTTAAAATACGAGTCTCTTGTAATAACCAACGAAAACTAACGACGAGCGAGCATTAGAAATCCCGGGATGTCTTGTAGCAATTACGTTCTCGTTTTTGGAACAAACCCATTGTCTCACAAAATATTTTTTATAATTCAAATATTAATCTTTTATCTCAGTTTAGTTCACGAGAACTATGTACTATGTTTGCTACACATCCCACAACTTCAGAATTCGTTTCACCTATCTTGTAAACCATGTAGTGTAAAGGAGAAATGTAAAGGTAAATCTCACCTCACTCAAGAAGCACCAATTCTTTTACTATCGTTTACTGATAATTTAATGATTTCTTACCCTTTCAAATGTTTGAATAAACGTTCACGTTATGCTGACCATGTATATTTTACGAGACTGCAGAACACCTGCGCAGTGAAATTTTTCATGTATTTCTAGAAAAAAAACATAACGAAAACACAACGCTGAAGATTGCGGGCGTGATGACAAATTGAGATGATTCAATTGTTTTTTTTTTGTTTTTAATGTTTGTAATGAGAAATTGTTTTCAAATAAAGAACAATGATATTTACCATCGTCGGAATCTTTCTTTATTTTTTTGTCCATGTATTAAATTGAAACGATTGTAATCGTTGAAATATTCTATTATGGTCATAAAATTTTCTTTTCGTATATTTTCAGGCTCTTCAAATCCATTTGCAGCCGACGGACGGTGACATCCTAATCTTCATGCCTGGCCAAGAAGACATAGAAGTGACATGCGATGTGAGTGTATTTCTTTTTTTGAATTATCGAACATTAGTTCAATAATGCTTTTTATGCTAATGTCTCGTGTCAATTCTGAACACGCGAATGATAAATTAAGTTCAGTGATGCATAACCTGCGGCCCCTTTGAATTTTTAATGGCTCTCGAATGTTTCATTTTAAACTTAAAATATATTAAATATTTTTTAAAGTTAATCATTCAATTACCTTTTTCGTTGGTGAAGCAGAATAAATCGGTTGATTTTGCAGTTTAATTCTTCAAATATTAAGTCAAATTCTAAAGAATTAGTTTGATTTTTTAAAAAGAAAAAACAGCATTAACTTTCTAAATATAAATAAATATACGTAGAACTAAATGTTGACATTTTTTTTGTAAATAAGTACACATAATCCTCTTGCTGCAAGGTTTTGATACAACACTTTCAAATGTATTGAAATTTTTCAATTCATATTTTTTAAAAGGTTTTTTTTGCACGGCTGTTTTTCGTGAAATGAGATTGAACGTACTCTAAATTTAATTTTTCTTTTCGGTCTGAAACTATCAAAATATTGTGTTTAGGTAGCGGGCCACAGAAAAAGGTTATGCACGACTAATTAAGAACATTTCTCCTAACATGACAAAGAGTCGTTTTAGGCAACATTAAACGACACCCAGCATAGATCAACATGGTATTCTAATTTTAAAACGGAAAATTAAATTTCATGTCAGGAAGTTAAGAAAGGCAATTACATTATTGACAAAACTTTAATCTTTTTGTGGAACTAATTTTAATCGATTTATATCAGCTACTTACTTCCTAAGAAGGTAAATTATACGTTGTAGAAAAATTCTTTTCACTTTTTTTAACTGTGTTAAAACCTATTTTAACCATATGCACGGTCATATTTAAATGCTGTAAGGCATGGGTGTCCAACTGGTATATCGCGATCTACCGGTCGATCCCAAAGCAAAATTTGGTCGATCCCGAAAGCTTCCGTGAATTTCGAAAAATATGTAATTTAAATATAAAATATACTAAAATTGATTATTTTGTAAGCACATACCTATCTAATGATATGTATTTCGCATTTAAAATAAACATTTCTAAGTTTAAAGAAGGGGAAAAACCCTAAATAAATAAATTTCTTGTAAGAATCATGTTAGACGTCGATCGCGAGAAAACTTAAGATTGAAAAGTCGATCCTAGAACAAAAAAGGTTGGACACCCTTGCTGTAAGGTTTCGGTCTTCCAGGTCCTCAACTGAGACTTTTCAGCCGATTTGAAATCTTTCATTTCATTGTTTTTATTCCTTCACAAAATATTGTGAATACTTTAATGTTTCCATTTAAGTTTCTTGAATGCGGCCCTATTATGTCACAGATAAATAAATGCGACCTTCCGACGTCAAAGGTTTCCCACTCTTAGTCTACTATATAAATAAATATACAGCGAAACCTCGTATTTACGTTTAAAAAACCCGGCGGGTGTTTTTTTTTTATGTCTATGTTGTTCGTTTGAAACTTTTTCGATTCAATAAATAAATGTATTTGAAGATTTGGTCGTGAAGTCAGCAAAGTTAGTAAAATAACATTAAGTAAATGCATTCAGCTTACCTTAAAACGTACATAACATAAAATTTATGTTTGGATATTTCAGACGCAAATTTCGGAAAATAAAAACATACAAGCGGTTACTAAATGTACGTTAATGAAACGGCACTGTGAACAAACGCACGCGCATTGTGGGAACATGTGAGTTATGATCACATAAAAATATGGTTTCAATGTATATTGCTACGCGGATGACCAGTAGAACTTGATCGGCGTGGTCAAGCTAGCAATATACCATGGGTAGCCAAAATTTTGACCTCTACGGACGACTTCATACTGTCGTAGCGGTCTACTAACACCGTATGTGCTGAGTTCTCATAAAAAGTAATTCAAAGCATAATATAATGTGTATGAAAGTGAAACAAAATGGATAAAAGACATTAAATTCTTGTGTCAAAGCATCATGCGGGCGACTTGGAATGGCTTCACGGTCGACGTATTGGCCACCGTTGCAATATGCGAACAATAAACTTGCAGATTCTCAATTCAGTACACAATTTCGGTCACCTTATCAACTTCTCCAGCTCCCTAGATTACTCATCTAATATATTCAGTTTTGTATATTGATTTAATATTATATTACATCATCCTCATTAAAATATGAAATCCATATTCCTTTTGAAGAAGCCGTCTAATTCATCTACGATCTAAATAAATTACAGGCGTCTTTCTTCTGGTACGCTCCGGTCTTAGAATATTCGCATAAGAAACTTATTTTTAGTCCCGTCGCTTGTGAAATCAATACACGTCGACTTTTAATACCAGTATAGCCCGTCAGAGATGTATTTGCCTGTTGATGTTATTATATGTTTGCTTAATGAACATTATGCGATATAATATATAACGTGGGTTGTTTGTATTTATTTGTAAAAGCTTAATTATTTATTAGTTACTAACTGGGGTATTAGTAAGTATAGCAGAGGGGGTCGCACCACGTTGGGCGTGGGCCTTCAAATCGATATAGCAGTGGTATGATATTGACGGACGAATAGTTGTGACGGGTACTGTAATGAACATAGAACATATTGTCGCAGATTTGAGAATAGATACCTACTTCATACAATATCAAGTTAAGTTTGATTGTTTTTTTTTATCGCTTCCTGATAGCAACGGTGGTTAAAATCTAAAATGATAGTTCCGACAGATAATTGACTGGGGATTGTTTCATTCCTTATTTGTTAACTCACACAAAATATTGGTCTTTACAGATTCTTGAGATAACACACGTTCATTAGTAAAGAGTTCATCGAATACTGAAAAGCACCGTACAGCGAATAGTTAAAATGATATTTTGTTAACAAATTGAATATTTCCAGGGTAAACTTTACTTGACCAACCATCATTAAATGTCTCAAAAAGTCTACGTGCACTCTAAAGCAGGCTTAAAAAAATTCAACGTGATTTCTTTAAAACGTGCACGAAAGGTAAAGTTTCTTCACACGAGTAAAGATGTCACGTTTTGCGGTACTTTGACTTTACTTAATGCAAAGATTGTTTGACGGACTACCTACCATACAGCCAGTCCTTGATAAAAACAACTCACTGTCCTTAATTAGAAGTTCATGTACTCGACATTGAGAGAAGAGGTAACACGTTACAAAAATATTAAAAAAGTAATATACATGATTGTTTTGTATACCTTCTCTTTATTTCATTAAATAAATAATTCTGTTTTTTTTACCAGTTGTTAATTCTCGCAACAAGCAAGGCAGGTAATGATCATTTCACAACTTTATGAAATTAGTCTTTTTTATTATGAATATAATACCTCAACCTAGAATTGACATTTCACACCCAAAAGGTGTTTATTTTACTATCAACATCGCAAGAATAGATTTATTCTTATCGCGTTTCACACTCTATAAATTCATCTGAAAATACTTTTTGACGATGAAAAAGTAAAGATTAATAAGCAGTTAGTAACCCGTAGGGTTTATACAAAAACCGATTTTCGAATTCCAATACATCATAAAACTCGACAACATAGGAAATTCTAAAAAAATGGTGAAACTTTTAGGCTGTTTACTGTCAATACTTGGTGGAAAGGCATTATATTTATAAAAACACAATATTCCTTTGTACTTTATTCCACTTTATTGAAAAGGTGAAAATAGTTTTTTTTAAAACATCGTTCATTTAGTATCAACACTGTTACAAAAAGATACTTAAATTGTATTCAGTGCTACTCTTCATCGTTGGACTAATTATACATATCCCATAAAGCATAGATCAGTGATTCGACCCATCAAAAATCTTCATGTCCCCCTTCTCCAATTAAAATCTTATAGTTGGATACCAAACAAATTCGTAAAAAATAATTGCTTCAAATAAAAAATGCACATAGTCAATACAAGTTTAGGAAATCATATAAATTTTCAAAAAATTTTGTTTCCTATTTCAGGAATTTACTGATTTGCCCAAACGTTCAGCGTGACGGTATGGTCGCGATCCCGGGATTCCGGGTTTGCGCATTTCTCCCTGTTGGGAAACACTGACATAAATAGTCAATGTATCCGAGTGAAAACGCATAATAAAAATATTTTCTTAATAAACTTTAATTTAATTTATTCATGGATGCGTACTGACTATTAAACTACACATTACATCTTGTTTTATTTATAATCGACGCGGTTGCAGACAAATCAAATAATACGAAAAATGAAGATAAATTCTAATATTTTAAACCGGGTTACCATCTTGGAAAAACCGGTCACAAATTTCATTAAAAATACAGTTGAAAACTGACAGCCCTTTTGGCACGGTTACTTTCATTATTTTCATTTTACGCGAGTAAATATTTTGATACAAAACAATATTATCAAGTTAATGCCTTATCACATTTATTTATCACTGCTGGAGGTTGCAAGTATATTTTATCATGATTAATATTATGTCATAAAAATAATCTTTGTTTTCATTAACGATAGGAAAATAATATATTTTGTTTCCTAGGCAGAAATTGATACCGCGATATCTTTTAAATGTTGAAAGCATTGTGAATATGAAAACCTGGGTCATAAATGCAGATCGTATGATGTATGGATTTTTAAAGAGTGTAACCAGCTGCAGTAATGAGCAATTTAATTTGAAATAAGTATTTTTTGTAAGAAAACATTTTTAGATCAATATCAAGAGCGGTTTCTTAATGATATACATAGGTTTTGTGTTTCAATTCTTACCTTAAAATGGGGAAAAACTCTTGCCCGAAAAAGTGCATCGCCATTCTTGTTAGTCACAGTTTATATTTACAATGTGTCATTTAAGTTCTCTTGGATGTTTGATTTTCATGGATACCTACTGTGGAAAGGAAAAAGGATGTACTTCACAGGTTTTTTCGATAATCACAATGTATTAAACATGATACACGTTCTATCAAAAGGATGCAAGCTGCAAATGCCGAATTAGTATCTAAATTTAGCTTTTATGTTTGAAAAAGATGACCTTGTAAAAAATAAAAACCAAGAAAAAAGACTGAAATAAAGCTTTTTCCTAGACAATAATTAATTAATATTAGATTATGTCATTTAAACACCAGTTTAGAAGTCTCCGTGCACTCAAGGTTGTTTATAATTCATAATTTGCATATGGTCGAAAATCATCATAACACTTTTTTGCGCCTCCTGTAAAATTTGATATGTGTGGGTTACGTCCTTTTTCCTTTCCACAGTCTATATATAATTTTTTCAACCATGTGTAAGATAAATACAAGGAGTTTTTTTTTGTCAATATATTTGTCATATTTTATCTCGATAATGAAATTATGTGCACTTGTGCACTGTGGTTTTTCCAACCTAATTTAAATGTATGAAAAGATTATAATATTATTATTGAATGGTTTCTCGACATATCTACATCCTATGTTCAATACGGCCACAAATAACATATGTTTACTGCCAAATCTACGTCGCCTTTGCGTGGGCTATTCTCACATTTATTTGATAAGACACTCACTAAAAAGGGTCTCTTATACTGAACATGATGATTGTATTTTTTTTACAATTGGTAGTACTTTTATATAATAATTGAGGCAATGGTCATCGATATATTATTCGACCAAGCAACGCAAAGTCGTCAAGTGGCATGTTGTTTAGCATGATTATTTCATTAAAATCACTCTAACGCGAATATACATGATTAATCAGACATTGAAAACATGAAAGAAAAAAGAGCATTCTGCTAATCGCTGGCGTTTGACAAATACACTACAACAGTAAACATAGCTTTAACCGTGAAAATTTAATATAAAATTCATAAAATAGTAAAAAAGACCGCCTTCGTTAGTGTCTATGTCAGTGGAGAGGAACCTGCCGCCTCTTGGATACTCTAATGCAACCTTTTGACTTGATCAAAATATTATACGCAGACGTTTGGAAAGAAAGCGTAATCAACCCATTATGTATATGTTCGAAAGTCGAAAAAAGGGGGGTTGTCAACGTTTTCTTTTCTGCAACCTCATGTTGAATCAGATAAATGAATGTGACCTTCCGAAATGAAAAGGTTCCTCACTCTTGGTATAGATTCTAATAAATTTGAGAATACGTCATGCGTGTTACGTGTTTTTACGTGGGCAGATAAAATCAATTAAATGTACAGAATTGCGTGAATACAACCCCGTATATGAGACTAAGAGAAATATGTTTTTTTTTTAAATTTAATTTAACATTTATCTGGTTATTCGTGGTTTGTACACACTGACCCAAAATTAATTGACGTGAGACGATCCCATTTATTTTTTAGTAAACAAAACAAAAAAGCTTTTATTTACGACCTCTGGGAGACATAATGTAAATTATATTCAGTTGAGTTCACTGAAACGACAAGGCTAAACTAATTTTTCCCTTTACTTATTTACATTTTTCATGTATCTTTTTTTATTTATACCTATTTTATAATGCTGTTCATATTCGATATACAAATACATTATTTTTTGTCTGTCTCGTGGGATATTTGAAATATTTTTTTGCCTTGAATCCGACAGTACGTAATTTAGAAAATAGTTCGAACACACACAGACGCTTTATAAATATTACATAATTGTATAGTGCAGCGGTCGCCAATCTTTTTTCAACCAATTTCAGATCATCTGTACAAACATGCTTTGAAAAAAATAAAATAATGTATTTAATAGTAATATAACTTATTTGATTATAAATAATAAATGCTATATTTGCTGCTGCATGTTTGAAATTCCTTGACTTCTTGAAAAAATCATGTAACAAAAAATGCACGGAGTGACTATTAGGGTATTCAATTTAGTTTCCAAAAACGTGTTTTTCGACATAATGACTTATTTGCTGGGTAAAGCATGACAAAATACGTAGAATGTGACATCTTACTCAGTTTTCACCGACATGTCATTTAATAACTTCTGGCAGTAAACCGACGATATATTTTTTATTATTCCACATGCGTCCATGCTAGGGAATCCAATCCCGTTCAATTTTCTGATCCCGAAATTCCGGGATTGAGATGGCTGCGATCCCGGGATTTCGGGATCAGAAAATTGAAAAACAAGCTCCTGTGAGAATCTGGGAAAAAGTATACCAAATCGAGAATTTCAAATTCCTCGGTGAGCTAAAAAAAAAACAAGCTTCTGTGAGAATCTGGGAAAAAGTATAGCGAGTTGAGGATTTCAAATTCCTCGGTAAGAAAATCCCAATCCCGGGATCCCGAAAAATAGGGGATCAATCCTGAGATCCCGGGATTGGAAAAAAGCTCCGGGATTGGATACCCTAGTCCATGCCTCATAGATAATTAAATAACTCTTATTTATTTATTTTTAAATACTGAAATCAATTACGGCTTATCGCATAACACGCTTTATAGTATCGCCTGTGTCCACTCTAGAAAAGCTTTCAGAGTTTTTACTCTACAAAACATTCATCCAGTAGCAAAGTTTCGTCGTTTGATAGAAAAATCATTTGGTATTTCTTTTATCAATACTAATATGATTTGATATTCCATGGCTCTACTTGATATTCTTAATAACATTTCGTTCTTTTTACTTAATCCATTTGGTTTCAGTGACTTAACTTAAATATTTGATTTGTATTGTTACTTAAGTAAACTGTGCTTAAACGATGTAATATTCTCTTTTCTAATTTCTACTTTCCTTGTGATGTCTATCTTTCAATTATGCTTGTATCATTTATGATACTAGTTAATTATCACCCTAAATTTAAATGGCTTAAATCATTAATTCGTTTAATTCAGGTAGAAATGGTTACAAAAGCATCACTTTATATGTACTTAAATGTAATACATTAATTTACGATTTTGTTAATGAATCTGTTGGACTGAGTTTTAAAGTTATTTTATTTCCCACGTATAATTATTAATTATTTACCTTACTTTCACTTTTATATACATTATATAGTTTCATATACTTCTTACATATTTTCCAAGCGGTTTTTAACCGCTTAAGTGTTGATTAACAACTTTCATTTTTTTATAGAACGTTTGATTAACGGTAGACACACTTCGTTGTTACAAATCGATTATTTTAGATACCACAATATATTTTGTCAAGTTTCATCAGTCTATTGAGAAATATCCCTGTTCAATTAAATGTATTGATTCGCTAGAAAAAGGTTCTCTTGCTGGTGAGTATTTTGTTTCTTTTTAGTCTCCGAATATAGTCTATGAATTGTTCCGGCCCCGTAACTGAGTAGTCAATGAACTATTTTTCGATATAATCTTCACTGTATTTTTGCGATTAAGGTTTCATTCAAATGTGTCGAAAAATATGCTGTAAACTTTAGATTATTAAAAATACATCTTAGAACAATATTGTCGTAACATTAATTTCATATGAAATCTGCTATCGATTTCATACTCGCCAGACATCTTTCAGTGCGGCCCACCATAAATTATTGTGATTTTTGTACAGTTATTCAACGAAAAGGCTTATTTCTTTTTTACGGTTGGTATAATTAAAATGTAATATTTTCAACTATGTTCACTGTTATTATATTCGGTATTTTATGATTTATTCCAATAATAAAAAGAGTGGAGATAGAAAAAGGTTTTCTTAAAACAAACTTTCAAAATTAACACAAACTCGTCAAGTAGCATTTTGTAAAGCATATATTGTATCTAATATTAAAATCACTAAAATATGTATAGCGAATAGACATCAAACAAATCAATCATAAAAATCTTGAAGAATAAAACAACATTCATTCATATAAAATTAAATTTCATAACTTTGTCATTCTACTTTTTGTACTACAACTTGTGATGATGCTTCTCAAAGAGGCGAAACACGTGTCACAAGTTGTAGCACAAAAAGTGGAATAATCAAGTTATTAAATTAATTTAAAATTAAAAAATAAACTTCAAAGCGACCGCCGAATCTATCGAAGATATTCTGTTTATCGTTGACGTTTGACATGTCGACTTTGGCAATAACCACAATTGTTACATTTAATTTACACCAATCGTAAAAACCAAGTACAAAAAATATTAAATTTGAATCGTTCAAACTATGTACATTCTCACAGATCTTGTCACTGATGACCCGAATTTCGCCTTTCGGCATCTTCAGGCGTTCAAGTACACGGATGAACTTGAACTGACGCTTAGTAAATGAATGTTTCGTGTTTATAGAAAAAATAATTATTTTTGTCGCCCGTTGTGGTCTAGTTGGTTAGAGCTTGATCTACCGATCAGGTGGGTCTGGGTTCGATTCTCGGTAAGGTCAATGTCAAAATTGGATTTTTTTCAATTTTAATTTGAGATCTAAGACATGGGTGTTTGTGAAGTCAATTCTCCTTGAGTTAATATCATGTGACTTTCAAAAATTCTCATCGAGTATATCTCGTATGATCTTTCAACTTCAAAATATTTGACGCATTGGCGTAAGCTGTAATGTCAAATATTTTTTTAAAATTTTATCAAAAATTATAAAAAAAATATATAAAATAATTAATCTCTAGATCCTAATAAATTAAAAAATAGGTTATATGGCATTGTACTGTCGTACTTTTTATAATAATGCTACTTATAGAAGTGAAACTGGAAAAACCTCCATCCAAATTTAGTATAGTAAGTAGATGGATTTAATCGAATATTATTGCGCTGAGATTATATTGTAATCCGGTTGAACTGATTAAAATTAATCTTTTGTTTTCTGTTGTGTTATCGATTATACGATAAGTTTCGTGAAAAAAATGGAAATTTCGTTCACATATCATAACAATGACACTAATGATCACTTTATTTGTTAGCAGTGTGTGAAATTACATACATAGATAGACTTTCGTTTTGTCTTTGGCTTGTGACATTATTCGTACAACTCACTTTTATTACTAATCAGGTACAATTACCAGAATGTTCACAATAATACGTTTCTCAACGTATACTTCTTTCGGTTACTTGCTGCTTGCTTGCGTCGCCTGATAACTGAGTTCATAACTTCTTGTTACTTGTATACAATGTTATTTATAACTGGTTTCATAATGATTCAGCGTTTCCCAAACGTTTTAAGTTGAAGTCTGGCACTGTTGAAAAAGCGACTTGGTTCTCGAATCCCCCCGCGCTAAAAAAATATCCACTTGTGAAATTTCGATCAAATGAATACTAAGCAATGACACCAAAATTAATTATTTATATGGAGGACAGAAATAATATCACAGGACCTGAAGGACAGAGAATTGAGTGGAGTAGAGGAAATTGATTAAGGCAGCCAAGGTTCACCGTGGACTGTAACACAAAGAAGAATTAGAAGAAGAAGAGGACATAAATAAAATGATTAATGTTAGATGTATATATTTATTTATCTCTTATAAAAACATTGTAAAATCTCTTTTAATAATACTCGATTATAACACTTTAATACGAAGTAAAACCTCAATATAACTTGACAAACTATCAAAATTAAATTTTAAAACCATTCTGTTAATGTAATACATATTTAAACGCATGTGTCACGTTATACGCTCGTATGATAATCGCATTATACCCCTCGCATTCTGGAATCGAGTCTTAGTGCCGTCTTGCGCGTATAATGAACGTAGCATTAACGTTTGCAACGTTGGTCTCTGATTCACACAGCTACAAATTAGCAGTTATACGTATTTACTCGAATTGGTTGAAATATATTGAATAAATTTTAAATGACAATCAAACATATCGTAATCGTCCCTAAAACAAACGAAAATGAATTAATTTAACGTTAATAAAAAAAAACGCATTCGGAAAACCTACTTTTATATAACGTCCTTTTGGCTTTAACTGACACCCCCAAATCCGTCTGTTATATCAAGATTATACTGTACAGGTATTCAAATCATGAACTAGAGTTATCTTTTGGGGTAATACAGTACGTTGATTTAGTGTAGGGGCGGGGAACCTTGTCATTTCTGAAGGCCACATTATCTTATCTGATTCAAAATAAGGCCGCAGCAAAGAAAATGCTGACACCCTCCGCTCTTTTTCCAAACACTTGCGTATATTTTTTTATAAAAGTGAATATTTTGATCAAGTCAAAAGGCCGAATCAGAGTTGCCAAGAAGCCGCAGGTTCACCTCCACTGGTTTAGTGTATATCTACGTCTCCTTGGTTAGTCGTATAAATTGTAATCAATAGTGTTTGAGAATCTTTAACAGCTTAACGACCGCATGTTTTTTTTTATAAAATTTCACCTGGCGAAATAAAATTTTGCGAAAAATTCGCAAAAATTATAATTTTCCTAAATTCACTATAATTAGTAAGCAAATTGAGATATCTTTACAAAATTTAATTTTCTTAGCTTCCAGATACTTCGCCTATACGCATATATGTGTCCGCCGGCCAGCAACCTTTGTTTTTCAAAGACTCAAATACGCGTCCACGGTCGTTAAGCTGTTTTAATGGTCTAAATCAGGGATGGGGAACCTTTTCTTCTCTAAAGGCCGCATTCATTTTTCTGATTCGACATAAGGCCGCAGTAAACATTGACTAGGAAATCTTTGACCGGAAACAGAAATTAACGGTCAGAATATGTCAGGAATTTACGAATTTACATAAATTTACAGAATTGGCCAGAAGGCCGCACCGGAGTATCCAAAAGGCCGCAGGTTCCCCACGCCTGGTCTAAATTCAATCTTTACATGTTTAAATATTTCTTCGTTGAATTATTTAATATTTTTTTATTTGTCAGTTTGAATAGATAAACAATTAAACCATCCCACTTGAAATAAGTGGAAAAAATATTTTCTTTTTGATATTTGGATAAGATTGCAAATTAACAAAAAGATATCGGATAGTTTGTTTTCTTGAATACTGACTGTAGAAAGGTATTAGTTTATTCCCCGCCAAATAATCAAAAATCAGATAAATCGAATCAAATTCATTAAAACAACTCTTTATATGTCGATATTTTACACGGCTAGAAATATACTGAAGTTAAATATATTTTTCATAGTCTTTCATGATTTTTCCGAATTTTTCATATAGTTCCTTGAAAGGCGATAAAATGGCATCTGCCATACATACACACTCAAGTTTGTACCGCCCAAAAATCCATACAGGTCAACTAGGTCGGGGACAAGGGCTCGGTCGTTTTTTTTTCTTCAATGCCCTCCCTGCGTAATTGTTGTAAAATCTGACCTACAGTTCTCAGGATTTCGCTTATAATGTTTATCCTAAAAATTGTTAACACGATAAACGGATAGTTTCTACTTGTTTCAGTTTGATTGAAATTTGAAAAAGATACATAAAAAATATGTACAAGAATTATCTTAGGAAATGCTCTTTATTAAATGTAATAAAATGTCGCTAGTCTTTTGTTGGTGTTGCCCTCTTTCGAAAGTTGTCGACAAAATTGTTAAACGACTATGTTTATAAAAGGAATCATTATGACAGATGTTTCCGTTACCTTCTGTCATCACAATAATGCAGCCATTTTGTTGATCACAATCTGCCTTCTTGTATCTGGCCTCGAGCACAGCCATTTACCTTCGTCTTTAAACCAATACTAATGATTTTGTTACGGGATATGTATCAACTTATCACTCTTAATCTGTAGGAAATATCGTATTTTTTGTTTGTTTTGGTTCTGTTGGTGAGGTATCTGTGTACAGCTTAAATTAATACTCTACTAAAGCAGCATTGTAATATTCGGTATTTGGGAAACGCTGGTTATAACAACATGTAACGAAAGTTTACTTTGATTCCAGTAGTTAGTTGACTTATAGTTTCAATTTTCTTCCAGTTATTTTCAAGATAGTTTTTATCTTTGTTTTCACTTTTCATTTAATAACCCTGAGTGATATACGTGTGGCATTTTATTTTACTATAATCTCGTTCATTTGTTACTAAATCGATAAATCAATCGGCTGTCATGGAGTGCAGATTTTGAATTCCGGATGTATTTTGTTATTTTAAAGTCAGACAGACAGACGGACTTTCATTTTGAATAGGAACTATGCTCGTGTTGTGTTCAGGCGCATGCCAATTCTCCACCTACAGTTTGAGATTGTAACCACAAAAGCGACGCGGTTAAAGTTGTCTGAATTAAAATGATTAGTCAAAGAGCAAATAGAATTAAAAAAAATCAATGCACATGGAGTTTTCGATCGATTTATTTTTTAAATTCATAGACGGGAATATAAGTTATGTATTTATCCTTAAACAGGGCTGTGGATTTGGAGTCGGGAAACTCGGAAAAAATAATTTAAAAATATTGAAAAATTATTAGTCTATTCACTATATTGATTGTTGAAATCTAGTAGAATAAAATTATTCTAGTAACATAAATGATCTGATGGTATACAGATGTGTAAGTTGAACGGAAATGATTAATAAAATCAATTCAGAGACGGTTTTTAATTTACAGCTTGAGTCGGTTTTTTATTACTCGTCTTTACAACCCTGTCCATACAATTATGTCATGAAAAACGCAGCATTAACTAAGTATGTAATTAGCAATCAACTACCTAATCGTTTCCTAATTAATAAGTTCCATACTCTCCTGTTATCGCGGGTCAAAATGTTTATTTTTATTTGTTTGTAATATTTTAATTTTAAATTCTAACCTATCCTAACCTAACGTCAGATTTATAAATTAGATTATGAAGGTTGACAATTTTTATTTGCGTCCATGACTGGCTAAAATACGTTCTTAGGTTAGGTTAGGTTAAATCATACAAAAGTGTTTTGGCTTTCGTCTTGCCATTTATTATTGGGTATAATATGTATTTATAAATAATATTTACATAAACAAATACATGGATATTTTTTATAAGAAATGAAAAAACGTATTATGACCCGCGATAACAGGAAAGTGCAATAAATATAATAACATCTTTAATACATTTTCAATGAAATGCTGTACGCGTAAGAAACGCATAAATTAATTATTAACAGCTGATAATAAAATGTATTTACTTAACGTTTGACACAAACATAACGAAGTGTATTTTAAGACTTTGTACACAACACACTATCTGATCAAATTAAGAAAAAATCGTATCTTTTTTTAAATACTTTTTTAAAATTTTAAATCAGATATCCTCAATCATCGATAGATTGGTTGAAACAACACCGCCTTCTTTTATTATAAATGGGAAAGCTTAAGACTTACCGCCACTTGATGGTGATGATACAAATTTTACGAAAAGTTTCTGATAGGAACCTTTGGTTGACCTTCGGTGATCACCTTAACCAAAGTTAAAAGTTTTTTTTAAATGATTGAAACGTGACATCCACGGGCCAAAATTTTATAAACCAACCAGGACCCGAGGCTCGCTATCAAATTTGCTTGTCAAACTCTGCCCGGAGCCCACAAATATTCTCTTACCCCTTACTTACAAATTCCGAAAATAATTTGTTTTGACTGCCCTAAAATATAAATGTAAAAACTACAATAATTCACCATTTATCGGCCATGGATTACTAAAGAACAGTGAGAGAGAAAATTTGTTTGAAAAATTTTCTTGATGACTCCAAAAAAATGATAAAAATAAATTGTTTACCAGTGCTTAAATCCCGGACGCCGGCTGGGCTGAATAGATGACCGCGGGACAAGATTAGCCGCCTTTACACACAGATGCTTTCACTTTCGTTTGAATAAAATGCATGCCCAAAACGATAGAAAATGTTTGTAAACGTAGTGTATGGGCAGGTCCGGCTCGTGGCGTGTGCGAAGTGTGCGGCGCACACACATGCATAGAAATTCTCGAGCCGGCCCTGTGTATGGGCAATGTTTATTTTGTAAAACGAAAATTCCTACACACGTCGTTTTTCACATCTATTTTATTATTTTTATTTAAACTTAAAGCAAACGCAACAACCTAATAGCATGTGAAAGCATCTGTGTGTAGAGTCTGCCATTAGATCCGTGCATCATCTAATATTACTTATTATGATATAATCCATACACATAATAAAATGCGTGTATAAATTATAATGATGTTACCATAATCAATTTTCCATGGGACTTTTTTTTGTTTTATTATAATTTAGCAGTTATTTTGGGACATAATTGTGCCTGGTACTACAATATCGATCATATTGGCACATTCTATTCATTGTATTTTTAATCATAAAAAACGAATGCTTCAATCCTTATTAAATCGTTTCTTATCACTTAAACATGATGATGTGTGATGTAAGTGTCATGATTATTTGTAGTGTAGGTACTTTTATGACTATAGCTGTGAACTAGGGTTTGTCGGTTATCGGGACATTCCATAGCCGAATTTTTCAACTATGTAACACGGTTTCAATTTTTACTATTATTATTATTATCAATTAATATCGTTTTTGTATAAGCCATGTTGTGAACCAATCGCATTGCAAAACTATCTATGGATTTCACCCTAAACTTACTTTTTTAAAAGGGTTGAAAATATCAGAAATTTACTTTACACAATATTAACACCTGTATCTTATTTTTTTGTAAGCTTTTATTAGACATTTATAGCTAATTGAATATTAAACTAATAACTTTAAAATGAAGAATGGTTAAAAGTCTAAAAAAAGAAATGGTACATTAATCTTTTACTTATCATTAGTGCTGAATATATTTGAAAACAATTCATAGTGCGTTTTGGTCAAGATCCAATTATTTTTAAAAATAATAAGAGGTCACCGCTTGGCGCACACTACTGTCTCCCTGTTCATTTTTTACAGATAAATGTTAGTGGAATATAATAAAAAGAAATGTTTAACTCCGTTGTGACAATAAAATCCTATTAAGCTAGATTTTTTCAATTACTTGAATTTTAGTGAATAAAGTCACTAAACATTTTTTTTAAAATTATAGATCTCGCTGTAGACCGTCTTACCCACCCTTTATAATAATTTAATTTTTGCCGTATTTTGCTATTCTAGGTTTTATCAGAAAGGCTAGCTGAAATCGACCATGCTCCACCTCTTTCAGTACTGCCGATTTACTCTCAGCTTCCGTCAGATCTTCAAGCCAAGATCTTCCAAAAGTCTCCGGATGGCATCAGGAAATGCGTAGTTGCCACTAATATTGCTGGTAAGATTCAAATATGGAATTCATTAGGTCAACTACTAATGCCATCTATGATTACATTGAAATAATATTTAATCAATCAGTTATTAATTTTCACAATGGCTGTGATTTAGTTTAATTATTGCAATGTTTTCAATGTTATCTTTTACAATGTCTACTTTCAGAAAAGGGAGGTTGAGGGAATTTAGTCCTTAGAATATGCTAAATAATATCAAAACGGTTTATTGGGCTTAACTGTTCAAGTTCATCCGTGGACTTGAACGCCTGAAGATGCCAAAAGGCGAAACCCGAGTTGTTAGTGACAAAACTTGTGTGAATATACATAATTTTAATGATTCAAATTTAAATAATATTTTTTCCATTTATCTTTTTAACAAATCTCTGTTTTTGTAAAATCAACCACATTACAACATGAAACTGTAATTTAAGTGTTTTTCAGCTTTCGATAAAAGATCTCGTCCTTTGACACAAAAATTGAAACACAACATGATTATGAAAACGCAGTAGAAATATAGCTACAAAATATCTCTTTAGTCTTCATTTAGCAATATCATGTCAATTATCACTTATTTTTACAGAAACATCCCTTACTGTTGATGGAATAATATTCGTTGTGGACTCAGGCTTTTGCAAACTGAAAGTATACAATCCCAGAATTGGTATGGATGCCTTGCAGGTATGTTTGTTTTCTGTCCGAAAAACTAGAGCGTTTGCTCAATAAATCAGGAATTAATTATTCTCTTTGTATTTTAAATCACTTTAAAAGTGTTTTTTTTTATTATTTAGATTTATCCAATCAGTCAAGCCAATGCCAATCAGAGGTCTGGAAGAGCCGGCCGTACGGGGCCTGGACAAGCATTCAGGCTTTACACCGAGCGGCAGTACAAAGATGAACTACTGATCACTACCGTTCCTGAGATTCAAAGGACAAACTTGGCCAATACAGTTTTGTTATTGAAAAGCCTCGGCGTCAAAGATCTACTCCAATTTCATTTCATGGATCCTCCACCGCAAGTAAATATCTTGTGATCATATTTCCCATAGTATTTATATGTAAAGCGAAAAATAGAAATGTGATGTATTGCTTTATTACTCTAGAACAGCGGTTAGGGAACTTTTTTAACCATTACCCCAAAATATTTATGCGTAAGTCGATATTACCCCCTCATTTTGAAGAAAGAAATTTATACGGAAAATAAAAAAAAGTTGCATGATAATAGTTAGTACATATGTAATAGACAAACAAAATAAAATTCTCATATTGGAACAAACAAAATTGAATTGAAAACTTTCCCCCTTCAGGTTTTAAAAAATTTCCTCATTACCTCCAAAAAATTCATTTTTACCCCATTTGGGGTAATTTACCCTGGTTCCCCGACCGCTGCTCTAGAATCTGAAGTGATCGATTGAAAATGCTTGCCATGCGCAAAACTGATCTTGAATAAGAACAATAAATTGTGTGCTATGTTTGTAAATATTATGCTGCCTTTTGACAGAACCTTTACACCAAGGGCCTCTCAGAATATTTCATCTGCTCTCAGCCTTAGTAAATTTGTTGACATGTTCATTAATATGTTGGTTGAAAGGCAGCTGTTACCTGGGTTGATTGCATCATTCACCATTGTTAATCTCATAAGGATAACAACTTATTTATTTTTTAACATGCTTAAGAATACATTCTTAAATATAAAAAAAATAGAATAAATTAAAAAATATATATTTAACAGTAGTACAGAGGATCTTAAAGTCCTCAAATTGTTTGATGTCGCTCATCGACGACTCTTAAGTGATTCAGCAATAACTCTTTGTCTCGTTTCTCAGTCTTTTGCTTGAAACACTGCTATTGGTATTATGTAAAGGTATTCAACATTGTTTATGATTTTAGGATACTCTGTTAAACTCAATGTATCAGCTGTGGATCCTGGGAGCACTTGATCACACCGGAGCGCTTACTCCAATGGGTCGACAGATGGCAGAGTTTCCTCTCGACCCTCCACAATGTCATATGCTCATTGTAGCTGCGAAAATGGGTTGCAGTTCAGATGTTCTTATTATTGGTAGGCAGCTAAATCATCTCAATTCATTTCAATGATCTTATATTTATTTTCTTTACTGGAACATTGAATCAAGCAGCGATTTCTGAACAAAAGGGTTCCAACTGATTCAATAGTAATAGCAAAAAGTTTATGATTTTCCGGCGGACACTTTCCAAATCATTTGAAAACAGGGCTTTGTTAAATTTTTATCAAATGTTCAAACGTAATTAATTACTTTTAAGGTGTTGTTCGCTGTCAATACTTGGTGAAAAGGGATTGTAAAAAATAGTTAAACAACCTTTTTAACTTATCCCACATACATGTATAAATGTGGAACAAGAACAGGAGAGTGTTTTATTATTTTTTAATGAACACTATTAGCACTTATATTCATACGTAATAAAATAACTTATATTTAAATTAAATCAGTAATATTTCAATATTTAAATTATCGTTTGGTTTTCAGTTTCCATGTTGTCAGTACCGTCCATATTTTATCGCCCAAAAGGCAGAGAAGAGGAAGCAGACGGAGTTCGTGAAAAGTTTCAAGTTCCAGAATCTGATCATCTTACTCTTTTACACGTTTATAATCAGTGGAAACAAAATAAGTATGTAATTATTTTGTTACAAAAAAAACACTCATTTATATTAAACTCCCGTTCATTCAGGATGATTAGAAAGGAATCTTTAATTTCTGTCTTTTTATCGTGATTTCGTGTTTTCGGTCAGAAGTCGATAAGAGGTTTTCCACTTTTAAGGTGTTCACTGTCAATACTTGGTGGAATGGCATTATAATAAAAATAATAAAACATTTTTAGTACTTTTTCCACATAAAATTTATTAGATCAGGACCGGTTTCGCTCATCGCGAGCATTATCAACTGATGCATGATGATTCAGTTGATAATGCTCGCGATGAGCGAAACCGGTCCTGATCTAATAAATTTTATGTGGAAAAAGTACTAAAAATGTTTTATTATTTTTATTAAGAGGTTTTCCCACAAATTTCTGTGACTTTGGCTGGTTGATTCTTTAGTTAGAAAATACTTAGCTATACTATGTGTGAAGAAGAGATGTATACGCTTACCAATCCCAGTAATAAATGGTCTGGGAAACTGAGAGCCCACTTTAAAGGCCCCACATTGTGTCACAAGGGACTTCGGGGGAAAAATGACGCTTTCCTGATGAACTTACTACATCGTCAAATCGATTGAAAAAATTTGAATTAAAAAAAATACTTTTCAATTTTGATAATTTTATAGAAGCAAACTATTTATACAAAAAGATCTTTTTCATATCGTTGAGATAACCCTGTTATATTATCAATGAAAGGCTTTGCCATTGAAAGCTTTTAACTTTTGAATTTAAATATATTTTTATTTTCTTTTTAGCTATTCATCACATTGGTGCACTGATCATTTCGTTCACTCAAAGGCAATGAGGAAAGTTCGTGAAGTTAGACAGCAACTTAAAGATATATTGCAGCAGCACAAAATGCCCCTCGTGTCGTGTGGGACAGATTGGGATGTAATAAGAAAGTGTATCTGTTCAGGTTTGAAAATTCGTTGACATACTTTGTCCAATAAACTTACATAAAATAATACACGCAAATTATCTTACTTTATATTTAAATAATTGATGTCTTTCTTTATCTCAGCTTACTTCCACCAAGCAGCCAGATTGAAGGGTATAGGAGAGTATGTGAACTGCAGAACTGGCATGCCTTGCCATCTGCATCCAACGTCTGCTTTATTTGGACTCGGATCAAGTCCTGACTATGTTGTTTATCATGAACTTGTAATGACTGCTAAGGAATACATGCAATGTGTCACAGCTGTCGACGGACACTGGCTTGCTGAGCTTGGACCCATGTTTTTCTCTGTCAAGGAGACGGGAAGGTTTGCTTTTGTTTATTTTCAATGTAAACTTAAATTTTCACCATGCATTAATTATGATTCATTTAGTTAACACCTATAATAAAACACTAATATTACTCACATGACCATTTTTATTTAATTGTTTGTTTACATTGTAATGGAGATCTATCAATTCCTACCTATATTTTCAAAATATTGATGTTAACTACAGTGAAAAATATTTAGTTATTTAGTAAACAATATTTAGTTATTCAACAAAGTGTGTCAATAACATTTCATTAATAATATGCATTTTCTGAAAACTCCTAGTAAACAAATAGATCTTCCCATTAAGTTAAAATGTTCCCATTATTTAATTATCTACAGATCTGGTCGCGACAAAAGGAAGCAAGCAGCCGTCCATTTACAAGAAATGGAAACTCAAATGCAAGAAGCTGAGAAGCAAATGGCTGAAGAAAAGCGAATCAATTCACAAAGTCTTCCGATCAAACAGGAAGTCGCCACACCAGGAATGTCTACACCGGGAACTTCTACTCCTAGGAGAACACCGCATAGACTCGGACTTTAAATTTAATTATCAAATTGATCAACTATTTTCTGTATGATTTCTTATGCATCAAATTGAACTTTCAATATTTATATTATTTGCTGACATTAAACTGGTTATAATATAAACTTACTGTCTTTTTTTTTATTGCAATTGTAATTACAGCCTTAATCATTATTAGAAATATTTATTATTTTACCTAAAAGAAGTGGTAAAAATTAAAAACAAATCCTACAGCCATGTGATTTTTCGTATAATATTTATGTATATCGACTGTGGAAAGGAAGAAGGACGTAACCCACACATATCAAATTTTACAGGAGGCGCTAAAAACGTGTTTTGATGATTTTGTGACATATGCAAATTATGAAATACTAGCTGTAAGCCCGTTAACCTCAATGGAGGGGTTTTGTTGCATTTTTAAGTTGTCAGAAAATTTACTGGCGTGAAAAATAAATTACAAACCTATTTATTGAATAAGCCAGAAATTCTGATTGTAAAAGAAATACATCTCGGGCATATATCGACAGCCCTGCCCTGCAGTATTTAAATTGTATATAATATAATTTTTAGAATAATTAAAATGTTTAAGTTTGCTAACAAATATTTTTCGTAGTACCAGAAATAGACCTCGTAAATTACTTAATTTTTGGAATAATGTTTAAGTTTGCTAACAATCACTTTTCGTAGTAGCAGAAATAAACCTTGTAAATTACTTAATTTTTGGAATAATGTTTAAGTTTGCTAACAATCATTTTTCGTAGTAGCAGAAATAGACCTCGTAAATTATTATTATATAGATTATTATTTTATCGACTATTAATTTTTTTTTTTAAACCATGTCCGCTCCCAATGTGGAGCATATGGACTCCTAATGGAGTTTATCCCAACAGAAGTGTTTCTACTAGAACTGCTTGTTACTCAGTTGCTCAACCTCTCTTTTTCCAAAGAGAGTAGGGATAGAAGGACAGGGCTAGGACAGGATTAGTGGTAAGCTAATCGCTTTCGATACGCCCCATTCATAGGATAAGATGGGTGAGAGGGGGGAATTCAAGACATCACATACATCCATGCCTTTGAACAGAAATCATAAATCGATTGAAAAATCAATTTATAAAACTGTCCATACCGGGATTTGAACCCGGGCCCTCTGTAGCCGAAGCCAACAACGTTGACCACTCGACCACATAGGCGGCATTAATATACAGATATTTATTTTTTGCACTATTAATATACAGATATTTATTTTTTGAAAAACTTATTACGCTTATCAATCGGATTCTATTATTTTCATATGATCAAGATGTACTGTGCTTAAAAAAAAAAGTGTTATAAACCCAAAAAAAAACGTTCAAGGTTAGACTCGAAACCACCCGGTTACCAACCTAGCGCTCTGCCTTTCGGGTACAGAGGAATTAAGAAACGTGCGAAAATTAGGATATATATGCTGTTTTTCAAATAAAAAACAAAAGTTTCCAAATTCAAAGGAAATTTAATATTTATAATTTAATTTTATCGACTCTGACACTTGTTAGGTTGCCCAAGCGGTAACGATCTCAAGTTATAATCCAGAGCCGATGTTTCGATTCCTGACTGCGGCATTTTTTTGTATGGGCATTCAAATATTCAGCGATTTGATTTGTTCCGTCAAACAACAGTGTATTGGAAAAATATGTCTTTAGTATGAATTAAAAAAATGGTGACAGCGCGGCTGGGTAGGAAGAGGGGGAGGGGAAATCGGGGACAATCATACGGATGGACATTATCGACTATTAATATATAGATACACAACCCTGAAGTGCACGGTGACTGATTAACTGTTTTTTTATTGACTGAGCCTAATATTAATTTAATAAATTGTTCAAAAAAAACCTTTTTTTAGGTCTTTTTTTCTGGTTGCAATTTTCACAAGCCTTTCTTTTTATCAAACTTTAAAGTTAAATTTAGATACTAATTCGGCATTTTCAGCTTCCATCCTTTTGATAGAACGTGTGTCGAGTTGTATACATTGCGATTATCGAAAAAAGCTGTTTTGGAAAATTGAGGGTTACGTCCTTTTTCGTTTCCAAAGTTGATATGATAATTGTATTTACAAATAAAAAGAATAATTGTTTCTCATTCTATTTTACTATTTTTATTGCCACTCCAAGGCACGGATCTGGCTTTCATTACCTTGCCTCTGATTCTATATCAACTGTGGAAAGGAAAAAGGACATAACCCACAGTTTTTTCAATAATCACAATCTATACAATACTTTCGATGGTTTCGGCGGTAACTTTGTGGAAGTTCATTTTAATAGAAAATTTAAAATAACTTTGATTATTCCACGTATTGTGTTACTAACCGTGATACGTGTTTCGCCTCTTTCAGAGGCATCTTCAGACTTACTATCGCAAAGTTTGCTTAAGTAATGAAGCAAGATTGATTCTAACATTTTTAAATTATGAAATTACAAAATGGAGTTTGGGTTTTTTTTCCTTTTAAAAGGAAGCAAGGAGGGGGTGATAAAATCGAAATAAATCAAACAAATAATGATACTAATGAGCTGCAATCAATCAGATTGAGATTTTTCTTTTTAAGGGAAGCAAGGAAGGGGTTATAGAATCGAAACAAAGCAAACAAATATAATCATACTACTAATGACGTTAAACATTACAAACTATTAAACTAATGAGCTGCAATCAATCAGATGGGTTGGTGATTACTCTATTAATTGGAAAAAATGTAAGAAATGGCGAACAATCTGTTCTATCAAGAATATTATTTCTTTTTTGTTAAAAGTTTTATTGATTTCTAAAAATTCTAAACTATTCATCTTTAAACCCTATTTATTTACTCGGTGGAGTATTTCTAAATTACTAATCTGATTAAAATTATGATCATTTTCTATTAAATGACTGGCAAACTCAGAAAAATTGTTACTTTTTATGCCTCTGAGAGAGGCGAAACACGTGTCACAGTTAGTAACACAATACGTGGAATAATCAAAGTTATTTTAAATTTTCTACAATCTATACAACTTAATACACATTCTATCAAAAGGATGTAAGCTTAAAATGCCAAATTAGTATCTAAATTTAGCATTGAAGTTTAAAAAAGAAGGGCATGTGGAAATTGCGATCAAGAGGAAATACTAAAAAAAGGTTTCATTAATATCAGATTAAGTCAATTAAAAACCAGTTTATCAGCCCTCCACGCGCTAAAAGAGTGTGTACATTGCATAATTTGCCTTTGGCCCAAAATCATCAAAAAACATTTTTTGTGTGCTTAGTAAAATTTGTTATGTGTGGGTTATGTCCTTTTTCCTTTCCACAGTCGATATATTTTTTTACACATCAACTCAGCTTTACTACAACTTTACGTAGCATTGTTGGGTGACTGACGTTAACCAATTTTTGTAATATCAAGGTCTCTTGAGATTTCGTATGATCCACATTGAGAGAAGACATAGTTTATTTTTTATTTTAGGCAATTGTTACAAAAAAAAAATCAGATATATCATTAAGTCGATCAAAAAATCAATTTACGAAAAAATCTGAACTGAGACTTAAGCCCATGAGAATTGTAACTGTAGCCAACAACTTTGATCAGTTGACCACGGACCCTACTAAATATAGTTTGTGAATAATTGTATATGAATGGGTTATTTTTTGGTAAATTTCTCTTATTATCCGCAATTATTTTTCGCCAAAATAATTGTGGCATACTATAAAACAAATTCACGTATTTTTTTTATCATTCAACATTATATTTTTTCTTTGCTTCGATAATTTATTTTATTATTAAAAAATATTTACAAATTATAAAATAATGTAATGATCTGAATCGAAAAACATTGACAACTATAAAGCAGTAGTTTTATATAACAAGTAAAACTTTTTTTTATTTTTTGTACTCACTGTGAATGAATATGACATGAATTATAAATTATGTGTTGATTATTTAAAGTATCCCGCATACCTAAAGCCATACCATAAATGGTTACCTAGTATTTTCCTATCATTCATTTACTTTTTGCAACCAAGGCAACACTTGCCATAACGTCAAATGCGAATGTCCGTACAGTCCGCGTTCGGTAAGAATAACTTAAAATGGCGAAAAAAACATACGATCTTTTATTTAAATTGTTATTGATCGGAGATTCTGGTGTCGGAAAAACCTGCATTCTATTTAGATTTTCTGATGATGCATTTACCACAACATTTATCTCTACAATAGGTAAGTGGTATCCTTGTCACGAACAAGGGTGGGTTTCTTTCAATCAATTTTACAAATACGAAATTATCCAGTACCCGCGCCGTGAGCGCGCTTTTATTTACATGCGCAATTTCGACAGTCGTAGCGGTTTATTTTTGGTCGCCCTACATCTTTCAATTAATTGTGTCTCACGATACTATAACCACTGCCATTGTGTGTTATTATTGAGTTAATTGTTAAGGACTTTGGTCTGACAGCGATCAATGCTATCGTAAGAAACTTGTTAATTTGTGTGTATTTTTTCACGACCAATTTGTTTTCGTTTCTGCAAACGAAAATCTTACGAAAATAATCCACCATTGTTTGATAGTATAAAAAACTGTTGGCTGAACAAGACAAACCTAACCAACTGTCATTTTTTTTTAATTTTATTCATAAAGGGTTTTTCAACTCTTTTTTTCATCCAATCATGGAACTTTTACACATGCCGAACTTATACCTCATTCCTTATTGTTTGTCTTGAGTTTTTTTTACATATATACTTCTTGTGTATTATTTGCGGAATTATACAGTGGTTAACCAATTAATTGTGTGAAACAATGCTAGGTTATTTACTTCTTCAAGTAGTATACCTACTTACTCCAAAGATGTCTGCAATTCTCTATGGAATATCATTGTTTATTTTATAAACCTTGGTTAAATACCCTGTACCTATTATGCTAATTTGTAAATCCCACCATGTGATAAAAATGCAATATTGTGATGTTCAGTAATTTATTTTCTAAGTCATGTATTTTATATTGATATTTAAACTTCATCCGCAACACTTCAATGTCTAATTTCTCTGATAACGGATTCTTATTAAAACATTATCCTTATTAATTATTATTATTATTCCCAGTATTTGCTTTTCAACTTGAAATAATATTTTCTTACCAAATATCATGTACTATTGTTAGCTGGTGAAAAATCATAAGAAACTAAAATCTAAACTTAACTCCACAATTATTTCTTATACCACTGGATAGGTTTTGCTCAGATAATGAGTATGTTCAACAAATGCTCTTGATAGTCCCGTATTGTAACACTCAAAAACTCTGATCATAGTACTGAATATTTTATTTTTCATCTCTTGGATATATAGCCTCACAAAAATAGTTTCTTGTGTTTCTAGATTCGAAAATTCTACTAGCCTTCAAGACTAGTTTTGAAAGAGAATTTTTCATTGAAATTTTACTACTTACAAATTAAAAATATATTATTTTTCTAACAGTCGACAGTTTTTTACACGATAAATAGTATGTATAACTAAAACTTCAATCTAATGTTTATAAGAAATCAAGTTATTTTAATGAAATCTGTAAACTTTTACTATTGTAAAAGAACATCAAAAGAGCATTTTTTGGCGTGCAGTGTACATCAATCTAGTCTGAAGTGTTAATTACAAGCGGGTGTATTTGGATTTTCCCTTTTTTACTGAAATACTCTTCATTAGGAACAAGAATTGTTAAAAAGAATGGCAAGCTTTGGCACATTTTTACTTTATTTTCAACAATCCTTGTTACGAAAGATGTACATTTCAGAAAAACTTTGAAATCTCATAACTAATAATTTCGATGTCATTATGTTACTGAGCATGAGAATTAATTGAAACTACTTTTTAAAAATGTATCACAAAAGAAGTCTTAATATCTGTAACAGTGTCATGTTTGGAATTGCAAAAACAATGCAGTTACTCCACAACAGGTTCTATTAGTTACTGACTTTTGTTAGTAACCAAATGATATAATCAAATTAACACTATCAAGAATTGGTGTGCATACTTAGCATCAATGAAATTAAATTCCCCATACCAAGTGTTCTAGGCTTTACTAATTTGCGTTGGTATTCCTAGCTTACCTAAGGCTCTCTCAGTGGGTAAAAAAAGAATACAAACATTTGAAAAAGTCTCCGCGTTGCTCTTAAAACTCTCATTTAAACAGCAGGATATGACCTTGAGCAAAAAAAACCATTTTATGACTGTTAGTGCTATAGTGGTCACAAAGCCTTGACGCTGAAGCATTTTCAGTGTACCTATATTAAATTCATCAAGGTTTCGATAAAAAGGAAGTCGTTCCGTTGAAAACACATTCAAAGTGTTATCAAATTTGTATTTCCTCTCATAATTTCTATATGCGTTTCTGTTATCTTTTATCACACATTTTACAAAATTAATGCCCTATGAATTTATCGTATTGTGAAAAGACCCTGTCACCATAGGAAAAAAATTATATAAATTATTTGTTTACAACTGATGTATATACACCCAATTAAGTCTTTGATTTAACACGAAAAATTCAAATTTCAAAGGCTTATTAAAAATTCTTCTTGACACGTATATCATTGTTCCTTATTATTTAGCAACTCGTGTGCAATATTGCATTATATCACTAGGATTTTGCAATCAATAAGTAACAGAATACACATATTTTGAATGACAATATCATCTATTTATTGTAAAGCTGGAAGCCGGGCTTTGATGAAACAAAACAAATCACCCACTGTAGACTGTAACACGTAATGTGTATTGACTATTTGCTACTCAAATCTTGTAGGATGGTATTTGAATCTGCCATTACATTATATGTCTTTCATCTACCTCAAACAGGCTCTCCACTGTTCTTCACCGGCATGTGTACATCCTATTACAAGCCAAATATTACGATTGTATTAACCCTTTCACTGCCAAGACTTTTTTGCTCTTATGAATCGCACATTTGTGCGTCAAATTGCAAAAAGGTTCAGAGTTCAACTTTAAATAAATAGTTTTTTTTTTGTATTGTATTAGCTACTGCCTAAGATATCTCTACTTTATCGATGGAACACATAGAAATTAATATTTATACACTGATGGGCGCTTGGCAATGGAGGCCGCTAAGCATAGCGTAAACCAGTGCACGCTTTTGGCATTGAATCGGTCAAATTAGTTTGACTGAGAATTGTAATATTCTAAATGTGGCGCTAAAGCTAAAACTTATTTATTTTATGTTTTAGGCATAGATTTTAAAATTAAAACAATAGAACTACGAGGTAAAAAAATCAAGCTGCAAATATGGGACACAGCGGGACAAGAAAGATTCCACACCATCACAACATCTTACTATCGAGGCGCGATGGGAATTATGCTCGTATACGATATTACCGATGAAAAAAGCTTTGAGAATATAGTTAAATGGCTACGAAATATAGATGAAGTGAGTATCCTTACAAAATCATTGAATATCCACTGTACATACTTAATTATCACATTGATTATCGACTCTAAAACCGAATCTGTCTTCACCGCTTCCAATAAACGTCTCAACTCCTGCTTATCTTCCATCTCTCGGTTCCAAAGATCTTGTGATTCTTCCAAATTCTACTACTGTTAAGGCCTTCTTACATCTTCGACAGTTGAATATTCTCGATCGTATCTATTAATACACGGATGGTGTAATGCAATAACCAGTTATCTACCAAAAATATATGTTTAAAATAAAGTTTTCTGTAAATTTCATTTAAAGTTCATATCTGTCAATGTAATGTACGGGCAACAAACACAATTTTAAAAGTCTCATAGATGGCAATCCTGACCAAATTTTCCAACAGTTGTTTCTGCTTATTGTTGAATTCATATTCATCTTGGCGCTTCAATGAAAAAAGCAAAGAGCCAAAAAAAAATTACGATTGTACTTACTTGTACAACTGCAAGAGTAAATTGGTTCTCTTATAATATTATGTGAGCTATTCGCATCCCTAGATCTAAGCTGGAATTAGTATTCAGTTCTCTTTATCGGTAATCAAACGCACACAACCACTGTTTTTTAATAGTTGACATTCACCTTAACTCATTAACTGTTTTACATACATCATTGATGCCTACAATCAGATAGCATATCTGTGAGCAAAAGGACGCTAAGTTTTAGGGTCAAAATACCCAGGCTGCATTAGCGAAGATTTTTGAAAGATGATTTGTTTTCGATATTTTTATTAAATTACCCTTTTTGTGAAACTTCTAAAACCACTTTTCCAATGTCAATCTGTGTACAAGTTTTTAACATCCTTTTCCGCTTATAGATTTATACGCTATCACCAAACACTGCAAAAAGCAACCTTATTTTTTCTTTTATAGTATTAGTATGATGACTTAAGACTATCGTAAGTGTTTTTTTCTGTAAATATAGACTTCCTTATCTTGTACTGGTTTTTTTTCAATTTTAGTGCTCAATTTCAAACATACGAATTTGTTGCCAATTTTATCATTCAAACATGTTCATATTGAAGCTTAAATAATTATATGTGATATCAAAATATATATATTCCAATTCTTCTGTGACTTGATTCTGCCAGGGTAATTAACTACCAACTCCAATTCGTGAAATCATGCCGAGTCTTTAGCTGAGTGGTCTACGTCGTTGGTTTCGGTTATATTGTTCACGCGTTTGAATATCGGTAGGGACAGTTTCATAAATTAATTTCAGAAGGTATTGATGTCAGTGATGTTTACAATTCCCTCTGACCCGACCTAATCTCAAAACATGGACGTAGTGGAAGCGACATGCTTACCACTAGCCATATCCTTTTAACGTTACTCTCTTTGAAAAAAAATAGCTGAATCACAAAGTAATAAGCAATTTTCGTAAAAAAACTTCTGTTCATATTCTTCTCATTGAGAGTGGACATGGATTAAAACAATGCGGTGAAACTTGTATATTATATAATATCAAAAACTGAAATGTATTCCTTGGGTCACTAACCTTTTTCTCAAATATAAAGTCACAAAATTAAATATTTATTTATTTTTCAGCATGCAAATGAAGACGTAGAAAGGATGATTTTGGGAAATAAATGCGATTTGGAAGACAGAAGAGTTGTCAGCAAAGCCAGAGGAGAAGCTGTAAGTTTTTCTATTTTAATTCGCCTGACCAATTATGACATTTTTAACTGCTTTGAAATGCTGCACTTCACAGTTTTAATGCCGATGCTATTTTCTATATTGTTGATAAGCATTGGAGCTCAAAAAATAGATCTATCATAGTTTTGTTTTCGTAAAATAATCAACTACGAAATGAATTTTTATTTTCGGCAACTTCTTTTTATTTTTATAGGAAAATATGAATATTTTGTCTAAAATTGAATATTTAGAATAAATTAACTATTTATGCATATGACTTTATTTTTTTTATTCGAAAATATTTGGACGATTATTAACATTTTTATAATACAATTATGGATATGAATTTTTTTTTATAAAATTGGTACGAGTGATTTAGCATATACACTCATCTCTTTTTTACACAATTTCGAAAGAACAAATACCATATTTTCATGAGTTATTTGTTCTACCACGAGATTTTACTCTTGCACAGCGCAACCGCTTGAACGGTTTCATATTACTCACTATACGTACACTTGCACTTGAAGACTGTGTTGAACATATGATAAATTCCAGTTATATTTAACCTCTCAATGTTCAAAAACAAAAAATCAAAGTGTGCTTAACACAGCAATACTGACAATCAATTCGGGGAGCATTGAACTTTACAGAACGATACAATTAATGCAAAATTTTAATATCATGTCGGTGAGGCGAATCTTTTACAGATGTCCACATTTTAATTTTCAGATCGGAAGGGAATACGGAATATCATTTATGGAAACATCGGCAAAAACAGATATGTTCATAAGTGAAGCTTTTTGTCAATTAGCAGAGGCTATATTGGAAAAAACAGCCGGAAGGGAAGCGGGAGACACCCAGGACAGACTCCTGGTGGAGCGCCGGACCGAACGCCAGGGATCCGGTGGAAGAGCCTGCTGCTCTTAAAGCCTGCGTTAGTTTCTATCCTGTGCCGTCTTGAGGTTTCAATATTTCTCATTCTCATGTGTTGCTAGTTAGCTGAAAAGTGCGTAAGTCGCCGGAGTTGCCAAGTGTCGATGTTTCACTTTTTTAAAATCATCTGTCGAATAAATACTTCATACCTTTCAAAACATTTTTTTTTTGTCGTATTGATACCTAGATGACGCATTACAGGGTGACTGAACTTTAACAATTTCTCATTTAATATAAACGCAATGAACAAAATATTATCTCATGTACTTTTTGTTATTATTCCAAATTTATAAACCTATTTATTTTTTTCATTGTTCTTTCGCAATGTTTTTTTTTTGACATACACTATGTAGCTAGGGTTTCTATTTTGAAGGAAATTAAAACTACTCTCAGACTTGTCGACATAAGATTACTCGATTTTACTAAAGGAATGCTGTTTGCGTATTGAAAATGTACATAGGCTTCATTCATGCATACCATTGTGATGTGCGCAATAATCATCCCGGACCGTAGATATAATTTTAATGATGCACGTCGTCCCGCCAACGTCACTAAATCGACGGGCATTCTCACTGAACAATTTTTTACTGAATTATGATAAAACCAGGAATATTAAAAATTTACTAATAAGGAGGAAATAGAGTTTAAATATTCGTGATGAAAGAATTTTTCGATCACAAATGTTATAACTAGAGGGCGTTCTGTAATCGCCGCATTACTTAGTCTGCTTTGATAACTAACTGTTTGAATTTTTTCAAGCAAAAGTTTATTTCCTTTGTAACTTATTGTATATGTAATTGATGTGCACAGTTCTTTTTAAACAATGACGCATAGAGTACTTAATTCAACTACTCTTATTTCACGGTGCGAATTAGCAGTTATTAAATGTCAATTTTTCTAAAATCGCAATGCAGCAATTTTAAGTTTTCCGTTTAAAATAATTCTATCCCCTTCGTGTGGAGCACGGTCAAGTTTTGTTTATCAGTCTAGGCGACCATCCAGTACCTCCAGATCATATCTACATCGTTTGTCTTTCAGGATACTTTAATTTCAACAGTCTGCAATGTACACAAGCAGTAACATAAGTAATCGCTCCGACTGCTTTTTAGGACATTTAAATTCAATTCAATTTAAATGTCAAATTTATGCAAAAGCAATCACAGCGAAAAGGATAAAAGATGTTTTTTTTTAAATATGAAGTAATGTTAAATATGATTTCAATGTATAGTATACCATGTGTAAATGTGTATTTTTGTTTATTTTATACTCTATGTGTCCCTGTGTATGTGTAATATGAATATATTATGAAATTATTAATTTTAATGCATTATTTGCCGCAGTCGTTCAATCGTAGATGCTGATCACTTACTATAATTATTCTTATATTGTATCTTAGTATAAAACCAGATCGGTGATGTTTGTCTATAGTAGTTTCCCTACTAGTGGCTATCTTATGTAACAGTGTTAAATTTAATCTTCTATATTGTATACCTACTCAATAAAACAATATTTTCTAACGTACATCTACTTAAAATGGTAGCTTTGAATTATGTAAATTTTTGATTTACCAGCAATTTTTTCTTCCAAAGTATGTATTTAATTATATCATGGACAATGTCACATAATACATAGTACGAGTTATGCATTATATTTCAATCAATGATTGCAAAATGGCGTCATGCTCTTTCTTGTGTTTTCCGGCCTTATCTCATTTTTAATAAACATCTTAACATCTTTATCCATTTCTTAACCTGCTTGGCGATGTGAGGTTTTTAGCACAGTCAAGTGCAAGTGGAGAAGGCTACCGCCTGTTGCGGCAGATCTGGAAAAGCGACCAAAAACCTTAGCGCCTAAAGGAGTTTTATAACTATTGCGGACAAATACAATCTCGCCTGGGACAAGTATAATATTTTTGCCAACTCTGCCATACTACTAAAAATGTGACATTGGTTAACCTTACCATCTTTTGTAATCGCTAATCATTTTTCAAGTAGGTGTAGGTATCATTTGCCTGTGTAAATTTTATAGGCGGTCAATCTTGGATTGCAATATTTATATTTTAGCTTTATTTTTCGTCATCTATAAGAGTTTTATTTTTATATCTATAAAGTTATTTCTATAATGCATAATAATTAGAATAACTCTACGAAAGTACTAAATAATAATTCTAGTTTAAATGTTTGTACGAGAAACGAGAACAGGATAAGTTTTTATATCAGTTTACGACACATTTTGTCCTTAATATTGATATTTCTATATTCTTTTGTAAATGGAAAAAAAATGTAGTTTTGATCAGTACTGTTTTATCTTTTTGTATTCAATTTACAACTGTTACGCTAATCGGTCAAAAGTCATCTGTTGCTATTTTATTGGCATAGTAAATAAATGAAAAGTATATTGTGAATATTTTCTTTATTTTAGACATGCTTACATGAAACTGTAGGAATGTTGTATATTTATTCTTTGTACACGTAACTTTTTATATAATGACGGTTCTTAAATAAATCAAAAGTTGACATTGGTTTTTTTCAGTAGATCTCTTTTAGATACCAGTTTTTAATATACTTTTCTGGGCTAAAAAGTGAGATATGTTACCATACTTATTTGTGATCCGAAGTTTTCTTAAAAAAATAATTACACACCGAATGCTTTTTATTGTGGTTGTTAGAATATGATTGTGAACATAATTTAAAACGATGATAGCTTAAGAAATTTTCATTCGAACCGTACGCTTCCAGCTTTAATTTTTTTAAACTCGTGAGGTTGCAAGCCTGTCAACATCTAAAACGACAATTATATGTGAAAATTTTGTATATTATTTGCTGTTAAATACACCCTTTTGTAATTCACTCTCTTGTATTCTTGGTACCTTAACCCGTGTGAACCCTCTTAATTGGTCAGCAGAGACTTAGGTCCAGTCGACGGGAAGATCTTAAATTTCTCTACGCTGCAGCAGAACGTGTAACCGTAAACAGGACGGTCGTTGTTTTTACCCTTGAGCAGTTGACGAAGCCAAGTTATCTGCGAGCAATCGCCGGTGCAGAACCTTTCGCTCGATATCTGTTCTACGCTTATGAAAGGATTATTCATCACGACCACGGCGACGGCCTGATTCTTCTGCTCGTCGCTCACGACAGCCCAAACGTACTGCGGCACGGGGATCTTATCTTCGTCTCCGAGATGCAGCTTGATATTCTTGCCTTGCGCGTTGGGCAACGAAAGAGTTCCGTGACTACCGAAGACGACTTCGATATTATTTTTCTTGCCCTCGGCGAGCGATTTGATATCGTTTAACAAACGCTGCCAGTTTCCGTGGGCCACTTTATCCCAAAGACTGACAATGTTTGTCGGAAACTTTTCAACGTCTTGCAGTTGTTGACTGTATAAATCTTTGGAAATCAACTTCACGGCTACCAACGATTCTTCCGGCATATCTGTCAATAAAAACTTCAGAGTTCTCATCGCGGCTCTCTGCGCTGTCAGAATTTTAATTCTGTGAGTCACTTCGGTGTTGCTCGGTAAATTTGCTTTGTTTTTAAGTTTCGGATCGGTTTCGATATTTTTCGATAAGACAACTCTCGCAAAGGCGGGAGTATCTTTTTCAAAATCGTAGCAAACCTCGGCGAGCTTGATGTGCGAACCTTGCTTGCTGTCAAAGAATTGATAGTTTATTCCCCGATGAGGGGCCACGCATCCGGGAACGTCGTTTTTAACTTCTTCGACCACTCTCAAGTCGCAGTTTAAATCTTTGAACTTTTTCATGGTGCCGTCATGTTTCACCTTCAAATTGTCATCGGCGCAGGTGACTGACAAATTATGGCGGTCTGGATATTTCTTGAACAGATTGTCGTGGCAATACAAAGATGCGTCTTGACCGTGAAGAATCTTTATTTGGTCGTTTTGCGTCGGATATAGTTCATTATCCGTATTGTACACGAACGGTCTAAAAAGTGGTGTCTTCTCGATGTCTGACAAATACAGAATGCATGGTTCTGAAAGAAAATGCAAATCATAAATTTTGTTTATATGTAAATATAAAACATTCATAATTATTTATTATCATTTATAAATATTAAAAAAATACTGAAATGGATCATAGGAATCGAGAAGAGAAGAATAGGGTTTATGACTACACGGAAGATATCAATATTATATAAATATGTAACTTGGACTATCATATACATAAAATTTATAGACACCTTATATGATCGACTTATGATGAATCCTTTAAAAAGCTTTAACAGTGTAAGTAGAAGACCCACTGTAATTTAGCATATTTATGCAGGAAGCAGATACAAGCACTCTGTCTCATGCACTAAATATTTTGTAAATAATCAATCCAGAACCAGCTCGTGTTACTGTATTGAAAATATTGTGGGCAGAAGATAAAACTGACATTTATGATTGTGTGGAGCACTATAAATTGTTTTTTTTTTGCCTAGATCTGGATTGTCTGTATAACTATGTTCAATTTGATAAAATCATTTATTTTTTATCGGTTTACATAATTAGTTACATAACCAGTGAAATAAAGTTATGAATTCTAATTTTATGTAAAAAAAAAAATTCGCAAAGATATTACCGAATATACCGAAAACATTTATTGCTTACTGATCCAATTAATCGTTTATTGTAAAATGAAAAAGATAATACATCGATTGACAGCTGCCGCCAACATGCCATGATTTGACAAATATAATGAACATAGTACATGTAACAACAAATGAGAGAAGTAATGTCAATTATTTTTAATAGAGAAAAAATATTGTTTAAGAAAAAAAAATCTAAAAAGCAATATACAGTGTTCTAGTACATCTAGGTAAAGCATTGATCAGCCAAACAGGCAGAACAAGTTATAAGAAGAAAAAAATGATTGGGAACATGTAAATGTATAGTATTGAGAATATCAGGATTATTAATTCACCCCCGAAGGAAAAGATATAGCAATGTATCATTTCAACTACTTGTATTTTTAATCTGTTAAAATTATTATAAAAATATTTAATGCGTGTAATGCTATATGCAAATTTAATATATAATACACAATATACATGGATCGTAGAAGAGAATCATAAAAATACTTAAGCCACAACAACTGATGATAAGATTTAGTGATGTTTTATCTGTCTAATAAATTATTTTAATGATCATTACATTCAGTCGAGATGAGAGTGAAATAAAAATGATAAACACATGACATCAATACTGTTTGACTGCAGAATCAAGAAAATATTGTCAATTAATTTGGTTTTACTATCTCAAATATTTTTTATTTTAGCGTGATAGGCTTATGAATGAATAACACAAATCTTCACTAAATATATATAATAATGAATCAACATGGTATATGACCTTGAAATTATTTCAAATTATCAAGTATGCTGTGGTATGATTGATAGGTTACAACTGAATCTATGATAAATCTTACCATTGCAATATACTTCAACGAAGGAAATGCACAGTACGGCGAGTACAAAAAAATGTAATGGTAAAGTCATCTTGAATGAACAGTGTCAGTAAAACTAACTCCAGCTTCCTTTATTTGGTGTATTTAAATGTTTAGCTAGGTATGCGGTATCAATGTTATTTTTACAAAGAAATATTTCGTAAATTATAATTACTTGTTTTCGTTAAAATTAATTCTCATGAATCGGGAATGTGAGACCAGTGCTTTTCAACTAAAACAAAAATTGAGATTGTTTTGTTTATTTTTATTCAACATTTAAAAATAACTTACCAGTCTTCATTATAATCTCATTATTACATTATAAAATATAAATCATACAATATGATAATAAGTTATAGAGAATACATTTAATATAATTGCTCATTGCCAGTTACAATGACATTTGCAACAGAATCTTTCAATGTTGGTTGATTGAACAACATTGCTTTTATCAGACAGCATTTAGAACTCAGCATTATAAGTAATTTTATAGTCCCTGCTTTCTCTTGCCAAAAATTTACAGCCACATACAATGAATTTAATAATTATAATCACTCAACTCCACTGCCATCGGACTAAAATGAAAACTGAAAGGCAACTAAAAATACATTTCAGACTCGTTTAATACACTGGCTTTGTGACATTACCATGAATTGAATATTGCAATCCTTACTATTGATACACGTGGTTTTCTTATTGGTGTTAGCTGGGGCTTTGATATTTTCATCATTATTGGAGAGTAAGCAATTCTGGTATAACTTAACAGATAATAGATAATGTCAATGCAACAAGGTTGTTGTGCACTTTTCAATGAAAATGTTAATTGGACAATAATATTTTAAATAACTTCCAGCAGGGTGCATATTTTTCTCAATAATCTTATCTTGCTAGACATAAACACATACCAAATCAAAGAGCTTATGGCGTGACGTTCTTTGATTGTGAATAAAAATTATCTGGATACATTCTAAGATTTTCATCATTATGCAAACTGCCCCGTCGGAAGAAGATTGAATAGGACGAAACAAGTCTCGCAGTACCTTCTCTTTAATCAGATTTTTTACAAAACCTTTCACTATGGTTAATTAATACATCTTATTGACTGAGTCTAACGTGGCAACGATGATGTTGCCTAATTCCTTTACAGTGTTTTCATGACTTCAAAGCATCGAACATTCAGCACCTTATAAATTAACATTAGGGGTCAACATTTAGTGTCATTACAACGTGCTTAAGTTTAATGGAAAAATAGAGAAAAACTATCGTGCTCTTAATATAATTCATAAATAAAACACTGAATAAATTTCATCTGAAGAGAATTCTTAACAACATTGCTAACATAAAATTTTATTTTTTTCGCATTATCAGTTCTTAATGTTAAATAAATAAATAGGTTTTTCTAATAAAGTCATTAGTCAGTTTTTAGAATAGATTACAATATCTGCTAGATTTTCTTCGGAAGTACAAAAGTCTTCTCAGTATTGATTTGACATACCAGTTCGCCAGAATAAATATTATCACAATATTATTTACATTCGTAAAGGTTATCATTGTGAGACAGATAAAGGGGTTAGAGTGCAAACAATAACATGATCATTACATTCAGTCGATTGTATCAGTACAGAACGCAGCATCAAAATGAAAGTTCTCGTTATTCCTTTATTTTTTTTGTGTTTCAAGCTAATTTTATCACAATGTGAGTGACAACATACACACCTACCGTTTTATAATACAATTAGAATCATTAAATATAACTGTCTTGAACAGCTACCAAATTATTTGGTTGCCATTCTCGATTTGATCAAATCGATCATTCAATTATTATTTTGAAAATATCGTAAAATTAATAACAACTGTAATGTGATTCGTGTATATTGTTTTATGTATATATTTTTGAGAATTCGTGTTTTACCAAGGCTTGAAAACAATTTTTTAATATTGTTCCTTAAAACATCTCATTTCAATGTTTGAATGTAGTTGGACGCCATATTTATGAAAAATATTTCAGATATTGATATAAATTATATTGCTCAATGAAAACCATCTAACAAAATATTTATTTCGTTAACTTAAAGATACATATCTAAAATCATCAAAATTAAATTGTGTTTGAATTAATATGTATAATACTGCTAATCAATATAAATACTGTTCAACTTACTAGGAAAGGATTGCCACTTAATTATTTTGAATTCTATTGAATATTTTATAGACGCGGGGGAGTTAAATTCATATTTGGTTTTCTTATCTTACTTTTTATAGGTTTCTGTATACACATACTTAATGACTCCAATAACATTCAAATATTACCAATTTCATGTAAACTCTACTAATGATATTGCTCAACAGCTCTTATTGTGATTGGCTAAGACAAACTGTGAATAACAGTAATGGTATTTACATCAGGGCTGTGTAGTTGCAGTCAGGTGTTTTGTCTGGAGTCAGAGTCGCAAAAATCTTAAGACACCAACCCATTTAAAAAATATATTTAACAATGTGTATAATAAACCACAAGGAGTCTTTAGTGTTGCCACTGCATGCTGGCTGACTGAAGATGATCTGATGATATACATATATGTAAATTAAACAGAAATAATTGAAAAAATCAATTCAGAGTCAGAGCCATTTTTTTTACTTAACTCCACTGCATGATTTAAATTTTGTGCAAGAGTGGGATTTAGACCAAATAAACTTTTTGATCTTGTGATTCGTTACATTTCTATTATAATGGTCAATACTACTTTTGAATGTAACAAAAACTTATCATTAGAAAGGTATATTTTAAATGAATAAAAAAATCAAAATGCTTTAATTTGTTCATTTAGGTATCTGCAGGGTTTCTTGCAAGTACTAAATGCAATTGAGTTTGTACTGGTAAAAGATTGCTTAAAAAATATCTGTATTTTGCTAATGTGATCTAACCACTGTTTTGTAATGTTTTCAGCACCCTGCATCATAGATATTGACTGTGAAGATTGCCATCCAGATAATTTGCCAACAGTTCTGACTCACACAGCCCGCAATAACATATTGACGATACCCCATAATGATTTGGTGTTTTTTCATTGTAACCAAGCGAAATTCATACTGTACCCTGACAATAATTTAATCAATTCGACATGCGTAAACGGAATGTTTCGTACAGCCGGTGAAATGAAATATCTCAGCGATCTGGGTTGCAAAGCGGACTTCCTCGAAGACATCTCTCATCAAGTAGACTTCTGCGGAAGTCCCTACCAAGGCAGATCATACCAGTACTTTGATTACAGCGCGTCCAGAACGCTGCACTTGGTCGAGGTATGCTACGACGTCGAGAAGGGCCGCACTTTATTTACGCACATGACATTTTCAAACGGAAACAACATAGTCAAAAACAACCACGTGGATAACCAACATAAATTAAGCATGTTGGGAAATTTCAACAAAATGTTTGACGATTCAAACAAAATTGAATCGGAGAAAGTCTACGGAAACTACTACACGATGGACATAAACGTAAGAAACAAAATGAAGATGAACAGGTTTTATTTCGATGACCAAGTTTTAATTCCGACCAAATTGATGCCGGCCGAATATTTCGAAAATCAAAACGGAAGAATAACAAAAGTCGTGTCCAACAAGGTGGCCGTGTGGAAGAGCGTAGCGAACGGAAATTTAAAAAATCTGCAAAAAGATGTCGTCACCGGGTTCAAAAAAGAATCGAACGATTCGATTGACGTCTACGTCGGAACCCACGGAACAATGTCGGTTCAGACTGAAAACGCTCAAGTAGATCTGCATCTTAAGCCCGATAACAAATATCCAGTTCCCAAATATATTTGGACTGTCATTTACAACAGAAGCAAGCGTCAGGCGATTTCAATAGTGATAGTAAACGATCCATTCATTTCTATAAGTGAAATAAAAAATGCTGTTTTTTGCCCGAGTTTCTGCAACTCTATTTCGTGGTTGAATAATTTAAAAGCGAACAGTAACTATGAGCGTCCGGCGTACGGTCTCGTTTTCTGCTGCGACATTCAAGCCTTTTCGAGCGTCGTGAGAGAGACCCCCAATATACAGACTCAAGTGTACACAGGAGATCAGGGACGCTTGAAGAACTCTTTACCTTGAAGTCATTAGTTACATCAGCGGCGGGACGTCTAAATTATCGATGAATTCTGAAGAAGGAAGCTTTTCTTTTGGAAAAATCGATTGTAAATGTGCTGTTTTTTCTTTTGTTGATGTGAATCTCGTAAAATCCAAGATTTCGCAAGAAGATCCGATTTCTAGAAATTCTCTTCTGTTAAAATCATAAATACAATAGAATAAGCTTATTTAATATTATTAAAACAAATTAGTACAATTTCGAAACGTATATTATTATAGAGTGAAACATCAGTATACCTTCCATCGTTGCATCTTTCCGCTATGAATTCAGAATTCTTTGAATTTCCTGTTGTTGTCTTTGTAACAATTTGTTTTCTTTGAATATCATTATCGATGATTCCGTTTTGCAGTTTTGGCATCGTAATAACCAGATGACCTGTAATTTTTGACCTTCTCGCCGTTGACTCACTCGTGTTGATTTCTTCGGGTAGACATATTTGAAATATTTTTGTCTTAATTGTCACCCTTACGTACAACGGTTGCACATCAACGTCAATAAAGCTTGTATCTAAATATCTAAAGAAAATATGGAAATTACAATAATCGATGAAGTGACATTCTTCAATTTAACTCTGAGAGAATATTGATATCAAGAGTTGTGGAAATCATTCATATCATTCACATTCTGAAAACAAGCTTTTTCATATTTCATACTGAATTTTTTATATGTTGTATTTTGATATTTAGTATTGGAATAAATAACCATTTATGACATCATTCGTATGGAAGTGTACAAAATTTGGATAATTCAAATTTGAAAGCCATGCCCTTGTTCGATGTCTGAAATTAAAGACACCAGATGGTATGATTTTCTCGGATTCAATGGGTCAAGCGATTCTTTTTAACAGAATACATTTGATTTTGTAAGCCAGAAAAAAGTAAATACAGAAAAAATCTTAGAAAAATCAAATCAATTGGAATTTGATAGGAACAAAAAGCCGATGAATTCTTAGGTAGAAATTCCATTAATGACATGCTTATAAATTTGTATCTAAGTACATGTACACATAATGTAAATGGCTAATCATTGGATTACATCTTATTCTCCTAACCTCATTCTTGACATTACTGTACAACTCATAATAAGTTCATGAAATGTTCAATGTAAACATAATTACACTTATAACACTTTTGTATGAGTTTCCGAATTAATTAAAACCCCAGACAGTCAAATGTTAATGCTCGACTATCATTTTTCTTAATGAATTAGCGTCAGATTGGAAATTCATACCTTTGTAATTCATTTTTAAATGGATTCATATTGAAGAAAATGAATGTTTTCAAAACATCCCACCCACCTGTACAGAAATCAGTAAGCTTACCACTCATACTATCTTTACTTTGTTATTTTATTAAATTATATAAGGGCTCCAAACGGTGGATATGGTTTTTAAGAAATAATCAAAAATGTCATAATGAAATCGATCATTCCAATATTATTCAACTATCTTCAATATTTTTGTATTATCCGATTGTCAGAATCTATAAATATGAATGGAGAAAAAAGATTAAAAACATACTTATAAACAGATATGTCCAAACAATATTCATGAAGACGTTCATCACTGAAGACAAAAGGTATATGAGGTTCATTTATATTGTACGCCCTTCCGTCTGGAGCGAACATTTGTCGCCTGCGCTTTTCAAGTTTTTCAGGTGGCTTATTAATATTCTTCTTTATTTGTGTTTGGTGATCCATTTCGATACGAGTTTCAGGACAATGCTCACTTTTTTCACTCCAAAATCTTTAAAAACAAATTGTGTTATACAAATTATTTATGAAATTTTAACGACTACCAAAAATTTCATTACGCTTTCACTTGCCTTTTGGTTCTTTCTTCATCATCAATGGTCTCGTCGATGTTTGCTAGTTTTTCTCTGTGTTCTTTTGCCAAACGTATTTTCTGACTTTCACGTTTCGTCGTGTATTTTTTTTGCTGTGTAAGAATGTCTCGTTCGATTTGATCTAAAGTTTGAAATGCTGCCATTCTTTCAGATCTTTTTATTTTATTGTTATCTAAAACTTCCAACTGGGGTAAAATACAAATCGTATACTCCTTATAGCCTTTGTAATCTGAAAATTTTTTCAAACGTAACAATGACAGCACTATGTTATAAAAAACTTAAGAAAACATTCAAAATGCTCAGTTCAATGAGACGTTACATAAAAATTATGATAAAGTCAAATAGTTGAGTATTTACCAGTGCAAGGATTTCCGTTCATGAAGAGATGCTTCAGGTTATAGTTATATTTTAAATTTTCTAAGCTACTTAGTTCTCCTATAAAGTTTAATGTCAAATCCAACTTTTGGAGTGATTCACATCTTTCTAAATTCTCAATTTTCTCAATATTGTTAATTGCTAAATTGAGATATTCAAGACCTTTCAATTTATTCAAATTTTCTGAAACAAAATTATAATAAGAAAAGTGCTAGTCTTTGCCAATTATTAATACACCCAATTTTTCTTGTGTAAGTATTATTATATGTTATTTATACCTATTTTGGATATTAGGTTTGATTGTAGTAGGAGTATTTGCAATTTTGGGCACCAATCTTGAATGAACTCTATTTTTTCAATACTCTCTTGATGAAGAGATATCTCCTGCAGCGGCGCCAGCTGCTTATCATGATGCTCCGCACGCTTTCTTACCAAGTCTATTGTAACTGTAACAAAAAAAAATTACTCAAATCATATCTGATTATTTAAGATAGGATTTTTTAACCCTATGCCCGTGGGCACACGTTAAAACGCGCAGAGTTATTTTAACACGCAGAGCTATTTTCATGCGCTTTCATAAAATATCTTATAACAAATAATTGATAATTGCTTACAATCCAGATAATCATCTTACACTCCCAACTTTGGAAAATTATTTAGTAAAATGCATTTTCAAAGATTGCAGCACATAATTGTCCTTTATTATTTTTTACTCATTATTGTTTAATCTCTTTTTATTTTGTAATGATATATAGACATCTTTATGTAAATAAATGTGTAATTTACCGATCGATAATAATAATTGAGTAAAAATATAGTAATTGTAACACATATTACTGAAATCGTGTTTTTTAGAAATCTGGCGTGCACTCGCCATCTTTCACCTTTTATCCATGTCTGTAATGAGTGATACATAGATAAATTTAATACCAAAGTATAGATTTATTTGGAGTACATAACATGCTTCACAATGGGACCTGACATGATTAAAAAATAAAATAAATCTAAATTATCATTATTATCATTTTAAACCTGTCAAAAGTAAAAGGCAGTCAGTCAGGATGAAAAATCAATTACAGTTTTTTTTTTTAAATATTTAAATGTTTGAACCATGATACTAAAACAATAAGATTCTTGAAAGTAAAACTGTTTAATATGTCAAGTTGCTCTTACTAACCCAAAAATAAGCCAAAAAATGAGATGCTTCAGTGGTAACGCAATTACATTACCATAAATCCAGGATTTTAATCACAACTTACACATTTGCATAAATTATAATCAATGATATATAAAATTCAAATAATATAGGATTTTTTACTGAAAGTACATATTTTCTTGTCAACTCATGAACAAAGTTTGTTTTACAGTGTATTATATATATATAATGTAGGCGAAGTTTAATATGATATATCTGAAAAACTAATGATTTTGTTATATGAAAAGAACTTACCATACACCATTATACTGAATAAACTTGTGATATACAGTAGATTTGTTTAAAAAATCGTATTTATAATATTCCAAATGAATGATAACTACAAAATCTTTAATATTTTGTCTACGGTAACCATTTTATTATGATGATTTCCATGGTAACTGTGTCAATAATTTATTTAAAGGTTTTTTGATTATGATTATGCATTATCTCAGATTTTGAAATGGTTGTTATTAGAAAAAGCATCAAAGTATTTAGTTCTAAAAGAGTTTATTGTTTATTACTTAAAAATCAAAAGGACAATACATGGCATTACAGCTTACGCCAGTTCACCACGCACTTGACAAATATAATAAAAAAAAAATAGTAAATAAGTACATAATAATATAATGCAACAGCACATAATAAAAATCAATACATAAAAATACTTAAATACAAAATCAATGAATAAAAAAGTAAAACATAGAAAACAGTTCACAAATATTGTTACTAAAAATGTTCACTTCTCTAGGCAATGAGTTGATCAGTCAAACAGGCGTTGGAACCGACGACTCATACGTCCTTCGCGAGGAAAAAGTTTTCAGAAACAAAATTTTCTGGTTAATGTTTCGCCTTTGTAAGAACAAATTAAGAGCATGTAAGTTAATAGTCATGAGAATTTTTGGATTATTAACTCGGCCCCGAAGAAGAAAAGAAAAATGCTTTAAACTTGAAAACGATCTTCGAGCTTCAAGAGAGTGAAATGGTAGCATTCCTAAAAGAAATTTGGTGGGGTTATCGAATATAGTTGATAACTATTTTAGCTTTTTGACTAACTAACTGTTTCTGACAATGACGTGAAGCCGAAAGTATGAATATGTAATACTTTACCTTATTTATATGAGTGGTAATAACATGAATTTCCAGTTATAAATATTACTTTGCATAATAATAAAATAATATAAAAAAAATGTTATTAATTTTATCCAAATATGGATGTGCTACAAGTTTTAATAAGTGAGCAGCTAAGAATACAGCTAACTAAATAAAACAGCCATTAGGTATTGTTTTATGAAGTTTTGTATCTAATTGATTTTTTTGGACTATGGCCGCATTAGATCAATTCTTTTCTTAAGCTGTTTAATTTCCGTCATTTGCTTCAAACACATCACGTTCACTGTAAGATATAGGAATAGAATTTAGTGCATAAATTAAAACTAAAGGTTTATCCAGATATATCTTTTCTAAATGTATTCGCAAAATCCATGAATTATTTATCGTTGGTCTAACTGTAGTTTGATTGACATATTTCTAGTCTCCATTTTCCCAAATATCAACTGATTATCAATATTTACAAGGCAATATTTTTTCTCAAGTAGGAAGATTCCACGAAAACGCATATCGCATACAACATTTTTGATTTGCGATATTAAAGTTTGAATTTCGATCATTAAGGTCTAATTTTAACTGTGATAATTCTTGGAGGTTTATCAATAAATTAGATAAATCTATTAATCCCTGAAATTTCCTTTACAACATTATTTACCTAATGATAATTCTCATATGTGATTAGCACAATGCCAAACTATAATTAAAGAAAAATCTGTCAATAATTTTTTATTCCATTTTTACACCCTAACATCGCAGCAGCACCGTCACTTGCTACCGAAAATAAATATTTGTTTTATCTCATCTTTTAAGTTAGCATTAGCTACCTTTGTTTTTAATACAAAACGAATACAGCAATACCGTCTCGTTACTATTGACTCTTGATCCCTCCCTATTGATTTAAAACAAACGTCAGATTTTAAGGTGACGTATAGTACTACATAACCGTCAAATTGAAATCGGGGAATGTTGTTTACTTTTGTCCCGCTGTACATAAAACCTATAAAAGAAATACTTTGGCATTGCTATATTAACTGATACTCATTGAAGGCATGTAAATTGTGATTATTACCATCCATCAAATAGGAATGCGAGCTATGGGCCCCGTTTCGGGGCAAGCTGTCACATTGGCGAATAGCATTATCGGTGTCGGTATTTTAGCCATGCCGTTTTGCTTTAAGCAGGTAATTATATATCAATCGAAGTCCAGTATAACAATGTGCCATAAGAAACCTTAACATTGTCGTATCTTTCATTTTTCAGTGCGGAATTATTCTGTCTATACTCATACTCATATTGAGCGGGTTTATGTCGAGATTGGCATGTCACTTTTTACTGAAGTCAGCCACGATGTCGCGGAGGAGAAACTTTGAAGTTTTAGGTGCGTAGGTTTTTATTTAACATCGGATGCACGCGGCTATTTCTTGGCTATATTAAGAGTGACTGTTAACCCTTTGATGAGTATCAACGTACCCGTACGTTGGAGTAACTTGTCATCTATTATCTATTGCCATTCTCATATTTTTTATTGAATTTTATTTATTTCTTCAGATATGGATACTAGTCACATCCACCAGTGACTTTTGACCATCACATTATTTTTATTTTGTATATCAAATGAAGAAAATGTTTTTAAAAAAAGGGTAACATTTGTAAACAAATCGGTAGCCATATAATATTGAGCGTAAAATTCTATTTGGGATCGATTCCTTTCTGGAATCGACGTCTGTAGAGCGGCACGTGTAGACAGATGAGAGCAAAAAAGATCTTGACGCAAAAGCAAAGTAATAGCTTCTAGAAAAATATTCAAAAGTAATAATGAACTAGTTTAATTTGCATTTTTAACTATGAGTTTTATAATTTGAAAAAAATATTTAATTCTTGAAATAAAAACATATATTCCTCCTAGATTGGTCCGTATCCAAAAAAAAGGCTTTTATATTTTTGTGTTTTATAAATAATCAAAATATAAGAAAAAACCTAATTTAGTAAAAATGAACTCACCACTCAAAGGGTTAATATGTTTATAATGTATGCATGTAATTTGCTCTTGATTATATGTCCTTAACATGTGTACTACTATCGCACGCCCCCATACTATTCTATTGTTAATCTCGTAATTCTTAAGTGTATAAAGATTCTCTCTCTCTCTCTCTACTCATGTCACATCAGCATAACTCCATCTATATTTTGAATGCATCATGAAACAATTTAGTTTTTTGTGTACAAAATTGAACCGTTGATTGGTATTCCTTTCGCTCGTTTTTGAATAATCCATTTATGCATCCAAATCTTTATATGATGATATTTTTTTAATTGAAAGGCCTGTGCAGCCGTTACAATCTTTTCCAAACTATACCAACTTTCTTATTGTTTAATTATATGGCGAACCGTTAACTCCATATTCTAAAGCCTCAATGTAGATTTATCTTTTTTACTATTTGGGAATAATATAAGTTTTTGTTTTATAATAAGTATAACTTTTTTTCCGATTATTCTGCATTTAAAAGTAATTATTATACACTAGTTTACACTAAAAGAAATATATGCATATTTCTACAAACATTTGTTGAGATAAAAATTATGTACTCACTTAAGGGACGGGTAAACACCAAAGTGCGCGAATACTCAAAAATTAAATTTATGCAAAGATAATCCGCACACTGATAATCGGGAATATACAGTAATTTAGTTATTTAATTGAAATACCAGTCTAAGGTAACGAATTTTATATTATTATGTAATTTTTTTCAGCATATCACGTTTTTGGTTCGACCGGAAAACTGGCTGTAGAGATCGGTATTATAGGATTTTTAATGGGAACCTGCGTTGCATATTTCGTTGTTGTAGGTGACCTTGGACCTCAAATAATAGCCAAGATGTTCAATCTTAACGAGACCGACAACCTTAGGTAAACTTGTGATTAATATATATTTAAATATTTTGATATATAGGTCTTGGTAAAAATGAGATAAAAGCAAAACAAAAATTAAACTGCTGTTTATATAATGATGATATTTAAATTTATAAATATTTTGTTTGAATTCATTATTTGGTTTGGTTTGGTTTCATTATTTAATTTTTTTTTATGTCTGATTAATCATGTCCACTCTTTATACATAAACATGGTTACATAAATAAACTAACTTTATTCTGATTTTAGAACTGGTGTTATGGTGATAGTATCTGTTGTCTGTGTTTTACCGCTCGGTCTTCTAAGAAACGTTGACAGTTTGAGTAATGTCTGCGCAGCCACTATTGGATTCTATTTCTGTCTCGTTCTTAAGGTACACAAAATATACTTTTACAAATATTATCTTAATTATAATTATTATTAAAACATTCACTTCTCATTAAAATACACCAACATTGAACTCCGTGCTAAGATAGAAAGAAAGTAAACAATTAGTAAGCTCTTAAAATTACACGTGATCATAAGAATCGATCATCATTAAAAAGCAATTCTAAAAAGTTGTTTATTAAATTAAATACATCATCTAATGATACCCCTTTTTTAAATCAGTCACTAGGTAAATTCTATAGTCAGGCAAAACTTATGACATCAATCTTTAAACGATATCTATATTGTAAAATGATTTTTGATAAAAAAAAATTCAGATGAATGACTGATGTGTTTCCTGTAATTCATGATGAGCTTAATTTTATGAACGCAATTATGTTTCAGGTTATCGGAGAAGCGTCCAATCAATTGTTTTCATATGATTGGGTATCCAAAGTAGAGTTCTGGCAGCCGGCTGGTGTTTTGCAATGTTTGCCTATATTTGCAATGGCATTGTTTTGTCAAACGTGAGTATGGTTTATTGAATGATTTGTTATTTTTGATTGTCAATGTATGTATTATTTTTCAGTGAAGGCTCTTGAAGGAGCAAAGAGCAATAAGTGCCCGGCTTTCCTGTCTACTTATTCAAATAATAAACATACTCATTTTAAATTTCCCACGTGTATCTCATTCAAAATATTGCTTTAAGTGATATTCACAAAATTGCTTATCAAAACAATAATAATAAATTTGAATGTCTGCCTATTATGATGATGTAGAGGGCGCCGTCGGCTTTGTGTGCTTCCTAGGAAAATAGACATTTATATCGGTGCCTGATTTTATTGTGACATCACGCCAGTATGAAACGGGTGACACATTAGATTTGTATGTAAAGTTTTGACTTAGAAAAGACGTAGACCAAATAATTTACCCCTTTATGTTATTTGTAATGAACTGTGATAGTATAGTAAATCATGTCATGTGTATATAAGCAGTTGATATCGTTAATATGGAACATTAAAGTTTGTGTTATTAAAGTGCTTTTAAAATTCATGAACCGAAGAATGTATTTCTTCCATAGGTATTATTTTGTACTGCCTTTTTGTTTTTACTAACATTTTTAGTATTATTTAATATTTATAAAAATTAATAATCGAATCATTAAATGTCCCATTCTGAATCTACTAAAATATATAACTCATGTACATATTCAGAATTATTTATGGTAATCACATATTTACAGGCAGCTATTTGAAATATATGACACTCTGCCGAGCGCCAGTCTAGATAAGATGAACAATGTTACAAAGAATGCAATTCATATATGTTCCGTGGTTTACGTTCTTGTTGGAATGTTTGGATACATTGCTTTTTGTAACCACCCTATTTCAGGTAAATCTAAGCATTTTCTCGCATCATTAATTATTATATTATGAATATACACTGCTGTAATCTGGTAATAGATATTATATATTATATTCATATAATTTATACAAAATCTTTATAACATATTTCACACAAAGACTAGTTTTTGCTAGCGATCGGTTTGTGATTATATAATTTTAATAGATAAAACTTAATTCATTCCATGTCTATGTTGAAATTTATTTTTAATGTTTCAGGTAATATACTGGTCAGCTTCAGCCCGACAATGGGAAGTGACGCAATCAAAATGGGGTTTGTTTTGTCACTGGCATTCAGTTTTCCTCTCATAATATTTCCGTGTCGCGCAAGCCTCTACTCCCTTCTATATAAAAAGGTGAGATCTATTCACTATTACACTTCTTTAATAAATAAATCTGTTAACCATCATTATGATTCGCAATGCCTATACAAATAATATGTATGAAATTAAATTAAGAAACTTTCGTTCTTCATGTAATTCGTTCTTTAAAATGTGTACGAATGGTGTGAAAGAAGACCCTTTAAAAAAAACATCAAAAAGTAGTAATGCACACATAGATTGGCAAAACGCACAACACATGGGATAGCATTTTTTATGGAATTTCGTATTTGAGAAGGTGACAGGATGCATAGAATCACACAGTTTTTACATTATCATCAAAAATATGTATGAAAGTAGAAGAAATAAATATAGATGGCTGCCTGTATTCAAATTTCAAACAATTGAAATTAATCAAAATTTACCTATCTAAGATATAAAATGTTTTTATATGTAAACTTTAATCGAATGCAGTATGAATTAATAAAAACACAATATTCCTTTGTATTTCATTCCACTTTATTTAATAGGTCAGGACCGGTTTCGCTCATTGCGAGCATTGTCAACTGACAATGTTCATCACAATACAAAGACAATGACATCAGTTGACAATGCTCGCAATGAGCGAAACCGGTCCTGACCTATTAAATAAAGTGGAATGAAGTACAAAGGAATATTGTGTTTTTATTAATATAATGCCTTTCTACCAAGTATTGACAGTGAACACCTTAAAAATGAATTAATGTAACGATATTTGCATGTTTTGAATGAATGAATTTCCAATTATTTATCTGATAAATTTGATCAAATATATTGGGAAAAAATAAATAGTTTTAGAATATGCATATAGAAAATCATACAATGCAATGCACTTTTGGAATTTAACATCCAAACATAAATTCATTGTATCGAGCAAATGAGAAAATCTTTAGCTTTTAACAAAGTATTATTCTTCATTTTGTCGATAACCATGACCGTGTGTTGACATTTTAAGATTTTGCGTGTCAGTGCCATTCTGCAATCAAAGATTTAGATCAGTGAATAAACATTTGCAAACATATTTCTTTCTATCCAAAGTCAAAATGACCTAATGTTATTAATTTGTTTTCAATTCAACAGGGGCAAGGATCAACGCATGAAATAGTAAGCAATTTGATACCGGAGACAAGATTTAGATGCCTCACATTTGGAATAGTGGCAATCTCTCTGTTGATAGGTCTGATGTTGCCAAATATCGAGTTGGTACTCGGTCTAGTGGGATCTACTATTGGAGTGATGATTTGCGTAATATTTCCTGCTACATGTTTCATCTGTATTTCTTCAAAATACACAAACGAACGAGTTTTGGCTCAGGTATTGATTTCAATGAATGATAATTAAACTAATCTGTATTTATAAATCGGCTGCGTGGTCGAGTGGTCAGCGTCGTTGGCTTTGATTTATGGATTTCCGTCCAAAAGCTGTGATGTCTTGAATTACATCCCACCCACCCTATCCTAAAAACGGGCATAGCGAGAGCAATTAGATAAACACTAATCCTGTCCTAGTACCATACCCTTCGATCCCTACTCTCTTTCAAAAAGAGAGGTTGTGCAACTGAGTAATTAACAGTTCTCGTAGAAAAATCTTCTGTTGAGATCAACGTTCCCTCTAAGCCGAAGGTTTAGATGCGCGGAAATTTTAAAGGCTGCGCAGAGGCTGCGCGGACCGATCAAATATCAATTGAGCAACTGTCTTGTAGTGCGCGCCAACCCGGAATGAGTGCGCGGGGACTTCTCAACTGCTGCGCGGCCGCGCACGCACACAGCTTAGAGGGAACGTTGGTTGAGATACATCATTATGAGGCCATATGCTACACATTAGGAGTGGACATATTCCTTTCTTTTTGAAGCACCTGTGTATTTTTTGAAAACAATAAATACACTTTAAATATGTGGTAATAACTATGTAATAAATATGTTTACGAATCATGGGTAATAGGTATGCAAAAGTATTACATGATGAATGAACACATGAATTTTGGAGATGGCTATGACTTGACTTTGATTTGTAATCATTAAAATTATTAACCATTATTCAACCCCTCAAGCACATATGTCTAAAATAGATTTTGGATAACGGCTGATTCATATCCAATGAATAGCAAAATGAGCCGAAGATGAACAAATAAATAGATGTAAAAATGTTTTTTTTTTTTTAAAAAACAGCATATTTAAACAACTCCGACTTCGGCTTTAAATTAAAAACTGACTCTGAAATGAGTTTTTCAATCATTTCCCTTTAGCTAACTTATATATTTATGTTTACCATCAGATCGTTAGGCATTTTTTTGGTGCTGTGCCGTCACCCGCGCTGGAAGTGTTAAAAAAGTGTAATTTGTGTTACATATATGATTATTTTGATTTAAGATTGTTCTATGTTTCGGCATTATAATAATGGTCTTGGGGACTTATGCCAATTTGCAAGCTGCCGAAATTGACCGAGTGGGATTGGAAAATAAATTGGTGACAAACATCCCCGATGTTAAAAATGTACTCGAAAGTAGAGTCATGAAAGCGCTTTCACCTCCAAATGATATCCTTGGACCCGAAGACAGTAAGCTAATGCAAATAATTTATTGCCTCCTTCATTATGAAAACTTAGAGTTTCATGTCTCCATCAATCAAAGACATGCAGGATTAATTTAAGATTTCGACTAAAGGTGCTTGGTGGAATTTCAATATTAAATTTGAATTGTTCAAACTATGTACATTCTCACAGATTTTGTCACTAACGACCCGGGTTTCGCCTTTCGGCATCTTCAGGCGTTCAAGTGCACGGATGAACTTGAACTGACGTTTAGTAAATGAATGATTCGTGTTTATATAAGAAATAAATGTATCATTGAGTTCAAAGCCATTACTGGCGAAAAGGATAAGCTCATGGGAATGCCCACAGATTTGAGAAGTAAGTAGTTTCAAGAACTATATTTTATTTGTTTGTCAGCAAAGGTTTTATGATTATATTTATATAGGGTACAAAAGTGGAGACCCAGGTAGGTTGAGTATTTCATTTAAAATCGGAAGACTATGCAATTGTGCTCTATTAATTTCCAAAATTTCCTGGAAAAAGACTTTATGACTGTCCGTATTTGGACCTTCATAAAACCTTTGCGACAAACAAATAAAATATAGTTCTTGAAACTACTTACTTCTCAAATCTGTGGGCATTCCCATGAGCTTATCCTTTTCGCCAGCAATGGCTTTGAACTCAATGATACATTTCTTTCTTATATAAACACGAAACATTCATTTACTAAACGTCAGTTCAAGTTCATCCGTGCACTTGAACGCCTGAAGATGCCGAAAGGCGAAACCCGGGTCGTCAGTGACAAAATCTGTGAGAATGTACATAGTTTGAACAATTCAAATTTAATGCAGGATTAAGCTTGAAATATTCGACTACTATCTTCAAATATGATATTGATCACTTTTTCCAAACTTTCTTCATTGTTTTCCCTATTGGCAATGATTTTATTAGTGTTGACACATTATTGGGGTTTACAGTACCGGTATTCATGATGCTTTTCAATACCGGTTTTGAAAATATAGTAATATTTTTCGGAATGTATAGAATAAAAATTTTGAATCTGCTAAGAGTTGCATAAATTTTGACAAGTTCCAGATTTAATGAACCTTGCAATGTGTATTATTATTTTAATATATTGTAAGTTATGTATGAAAATCAACTGTTTATGATATATTTTTTAATGACAGTATTGTAGATGAAATTATACAGGAGTAAATCAAACTGGTATTTCGATTTATTTTATTTAAACATTTTTAGTAATATTGATATTTGCAATATGTATTGAGTATTAAATTTTCATCCAGTATTTCAATCTCTATCTATTAAAAAGTGGCTCAAATAGTCTACCTTATTGAGTTGTGTTATTTTATATTAACATCTTGGAATTCATTCATAAATACTCATATTCATTGTTGTATATTTTTATTGCAGGTAAAAAACACGATATTGTAAAATCGATTTTAGAACGAGTTCCTCTAAAAGTAGAAAATGATGTTTTAAAAGTAAAAAGTGAAGTTAAAATTGAAAACAATGATCTGAAAAATTCGAAATTCCAGCCTCCTAACCCTGTTCCTCCGGCAAATATCGTCCACAATAAGAAAAATGTCCACGCGAGAATTAAAGAATCTGTAGTGGTTGATGCTAAATTGAAAAAAGAAATTGGCATCGAGGATAAAAAGAGTAATAATGCTCTCGATAATATTAACAAGGATGACAGAGAAGGCGGCGGAGATAGCGAAGTTCGCATTGAAAAAGTGGACAAGAAATCGTCAACGGAAGCGAACGCTATCCAAAATCCTCAAGATTTGAAAGGGAAGAAGTCGAAGCGGAAAATAAAAAAATATTGCAAGACAGAGTCGATTTAGAAAATGAAAAGAAGAATGAAAAAAAACTAGAGGATTTTAAGAATGTAGAACTCATGGAAAAATTAAAGCACCACGAAGAAGAGCAAAGAAAAATGATAATCGAACAAGCCGAAATTCTTCATGAAATAAAGAAGACGCAGGAAGAAATAAAAAAAGAGAACATTGTCAAAATGGGAGAGGAATTCGGCAGATCGAGCTTAGAAAATAAAAAGTTAGCTTTGAAGAGCATTCAAGAGTTGGCGCAGATCGCCATCCGAAGTTTGGGTGTCGATATAAATATGCTGACAGATAGTCCTATTCAAAAAAATCCGATAGAGGCGGCAAAAAATAATCTCGACAATAATATCATCGCTGCAACGTTGGCACTACCTGAAATCAAACCGGAAGAAAAACCTGCAGTCAATGAGGCAGTCTTAAACTCTCCCGTAGAAAACATTAATGAAAATGTGCTCCCTGATAATAAACCGAATGATCAAAATATTATATCAAATAATGTACACATGCATAAACCTGATGAGCCGGAATCGTATAAAGTTGGAGAAGATATTAATGCAGTCGTCGAAAATAGAATTAAAAGTGAATTAGGTCCAAAAGTGCAACAGAATATAGCTAATAAGGTTCCCATAGCGATCGCACTATCGAGAAACAAAAACGATCAGCTCATATCGCAAAATAAAGAGCTGAGTGACCCCGTCGATACTGCCGTAAAAATTCAAGACAATAACGAACTAATAAAAAATGCCAGTCTTGATAAATCTCAACCGATCAATAATGATCATTTCGGAGTTGAGAGAGATATTTTAGAAATCAAAACTGATATTCCAAACATCGTCGATGACATTGAGGTCGGGACGGTACCGAAGATTAGACATAAACGTGCCGCATTAGGTTGTTTGGATAAAAAAACATTAGATGATCGAGTTTCCAGAATATGTCCAATAAATGAGGCAGAACAAGATAGTTTTAAGTAAGTTTTGACATCTTGACCATATATTGAGAAAAGACTGCAAATATTATTAGGAACAAAGAATGTTGAATAGATGAATGGTTTATTTTTAATATACACCCACTCCTGTTTTTGGGTCTATTATAATGTACATTAGCTGGCGGAAATCGACAGTTGAGCAAAATTTTTTATAAGACATTGTTAATCTACTATTTGAAAAGTTGTTTTATGTGAGGAGCTAGTGAATACTTGAAGTATGACTTACTTTCATAATGATCTCTATGTATAAGCAAATTTGACCATTTTATATACATACTATTCATTTAAAATTCTGGCAAGCGAAACAAATGTCAGTTGTTTTTTATCTTTCTTTCATAACCTTTTTTTTTTAAATGTTACTTTTGTTATTTCTGTTACTCATTTAATACTGAAGAATATTAATGAAATTGATTCTTCTAAAAATGTTACATCGCACACTTGATCCATATTTTTTTTTCAATAAGCTTCATCTTAAATAGCACTAGCACAAATTATATGGATAATTTAATTTAATTTAATCATTATAATTTTTAATTGCCTTCAGAGATGAAATATTAATAGTTAATTAGTCACACAGGGTTAGAGGTCAATGGGAAGTTGTGGTATTAACCCACAGTTATGTTTATTGTATATTTTAGCTTGACTGGTAAAATATTAAATTGAACTTAAATTATTTTTTACAAAATAAAACACTTTTTGTATTTATTCCACATTTTTAATAGAGATCTGGGCTGGTTTTTTTTTTATCATGAGCATTATTTTAAGATTTGAAAAAATATTTGGCATTACTTTTAATGCAAGTGCGCCAAATGTTTGTGAAATAGAAAATCATACTTAAAAACTTAATGAGAATTTTATATGTCACACGCACTCATTTCTAAGATCTCAAATCTAAATTTGATATTGAACCTGGACTGACCTGATCCCTAGAGCAAAGCTCTTACCGACTGGACAACAGAATATGACAAATTCACACCATGGGCATTATCAGTTGGATCTCGATTTTTATTAAAAAATTTGGAATTGGTACAAAAAATGTTTTATTTATTGATATTGTCTTTCTTCCAAAAAATAACAGTGAACACTTTTAAAGTGGTTATAATTATTGGTCATTTGTCAAAACACTACATATAAATACATATAATACGGAAAAGTTTTAATGAATTGATCTCTTGCGAATTGCTGGCATGCATAGTTTTTATGACACTGTGCGTTGAGATAGTTTATTTTTATGATAATTAATATTTTTAAGTAACATGGGCGTTGCAATAATTAAATACAAGTAAGTATAATAACTATATGAGAAATACTAAAAGGTCGTATTCTGAACACTGACAGTGATTTCACTTTGTTATTTTGTTTCATTGAGTTGATCACTATCGTAAACAATACGCCAACTTGATGGAAAAAATATTTCTTGGCTTCTGACATGAGCGAGTTCTGTCGTTAATAGTATTTTTTCTTACGACAGATGAATAATCGTCGAACAAAGTGATTATCCATAATACTATACTTAAAACAAACACTTCTTCCAAACACTGAATGTTGAAAAGTTTCTTAGATAGCCACACTTCATCAACATACTTGATATTGCATATATTTTTATATCTGATTAACTCTTCATATGCCTGGAATAAATTTTGAATAGTGTCTCATTCATAGCAAAATGAACGGTAGATAAACAAATAAATAAAAATTGATTTTTTGTTTTGAAAAACATTCCTGGTGACATTCTAAGCAAATAATATTGAAATCGGTGGCTGTCACACCGTGTTCATATAGTTATTATTCACAGACCATGGTATCGAATATATTTTCACTTTGATATGTAGCCTCAAAAAAATAATAATCTTTTGTGTTAAGAATGTGTCAAATTTCAAAAATCTTTCCAAACTACATATAATTATTTTTTTAATCATTTTACAGTTTTTGTGGAATAATGAAATTTGATAAAAAATATTATAACGTTTATTTAATCTTTATATCAAGAATCAAGTTATTTGAATGAAATGGTGAACTGTTGCTATTATAAATGGACATCAACCAAAGTTGTTTTTGGCGTGCTGTCAAAACAAAATCAACAGGAAAGCAAGTATTTAGTATGAATATTTTTTTATTTAGAAATTCAATTATCGATTCTTGCTTGAATTGAATTAGCTGTTCTTTTTGAAGTTGTCAAATTGCGAATACTTCCATAGAAAACATTCAATGAGTGCATAATTTTGCGTAATTTACCTGTGAATTGGCCTCCAGTATGGTGTGATTTAACACCTTTGGATTATCTTCTGTTGAGATATGTGGTCGCTAGTCTACGCCGATATACCAGAGAAGATAAAATGGTTGGAAGCAAACATTTGCCGCAGTATTGTCGTCATACAATCCCAGCTGCTTCAAATGATGGTTGAAAACTAGACTTCAGTCAGTTGAGCCAGTCCATATGCCCGAAATCATATTTAAATACTAATGGTATAAAATTATTTTTTCAGTAAAGCCAATAACATGGCCAGTATGACGATTTTGTGTTTTATTTCATTTTAAAGTTCTATTTATATCTCTAAAAAAAACTCATATCATTTACTGCGTTCTTCTAGAATGATTTACATTTAAATTCATAGCTTAATTATTCCACAGGTTCTATAACAAACTGTGATCTGTGTTTGGCCTCTTGAACCCTTCAGGCAAAAACTGATTTTTCGGTTTGAAAACATTTCTGGTGACGTTCTAGGCAAATAATTTTGAATCCAGTGATTGTCATTTTTTTATTAAAAGTTATTACTCACAGTCTGGAGATTTATTGGCTCTTTATTTAAACGTTAAAAACTCCGACCAAAATAGTAGCAAAAAATAAATTCAGCTTTTTAAATATCACTTAGGAATATAGCTTCATAAAAAAAAATCCAAAATTTTACTATCTTTCCAAACTTTATACACCCATACCTAGCTTTACGGCCTAGATACGTTCCACGAAACTTGGCCGCAAAGCGACAAGCCGTATAAGGAATCAATTATTCTAATACAAATTCAATGGGATCGGTTCCAAATTTTTTAAATATGTAACATGGTTTATCATTCAAAATGCATTTTATCTTTTGGCGTGTTAATCTCGAGACATTTAAAGCTGCAGCAGATTGAAAATATGTTTTAATGTCTTCTTTTTTATCGCGAATAGTTTGAATGGTAGATTTCGCAAGTACAATTGCTTTGCAAATTTCAACAATTTTCTCTCCTGCTTCTATACGTCGTAATACTTCTAGTTTAGTTTCTAGCGTGACTGATTTTCGGCATCTCTTTTTATCAGTCTCCGAAGTCGATAATTTTTTCGATGAATGAAATTATAAAATAAGTAAAAAAAAATAATTTGTACCAATACGTACCAAAAATGTCCCTAATTGTTTCCAATTTTTCCAGTTAATGTCTAACAATCAGTAATAAATATGTATGTACATAAAAAACTCACATTGACAACGAAAAAAAGTTTTTTTTGCAATTATAGCGAAACATTTTAGGCCGAAAATCGAAAACGTGCCTTAATTGAAGAGGGCCGTTATAGCGAAATGCCGTATAAATAGCGGCCGTATAACGAGGTATGTGTGTATTGAAAATTAAATTTAACAGTTATTTTGGATTTAGAAAAGTATAAATATTTTAAATTTCAATCTAATCTTTATAAGAAATCAAGTTTTTTAAGTGAAATCTGTGAACTTTTGATATTATAAATATACATCAAAACAAAGCATGTTTTTGGTGTGCTCATCCGGGCTTTAAGGGTTAAGAAGCCTCCTTGCAGCCAGTAGAAAGGAAAAAACCCAAACCTCATTTTTGTGATTTGTAAATTAGTAATTAAAATCAACCAGTTAAGTCGTAAATAACCCTTACGGTAGTCTGAAGATGCTTCTCAAAGAGGTGAAACACATGCCACAATTTGTTAAGACAACGTGTGGAATTAATAAGCTATCAATGTTAATTTAACTTCCACAAAATTACCACCAAATCCATCGAAAATATGAATGGACATTTTATTTCTTCATAAGAGGCTCTCTTTTATTTCTAAATAAGTGCTTGATTACTAATTTGTGATATGCTTAATGTAAGGTTTTGGGTAGTATAATAATGTGAATATAATATATTGTTTGGAGAAGATCTTAAATCTTGCTTAGTACCAGTGATTCACGAATCAATTTGTTTTACCATTTCTTTACTTGGCCACATTGCGATATAATTAACCTTGCAAATAAATTGTTCTATAACATATCATTTTTATACTTTTTAATTATAGGTTATACAAAAACTAATTATAAGGCTGTTTACTGGATACTCCCAGTAATTACGACCACGTGTGTCACTCATTTCAATGTCTTGCTGACATTCTCGCTCTTTTTCTATTGAAAATATCTAAACTAACCTAAACCATAATGTGGTTTGTACTTCGACTAGCACTTTTTAGCGAGTTAACACACTTACAAGTTTAATTTATACATTTACTAGTCAAAGTGAATTGTAAAAATTTAAGCTTCAACTAAAACTGTCAGTTAATGTATACATTAACAAGATTTTACACATTAACTGGGACATATTATATAAATAATATCAAATTGAAGTGTCCATCAAATGATGCTAACTTATCAAACGAAAAAGAGGTAATTTAATACGCCAGTCAGCACACCGAGTGGCCATCTTTTCACTCCCTTTCTCTACGAGCCCAACAGCTCTGTTTCCGTTCATGGACCGTGCTAAGATGGCTGTATAGATTTAGTGATATTGCAACTTAACAATCATTTTAAAAAGGTGTTGGTTTACTTCTTACAACAAAATTGGCTGGTTTATGAAATCAAAACATACCTTTTCCATTGTGAAACGGATAGCGACTTGTTATTGCAAACTGTCATTTATGCTGGTTTGTTAGAATTTCTCGTAAAAGATAATTATCAAATGTAACGTCACCCTTGTACATTTATTTTTAATAAATTATTTTCTCTACTCCTTATGTTTCATTTCGAAAAAGCAAAACTTTATGCACTTTTGTTCAATAAAGTAGTGTTGCTACTATAGGAATTAGGTACATGACAATTTCAATCTTAACTTTATGAACCATAAAAATAATAAGCAAAAATTGTGTACTTCTACAAGTGTGGGATTTAAATAGAGTGATTTGCGTACTGTATTATGAAACTGTTCATTTTTATAATAAATAGTTAAAACATAGGAAGAAAATTATTTGACACTTTCTCTTTTTTATGATTCCAGCTTATTGATGTTTACTTTGTAAAACGTGACATGAGATATGTTGTTTATTATTATGGATGTTTCAAACCGTTCCATTGCTTTCTTAATTAATGTTCACCTATTCATAATGAAGCAATTGGTTATTTTATAATTGGATCATAATGAACACAAAATTCTTGATGTTGAAGATGATGATCCTTTGCTATTACAATTGGACATCAAAACAGCATTTTTGGCTTGGAACTGTTAGAATTGATAAGGGAAATTGGGTTTTGAATATACAGAGAAAAAGATCTACTTTCATTATAGAAATTATCAACATTTTATTATTATACTTAATGTTAACAAAAGATAATATCATAATAATAATTACACAACAAAAAAAAATGCGATTAAATCAACAAGAGTAAATTAATTGGAGAATATTTACAAGTAATATTTTATTTTGCAAACCGTTACCTACGCAATTGTTAAAGAAAATTAATTGAAGCCAGCTAATATAATTTAAGTATATAAATAATTATTTCTTTTTCATCACAAACTGTATGGGATTGGTTATTTTGTGAACCGTTCTTCTGCGGAATTGCGGTTTTTCCACTTCGGCCAGGTCGATCATTTCCTCCTTGGAGAGCGGAGTCAACAACTGGGACATGCGCCCTCTGCAGCAATAAAACAAAGTTTGCAAAATTAATACCACTGCATGAGTCTATTTAACACATTAAATACGGGTGATCACCGCATACCATTATCAACATAAAACAAGCAATATTTTCACATTTGCGTGAAAAAAACACATTACATTTCCTATGATTTTTAAAATATTCAAATTAATATTATTGTTTATCCTGTGTATGTTTCAAGTACATAATAGTTTCTGAGCATCCTGTACTATTGTGAGATGCATTTTTTTGTTTTAACAAGTTAAGCCAATCCTCATAACATAGTTAATGTGGAATATTCAACAAAATTTAGCAGGTATTTACATTTAACAATTTTGGTATTACATTTAATAGTTTTGCTAATATGCCGATCATAGGAACATTATAGACATATATTATGCACCCCCAATACTACGAATATTTAATGTTCACAAAGGATGGCACGGTCAACACAACTGAAGAGTGACCCCGTAATCAACTGCTTTTCTGGCATGCGAAAGCAGCTTCAACTCAACAATTCCTTGTGCTGCCGTTGCATATATTGTAAATAGCATGATACTTTTGGGAACAACTATTTTATTGCCTGTCAAAATGTGGCATCGATCAAGCAAAAATTGTTACTAAAAGCAAACGGCAGCTTAGAGAAGTCGTTTGCTTTGTGACTTAAATAAAAATTGAAACAAAAATTATCATTTACATAAAAACACAAGAGGACTTCTTACTTTCTTGCTGCACGCACGCGGCTTATATCAGAGTCATTCAAATCGGGTGAACTCATGTTATAACCGTGAATTGAAGCAGCTTTCCCTCGTCTTTTGGTTTTGGGCGGCGTTGTTAAGGTCAAAGCTGTATCATCATTATCTGGAAATTATAACAATCAATTTAATATCGGCTACAAAATTGTGACACCTGTAAAAAAATAACAGTTTGAAGCCCTGCGAACAAAAATGGCTCACGGAAAAGGGTTCATAAAGCAATTTCATCATTTATCTATAAGCGTAGAATATCGAAATCATAAATACAGAACATGTAATATAAAAAAATAATTATTTTAGTTCATTAGTAAATAAAACATACCAATTTCTGTGATCGCCGACAATTTCTGTGGCTCTGCTTCTGGAATGTCAGCTAATCTACTTTCTGAAAGCAGAACACAATGTTCAATATTTGATAGTTAGTTCATTGAAATCACAATCAATGAAACTTCCCTTTCATAGAATTTATTTCTAAAAGTTTATTAATACTTCAAAGATAACTCGAGTAGAATTATAAAAAAGAAATATTATAACCTTTCAAGTTGTTTGGTGTCATCACGCCTGTTGTTGAACCATCACTTACACTTCCGCCGTCTGTATCATTCTAAAAAATAATAAAAAATATATGTGATATATATAATATTCATGAGCGTGTGAATTATTTTCTATTAATGTCACGCAAGAGTTGGGCGTTGTTTGGGCCACTTGTTATTTTTTTACGCTCATCTTTAATATGTGCTGAAAATGCACCCAGAGATTAGTGGAGCGCTGATTACGCACCTGGCGCGACAGCCTATAACCTATGTTTGTATCGTACGGAATATGATAGTGATAGTACCAAACAACCGTGGGATACTATTCACATAGTATATGCCACATGCTCGGCAAAGGAAGTGGATATTTTCGAGGAAACTAAGAATTTTTAAATCTATTTTGTTAGAGCAACTAAGTACCGGCATGTGTATGAAACTAAAAGAGCATTTTTCTGTGAAGCAAAAAGTGTGTTTCTATTGGTCGTGAACAAGTTCATCATTTGATATAATAATGATTATTTGTATAGTGATGATGAGATATGAAGGTGTAACATACCTTGGAATCGGTGGAGACTCTCCGCCTTCTCCTCGGAGTGCTGAGAGCCTCAACCGCTTTGTTGAAAGACTGTCTTCGAGGTCTTCCGCTGGGACTGTCCGCGATAGACTCATCGAGGGCAGCACTGGGGGGTGTGACCACAATCTTAACAGGTGTCTCTCGCTTCATTGATGCATCTAAACGTTATAAATATTAGTGATACAATGGGTTACGCATTCAGTTTTTTTAAAAGCCAGCATGATGTGACTGACAAAATACTAAACTGCGATGAGTTTGTTTATGCTCAGGGCTGGTAAGCTAATTTAAAAATATTTTTTTTTCGTTTTATTCTAGAACAACTCTGACCAGAGACGATATACCATACTTAGGTATATCAATCATCCATACGAGTTCATTAATCAGACAGCTCCAAATAGCTCGTTTTGAAATAGAAATATTACATTAATTAATGGTCACCATTAATCTAAGTCAGTGTCTGCCAAACTGTGTGCCACGGCACATTACTGTGCCGCAAGAAGTCTCAGGTGTGCCGCAGTGGAAGAAACCTTAAATTTTTTAATTATAATGCCTATTCATTTAAATTTTCTTCAATTTTAAATACATTTAACATCTACAAATATTTTTCACCTTCATACGTAGTGGTCAACGCGACACATTTTCCAGTTTCTTTTTTACAGGTACATTTCTTTTATCAAATCATTTTTATTTGGTGTGCCGCGGTACAAGTCCTATTCGCCAGTGTGCCGTGAAGTAAAAAAGTTTGGCACTGATCTAAATTATCTACTGTAAAATTGACACAGGTGTAAAGCACTGGGAATTTAAATAAAGCAGTTCGCGTTTGAGAAATCAATAAAAGTCTCATTCGGTTTGATTATTCAAGATTGATTTACGTACCAACATCAACAGACTTCTTTCGAGATTTCCTCAAGGCGGCAATGCTTCCAGTTTCAGATTTGGCCCTCTTTGGTGTCCCTGAAATCAGTAGTTAGGCTATTATATGTTATGTAATATTTACCATGGTTAAAAAGATGACTCAATAAATTTAAAGAGTCGTGTTAAGGATTGTTAGCACTTTTTTATTACTTCATCAGTAGTCATATTTTGCAAGCTAGTTATATGTAGTAAGAAATGGTTGTTGCGGTATAGATAGCATATTAGAGCCGGAACGCTTACACCAATTAGGCGAGTAATTTTAAGAAGGAGGAAAAGTGTGCACCAAGATCAGTCGTCGATTCTGAAACTCCGAATGTGGCCATGTGGATCGATAAACATCTGAAAAATAAGTTTGGTGCGTAAAAAATTCGCAATTATATGATTTTAAACAACTTTACCTGCGTTGAAGTGCACATAATCTGATGCAATGGACGAAGCTCGGCTGGAAACCGATACTGTATCCGAAATGAGAGCCTCTTCCAGATCGGGTTTACCTAAATTAGTGGAAAAACCAAGCTTGCATTCAGAAAAAAGCGTTACTCAAGAAACATGAAATTAATAATTTTGTAAAATAGTGATTAATGTGCAATGTTAACGTGAGACAATTTATGAATACCACCAAAGCAATCAGTGATTTATATTGCAAGAGGGTGCTAGTTGAAGTTTTATTTAGGATCCCTTTGAATATTTTTATATGTTTGATGGTAAAATGTGTTGTGTTTAAGCAGGTAGGCCAGAGATTCCCTAGGAAATATGTATTTCTTAAGTGAAAGAAAAATATAGAAATAATTTAGCTTTTGAAAGAGCAGTCCAATTTCTTTCAGAGATATCTCATTTATATACAAAAATAAGGGTCAAAGCGATTTAAGAGTATTATTTTAATCTTCTGTGAAAACCGATTACATTGCATGGAATGATGATTCACGATAAATGAATGCAGGAAGGAATAAGAATCGTTCCCGCGACACTCGAGCCGAGAGTTGATGGTGTTAATCCCAAACGTTTTGTTTTGCAACGCGCTTTTCTTCTGGATTGTTCTTCTCCTTCTTAAATTATCGTCAGTCTAGTAGTAGAGTACTAATGTTTTTCGTATGAGGTATTTTTGTTGCCGGTTAAAATAGTTCACAATGCGAAATATGAATCGACTGAACGGTCTGTCATGAAAAGCTCATTCGGTGAGTCCAACAGCGGAAACATTATGCGTTTGCATCATAACAACAAGAGGATACTTCGATACTCACAGTCCCGGTCTTCTTTACGACAGAGATTGAATGGGACCACAAGTCCTTATGAGCGAGATGATGAATGGTTTGGCAAAAATGATTGGGATACAATTTGTGATGAGACAATATAATTCATTTTTTTCAATAGCACTTGAATGAAGTTGTGCGTTCTTTTGAGCGGGTTGACATATATTCGACAAAAATGATCAATTGGGTGAATATTGGTGACAGGACCGTAACATTTAACCATTGAATAAAAAGAATCAATGCTTATTTAACCTCTTATGGCTGTTTTCGTCAGGACTATAAAAAATGAATATGTGTGAAAAACGATGAATGCAGGAAAGATTAACCACAGTATAGGATTATTATTAGAATTAATCAATATTTTAAACTGTTTATTATTTATAAGTAGCACTGCTGATGTTTGTATGTAACTTAAAAAATAAATATTTTCCATTGCGCAAATCCACATACACAAAGTGAATCAAACATTAGCTTAAAGGAAAGCATATTATTATTAACAATGATGGATGGCAACATTAAATCACATTTTAACATAATAAACACATTATGATCAGTTTTATTACAACACACAAAAAAGAACTATAAGGAGTGTATTAGAATTGATTACTTTTCATTTTAGGGAATGGTTGCTATACAAACAGGGTGCTGATAGTCTCCGATATAGCATACAATATTAATTTAAGCGTCCGAAAATGGACAAATTTGATTTATTACAAAGAAACAGATGTTTTATCAATTTAATCAGCTAAACAATGTTTTATTTGACTAAAACGAAAACAATTTAAAAATAAAAAAAAATCAGTGGCAATTTTATTAGATCGCTTTAAGTATGGACAGAACATTCAAAAACTGATCCACTGTGAGTCTCAAATACTCTTCACGCTTCATATTGCAACCATATAGATGTTTTTTTGAATTGGAATCGTTATTATTTATTGGTTTTTATGTACCAAAAATATATTCTGAAAATTTTCATTTCTAGTCACATTTTTCAAAAACTATATTTAAAAATAGTATAATAGAAGGGTAACCCTAATTTTAAATCATATTGACATACAATTTTTTTTCCCTGCAGTATAATATTAATTATGTGCGACGGATGGATAATTAATATCATTTTATACCGCAAAAAGGAGGAGAGACATCATTGTGTATACTTTGTCTTACTTCATTCAACTACAGGACGCTTGGACAAACAAACCCAATATAAATACGGTTAAAACACAACGGGTCAATCGATTAGACAATTATCAAATATAGAAAAACAACACAGACCTGTGAATTCTTCTTTATCTAACAATTTAATAGGATCCATGGTATCTCCGGCGAGATTCCGACGGTGATTGCTCTCCGATTCACCAGCGGATTCTCCCGATTCCGAGTCTTCGTGTATTGTACTGCTGTCACTGTACAAGCTGCTCCCCCGCGCTTTCTTACTTCTGAGAGAGTGTCGGGCCGGTGAACTTTCCATAGTTTTTTCCAACATTGACTTCTGATGCCTCGTCAATCTGGAGAAAAGATTCATTGACAAACACACAATAAATATTAAATTAAAATTATTTTATAAAGTTGTGGTTAAATTTCATGTTTTATTACAATACAATATTTTATAGAGCAAAAAATGCCAAAACATTTGTTAGGATGACATTTCTGTACACGGGAGGCAAACTACACTATATTGCTTTTGGCCAAATTGAAATATCTCCCGTGTAATATATCCTGTGACGTTCTTTCCAGTAATGTTGTAGAAGAACACCTCAAGTATGATCAAATCGATGTTCTAACATATAATAGAAGAAAATCAGTGAATTTCTCACGTAAACTTTATGAAGAAACAGATTAAAAATATCAAAGTATTTTAGTTCTACAGTTTTTAATAATTTTATGCGTTGATAGCTATTTCGGCTTTCGCCATCGTCAGAACTATATATATATATTTGCTCAGCTATATATACTGGCTCTGAAGAGATACACAATGCATCAAGTTATTCACTCTAACATCCTAATTATAATTATACTTATCAAATGTGATTCTAGTGTTTCAAAGAACTATTAACAATCTGGGTTTATTTCTTAAAACATTAATTAGGATAAAATTAAACTGATATTTATTATTAATTACATTACATAAAATTTAATAACTATGGCTTTATTGTTTCGAAACATCACAGCTATCAACGCATAAAATTATTAAAAACTGTAGAACTAAAATACTTTGATATTTTTAATCTGTTATAATTGAGTTCTACCAAGTAAATGCCAAATCAATTAATTCATGAAGAAACTTACTTAGCCATAGGGAAAAATTGCCACGTTTTACATAGTGTAGTTTATCTCCCGTGTACAGATTTATAACAATACAAAATGTCAAGAATAAATAAATAACTAGTAAACCCATAACAGATAATGCACGGGGACCGTGGATATTAACATGACACATTCCAGCATGAAGTAATGAACTGTGCACAAACTGAGCAACACAAGATTTCACTCAAATGCATTTTTCATGCAGATTTCACTGCACTGCCAATGAGCTACCATCACATTTACTCCATCCAAAATGTCAAAAAAGCTTAAAAACATGAAAATTTGAATAATAAAATTATCAACTTGTTTGTAGTGAGGATCAATATTATGATAAATTGCTTTTCATATCACATGTCTGCATGATTGCAATGAAAATTTAAACACGCAAAGGCTATATATGTAAATTTCTAGATTTGTATTATAAATATATACCTTCTACTGGATGAATATTCATCCATATTTGTAGAATCATTGACCATAGAGTCCCTCGCTCTGCTAGAAGTGGTCTTATCCAGTTCGGTATGAGACATTTCCGGAATGACAGACAAGTTCGGTTTAACAAATGTGAAAATTGACTTGCGAGACTTTCTGCGCGACAACGACCCGGCGGGGGCATCTTCCTTGGAGGCAGATTCAGCAGCAAAAGAATTGTCAAGCTTCGATTCGTCTCTCGATGACGCCATTGAATTGGATTCCGATACAACACTATCGTTATCATCAAGATTGAGTGATTTCTTCGATGATCTTCTGGTTTTCGGTCGGGGCGTTTTATCTTCTGATCCCGACGTATTCAAACGTTTCTTTGAAGCACTTCTCGTAGATTGCGATATGCTCGTTTCAGATAAAGGCAGACTATCATTCAAGTCCTGCTCGCTCGCATCGCTCGTCGCTTTCTTGCCTCGGGTGGGTGTTTTATTTCGAACAGAAGACGGAGAAGATTTTTTCACTGATTTTTTTGGCGTTTGATTTTCTGCACCGGCTTCTTTAGGAGTATTTGATTCTTCGACCGTGGTTTTTATATCGCTGGAATCTGTTATATCTTTTGAAGAATCTATTTCTTTGGCTGATGCGAGTGTTTTATCTTTATCCGATGACGCTGATGAAATTCTTCTATTAGATTTTTTAGGAGTACTTTCTCCATCACCGACATTTAATGATATTGGGTCTTTTAATATATGTCCTAATTCTGCCTCCTTATCGATGACTTGAACGATAACCTTTTCGCTACATACTGTATTCTTTTTAGTAGGTGTTTCATTTTTGCCTGATGAAGCCGTGGACATCCGTCTAGTGGTTTTCTTTTGAGGAGTATTGCATTCAGCTTCTTTAGCGACAGCAATAGTTTTAACCGATTCTTCCTTCTCATTTTCTATTAAATTATCACAAGAAACTGGGTTATTTATTATTTCTTTTTCGGATTCGTCTATCTCCGGGACCTCTGGCGCTTCGTTAGTCTCTTCGTCACCAGAATATTTCAAAGTGAACGAATGCTCGTCGAGTATAGAACTCTCCTCAGTCATCAATGACATGTTATTGATATCGTCTCGGGGTCGAGGAGAAGTAACAATCAGTTTTGATCTGTCGGTCGTAGTATCCGAGTCAGGTTCGATTGCCGCTTCAGACATTTCAACGATATCTAATTTATCTACAGCACCGCCTTCAATATTATTTGGTTCATTAAGATCAGTCATTTGAATGTCGTGATCTTCCGACAGTTCAGTAATATCAGTCTTTTGGGTTATCGATGAAAACTGCGGCAGCGCCAGATCGCAATCGACTTCAGGCAATACAATAATATCAGCCTCCATCAGAGTTTTCTCTTCTGTGATTATTTGGTTATTATATTTCTTTTCCTCAGCTTTTTCAATCTCTTCGTCACTCCTCGAAGATTCCAAGCAAATGACATCTGAACAAGAATCCTGAAAGAAATAAGTTCTTTATTTAAAAGAAATTTTTTGAAATAATATATTCCAACAGAGATCAATTAGTCAAAATTATATCTATTTTCAGATAGTGGAAATGAACCAATTAATTAAGTTGATATCGTAAACCTTTCGTATGCATAAATAAAGCTTAAAATAAATCATAGATATTTAGCACGTTGTTCACTGCATCTTTTTCAACAACCCTGAGCAAAAAAAGAGAAATTTATATTTTTTTTTAAATAGAAATACATTTATAAACATTTTTTAGTTTCTCAAGATGAAACACTGTAGTAGGCAACGTTCCCTTCAAGCTGCGCGCGTGCGCGGCCGCGCAGCAGTTGGAAAGCCCCTGCGCACTCATTCCGGGTTGGCGTTGGCGCGCACTACAATACAGTTGCTCAATTAATATTTGATCGTTCCGCGCAGCCTTTGAAATTTCCACGCAGCTAACCCTTCGGCTTAGAGGGAACGTTGGTAGTAGGTATACATCTTAAATAAGAACATTACATTGGGGACCCCCTGGAACCTTTCGACGGACACCAATAAACCCCAGAATGAGAACCACCCATCAAGATGGAAGACATTGCATTCAATTTATTTCCAAACTTAAATATGTATCTTTGTTTTTGCTCACCACGTATGCTTGATTTGCAACATCTTCCGAACTCTCCTCAGTATATATGTTTTGAGAGTCAGCCCTGCTGTTCGAATGGCTTTGAGATTCTTCATCATCTTCATTTTGCTCATTATTGATTTCCGATTCTCCTTGAGATTCATGTTCATCGTCCTCTTCATCAGTAGCGTGTTCAGTTTCAATTTCTAATTCACTATTGGTAGATTCAGCGGAATTCTTTTCTTCGTCTTCAGAGATCACCTCTTCTTCGATGCCTTCATCTTCGGAGTCCGCATCGTTTTCTTCATCTTCATCGTCATTTTTTACAGATTGCTCATCATCAGAATCGACTGACACTTCAGAGACAGGTGCCGTATCAACTTTTTTACTACTATTAATATCACATTCGAAGATACCGACGATCTCCTGACTGTCACTCTCGCACGAATCTGAACTGTCGCTGACATTTAAAATAGACACACCAGTTGTATTTAAATCCTTATTTTTACTAAAACAATTATCGGCATCTAATTCAATTTCAATATGTCTCGCAGGCTTGGATTCTAAATCGATGACGAGAGGTGTAGAATTCGATTCAGCACTATTGGAAGAGTTGAGATCGACAATTTTATTCACATCATTGAAGACTGTCATTTCCTTTTCAGTCACAGATATATTATCTGTCTTGCGGCTTTTTAATATTGGATTTTCAATCTCTTTTAAAGGCACGTGTCGTAACAAAGATATTTCTTCTTCATTTAATAAATTAGGTTGCAAAGAAATATTGTCCGTTTTGTCCAAAGCTTCAAATCTAGATCCGCTCCATCTGGTATCTTTTAATGTGACCGAATGAGATTTGGAAGTCCTGGTTTCCGTGTACACGACCGCAGAATCATTAGCGAACGCCGCACGTGAAACATTTGTCAATGAAACGTCTGATACATCATCGAACGATTGATCGCTGGCTAAAATGCTATTCGTATCCATGACGCTCAGATTTTGAGACCGCAACGAATCAAGATATTTACTTGTCGTCTTGGGGTCATACTTACTGTTCATCGTTAAACTGACATCATCGGCAATACTTCCTGAGGATTCATCGAGAATTGAATTTCCAAGCGGCGATTTGATGAAAGAAACACTTTCCATTATGCGAACGACTTCTTTCGCGGTTACCGTTTTTGGACTTGCGATTTCAGTTGTTTTTAGAATATTAGATTCCAACACTTTCCTCGCGAGAGATCTTCTCAAGCTCGTTTGAAGAACGGTGGATCTCGGCAGGACAGACTTAACATTGTTCGGTGATTCTATTTCTGGAGTACGAGATCGATGTCTGCAAAAATAGAAACGTTTATTGTTAGAAATATGCTGATAGATAAATAACTAAAACAAATTAAGTTAGGATGAATCGAAGATTTTGTTTGATATATTTTTTCCCACAACGAGCAACATAATATAGACTTCCGATGATGCATTTCAATGCAATGAAGTAAAGTCAGTCCTTCGACCTCTCTTTTCAGACAGAATAAGAATAAAATGATGAGGTCAGGTAAGGATTAGAAGTTATCTAATAGGTCTCTTTTATTATTAGATAATCAAATTCACTCTCCATCACTCTACCAAATGATATTATAACGATTCAAAATGATCAAAACAATTAGCATTCCATTGGCCAGAATATTCGTTTTGACGATAGCTGGCTTGTCTTTTTTTGACATTTCATATTCCTCTAGATAATTTAATTATATTTCATACCTTAGGCTTCGTCTCGGTGTCTTATTCAGCAACAGATCGGCTTCTCGTTCAGGAGTTTGCCTCAAGCTTCTTCTGGGCTGTGGACCTTTTGGTGAAATTTCTCTACGTACACTCGACAAGTGAGATTTATCCGGTGAGCTTTTCGAAGACGTTTCTTCATGTATCGATACTCTAGATTTATTTGTTGCAAGTTCAGTATCGACTACATCTTTGTCATCATCTCGAATATTTCCTTTTGATATTTGATTTATAGATTTTTCAGAAATATCTGCGAAAGATTTAGTTCTGTTTGAAGATCTTTCTTCCGTGTAACTCTTTGCGTAATCTTTATTCGTAGAAATTTCCAATTGTGATTCATGATTGTTATTTAAATGTAATCTAGAGTTCTTTTCGGGGACTTTAAATTCTGCCGATAAGCGCATTGAGGCCACTTCTGGAGACCGTGAAGCGGTGTGTGTATTTTCAACTGATTGGGATGAAAAATACGTTTCTTCATTCATTGACGTGTTTAGACTAGTTTCTGCTGAATTTGAGGCTGACACTAGATTTCTGAAATGGAAATATTACAAGTTTCATTTCAATCAAAAGTGACCAGTTTTTATTACAAATTTGCTGTGCGAATTGCATTGTGGACAGTCTTTCTTGAACCTCTAAGCTTTTTAATGAACAATATAACAGTACGAATCGGGCATTGAATAATTGTAACATTTATCGCAAATGAATATCAAGAGCGCAATAAGACGATGGAGATGATTTCGTTTAGTAAGTTTTAAATTTATAATTAATTTGTCAACCTTGTGCAATGTTAATAAAATAAAAATAAAAAAAAGTACAAAGCAGTTTCTTACGATAATACATTACGACAGTATAAAAGTATTCCATCGCAATAAATTACCTTCCCCTCTGCGATCTGTCCTTTAGAGGTGTAGACACAGCATTGATCATTGTTGAATAGACATCGGTTTCAGGTGAGTGATGGATGCTTTTGCGAGGTGATGCACCAACATTTTGTGGTCTCGGAGAACGGTCCTGAAATTAATCGATAAAATTCAGTCACTGTACATGCACATAATATTTCAATCATTGTCATAATCAATAATAAAAAAAACTTCTTTCAATTGAAAAAATTCAAAAACAGTAAATAAAATTTTTATACCTTGGAATGGCAGCGATAAGCCATCTGTGGAAACAGGTCGCTGAAGCTTTCATTCATTTCTATTCCACAGTCTGATGCTGGCGACGGGGTGCCACTAGCCGAAGGAATATTAAAGCGGATGGATCTGAAAATATTAAAATGATGTATTTTATGACATCTTTCCAACAAGAATTCACAATAAACAGGACTAAAATTGAATCGTTGAATTTTTGAGCACTTTCATAAGTTTTATTATTAGCGGCCCGGGTTTCGCCTCTTGACATCTTCATGCATTTAAGTGCACAGATTAACTCAAACTGACAGTAAACAGTTAGTATCGTTTATGGTGACCTGAATTTATTTCAATACTGATTGATATTAATGAAACTGATCTAATTTGGGAAAATATTCATATTAAATATTTTAATATATAAATATTCAAATACACCTATCCCTCGATTTACACGGTAGATAGGTTCCTGAGAAAAACGTGTAAATCGAAATTGTATATTTCTTAATGTAAAACCGTGTAAATCGAAAAGTACACAAAAAAACGCATAATTTGGGTGTTTTCTAAAATACATAAAAAAACAAAATTAGTTAAAAGTATAAACATACGTATTCTTTTATTAATTAAATACAGGTAAAGCTTATAGAGTAACAAAAAAATGAAATCCAAAAGATTCATTAAATAAATATTGCAACGGTTGGTGGAGTTTTTATCATTCATCACTATCACAAATCACTGTGACTTGACTTGATGACTTGCTGTGAAAGTATGCTTCTTTTCAGATGAAGAGGAGGATGGTATCTTCTATTTATTTTTTTCATAAATCCGCAATGCTTTATTTGTTATAGCATTGGTATCAATTGGCATTCTTTTTGAGTTTGGTCCTCTATCCAATTCATTAATGCCTTCTCCATGTTTTCCATTGCAATATCTCTGATATATGAAGTTGTGCTCGTACTCGTAGTGCCAGCTGCTACACTCTTTCTAATTGAGTTTTCATTTTTTCTAATGGTTCTTATTGTAGCTTCATTCACGCTATATACTCTAGCAACATCTATTACTCTTTCTCCGTTTTGTAAAAGATCCAATATTTTTATTTTTTTGCTAACGAAATAACTTTTCTTTTTACTTCTTTCGACATAATAAGGCTACAAATATTATTCAAGATATAAAACACATAATTAAAAATTATGTACTCGTTTTTTACTTACGAATATGAAGAATTAAAATTTTCAAGTTAACTTTTTTAAACCGTGTAAAAGCGAAAACGTGTAAAAGAAGTACAGTGTAAATCGAGGGATAGGTGTACATATAAGTACAGTTTGTAGGATTTTGTAATTACAGGTGGTTTTTAATACTTCTTGACCACATTTTCAACGTGGATAGATAAAACTAATAAAAAAACAGGATTTACCAGTATTTTTACTAATAAAGCACAGAAATAAAGAGCGTTAATTAAGTAGGATACCAATTTCGAACTAGAATTCTTAACGTCCCTAATTCTTTCTCATTTGTTTAACCCCTCTTTTTTTCAAATATAATGGATAGAGCTAAGACTAGCTAGTCTAAGCTAAGCTAGTCTTAGAGCTATGCTAGTGGTTGGTTAATCACTCTCGTTACACCCTGTTAATTTAGGATTGAAATATTATTTCAGACCCGACCATTGGGTATCAAGTCATAATAAAATAATTATAAATTGAATACAATAATACATTTCTTACAATTACCCATTTTCTGATATTAATCATAACAAAAACACCCATCTTGGTTTGATATCTTAAATCAATCTTGCAAATAATTTTTGATTTTTATGCAAATTTTTATGTTGATAAAATTCTAATGATCTCGATATAATTAGTTTTATCTGTTAATACATAAAAAAAAATGTTCTCGCAGCATTGCATTATTCGAGTGTTTCGTCGACTTTATGTTTAATTAAAATAATTTGAAAAAAACTTTCTATAGTTCCTATAGTGACAAATTAAACAAATAATGAACTACAAGGACAAGTGAAAAATAATATTCTGATTGTGTGTTAAATTACCTGGAGAGATTATCAGATTGGGTGTGTTGACTAGCAGTTTCAATCTCGTCATCAGTTTCCGCCAAATGTCTTCTTTCGAGAGGTGTCGTGGCACGCTCCAACAGTCTTCTCACCTTTAACAATAAGAGATTTCTTCGAGATGTGCTGGACAAGATAACAGTCATACATAGATGAAGTATTAAAGTTTTTTAAAATTTAAACAAAGCATCAGAAAATATTACCTTCAAAATACTTTGCGGCGTAGCCTCCCTGCGCGAAGACATCCTATCGTTTGAACATCTTCGGTTTGAATTGCCTCCAATGCCCCGCCGAGATTTTCTTTCTATGGTAGGAGTGTGAAGCAACTGGTCCATTTCTTTCATCAGTTTAGGATTAGTGATTTGTTCAGAAGTTGGCGTGGTTTCATTGTCACCCAACTTTTGCCTCTTGGACGGAGTGGCTTCTGAACTATCGCCATCGGGAGTGGTACTCATTTTCTCCACGTACCCCAATCTGCAAGCAATTATATAGCTAAGAATAAAAAAAGATAAATTTGTTAAATAACTTTCATAATTTGTACGGTCGATCTTGATCAATCTTCCAAACACCTTTCCAGACAACCTTTGAGGCATGTGCATTAAGACCTAGTCACTATTGGACAGTCTAAAACAGGGGCGGGGAACCTTTTCTTGACTAAAGGCCGCATTCATTTTTCTGATTCGACATAAGGCCGCAGTAAACATTGACTAGGGAATCTTTGGCCGGAAACAGGAATTTACATACATTTACAGAATTGGCCAGAAGGCCGCACCAGGGTAGCCAAAAGACCGCAGGTTCCCCACGCCTGGTCTAAAATGTTATTGCATTCTATTTGGACGATTGGTTTAATAAAAATGTATCAATCGTGGTTATTTTCATTGTTTTCATTGAGTAATATACTTAGTTGTTTTGGTCGATCTGTCAAACGCATACAATGTTGTACATAGTCTACGAAATTAGGAAATTAGGATTAAAAAATAGAATTAATTAATAAATTTTTTTTATTACAAATTTTTAATGAATAAGCAGTGAATGACCATTTTTCCCAACATCATATGTGTTTAACCCTTTGAGTGGTGAGTTAATTTTTACTAAATTAGGTTTTTTCTTATATTTTGATTATTTGTAGTATTGCCATACACAAAAATATAAAAGCCTTTTTTTGGATACGGACCAAGAATATTAGTTATTATTTCAAGTAAATATTTTTTTAAATTATAAAACTCATAGTTAAAAATGTAAAGTAAATTAGTTCTTTATTACTTTTGAATATTTTTCTAGAAGCTATTACTTCGCTTTTGCGTCAAGATCTCTTTTGCTCTCATCTGTCTACATGTGCCGCTCTACAGACGCCGATTCTAGGAAGGAATCGATCCCAAATAGAATTTTACGCTCAATATTATATGGCTACCGATTTGTTTACAAATGTTACCCTTTTTTAATAATCATTTTCTTCATTTGCTATACAAAATAAAAATAATGTGTGGCCAAAAGTCACTGATGGATGTGTCTATATCTGAAGAAATAACAAAAATTCAATAAAAAATGTGAGAATGGCAATAGATGACAAGCTACTCGAACGTACAGGTACGTTGATACTCATCAAAGGGTTAACACATTGACTATAAGAGCCAATGTTTCTTCAACAGTGAAGCGTTTGACATATAAAATACAACAACAGTGAACATAAGGCGCACTTGTGTCAAAATTTATACAAAACAGTATTCCGTAATTCAGACTGTCCAAAAAGTGTCTAGATATTTATGCAAGTGGGAAAAGTCCCACAATAGTTGAATTATTATAGTATGGAATAGAAAATATCCTTTTTAAAATGAACTGCTATCAAACCTGGTCGAGTGTTTCAACATTTTTGGAGAACAGATAAATGGAGTATCTTCAACTTGCAGCACCCTCTTCAGTCCCCGTGCGATTATTGGTTTATCAATCCACGTCTCGCTGGCTTTATCAATGGTTGCCTAAAATTCAATGGAAAATGAAATATACATTTAACTGATATTCATTAAATTAAATGCTCTATTTTTTAATATATTGCTTTTCCACCTACAATTGACAGTGAACACCCTTAAAGCCAAAAACCGTCAACTAACCTGAATAAATGAAGATTTGTATGACACCTGGTTAGAAATGTTTCCTTGGATACTGACAGTCATCGGAGTTGGCATTGACACTAAAAAAAGTAGATAGTTGCACTGTAAATTAAGAATCAACAAGTAATTTAAGCCACAGCCGACTCATGGTAATTTTGATTGTCTGAAAAAGTGTGTGAGGAAATAATAGTGAATTCGTTTTCCCATATTTTCTGTTAAATGAAATTCTACTGTAATAGCTGTGACGCAATTTCATAATGTTGGTTGTTGTGCACTTCGAAATTTTTAACATATAACCACATTTTATTTAAAAGCAACAACAATAAAATGTTTGTTAGTACACGCCCAACATTCAATTATGTAACCAATCTGTGAGGTGCTTACTTTTTTGACTCGATATATTGCCGGCGGAATACTGTGCCAAGTTTCTTGTGATGCGAGGGAGAGTCTTGCAATACAATTCCACGAGGAGGTCCCTGGAATTTGTTTTAGGCACGTGTTCCTTTTTCATATTGAAATCGCTCATGTAGTCGTAAGGCAGCTGCCCTTTACTCGAGAGATGTTTCATATCCTCATTGATCAGCTGGGCTTCAACATACCTTTACCGTGAAACATAAATCAATGTAAAAATAGGTTTGATAATGAGATATATATTCGAAGGATTCTTGAATCAATGAGCTTTGATTTCATCTCACAAATAAAATTATTCAAAATGAAAAGTATTCAAGTACTGGAAAGACAATTATTTTTAATGAAGCTGAGAAATTACATACCGTGACCTTTGAAGATAATACATAACAAGGAGATTGTTCGACTCCGAATCACCAAAAGCTTTCAGGTATTTAACACATATTTCTTCTTCGTCCTGCGAGAGCGGCATCAGCAGCACCTTCGACAGCAAATTCATTTTTCTGCAGCCTGAAAATTCCATTTGAAAACTTATTATAAATGTAAAAAAAAATGAAATAATTTTCTAATACCCAATATATTAAGTCACCTATATATCGCCTACATACTTTTTAATCAACAAAAGTAATGCAGCACGAACGTACACCTTATCATTAGGAACGTACTTATTATGGGTGCATTTGTATTAAATTTTGGGAAGATTTCTCCCCATCTAATTATTCATAATCCATTATCAGTTCTCAAGAAATTCAACCCTCCGGCTGCTAGACGAGTAACTTATAACTTATAAATTGACTAATATAACTTATAAACTGACAAATAATAACAAATGCACTAATCCCTTCTGTGCCCACATTTATTTTAGCAAGATGTACACCTGTGCGTGCTATACGCGTGACGTTGAAAGCTTAACATAATTCTTAAGCCCTTTTGCAAGCGTACGTCCGCAAGCCCCAGGGGCTCTCGGTCGGATCATATTTACTCCGCTCCGGCTAGCTTTCTGCTCCCGACATCCGCGTCACAATATAATGTTCTATGAAGGCATGCGGTTCGAGCGATCCAAATGCGGGTTGCGTCAACATGACACACAAAGCAGACAAAGGCCCCATGAGTCTGACAAGTCAACATTGAAAGAGCAACTAATCAAACTAAACTTCTGCAATCAGTGTTTAAAACACTTCACATAAATCCTTAATCGACAGCATGACACATATAAATATTGTTCTTAGAAATAAGTCTATTTACAAATGAGGACTAGATGACATAGGATTATACTAACCTTGAAGGAACACTACTAGTCTTCTTTCCTTAACCTCTGTCGTTTCATCAATAAAGGAATCTTTGACAAGATTGAAAGCTTCTAAAACCAAGCCACGTGAGAGATAAAGATTACAACAGGCCTCCCAATCGTCGTAGACAATAACCGTAGAGTTTCCGGCTCCATTTGAGTTCTGCGTGGGCTTGCGAACGTGCAAGTATTGAAGTGCCGGTTGTGTTTTCTTTTGAGCCAATAGAGACGACAGAACTACGTTGTGTTGCCACTGAGTGAGACAACCGCCTGCCAGTACGCACTGCAACTGGTCCAAGGCAAACTGGAAAGCACGTTTAGTTATTGTAATTACTACCTTGTAACCACACCACATTATAAGCAACAAAGTGAATATTGTTAAATTTTTCCCTTTGGCAATGGCTATACAAACTGTACAAACTATACAAGTGTAAACTACATCTACATCAATCTAAAAGTATTTGAAAATATTTGTTTATATATTGCAATCCTCGAATATAGTAGAGATCAAATATTGTGTATGATGGTATCTTGTACTTTCACTAAGATACTTAAACGCTTTATGATACGAAAATTAGGGTTAGCAAGTAAAAACTAGATCAGTGATGCACAACCTATTTAACAGCAAGACCATTATCCCCTTTCCAATTGTTCACAGGCTACAGCGGTTAAAAGTTTAGCGAATTATGGTATAATCTCTTTCAATTCTAACCATGCAAAGCAATGTACTTTAATTTATTATTAGACTAAAGTCAAGCCAATGAATGTAATACTATAATTGATAATTTAATTTAGCATGTTAGAGTGGATGACAGGATATATTGTTTATCTCTTCTTACTATATATAGCTATCAACTATATATACATATATATATAAAAAAATATTGTAGAACTAAAATACTTTTTACACAGTTTTCTCGAATATATGCTAATTCAATCAATAAGATGGATGCTATGAAAGATATCAAAATTGAGTTGATATAAAAATAAATACTAATATACTTCTCACTGCCATACATAATGGAAAACTGTGGGCTGCAATAAATGTAATTGGGGTCTCGGTTTGACCACTGGACTAGACGAATAAAAAAAAACTACCTCAAAATCTCTGTGGTCTAGATGCCAGAACGCTTGTGTAACTTTTATTGCGGTGTTACTGAGACCAAACATTGTAGGGAACTGCATCAATCTTCGAATAACACATTCGTATCTGAAAAAAAATATTTTTTCAATCAGGCATCGATAAATATTTAGACTTCATTATTTATAATGTTTTTTAACGACATACAGCCGCTTTCCTAAATTAGTCTCTTAACTCGATGGCTGCTAGACGAGATATCTCGTAAAATTTTTCGTGCTCAACACGCCAGTTACGAGGTAATTCGTCAAAAACTAATTACATTAATAATTACAAATCATAGCCGGCGTGCTAGGTAATTACGTACTTTTTCTACGACAGCTAAAAGGTTAAGAAAAGGTGGAATTATAGCATACCTATTGTCATCGAACATCATGGCGTAATCGACTAGAACGTACAGAACTAAAGCATGCTTTATTTCTTCTTTGATGTCCGGAATCAAATAGGTTTTGAGTAACGAATACAACGACGGGGGAGGATAGAGGCCATTTATGTCGCTTCCGTCGTCAATCCACACACTGGAAACATAAATATTGTATACTTTTACTATTAGGTAATAAATTGTGGAGGGATGAGATATCCAATTAGGTTTATAAAATTATGAGAATGTCAATAGATAAAAGATGATGCAACACTTCGCCGTAACCATGTGATTCCGATCAATGGGTAAATATAGCAGCACAATGACACTGAATGACAGTGAGATCGTACCTTTGATATTAACTACGGAATGCGAATAACAATCGCTGCAAATGTCTAGATATGATGTTATTGTTGGCTTGTTAGCTCTTTTCCTAACTACCAGCTGAAATGTGTATAACGCTGACAAGCTGTTAGATTTATCTTATAAAATAAACGTAAGGCTGTGGAGATTGGCGGAGGGTATAACATTCAGGGCATTTTTACTATATTAAGTTCGATTTTATACCCGAAACTAACACAAACACTGTTTTTATTCATTAAAGTGAGGCAGTGGCGACGTTGGGCAATAACTGTTCTAATTAAGTGTAATATAAATTTTAGGAAGAGTAATCTTAATCAACCGAGACTTACGACTTAAGTTTGTCTGCCGAGCATTCCATTCTGATGAACTGGTCAATGAAAAGAAGCAGACAGCTTTTGTTTTGAAGATTTTCATTGGCGGGGTTTTCTCCATTCAAGCAATGGAGTTTGAATCGTCTGTAAATAAGCACATTCAAAAATAAAATGAAATAATTGCGATTGATAGAAATCAGATCATAAAAATGTGAAAGAACAAATGTAGACTTACCTATTTTGATAAAATCTAACTAAGGAATCGACAGGGTAAGGCAGACGTTCATTGCTTTCTTCAAAGTGGGTCTGATTGTCAATGTGGAATTCTGGCAACAGGCCGACGTTCAGAAACCATTGTACGACTTGAAAGTACAGAGATACTATTTGCACAGCCTTTTGACGTTGCACAGTTTCTTTTATAGCTGAAATATAAAAGAAATATATTACAATCTTCGATCATTGAAATCAAGTTTCGACGGTTAATTTTGAAACCATCATACTCAGACATTCATATCCCTAATGCAGTATATTTCATCAATTAAAATAATTAACACAATCGATGACACCAGAAGCGTTTACTGCTACATAAGATATAATAATACAAATAAACCCAATGTAGTACAGAATAAAAAAAAACACAAGTTTTCGTATAATAAAAAATTAAAAGATGGGAGAGAAGTTTGGCTACATTTAACACTTGATTTAAATTATAAATAATTATACGCTGTCACAAATACGGGCTAAATATGTTATTATGTTTCAGTGAATATTTGTCAAATACTTTTTGAATAAACAAAGCAGAAAATTTCAGGCATGTATGTGCTAACAGGCAAGGAAGGGTTGATATTATCTGGTCATTATGACTATAAATTGAGTATTTCCAGTTTTCTTTGGTGTTTGGGTTAAAATAAATGATGTCATTGATTTCTCACCTTCAGGTATCATGAAAAACGAGCACTTCTGGACAATGGTGTTAAGCAGAGTGGCGATGTGTCCCAACTGAGTCGTACAGTTGTCTAAGCTGCAAGCGGAGTTCTTGTCAGGCACCATGCCGGAGTGATCGAACAGTGGAATGGTCAACTGGTCTCCGTTTAACTTAAGAGTGAGCGCTCGACTCCACGCCCAGTCTGTGAGAAGTTGAAGAGTGCAGCCGACTGAACTGTGACTTCCAGTTGCCCAGTCACTGGCACACTTCGCTAGCACTTCTATCAAACGGGCTTCCAGAGCGATAGACAAAATCATCTGTCTTTGCAATGGCTGTAAATTTAGACAAATTAAATTATTAATGTAATAAAAAAAAAAAAGAATTAATATCATTCAAATTGAACAGTGTTTATTTTCAATTCATTAACATTCCGATCATGAAATTTAAATTAATTAATTAAACAGCATTTCCGAATAAACTGGTTATTTCAAAAATACAATTACTGACAAAAATGAAAAATTTCTTTTATTGCAGATTTTTGTTTATTAACCCTTTGACCGCGGTTGACTGCTATAGCAGCCCAATCTGAACCGATTTGGATCCGAGCCGCGGTCAAAAGGTTAAAGGTAATGTTGCACTATCTATATTCTTGATAAAAAAAAAACCAAAAACTCTCAAATCAAAATGCACTTGACAAGTATTCGAAGAGTGATAAGTAAAAGTCTTTTGCGCAAATCTTGCTTACCACAGGAGTTTTTTGAGTGGGAATAGGATCAATGTAAAGTGGAATCAGGCCACAGTTGATGCACTGTAGGAATAGTTTTGTTGGATGTAACAACACAGATGGACCGATCTCATTGATGGAAGCTAATATTTGTCTCTGCACTCCTACTGTCGACATCCTGGTAATGTCTGTATTTGTTAAGCAGCAGCAATCTGAGAATAAAAAATAAATGGCAACTCATATTTATGTATTAGGAGTACACAAATAAATTAGTAATTATCAAATTCAAGTCCATGCAAGCTTCAATCTGTCAATTTGATTCTGAAACCATTAGTTCTGTATGGAAAAAAAGCCAAGAGCTTAGGGGAGAAACGAGTAAAGGCAATCGATGGAAAGAATAACTCGAGATCTTTTTAGCTATTGTATAGATTCAATCAAGAAGTGAGTACGGATTCATGCTTCAAAAAAGGAATAGAATACGTGTGAGAAGCATTGGAATAAACTTCCAATCCTTTTTTTGCTAACTGACGATGGCCTTTTACTTAGGTATCTTTAGAAAAACTATAAAATGGTAGTAGTCGACGAGTTAAAGATTGCATATTTTTGCAGGATTTCTTTGCATCATCGATTCGTTTATAAAATATCTCTATAAAACTGGATTAATTTTGAACAACAAAAAAGTGTACACAGCAAAAGTTTGTTACCATATCCTAAAGCGTTCGGGTAGAAATGTTCTTCGAGCCTTTGCACTGAATAAAAAGGCGCCAAAGATTCCGTATTGATTCGGACATCACATAAATAGGAACTAGCTGTATGGGCAAGGGTGTCACTGAGGTTTATGACGGACATATATCTATTGGTTTCTAGCATCGAGCAGTCTGAAAACAAAAACACAAATTGATTTTTTTTTGTACGTAAAAGAACATAGCATTACGCCATGTGAGAAAAATCGTTGTTTTCGTGGGTTCGAATCCCTAAATGGAAAGTTTCATGAATTCAATTTTTAGCATGCATCACCAGTTCTCATCAATATTTAGTAAGTAAGTACATTACATAACGCCAGTAACTCGGATTTAATCATTTCTAGGAAAACTTCAAAATTTATTTGTGTAAAGTACATTAGAGCTATAATCATGGTTTAAAACTAGTAATTCTTATCCATGTCCGCTCATAATGTAAAGCATAGTCTCCTAATTGAAGTTATCATAGCAGAATTGTTTCTACGAGGACTGTTAGTTACTGAGTTGGTCAACCTCTCTTTCTTTCAAAAAGAGTAAGGGTAGAGAGAACGGGGCTAGGACAAGACTAGTGGTTGGCTAATCTCTCGCTACACCCCCTTTATTTTAAGATTGGAATGGAGGGGGGGTGGGGTATTTTTTAGACATCGCAAATATCCATGCCTTCAAACAGTTATCAAAAAATGATGTTTTGCACTGGGATTTGAGCCCGTGGGGACTGGCATGGAAGCCAACAACGTTGACCACTGTGCCATGGACCTGACAATATATGTATATTGAAAATTGAATAATATTCAATTGAATTGGAGAAAAAAATATAAGACAACGGTTTGTAGTTACCGGGCATTTGTTCTTTATACCATTGATCAATATCAAACAAAATCATCAACGATTGAACAGGAGCTATTGCGCTGATAGGCCAACACTCCCAGACCATTTGGCAAATATTTAGAACACCTGAAAAGTGAAAACACAGTCATGTAAACAACAATACAATTTCCATACGAGTCGATAAATATCATACATTCTATCACTTTCTTTACACAGTTTTTGGTGGAACTTATCCACTATGTAAAAAAAGTCTTGCGTATAATTTACTTATGCGACCCCTTTTGTTTCATTTTGAAAATGACTAAGCTGGATAAACTACATCGGTTATTGACCTAATACTTCAATTAAATATATCTTATTTCCTCCACATTTTTAAATTTTTGTTTCTTCCAACACAAATTTAAAATCACTGACTGAAAAATTTGTAAAAACATATGACAAACAGGTATTTTACAATTTTTAAATCACTTGAGATAAATTCAAGGAAAGTTTTAAATACAAAATGAACACTAGTAAATAATTAAAAAAGGATAAGTGGCGTCTTACTCTCATCGCCGTCATCAGCATTGACAGCTTCTTTGATGAGCGAGTGACAAGCTAAATTACGTCCACCGACCATTTGTACTGCTTGTGCATTTCCCGTCTCAACATTTGTCAAGTCTATGTTGAAACGTAAATTGCATGTGGCAAAATTCTGAAAAAATCAATCATGTCAAACATTAGTCAAAAATATTGTTAACAAAAATAAGGTGATTCTTATATCCAATAATTAGTATATTGATAGCTTTATTTTCATCTAGTAAATCATAATTGTCATTGTTGTAAATGTTTATGAAAGACGTTTTTATTTAAAAAAAAGAAATGACAATTTCTTTTTTTTCACTAGACTAGTAAAGAGAGAATAAAATAGTTTTGTGAATTGATTTGACTTATCTATAGCGCCACCATCTCATGATAGTAATGAAATTATTGCTGAATCTGATGAAAAGAAGAATAAAAAAGATCAAATCTAGAAGAGTGTTTGGAATAATCCATTCCTACCAAATGTTATTCATGCCAGAATATTTTTTGAATATTTACACGGAGGGAGGCTGGATTCAGCTAAAGGTATATTTTGGCAATTTTAATTGTGATACCAAAACAATCAAAACGTAAATTAGAATAGCCATTAATAAAAGGAAATATTTGGAAACCATTCTGTTCTCGAGATCGATCAAATGTTCCTATAAAGTTTTGTACGATAATATAAAAAAAAACTGATTACCTCATAAAGAGACCCTCGCCCTTTGAGTGAACTTTTTCCGTGATATGTCAAGGCATACATAGCAGCCAAAGGGAAACCTTCTTCGAGTCTTTCAATGGAAGAGTAGATTGCCCATAGATAACAGAAGGCTCGAGGATCGTCACACGGTTCCTGAAAATTAATTATGCAAAAACGATAACATTACCAATGATGTAAACCAAGACAAAATATATATCGAGACAAGGATTTTGACTAACATAATAGAGGTTGCCTTTGGTTTTTATTTCTAGATTTTTAAATAGATGGAATAGAGTTTAAAACTAGTCTTAACAGCTAGTTCATCATATTGTACACTTTTTTAAAAAAATATTTCTTTTCAATTATAAAAAATGTACTCAGCAGAACTGAGGGATGCTGGCATATCGTGGGAGGATGTAAAGCAATTGACGGGAGACAGGGAAATATGGAAGAGCAGTGGCAGCCAGATGGTCACAGAAGTATTTAAAATATGAAAAAACAAAATACCAGAAATCCTAGATGAGTAATCGGCAACTTATCAGCATTGACATGTGAAGTAAACTCGAGTTCCAGAGTTAATAAATTCCACAGTTGAAACGCACCGAAATTTAATCCCAAGATTACACTGTTCAGTTGTGGCACATACAAAATACTACTGATGAACACATTCTCTCTATCATCCCGTAACCGGATCGTATTATCGGGATTGTGCAGGATGTACTGCAAGTTGTGGATGCAGCCCTCGTTCAATTGAATGGCAATATGATCATCTTTGTTGCAAGCTATCTGTCGCTGTTCAACGATCAAACCGATATCGTCGATGGACAACACTACTAAGTTGGCAACATTCAGTTCATCTTTTATCAAAATTTCCATGCCATCCGTGCCATTAAGGATTGCTGAAAGAAATCAATGTAAAATTAAGTATACATTAAATTTAGATTTCTATTTAAAAAAAAAAATGTTTTCGGTCCATTTCAAGCTTCCTTCGATAGGAATCGTTGGTTGGTAAAATTTTATGAGATAACCTTCAATATCATGCAATTGGCTACAATTTTGTAAAAAAAATATATATTTTTTCACACTCATTGCAATGTTCATTACATATTACCTCATATTTGTTGTTTCAAAATAACAAATTAATTTATTCATACTAATAATAGATGGAAACATAATTTTTAATGCATCATGGATAAAAAAAGGTATGATGTAATAAATTTATCCATAATGCAAACAATTCCAGTGGTATTCTAATTTAGACACAAAATTATATGTGGGTGTTCATTTTTTGGATCAAAAATAAAATGAGAACGGGTGGAGTAGAACGGCGGCATTAATTTGTTCAGAGGTCATAGAGAGGTCATTCTTAAAATTATATGTAAAGATAAACAGAACAAAAATTACAACATGCCAGGCCGATTGATCACCGTTGTAGATAATAATTAAGAAGCCTTTAAATGGCATAGTAACACAGGAATAATAATCTAGTTGTATTGTTGTTTTTGTATAACTAGTAAAAACTTTGTTTATGTTTCTATTAATCCAATATTGATTGAAAATTGTTAATTAGAACTTTATTGACTTGGTAGAATTCTATTATAATTGGATAACATCATAACAATGTACAGCAGGGCCTCGTTCCACAAACTTAATTTATTCCAAGTACTTGTTCGGACCGTTGTAAAAAATATTTTTTTATAGTAGTAACAAAGTCATATACACATCCGAGTGAACTCACACTGACGGAAAATAATTGATGAAAATTGACAGAACAAACTTGCGAGATCTTCATGGTACAAAAAAATCATCAGAAAAGACATTTGCCCAACGAAGCCTCGCTGTATTTAAGTTTACAAAAATTTTCAAATACATCTTTCGAAAAGTATACAATGTTTTGTTAATTTCCCACGGATAAGTAAAGAATTATTATGATGGATGATTTTTTGAAATTTCTTATTGTACCGATAATTATTTTGCCATACCTGCAATACAGCTTTGTCTATTCAAATCAAAAGCGAGAGCTGCACCACCGTGGGTCCCTATCAATACTGTCCCGTCGAAGCACTCCAAAGGACCTCCGGAAAAATCTTCCACATACTGTAAGCAGGTTACGCGGCATGCCACTTGCACTGCGCGGAGGATTCTGGATCCGTTGCAGTGGAACAGGCAGACCATGCCTCCGATCAACTCGCACTCCAGACCTATCAAGATCTGCATGGTTTGATCCAGTAACGGTGTCGGAAGCTTGTAAACGCATGTTATCTTGGTTTTGAAATCACTGAAATAAATCAATGCAAGAGTTGTTTCAAGCTGGAACCACACATTGTGAATTAATTTACAACGAAATCAAAATAATTCATCACTTAGATTAACAAGATGAGGCAACTTTGCAAAACATATCCTTACATGTAAAAATAAGGAGTTGCCACTTGTCTAGAAACTACACAGTTTTATTCCTAATTTGGAATCATGAAATAAAAATATCATACCACTTCCACGCTATCCGCAAAAGGAATAGGCATTATTTTTGGCATTATATTTCTCATGTACCCTGTGGGATATTAGAAGAAGTAAAGTATGTGTAAGGATATGCTGAATCGTGAATATTGTCAATCTTTGCAGTAAGTTACAGAGTAGAGGTCTGCAGGGGCCCGGGCTCAGCCCTCGGGCTCTTACCTGGCCAGGTAGGTAAGCGCAATTGAGATTCGGGCTCGGGCCAAGCCCGGTTAAGGAATTTATTTCTTTCTTAAAAATATTTCAGAAATTTCTTGTCATAAGTCAGCCATGATGATTTTAACTATTACCAGCTCTAGAGGATTGTAAATTTGTAAAAAACTTGTTTTTTTCGGGCTGAGGGAGTAAAAATCTAGACTTCGGGTCGGGTTCGGGTAACAAGTGTGGTATTAGAATCGGGCCCGGGCCGGGTCGGAGTCTTTCGGGCTCGGACCGGGTAATTTTGTAAAATTTCGGCCCGTGCAGACCTCTATTGCAGAGTAATAATTTGACATTTTTTTTGCTGAAGACGGTCCAGTAGCCGGTGGTTCATACTCTAGAAAATTTGTTCTAATGAATCGAGGGGTCATAGGTTTGATAAATTGAATGATCAATTAAATGCATAGATGTTTCTGATGATTTGTGTATTTTTATCCAAAGGTATTGGATGCCTGTGATGTTACCATTTCATACCACCCATCTTATGTCAAATTTAAAAAACATGGTGTAAAGAGAGCTTTTATCAAACTACTGGTCATTTAATAGCCCCATCCTTTTTTCATTACTCTTTCCAAAAGGGATAGACGATGAGAAAGGTTGATTAACTGAAAAAAAAATGAGTTTCTATTTCTACTGAAATAGTTTATTGTGAGTCTCCTCTAATATAAATATGTTTGAAAATCACACCAAACTTTATATTTCGTCTGCTTTCTCAATTTCTGAGTACTAGCATGACATTAGGAGCGGATATAATGAAAATAAAAGAATTAATTTAAAGGTGTCAGGATGCTACAGAGCAGACCTGGGCAATCATTGCTGAAGGACCACCAGATCCAGGTTTCAAATGTTGGCAGAAAATAATGTTCATTGCATGTATTAATGTTAATGCTGACTGCATGAAAATATATTTCAGGTTATTCTTTATCCAGGCCTGCTTTAGTGTAACCATAATGGAGATAAATTAATGATAAAACCATGCCACGTCTGTAAACACAGAAAATATTTACCAGGCTATTTATTAACTCTAAGTGGTTTAATTTTTATCAAATACTTACCGTAAGACGGACCCGAATGTCCAAGCTGCAATTTTTTCACCAGTAGCAACATTGACAACGGTAAACCTTGATCCACTGGATAACCAGGCATATTGAGTGTCCTGCAGGACACCGCCATTGATGAAGCATTCATCTGTAAAGGAAATTAGATTTCTTTTAATAACAAATTTAGCTTAATGTTCAGAATTAATCATTAGAACACAGCAATTATGATTTACACCCTATTTTCTAGACAACAAGATATATCCATATTATTAAATACAGTAGAACCTCTATATAACAGACTTCAAAATACAGATGTAACACAAAATATCTGGTCATATGTGAAAATTGTTAAAAACATTCTTTTAATATATTATACATGTTTAAATCTAAATATCACCGCTTGTAAAGAATATTCTGCGCATGATAATTACGTAATTACGCACTCACATTTTTCATAATTTTAGAGGGTTCATTGTAAAAAAAAAAACTGCAAACGTCCAAAGAAAACCTGATTGTTTTTTCAATGTAGGATTACAGAAAACAAGTGCGTCGACATCGAACATTAATAGCACTCCACAACTGGTGTTCCTAATTTATATAATATCATCCAAAGATGAATCAATAGGATTCTGTGTTTATATGTTTATTTAACTTTATTCCTACATGCAAATGAAGCATATATTTACGGAAAAAAACAATTGTTTTTTATTTCCATTTGACAGCAGGAAACTTTACTATGAATTAAAAGTTGTATACCTACCGTCATTTAAAATCACATAATATTTTCCAATAATATTAATCCATTATTGAAAATTTCATTGGTCTTGTATTGTGCTGTTTATTTTCATAATAAAATTAAACGGATACGGAAAGACTACAAACTTTTATGTAACATACTTTCGGCTTAAGCTGACACCCCTTACCTGCATTATATCGATTCTACTGTACATCACAAAAATTTAGTTTTAGGCAAAAAGTCATAATATAATAACATAAGCATTTAAAGTATTTTTCTACCATCAGTCTGATATTTCATAGGATTCAGTGTTTGATTTTTCTGAATCATTGTTTTTCGATACTTACTAGAAAACATTTTTTTTACATCTTTGCCAGTGAATACAAGTCACACTTCAAAATAGGTAAAAACATACAACTTATATTCGTGAAAATACAGTATTTCAAATAGGCAGGTCATGTACAAAATATTGGAGTGAAATTTAATTCCTGTTTGTTTAGACCTTTACACATATCAAACACAATATTAATATTACAATCTTACAATAATATTACAATCTTCAGCAACAATGTGTTTGTTGACAATAGTTTTGATTGTCAAATTAACAATTACATTAAATATATACAAGAAAATTTAAGTCAAGCTAAACCAAATTGGTAATAAATTAACAAATTAAGGTAAGTGCAGTATGTATGGCTACGAAATTTAAGCAAAGACCGACAACTACCTATTTTATGAATTCTTACAAAAAATGATCTCCCCTACAAAAAAGTATTTGTAGTGTCTTGTTTATGATACCATAAAATATTTTCGCATTATTCATTTTGAACCGAATTTATGCAATTGTTTGGCAGATAGCTTAATAAGAAATAATTTCATACAAATAATGCTGGCCCGATTATGTTACAAACTGGTATGGGAGAAAATCAACATGTAAGTATTGTTTACACACATTTAAAGAAATTTTAGTAGCAATGATAATAGGTTTTAAGGCATAAATGGGAATCGGGGAGACCATAGAAACTCACCTTCCGAATCAGCAATGTTGTTTTGCAAATACGTTGTTACCGAAGAGGGCAGTTTAACAGCTCCAGCAACAACACTGACGGAGTCCTGGGGTTTCATCTCGATCTAAATAGATTGAATCTATTATTTTCTAGAAATTATACACAAATGCAAACATTTCCCGCGTAACTGGTTAATAATTATACCAAGCGAACAGACAGTTGTCAAATGTATACGAATAGGGTTATGTTATTAAGGAAAACTTGTATTAGATAAATGTCACACGGGTTTAAAGGAAAGCGTCCTACCAGTATAAATAAGAAATTATTTGAAAAACATTGCTGCGAGTTTTTGTATTAGAAATTTGATTGATTTAAACGTATTAAAAGACACAATTTTCAAAAAGACGTTAACAGCGCGGTGGCCATCAAACTTAAAATGACTTCACCGATTGGTGTTCTAAAATATAAAAAAAAACAATAGAATACATGAGCATAAGTAATACTTAATCTAAATTTCGTATTTTTTAAATCAAATTATGATGGTTTCGAGCTAAAGGTAAAAATAAAATTCGAAGTACGCCTAATTCTTTTCATACGGAAATACGTTTGAAGTAAAACTGCCGTGTAAAAGTATGTAAAAAATAATTTCTATTACATTCGGTCGTGTTATTTCAAAACCGTACAAAAAAGAATTTAGTGTACTTATTTACATATGCTTTTAATTTAAAGTATTTAGTTATAGATGTTTTAATTATAATTAAAAGTTAAATACGACTTTTGTCTTTGAAAATTTAAACTAATTCTTTAAAATTTGACTTAAAAATTGTATGTTATAGGTATAAATAAATTGCAAAATCAGTATGCCTATTTCTATGAACCAATTTATTTTGCATTATCAATGAAAAGATTTGCTCTCATTGATCCAAATCAATAATGTACTTAAAATAATATGTGTTATATTTTAATTTAAAAATATACGGGTTATCCATAATTCATGGTGTGTAGGCATTATGGCTGAAATTAAGCGAGCCCCTTGTTAGCATATTGACAGCCCATCTCTGACAACTCACAAAAGTCACAGCACGACACTTACTTATTACTTTACTGTAGTAAATGGTTTTAGCCGGACGGGAAAAAACCGTACACGGACAAAACTGGACAGGATAATAGCGAACAAAAAAAACATACACGAACAAAAGCGTAAAAAATCGTATTTGGAAAAAGCGAACACGTATAAAAGCGGATGCAGAAAAAACCGCACATAGAAATTCTCATATAAAATATTTAAATATTTTCATGAGTTTTTCTTTAATATCAAAGTTAGTATTCTTTTCTAAATATTAAACATAGTAATTTTATGTGTTCGCTACTATAATGGGAAAAAAAATTAGAAATTGATGTATAAATACTATTTTTTCCCTTTTCTTTGCGATATGGTACAACCCCAAATTATAATCTGACTAATCAATGCCACCCATCATTATGTTATAAACGCGAAGTACCCAGGGTATTTTTTTGGTTTTCTGACCCTTTGCTACTTCCACGAATCCCGAATGATAGATTGTTGATAAAAAATATTCATTTTTCTTAGCCTTGCGCTTTTTGACATAATATATTTTACCGCATACTTATAACGAACAACGTTCCCTCTAAGCTGCGCGCGTGCGCGGCCGTGCAGCAGTTGGGAAGCCCCCGCGCACTCATTCTGGGTTGGCGCGCACTACAAGACAGTTGTTCAATTCATATTTGATCGGTCCGCGCAGTCTCCGCGCAGCCTTTGAAATTTCCGTGCAGCTAACCCTTTGGCTTCGAGGGAACGTTGATAACGACTGTAGACTGTAAGTCTCAATATAATTTATCCACACTTTTAAAAAAAAACAAAAAAAAAATACAAAACTAATCCACCGCCAACGGTCAAAACGCAACTAATGAATCTTTAGTCGTCAGACTTCTTGAGTTTCTGACGACTATTATTTGATGTTACTTAAAATTAAAAATCTAACTTTTAAAAAAATTTCAAGCAGAAAATGTTAAAGCATTTTATATGAGAATATTTATTTTTCCTCGTCCGCTTTTTCTCATGTACAGTTTTTTTTCCATGTCCACTTTTATCCTGTTCGGTTTCGTCCGCGTACGGTTTTTTCCTGACCGCTTTTTGCTGTCCGGTTTTTATTCTAGAACCGTTACTACAGTGTAGTACCTACTCTTGACCGATGGTGACACTCGAAATAACCGTAATTCATAAAAGCTCTTAACCTTTTCAGTACCGCGATGTTTTCAGCTAAAAAACATTCACTCACATACCTACCGCTTTTTTAAAAAAAATTTTGAATAGTTTTAAAAAATAGTACTGAATTTATAAATATCAAAAGTTTACTTATAAAATGATATAAATAGTTTAATATTTTCAAGTTACATTCGTGTTCTTCAGTGGATTTAAGGTATTCATGCCGTTTGTATGTAGCGGCCACCAGTGTCCTTACGGTACTGAAGCGGTTAATAACATTCGAACTGACATAAAAACACAGTTCAAAGATTCTTATAAATCTTAGATACTTTTAATAAAATTGTACCTATTAAGCATGGTAAAATTAATGACTTGCTAAGTTGCTGTATAAATGAAAAATATTAGTCTTTTAATACGAAATCAAAAGTTTGGATTATACGTTTTTTTTCAATAATCCGTGCGACCCCTGCCTGTCATCAGTCCGGATCATCAAAATTTTACTGTAGGTACATTTTGAATGGCTCAATTTCGATAAATCCAAAAAAAGAATGCAAGCAACTTTTCTGTTGTAAATCTTTAGTCCTTAGAAACATTTGAGTATTTTTTTATATTATCGGTGCATTTAAATGCATTAAAATACCACATGTGTTGACATTTTTAATCCTTCTTGAATCGCTTCAGTTTTGATTGAATGTTGGTTTCCCTGCCCCCTTATTCCTACTTATTATCAGACTCGTTATTAGCCGTAGCATTTTCTATCAAGGCCTCGCCGTTTAGTATTCGGTCGAGTAGGACATAGTTTCTCAACTATTTTGAGTCTGTTGCCTTCTTTCCCATACTAATTAGTTTTTCAAGACTCGGTAAAAGTGAAATAAAAAAATACTAAGAAAAACCCTATGGTACTCATATCCACTACAACCCGTTACTAAGAAAAAAAACATTTAAAAATGAGTAACTCGCGTAAAAAAGGAATAGTGCCATCTAAAAAAATATGTATGTTGATATGTGCAATGAGGTGGATCATAACTAGAGCATCCAATCCCGGACCCCCTTTCGTAATTCAGGGATTTCAGTGTTGACAATTTTTCCAATCCTGGGATTGAACATTCAACTTAAAATCGTGTATAAATTCACGATAGAGAAATTTTTGCTAGAATTTCCAAAATGAAAAGACGCAAAATTTTCTCAATCTCGGGATCATAGAATTGGGTGGGATCCCGGGATCGGAGGCCCTAGTCATTACCATCTACAATTCTACATTATAGAGGGCTATGGTTGGGTGCATTATAGAGTAGCGTTGATATAAATACGAATTTGAGAAGCATTGCAACACTGAGGCAATTATTTGTATTACTTATCACTATTACTATTGTGATAGATATTAACTGTTTAATCATACTGACAAAAAGGTATCAAACCCTTTTCCCTGGCCTAACTGATAAAACGTTAGATATGCTTTGTTATTCTTACATAAATATGAATGGTAATTTTGAATTAGGTAGGTAATGCAGTTTTGGACAAACTATATGCATTCGAGTAACATAATCAGGTGGTGAATATTTAAAGAAGGCTTGAAATAGTGTTCCAAAACCGAGTAAATGAAACGGTCCTTTTTTATGACACTCGGCGTAATGGACATATTTATGTGTGCACAGGGCCGGAGCCACCATACAGACCAAATAGGCTATCGTTTAGGGTGCAAACCATTAAGGGGCACGTAAATTTAGGCACCTCATAGAAATGATCCTTGCATAAACTTTGAACGCATTTTGCATCAGACTGTATTGCTCCATTGGACCTGTGAATTGGCCTGAAAGTCGGTGGTCTGCTATAAACATATTATATGTATGAGTTGTAACTTCTAGTCATGAATAGAAGGAGGTGTAAAGGCTAAGGTTTATTATGAATAAAAATAAAAATATACTTTTGCACAAATTTTTCTTCTGAATATAAATATCATTTATTTTTTTCAGGTATCCCAATATATTTTACATAAAACATATTGATGATAACACCAGCATTATCACACTAATTGGCATTGCGCCTAAGCAGGCGTCATAATATTATGATTATAAGACAATTAAGAGCAACGATTTGGCACAGAAGTACAAAAAAATACATTACTTACACTTAACTCTTGGCACGTGGCTTATGAAAAATTAAGTTATTTATTTATATGATGCTACAAGAGATTTCAGTCCTTTTTATAAAAAAGTTCTCGTACAAAATATTCACTTAACAAATATCAGTAATATTATTGTAAGATTCGTTAACAATTTAAGAGAAATTAAAAACTTACATAATACTTCATTCATTGTGTAAAATTGAGCATCAATTTCAGTGATTAAAAAAAAATGTTTTTGATTTGGTATTTTGAAACAATTTGAAATCGTAACTTAAATTCCACATTATTGCATCTAGAAGCTCCAAAAAATTTGCTCTAAATATACCTAATATCCAGGGGTGGGCTGGAGGAGGTTCGGAGGGGCTCATGCGAGCCCCTTGTTAAATTTACAACGGTTTGAGTATACAGTAGTACATTTTCTGCTATTGATATAAATTATGTTACATAATATAAGTATAGTAAAATTCGATTGCTTAAATAATTATTGCATATAATTGTATAAGAGTGAAAGAGATTCACCCCTTCTCCAGAGCACTGCGAATATCCCTGAGATTATGCAAACTCCTTTTTAACGAATTGGTAGCCCACCGCTGCTAACATCTGCCTGAATATCATTTGCTATAAAATTTAAAAACATTTTTAAAAAAAGTCAATCCGAAAATATAATATTGTGAGTTCAAGACTTAAATAACTTTAGCTATGAAGGGGGTAAATAAATTAAAATAAGATGTTATGGAACAAAAAACAAGTTGGGGTGGAGTCTTGACTGAGAATTAATATTATAATACAATCAGAGCTGTGGAGATGTTATTTTTTTTGTATAAATTTGTTTTTAAACTATTTTAAAAAGTACAATAAAAATTTTCAGATTTGCTAACTCGATACGAGATATCACGTAAAATTTTTCGTGCTCAACAAGTCACTTACGAGTTAACTCGTCAACAACTAATTAAATTAATAATTGCAAATTATAACCAGCGTGCTAGGTACTTACGTACTTTTTTCTACGGCAGCTAAAAGGCTAATGGTATTTCCACATTGACAGTTATTATAATGGGGCGAAGAAATAATTCTTAAACACATTAGAGGCAGTAAATTCACATATGTATTATAATTAAAATAGAAAATTTTAAAAAAGGTGTCAAAGCTTTGATGACTCGAACTCCATCTAAATTATCATAAAACTACATCTAAACTCCACAGTCCTGACTGCAATATATTATGTTAATGACCTATCTCTTACATTTGAAAAATCGTCAGGTTTGTTAATACAATAATTTATATTGAAATAGACTTTTCATCAAACTCAATAATTGTGCTATCTTTGCTCTCAACAATCAAAAAACATGATTCATTCAGATAAAAAAGAAAAAGATTTCCAACAATAATTGTTTGAGTGCTTTTGTGGGTTAGTCTCATTTTTTTCAGATGACTAGATGATAGATATTTTTTAAGTTTCAAAACCTAAATACATGAATATTTTTACAAATTCTATTTTTTAAATTAAACTTGCTATTAAATAAAATGTTGCAAATAAATAATATAAGTAAAAGTTGATCAAACATATTTCAAAATATAATAGATTAGTTTTTTAAGATGGGAAATATTTATAATGTATAACATTTTTGCAGAATTTGAATTGAATTAAAATAAGGAATAACTGAAGAAGTAAAATTATATTACATTTTATAAAACTATCAAACGGTTTTTTTGTAGTCTCTGTTTTCTAGCCAAAGAAATATTGTAACATAAAAAATATTCATTTTGTGTACATTGCAAAAGACAAAAGCAATAATTTTAATAATAGTTTTGAAATAGATAATGATACATGAGTTGAAAATATCAAAAATAAAATAGGGAATAGAAATAAACCAATGCGTACCCAGTGAAATTTCATCTCACTTTTGGCATTTTTGCTTGATACAACGTTCTTTCAGATTTCATTTACAGTAAAAAGCGAACTTAAAAATACTGGATGTTCTTACTCAACGATAAAATAAAGCATTTTATTTATAACAATGAAATCTTGTATATTCGTACAAATATCAAAGAAATATTTTTTTGTCTGATATTAGATTAATGAATGAAATTTGAAAACAACCATCTCTTCAATCTGTGATTCCGGTTTTGTTTTCAATTAACATTTTCTTAATTTGTTTCAATGATTCTCTTTCAGATGGATCTAAGAGAGCGTCTAATTTTTTTGTTTGGTCTCCATTGGACATCGATCCGAGCTGGACCACTTGAGGATTCATTGCTTTTTTGATCTTGCTCATATTAGATGGCAAAGAAGCGTACGGATTTATTCTCATTTTCCCTTGAACAACGTTAACAGAGGAATCAGATAAATTGTCAGGGATATCAATACTTCCTTTCCTAGGGGTATTGTTGGCTGGCGCTATTGGAGATCCGTTTGATACATCGTATGGGCTATCTTTCATTGGAACAAATGATTTATTACCTACGTTTCTGCCGTGAGAATCGTCTTTGAGCCGCCGAGCGGGGGCTTGCATTTGAACTGGTTTGCTCAGCGTAGTAGTGGACGTCGAAATTGAGTTCTGATGTAGTTTCATAGAAGAATTTCTGATTTCAGCAGATTTACTAAATGTATTTTTTGAAATCAACAGACTTCCATTTGAGAAAATGCCATTACCGACAGGCTTCTGATTAAGTCTATTATTTTGAAGTATTTGAGCATTATTCGGTATAGCGTGTTGTTTAAGATGCTTCTGAAGCTGCTGACTAGGATATGGAAGATTTGCAGGAACTTGCTGATCGTTAGAAGGTGCAAAATTTGACACTTGGTCATTCGGCAAACCGTTTGCAGTCGGCGCCTTGAAGTCTATCGATCCGTAGGCACTGTCTTTCATTGATCCTTGTGACGGACTTTCGTCTTTGGCAGTGTTGAAACGATTGGCCGCGTCGATATGAGCGAGCGGTTGTATTTGTTGCATATCGTAAGATACCGAAAGAGGATTGTAAGTTGAAGATTTCTCTTTATCTAAAACTTCACCAGTTCTCGGGTTGATATGTTTTTCATTTTTATAACGGAGCGATGACCATCTTTGGTGATTCTTTTCGACCGGGTGGAGGCCGTGTCTCAGATTTTCTTCTTCTTCTGAAGGAAAATGACCATTGGAGTAACTGTCTTCATTCTGTAAATAATAACAAAATAAATGTAGTCATAATTGTTAATCATGTAAACGCAGTAAGGCAGTGGTTTCCAACCTTTATGTTACTGCGCCTCCCTTTGAAGAAAAAAATGTCTCCGCGCCTCCCCATCCTTTATTTCATATATTAATAAAGACACGTTTTAAGGGGTAAATATATATTTTGGACTGTTCGCGCCTCCGTTTGCAATAGTCTACGCCTCTCCAAAGAGGCGCGCCTACTGCAGTAAGGCAAAGTGAACACAAAAAATTTAGACTCACTTCTGTTTCGTCTTCTTCTGCTATGACACTGTTCTGAATCCAATCTCTGATTCTTGCTTTTTTGGCGACTCTGTCTACGGTAGTTTCAATACCTTGCTCAAGCAGTACATGAAGCAGCTTATTCTTTTCATCAATATCACTGTGGAAACTGTACATTGACGGGCATAGCTCATCTACTTCACTTCCAGCTGAAAAATGACAAGCACAAATAAAATAGGTTAATTAAACTATCATAGAGAGGAATAATTAACATCTGTTAATTAACTGTGCCAATAAATCAAATTTTAGCAATATCTTAAGATGAATTTAGTCTCATTTAAATTAATTCAAGCAAGGTCATTGAATACTAGCTCTAACCGAACAAAATAAATTTGTTTGTTAAATAGGATCACTGTCTGGATGAGCAGAAAAAAATACAATATTTCCTTTGGACAATTCTCATGCTGTCATAGCACTGGTAATTTGTATATTGCTAACAAATATGAAAATTTTGAATCCTTGAAAAGTTTATTACGTTAAACATTAGTTTATAGTTATATGTCAAGAAAATGTTAATCACCTGTGCCATTTTTTTCATTTATTCCCTTAGCCATCCACCGATCATCCATATATTTTTGTAAATCTCCTAGACCAGAGGGCCGTTTTTCTTTCCGTGGCTCTAGAAATTTTTTGAATAATCTCTGAGCTCGTGAAGATACCAATTTGAACAATTTGGGTTGTTTTCGCAGTGGATTCGAAGTGTTATACCAATTCAAATACCTGAAATAATGGGCCATCAAAAATATTCTTTAATTGTTGTTTGATTGATTTCACTCTATTTTGATTTAGCTTAACCACTTAGCTGTCAGTGCAAAATATTCGATCTAGTCCTCCATTCCAGCAGTTTTAGAACCATTTGAAATTGTATAAAAAATGATTTGACTTACATAATATTTTGTCTCAACACCTTTGTAAATATTTATTTTTAGTCAATGTTTTGAACACCGAATGAAAACTGGTCATTAATAATCAATGGTTTGTTCAGAGTTGTTACAATTTATATATATCATTAGATTATTGAAAAATAATATGGATAAACTAAGATAATTTTTAAATGGTTGGCCGTTATTGGGCTAATTTATAAATGTCACTAGCATAATAATTTATAGATATTGAAAAAATATTTATTTTCCACGAGAAAACATTGAGACGCACCCACACGTCGCTGGCGTCTGGAGTCAATAAGCGTGCAACGCACCAGTGAGTTGTTGGCGTGCTAGTGGTTAAATATAAAATATATTTCCTCTTGAGTTTACCTGACATATCTAGGGTCATCAAATGCAGCTTTTTGCCATGGTAAGCATCCAGTTAAGCATACAAAGATTACTATACCAAATTGCCAAACATCGTGTGACATTATTGCTCTGAAATAAATTTAAGCATTTCAAATATAATAATACCGTAAATGTAAGTCACACAGTTTGATTATATTAGATTTCAACCTGATGGCTTAGCTACCATATTATTCAGTCTTCAATTAAGTATATACATTGCTGCCATGTCTGATGACTATATATTATTGAAATCTATGTAAACTCTTTACACAGATGTAAAAGTTAAAATAAATCAGCAAGAAAATGTATTCAGAGAATCATTATATGTAGCAAACACTGAAAATCACACAGATTTATTGAAATTTGGGTTCAGATTGAAAAATTCTGAACTTATAAAACTAGATAATAATAATCACAGTTGAATAAATTATATTTATATTATGCTGTAAAAGATAAATTAGTGACTGAACTTACTTATAGGTTTCTTCAACTCTAGTTTGCAAAACTTCGGGTGGGGAATAGGGTAACCATTCATTCCTCCGTCGAATGTCAGTTTGTGATTTTCGTGTTTCTCCAAAGTCACATAATTTTATTCTGGAGAAATCCGATTTGAAAACTAATATGTTATCTAGTTTCACATCTCTGTGAACTAAATCTCTTGCATGGAGGTGATCGAGAGCTGCAGCTAATTGTTTGGCTACACGTTTTGTGTGCAGTTCTCCGATTCCTGTATCCGAAACATTTGATGATAGATCGCCTGAAAATATATAAAATAGCATTATAGGAGATGTAATAAACATACTCCTCAATATTTCACCCGAGCTAAGTAAAAAATACCCAAAACTATGTGTCCCTTTAGGTCTTATTAAGTTATATTTTAAAGATTTAGGCAGGGTTATCGAGTCGGAAAAATCTTACGACTCATTTAAAAAATATATATATATATAATGATGTTTATTCAAGCCACAATAGTCCATACTGTTGCCACTGCATGCTAGGATGATCATATGGTAAACGTAGATATAAGTTAAAATGAAATGATATGAAAAATTCTTTAGAGTTAAAGTTATATTTTTTATTTTAAAGCCAGAGTCGAAGTCGTATTTTTTTTACACAACTTCACAGCCCTGGATTTAGGTATTGGATATTCATAGTAAGTAAAGTAAGTTATTCAAAAAAATAAAGAAATTCTTGTTGTAATTAATCAATCTATGAAGGATAATACTTATTATTTTATGTTATGAAAATTTAAAATAAATATTATAGGCAATACTAAAATTTATTAAAAAAATTATAAATAAATAAATATATTAATTATGGACTTCATCAAAAATCTTCAATTTCAATTTCTACTATCGTTCAGCAGTTATTTATTATTTTTATTTCTACTAGGTCAGGCATACTGTAACTTTTTCAATACAAAAATGAAAGCTACCCATATCTGGGCTGTATTTGTAAGACTCTAGTAATAGATTTTTTCAGTCCATCTGTGATTCTGGTGACATTACTAACATAGATTTCAGGAGTGTCAATTAGGACTTTTATATTCAAAATTACAAGGCTGTTGTTTTTTTTTCCAAAATAATGAGAAACAAATAATATAAATGAAATGACCATGGATATCCCCGGTGAGTATATGTAGTGTATATTATATATATAAAGAAATAAAGATAACATAAATGAAACTATAAGCATGGAAAAAGATTATACACAACACAACTCTTGGCCAAATGGCCATAACACTCAAACATTCAAGAGAATGAGAAACTCCTGTGCAATACAAAATATGGCACTATAGAAACTTTTGCATTGCCTTTAATGTTCTTCCCTGAAAGGAAAAGTTTTGGTATACATATTATATTCGATTCACACTGTATATTCTCATCTTTCTGGTAGAAGTTGGTAAGTAACAGATTGATGGTTCTGAGTAAACAGCAACCGACAAATTTCAGCTTTCAGATAAAGTTGCTCACAAATGAGAGCTTAAAATTAATAGAAAAGGATAATTTTCTGCCTTGAAATCAGCATTAATAATAATTGCACATATAAATAAAAGCTTTTTTTTGCAACCTGGTATAATCAATGCACCGACTTTTCCATTCACGGAGTTATTCCAGACAAAGAATGTCTCTGTATACTTAACTCATTTTTGTCAGTTTTGTAAGTTACCAACATCTGCCAAAAAGGTGACGGTATACATATATACATATGTATACATGACTATACCTAGAGGAGCATATTCCTGTGAAAACACGTAAAATCCTGCAGTCTCAAACGCTACGTCGTAGGTAGTAATAATATTTTTGTGAGCTCCTAGATGAAGTCCATAATGAAATTCTCTATAGAAGTCTCTCAATGCAATGTAAGGCTTGGGGAGTGCTTTAAGAACCATCTCGGTGTCGGTCCCCCTGTGCTCCACGAGAAGGATTTTCCCAAACCATCCTTCACCTACTATCTGCAGAATGTCGAATTCTTCTGCGAGGCATACCTTTAAATTAGTCAATGATATAAAAATATTAATGTCTTGCAATAAATTAATTAAAATCTCTGATTGACGGCGCTGCTTGAAAATGTAATTATTCCACTATTTAAGAAATGTGGAAATTCACGATAAGCTGTTAGCGTTGTTTCTATAATGTACTATTCATAGAAGTTGTGGAATATACATATCGACTGTGGAAAGGAAAAAGGACGTAGCCCTCAATTTTCCAAAACAGCTTTTTTTCAATAATCACAATGTATACTACTTGACACACATTCTATCAAAAGGATGGAAGCTGAAAATGCCGAATTAGTATCTAAATTTAGCTTTTAAGTTTAAAAAAGATGACCTTGATGAAAAAATTAAAGCCAAGAAAAAACACTGAAATAAAGATTTTTCCGAGATAATTTCTGTAATTAATATTAGATTATGTAAATTAAACACCAGTTTAGAAGTCTCTGTGCACTTCAAGGTTGTGTATAATTCATAATTTGCATATGTCACAAAATCATCAAAACACGTTTTTAGCGCCTCCTGTAAAATTTGATATGTGTGGGTTACGTCCTTTTTCCTTTCCACAGTCGATATGTAATCAAAATAATAAATAAGATTCTTAGTTTGAGTGCAATAAGCGGCTCTTAGAACTAAAATCTCAATTATATTAAATTTATAAATATAAATGCAGAATTAGTCTATATATAGTATTATATTACATAAAACATAAAATTTCATGGACAATAATAGAAATATTATTTGTTTACAATGTCCATGGTCGGTTTCTATTGGCAATAAAAGTATGAGTTTTATTGTATTTCTATGTAGTGTCATTTACCAGCGGTATCCAAGCTATTTTTATCACAACTTTTCTGATTTGAAATTCATATCTAAAATTAAATCAAGTGACTAAAAAACTATTCTTCTTCTTAGCACTATAGTCCGGGGTGATCCTTGGCCACCTCAGTCAATCCATAGTAACTTAAATTATATTTGAATTTGAATGTGCGTATTATATTTTTTTATCCATATATGGCATACTAACGGAGGTATATTTCTACAAAAACGACTTGTTACTCAATTGCTCAACCTCTCTTTTTTTGAAGAGAGTAAGGATAGAAGGATTGAGCTAGGAAGAAACTAGTGGTTAGCTAATCCCTATCGCATAAACCTGCGTATTTAATACTCAAGTGAAACCACATTTTCAGGTTCACAATAGTGAAATGGTTACAATTTACTATTTATGATACAAGAATCGATTAACATACGTGGATTATACGAACCTTTTCTAATTCAAATTCTCTGATACGATGTATAGAGCCTGCTATGGCCGCCTTCCGCGCAGGGGCTGCCATATTGGTACTGAATCACTATTTGACCATTATTGGCTGGTGTCTGAAAAAAAGGTGTAAGTTGATGTTATAATTTTATTTTATTTCCTCAGAAACCACATAGAAATATAAAATCTTATGTCTACATAGAGACATAATTATTTAATCGAATGAACTAATGTTCTACATTTTGAATTAAAGATATTGATATTTCCAAAAATTTTAGTAAAATCTAATATTATTCAGAGGAATTTAAAATTCCTGATCGATGTTCCATATATTAAATTCTGTTTCATTATGTTGGTAGTCAAACAAAGTGAAATTAGTATCTTACTAAATTCAAAGATGAAAGAATCGAGATCAATGATCAATACGGTAAGATTTTTATTGTCAATTGAAGAACTATTTTTAAAATACGTTTAATCTAAAGATTTTTTTTCACTTTTGCCATCATTGAAATTTGAACCAGCAGTGGACTGCCAATACAGTAACAGAAGGCTCGGAGAATGTTAAAGCTATTCGCGGTGCTCTCGGGAAGGAAAGATTTTTTTTATCACTCTTATACAATTATCTGCAATTATTACATTCAAAAAAATAAAGCTATCGAATGTAACTTTATAACATTTTGACATGTAGCGATATACAATGTGCAGTAAAATAATTCATGTCAATAGTTAAAAAAATGTACTGTACCTCAGATTGCAAGAGTGAAGAGTTGTAACATTAATGCATACATAAATACTATTCTTTTCACTCCAATTTCATGTTTCAAATGTTATACATACTTGAACCACCGTAAAATAAAATGTATGTCTAAGAAACTTGTCAGTAAAACCAAGTGTACCTTTAACAAGGGGCCTGCGCAAGCTTATCCGAGCTCCCCAAAGCCCACCCCTGATTTGAGCTACTGAGTGCTACCAATTTTCAAATAATATTATATTGATCAAACGGGTGCTGATAAAAAGTTAAATTTACATGTATATCATCAAATTAATTTATTTTATCCTAACGAATTAAAAACAAATCATTTATTGGAACGCTCTCAAGCGATTTTATTTACAAAACCGAATAAGTAGAACTATCAATGAACGGTTATGAAAAGCTGAAACTTAATTTTCATTGCTTGATTATCTTCTAACGTTTTTTTTACCTTTATGAGTATCTCGAAGTTTCCCGGCGATGTTTTTTTTTATTAATAAGTTTACCGCTATGTTTACAAAATAATATTGAAAAAAAAACATTATTTTCTTTCACGGAAATAGCGGTTTTTATTGGCAAAGCATATTTCATTGTTTGGCAAATAAGATTTTGCCTTGCCAGATATTTCAAATAAATTTGTGTTTATTTATTTCAGAGAGCGTTGAAAGAGATTTTGTTTGAGTGAAAACTAAACTTACGCTAATGCTGACAATATCAAGTTTCAAAACCAGCTATTCGGTTGAAAAAGTAGACTGATAAAACAAGAACCTTTTATACCAGTGCTGTAGAGTCGTGGTGTTCTTGGTGGAGACAGAGTCGTAAAAAACGGACGACTCCCACTCCTTTCTTTAATTAAATTAAAATACTAAAAGTTATGTATGCATCTTAGTCTTAGTAGATATTAAAAAATACGCCATGATTCAAAATATTTTGACTGTGTTCAGGTAAAAAGAATCAACAAACAGAATAAATTCTACAGAAGGGACGAAAAACGTTTTATAGCGATTTTTGGCCAAAGTCAAAATATTAAATAACCGCAGTCTTGAAGTGCACAAAAAAAAAAAGATTTTTAGTGTTTATATACTTTTTGTGTTTGTTCAACGAGTAATGAAAAATTAAGGCCGAGCGCCGAAGGTAATGATAAAAATATTTGCAAGCGAGGAGTTAGTAGTATTGTAAGTAAGAAAGTAAGTTTTTTTGGTTTATCTTTATTTCAACATTGAATAATATTTAAAAACATGCGTGTCAATTGCCAATAGTTATATGTAAAAAGGTACAGCGGCGTAGATACCTTATAGCAGAGTCATACAATGCATGGCGGCCCAACAAAAACGAGGACAAAATTCTAAATACTCAATCTAACACATTGCGGTCTTGCGTGAATTTTGCACTTTCATCCCCCTTAAAAGTCGGAAAACTTTCGTTTTTTTATAACTTATGATTTGTGAATAACTGCATTGCTAGATTTCATTGAATAAATATGGCAGCAATGTTTTGAAACATAGCATCTTCAATTTTCATGTGTTCAAATTTGTTTACACGATAAATCAATCACTTCGTAATGACATTACTGTTGAAACTGAAACGCAGGCATCCTAAGCGATACTATTGATTTCAACAATAATTGTAAAGAAAATAAAACAGGTATATGAGAGGTAATTTTTTTAAAAAATACTAATAGATTATTTATTTTGTATTTAGTACAAAAGTCTACAAATTAAATATAAAAAAAGTAAATCTCCGTGAGAGTCATAATGGGATACAAACCAATAAGGTCTCATGTCGGATAGCGATGAATTTCTCGACGCAATATATGGCCCCTGAGGCCTTGGAGGCCCCAGGCACAATATAATATGGAGGCCCTGTATTATGGAAATGTTGAAAATTTTTACTTTAAATAAAACTATACGCCGAAAACTGAATTAAAAGTATTTGGGTATATGAGTAATTTGTCCGAATCTCAAGGGCTTGAGGCCGCAAGAAAATAAGAAAGGCACTAAGTACCAAAAAATTGGTTTCGTTTGTAATACGAAATCTTCAAGAAGATAGAAACACATTGAATACAAAAAATATACAAATCAATGCAGAGAGTGGTACACGAGAAGCCCCAGGCAGATAACATAAAACATCATAAAATTCCATGTAAAATAGTAACAATTAATTAAAATCTGAACGCAAAAGATATGGGTTGAATAAAATATTAATAAAAACAATAATCCTTTGTACTTCATTCCACTTTATTTAATATGTCAGGACCGGTTTCGCTCATTGCGTGCATTGTCAACTGATAAGAAATATAATTTAACAATGCTATTTATACAAAATTGAAAAGTTATACACAACAGTTGGCATTGAAAAGAAATTGCCAATTACATTAAAGTGATTCTAAAATAACACAAAATTAAAATGTTCAACACAACTAACATATAATTAAAAAGTCATCCCAGATTCATAAATTCAGAATGCGATTGAAAGTAATTACAAACATAATTAAAATTTGGGAAATTTTTGACAAAGTGATAAAATGCTACATTAATGAGCTACATCAATGAGCGAAACCGGTCCTGACATATTAAATAAATTGGAATGAAGTACAAAGGATTATTGTTTTTATTAATATAATGCCTTTCCACCAAGTATTGACAGTGAACACCCTAAAAGTGATTGAATAAAATAAGTTATTTTTGGGGGCCCTAATATTCGGAGGCCCCAAGCGCGCGCCTCATTCGCTTACTGGGTAATCAGCCACTGAATGCAGACCACAATGATTAAATTATGAATACTTTTTGCACCGCTCTTAGAAAAGACACTTAACTAACAGAAGGCATGGTTTTCATTCATCTCTTACCTAGCTGTGATGTTATACAACTTCTCTCATACGTTGAATATTGTGACGTGTGATATATCTACATACGGCTAAATTTAATTATATTGTACCTAAATTTCTTTCTGTCATTTAAATGTCCACTGTCATCGTAGTCGAGCGCTTCGACCTGGAGCATTGCATAGGGAGGACTGCCAATGTTCAAAGACGTGCAGTAAATTTCCGGGAAGAGGCCAGCCGTATAATTATTCTGGTCGCCCTAATTTTGATTTAAAGATAGATTAAAATACCAAAAGGTGAGTGGAGTTCGAATCTTCTCTAAACTTCACTCGCGGATCACGATCATCATTCAGCGAACCTCTTTCCGGCCCTTGCATCACTATCCGTAGGTTGAGTTTCATTTTAATATATTTTTTAACCCTTCGAGGAGCGAGCTAATTTTGACCAATTTCTGTTTTTCTTATTTGAACTATTGCTATAAACAAATATAAAATTTAAAAATTTGCACACGGATCAATTTGAGAAGAATATTGATTATTTTTTCAAGAAGTAAACATTTTTTTGAATGATAAAATGTTTAGTTTTAAAAGTGTAAGGTAAAGTAATTTATGATTACTTTTACATAATTCCCAAAAGGCCATTACTTTTTACAAACTTTTTTACAAACTTGGGCCTAAATCAGGGATGGCGAACTTTTTTCAAAAGTGGGTCAAATTTGATTTAAAAAAAACATGTCGCGGATCACATAGATTGAGTAATTAAATTACATTGCCACACGAGGATAAACTTATCCAAGATGGCGTCTTTTTATTTTTTAATAAATGAAAGCTTTAAATAAAAACAATCATTTCTAAAAGTTCAAGCGGATTAGATAATTTCTCATGCGGGTCACTCGTTCGCCATCCCTGGCCTAGATCTTTTTTTGCTCTCATCTGTGTGCAATGACGCTATACTGACGTTGATTCGAAGAAGGGAATCGACCTGAAATGAAATTTTACGCTCAATATTATATGGCTACCGATTTGTTTACAATTATTAACCTTTTTTTTATTTTTTTTTTGTTTATTTGTAGCAAATAATAAAAATAATGCGAGGTCAAAAATCGTAACTATATATATATTTTTTTATCCATATTAGAAGAAATAATGTCAATTCAATAAAAAAACATGAGAATGGCAAATAATATCACACTTCACAACATTTGGATCCACATACGCGGCGATACTAATCAAACAGAAAAAGGTCAATATTTTATTTTACATCGTTTATTAACAATTCAGTGCTCACAAGTGCTCCCCATAAAGTACACTATGGCGTCCGAATGTGAGAAAAATATGAAAATTATTTCAGAAAACATACAACCATCATTCCCAAAGATACGTTATTTTGCTACATTAAAATCTAATGTTTTTCTAAAACACTTTTCGTACTTAACTCGATTCTGCCAATTTCAGACAGTGCCCTCTAGAACTAAGGCATCGATATGTTATACCTACAATAGCGTTTTTTGACGCCTATATAATATGTCAAATACGAAGAATTGTTTTATTTGAATAGCCAAAGGATTAAATAAATCTTACAAACAAAAACGTAAGTATAAAAGGTGTTTATGAAAAATACACAAGTGCATTTATTTGTCCACAACTTTCCAATATACCATATATTATGAAATATACCATAGTTAAGTTAAATTGATTCTTAAATAATTTGAAATTTATTTTCCCTTATCCATTATATCACTTAGTTACTTTTCGCACCGACGGAGACGTTATAGAACAGTGATGCATCATCTTTTTAAAAGAAGAGCCAACTTATACATTTTCCAATTGTTTACAGCAGGGCTGTGGAGTCGTTGAAAAAAAACACGACTCCGACTCCGACTCCGACTATGACTTGACTAAAAAAAAGTTTAATTTTGTCAAGTTTTTTTCCTACCTTTCCTATTTATGTGTATTAAATTACAGATCAACTAGTTAATCCGGAAAATAGCCTAATTTTTCATATTATACATGTTATAGGCATAAATAAAACATAATAAATATAAGTTTAAACTTTATTGGTTTGAATTTATTCTTAAAAATAACATCGCTTCTATCAAATCTGCATTTGTAGAAGCTCTTAAATCAGTTTTAAGTATTTTAAGAGCAGAAAATAACCGCTCTACTGATACTTGGATTGGCGGCAATGCTGTAACGGTCAATGCTGAATCTTTTATAATTTCTGGAAACCGCTGTATTGCCATTTTCACATTTAAATTACACGATCGGTCAATTTTTTCTACTATTTTCAATGCGTCGTAAAATTCATTTCTAAATTTTGAAATAGAGTCTCCTTCGTCTACTACATTGGGACTCAAACGAGGTCGTTTTATTTTCTCTTGTTCGTCAAGATATTTTTCAAAATCATCTTCAGATTCAGCGGTGTCGGATGAATCTGATGATAATTCATGTATTGATTGATTAATACAGCTGCCTGCTGTCGTCTCGTTTTCCACTCGAAGGCCTTTCAAACGAACGGTTAATTCAAATAGAGCGTTCTTAGCTCTATTTATTTCTTCTTCTGTCAATATGGATCGAACCATGGGGTCAACATAGATCCCAGCCAACAGAATATCATTGTCCAGTAATTTTTTTTCTCTACTAATCATGGCGTTTTTAATTCCATCAGCAATAGCATTATTCGGAATTTTTGATAAACGGAAAATAATGTTTTTCCACTCCTTGAAAAATGCACCAGGAGTCAAGTCATTGGCTTGCAACATCTTTGTAGCAATATAAGGATGGCGAAGCAAGACTTCAAGTTCCTCTACTTCTTTCCATTGAATTTCAGTCATAGTCACGTTTGGATTGGCCATATCCTCGAGGTAAAATTTCAGTTCAAGAAGTCGCACGTAATTTAAATTTCATAAATTTCGTAATTAAAAAAAATGCATTTTTTTTTAAAAGTAGTCGGAGTCGCTCGTTTTTCACGACTCCGACTCCGACTCCAGCCAAAACACCGCGACTCCACGACTCCGACTCCGACTCCGACTCCACAGCCCTGGTTTACAGGCCGCATTGGTAAAAGTGATTAAAAAACGCTATTTCAATTTATATTAAATTTTAATATATATAATATCCCACGAGAAATGTTATTTTGTGTCCCAGGTAGTGCATGTAGAACCTATGTTATACAATAAAACATAGCAATAAATAACTATTTTTTTGTAAAAATAAGAAGTAAATAAAGTACTGCATTTTCTATGTGGTTTGATTAAAAAAACTAGCGATTTTTTTTATCAGGAACTTGTTGAGAAGCACTTATGTAGAAGGTATCGGGGCTAGACATATTCGTAAATAATACTTACGTGACCTGGTTCTAAATCTACATACATTTTTGTATCGGTACAATCACATGTATTATATTAATCTATTCAAGTATGTAGTGACGTTGACATTTTTGCACCAGATGGGATTAAACACTATGTAAATGCCAGACGCTGTTACGCTCTCAACCCTTCCTGTTTCACGTCCTACGCCGCCCGCTGACGATATTAATGAAAAATGTAACATTTTTGTTAAGCGGTGATTTGTCGCGATACTTTTTGATCAGGGATTCTGAAGTCTTGGCTCTTTTTATGTCCCGGGACACGAGACATACAATTATCAAATATCGGGAAATTTTCGAGACTCTCGACGGTAGTGTAACGAATATTTCTATCTATGTACAGTGGCATTCTTAAAACATGTACAAAATAATAAAAACTGTTTTGAAATTATGTTTCGACTATAAGCACACAATTATAATAAACATCTAAAATAAATACATTTAGTTTATCTGTTTTTGGGAGTTATTATTTTTTTCCAAACTTTTAAATTAAAATAAGAAGTTAACTTTAGATACATAATATCCTTTTGATATTTTAATTGGGTCCAAATTATGCAGTTCATAAAATAACAAACCAGTTACCGTTCAAGTAGATTTGTAATGTACATAGTGAGATTTTTTCTTTCGACTATTAACTCTGTTGGTATTTACTCAAAAGTTCATGCAAATTTGAAATTGAATATTAAAAAACAATATTGGATTGTAAATAATTATATTGTTTTTGACACACATATAAAAAATAAATAAATTGCAATAATTCGTTAACTGGCATGTGCCACACGTCCATATATGGTCATATTTTACTTAAAAATAAAAGGTAGGTTTTGAAAAATTCTTACAATTTTTCTATTCCTTACCGATTCATAAATGTTATTTTAAATTGGTAGCTTTCAACGTTTAAAGATTTTCAAACTGTATTTGTTTTGAATGAATAAAATCTACACTTCTTTTGACAATTTGGCAAGTCCCGGGTTGTTTTATTAAATGTCCCGGAAACCAAGACTGGCAAAGAGCGTCCATTTCCCGGGAATTTATTCTCGGGTTGTCTCGACACAGAAACTCTAGTTTTGACGTTAAAGATTTTCAGAAGAACATTTCCGAGGAATATTTGATGGAATTAAAAACTTTTAGTCAATAATAAGATTATATTTGGTATGGTATAAACCCACAACCATGCCTCTTGTAGCAGTCGTTTTTTAATGTAAACGTAATGAAATTTCGTGCTTAAATTGTCTCGGGAGCAGGTACCCGCTGTCGCCCGCTGTGGTCTAGTTGGTTAGAGCTTGCTTTACCGACAGGTGGGTCTAGGTTCGATTCCCGGTAAGGTCAATGTCAAAATTGGATTTTTTTCAATTTTAATTTGAGATCTAAGACATGGGTGTTTGTGAAGTCAATTCTCCTTTATCTCATGTGACTTTTAAAAAAAATTCTCATCGAGTATATCTCGTATGACCTTTCAACTTAAAAGTATTTGACGCATTGGCGTAAGCTGTAATGTCAAATATTTTTTTCAATTTAAAAATAAATAAAAAAAATAAAAAATAGTACCCAAGAATCGATCTGTAAACTCGTCATATGACGAAAATTTACAAAATGATACGTATGTATTTGCCTGACATGAATAACAGTGTATATGTACATTCGATGTAGTAGCTTAAATAAATTCAGTGAATAGTAGCGAGTGGTAAATTTGAAAGAGCGATCGAAATGTTTTTAACAACTGCAAATAGGGAGGAAAATATATTTTTGACTGAGGCGCAAACCACACGGCTTCTATTCTGAGAATAAAAAAAGATTACAAAAATTGTAGATACATAACATTATAATACAACAAATGTACTTCTTTGTTTTGTCAAAACAAATACAAAATATCAATTATATTCATACATACAAAATTATTTAATTGTGAAGATCAAATAGTGTTACGCGTAGCTGGTCCAGTAAACTGTATTATTATTACAAATGCTTTACTTGGAAAATTTCCAATTACATTAAGTAGTGTAAGATATTTTATTATATATTACTAATGACTCAAAATTATTATACTATTTATCGGGCACATTGTTGTTTAATGTAAGGATGTAATTTAACAATAATAATGCAACAAATAAAAACGAGGCAAGGCTTTTAAATTGAAATTATAATAGATGAATAAAAAATCTTCATATTTTTCATTAATTTAAGCAATCGTTATTAGGATAAAACTAATATTGTTTCTTCTACATCAAATGTAAATTTGTTATTTAATTGTTTTCATTAATGTAGAAAACAATGTACATATCTCTAACCAACGTTTTTTGAATGCGAATTGACCTTCCAACATGAAAAAAGATACCTTGATCTATAATCTATATTCTATGCCTATGTGAGGTATATACTTCGGTCTATAATCTATACCTATATGGAGTTTATACTTCTATATATTATACGTGTAGTATATACCTTGATGTATAATTAAGACATATGCATATGACATATTTGAGAATTCTTAATTGTAAATCCTTATACAGCAATCATATGTGAAGTTTCTTAAATAATTGGGAGATATAAATAGTGCGTTTTGGTTGATATGCGATTTTTTATTTAAAAAAAGGAAGTCCATGCTTAAGAACGCCACTGGCTTCCTGTTTATTTTTAACGCATACACTTTAATCATGATATGATAATAAGAAATGTTTAACTCAACTGAGATGATTTTAAAATCCTATTAAGCTAGATTCTATCAATCAAACCATTTTTTTGTATATAAGTGACTTAATAATTTGTCTTAATTATAGGCGTCTCTGTAGACCGTGACTATTACCCTTAAGCTAAGATCTGTGTAACTTTAGTATTTCTTATGCCTTATGGTCAAATAATACTACCGGAAAATTAAGCACTTTAAAATCGTCCTTGAAAATTTCATTTGAGATAGGTACTCCCTGGCAGTCATTATCTCGGCTTCGTATCACTATAATTATTATTGTACATTTTTTTACGAAATATCTTGAACAAGAGCCAAAATTCTCAGACTTCGAATTCCTTTGTTTGATTACTTATTTTTATGTATCATTTTCGTGTTTTCACAACATGTGAAGATTACAAAGTGCATGTGCACTGACTTGTCACAATCACAGCCCATAAACATGACTGGAAATATATTTTTATTTTTCAGCCATAAAAGATAATAAATAAATTTGAGACATTTATAAAATGGATATAATCACATTCACAAAAATCACAAAAAAACCTTTTGTATTAATTCCATAGTAAAAAAGACCGGTTTGCTCGTCACGGGTATTATCAGTTAAAAGTTCTTGAGTCATATCTTGATGAAAATTGAATAATATTACATAATTTAGGAGAGAGATCAAAAATGACCAGATCCACTTTTCCTGCACAGATAAAAACAAACTTTCCTTATAAAAAATTAAGACAGTTTTGATTGTTTTTTGACCCTTAATTGCATGAACACTAAGAAGTTTTAACGACACTAAAAAAATAATACTGTTTGAATCAGTACTCCAATGTTAAAGCGATATGTATTTTTTCTTTTAACTTGATTTGGGCGTGTTTGGTCCCAAGCTCCTCATATAGCATACAATCGTATTTTTTTGTTTGTTAAAATGTTGACGTCATTGATATTATTGATAAACTACAACTTTTTTTAGTTTTATTGATAAAATCAAACTTTTTTTTACCTTCGAAAATTTTTACTCGATAACCCTTATATGTCATTTCAATAAAATATGCCGTAAGAACTTTTACCCTAAGCCAGTGTTTCCCAACCTTGTTTGTCCCATGCCCCGCTTCAACGCTTCAAAAATCTTAATCCCATCTTTTCGATTTTTTTTTATTTACCTAACAAATTCTGAAAAATAATATTGCATATATGAGGAGCAAACATTCAAAAAGTGTTTTGTCACAAATTTTGAAAAATGGCGTTTTATATCCATTCAGATAGCCCATAATAAAACCTATGAATGGAATTCAAAATTAGTGTTCAAAAAGGTTTTTTTTCATATTAAAATGAAATCATAAAGTTGACACATTCATACAAACCGTCACTTTTGCAACACTTAAATCATCATTTTCCAAGCTTTGTATTTGTGTGACAAAACACTTTTTGAATGTTTGCTCCTCATATATACGTATATGTATGTATTAAAAGTAATAATTAATATCAAATAATGTTTTTGACCACAAAAATATTTTTTTTTCGGGGGTCCGTGGATTATTTTTACAGCTTGCTAAGTTTGCCAACAATCGCCGTTTTTTGTGAAATAACTACATATTTAACAACATAATGGTTACTTCATAAATCTTAATTATTTTGATCCTAGATGATGATCTTAACATGATTTAATAAACGAGTCATTATAAAGTCCATGAAAAATTATGAGATATAATCATCAGTAAGAAAGTAGTTATTTTCTGTAATGAATAGTCATATAAAAATACATCAACTCACAATATTATTTAGCCATTGTTGAGTCATCTGTCTGGCAAGGAAACGTAATAGTCGCCGTAAGAAATAATCTCGGTAAAATTAAAAAAAAACAAAATGACAAACTGATTAGTTTCTAGACTGTTCATAAGTCATTGTAGTTATTATAAGGACATCAGGTAAGTAAGAACAACGTTTGACAGATCTAAAAATCATAATATGTAATATATTATTATTTTTCTGAACGTTCGATGACAGATACATGACATATACAGAAATCAGTTTGATAAAAACTATGATTGAAAACTAAATATTAAATAATTAAACATTGATAGTTTCATATCCATATAGAATAAAATAAAATTTTGTTTTGCTGCAAATACTTCTACTACCAAATAAAATTAAAATAAGCGATAGCGATTTGACAGCGACCATAAAAAAATACACTTATTATATTTCATTCATTTAGTGCAGTGTTCTTCAACCTTTTAAATCCGCCGACCGGTAAAAATTGGAAAAAATATTTCACGGACCAGTGTTAACCAGATACACACATTTACTTACAGTCAGCGGTAGGCTGCCAGTACGTTAACAAGGGCTATATTAATCTCAAAGGAATTCTCGTTGTTCTGGGGAAGGAGTGAATTTTTTTATCACTCCTATGCAATTGTATGCAATATTTATAAAAGCAATCGTTATAATTTGTAACAATATAAAATTTACCGTAAACATATCAATCTTAATGGCTGAAGAAGTACTAATGTGTAAACTGAAGCTGTTGTAGATAATATTTATGTCAGATTTTGCAGTTATATACTAATTTGATCTGAGAATATGTTTTTCTCTTAAATTAACAAGGGGCTCGCCGGTAGCAGTGAAATTTAACAAGGGGCTCGCGCGTCACCCCTGCTTACAGTCAGTTTTCGATTTACGACTATTTGCGGTCCGGCAATAAACTATTGCGGACCGGTGCCGGTCCGCGGACCACATGTCGATGAACGCTGATTTAGTGTATTATTATGTGTCGTCTCACGGGTATCTTTTTGTATATTATTCTTTTAAAAAAATAAAGAATGAAGTCTAATTAGACAGTTTTTTATCATTGGAAAGTGTGAGAGTAAAACAAGTATAATGATTACAGTTTAAAAAAAAAAAAATCACTCTTTTGTTTTTTATAAAATACTCTTCATGTAACCTGAAGAATATTGTATAGAATCTCTTGAGCATAAAAACTAAGATAAAAACTAAATGTAAACTATCTATAAATAAAAGAATACGCATTTCGTACATGTTTTTACTAAAGTCGTAATCAAACCGTTTGATGTTGCCATAAAGTTTTTATATGTTAGACAGTTTTGGTTACTCTGCATTTGCAGTTTTTCTAGCAAGCGTTGGCAAGCTTTGTAGGAAATGAATGGTTTTATTTATATTTAATATGATGCGTGACATTGAAAATAATATTTAAAAAAGATTTTAAATAAAAATAATACCATATTTAAAAATAATTTATAAGTGATTATTAAATTTATCGCTTGTTTGCCATTATTTTAAAAAATAAATTATTTAGAGAACCGGAAAAGTTTTATTGAGAATGAAGAAAAAAGCATTATCCATGCTACAACTTTTATTATTAAATAACAAAATACTTCTAGCCGATAATATATAAAGTGAAATTAATAAAACATAAGATATTCTTAGAATGTATGTTTCTTTTATTCGAATGTATAATTTTGTCACCTGTATCTTTGTTGTTTTTATAAAATTTTCCGTAAACTATTTGAGTAGTAAAATAATATCATGTGTTATTTAAAAAGTAAATAATATTTGATCAGTTTTTTAAAGAAATATACCAAAAACAAAACATCGAATACAGTAAAAATGTACATTATGTATCATTTGGCTTAAGCAATTTTGACGAAACATAACTAACATAATAAGAATATATTTTTCGTACGTTTATTTTAATGTAAATTTCGATGGCTTGAAGACTTCGTTGGTAATATTTAAGTAAATAATTTAGAAAGATCTTTGTCCTGGTGATATAAACGGAGTTTTTATTCACAAGTGACGAACTGCGATAATTATAAACCAGTTCTTCGAACTCTTTTCGCTTTCGTACTTCCTGCCAGCTGGTAAATTTAAATTCAATTAGAACCAAATCGCCACTATTAAATATCATTCAATGACAGTTTTCTCAAGCAACGACAATTAATGAAAAACTTTTCAAATAATTTAAGCTTTGAAATTTATACTTGACAGCTAGATTATTTTAGTTTTGATGCGTGAAATCATTATTTAAACCCAGACGCAAAGACGAGTTTGGGCTATTTAGCCATATCCGCTTATGTTGTGCATGTTTTATCTTATTGAAGCTTACCCAGTGGCGGATTATCCCATAAGCGCAAGAGGCGCATAAGGCAAGTGGGGCCTCCAAATCTTGGGGGTCTCAAAGATAGCATATATTATATCAAACCGTACATTTTAATTTCAGTTTTCAATAGTCATTATTGTTCTACGAAGAGGTTTGCAGCACTGTTATGTTATTTAAAAAGCTGGGCCTCCAAAATGTATTGCGCCTGGAGCTTCTAAAGTGCTTAATCCGCCATTGAGCTTACCTCAACAGTTTTTTAAACGTTGCTGTACTGTTATTACTCGATGAGATGGGTATTTCTACACCATTTTTATAATTTTAATTGTAATTGCTTTCTATTAAATGATAAGCAAATTAGGAAACAATATTGCTTGTTGCTAATCATTCTGAAGGTGGTGCACTGCCAATTCCAGGTGGTAAGGCATTATATTTCAAAAACAATCTTTTTTTACTTATTTCACATTATTAATAAAGATCAGGAATTAGGACCTGCTTCGCTTTTATAATTCTTCCTTGTATAAAGTCTTACTGAGTTTGTATAAATAAACCTGAATCAAATCTTGAAATTAGTACAAAAAAGAGCTTTATTCTTTTAATCCTTGTTACTGCAGTTCAAATAATTGATTGTTACTCAGTGACCCAATCTTTTTTTTTTCAAGGGATATAAGAATAATGCTAAGGCAGGACTAGAGGACTAGAGTTCAGTTGACTACAACTGCAACAGTGGTGGATTGAGGGTATTTTTTTAAACATTGAACTATTATGAACAAAACGATGGATTAACTAAACGTCAATTTAAGTTCATCCGTGCACCGTGCGTGCTTGATAACATACACAATTACATTTCAAAGTAATTAAAAACTAAAAATACTTTTGAAATGTGTATTAAATGTGTGTAAATTCAAGTTTAATTTTCAACCATTTTGGAATGAGCCGGGTGTGCAAGTTATAACTTCAATTATACTATTACATGACATTTGGAATGAGCAATTTTTTATCAATGTTTTCAAATAGACATGTTTTCTTTTTATTACAGTTGTTATGACTGGCATTTACTTAATTGAAAGAAATGAAATAATTTTAATAGAGTTGAGACAATCTCAAAATTTATTTATTTGATAGAATGTTTCAACTGTATACACGTCGTAAATATATATTGAAAACTGACAAAATGGTTTTAGTATAAACTAATAATGAACGTATTATAGTCACAACTCACAAGGTCTGATTTCTGATAAATTGTATCGAGGTCCACGTGTGGCCTATATATTATCTTTTGAGCCAATAGCCATGACATTACGAGATTATTTCAACATGATATAAATGTCTCGTTAACAAATCCCGATTATGCCACTATTTTGTGACACTTTGTTTAATATTCCTTAATTCCTAAATAACTTTTTGTGTTATCGATGTTTTATAATAATATTACTCTTTGATACGGTTTGCCATGAAAATAATTAATTCAGAGCTGCAGAATAAACCTTTCGAATTCAACACCGTATTTCATAACTTTCAAAAACTGCTTATTCCACTATCTGTTGACAGTTGAGTGAAAATCGCAAATAACTTTTCGCTATATTGATCTTTCATAATAATACAGGTACCATTTTCCATGCAAATCATACATTTAAAGTTGTAGAATATTTTTCAAATGTCAACACAATATGTCATTAGTTTCAAAAACAGCTTATTCCACAATTTGTTGTCACTTTGGTAGAAAATTCCCAATAAATTTTCGTATCATTGTTCATGTGAGTCATAGTTTTAAGTTGAGGGGCGTAACGACGGTCGATCCCCCACTTTTATGTGTGAGCGCTGGTCTGATTACAATTTTGTTGACAAATTGTTTGTCGTTTGAAGTTAAGTGAAAGATTAGAACTATAAAAAGTTACTTCTGTCTACGGTTACCAAATGCTTTTGGATATTATCACCAAGAATCAGACCACAAGAAGAGCATCAATATGGTTGTTCGGTGCCTTGTGAAACTATGCGACGCCTACAATAAAACATAATCTAGTCTTGCTTTGGAAGGGAAAGAAGACGAGGAAGATTGTAACTTAGATTGGTGGATACACTGAGCGCCGAAGATAAAACATTACAATATACTCTTTAGACCAGTGCTTCCAAACAAGAAAATTTTCAGTAAAAAGTACAGATGTTTACAAATTTAACTATATAACTATGTGAAGCTACATAAACATTGAACAATATATTGATTTGCGTTGTAAAAATATGCAACCAAATCTATCTTGCCAAATTGTTTTTGGAAACTTTTGGAAAATATGTGTGTAGTTTTAAAATCGTGTAGAATTTCGGGATTCGGTATTGAGAAATTTTTGCTCGGCGATTTTGAAATCCTGGAAATTAACGGATTTCCTAAAATGAAGAACTGTGAGACTATAAAGAGCAGTTCTTATGGTGATGACAGAGATTTTTTAAGTTTTCGAGATACTGCTTTAAGCATAGATATTTAATATTATTAACATATAAAAAAATGTTCTACTCCTCCGTTTATACGCCCTTTTATGATTTGCGCCCTAGGCGGTTTCCTATTTCGCTTGTATGGTGGCGCCGGCCCTGAGCATAACCATGGGCAGGTTACTTCTGCAATTTAGAATAATAAGCAATTCATGTCCAACGTAAGGGATTATAATACTTTAATATACACTATCAGAGAGTCAAAAAGTTCTTTTCGAGTGTTCAAAGCTCAAAGTAAATGAAAGCATGCTATGTTAAAGTCATTTTTGATAAAAGCACAAGTTCCTATGTAATATAAAAACGATTCTGAATATTTGTTCTAATCCCTCTCCGCTATGAAGACATTATGAGTTTGCCCTATCGCTGAAATAATGTTTTTTTCGTTTATTCGACCATCATTACACTTATTCCATTGAAGGTATCACAACATTATACGCGTAAATTATAAATTAAATTGAATTATTTGCTGCAAGACAATGGTAGAAAATATTTATTTTGACGCCACGTGGTCTACGGATATAAATAATTTATTTACAAGTTGTTGATTTTTTGGCACTTGATTGTGAGAAAATGAGTTCGTCTGCCCTAGAGCTAAAGAAATCAAATACTTCTTTGCACTGACGGATATAATAATAGTATCAGTTAAAATATAATTTACAAGTTTTTATTTGCTTACTTCTAAGGTGTACGCTAGTACTGTACTTGGTGGAAAGGCATTATATTAAATGAATAAAACACTAATTTGTACTAATTCCAATTGTACCAATTCTAATTTATTATAGGACTAGTTTCGCTTCCATCAGTTGATAATGATTGTCATAATCGTTTCTCAATGACGTTAGATTGGTTTGCTTAACACATTTATTCTTTTTCCCATAATCCCGGCTATTAAATATCGCCAAAATTAACATTTTGTTGATATTTTATGGGTTTTTATTTAAACTTTTATTAGGTATGGTGTTAAATAGTAGCGTAAACATATGCTGTACGTTCTCATGATGCATTCGGAGGACGCAAGAAGTTAACGTTTGATCAATTTTTATTTTTATTGTAGTTAATTCATTGCAAATTCAGAGCAGTTTTGTGTTATTGAATTACGATAAAACGTTTAACCTTTCTCTTATGAAGTTTGAATGTAGATTGTTGGAAGAAAAAATATTCTGAAACGGCGATATGAGAAAACGCAACTAACAAACAACACGTATGAGCTGAGGAGGGCTTAATCTAGGAGAAATTGTTGAGAATAAGAGAAGCTGATCGCAGTTTAATGATAAGGATACCAATCTAGATCAAACAATTTATATGTTTCATATGTAAATTACAATATATACAAACAAACAGATCTAGATGGAACAGTTATGTTGTCTGAATTTGGCAAAAATAATTGTATACTCTTAAGATCCAAGAATCGATCCAGAATGCAATTTTTATGATAACTTAATAATAATATGGCCAAATAATTCATGTCGCATTATTTTTTATTATTAAAACAAAATCTAACACGCGTTGAAGTTATTTAAATATAAAGTTGAAATTAAGTTATCAAAATAATCCTTGTCTTAATATTTCTGATGTAGTGTTGAAAGTCGTGACTGAGGATGACAAAGTTTTGAAATTCAGCTGTTAGTCGATATGTCATGACATGATGGTGGTAATGTGAAAATCGTACATTTTTAGCTGTCAACCGTTTCCCGTATAGAAACAAAAGTAAGACGATAAACTTTTATGAATCCTTTGAAAAATAATATCCATGTGATGGAAATATTTGATTAAACATATTGGAAGACAGGACCAGTTATTTTGCCCAACTGAAGCATTATCGCTTGATTAAAAGTTGTCTCGATAATTAGACTAAACGGGTACTAATTTACATAAAAAATAGTAAAATATACAAGATTTATCGTTTTCATTCAATAAATTTCATTTACATGATGTATGTGATAGTTATGTCAATTTTAATAATTATTCTGTCAATCACGTTTTACAAAAATTTATGAACGAGCCTAATAAATTTGAATTGAATTGCCAATATCATAATGATAATATATCGCTCTGTTTTGACGTTTCAGTCTTTCTCGCAAAGCTCTGTTCTATTTTCAAAACTAAGTGAGCATTCAAGATATCATAAAAACACTTAATAAATTGATATTGAACATACATTTAAAAACGTGTATACATACATCAAAGCGGTGTTTAACGCTCAAGTTCGCATAACTTGAATACTTTATTACGTTATTTCGACGTCAGTGATCTTGGAAACAACTCAAATATTTTTTGTTATTTTGAGTGTTAATATGTACCTCTTACCTATGTTTCGTGTATGAAAGTAACATACTTACATGATCGGAGATAGGTGGCCAGCGCTTCCAATGATAAATCCACAGTTCACGCACTTTGGACTATAATCACAAATGTAATACACGTATAAAGTGTAGTCTAAAGATTGGAGCATTCACGTCACTTTTTTTTACTAACAAGTAAAAGTTCCCATCGGTAAAAAGAGAATTCAAACAAATATACGCTAACTATTCAAAATTATTTCGTTATATTAGTGTTTTTTTACATAAAGTCGGATACAAAATTGTTTCATATTCTTTAAATATTATTATCATAACGATGTTTCATTCCTGTATTTCACTTTCATTCTAATTATTTTGTACACTGTGTGATATAAAAAATGTCTTTTGATACTGCTGTACCACAATCCACAGGTGAGATATTTAAATCAGGTATGCAGTAAGGGGCGAATCAGGGATTGTTAGGTTACGTTGTATATCAAAATAAATTGTGAAAATGTCGACTAGCGGTGATCGTTGGTCGGGCGGTGACTGCCCGGGCGTCCCGGCGCGGCGTTTATTTCTGTAAGGCGCTTCGTAAATTCGGCGTCGCAAAATTGCCGCGCTCTAGACGTCGGCGTCGCCTAGTCAAACATCTGTTGCGTCGTTTTTTCCTATTCCCGATTATTGTCTCGTTATCCCCTCCAGGGGAGCGCTTTTTTTCGAGAGCTGTCTGAAAAGTTTCAAACACAACTTTGGAGTATTTAAGTTTTTGTGAATGGGACGAAACGAGGTCGTACCGTGCGAAATTGAACATGTTGCCGTTCAACAGCGTAATTCTTCATTTCATAAAACAACTAGTCATCACGTTAACTGAAAAATACCATACTTTTGATAACCAATCACTGTAGCAAATTAAACCCCTCCATACTAATATAAAACCCTTTTGTTACATAACATCATATAACACGTTATTGATTATAAAATTTATAAACATTTTATTTTATTTCATTGTTTTATTGAGCTCAATCCAATAGATATTAAATAAATTTGAAACTGTAGATGAAAAATATTTTACAGAATAGTTAAATTAACCCAAATTTTTATTTAACAAACATGTTTTAAAATTTAAGCTGATTTTTTAACACATTTTATTGTCACATAAAATGGCTTTTGTTTTTGCGGGATTTGTAATGCAGAATTTTCTACACTCTTTGTTAATAATCATGAAAGTAGAATTGGATCTAACCACGCAAGTTTTAAATGCATGTAAACAATTGGTTTATAGGATTACTTAGTTATAATTAAGCAGGTAAATTAAAAGGACTTATTTTAATTGCTGTGGCAAGCGCTTGTAATTGATTATGACTAAATACGATTTATTCAATGCCAGTGTCTGAATGCGCCGTGCATCATGGCTCTTGATAAAGAACAATCTTAAACTGAACATTGAGGTAAGAAGCTTATATAAGGATTAAGTAGTAAGATTATTTTACTTTGCAACGAATTCAGAGATAAGGAACAATACCGTCAATTCGATATTAGCACATTGGCCAAGCAGATATCTTGGAACCTAGTGGGGCACGATTTTTCGCGTAGAACCTCAACCCATTCTGCCATCTTTACGACTTATATAATAGTCGACGACCGTAGGGTGTCATACAACGAATCCATAAGCTTAAATTGAGGATATATATGGAATCCTAAAGGAGAATTGTGAATGTGATTTGCTTCAAATAGAATATAAGGTATGGTAAAAAAAAAGAACAAGTTTTGATTTTTACAATATTACAATATTACATATTTGTCTTGACACTCTTGACTTATCTTTTTATCGATTAGTACGTAACGCATTTATTTTTTTAGTAGAAGAGGGTGGAATATGTTTTTTTTTACTGACAAACACGGCCTTATTTTCCATAGAGTAATATCCTTAGCTAAATAACAACACGTAATAATAGCAAGATGGGAGTGCCAGAAAAATTATAATACATAGTATGATTTATTCGGACAATATCAGATTTGACAAAATTCAACGCTTACGCTGGGCTGGACATATATCACGCATGTATGCACGTCTACAAAATGTCTCATATTTACTACCCCTGAGGGAAGACGAAGCGTTGGATGACTGACATATGAGGGTGGAGGATATTGATTTAGATGATCAAGGTAAGCCCCCAGACCGAAGCGCCAGGAAAAAAAATATTTTTTCCTAGTTTTAAGGGTGAAATATGAAAATTGTAAAGTGTAAACCTTGGAGTCAATTTTTAACAACAAAGAAAAATCAGAGAATTTCAAATTTATTTGCAGTTGAACGTGTAACGTTAAATCAAATATAAGCAATGTTCATGTTTTATGTGGCTTTAATCACAATAATTTCTGATTCACAACTAAGCCACATTCCACAACGTTAATAGGTAGCGCTGCCATCTGGTACTTTCATTTTAAGATTTCGACTGAAGGTGCTTGGTGGAATTTAAATATTAAATTTGAATCGTTCAAATTATGTACATTCACCCAGATTTTCAAGTTCAAAGTCAGTTCAAGTTCATCCGTGCACTTGAATGCCTGAAGATGCTGAAAGGCGAATCCCGGGTCGTTAGTGACAAAATCTGTGTGAATGTAAATAATTTGAACGATTCAAATTTTGTACTTTTAAGTTAATAATATGTACGCAAATCTGATATGAAAAGCTTCATGTTTTGTAAGCCGAAAGAAAGATATTTCAATAAATGCCGCAAAAACACAAGCTTGCTGCAACATTTGGCATAATTTAATAGACATGATACGTGTTACGGAGTTGTGCGATTTTGAACTGTTACACATGTTGTCCTATTGACACTTAAAATCAGATTTGTAACAGATTTTTCCAACAGATTTGAACAATAATTTAGTAAGATTGTCTATCAAATATTAGCCGTCATTGATCGCTGTAGCCTTGACATTCGGCTTCGAATTCAGAAGAAGGGCAGGGGCGGACCGTCACAGGAGGTACATTTTTGGGGGCGGCATTAAAAAAAATACATTATTTTTTAAGAAATTATATTAATAAATAAAAAATTAAGCCATTAAAATAAAAGTAGTAGAAGTGATTTAAAAACAAAATAAGAGGAAATATTGGGGGCGGCAAGGCCCCTTTTTACACCACTGGTAATATGTATATTAATTTACCAGCAATTAATTGTACAACGCAGATATATTAGGAGTTGTTTATAAATAATTATTGACTATGTTCGGATGCCATTACTAAAATTTTTGATCGATGATTTGTTTTGGCACCTTAGCACAATATGACAAAATGAGAAGACAACATTTATGTACCTATCTATTTGTGTTTAAATTTAATTGTCTTGGTATATGCAAACAGCAGTTATCTGGATTTATCACAAAATAAAGCCTGCAACATGGTGTTTGTTTAAATGGTTACAAAAAGATTTATTTTGAATATTATTTACGGAATATTAATTTGAAAGTGTAAATGCGTAAAAGATAAAATATCGACTAAACGAGTCCTATGTTAGATATAAACTGTGATTATAATTTTGTAGGCGTTTTGATAAACAAACAACTTATCGGGCCTTTTTTCTTACTGTGGGTCTCGCCATTGTATTTATGTATAATAATATTTAAATAAAAGCCGAAATGGGTAGGTAGCGTTTTTACCTAAAAATGTCTATCATTAAGTATAATCTTATCGTTTACAGATGGCAGTATATGTCAAAATTGGTTAGAACTATTATACTCACCTGCTGCGTTTTGACGTTTAGTTATGTCAGCTGCTTTATTGTATCAAAAGTAGGGTTATATTGTTTATGTTTCATATTTTCTTTTGTATTTTTAGTTTAAAGTGATCTCAGAATAAATGGTAACGGCTTATTTAAAAAAGGTAAGATTCTTTACTCTTGCTTTATCCTAAAATAATATACAATAACTCATAACATACATTTAAACATAACAAACCACTATTTTTACTATTAAAATACAAACAGAAAGCATCGTAATAAATAAGATATACTTTTATTTAGAATAAGGGAAATTTCCCATCATAACGTATTTACGAATTATTCCAAGTTAATCATAATTAAATACAAAATAAGTTTTACAAACCTCATTCTTAAATCGAATGTCATCTTTGTCAAAATTAGGAAATTGTGCAAGTACATTATATTTTATTATAACCTCATAAATAGTAACAATATAAATTAAACATTACAACAGTGGCGGTTCCTGAACTTAAACCTTGGGTGGGCTAGAGAAAAGTTTAGCATTGTATACTATTTACGAAACTGTGTATTTTTCCACTTCACCTTATACATTAATCTACAAGCAAATAAACAAATGCTACGACACTACTGCAAAGCATAAATTACTATATAATAAAATCAATGCTAATGTAAGTAAGAAATAATAAAATAATAACCTTAAATTCGTCTCTTTCAAAGTGAAATAACAAGTACAAACAGCAATAAGATCGGTCACTAAGAGTCAATACCTGTCACTTTCATACAATACAACGATATTGGTATTTGTGTTTGAATGTATGGGTGGGTCATGATCAAATTCAATTTAGCCCCCAACGAATGACAGAAGCTTGATAATTTGACGCCCAGTCGTGTGAGTTTGATGACGTTTCCGTACATACAAATAAAAAAAAATTTAATCGTGCTTGATTGCGCCCCAGTGTAAGAGTAAAAACTCGGGCTTGAAAGATCCAGCCCCTGAGTCGTTAATACGTAGGTGTTGCCAGACTGACGTCACGTTGCCTGTTCTCTATGAAGTATTTATAGGGTTATTGTTTTTTTTATGCCGGCTCAGCTTAAAATTGTAATACAAAACGCAATCGAGAATATTATTGTAGGTAGACATAGCATCGTCTTATATTGACAGAGGAAAATCAAAACAAAGATATTGTATTCATTTGGAAAAGGTTAGTTACGCTTATAAATGTATTTATTTTGTTCAGCGGCCGAATTGCTGTTCATTTTTATTCAGCCATCTAAACTTTTGGGTGAAAAATGCAGTTCGCGCTTAGCCCACCTAGCCCAGTACCTAGAACCACCACTGCATTACAATAAGGAAATTTTAAACTAATTTGGTTTTGCTTTACTACATCCTATTTTTTTCTCCCCGAAAAGTGAACTCAATCCCGCAGCAAACAATTTAATTCTAAACAATTCTAAAGGAAGCTCAATTAATGGATATGAAATCATAAAACACCCAATGTTACAAGGAAACCCATAATTCATGCGAATCACGAATTATTTTTCCGCAAATTCATCGCCATATTTCAAATTTGCTCTATGGTTTGTTTTTTAAAGTTCCATTTGATATGCTATATTGATTTTTTCATGCTGATATTATTTACTAACTATTCGTAGGTATTTCATGTAAATTATCGGTTTCCCTGGTACCTATGTACTTATGATAATTTGAATTTTCTATTTAAAATTAAATATCCTACGGAGCTGCATTGTTATTAGAGGCATTTAGATAATTTTCGAGCAAAAAGAGAAGCATATTTACCCTAAATTTGAACTGTTTAAATTATGTACATTCACACAAGGCCCGGTTCGAATCTTATACCTCACTTGTTACCCGAACCCGACCCGAAGCCCGGATTTATACTCCACAGCCCGAAAAAAACCCGTTTTTTACAAATTTACAACTGTTAACGATTCTCTATAGAACTGGTAATAGTTAAAATCATCATGGCTGACTTATGACACGAACATAGTCTGAAATGTTTTTCTGAAGAATAAATTCCTTACCCGAGCCCGAGTCTCAATTGCACTTACCCGCCCTAACCTGACCCGCGGGCCGGGCCGGGTAAGAGCCCGAAGGCCAAGCCCAGGCCCGTGCAGACCTCTACTAGGTAGGTAGGTAAATGATTGTTTTTTTTGATTCCGTGTAATTTTATTCTGTTTTTTCGTAAAACTTTTTATTTCATTGAATCATTGAAGCGTATAAGAAAAAAAAAACGACGAAATTCAATTAAAAAAACTGTCATCTACAAAATGTTAATAAGCATACAGCAGTCGTAAGTACCGACTAGGGCTTGTATATCCGGTACATTGACAAAAAATCACCAACGGTGATTAAAGGTTAATCGAAAAATTGTATTATATTAAACATATAAATGCGATTCCTTGTAGTGAAGACCTTAAAAAAGTATGACTCGCGGCTTATTTGTGTACGTACCCGAATCACTTTTTTTTAAAAGTTATCTATCATATTATGAAATTACAGCTAAATTTATGGCGCGGAAGTAAACAAAATGTTCATCCAATTTTACGTGCCCAGATAAAAATCATTGTTGTGTTTCGATTCTTTCAAATTACTGTTTGAATTAGCAAATGGTTTCGATACCCATTTTTATCTATGACTAGACATTATTTCTCGGGTTTGAATGCTATAGATTCGTTATTTATTATAATTAATATATGTTGATCTGGTTATTAAAAAATTATTTCATTACTAAGTCAAAAACAGTATTTTAAGGCTCTGACTGATCATCGGCGATGATGTTGAGGGATCATGGGTAGGAGTTTAACTCCAAGCTTGATGATTCAATGTGAAGATTTTCTCGAATCAAGACATTTAAAATACCGTCAGACATAATGTCCTTATTGTTCGCAAAGAGAGTTTTTAGGTAGAAAGTTCATAAAATGAAGTTGCTGCAAATTGTTTTCTTAATTCCGATAGTGAATCCGAGCTTCCTGTAATGGTTCATTCCGTCGATTGTCATTCTCAGGTAATTCCAATGCCAGGCATGATTCACGATACGTCATGTCACATTCAATCCCATTGAGGGTATAGAGATATTTTAAGCTTGTAGGACTTCTATTTTTTTGCAAGAAAATTGTAGGTTATAACAATCGAAACTTCTGGAGTGCACAGTGTAGACATGGCTATGAGCGTCGCCAGATCGAATACAGTCATGGATGATATTAATTGCACCTTGCGTGCGTTGGCTGAAAACATATTTGGCTATGTTTAAAATTTTGAAACATCTCCGTATAATAATGTCCGCAGAGCTGTCACATTTGGAGAGCTCAAGATTGGCTAGATGATATTGTAAAATGTTTTCACTAAAATAATGACTGATTTTTCACCCTATCGTTTGATTTTACTACAGCAGCATGAAAAGTTATTATCTCTCATATTTATTGATTGCTAAATGACTTAGACACAGTTTGAGTTGTTATGACGACCGTACGAGGTGGTGTCCTATAATACCGAAGGATTAAGATTTATTTATTATATACACTAATTGTTGGTTTTTACTTTGTTAATTATAATTCATACTTATTGGTTTTTGCTGTAATAGTTTACATTGCTAAGTGGTCTTCAACTTTTTATTTATAGTTTATTTTCCTTGTATTTTGCTTCAATTCTTTTGCTAGGTTGTAATACCAATTGTTTGTCATACCTTGTTTTTATCACTTAACTTTTGTATAAATATCACTGTTTTATTGTTTTTCTTATCAGTTGACAATGCTCATCATGAGCGAAACCGGTCCTGATCTAATAAATTTTATGTGGAAAAAGTACTAAAAATGTTTTATTATTTTTATAATACCGAAGGTTGCAGTATCGGAGAGTTTAATTAAAAGTTGAAAATATGTAGCACAGTTGACCTAGATTTTACCAACGATTATGAATTTGTAGCCAATATCACGGATAGGATTTATCCCTGTCCGCCTCTTCCTCACTCAATCATAAAACAGGAATGCCATGGTTACTATCTGCAGAATCAACGTATCTGCAACACCACTGTCATGTCAAGATTCTTTCGGTACCTTGAACAACTTTGTAAATACATGTACATTATTTTCTTGACATTCATGAAATATCTTACACGTTCTTGTTCAGGGTTGAAGTTTCATGAACTTGTTCTAGTGCCACTGGCTTAGCGGTTTCGAGAATGAGCATCTCGTGACACATCCCGCGGCTTTATCTGCTAACGCCATCTTTTGGGCCAGTGAAATGTTTTGCTTTACGCGGGAATGCTGACAACTCCATCGCAGAACTTTATGGAATTTGCGTTTGTTTATGCTCGCTATTTTTTGATCCCCTGTTCGAAATGTTCCAAATCTTAAGATGTTTTTAAATGGAAAATAAATAACACAAACAATCTCACAGCGGTAGGTATTGCTTGCTTTGTTAAAATAAATTTGCCGTAATATAATATCAACAAAATACACAGACATTCGCCTAGCTTACCCTTACCTCCACAATTTGGGGGCCAGATTCTTGGGAGACGTTTTATATACAATACAACTCATTTATATTTATTTTACAATAATATATAATAAAAATAATAAAACATTTTTAGTACTTTTCCACATAAAATTTATTAGATCAGGACCGGTTTCGCTCATCGCGAGCATTATCAACTGATAAGAAAAATACAAAAACAGTGATATTTATACAAATTTAAATTTTATGTGGAAAATAATAAATTTATGTGGAAACTAATAAATTTTATGTGGAAAAAGTACTAAAAATGTTTTATTATTTTTATTATAATGCCATTCCACCAAGTATTGACAGTGAACACCTTAAAAGTGAATAATATATAACGCGTTTATATTAAATATGAACACAATAATAAACCGGCATTACTGGAAATTTCGCAAAGAAAGCATTCCGATTACGAGATTCTTTTTTTCCCTCTTTAGTAGTTTTTCTTGTCGCAAGAAGTGATAAGAAAAATAGTAGAATAATAGGTTACATAAACACGCATCCCTTACCACAAGGGTTCTTATACTTTACAATATTGATTTCTAATTTCAATTGACTCTGGTAATTGTTGTAGTTAAAAGCTCTTGTATCTTCACAGTCAAGTGAAAGCTTTCATACTTTTCCAAACCGAAATTAAAAATATGTATTTTTGCCAGCAGATGAGAGACAACGTGAAGTTTTTGAATATAATTCAGAAAAAAAGAAACAACATAACGAATAACCGCAAAACTTTATTTTCTTGGATCAAATTTATTTTCTGAGGATTTCATCGGAACTTTTATGAAAAAAAATACATGACACTTTAGATCCAATCAAATGAGACCTACCTATATGTACTGTTAAATTAAAAAACAGAAACAAATCGTATGTCTGAATCTGTTATCTAAAAGATGTAAGAATATACTAGCGTAGCAGAATCACATGCAAACTTATTTAAAAAAATGATTAGTTTTTTTCTCTTCTGCACATTTTTTTTTATATATATCGACTGTGTAAAGGAAAAAGGACGTAACCCACAGTTTTTTCAAAACAGCTTTTTTCGATAATCACAATGTATCAAACTTGATACACGTTCTATCAAAAGGATGCAAGCTGCAAATGCCGAATTATTATCTAAATTTAGCTTTTAAGTTTGGAAAAGATGACCTTGTAAAAAATTAAAACCAAGAAAAAAGACTGAAATAAGGGTTTATCCTAGACAATTTCTTTAATTAATATCAGATTATGTCAACTAAACAACAGTTTAAAAGTTTTCGTGCACTTCAACGTTGTGTATAATTCATAATTTTCATATGGCCCAAAATCATCAAAACACGTTTTTTGTGCCTCCTGCAAAATTTGATATGTGTGGGTTACGTCCTTTTTCCTTTCCAAAGTCGATATAAAAATGTTGTAGATTATATGCCGTATGCATTATTTTATATTCATATTATGTATTTTCAACAAGGATTAACGATAAAAACAATATTAAATTTATTAATAGTATCATGTACCAGACTTGTAAAAACAAACTTTTTGTGTACAATATTGCGCTGGGACATTGTCATTGAAGACTAATTATTTATGTGCAAGGATATAAATTTAAGATATCGATAAAACGTTGAAATACCTCTTTCGGATTTTTATTGGTTAGCAAGTACAAATATCCAAGCACTTTTTTGATTACTTTACTATCTGGAGAACTGAACAATTCGTTAATCTCACATTTATGTTTTAAGAAATCTGTTTATGAAAAAAATAAGTTTACATAAAGTATACTTATCATACACTTGAATACTTTGTATTATTGCTAACATCTTCAACTAACTCATATATTATCTCATGAAATAAATATACGTATAGCGTTACTTCGACTTATTGAAAGAATTTTTGCACATTGCTATGCTATAAAAGACTAGAAAATTAAACTAAAAACAATTACCCAGAATCTAGGTAAGTAGTTGCGAAATAATACCATTTCTTCCACAAATCGATAAATGTGTTTCGTTTCAATATAAGGGTATCATTACTTGAATAAATGGTGAATTTTATTTAGTTCAAGTTATTTTCGGATCGACGTACATTTTCGAACAAACATTTTATATATTAAATTACAGTATTTAAGAGCTTGTATTAGTGGTGGACATTTAAAAGCGTTGCTAAGAATTTCGATTTTCAAACATTTACACCAGGCATACAAAAAATATGATTAATGTTAATAATGTTAATGTCATTTTGTATAAATGTATAAATAAAAATTGTATGTTTAAAAAAATGTGTTTTAAATTTCATTCGCATTAATAAATTAAGTTTTATATAAAATTTGTTTATTGATAAAATAGTATTTCAAAAAAATCATTCTGCGTCTAATTAGCCGACATATCCAGAAAAAAATAAAAATGATAGTGGGGCACCAATTTTTATGTTTGACACTGATAATGTAACATAATTAACTGCACCGGGTGGGGTGACCCCGAACCCCGGTAAGACACTTTTCTTTCTTGCCTTTTTTTTACCTAAATTTGAGTTATTGTAATGTGGCCTGACAGCCAAAAGATTTGCCCACCCTGCTATAGATGGGCATGAGAATAGCCCTGTTGAATTGAAATCTCAAACGCAATAATATACGACAATTTTTTTTTATATGTACCCAAAATGTCATGTTTATATGACACAAATTTGACAATGCAATTCGTGGATAAAATATAAGTAAAATCAGCGTATCTTCTCGTCACGATAATTTTGTTCTGATTATATTTGAACATTTTCTGAACAACTTAATTCAAGAGAGTTCTAACTAAGGCGTGTAAGTAATATTATGCATTACGCCTGTGGCATTCACCACTTCATTAATCTCTAAATAGAGCACGTTGCAATAGGTACGTACTAGTAATTGATTCATCAGAGTTTCTCATCATTGCCTGGCAAAACCACGACAGTCGGGAACCCCCCCGCCACCTCGACTACGTTTCAAATTAACTAATACAGGCTAACTACAACAGAAAATTGCTTGAGAACTTACTTACGTGGGATGAACTTGCTTAGAGCGGTAGATAATTGCGAACCATTAGCTACAACGAGAGCTATACCAACTCTAGGAAATGTATATTAGCGGCCTAGTATTGTATTCACTATAGCCATCGGGATTATGAAATGAATATAAACGGTTTCTTAGTAAAGGTGGAAAATCAAAACACACTTGCAATATCTCTAGGCTTCTGCAAGAAATTGGTTATATTTTTTTTACGTCGCTGGACATAATTTAAACTGGCTGCAACGGTGAAAAATTCTCGTAGAGCGATAATTACAGAAAGAAATTATTTTAAGTAATGTAATTTTTTTAAACCATGTCCGCTCCCAATGTGGAGCATATGTACTCCTAATGGAGTTTATCTCAACAGTAGTGTTTTCTACTACAACTGCTTGTTACTCGGTTGCTCAACCTCTCTTTTTCCAAAGAGAGTAGGGATAGAAGGATAGGGCTAGGACAGGATTAGTGGTATGCTAATCGCTCTCGATACGCCCCGTTCATATGATAGGATGGGTGAGAGGGTGGAATTCAAGACATCACATACATCCATGCCTTTGAACAGAAATTCATAAATCGATTGAAAAATCAATTTATAAAACTGTCCGTACCGGGATTTGAACCCGGGCCCTCCGTAGCCGAAGCCAACAGCGTTGACCACTCGACCACACAGGCGGCAAGTAATTAATGTAATAATCGAATAAAATCATAATTAAGGAATGCCGGCGGGAAATTAATGCTAACGTCAAGGGGTTACGACAAACATTGATTTAGGATAATTAATCGGCTAGAAACAGTTGTTTAAAAATAAAGTCGTTTCACGGGTTACCTTTATTGAAATTGCAATTGACTAAAATTTTATATTTTACCCGGCATACATTTACAGCACGGGGAAAGTTATAAATTAAATACTTTTTTTTTTTTTTAAACCATGTCCGCTCCCAATGTGGAGCATATGGACTCCTAATGGAGTTTATCTCAACAGAAGTGTTTCTACAAGAACTGCTTGTTACTCAGTTGCTCAACCTCTCTTTTCCAAAGAGAGTAGGGATAGAAGGATAGGGCTAGGACAGGATTAGTGGTAAGCTAATCGCTCTCGATACGCCCCATTCATAGGATAGGATGGGTGAGAGGGGGGAATTCAAGACATCATATACATCCATGCCTTTGAACAGAAATTCATAAATCGATTGAAAAATCAATTTATAAAACTGTCCGTACCGGGATTTGAACCCGGGCCCTCTGTAGCCAAAGCCAACAACGTTGACCACTCGACCACACAGGCGGCAAATTAAATACTACTAGCATTAAAAGATTGAATACACTCCTTACAACAATAAATTTTAACATTCACTTCCCAGTGATTTTCCGCTGAAGATGCAATATATCAGATATTCATTCTCAAACAATAAAACAGAATTAGGTACGTCATTCGTTGAATCAAACAACATGCAACAAATAAAAAAAAAACATAAAATCGAAATTAAAACGAAATACTAACAAACAAAACGCAGGCGTCATATTCCACGCAACGTTGGTCTTGCCAAAGACACGTTCTTACACCTGAAAAGTGAAAACGAATTACAGTGAAAATTCGCCATGTCACTTTGAATCCAAGCGAACGGTTTTTAGGCAATCGAGTGATTTGGTTTCAAACTGGCGTCATTTCAGTGTTTTTATTTATTTTACTGCCAGTTTTATTCGTAAAAGGGACTCGAGGCGCTTCGGGCTGTTTCCAAAACGGGTGTTATATATTATTACATAAAACCACAAATAAACTAACTGTTATTTGTAAATTTATAACGGCGGCAGAGGGTAAGAATTCATCACTTCCACTTTCTACTATATCACATATCAATACGAGAATATATTACAATACAAATAGAAGGTTGGCCGGATATTTTTTGTTAACAACACTGGTTAACGCGTTGACACTATTTTTTCTGAACGCAGTTAATTAACATATTTAGACAGTAAGAAAACGGCAAATAAATTATTTGGAATACAGGACGCTTGGCATTTTTTATTGTTTCCCGGATAAACACGTTATTCGACTTAATGTGTTCACTGTCAATTCCGAGAAGAAAGGCATTATACTAAAAAAACCACTTGTTTGTTATACTAATTTCCCATTTTTTAAAATAAATTTCGATTGAAGTGTTTTTATTTAATTTAATATGGACAGTATAATTTCTATTATTGTTTCTTGTCAATGTCAATGTCTGTAATGCAGACTAAAATACTTTCGATGGTTTCGGCGGTAACTTTGTGGAAGTTCATTTTAATAGAAACTTTAAATTAACTTTGATTATTTCAAGTATTGTGTTACTAACTGTGACACGTGTTTCGCCTCTTTCAGAGGCATCTTCAGACTTACTATCGCAAAGCTTGCTTCCCTTAAAAGGAGAAAAAACCCAAACTCCATTTTGTAATTTCATAATTTTAAAATGTTAGAATCAATCTTGCTTCATTACTTAAGCAAACTTTGCGATAGTAAGTCTGACGATGCCTCTGAAAGAGGCGAAAAACGTGTCACAGTTAGTAACACAATACGTGGAATAATCAAAGTTAATTTAAATTTTCTATCAGACTAAAATATCTTATTTTCTGAAAGTCAGCTGCTAGCAACAACACATTTTTGTTGTATTTTTAAAAAAATGTATGTAAGTAGCACATCATATTTTGATGTTAAAAGCTTACTTGTGAGTAATTATTTATGCAGAATACCTAGTTTATATTTTAAAAAATCAATAGGTATATTATTAAAATAATTATATTATATACAAACCACTCGGAGTGATGGAGGAAACCATATATACTTACTATCGCCGGAAAAAACAGCTACGATCTTATATGACAATAAAAATAAAAAAAATATGATATAATCCAAATGCCGTGAATCTCATCCTTATCGTATATTTTAATAATAAAATGTTTTTTCAAGAAAAATTATCGACAGTTTAAACATTGAAGCAAACATAGCGTTTGAGCTTATCCATTTTTATTTGAAAACTTAACTGGAAGATTTACATGTACTGACATCGCGTCATCTTAAATGAATGTTTCGCACATTACTACACGGTATATCCATACATATTCTAATTCATGTATATTACACTCCTTTTATATAACCTGAGATCCAAGATCATTTGCTTGATTATTATATTCAGATGATTACCCTTAAGTTGTACTTAGTTTGCTTTTAGAATGCAATAATCCAAGAGAATTTAATGAATAATCTTACTAATAGTATTCTATTCTGCCTATTTCAAGAGAATATAATAATAAAACAAGCAAAGTAGCCGATAAATATCCGATATAATGTACAAATATAAATATACAATAAATTAGATAAGCCTTAATTAAGGATTAAAATATGTATCGGGATTCTGCAAATACAATCTTCGTTATTGTAAAATATGAATTCCTTATAATTATATTTTTATATATACCATACATTTAGAATACAGTGCAAATATTTACAATATATATATATGCGTTAGTTTATTCGCATGTCTGCAACATACAGCACAACTATGCGCTTAAACACGAATTCCATGCAAAGAAAGATATAAAGTGTGACTATTGGCTGGTGGCACTACCCACTTTTATATGTTGTTACTATCGATCTACCATCGTAACTTGGCCACCGACAGAAGTCGATACTAAAATAGTCAATCAGGAATTCGTAGCTGTCAAACGTAAGCTCCCGATGTCATGGAAGTTGTTTTTATTTGTAATAGAGTAAATACTATAGACATAAATACGATAGGCAATGTCAACTGTTTCGAAATCAATTTGTGGGAGAGTGCGGTGAAACAGTACTGTGAAAAAGTAAGTCTAAAAAAATAAATATAATTCCAATTAATAACGCTGCGAATCGCGTGGCGGCCATTGGCAACTTGCACGTTTATTGGTGGAGGAAAACTTATGGCAGATTATTATAGACTTGGTCCTGTCAGGAGGTTTTTCTTTTCATTTTCTGGTTTCAATCGGATTATTCAGTTCTATTCTGTTCAAACACACAATCTTGAAACATGATTGAGTGTGTAGCTATGTAAAAAATAAGGAAGCTGATGCCAACATCTTGTATCTTTTTACATCTAGATATATGTATATTTAACTGTTTATTATTAAGAAATTAACTGTTAAAAGTTAATCAATAACAGATTAAAAATAACAAAGTATTTTAGCTCTACAGTTTTTAATAATTTTATTCGTTGATAGCTATTTCGGCTTGCGCCATCGTCAGAACTAGAGTCAGTCAGAGAGAACGTCAGAATAGTTCTGACGATGGCGCAAGCCGAAATAGCTATCAACGAATAAAATTATTAAAAACTTTAGAACTAAAATATTTTGTTATAAATGGAGTTCTACCAAGTAAATGCCAAATCAATTAATTAATCAATAACTGTCGTCATCGATTGACGGTTGGATGAATGATGAATGTCTATTGTCTTCTCTGTTGCTTTCGATAAAGTTTGTTAATCCAGCTGCTCATTTGGTTAGATTTGTGCGCATATGGTACAATCGTTGCATTTACCATTTACCCAGTAATCGTCTCTTCTCATTTCAGCTTACTTCTTCAGGATTGCATATATGTATTTCCGGGTGGGGCTCTGTATACTATTGATTTAGGCTGGAAAATCATTACATATTCTTCAAAATATGGTTAGCCGTATCAAAAGTCCTCCCATAATCACGAAAATAAATGATATAAGCTAGGCAGACGACTAGACAGATAACTTTGATAAGTTTTAAATAATGGTGCTATGAGAAAACCTCTCTTTCGATAAACAATGATTTATCTGCTATTTTTACATAAACTCACTTTTTAACGTTGTTTCATTCACATTCAAAGTTCGATTCTAACTGCAAATAAAATATGTCGACATTGTTTGTACATCGAATAATATTTAATGTGAATATTTTATCTAAAAATATAAGAATTTTTTAGTACAACTAAATTTCAAGTATTTTAAACCTTAATTGTTTAATTTGTATCAAAATATGCCTTTACAATTTTCGCGAAAGGTTCTATCTACTTAAAATTGTGTTGCATTGAGCTATTTAATAAATTGGAAAACATCAAAGTTCTATCTGAAAAATTGTCTACTATGTATAGTAAATACCAATATAATTACAAAAATAATACGTTAGAAAGACCTATTACGTTGGTTATAATAATAATACTTTGAAATAGTTGACTTTTAAACATACATATAGTTTATAGAAAAAGGTTAACTTTCTGCAATTATAAATTGCTGTTCCTGAACAGCCTTAGTTTTTTTTCAGACGTAACCTTGTTGCCCCAAAGCAACAAGTAGGTAACGTTGAAAACCGCTGTTATTTGGTGACCAACCTTCGCTAGAAGTTCAGATCGACAGAAGAAGATAACAATTTCCATCTTTATGTTAAAATAATCATTTTAAAAAGCGTTAAGCCGTAGTAGATATTGAACAATAAAAAATATTTAAAATGTTGAAATAAACTATTATTTTTCTTACGTTAATATTTGAGCCACTTGTGTTATCAAACCTTGTTGTTGATGGTGACTTTAATGATGATGGCTTGTTCGCGAAACCTATGTGAATAACCAGTAAAGAATCATATTGCATAATAATTGAATTTCATATGGACTCCTGTTTATTTCAAGTTCATTTCCTCGTCCTGTATTTCTAGATAGTCTTGTTACGGAGCTTGTGAAACATATTTAGCGGATGAGCGCTTTCTTCTAAACAAACACAATAAGTTAAGTCAAATATAAATTATACCGATGCATAAGTTGTTTTACTATTTTTAGGCACATAATGGTGTTTATAACTGCCACTATATTGCCCAAGTTACAATATATTGCAATTGTTGCGACTGTACTAAAACTTTTGGCATTTGTGAAATCATATATATCTTGCGTCCAGTCATAGGCGTCCATTTTTGGGAAAGGTAAAGTACTAAAACATTTTAAATAAAGTAATAATATAGTTCACTGATAATCATCAGTGAAATTTTAAATTTATTGTATACTCAATACATTTTCACTGCCTCCTAATGTATAGTGTAGTTTTACTTAAAATAAACGTTCACTGTAAAATACGTTTAATTAAATAACATATAGTAGAGATGGATAAGTGCGTCGGTCGTGGACTTATACAACGGGTTTTAATTGTTCTCACATGATAATTATATTTATAAGTGACGCCTTCAATTATTGGATCATCTATTCAATTCTAGAAGAAAATGTGTGGCAACCTCTGCTGTACACTTTACCGGTATGAGGAAAAGTTGCATAAAATTTTATCTTATTTTGGCTTATTGATCAAATTATTTTTAACATACGCGTCCTATCGCTAAAAAAATAAGCTAAGTACAGTAAAACCCTCATTTACAATAAAGTCGGGACAGTGTAATTCGGGGTAATGTAATTGTGAGAGTGAATCTCATACAAAATTAGGGATTTGGTTTTTTCCGCAAAAAATGCAAAACTAAGATTTCCCTAGGTTTTGCAAAAAAAAAAAATATGGACGAAATATTTAGTTACTAAGTGATGAAATGCAAATCACGCCAAAATCCAACACATAGACAGTCGCCCGGCTATACGTGTATAGCCTGGCACGTGTTGAATACACAGAAGTCAGCCAACATTTGACTGTATGCGCCGCACAGACGACCGTCTCGTAGCAACGACAATGGAATGCGACAGTGCAATTGGGGGATTTGCGGCGAATATTTCAAGCCAGCGCGTAATTCGGGATAGTGTAATTGGTGGTTACACTTTAATACTTAATCTCACTACGTGAACCCACTGAAGATAACGATACGACACATTAAATCAATATCCTCCATTTTAGAATGAAAAAAAAACATTGTACAAACATCGCAACATTTAAGATTGTACTTTTGAAATTTGCAAAACGTAGCCATCACTCGAAAGATTTCGCGTACGTATTCTATCTGCTGATATAGAGGCCGCCATTACCCCGATCGTAATTTTCTAACTAACCGACAGTGTAATCTGACGATCTAAGAGGAATTTTAATAATGAATTTTACCGAGATGATTCTGCTCACATCATTTTCATATAATAATCACATATCAGTAGTTCATTTACCCATCGTTCTAACAAAGATCTCTTCCTTATTCGTGGATATCAAGTATATTGGATAGCGGATCTCACCAGGTGTATAAGCTTCTTTGTGAAAATTTTGCCAATACAAGAGTTAATCTGAATAATAATTTCGCGGGGCAGTCGTGTCATATCAATCATGGCGTTTTTTTTCTGTAGGCAGACTGAAAAGAAAAAAAAAACATTTAATTTATGTACACCACATTCCTAAATTCTCATAAGCGTTCTGCTTGATTGTCTTCATATTTTAATTCACTACAGATATGTCAGACAAAAAGTATTGAATGTGAAATAAATGAGCATCGATAATGCGATTCAAATAATATTAACTGTTCTTTTCGATCGACGAGCCATCTATAATATAACAAGTTTTGTCAAACAAATAAATGACAGATTGCAGCTTAGTGATATTAATATTATTAATAAATACTAACTAGTGTACTATTTCCAGTAATATTTGAATCTATGGATAGATAGAAAAACCGAGCAGCTTGTTTATTTTTCTTTAATTCGTTACAAAGAAATGCTTTTATTTGTTGAAAAACTAGTGATTGATGTTTATCGACTAGTCAAGCTTAAGTAAGTGAATGCCTACAAATGCAAAAAATATACCAGTCCGTTCCTTGAGCGATGTTTCCTGTTAAAATCGATTTTTAATTCTTCGCAATAGGACGTATAAGTCACCAAAATTAACTATACGAAATCCGAAAGGTTCAAACAGGAAGGAATATATTATTTTTGATGCATTTGTAAATAGCACTTTGTAGGGTGATAGTATGCAAATATACCGCTTAAAATGCAAATAATGCCGATGCGTAAAGTGCACGCTCTAAAAGCAAACGCCCATCAAGAAGTGTCGGTATCAGCTCATATGAATATCTACTATGTTTAATCAAAACCATTATTTTGAATTTATAGTTATTTGTCTTGCGTATGATCGCTTCCATCTCTTAACACGCGTCGGTGCTCAGAATATAACATTTTTTTTTATCTCGGTGATTATTGACAATCGAGATATTAGATTACTATTCGATTAAGAGATCATTTTAATTTTTCACTAACATATGTCTTTAGATAGTAATATATAAATCAATTGAAAATAAATTTATAAAAAAAGCCGGCTGCGTAGTCAAGTTGTCAACGTCGTTTGCTTCAGTTACGGAGGTCGCGGATTCGAATCCCAGTGCGTACGTTTTTAAAAAATGTTTTTTAATTGATTTATAGATTTCTATCATGGATAATATACATGGATATTTGTGATGTTTTAAATTATCATCCACTCTTCTTATCCTCAAAATAGGCGCAAAGAGAGCGACTAGCTAAATCACTAGTCCTGTCGAAGCCCTATCCTCTTATCCCTACTCTCTTTGAAAAGAGAGAAGTTGAGCAACTGAGTATCAAACAGTTCTCGTAGAGAATATTCTGCTGAGATACCTCTATTGGGAGGCAATAAGCTCCGCTCCACATTGGGAGCAAATATGGATTACTTTTTTTTCAAACATGTTGAATGATACAATTCGTTACACATAAATTTATAAAATATCACCAAACTAGATATTTTTTTATATCCATGCTTATCAATTTTTTTTCAATTATATTTTAAATCAAATATTTAAGTAAAATCGTCTCAAATTTTAATTGCATTTTCCTACCTTATCGAATATTTCTACCCTAAAATTGATTTAGTAATTGGACAATAATTGCCTTTCACGCTTGTAATGACAGAAAGGACAGACGTCGGAATGACAGATTTAAAGAATCTAGCAGTCAAAATATATTATTTACGAATATATTCGCTTGTAATTTATTTTTTGATTTTTGAAGATAAATTATTAAGTTTTTATGGTTCGTAAAATCCACCTATCATTCAAAATATTCAAATAAAATAACTTCCTTTATCAAATTTTTACATTGAACTGACTTCAGTTCAAGTTCATCCGCACACTTGAATTTCCAATGATGCTGAAAGGCGAATCCCGGGTCGTACGTAAGTGACAAAACGCATGGAACGTATAAAATTTCTACGATTCAAATTCGATGTTGAAATTCCATCGACCGCCTTCAGTCGAAATCCTAAATTATATTTATAAAAAAAGCTTTCAGTATGTTGTGCACACAATCTAGGTTTTTACATTTTAATGAAGGTTTCCTACATAGTCATCATCAATGCAGAAATTTTCGAAATTATCCTCTTCCATTCCTGGTCAATGATATTTTTTATATGATTTACATATAAGTCCTTGTAACGATAAGTGAGTTAACATTTTCATTCGATAAGACAAATCAAACAAGATAATATTATGCATATTGATCTAACGTATAGTAAAAAGTCAATAAGATAAATGAAATATTTAATTTAGTGGTATCTCAAATCGTTTATCGTGATCGGCATCACTGCTGACATTGCGCGAATTTTCTCCATCGTTGTCCAGTTCGAAGGTCCGTAATTGGGCTCCACTATGAAGTTGGTTACACTGACGACCAAATGGCTTTAGGAGTATTTTAATTATTCAATAAAATGTGAAAGAATAAATTATGGTATTTGTTTATTTGGGATTTTTTTAAGACCACCAAAACAAATATGATAATTAGTGTGTACTGTAAACCTCGATTTTATACGTGGTGAAATCGTCCTGTTGTTAACTATTTATTGACTTTGGAAAGGCAAAAGTACGTAGTTTTCGACAAACTTTTTTTATCGCCATTTGTAAGTATTCTGTTGACAGTAAAGGTCTGTTATTAAAACCCTATTTTTTTAATTTTTTTTTATAATAATTTATTTATAGATAATGGTATTCTTGACACATTTAAATACAGCTGAAGGTATTTCCTTTAATATTTAAATACATTTTGTTAGTTAATAATATCTTTCTACGTGTTTTTATATCGTAATGTGAGTGCTACAGAGGCTTTATGGTAGAGTATTTAATTGCGGCATGTATTATGCATGAAATTCCGGAAGTATTTTTCGAATCTGCTGATAGCGTAAATGCCAAACAGAGTACAATCGAATATTAAATAAATGATGTCTTATTTTTATTAAATTACTTTGTATACAATTATTGTATGTATAACTTTTACCCGTTTTTCCGGTTTCGTATATGAATACATCTTTATTACACACGTCTATTAATCTGAATGTTTTAATGATAGTGCAAATCCATTGAAAACGTCCATTATTATTATTTTATGAATTATAATTAATATCCTATAGTATAATAAAACTACTAATAAAAAATGCTTTCTTATTCGCAAATACATTAAAATACCACATTTGTTATGTGACATCATTTTCATCTGGTTGTATTGAGAATCGTGACAGTAAAAATCGACCAGAATTATCATTATAATTATACGGCGTGTTCGAATTTCAATACCATTAATTATTTACTAAGCAGAAAATCAATTTTTAATATGTTTTTTATGGCATCACTAACCCGAATAGTGTGCTCCGCGAACAAAATATATGATTTATGCTCGTTTTTCTCAAGCAAACTCAACTTTTCGACGCAATCTTTATGATTAATCTGCATAAGTATTTATTTCGTCACGCTTAAACCAGTAATATTCCTTTATTTATGGTAAAGCCGAAAAGTATACTATCGCAACTGAAGATATTAATAAACTAATTTTTTTATAATTTACGCGGGTGGTTGTCTGGGCTTGACATTACTACTGCCATACTTTTTACCATGTCCATTCCCAATATGGAGGATATCAACTCTTGACGGAATTTGTCTCAACATACACGTTTCTACGAGAACTGCTTGAATCAGTTGCTCACATATTTTTTTTTAAAGATAGTAGGGATATAAGGATATGACCAGGACAGAACTAGTGGTTAGATAATCGCTCTCGCTACGTCCGTTTTTTGGGATACGTCGTGACTCTGGATTGACTGCTTCCTTTTCAATCTATATGCTGCCAGCATTAAGCCGAATACTGTGTTTTTTTCTTTTTAATAAATCCATCTCGTTGCCATCTTTTTACCACATTCTTCAGAATCACTGATCCTTTGATGCTTGCAAATCTCATGCAGTATTCTCAAAAACAGTACCGATGCAGTGGTAATTTTAGGACCATATATGTTACTCGACGATAATTTTGATTGCTTAGCGACTTAACGACTTATAGCAGTATCAGAAAGTTGAATTATTAGTAATTGTTAACCTTTCTTGTGATGGACACACATGTTTTTCTGTTTTGTCTTACAGATTTGTCATTCATTGGCGTTGAGCTCAAGATAAACGATTAATTGTCGAGAGATTTGAGCCTTATCTTCAAATTACTCCAGGATTCGGGGCTTTATTTTTTCTGTATGATTAAAGTCATAATAACCTCGATTTATATATTTATTATCGGGTAATATGGCGCAGCGGTTAACGTTGTTGGCTTCCGTGCTGGATCTCACTAGTTCGAATCCCAGTATGAACAGCATTTTTTCGATCGATTTATCGATTTCTGTTCAAAGACATGGGTATTTGTGATGTCTATAAATTCCTCCCCTCCCACCTTTCTGAACCATTAATACTTAGGCGTAGCGAGAGTGATTAGTTAACCAGTAGTCTTGTCCTAGCCTTAACCTTCTTTCTCTACTACTTTCTTTGAAAACGAGAGGTTGAGCGACTGAGTAACAATTAGTTCTCGTAGAAATCCTCTGTTGAGATACCTCCATTAGGAGGCCATATGCTCTACATTGCGAGCGTACATGGATAAAAAAAATGTATTTTAAAACAAATACATTTGCTACATTTTATAGCACGAGTTTGTTCATTCGCGTTAAAAATAACTATTTATTTTACCCGACTCATTTTAAGAGAAGTATTATAACAGTTTGATTATGACTATTTACCAATGGTACTTTAATCACACTTTTAAAAATTCTTCCCTATGTTTATATACTTAATAACCGCATTCGATAGTATTTTTTTAATAATACCTTATTTAACATAATAAAAGAATTTATAAAAATAGATTCTGACACTTTTAAAAAACACAATGCATACATAACAACCACTTAACCTAGCTTTTGAATATTATGATAAATTACAGCCATTAATAAACACACCATTGCTAGTAGGGCATCCAATCCCGGGATCCCGTTCAATTTTCTGATCCCGAAATCCCGGGATTGAGATGGCCGCCATCCCGGGATTTCGGGATTGATTTTTGAGCAAATTCGCGAAATTTACACGAATTTGGCAAATTGAAGATTTCAAATTCCTCGGTGAGCTAAAAAAAAAAAAAACGAGTTTCTGTGAGATTCTGAGAAAAAGTATACCAAATCGGAGATTTCAAATTCCTCGGTGAGCTAAAAAAAAAAAAACGAGTTTTGCGATATTCTGGGAAAAAGTATAACGAATTGAGGATTTCAAATTTCTCGGTAAAAAAATCACAAGCCCGGGATCCCGAAACCCCAATCCCGGGATCCCGAAAAAAAGGGGATCAATCCTGAAATCCCGAGATTGGAAAAAGGCTCCGGGATTGGATACCCTAATTGCTAGGTATTTTGATAACAGTCTAGTGAATGACTATTATCATAGAAGTTTGTCAACTTAATGATATGGACAGAAAATAAATATGTGTGTTTATACCGTTATTCAATTCATAAATAAAATATGTATAGGCTTATTTTTTAAATTTGTATATCACTTATTACAGATTATTACGACCAGTTGACAGTATTTGTAATTAATATTGCATCTTAAATGCTACATTTTTTAAATTTACAATTTTAGTATATTCATCATTTCACACCAACCCTTCCCTTTTTTCTCTGTTAAAATTGTATTTTATTTTCTCACACCAGTTACAAATCGTTATTTTTAAAAAATCTTGTAACTTTTTAAGCATACTAGCGTATTGACAAATAGTGGTATTTCGTCCATCATGACTTGCAATGCACATGTTTAGCCAATTCGTTGTAGTTACACCTTTAAACATTTTTTTAATCGTTCCACTTTAATGTGCTTGTTGGGCATTTGCCGACTCAGATGAATGATGCTTCATACCAGGGTACGCCAACTGGCCGATCGCATCCAACATAAATGTTCGTCCTTTTTTATTTTGTTAATGTAGTGTACTGGTGTGATCTATTTATACCAAGGATGGGGAACCTTTTCAGATCCATTTTTCTGATTCAACATAAGGCAGATAGACCACTATGTTCCGCGGAACACCGGTGTTCAGTGGGACATAAATAGGTGTTTCGCCAAAATTGAAAATGGTAATATACGCTGCAACATGTTTTAAGAACTTCTACTTCATAAATCTCCACTGATGTTTTAGAGGTCAAATATTTAGGTACAGGTGGAGATTTGGAATCACTCAGAACTTCATTTACTCATATTTTTATTTAAAATGTTTTAAAAATAATTAATCAATAAATAATAAGTGGTTTGACAACATATGTTTTTTTCAATATTTTAACCATTATGAATTACCCGACCTAAAAAAATATGCTGTGTTACGGTGACATTTCCAGATTTCTGGAGTGTTCCATTGCGCACTAAGTTTGGGAAACCGTGGACTTTGGCCAGAAACAGGAATTTACAGCCAGAATATTACAAACAGAACAAAAATCTACAGAATTGGTCAGAAGGCCGCACCAAAGTTGCCAAAAGACCGCAAGTTCCCCACGCCTGATCTATACCCTAGATATGGTCAGTAGTCTTTCAAGAAAAAGAGCCAAGTTGTCAAGGTAATAAGATAGCAAAGGTATCAGAGAGCCACAATATATGGATTTGTAGGGTAAACAATGTGATAAGTTTAAAAGCATACAACGCGATAAAATGGGTATGGGTTCAAATTTCGGCATTTTATTTTCATTTAAATTTGAAATCTTGGTCACGTGCTCTTAGCATGTCTTTTGTCTCCGAGTTGATCCCGAGTTACTCATAACTATCTCACCTAATTTAGATATTGAATACATTTGAAATCATTTGGCTTATAAAAAGAAACCTCGTGGGTTCAAATCTCAGTACAAACAGATTTTTTTAAATCAATTTCTGTTTGATGGCACACACATAAGAAAAATCCCACCCCCCCCCACACCATTATAATCCTAAAATGACGGGGTATAGCGAAAGTGATTAGCCAACCACTATTCCTGTTCTGACTCTATTCTTTTTATTCCTAATCTCCTCGAGAGAGGTTGAGCAACAAGCAGTTATCGTAGAAAATATCTGTTGAGATATCTCCACAAAGAGACCATATGCTCAGTGGTGTAGTGGTAAATAAATAGGTACCAGTTCGGTCATTGATTTTTTCCTATTTTTCTTTGTCTTTCCGAAGTTAAAAAACCACAAGTTGCAATTAAATCAATAAAAAAACGCAATACATATATTTAAAAAAAAAAAAAAACTGTACCCACTTCTTGTACGATTTTATTTATTTTTGTAAAATCTGTCAGGTAGTTAAAAGTTTGTTAAATGGGTTTAAATTGTATGTAAAGTTATGTATGTTAAACAGTATTTTGAATATATGTATGCACTTGTTAATTAAGTTAAAAGTCAAAAAGGTGCCAGGTCGCCGACCTGGCCCGACCTGGCCCCACTACACCACTGTATATGCTCCACACTGCGAGAAAATATGGATAAAAAATACAAAAGTAAATATAAACAAACTGAAAGAGTTGATCACTGCACTAAATATGTTGGGTATCCCTGATCTATATATACATAATATTATTGCACAATGAGATATTTTTAATAAATATTATTATATAATATTTTTACACGTATGAACGTATTATAAGGGTTTTGTCAACTTCATAAGGATTTATCAAATGTTATATTTTATTGGGATATCGCAAAAATTAAGTAAACATTAAATATGTATCCATAGCAGGATTTGTTTTTCAATGTGTTGATTAATATGGTTAGAATAGTGTTAAAAATTGAATGTTATCACACACATACCCAGGCAGCGGTGGGCTGGTAATATGTTAGCAAGGGGCTCGGTATATCTCAGCCATAATTTTTTCATACCATGGATAATGCATATGACGTGGCTTGCTGGCTTTTTTGCGGCCAGTTGGTTGTCTTGGCAACAAAGTCTTTTTAAGAAATTTAAAAGAAATTTCAGTTAGGTGCTGATTTGATCTTAAGCGAATGATTTTCTTAACATAACAAGGGGCTCGCCGACCAAGCCAAATTTTCACAAGGGGCTCGGGCGAGCCCCCCGAGCCCCCTTCCAGCCCACCCCTGTACCCAGGCAGTGGAATCGGAGACTTGATAGATGGTAATTTAATCCGAGTCATTCAAAATTAATGAATTTGTATCTGTCGAACGTATTGTTTTAAATATAAATACTGTACCGATAACAGTGCATTATAGTAAATGAAAGGTAGAATTTTAAAAAATCAATTCAGTATATCAAAAAAATTAAAATAATATTCGCATTTTATAAAAAAATGACATTTTATACATATTAATTTAATTGTATTTTATTTTATTTATCATTGCATAAGATTGCCAAATTATAATTTAAAACTTTTCAATGAAGAAAACTATAATACAATTTAATATTAAAAGCAGTAGACACAAACAAATTGGCAAAGAAGTCAACTGAGAAAGCTCCGACGAACTCTACTTAAATACATAAAAAATAGTATTTGTCGGAACTCACCCACGTCCACGTGGAATATATCGACATCCGAAGCAATATTGTTGAATCCTCAGTGGCATCCCCATTGGCAGGCTGGTTATACACATTGGGAGAACAGACAGTTCATGTCTACGGTTTCTCAAAAAATAATCAGGAACAATTAGCTACACATTCTCAAGAATAGTGGAATTCTCATGTTGGCCTTGTATAAGCCGAAAAAGTTGTATATGTAAAATCAGAGTATTTAAATTGTACACAGAATATGTGAGTTTAAAAATCGTACTTCATTAAATTTATTCACTGTTTTATCTTGGGGGTATTCTCACGTGCATAATAATCTATACACTCATTTAAGACCATTAAAAATAAGTTTCTAGGTCTCTATACACATACGAATAGCCCCACGTATTATTTTTAAAAAGCATGTAGAACATAATTTACCGTTTGTAAAAATAGAAAGACGTTACAAAAATAGTTGATAATTTATAATGTTTGTTTGAATTATAGGTATATTGACCTATCTATGAAATAAATAATAAAGGAACGGAGACTACTAAACTTGTGAAACTTTCAGTAACATTATGGAGATTTTTATTATTTTCAGTATGATACCATTAACAAGTTTATCGAAAAACAAAATCGTACAGTAATCGAACAAATTTCGTGAATTTTAGTCATTAAAAATAATAATAAACAATGTTTGGGATACGCTGACGAGTCCATTGACGGCGTATAGAATATTTCTTAGACGACGCCCCTCATTGGCTGGAACGAATCGCACTTTTTGCATACATGTAAAGTTTCTTCTAAATTGGAGAACAAGGATCGTCTGTGTTCTGTCTTTGACAGAGGCGGCGTATAACATTTAGAAATGTGATTTCAAAATAGCAGGTTGCTAAACATTGCCACAATGTCGTCTTATTTGAAATAAATACATACAAACGATATCAAATATGTCCTGGATTTTTTGAAATTGGTGGGTCGCATTAAAATTTATATTGAAGAATAGGTCTTCCAATGAAATACGATTTCTATACGATGCAATTTATTTAGAAGGTAAAAAACAGGCTGTTTGAAATATTTTTTTGCTTAACTTACTTACACAAGATGAAGGTTCTTAATCAAAATATTGTACATCTATTTTTTCATATGGTTTTAAAATCATAAACTGTCTATTGATTTTATAAAGATATAAATTGTTATTAATTGTAACCCTCAATTTCCAATTTTCCACTTTTACATTCAATTATATTTATAGGTTTGTCTTTAGAATATATGTATCTATCATGTATTATATTATTTGGACATTTTCAAAACACTAAAAGCATAAGTATTCAATTGATAATATTCTATCCTGTGAAGTTTTTTTTTCAGTTTTGGTATCAAAATTTATTATCAAATATCATCAAAATATGTTAAGATGGTCAAACATATACAGAACTTACGATATGTCTTCTTCTTCTTTGGCCATGTTCGCTCCCTATGTGGAGCATATGGCCGCCACGCGGCACCTCCATGTTTCCCTGTCTCCCGCCAATAGCTTTGCTTCCTCCCATGACATGCCAGCATCCCTCAGTTCCGCCGAGTACATCCTATGGATAGTACCCGACGGACGTCCAGGACGCCGGAATCCCACCGGTCGAAAGAAGAGGCTGGCAGGATTGAGGCTTTCCGGAGGCATCCGCAGCACGTGACCCAGCCAGTTCCAACGTCTCTCCATAACCACTGACGTGACGGGACGCTGTCTTGTACGCTCCCTTATCTCTGAATTCCTCACAAAATCAAACCACCTCACCCCCATTATCCGACGCAAGCATCTGTTCTCGAAGCTCAGTATACGGTTTTTCTGAGTCTTCGTCAGGTGATACTTACGATATGTATCTATTAAATTATTAAAAACTTTTTTATCCTTTAATATTTCACAATGTTCATTGGAAAATGTTTTATAGAATAAATATTATGTTTACAAGAATCAGTAAGTATACATATATGAAGATTTAAATATGAAACACAAAACTATGTTTCACTGCAAAGATATTGTTCAGTTAAGCATGTTTTGAAAACATAGGAATGAAACAACTTTTTTGCATGGTACATATATATTGGTGAAATTGGCATATTACGTGTTGGAAGGATACAATATCTTCTCAAAACTTTTTTTGAGTGTACCAAATTAATAAAAGTATGATGCAGACTAAATTATGTGTATGTTAACTCAATTTCGACAACAACTAAACATGCAATATCTTTGCACTAAGAAGACATATTATAAATACCCACATGTTTTAGTTCGAGTGTGTTTCACAATTATACAAAAATAGTTATTTGAATATTTTTTCGTCCATACGACACTGCAGCACCTGAATTGACTAACCCTCAAAAAGGGGACAAAGTTATTTTTTAATATACTATGATTCAACCGCGGTGCCACCTGTTTCCACAGCGGGTAGAAAAAAATATCGGCAATTATAAGGGTAGTTTGAATGATCTTGTTTTTATCGTGAGAAAAATTTAAAATAAGTAGAATTGTCACGGTATGTAACTTAAAAAAAATATTTTTTACTGTATTGGTTCCATATTTATTACAAAGTGTAGACTGTAGATTTATCAACCATTAAGATAAAATTTTACTTATTGTAATTGTAAAATACATATAGATGTTTATGTATTTGTTTGTAACTAAGGCCCAGTTTAAACCGAATCCGGCTTATTGCCTGTTTTTAAAATAACCGAAACTCGATTATTTTGCACGTTTAACCATGGTAATGTAAAATAACACTGTTGGAAATTCTCATTCCGCCGTGAATGCAATACAACTATTCATATCTCGTGTCTGTGGCGCAGTGGTCAACGTCGTTGGCTTCCGTGACGAATCTCACCGGTTCAAATCCCTGTACAAACAGTATTTTTTCATTTAAAGGCATGTGGCATCGAGAGCGATCAGTTAACCTTTCCTCGTGTCTTGACACTAACTTTCTATCTCTATTCTCTATGAAGAAAAGAGCTTGAGCAACTAAATAACAAGCAGTTTTCGTAGATTTTTTTTTATTTAGACAAAGCGGACATGGTTGAAATAATAATCTACGTATGCCATTTTTTTTCATCCTTTGGAACACTGGTTTATGTAGTACTATAATTGGTATTCTGGAAAAAAACCGGCTTAAACCGGTTAGTCGGGTTTTTTTTCAAATAATAAAACCAAAAACCGGGTGGTTATTATAATTCGTACGGTTAATTATTAACCCTATTTGATACGGAAAATAGATCAACACAATTGAAAAATCACTTTTAGGGTGTTCACTGTCAATACTTGGTGGAAAGGCATTATATTAATAAAAACAATAATCCTTTGAACTTCATTCCACTTTATTTAATATGTCAGGACCGGTTTCGCTCATTGCGAGCATTGTCAACTGATAAGAAATATAATTTAACAATGCTATTTATACAAAATTGAAAAGTTATACACAACAGTTGGCATTGAAAAGAAATTGTCAATTACATTAAAGTGATTCTAAAATAACACAAAATTAAAATGTTTAACACATCTAACATATAATTAAAAAGTCATCCCAGATTCATAAATTCAGAATGCGATTGAAAGTAATTACAAACATAATTAAAATTTGGGAAATTTTTGACAAAGTGATAAAATGCTACATTAATAAAGTGAATATGCTTAATGATATGAATATGCTTAATGATAGTTTTATGTTTTCCCCGCATCCAAGTAGTTGGTGTGTTCATCACTTAAACAAAATCGACAGCCAGGAAGATTCTAAAAAACAAATTTTTCAAAGACCATATCAATTCTAACAAAAGAAATCTATATTTTTTTTTTTTTTTTTTAATTCATATAAAAGAATAGTTAACAAGGGCTACTGCAATGGATAAAGTAACGGGGAACTAGCAAAAATTATTTGATCGTTTAAAAGATCTGAATCAGGTAAAAATTTGAATCTATTGATTTCTAGGATTTCTTGCTTGTCTAGAAAAAGCTCAAAATAAAGCTGTGAATTAAAATGTTACACAAAGCACCAATGTAACATGAAATGTCTTTTAAGATTTAAATTCGTAATATAATATGATGGTTTATTTTCAATATTCAGTTGTCCATAATAATATATTTTATACCGTTGGCTTAGGATGACGTTTATTGAATTATATTAAATTTATATATAAAAAAAAACTTAAACATACAATAAGTGAATTACTCTCTTCTCGATACAATCGTGGAGCTATTAATTCAGTCAGTGACCGGTAAATATATTACTGGCACAAGGATTTGAAGCCGAGATCCGTTAGCTGGATTAATTTTGGTATAACATACACGTTGCAATCCAGACTATGCGATCCTCCAAATATATGTCAATGACAAAAATATAGATTTTTATAACGCATATAAAACGGTTTTTATACCCCGCTAAGAAACACTAAATTAAATGTACAAATACGATCGATCTACCATCTTGAGCTTCCATTATCAATAAATCTATTATAAAATATTTTAGGCTATTACTTGCAAACACGGCTCATTCCATAATGGTTAAAACATGAAATTTAAATTTAATTTTGTAAAAGAATTTTTAGTTTTACATAACTTTGGATTGACATTTTATACGTTATCAAGCCAGATTTGAGACTGCTCTCTAAGAATATTTTTAAAAATTGTTTTTATTTACTAAATTACATATGTACATACATGGTTCATGCTTCAACAAATTTGGAATGAGCCGGGCTTGCAAATAAATAATAGCCTCATTTGTCGTGTCCTATGGCGCAGCGGTTAGCGTTGTGGGCTTCCGTGCCGGACTTCACGGACTCGAGTCCCAGTACGAACAGGATTTTTTCGATTGATTTACCGATTTCTGTTCGTTGGCATGGGCGTTCGTGATGTCTAAAAGACTCTTCCACCCTTTACGATCCTTTAAAAATTGGGTGTAGCGAGAGCGATTAGCTAACCACTAGTCCTGTCCTAGCCGTATCCTTTTATCCAATTTGCCTCTACTTCCACGGTGGATTCTCAGTATACGGATACACAGGATACTTAATATCACGTAAACTAAATGACTGTGTAAGTCACATTCTTTTTTTTTTTGTATCTTTATTTTTTAAGTACAACAGCACATGATTAAAAGATAGGTCTCGTGCATCTTTGTATCGGGTCAAGAATATGTAGAATAATATTGTAGTATATTAGTTTATTTTCTTGATCGTATTGTGTTATAGAAGGCGGCCGTGAAACAGCAATATTACACACAACAAGTGGTGGTGGGATAATCAACAATTCTTCAAACTGTCATTGAAATTTAACTTTACAGTTGTAACATGACCAACGAAATTTTACTCACAATAATATATGTACATTTATATAGTTTTGCCACTTTGGTTGTTGCCCAGACACGATAAAGAACTAACTAACTAGATAAATAATATTTATTTTTTAGTTGCAGAATAATCATTTGTCAACGATTTTATTACGGATCTGGCCGTGTTATACAACTTCATGTATTTCGTACCATATCTCCAATAATTCGTCCGTGTATAGACTGTAGAGAAAGCTGGAAATAATTTTGGAAATTGTACGATTAGAGATGACATGTTCATCGGGGACACCGTTGACAAATTGTGGGTACTAAATTAACCTTACGCCAGATTGTCACAAGGCTGCTATAAAAGATTAATCAAAGATAACTCAACACGTCCTCTGTGAAAAAGATGCCGTTGCTTTTCCTTGATATTTTATACGCTTCGTTGCTTCAGGGTAAAACCGGTACACCATGGACTTTTAATATGAACTATTTTTCTTTCTATGTCCGCTCCGAATATTAACCATAATATACCCGCGGTGACAAATACGTAGCACTCGAAAAAAATCGACGGCACGTCAAAAAATATTTTTCTTTTATTTTTTAAATACGGTCATCGTATTGGGATCGCATAGGGAAAATACCTATACAATAATAATAAAATATTCTACATAAATAGGAACTTTAAAAAATGACCCAAAAATATATTTGAAGTAATTAAAACAGTTGTTATCCAATTTACTACGAAATTAAAAATAATAAAAAAACGAGTTTAGTTAAATTAACCAGCATGGAAGGGTAATTTTTAATGTTTTTACCGTGACGTGAGTGACGAATTGCAAGAGGCGGGTTTTGAAAACACACATCTCCAGTGACCGCTGACCTGCTTCAGTGCAGTGCGAGAATTTTTTTAATAATATCTAAATCAGGTTCGCTCACAATGTGAAGCAGATGACTTCTAATGAAGCTTTCCTCACCAAAAGTTGTTTTGTAAGAACTGTTTGCCACTCAACCGCTTGACCATACTTTTTAGCAGAATGTAAGTATAGATGTAGGACTGTCAGTACGCCCTGTTTTAAGGATTTGGTGGCTGGAAACTTTCACTCGGCTGCATCTTTATGAAACTCTTCGACCGAATGAGTACCTGGTCGATTATTCGACCGAGCAACAATATTGATCGAGTAAGCGTCTACAGCAGATGTGGGAAAACTTTTCATTTCTAAAGGTCATATTCATTTATTTGATTCAACATAAAGCCGCAGTAAAGAAAATGTTGACATCCTCCCTCCTTTTTTTCCGACTGTTGAACATATAATGGGTTGATTACGCTATTTTTACAAACGCTTACCTATAATTTTTTGACCAAAGTGAATATTTTGATCAAGTCAAAAGGCCGGATCAGAATAGCCAAAAGATCGCAGGTTCCCATCCACTGATCCACATTCTTCACTACTCACGCATGTAAGTTGTTTTTAGCTATTCAGTTAATTTTTAAGTGCGTTTCGTTCGATGGAACATCATTCTAATTTGAACAGTCGTCGTAAAATGAAAAAACTTTTAAGGAATATGTAAATTGAATTATCTATACGATGATAGAGCCACTGCATGATGGGTTAAAAACTCGAAAGAAACCGATATGAAAAAAAATATATATAACATATGTTCCTTAATCACAGTGTTGTCCGAAACTCGAAAACGAGAGCGAGGGCGTGCTACAGGAGGTTGTATCTAAGGTATCCAATCCCGAAGCCTTTTTCCAATCCCGGGATTTCGGGATTGATTTATTTTGAATCCCGGGATTAAGATTTTCTCACCGAGGAATTTGAAATCCTCAATTTGCTATACTTTTTCCCGGAATCTCACGGAAACTCGTTTTTTTTTTAGCTCACCGAAGAATTTGAAATCTCCGATTTGGTATACTTTTTCCCAGAATCTCACAGAAACTCGTTTTTTTTTTTTACCAATTTCGTGTAAATTTCGAGAATTTGCTCAAAATTTCTCAATCCCGAAATCCCGGGATCGCGGCCATCTCAATCCCGGAATTTCGGGATCAGAAAATTGAACGGGATCCCGGGATTGCATGCCCTAGTTGTATCCTTCCGGTCGAGAAAATGGAAACGGTGTTTTTTAATTTAATTAAATTAGATGTAGTAAATTCAAATTTAATAAAGACGCAAAATGTGTTACATACATAATGACTTCGACTTACTCAGATGTTTGCACGCCACTCCTTTGGACCACTGACCCCCCAGTAATTTAATATAGTCATTATGGTTAATAAGTATAACCGGTCAGTTATTAATTATTTCTTTTTCCATACGCGTCTTTTTTTGATTATTTCCAATAAAAATAAAATAAAAAAATCTCAGTTAATAACATAAATCCTCAAAATAAAATTTGCGACGTTTACCTTTTGGTTCCACGTGCAGTGTCCGGGACACGTGACACAAGAAACTCACTACCAAGATCGCGATAGGCTTGCTGAAATTGGCTGAAAATCCCAACATTAGATTTGGGACGATGCTGAATTTGAAGAGCGCATGTTAAACTAGGCCGGTAGGCGTGTTTGATATTAGTCACGCCTACCCGAACAATTCTCATTTATTTGATACCCCTTGAAGAGATGGCTACCTTTTTTTGGATATTTGGACTGTGTGAATGAACCAATTGAACGTTATTATAGAGATATCGACGGTATATTGCCAGAAAACGTTAAGTAAACAAAAACTTTTTTGAATATCATGAAGATAACTGAAACGTTGCGTGGTCGTAGACAATAAAACTAATGGATTAACAAAATTACAGCTCAAAAACGTTAAGCCATCTATTCGTAGCTTTATAAATAAGACATCTGTACAATTAAAAGTGTTAGTTATTTAAAGTTTTCTGCCAGTAATAACTATCAACGAAATTAACTTGGTTCTTATAACTGCTTTACATATTGAACTAAATAATTGTATAATAATATGAGTGAGATTGCTTTTTCAGATGACAGAACGTGTTTACATCTATCGATCTGTATTCATATATCAAAACACCCAATTCTTGACTTCACGACCTCATTGCTGAACAAATTTTTGTGATGAAAATGAGGATCAATAGCAATTTTTCTCACTCGGAACCGAACCATCCACCGAACGTACGGCTTTTACTATTGAAATGGCAAACCAAACTGAGCAAAAATCAGCAGTCAGTTGACAAATTTTCTTTGCTGGAATTTTTTTTACGAATTTGAAATACAATCCTATATTTGATTTATCACCGCTCACCGCTTTGGAATAATGCCAAAACACGTTATTTGGAGTTGTCTAACTAATTGGACGATCGGTGTATTGCATACAATTCTTTATGACCTTGAAATGAAGTTTGTAATCAACACGAGAGCTTTTATTGAAATTTTATCTCCCCACTTCTAAGCTGACCTAAGTGTTTAATTGTATCGCCTTTACTTCGCGGAGGTTCGTTTTAATTAATTGTAAGAGAAAACGTGACTTACGTCAAATGTGTCGACGCATTGTCGTGACGTTTCTTTTAAAAACATTTACATTGTCTAGCTAGAATTCAGAGATAGAAAATCTTTTCTTGTGCGAAAATGAGATATTTTTATTTTTGTTAAAGCTCCTTCTTCATAGTACATTTCAGATTAAATAATTATCTTTCAGATGCTCACATGATTTTATTATATCGTGACCAAATGATTTTATGTTATAATCAGCTTATATTGTTAGTTAATCCGCCTTAACTTACGTTTTAAAGACGTGTTATTTATTATCACTCACTACACCGGAGCGTTTCACATAATCATGTTATAATTATCTTTCTATTTGTTTCTTGGAGTAGTTTAGAATCCATAGTTTTTCAACCTTTTTGGCCCCGTGGCCCCGTTTGAGTGCCATATTTTCCGTGCCCCCCATATCTGTTTTGTAATATTTAAGTATAATTGATAAAAACACAATATTCCTTTGTACTTTATTCCTCTTTATTTAAAAGATTAGGACCGAAGCATTTTCAACTAATTTGCAATTGTCAACCATTGCTATCAGTTGACAATGCTCGCAATGAGCGAAACCGGTCCTGACCTTTTAAATAAAGTGGAATAAAGTACAAAGGAATATTGCGTTTTTATTAATATAATGCCTTTTCACCAAGTATTGACAGTGAACACCCTAAAAGTGAAATAAAAGTATAAATTTCATAAGGAATATTGGGGTTTCCGAAAATAAAACGAGGTGAAATTTTTTATAGCTCTTCCATGAATTTCGAATCCTTTTTACGAATAATACGAATTTATTTTATATGGATTTCGCAAAATTTGCCCGTTACCCCACAAAACTGTACTGTGGCTCCCCTAAAAAAAATCTCTCTTGCCGCCTTGGAACATGTTGTGGCCCCCCGTTGATAAACCCTGGCTTAGATAATTGTTTTTTTTATGTGAAATTGGTCTCAACTTTTGTCTAATTATCAAAATCTTTCTATCCTTAACAATGTATTAAACAAATTTTAACAATAAAAAGATAACGTAGTTTCACCATAATTTTCTTTACTTGGCGAGGATAAATTATTTGAATGCTAATATTTTCGAGATATTTTGTTGAATTACCAGAATATGAAACCGTCACGCCAAAACCGACGATATGTTTTTTTATATGTTAAATTGAAAAAAAAGATTGGTGTGGCACAGGACTATCGGTTAGCTAATCTCTCTCAATACGCCGTTATTTTAGGATCGGAAAATAAACTTCGTATCGTCGGCGATTTCGGCACACGTGCCTAATGTTAGCTACAACTGCTATAATATAACTCGACATACTTTATTAAGAGCCCAAATCACTTTACTCTTCTGACTCATTGATTTTATATTAAAAATGTTGTAACAGTCCATTACCTATTCACAACGTTATCATCCTTGCAACAAAAAAGTCAATAATTCTAAAGAATTATTATACCAGACATCTTTCGGTACTTCTTGATGCAACTCTGTGCCGTGCACATGCAGGAGAAAAAAGTTAACCACAAAAAATATATTTCTTTTAACACAACTATATCTCGTATGATAAAAAAATACAAGACATACAGTAAATTGCGTAAAATATGGTTTAATTGTTTGTGTTCTTATTTTAAGCCACTATAAATGCTATTTTGTTTTTTTAAAACATACAATAAAGGAAATGAATATTTTGTTTTGATTATTTCTCTTAAATATTATTAAGTCGATGAAAATTACATAAATTTTAGCAAATAATTAATACTCTTATACCAAAGGTGTTTTATTGGTAACCGGATAAAACAGAACATCACAAAACTTACAATATATCTTTAGAAAACACTAGTATTGATATGTTTTACAATAAATTAGTAATCTCTATGTCGTATTAGATACAATAAATAAAACAGCAATCGTGCATATCAATAACACTTTCAATCTGAAATTGTCGTAAATATACTTATTAGACAATTATAATAGTCACCATTGACTGATAAAGTAAAGCGCACGTTATAACAAACTGAAATTATTACCTGTATGATATTCAATTAATCTATAATATTTTCCCAATAAATAGTTAAGAAGAAACAGGTATCATTCAACTAAAAATTGAATGTGTTCTGAATTGTCTATGTTCTCATGTTCTGTTTTATCATGTTCTGTTTATTCATGGCATCGCTTTATTATATTAAATAATTAAATTTTAAAAAAAAAAACTACGTTACCCCATATACTTGGTATTGCAACTATCGAATAGGTATACGAGGCATTGCTACGTTCAGAAAAAAACCTGAAATAAAAATATTTGGCTTGCAAGATTTGGCAAGGTTTTTTATTTACGAATTTCATTTCGATATCAATTCTCTTTCTGGAATAAATTATTTGGTGCATTTATTGTGCCAGTTTGAAAATACAGCACTTTTTTATCGGTAATATTATAAGTGCATAGGCAGACAATTTTCCCTGCCTATTAATTCTAACTTTATTTCAGTTAGATCGACATGAATCCATCTATATATCGAGGCTTGATCGTAAAAGAACATATTTTTTAAACGTCGGTTTTTGTATACACCCTTATGACTATATGTTAAATTGAAAACATTCATATTTTATATTATGGATTAGATAAGACTTACCGGAACCCGGAACCATCAGATCGCTACGGTAAAGTGGCTTCGTGTGTAGCAAAAGAAAGACATTATATCCTTATGCATGTCAAATGTTCGATTCATTTAATAAAGCATGTTATAAACGATGAATTTTAATACCTTAAATTAATATTCCCCGGTCGTTCTTAAAATCTTGTTTCATAAGATCATAAGAATGAGTCACAGCTATTTAAATTCCTGACTTATAGCGCTGGTTTCACTAATCGGATTAATTTGATAAATCACTCGATAAAGAATCAATAATCACAAATTATAATGTGATAAAGAACCGTTTTAAATCGAAAATTTACAAAATAGTAATATGCAATCTGAACTAATTGATTTTAAAGAAACCGGATTGCGTCTTATTTTATATGGAAATTTCAAGCATAAATCTTTTTGTATTTTGTAACTAAGAAATAGTATTTTTAGACTATATTCAAAATTTGTCGAGTCGTTGACGTATCTCACGGGTTCAAGACACATTATGAATAGCATTTTTCAGTTAATTTATCTTAGAAAAAATGGGTGTCCATAAGTATAAAAATTCCCTCACACCTTTCCGATCCTAAAAATGACAAAGCGTAGCAAAAGCGAGTTCCCAACAAACTAGTCTTCTTCTAGCCATATCCTTTCTATTCCTACTCTTTTCGAAAAAAAGGGAGTTCCACGTCTGTTGAGATACCTTCAATATGAGGCCGTATGGTCCACATTGAGAAAGAACATGTAATAAAACAAAAAAATGTTGAAATTTTCATTCGATAACAGGGCTCATAATTTACTTATAAGGTTTCTTAAAAAAAACAAAGCATTTGATAGGTCTGTGATGTATTTTTTTATATCGCACATTGGTGCGCTGCAGACAGAAACGACACACAGAGAAAACAATCGAATATACAAGTAATATTATTATCTATTATACTAGAACCTAGGTCAGGGGTGGGGAACCGTTTATTCTCTAAAGGACGCATTCATTTTTCTGATTCGACATAAGGCCGCAGTAAACATTGATTAAGGAATCTTTGGCCGGAAACAGGAATTTACGGTCAGAATATGTCAGGAATTTACGAATTTACATCAATTTACAGAATTACAGAATTGGCCAGAAGGCCGCACCAGAGTAGCCAAAAGGCCGTAGGTTCCCCACGCCTGACCTAGGTGGTACTGATACTTGACAACTTTTACTCAACTCTCACACTCTTCCTCTCCATATCTGCGCATCGCACGTAAGCGCACTCTTATCCTACATGTTAACTTGATAATTTAAATCAAGACAAATTTTTATTGTTATAACATATTGATCGCTATGGTCTAGTGGTAACGTTCCAAGGTTTCCGTCAAAATTATTTTGACGATTCATTTATTTTTTTCAATCTATTTATGACTAAAATATATCTCGATCCATGGATGTTTTCATCCCCTTTTCACATACAGTGGAACCTCTCATAACGAGAACCTCGTATAACGAGTAATTCGCATAACGAGTGACGCAGAGTTTTGGAAAGATCACTTTCACATCGTTGCTTGCCTCAAGATGATTGACAATGCGTGGGAAGGGGTTACCAAGAGGACCCTCACTTCAGCTTGGAAGAAGCTTCGCCAAGGAGCGTTGTCGAATGTGATTTTGAGGGGCTTAAAACAGTACCTGTGAAGTCTACAGTCAACGAGATTGTATCTTTGGGCAATACCATGGAACTGGATAACAACAATATTGATGAGTTTGTGAAAGAGTACAACCAAGAGCTGACCACCGAAAAGCTTATGGAGTTGCATTGTTTTTCGCATTCCAGGTTGTTACGCTCCTTAACAATTTATGAGTATGTAATTTTACTTTAATACACGTTCAAAATATAAAAAAATATTTTTTTTCCGGCATGTAACGCATTATTGTATATTACATTGTTTTCTACGGGAAAAATTGTTTCGCTTAACGGGTGTTTTACATAATGAGTAAGATTCTGGAACGAATTAAACTCGTTATTTGAGGTTCCACTGTATTATGAAATCCCAAAACGGAAAGGGCTTAGATCTAAATCAATTAATTAACAATCAGTATAATATCTTAATTTCCTAGGACTTGTCAGTTATCACACAATATATTACGGTATACGATCTTCAGATTAAATAAGGTATTGTTAAATTAACCTTCCGATAAATATTATTATATTTCATTTCCTTCAATAGGAAAATATTGAAATGTTACAAAGTTATTCTTCTTAGTTAACAATTATTGCTATTTTTCACCTGTGTGCTAGATTATTGGCATCCATTTTGCGGAACAAAACTATCAATTAAAATATTTTAAACGTCTGAATAGAGAGATGTATTCCTACGCTATCTAAAATGAACAGTTGATTTAAATTTAATGCATTCTTGCCTAGAATAACGGATAAGGTTCATTGTATATCGATTTGCATACATATGTGAAACAAAATTTATCGACCTGTGATAAAATCTAACATCACCTCTTTTCGCCGCCGTGCAATGTTGCCAGGCAAAAAAAAGAATTAATATCGATAAATAATTTTAATCGTAAAATGTTTACGGACTAACTTCGCAGTCGTAATTTATCATTTTTATATATGTAGTTTGTTGACCGTACAAAACAACCATAACCATAAATATCGATCCTTCGGTATGGACGAAGAAATATTTTTTTACTTAAAATTGAATATTCTCTATTATCTTAACATTAATAGCCGATAAGGTCTGTCTGTAAGGACGTCCGCAGTAAGGTACAGACCAATGATTTCGATTTATTCTGAACAGCACATTTTTGAAATGTTGTTCTATCCAATGGGAGCGGCTTATTTTAAACCGGGCGTGAATGTTCTGATATCGCCACGTTTGAAAATTTGATATTTCTTGGTGTAGAGCTAAAGTATTGTATCACCATACATCATAATATTCGAATAATCAAAGACTTTAATTCGACTATTGCAAACTATGATTATAGGGCTATCGAAATGAATCGTCTGATCGTGTGAGTCGATGTGAGACTAATATTTTTTGGAGCGGATTTGATCAATTGAATCATAATGATGAATCTTTTCACGTCTGACCTTGAAAATCTGTTAGAATTCTTTAATCTATATATTAATAGCCGATAAGGTCTGAGTGTCAGTATGTTTGGACGTCCATTTCACACCTTCCATTTCTCCACTTTTTTATTCATACTAAATTTATATATTAAAAGTCGATAAAATAATCACTCGCTTTTCACTTTTCACAAATGTGTGCGTACTGATGATGTCCTCGAGACATCTTCTTCTTCTACGAAATGTATTTTGTTTGCGTACATTTTCAAATTAATAGATAATGAAATGAAATAAAATATAATTCAATAATTTGCAATTTAAAAACTGCAGGGCTGTCGATATATGCGCCGTGGTCGATTTATGGTACTATGAAAAATGATTGTTAGCAAACTTGAACATTATTCTAAATATTAAATAATTTACGAAATTTCTGCTCCTACGAAAAATGGTTGTTAGCAAACTTGAACATTATTCTAAATATTAAATAATTTACGCAATTTCGGCTACTACGAAAAATGGTTGTTAGCAAACTTGAACATTATTCCAAAAATTCAATAATTTACGAAATTTCTGCTTCTACGAAAAATGGTTGTTAGCAAACTTAAACTTTATTCCAAAAATTGAATATTTTACGAAGTTTATGCTACTACGAAAAATGGTTGTTAGCAAACTTAAACATTATTCCAAATATTAAATAATTTACGAAATTTATGCTACTACGAAAAATGGTTGTTAGCAAACTTGAACTTTATTCCAAAAATTCAATAATTTACGAAATTTCTGCTACTACGAAAAATGGTTGTTAGCAAACTTAAACTTTATTCCAAAAGTTCAATAATTTACGAAATTTATGCTACTACGAAAAATGGTTGTTAGCAAACTTAAACATTATTCCAAATATTAAATAATTTACGAAATTTATGCTACTACGAAAAATGGTTGTTAGCAAACTCAAACTTTATTCCAAAAATTGAATATTTTACGAAATTTATGCTACTACGAAAAATGGTTGTTAGCAAACTTAAACTTTATTCCAAAAGTTGAATTTTTTACGAAATTTATGCTACTACGAAAAATGGTTGTTAGCAAACTTAAACATTATTCCAAATATTAAATAATTTACGAAATTTATGCTACTACGAAAAATGGTTGTTAGTAAACTTAAACATTATTCCAAAAATTCAATAATTTACAAAATTTCTGCTTCTACGAAAAATGGTTGTTAGCAAACTTGAACATTATTCCAAAAATTGAATATTTTACGAAATTTATGCTACTACGAAAAATGGTTGTTAGCAAACTTAAACATTATTCCAAATATTAAATAATTTACGAAATTTATGCTACTACGAAAAATGGTTGTTAGCAAACTTAAACATTATTCCAAAAATAAAATATTTTACGAAATTTCTGCTACTACGAAAAATGGTTGTTAGCAAACTTAAACTTTATTCCAAAAGTTCAATAATTTACGAAATTTATGCTACTACGAAAAATGGTTGTTAGCAAACTTAAACATTATTCCAAATATTAAATAATTTACGAAATTTATGCTACTACGAAAAATGGTTGTTAGTAAACTTAAACATTATTCCAAAAATTCAATAATTTACGAAATTTCTGCTTCTACGAAAAATGGTTGTTAGCAAACTTAAACTTTATTCCAAAAGTTCAATAATTTACGAAATTTATGCTACTACGAAAAATGGTTGTTAGCAAACTTAAACACTATTCCAAATATTAAATAATTTACGAAATTTATGCTACTACGAAAAATGGTTGTAAGCAAACTTGAACATTATTCCAAAAATTCAATAATTTACGAAATTTCTGCTACTACGAAAAATGGTTGTTAGCAAACTTAAACTTTATTCCAAAAATTGAATATTTTACGAAATTTATGCTACTACGAAAAATGGTTGTTAGCAAACTTAAACATTATTCCAAAAATTGAATATTTTACGAAATTTATGCTACTACGAAAAATGGTTGTTAGCAAACTTAAACTTTATTCCAAAAATTGAATATTTTACGAAATTTATGCTACTACGAAAAATGGTTGTTAGCAAACTTAAACTTTATTACAAAAGTTCAATAATTTACGAAATTTATGCTACTACGAAAAATGGTTGTTAGCAAACTTAAACATTATTCCAAATATTAAATAATTTACGAAATTTATTCTACTACGAAAAATGGTTGTTAGCAAACTCAAACTTTATTCCAAAAATTGAATATTTTACGAAATTTATGCTACTACGAAAAATGGTTGTTAGCAAACTTAAACATTATTCCAAATATTAAATAATTTACGAAATTTATGCTACTACGAAAAATGGTTGTTAGTAAACTTAAACATTATTCCAAAAATTCAATAATTTACAAAATTTCTGCTTCTACGAAAAATGGTTGTTAGCAAACTTGAACATTATTCCAAAAATTGAATATTTTACGAAATTTATGCTACTACGAAAAATGGTTGTTAGCAAACTTAAACATTATTCCAAATATTAAATAATTTACGAAATTTATGCTACTACGAAAAATGGTTGTTAGCAAACTTAAACATTATTCCAAATATTAAATAATTTACGAAATTTATGCTACTACGAAAAATGGTTGTTAGTAAACTTAAACATTATTCCAAAAATTCAATAATTTACGAAATTTCTGCTTCTACGAAAAATGGTTGTTAGCAAACTTAAACTTTATTCCAAAAGTTCAATAATTTACGAAATTTATGCTACTACGAAAAATGGTTGTTAGCAAACTTAAACACTATTCCAAATATTAAATAATTTACGAAATTTATGCTACTACGAAAAATGGTTGTAAGCAAACTTGAACATTATTCCAAAAATTCAATAATTTACGAAACTTCTGCTACTACGAAAAATGGTTGTTAGCAAACTTAAACTTTATTCCAAAAATTGAATATTTTACGAAATTTATGCTACTACGAAAAATGGTTGTTAGCAAACTTAAACATTATTCCAAAAATTGAATATTTTACGAAATTTATGCTACTACGAAAAATGGTTGTTAGCAAACTTAAACTTTATTCCAAAAATTGAATATTTTACGAAATTTATGCTACTACGAAAAATGGTTGTTAGCAAACTTAAACTTTATTACAAAAGTTCAATAATTTACGAAATTTATGCTACTACGAAAAATGGTTGTTAGCAAACTTAAACATTATTCCAAATATTAAATAATTTACGAAATTTATTCTACTACGAAAAATGGTTGTTAGCAAACTCAAACTTTATTCCAAAAATTGAATATGTTACGAAATTTATGCTACTACGAAAAATGGTTGTTAGCAAACTTAAACTTTATTCCAAAAATTGAATATTTTACGAAATTTATGCTACTACGAAAAATGGTTGTTAGCAAACTTAAACATTATTCCAAAAATTGAATATTTTACGAAATTTATGCTACTACGAAAAATGGTTGTTAGCAAACTTAAACTTTATTCCAAAAATTGAATATTTTACGAAATTTATGCTACTACGAAAAATGGTTGTTAGCAAACTTAAACTTTATTACAAAAGTTCAATAATTTACGAAATTTATGCTACTACGAAAAATGGTTGTTAGCAAACTTAAACATTATTCCAAATATTAAATAATTTACGAAATTTATTCTACTACGAAAAATGGTTGTTAGCAAACTCAAACTTTATTCCAAAAATTGAATATGTTACGAAATTTATGCTACTACGAAAAATGGTTGTTAGAAAACTTGAACATTATTCCAAATATTAAATAATTTACGAAATTTCTGCTCCTACGAAAAATGGTTGTAAGCAAACTTGAACATTATTCAAAATATTAAATAATTTACGAAATTTCTGCTCCTACGAAAAATGGTTGTTAGCAAACTTGAACATTATTCCAAAAATTCAATAATTTACGAAATTTCTGCTACTACGAAAAATGGTTGTTAGCAAACTTAAACATTATTCCAAATATTAAATAATTTACGAAATTTATGCTACTACGAAAAATGGTTGTTAGCAAACTTAAACTTTATTCCAAAAATTGAATATTTTACGAAATTTATGCTACTACGAAAAATGGTTGTTAGCAAACTTAAACTTTATTCCAAAAAGTCAATAATTTACGAAATTTCGGCTACTACGAAATATGGTTGTTAGCAAACTTAAACTTTATTCCAAAAATTGAATATTTTACGAAATTTATGCTACTACGAAAAATGGTTGTTAGCAAACTTAAAAATTATCCCAAAAATTAATTATTTTACGAAATTTATGCTACTACGAAAAATGGTTGTTAGCAAACTTAAACTTTATTCCAAATATTAAATAATTTACGAAATTTCTGCTTACTATAAAAATAAAATAAATTAAAATAAAATAAAATAACATAAAATAAAATAACATAAAATAAAATAAAATAAAATAAAATAAAATAAAATAAAATAAAATAAAATAACACAACATAACATAACATAAAATAAAATAAAATAAAATAAAATAAAGTAAAATAAAATAATATACAATGCAACAAAACACAATGCAACAAAAATCTCACGTTGCTGGGCAACGGGCTTACAGCTAGTTAATCTTTATTTAGATAAAATTATAAAGTACATTATAAATCAAAATGAAAGACTTGATTTCATACTTAGATAATTTTTTAATACAAGCACTGGTTTCACTCATCGATTATATTATATGAGATTTATTTAATCACACGTGACTCCAATAGTTTAAATGCTATTACTCTATATAGCAGCTAGTAAATTCATTGTGCTGTTTTTTAAGTAGTGGGTGAATTACCAAAATAACTTCGATAAAAATTAAATCGTGAGTCATTTATTTTCGTTACCCAGTGATACGACTCAAATGAACAAATCGTAGTAAGCAATCAATATGAACTGTCTATTTTTTGTCTGAATATTTTTGAATGATATACTGGTATTATTACACTTGCCATAGTCATTTAAACTAGAATATAAATAAAAAATATTATTTTCAAGAGTTTTTAATTTGTCATATAAAACTATAAATTAATGAAGCTACTAAATTGTGTTTAATCAAAATGTCGAGGAACTTCAATCATACTAATTTGATACGTTGCAAGGGCTACCTGTTTACTATTGCGATTCCGGATGAATTTATCAATACCAGTATTTCATATCAAATACCGGTACATATAGAAAAAAATAATATTGGGGTTACAAAAGAAGCTGTAGCAATGAAAAAAAAATACGGTCAATTGGGATCTCTAAACAAGACGAGTAAATCAAATTGAGTATTTCTACATTTCGCCATTAAAAAATATATCACTGTAAAAATCGGGTGTTTTTTTGATAATAAATAACTTACGGATTTTTAAAAAAAATAATAAACCATCCAAAAGGGTTATCAATTCTGATTAAAAGAATTTCAAACTAATTTTGAATAATTTCATTAACTTTTCCGGTTCTAAGCTCAAGAAATGCGACCCACATTTTCTTAAATATCTATTTTAATATGGGTGATACAATGTTTATAATTGAGATATTCTTATATCATAGTATTTTGGACCTTTTGTAGTTTGTATAAATACGCGATAATGCGATAACGCGATAAGGCGATAAGCGCCCGCGATAACGATCGTTCGTAAGATAGCTGGGCTAAATTCGTCAGTTGTAATTTTATATGTCTGCTGGGATGACGTCTTTTTTACGCGCAACTTAAAATATGATTATTTATTAAAAAACCACGGATTTTTATTAAAAAAATTATGAGAAATGATGCAAAGAGATATTTTAAAGCCTTTAGACTATTATTTTTTTGAAATTCATAAGAATAAGGCCAATAATGAGGAAACCACTGGGGTCCCTAAACGACCCCATCGGCAGAGAAGTATTTTTCTAGTCTCCGAGCCGCGAGAGTTAAAATATGTAATATTTTATGTGCATTCCAAATTCTATGTTGGGTTATTGTCAATACAGAAATATCGGTAATACGCGTATTGCAATCCTTAGTTGACTGTATTGTGACACCTATCGGGTGAAATCTTTAGTTGTAACATTGGCAACACTGCTTCCGTGTGTAAATTTATTCGAATGCGATTTGTAAGATAACCCGGTTTGGACGAATAAAATAACATTATAGTGTTTGAAAATTTGAACTTGCGACTGGTTTAGATGCAACTCTTTCGTTGTTTTAATTTATTTATTTAAATTTAATGCATTTTGGAGACTTCGTTGCCATTTGATGGCATGCATAACCTATTTGGAGTTTTGTTTTGAATCGGTTATCGGTGATTTAATAAGCTCATAAACGTCATACATTTAGATTGTGTAAAGAATTGTACCGTTTTTTGTCAACTCAAAACTTTTATTTAAAATAAATATTCTGCTATTTATAATTATTTTTATTAAAGTTAGAAAAACGTAAATTAAATCATTGTATTTAGTATTAAGATTCATAAAAGTTAAGAAGCAAAGTTTTTTGGCTCTTTTTTATAATATACAATAACATAAAAGCGTATCTTGATTTTCACGGTTATAAGATATCACAGTTTTACTAAAATGTACATCGCATTCAAAAAATAAAACTCTGATATTTACTGAAACCAGTTTTATTTTAAATATTCAAGAATGGTTTCGCTCATTATCGACGAGCGAAACTGGTCCTGATAAATTAAAAACAAGTTTCCACCAAGTGTTGACATTGAATACATTTAAAATGAAATGTACATCTTTAGGGACAAAAAATGTAAAAAATAAAGTAAACAAAAATTTAACTTTATTTTCAAGAATACCTGTTTCCGAAAATGTAAATTTCAGTAAATCTGCGATATCCCATAACTGCGAAAAAAAATGTTAGTTACGCCTGTTAACACGCGAAATATAAAAATATATTAAAACGCTATTTATATTCTTTTGATTACTGAACTATATTTATAGTTCCACACTTACAAGAAAAATGCGCACATGATTGTACTTTTAATACAAAATACAAAATCTTTTATTTTCCTACTTTTTAAAAATACATAAAGTTTATTGAAAAATATAATTGCGTTAACGTAAGATACGCACAGTGATGATTGCGCACGTATAAAAAAAACTCAAAATGACTAACACAAAACTATTTAAATAATATAACATTACATATAAACTACCTTATATTTTTTAATATGATATTGTTTGGTTATCTTAAAGAATAGCGTAGTGAAGCATTTGACGTTTAATCGAAATTGCCGCCATCAAAGATCATAACGCTTCTTAGATTTGTATAATTAATTGAAACAAATAATTCACAAACGATTTCTGTGTTGGCGGCAATTTCGATTAAACGTCAAATGCTTCACGACGCTATTCTTTAAGATAACCTATTTTTTATGTTGAAAATATGAACGATATTCTGTTTATCGCGCATTTATTTCGATACTTTTTGTTTTTGTTTTTTTTACAGGTGGGGTAAACTATGTGTATTTTCAACATGTGTTCAATCTGAATATGTTCGCTGATGTATCTGGCAGTCGCGAAGCTTGTGACAGTGATACCGGTGAGTTTTTTTTAAGCTACCAACATTTAACTGCGGGCCGTATATACTATACCCATAACCCATGGCAATTTACGCAATATTTACGCAAGTTATAACCCATGACAATCTGAATAACTTTCCGATGTAAAATTTTCATTGCAAGTGGGATTTGAACTCACCCCATATGAAAGGAGTAACCATTTATTTAAGAATTTTATTTTTCCAGTTTTACAGATCACACGCACTTTATATTTTTTGTTTGTGATTATTATTGATACAGTTGTAAATTTTTAATTAAATAAACCATCGCCATCTGAAATATTTTTCCAGAAAGTTTCATTCTGATTCAATAATAATTATGTCAGTTATCGAAAAAACATTATATTTATAAACTCAAGTTCACTAAATTTCAAGAGCGATTTTGGGCTCTACTTGTGACAGTCTACAATACTGTTTTTTTGTAACTTGAGGTCAATCTGAATAATACTACCTATTATTATTATATTCTTAAAAATCTACCTAAAAAGAATAATGTTTCTGGCTAAAAACATGCAATTCGATAAAAAGCTCGGTTTATAAACTGAGAGTACATAAGGTGTTATAGAATGCCGAGTGATCGATTACTGGCTAATAATATGACACAAAACTTTATTTAACAATTTTAAATAACCAAATTCGAGCAATTACATGTCGAGAAACTTGCATTTCGAGGAATTTGTAATTAGAGGAATTTTACATTCAAGGAATTGCATACGAGCGATTTACTGGTTATCGCAGTTTTTCGATAAATAAATAACTTGCTTTCTTTAAACTACAAATTATCCAAGACTGTGGCATGATTTAACTCACATTTTATATATTTTTTCGTTCGGTACGTCGGATAGTTAATAATTTTTCTGCCCACGATCGTAAAAACCGTGACTACCACCGTACTATAATGTAAAAGTTGATATAAACTGAACATTAATTGTTTGACACAATACTAAAATGTATGCGTTATTTAGTATCATGATAACAGTATAAAGTTACGAACACATTAAGGGGAGAAACATCGCGGGACATAGCGCTCAATATCTATGTTCATGTTTTGGGAACAATGTCGCGAAACATTTTGCCTATACACTCGAGGGTCCACATTACTTGTTGCAAAAATGTCACCCGTTGAAGTTTTGTCGGTCGGTGCTGTGTACGTAGGAATCTTATTTGATTTTAATGGATGCAAACAGTACAAGTAAAGTTCAATAATAATGTTTATATGCTCCCTAAAATAAAAATACACCAATTCAGATTAAATTATCCGCAATGACTATTTATATGCGAAGCCATAGAATTTTAAACTTTGCACGAAGTCATATTTTTGATAGATTAGCTACGTTATGATGTAATGAAAAAATGTTTGAAATTCTATAAGAAAGATTTAAAATTGTTTAATTAAATAGTAAGTAGTAATGTTCGATTCTTCGCCTTTTAATGTAAAAATATGCTCCGTGTTAAAATTAAAAGTATTCAAGCATAACATAACTTCAGCTGAATCAAAGTAATTATTTAATAATAATATATATTATATGTAATATTACAAAAAAATCATACTAATGTCATTTTTCGATTTTTCTTACAAAAAAATGTACGTAGTGCTGTAATTTTGTGTCAATGCGCTCGTTCCCGGGACGTAAACATGTTACTTATCTCGGGTCACTTAAATATGCCTTTCTTTGTTGTGGGAAAGTTACTCAACATTACAATTTCGCATAGACTCTATGCGGCGCGGCATGTTGAGGAACAGTTTGCCCCCTAATGTATACATGCCTTAATTATTTTGAACTTCTTTTATAGCTTGATGTACATAACGTTAAAATATTATATTATCGCATAAAACCTTACAATTGCGTGTACCTTGTTATATGAAACTACGCCACGAAAGATGACAATCGTTTGCCAACATGAGAATGGCAACTGCGTTTATATTTTTATTCACATTTTGTTTTTTATCAAAATTATTTACATTCAAATAATTTGTATATTTAAAATTCTATATTTAGAAAATTCACTAGTATATTCATAATTAATGAGATGTTTTGTTAAAAAAAATTCGAAAAGTCATCTATCATCAAACTGTGATATTAATTTTATAAACGCACTGAATATTACAACTGGCAATAGTTTAACTGAAATATTCTTGCATTATAAACAGCCGGACAATATCGAATTTTTAGTCGAAATATAAATTCGAAAGTGCGTGTTTTTTTGCATGTCATGCTGTATAAAATATTATATATATACATAGATTTAGAATTATTTTCATTTTGTACACTTCCATAAAATTCTTGGTCTAACACGACCCGGGCTTCGCCTCTCGGCATCTTCCGATACTAATCAGTGCGCGAACTGACTTGAAATTGAATTTCCATCAAGCACCTTCAGTCGAAATTTTAAATTATATATATAGCATGTGCGAAACATATATTCTGCCAATAACTATGCTAAGAAATTCTGTATTATTATCATTCACCGACATTTATTGGATATATGATCCCATTATTGAAATACTCCCCCCATTGATCGATTTTGTAGAAAATTTTACACCTCGCTTAGAAGTACGCATGACTCCAATCAACCACTACAGACATAATAAAGCTGACGAATCACCTACTGAGCACCCTCTTTACAGTCGTATCACTAATTCATTCAGTACTCATTTTTGTCTATTCTTTCGCATAATAAATTATTTAATTCAAATTCAAATCACCCATAAAAAAAAGTTTTTTCACATTCGTCGTTTTTCGCGGACCCCCGAGTCCGCAGGTTATCTGCGGGGGTCCGCGAAAGCATTCATTTAATTTAATTGGAACGGAATTTAATGAAAACAGTATTTTAAAATTTTGGCCGTCTACAAGGAATATCTGTCTATTGCAAACGAACTTGGCAATCCTAATTTCTTTTGCCTGTATGAAACAGCATTTTTGTCATTCTTTTAATAAAAAATAAACACAGACCCTGCCTTTCCACAGCGACTCCTTGCAAATTAGCATTTCTAATATTAAACCAGACATTGATTTGTTATGTTTATTATATAGTAGTTTTATCCAATTTTATTTTCGAAATTTGTTTGTATGTCAGTTCCTATTTTTTATGATAAAATATTAACATGTATTTATTAATAGTAATAATTGATGACAAATAAAGATTTTGACGAATACAAATTTAAATCTAAAGATATAAGACTAAATCTTTTTTCAGAGAGGTGGGGGGTCTGTGGGCTATTTTTTCACATTTAGAGAGTCGCAGCATGAAAAAGTTTTGGAAGCATTGTCTTTGTAAACGATGAAGCTGGATTACACTGTAATAAACTCTGCGTATAGGCGTTTCATTTGGGCATTGATATTGCAAACGCTTACATTTTATATTAGTAAAACTAGACATTTTACAATAAACACAATTTAAATTGTACCGAAATTCACATTGAATATTCATTACCTAGTTAATATTGTTTCATTTGGCGGTGTTGGTTCGAGTGAAATTCTTTTGTTTCGCAGAATACATTTCATTAAATTTTGTTTCCTGAATTATTTATCAGTTTAATTGAATTTGTTTCATGCTGTATGTAAACAATGTGTCAGGGGAAATTAAATTTCTGTAGATATTTTACTTGACGTATCTACTATTTATTACAAATTTTATTCGATATTGCTACGTGGAATTCTCGAATACTATTGACTCTTGGAAATTAATGTACAGTTGTTTTAACTTTTAAGGAAAAGTTGTTCTGTCTTTTAAATAGCAGGACGTATTTTTTCAATTGTATGTTATATATAAAATACGTTCATACACTCTATACTCGAAATATATTTAAAAAATCACCAATAATAAGAATAATCTTTTTTTTATTCGACTTTGATGTCAATCAATATTAATAATCCATTTTAATCTATTGAAAAGAAAAACAAACCTTTAACAGCGTTTTCACTGAAGATTCATCTTCTTTTCGAAGTTAATCTTACGTTAATACATATTTGAAGTGTTATTTATATCCAACACCTTATTGTTGTGAGACGTTCTCAATATTTTAATGAGCTGGAATTTATGAATTATACGAATAGCTGCGGAAATTTCCATGATAATCTTTCTTATTAATAAATGCCACCGTCATATTTTCTTTAGATTAGTCACCAGATCCATTAAAAAATGGAACTTGTAACATCCATCCTTCAAGATTTTAGGGTACATGAATTAAAATATCCGAGCCATAGAAAATAAATAAGCCACGTCAAACGTGCAAGGTACACTTGCGAACTTGTCATGGCATGGATTTTGTTTATTAAAGCATTTTCATAGTCATATCATTCATACACCCTTTGAGCAGTGAGTTCATTTTTACTAAATTAAGATTTTTTTTTAAATATTTTGATTATTTGTACGATTGATACACATAAAAATATATATTTTGGATACGTATTCATATAGAAATAATATGAATTATTATTTCAAGAAGTAAATATATATAATTTAAGATTTCGACTGAAGGTGCTTGGTGGAATTTCGATATTAAATTGGAATCGTTCAAACTATGTACATTCTCACAGATTTTGTCACCAACGACCCGGGTTTCGCATTTCGGCATCTTCAGGCATTCAAGTGCACATTCATTTCAAGTTCATCCGTGCTCTTGAATGCCTGAAGATGCCGAAAGGCGAAACCCGGGTCGTTGGTGACAAAATCTGTGAGAATGTACATAGTTTGAACGATTCCAATTAAATATATATATTTTTAATAATTATAAAATGCATAGCTGTAAGTGTAAGGTAAACTTATTTATTGGTAATTCATAAATTATATAAAATTATAAAATCTTTTAATTATTTCAAATTAGGGCCTAGATCTAATTTTTCTTTCTTCTGTGTGCATGTGACAATCTAGCGACTGATTCCTTTCCTGAAATCGACCCGAAATCGAATTTTATATGCAATATTATATGGCTATTTGTTTACACATATTAGCCTTTTAAAACAAATAATTAAGAACTAAAAATCGTAGATGTATAATGTTTTTTATTCATATGTGAAGAAATAATGACAGTTCGATAAAAATCATGGGAATGGAAATTGCTATTAGAATACACAACATTTGGACGCACATTCGCGGTAATACTTATCATAGCTTCAAAAAGCCCATCAGAAAATATGTGATTTCTCAAATAATAAGTCGGCCACACAGGATAGTTTTATGTGTTTATGGTTTTACCTTCCCTAGTCACATTGTTTGATACTTATTGTTTATTTCGTATTAAAAAAATGCGGCAAAGTACATAATAGAGAGAAATACTTAATTTTATTAACCTAATCGGTGTGTCGTGAAAATGACACGGCGATGTTTCAATAGAGATAGGCGCATAAAGTGACCACGAAATTGCAATGAAAATGACACTCCCAGCCAGCGGAATGGCAATTGCGAGCTTTTAACTGGCTGTCAGTTAACAGTTGTTACGGGAATACTCTCCTGATGGATGATTCACGTCATTTTTCGAATGGATACCAGTTGTTTCCTAACAGCAAAACGTTAAAATTCAAATATTTATTAATTAGATCACATAGATTGACAGTTCGTTTTTTCTATGATAGTATTTTTCACAGTACACTCTTGTTAAAATTATTGCAGATAACCTTTTCCGTTGCAGCTTTAAGTACAGCTAGCATTTTTAAATGTTATCAAAAATACCGATATATGTTATCAGTTATCATATATATCAGGAGTGGAGAATCCGATGACTTGATGTCGTGTGAAGTAGGGCATCCAATCCCGGAACATTTTTTTAATCCCAGGATTGAGAAGTTTTAGCTCGGTGATTTTGAAATCTTGGGAATTTACAGTATTCTTAAATGAAGACTTTTTTTTCTTTAGCCAGGGTAGACGTAATAAAATAATTCGATGTCAACGAAGTCTTTAAAAAAACAACCACTCAACAAAAAATACATTTCTACGGAAATCGATTTTCATAAGAGAATCGTATAGTTTCTTAATTAATAGTACTTAAAAAATATGTCGTTTACACATCGTTTTAAAGTATATAAAACCACTAAATTAAATTTTAGAGCACATGTGAGTAAAGCCGGATAATAACTTCGACGTTTAGGAATCACCGGGAATTTGTTGTCTCGAATTTTCTCTTTTAGTATTGCTTAGCAAACTATAAACCACGTATTGATTAAGAAATTATTTTCTATGTAACAATCATTCCCATTAGAGTTACATTAATTATTTCTGAATTAGAGCAATAATATAATGAGATTGATTGTTTTTTCGATGTCTTTCATTTGCTTAGATTTCTATTATACATAAGCCACATCGGTCGTTGAGTGGTCAACGTCGTAGGGTTTGTTACGGTGCTCATAGGTTCCAATCCCAGTATTTACAATTGTTATCGATCGGTTTGTGGATTTCTGTTAAACGGCATAGATGTGTATGATATTTGAAAGTTACACCCAACTTCTTCTATTCTAAAACAAAGCTTGACGAGAGCGATGAGTAAACCACTAGTCGTGTCTTATTCCAATCCTTATACTCTCCTACTCTCTTCAAAAAAGAATAGCAGAGCAAATGAGTAGAACGCAGTTTTTACATTTTTGTGAGCCATGTCCGCTCCCAATGTGGAGCATATAGCCTCCTAATAGAGGTATTTCAACAGAAGTTTTTCTAAGAAAACTGTTTGTTACTTAGTTGCTCAACCTCTCCTGTTGTTCAAAGAGAGTATTAGGGATAGAAGGATAAGGCTAGGACAAGATAAGTGGTAAACTAATCGCTCTCGCTACGCTCAGCTGTCGGAAATGGTGGGGGGAGCTTCACAAACACCCATGCTTTCGACCAGAAATCGATCGAAAAAATGCTGTTCGTACTGGGGCTCGAACCCGTGAGGTCTGGCACGGAAGGCCACAACGCTAACCGCTGCACCACAGGACCCGGCTAAATTATTCTACTCCATTAGAAGTTCATATACTCCATCCATATTGAGAGCGGACATGGCTTAAAAAAGCTCTAAGATTTTATATAAATAAGTCGTATTTGAATAGGCGTTGGTAAGAAATCACTCTTTTGCATTAGTTCTGGGCAGAAATGCCATTTTTGCACATCTCTGTTATAATAATATAAACTCTAACCCAGACGTAATGAACCTGAGGCCTTTTGGCCACTTCGGTGCGGCCTTTTGGCCAATTCTGCAATTCTGTACACTTATGTAAATTCGGAAAACGAGGTAGTATAGCGAATTGCGTATTTCAAATTCCGCGGTGAGCTAAAAAAAAACGAGGTCTGGAGATAATCTGGGAAAAAGGTAGGGTAATAAGGGATTGAAAATGAATCAATCCCATCCTAGTCAATGTTTACTGCGACTTTATGTCGAATCGGAAAAATGAATGCGGCCTTCAGAGAAGAAAAGGTTCCCCAGCTCTGCTCTAACCTGAAGCATCGAGCAACATCACGATAATTATGACGTATTGGAAGACGTTGTTTTAAAGCGCTGCATCAAAAGAAATTACATGCAGTAATAAAATTTTGATTGATACAATGTAAAAATAAATTGAATTTGTTGGGAAACCACTGCCCCAGTTGGCCATTCGCATTGTCGATTGAATGTGGGCGGTCTGGGCACCTCTTTATTTACGGTACCGAGCCGTGTGTCTATGCTACGTGTATTACAGTTCTGTCAATGAGATGTGAACTATAATTAACTTCTCTGTTTTTGTATCAGAAAAATCTTTGAAGTCGTATCAGCTCCGTATATGGAGCAAATGTAATGTAAAATATCAAACTACAGCATCTCTTTGTATATTTTTAAAAAAAATGAAAAATAATCGCCAAAATGTAATTTTTTAATTATAATCACAAAACTTCTTGTCACACACCTATTTACCAATAGAAATTCTTAAATTTTAATCAAATTCTGAAACTGTACGTACTAAGATTCGAATACGTGACGACTGTCGCATATGTTTTGTTATTTCGTTATTGTTATCAGGGCTGTGGAGTCGTGTAAAAAAATAGACGACTCCGACTCCGAGGAAATTTTTCAATAATTTGATTTTAACTTAAATATATATGTATTGACCATCAGATAATCTTTAGTCAGCCAAGCATGAAATGTCAACACTTTGGACTATTTTGTTTGAATACACAATATTAAATATATTTTTCAAAAAAAAAAATTGAGCCGCTCATTTTTCATGACTCCGACTCCGGTGGTAACACCGCGACTCCGCGACTCCGACTCCGACTCCACAGCTCTGGTTGTTATAGATCTCGATCATTGTAATTTGGATCTAACGTTTCTATAGTATGGATTTGAATTGAATTAAACGTAAATACTTAAAATAAATACCTAACGCCCTACTTAATCGGATTGTAAATAATAATAATTTCTGTACAAAAATGAAAATTATTTTCGATATATGACGTGATAAGCAGAACAGATCGTGATCTTAAATTAATAAATGTGAAATTTGTACAGAATAGTGTTATATTTTTTCATTTCTCCTTCACCTTTTTCATTTCACTTCATATTACTAGTTCGATAATATTGCAATTGTATTTTAGCCTTTTCGAATACCTTGTAAATAGGATATGTATTGAAAAAATAGTTTGTCGATATATGTATAAGTTTCAAGCCTTTGTTTTATCTTTAATATATCAGAAACGGCCGACTTTATTATCGTGAAATATGGTCCATTATTTTCGTTAAAAAAATATTTACTGGTGTATCCTTTTTACATAAAAAGATGCAGATATAAGAATTTCAGAGATGATGAGCATTATTTTTTTGCATCAAAAAGTAATTTCGGTCATAGTGGTCAGCTGGATAGGTATTTACGTTAGGTATTTTACATATTCCAGTTATGAATTGTGTAGTGTAATTATTGGTTAAATCAAAGAATTTTTTTAAATGATCGAAAATGTTGTGTAACTTATAAGTATTTCTGCTACTCTGTGATATCAGTAGCTCAACTCTTTTTGTTAACGTTTCTCAGCTCATGTTGACTGTTTCTAGTCATCAGAAGAAACACTCTTCAAGCCGTCGTGATGAGCACTTTCCGTGAGGTGATCAGGGACCCAGGAACGGTGATCAGTGAGCACTTGGGCTTCCACGCGTGTCAGCCGACTGGCTCCCACAGATTTCATCAGGCATACGTGATTTTCTCAGTTTTCACATGCTCCCTGCTTTTTGTCTCTCTTCCGCGCACATCCGCAGGTCGTATTAACACTGAGCGCCCTCTGGAATTAAGTGATTATTTCACGGAGGGAATCTTTTCGGACTTATCTAGCAAACTGCGCAAATAATTTCATTGGAAAATATTTTGAGAAACCTTTGGTATATTTATTTATTAGTTTATACACGCCATTCACTACTTATCTTTCGTTTTCATGTGTAATCGTTCTTTATTAAGAGAACGGAAATAATTCTTTCGCGTCTGAAACGTGTAGAAATCAATTATCAATTAAATCTAACTATATTATCATAAAATTGCTTTTACCTTTTAAGATCATTCACGGATTTCCATAACTGACGGGTTGTAAAACAATTTGTAGATTTTTTACTACTAGCTTATTATATTATTATAACAGTTATCAACACTTATTTTATTATTATAACAGTATTAAGTTATATAACAATATAACTTAAGTCACGTGTTGAAAATATTTTTTCGCTAAATGGTAATTTCGGAAAAAATGCTAATTAACCCTTCCCTTACTATGCAAAAAAAGCACAAGCTCCTGAGCTGTGTAGTCGTTAAACATCAGACAAAAGGGAGTGAATCGTGACAATTATATGTAGTACTGCTGTAGTAGTGTTATATAATTGTCATGATTCACTCCCGTTTGCCTGACGTGTAACGGATACACAGCTCAGGAGCTTTTGCTTTTTTTTGCATAGTAAAGGAAGGGTTAATGCGCAGTGGTTAGCGCTGTTCGCTTCCGTGCCGTATCTCACGGGTTCGAGTCCCAGTTCGAACAGTTTATTTTTCTCCGGTTTTTCCGACTCCACTCCACAGCTCTGCGCTATTTACATAACAAATTTTCTCAAAATGAATTGAAATTGTGGTACAAAAATATATTCTAAAAAAAGTTTTCTATATTATATATTGTAATACATAAAATTATTTATTTACCAGCTTTTTGCTTAAACGATCGAATTTAAGATAATATTTAATATGAAAAGATATTGTTAATTTTTTTTTATTATTTTTATAAATCTAAATAATGACTACACCCTATTAATATTATGATATTAACATCGAAGTTCAAAAAAAGAACAGTGATTACAGTGTGTGGTTATTTGAACATTTTAAATAGTTAAAACAAAAAAAACAAATAAAAGTTTGATTTCGGCTCTTCCCCACTGATAATAGTGCAAATTTAATGCAGGGGTTAGCGTTTGGTATTCATCGTATCGCATCATTAATTACATATCCTTAGCTCCTCTAACTAAGCACGCCTGCACGACGGGACTTGGGCGCAAATGGACGCGAATTTGAAAACGTTTCATTTATTGCACGCGGAAGAAGAATAGGTGCCAAGAGAACACGAATTGTACTTGGTGTGGATTTTGTCATTACATAGACAATACATTTACGGATGATATTTGCGGTGGATACACTCAGCAACTCTGTGGAAAATATTTATTTATTGTTATACATAGATTTTTAGTACTTATTGTAAATCTTTATAAGTCCGGGAAAACAGCGCGGGTTCGTTCCTTTTTAAATTTATTTATACTAAGACTCACGCAATACAATTATAATAATCAGCAATATAACAAATATCAAATATTTATTTTTTAGCAAAAATTTCATCCGCTTGCCATATTATAACATTGATGTATGGCTTAAAATCAATTTGGTTAATAAAAGAAACTGATTTTTCAGAACTAATATGGACGCAGTGGTCAACGTCGTTGGCGTTCGTTACAAATCTCACGGGCTCAAGTACCAGTGAGAACAAAATGTTTCAACAGATTTTTGTTTGAAGGCATGGGTATTTGTTATGTCAAAAAATGTCCTTCTTCCGTCTTTCATAAATTCATAAAATAGCGGTGCGTAGCGGAGAGGGATTAGCCGTTCAGTAGTCCTGTCCTAGAACTATGTTTTCTATGGTCCTTACCATCTTCGAAAAAATGAGAGGTTGACTAACTGAGTAACTAGCAGTTCTTGTTGAAAAATATATTTTGATACGTTCATTAGAAAGTCATATGCTCCACATTGGAGAGCGGAGATGAATAAAATAAAAAAAATCAATAAAAATGCTAAAGGTTCCCCCACCCTTGCCAATTGGCTGCGTTGGATATAAAAAGTGACCTTTGCTGAAAACAGAGGTTACGTGAATGACTTGTAAAAATGGCATATTCAGCACATGCGGCCCATGGTTTGATAGAAAACAGGTACTTGGGCCGTGACGCTGAACAAGTTGAAAATGTCTGACGCAGAGGTAGTTCTTCATTGCTAATAGAATAATCGAGTATCAGGGAGTCATACAATTAAAGTTTACCCACGCGAGGCGGCGGAGACGAGCGACATTCGTCTTCCCAATTAACCGCCAGCCACAATAATAACAATGTAATATGACGAAAATGTCATCAACCGCGTACAATTTATGTGCGCCTAATAATTTGCCTTCTTCCGTGAACATCGAAATTTGTATATTTTTTTCACACTGTTCCATATTTAAGTAAAATAAATTATAATGTTTACTATAAGTAATTAATTTATTATGTATCATAATTTAACGGTCTATTTGTAAAATTGAGAAAATTTTGAAAGGTTTCACTATCCCCCTGAAACTAATCAATCCACTATCATTAATAACCCTTTATTCATAAATTAAGAAAAAACTATTGAATTCAGCCCTTTAGATTTTACAAAATTCGATCTAATACGTACAAGAAAAAATATCGCGTCATAATTTACAACAATTGTCATTACACCAGATATATACGTATCATCTACCATCTAAGAGACTTATTAACTGTAAATTATATATATAAAAAATAACAAATTGACATCATAGGTCTCATATGACATTTAAGTCTCGCGAGATCATATCGAAGAGAAAAGACATCATCAATATCCATTCACAAGATTTCAATCTATTAGAAAATTAAGAAAAATTAAGCTTGGACTTAAAGGAATTCAAGATTATATGAGAATTGCTTTACCTCTCTTTTTGAAGAGAGTATAGATAGAAGGAAATGCCAAGTCGTTAGCTAATCGCTCTTGCTGCGCCACATTTTTAGAATTAAGAGGGTTGGAAGGAATTTAAGACGTTACAGACATCCGTGCTTTCGAATAGAAATGCATAAATTGGTATAAAAACAGTTTTTGAAACTGTACGTACCGGGATTTGAACTCGCAATTCCGTAACCGCAGTCGACTGACCAGTGGACCACGGATTCCGACTCATAGAGGCCGTATCGCAAAATCAACTCCAGGAGAATAAATATAATCGAATCAAAATTTTATTATGTTAAGGAATATGGATGAATGATATTAATTGTGATTACATATATTCATGTCATATTAAAATTGGGCGCAAGCGTTCAATTATTTGAAACGAATTTTCAATTTTATGTGAATTCTTCCCACCCTTACGTAGTATTCCCTTTCTCGAATCCTTTCCATGTATTTAGTAAGTGGGTACACCAAGACAGATTGGAAGTATTTACGTATACATGGCAATAGATTGAACTCACCCCCTCGTGCTGCCCTTCCCCTTGGCTGTCTGATCGGGCTGACCGGTACAAATGTGAACCATCCGTCTAAAGAGTCGGATTTCAATACGGCGCCCACAAGACGGATGGCAAGCTCTGTTGCTCTCGTCCTACCCGCCGAATCGAAGATGCTCAACCTTTTTTCTGTCGAATACCGCCAAAGTGATTCTAGCTAGAGTCTAAACTACATGATAAAAGTACGGATTGGAATACCGGTATTAAGGAAACGAGAATCCCAGTATTCGTGGTGTTTTTTCAATACCCAAATAAATACCAGTTTTTCAAATTTTGATATTGAAAATCAACCAAAATGTATTTTTTAATGCTTAGAAACCATCGAATATTTCACTACAATTGATCACTATTAATTGAGTCATATTAAATCAGCCAAGAGTTGTATTATTTCTGACATGTTCCAGGATTGATGAATAAAAGCAATGATTAAATTTAAATCGTTTTTTTTATTGAGTACATTCACAGAAGTTTGTCACTAACGATCCGGGTTTCACCTTTCGGCATCTTAATTTTAATTCATCTATTTATATGTCAAGTTCATGGTCGAGTGGAAATTGCTCAAGAGATCGAATACTGGTACGGAAAATTGCATAAATTGACTTAAATCTTTACGGATTTCTGTTCGAAGTTGTGGATGTCTGTAATATTGACAATTCTTTTCCACTCGGCTGATGCCTAAAAAATCTCGAAAGTAGCAAGAGAAATTGGCTTATCACTAGTCCTGTCATAGCCTTATTCTTATATTCCTCTCTTCGGAAAAGAAAAGTTGAGCAACTAACGATCAGGTCTTGCAGAAAATCTTATATTATAAGCAATGTCATTAGAAGTCTATATGCTCCACAATGTAAGCGGACACGGTTGAAAAAATATTCGTTATTTATTCTGCACATTAAAAATCTGCTAACTGGTAAAACGACAGATTATGAATTATTTGTCGGTTATGAAATAAAGGAAAGTAGATTTTTTATTCAAGAAAAAAACCCTGCCACAAATGGTACAGCGACGAAATGTTGACCAAAACTTTTATAGGCACATCTCTTTACGTTACGTGTATCTGTAATATTCGAGAACAGGATTTGCAAATCGAGGGTGATGGTATTCTTTCTTGAAATCGATTTCGCTGAAAGAATATAAAATACATTGCATATTTTAAAGAATGTTTTACGCGTTAGATTTTAGATAGTTTGATGTATTTTTAACCCTAGAAATAAAACTGTAAAATAATTTGAAAGAAAGTGTTGCTATTTGACGAACCAATCTTTGAAAATAGACTCCTCAGCTAACGACGGTGTACGTTGATTTGCAATATTCTTTTGCATCGTGAAACTTTATTATTTCAAATAAATATCAAAGATAGAAAATCGCTCTCATTATATTATAAAGGTAATGCCGCTTTTAATCCTTCTAAGTATTCTGCAAAAGAAAGTGAACTCGGTCAATGACTAAACAATCCGAACGTAAAGTATATAGCACTCGGCCCAGCGAGTCGACAAATAAAATGAGCGAGCGAGTAAATATAAACCGTTTCTATACCCTCACCACTTGTTGTACGGTACCCACTAGTCGTTCACGACACTGTGATAACGCTGTATATGTTTGTTTGTTTTTTTATATAAATATAAGAGACTCTTTGTAATATTCATTTTGTCTAGCATCGGCTTTTTTCGGGTATTCAACTCATCTTCCAGTAGCTCTTTTATCGTAGATATACTTAGATTTACACATTTCTTGAGTTTACGACGACTAATAAATCGATGTTCAAATTTGAAAAATAATTAACTGAACAAAAAATTACTCAAGCAATATTGCTGCTCCGCAGGTTATGTGTAAATGAGGCATAAGCGAGAAGAAATTTCATCAGTGTCTTTTGATGCAAAATCGTAAACTGACATTTAGATTAAAAAATACATTTTTCATCATTTACTTTTGGGAATAAGAACCCTTGATCGCGCAACTGAAAATAATATATATTCAAGAGTGTGTTAAATTAGTGTTAGAGCAGGCTTTCTGAAAATAAGTAGTCCAATCCTGCTCATTTTGTAAATTTAACACTAAAATATCATTTTAGATATAGAAATTAAAAACACAGACGAAACCATATTAAATGCATGTGTTAGTCTGAAGCCCCTCGGTTACGACGAAATACACTAAACTATTATAATGGTAATAACGTTACGATGCGAATGAATACTGTTTTTTTTTATATTTGATTAATAATTTAGTATGATTTTGCGATAAGTATTTAAGTGAAATAATATAATATCTTTCAAAATGAATGGAGAGTTTTTAGGTACAGTGTTCTCTGTTGCTCATAAATCCCTCACTCATCGTCCACTGTCCAACGGCCAGATTAATTGGTCAAACCGAAAGCTTCACCTCAGGTTACATCATCCCATATCCGATTCTCTCGTCTCCTCTCGGTCGACGATAACGTTGGAACATACCTATTTGTTGATGATTCATTAGGAACCCTAAGCGTATTAATTTGTCTTACCACTTGATTTAGAGTAGATGTAAATATTTCGGGATATAATAAAATTTACCATTGAAAATATATTGATTAATATGCTTCCATTATAAAATAAAATTGAACTTATTAATACTGTTATTCTAAACTAACCACAGATTAACACTTGGTACGTTTTTTAACTGGTAGATATCGATATTATAAAAAAATATTTACAAATACTTATCTCAAAACAGATTTTTTTGTTGACTTGTCACACTTTTGTCGTATTTCGATGATTATTTTAAATTATTAAAACTCATGAAATTTAGAATTTCGACTGAATGGTGCTTGATTGAATTTCAATTTCAAATTTTACTCATGAAATTGTTAAAAAAATAAAGCTCCTATTGGTATTCTAAAAATGGGTTGCAAAATAAAATATTAGGCACATAAGATTTTATTAATCATTTTTAGGGTGTTCAATGTCAATGTCAATTGTCAGGTGGAAAAAGAGTAGATTCTAAAAATAAAACACTCTTTTGTACTTATTCCACTTTTATTTAATATATAACCGGGTTCGCTCACAACGACCATCATCAGTTGATAATGCTCCTAATGAGCGAAATCGGTCCTGATCATATTAAATGAATGTGTAATTAGTACACAAGTGTGTTTTATTTTTTTAATAATACTTAATTATACATATATGGTTCGTAGATGTCTTTTTATTCATGAAGGTTTTAGATGTATTTGGGTCGGGAGATATTTATGCATTCTCTTACATCAGTGATAAATTTATACAAATCACCTCATTTTGTTTGTGCTATCTTCCATCGAATGGTTTCCCTGCGCCTGCGATTTTTTGTTTCTGAGGAAGCGTAGCGAGATTGTTTATGGCGTGTTTTTACCAGGGTTGTCGAGTCGTTAAGAAATAAGACGACTCCGACCTAAGCTTAAAACACGACTTTAATTACCTTTTTAATACGTTTGCCATACTTTTGACCCTAGCGATTTGAATATATATATATATATTCAATGCCTCGAAATCATTAGTTTTATTTATCGAGTCTGACACCATCTAACACAGTCTGACTCCACGACCACGACTCCGACTCCACAAATCTGTTTCTCACCCTCACTAAATTCGCTATTACTTATTAGAATTAAATGTGTGAAATTAAGGTACAATAATAAACAAAAAAGTCTTTTCAAATCAAACTTATTATAAATATATAATACAGTATTGTTTACCTAAATATTTTACAATAAAAAAAAAGAATTTTAAAAAGTGCAATCAATCCTCTTTTTCACGGTTTCGAAATAACACGGTCAAATAAAATGGAAGATATCTTTCTTGTATCTGTATTAAACTTGATCTTTTTATTTTATGGTATTTTACTTTGGATATTATCGGCGATCTGTCAAACTCATTATATGTCTGGAAAATTGTTAATTCACTGCTTAGATATGAAAAATTTAAAATAATCAAACAAATTTCTGTTTTCTTACTAAATGCCGTAGACTACGATATTGTGTACGTTTGGCAGATCGACCAAAACAAGTCTTTTACTTTATGATGACAACAATGAACATATTCACAGTTAATACATTTGTGTTATACCGGCTTCAATAGCTAATACAGTAATATTTTAAAGCCTTCAAAATAAGATGTTAAAACCTTATACACGAGAATAGCCCCACAGGTCGTTTGAATAGAAATTTAAAATAAACATATAAAAGATTTACCACTAAGAAACAAACAGTAAACAGTTATCGATTTTAATATTTTCATCGTTTTACGTCGGTAAAATTATGTCGTATCATAAATCAAAATACCATCTTTATTAATGTAGCTTTATAGCGATATTTGAAGGCTGCTTTTGCTAGATAAGATGGTATTTTATTTATATTATTTAAACTAAGCTGAACAATAGGTACCGCATGTGTGTGCCTCACAGAATCCACAATAACTCGTCGCGAACATTATCCAGCGGAATTTCCTACCGTTATGAGAGCCGAGACGACGATCGGGTCGCGAGCCGCCGTTTGTAAATAAAATTATATTATTTAAAGGCATTTATTTATTGGCCACAGTTGTGTGGCTCATCGCGATGCAAATTTATTCATGGGCAGTGAGCGGCCGAAGCTGTCACCTCATAATTGGCCACATTTGGTCGGCCACGGAGATAATTCATCCCACGTATCGGTTTCTCAATCGTGTACGATTCGTTGCGTGCTTTTGACACTCTCAAACCCTCCCTCTAATGAATACGTGAGCGAAATTGTATTTTTTCCAGAGCGAATGCAAAAAAGTTATTTCTAGCGGAATCATTCATACTGCTGCCTCATTTTTGACCATATATTAATATAAGCGCTTGGAAGGGAACGACCAAACGACATATAAATATCGCTATGCCATTCTTTTCATTCAGGGTTGTTAATGTTTATATTGCTATGTGGTCTAAAGTAACGTACGAAGAATTCACATACTGGTTACTTAACGAAGAAAGTTTTGCTGATTTTTCCAGCGACATCAATAAATGATAAAAACAGTAAAATAAACTAACACAAACTTTCGAAAAACACTGAGTACCCCTTGTAAAAAAATGAATATACATTTACAACAATCAAAATATATTTATTTTATCCGTTTTTACTGCACAAAATAAATAATTAAATATATAAAAACTTTATTATAATTACCATTTATAATAAATATATAATCAATGAGAAGGTTGAAATTGTTTATGTTAAGATGACAGACCATCATAATTTGTTTCTCTGGTTGTTAATTTTAATCTGAGATGCAGTTCCACATCCAAAAGCCTGTTCCTTTTTTTGACTTTATGTGTACAAATGCTGAAAAAGCAAGATGTATTTCAGAACATTCTTTGTTAAAACTGGACACACATATTATACTATGTTTGTAATCGAAAAAAGTAAGCTGCTTGTTGTACTAGGCGCAGCCAAAGACTTGTGCGGCGCGTACTCCTACCGAACTCTTCCCGTCCCCCGGGGTTACGCGTACCCCACTTTGGGAAACACTGATCAAAATGTTGGAAACGTCAAAGTTTACAGATTTGTTTCCTTACAACACCATTTTTTCTTAATATGTATTGTATATAAAAGATAAGGTGCCCTTGAAACGGGGACGTTTTTCTAATGGATTGTATATGAAATATTTATATTTGAAGATTATATATACATAAGTATAGTCAAGTTTATTGTATAAATTGACAAAATCTAATAATTATATATTAAATACCCAGATTTCCTTCGGCATCCTTTAAGCTTCTATATGAACCATTCCTCCGAAAAATGCATAATTATTTATGGTTGTGGCCCTTGACAACACGTTGATTGCAGTCTTGTTATTTTTTCGAGATATTTTCGTGAGGAGCGGTGCATTCTATTTTTTTCATTTCAATTTAATCCTACTAACAGCGACTTCTCTTATAATCACGTTTTATTTTTATATTTTTCCATGTAATAGTATATTTTATTTCTTTCTCCAGTACATGCCTTTTGTTTCTTGTTACAGTTTTTCTATTACGAATTTGCAGCTTCATATTTATAATTAAAATATTTCGAAAGAAAATTATACTATATTGTATAATTATCTGAGATTCCAGTGCTTAAAGGTGTTCGGGTACTTTATACTTGTGTACGTAAGTAAGTGGTATAATCATCACCGTAGATTCTTCCTAAGTTTCCGGCAAGTGGTACTATCGATATGTACGGGGTCGATAGTGTTAATACGATTGTCAATAAATTTCCATATTGTGTATTTGTCGAGACGATCGATAGATTTATCTTCCAATTAGATCTTCAAAGTATGAATAAAATTGCCTTTTATGTGTGCATTTGTTATATTATAGATGTCGCGCGGCACCTCTTCATTGAAAACCGTCGAGTTATTTATTATACTATTTCAATTTAATAATTGCCGTCATTACGGATTGAGTTCAGATAACCTTTCTTTCAATCGTCAACTTATTATAACTAAATTATTGTCTATTTACAATGTTACATTATTTCAAAGCAGCCGCTGACGCTTTGGTGAAAATTTATCGAACTCTATTTTTACAGGAAAATTATTTACGTTATTTCATCGAATTTTGTGTAAAGAATTTATTATGGTAAGGTTCGTTTCTTTATTATACACTTAAAGATTTGACCCTATCAGATATAGTCGCTAAAACCTATTATAAAAATTTAGACCTTTATCCAACATTTTACATAGTTTTAGATGAATTCAATGGTAAATGAAAGTATATTATAATTTGATATGAAGCGGTATAAATAATTTCTAAAACTTTTTGTTGAAAATATTGAATGTGTCATGCTTCAAATGTTTTTCATTAAATTCATATAAACGTTGTGCCACCAGCCTCGAACAAATATTAGAATTACCCTATCCATTTTTATATAGGGAATTGATTGTGTGTGAAGATTGCAAAAACATTTTTTTGTTATGAAATATAAAAAAAAAGAAATTTTACACGTAGTCTTGCTGCTATTTTATTTAAATGTTTGACTATCCGAAGTTATTCCTATTTCACTTTTAGGGTGTTCACTGTCAATACTTGGTGAAAAGGCATTATGTTAAAAAAAACACAAAAAATTTTTGTACTTAATTTAGACTTTTATTTATCAAGATCAGGACCAGTTTCGCCTATGGCGAGCATTGTCACATGAATAAGCATTGTGAATCAGTTGACAATGCTCGCCATGATCGAAACCGGTCCTGATTTTGATACATAAAAGCCTAAATTAAGTAAAAAAAAATATTGTGTTTTTTCATAAATTCATATTTCAACGACACGGGAAGACGACAATTTTTGAGCTTTTCTGAAAAAGCTCCAATAGTATGGAGTAAAATAAATGATATCCTTGATTAATGATTTTTTCAAAACTTTTAAATTAAAATATGTACATCTTATTTTACTTTAATGTGTCACAGCATATGTACCAGATTAAAAAAAAAATACAGCACTTTTTTGTTGGAGGATTGAGATATTCAATTAATGTTACTTCTAAATTGTATTGTATGATATTATATATACAACCAAAATGTTCTTCATGAAAAATTTCAACTCTCGTGATATTTAAAAAATAAATCAATTTTTGTAGAAACTCACTTCAAATTAAATCTTTACAAAAAGCATATTTTAAGCAATAATTGAAATTAAAAACATTAATAAATAGTCCTCATGTTATTACTATCTACGCCTCGGCGTTTTATCAAATGTAATTAATTATGTATTTCGAAATTTTTAAACAATTAAAATGTTTTTTTACAGACTTAATGTTTTCTTGATCGACATGTCTCATGTTATAATTTAGAAAAAAAACATTGATGGATCTTTGTGGGCATTGATTCACACACTCTAAATTCAATTGCTCGCATTGAAGATATAATACCAAACTATCAAGAAGTCTCCAGGCATTTTCTATTCAGGTTCAATCACATTATTCGCGATGTAATTTATCGATTGGTGAAATTCCTCTGAACCATCTCAATGGCAATCGTCAATTATTATTCCCGCCCATAAATCGTTTTCCACATAACTATTCGTTAAATTTTATCACTCAAGAACTTCTTCCCCGTCACTTTATGAATCAGTTGGTGATGGCAGGAATGACGAATTTTACTAATTATAATTATTGAATGTTTATTTTTATGTATTGGCTTTATTTGTTATATTTTATTTATAACAATATTATTGTCGCCTGCTGTGGCCCAGATGGTTAGAGCTTGCTCTACCGATCACGCAGGTCTGGGTTCGATTCCCGGTAAGATCACAGTGAATTTGAGAACTATTCAATTCAAAGTTGTGATCGAAGATTGGGTGTTTGTGATGTCAATTTACATTATTTACATTCCTCCCATCCTTCTGATCCATTAATAACTGGGTGTAGCAATAGCGATTAGTTAACCACAAGTATTGTTCTAGCCTCATCCTTCTTACCCTACTACTCACTTTGAAAAAAGTGATTTTTTATCGACTGAGTAACAAACAGTTCTCGTAGAAAAAAATATCTGTTGAGATACCTACATTATGTCATTTTGTCCTCCTAAATGTTTTGCGCCTTAGGACCTGGGTTTCGAATTTCGGCAGGCGTGCCTGACTTCGGAGTTTCTGTTTAGTTCATCTGTGCTTTAAAAGCTATTTATAAACATTGATAGAACGACCAGACCATCGAATATTTTTGTTAAATCGAAAGTGTTGTATATGAACAAGACAGAAACACATACATTTTTTTCAGTACCTGAAATTAAAAACAGGTTTTTACTCTAGTTCTTATTTTTAAAATGTCCCGTTTTAAATCGTTTATTCGTGCCATTTCTCCGGCAACCAATTTAATTCATCGAAGAGCATCGTTAGCCGAGCAATCCTTCGTTGTCGGCTTTTGTCCGTGAATTAATACGTAGCGTTAATCACGCATGGATTTCTATGTGAATCCGCTAATATTTCTCGAGAGCGATCTATTAATGCCGCTATCTGGACTCGAACCTGTGTTGGAGGTTAGCCGAAATGATTTATAAAGGCAATTACACTCCCGGCTGGGTACCCGCCCTAATTGTCGCCCCTTGCTCTTGGTGTTTCTGGATTTTAGTATTCCTAGTTTCAACTTTTTCTCCAGCATGTCCTTAATATTTCCGACTGTTTTGCCTGACACTTTTTAAACGCACATCTGCTCCCCGTGTTTAGTGCATAGAGGTCTTTTTACAAACACTGGAAATGACAGAAGAACGTGTTTCGCTGCTTTAGTCTACACTTTGTCTTCAAGGACAAAATTTTAGGATGACATGTTGTAAAGACACCGCAAAAAAATATTTATTTTCATAACAAATCATAAATTGATTGCGAATAAACGTATGAAAATGTCCATTTAAGGGTTCAGAGCCAAATTAATGAAAGCTCAACAACACCGAAATCACGACCACGTTATTTTTTACCAACACTGTGTGAGTGCATAAAATATTTCATTAATTTTTGTATCAGAGAGCCAACGTTTCCTAAACGTATTTTGGTCGAAATTGAGCTTTAAGCTCATTTTCGATATGTACAACTCAATACGCTTTAATGGTACTTTATCTCATCATTGTGTTTGTGCTTAAAAGGACTATCATGAGACATTTTCAACTTGTTATAGATGAAAGCTACACATCCACCCATAGCAGCCATATATAGAAAAGTAATAAAATGATAATGATCCTTGATCTATGAAGTATGAAAATTAAATAAATAGCATTTCTTCAATATTTTTACAGAATTTTTATATTATGTTTTACGTCATTGGTATTACTTTGATTTTAGACGATAATGTTGTTTAAGTGTTATCAATATCTACACCGCCGTCAATTTCGCCGAGCGATAACATAATACACTACAGGATCACTGATATTCTTACTTAACAGATGCCAAAGTCACATTAGTGATAAAAACTGAGATACGAAACGAACTTATTTCCAAATTTCGTATGTGTATTTTTAATCAGCATTTTTGAATCGTGCTCGTTCATTTAATGATTACATTCTGCACTTTTTATGAAGCATTTCTACAGAAGGGTTACTTAACAAATACTGGCAAGCGAGTCGCAAATCCAGTCTTATCCTAGAATAAATATACAATTATCTTACAAGGATATAGAGAAAATATTGTTAATAACTTTCTCGCATTCTTTAAACAAAATATATTCCATTATAAACGATAATAATATCATATTTTACTTGTTTTAACTGCACTTTGAGACAGTAGAGAATGTATGATTCGCGATGAAAATTGTACAGAGAGAGCAAACTGGTATTCCACTCACTTGATTAGCTGAAATAATTTAGAAATTACTACACTAATTCTTACATGTGTGAAGTTGTCAAAGTAAAGTAACATTTGTTTTATATTTGACCCGTGTAAACGCAGCGTAACAATTAGAATTATATATGTTACAGTCAATCTGGTATGATATATTACCGTTTCTACACCGAGCTAGTAATGTCAGAACTGGCTCGCATGTTGGCGTTCTGGGATATGATTTGCAATAATGTATCACAGAGTCTCTGTGCTTTATCTGAAAGCAATTGAACAGCTTTTGACGTAACATAAGATATGTTCTCACGCGGCTATTTGACACGGGGCCTTATCGACAACACCGCGAACCGTTTTCGTTGCTCCTGATCACTGTTATTTTCCACTGCTCCGATAGATATAGCAGTCATACTTCTCAGCCATATTTAGCGCTTCTCAATTCGTCGTAATATTTGCACGCTTCATGTAGAGTGAGAAGATATCAACTGTATTGCATACTTTAAGATTTAGACTGAAGGTGCTTGGTGGAATTTCAATATTAAATTTGAATCGTTCAAATTATGTACATTCACACAGATTTTATCACTGACTGTCACTGAAAGACACGTGTTCAATCAGAAACAAAACAATGTTACACTCAAATACGGACGCTCGTAAGCTCTTTTTCCATGAAAATTTGGAAATAAACAGAGTGCAATTGAACAGCCTTCCGATTTTAAATGAAATAATAAACATGCCGGGATCTCCACTCCTATACCCTATATAAATATAATCATAAAACCTTTTCTGACAAAATAATAAATATAATTCTTAAAACCACTTACTACTCAAATCTGTGGGCATTCCCATGGGCTTACCATTTTTGATAGTAATGGCCTTAAACTTGGCGATAGATTTATTTATTATATAAACACGATACATTCATTTGCTAAGTGACAGTTCAAGTTCATCCGTGCACTTGAACGCCTGAAGACGTCGAAAGGTGAAACCCGGGTCGTTAGTGACAAAATCTGTGTGAATGTACATAATTTGAACGATTCAAATGTATTACATGTTATTTTTCTTCAATATTCCGTATCGTAGAGCTGAGGTAATTTAGTTTGCTTCCATCATGCATCATATTATACTTCACCATCTCAAAAAAAATATAGTAACGGCAATGACGAGAAAACGAAATATCTATCACATGATTCTTGACAGCCACTTTAATATTTTGAATTGAATTGCTAAAATAAAGTATGTACGTGTCCGCTAGAGAGTTAAACTTCCTAACCCCACGCAAGGTCTTAGTCAACAGCGTTTGGGGGCGTCGCGTTTAGCGTGCTTGTCCACTCTTGTACACTTCTATATGCAGAGCACGTGCTTGATATGCACGCTGCGCGAAACGCTGCGTAAAACGCGACCGCTCTGGATGGACAATAAGTGTTAATCACTCAGGTAATGAATGGACTTGCATTCGTAATTTTTGTTTCCCCAATTTATTTTTTGCTATTCAGAGTTTTATGTTGATTGGAATAATGCATTAACCTTTAGAAGAGTGAATAGATCTATACTGACATTACTTGACTTTACTAGGATTTTTTTAACATTGTGTGAGTTTTCCCAATGAATATATGTTATTCATACTGAAAGCATATGCGTCGAGGTAAAAGTATATATTTACTCCTTTACAGAATAATGGCGCCTACTTACACGTACGTGCATACTCCTACAAATTTTAATTAAGAAAAGACAAAAATTTATATGACCGTGGCCGATTGGAAACGTTCTCAGAGCTTGTGCTTAAGGGTTACATTTTCGGAATGAATATTTACATTATTTGAATTGTTTGATGAAATTGGGTGAATGGGATATCAGGATTATATGTTACGTTACGATAGTGCAACTTATCTAATTCTGTTATTGAAAATAAAATGTTTGTTTTGTCAAATATATATCGAAAAAAATATTTTTATTTTCGAAATTTTATAGCATTTTTCAGACATGTTTTATTTAGCTCGCTTCAGCTGTTTAAGGGCTTCCTTCACATCTTCGTTTGAGAAGTACTTCTCTAGTATAATGCATTATAATAATCACAACATCACCATCACAGCTAACGATATAACAAGAGCAGTGATCGATAAACTGTACAAGAGATAGCTGAGAAATGGTTTTGCATGGTAAGTGCACCCACCAAGATTATAACATTGTGAGTAGTTACAATAATGCGGAAATGGGATTCGGTTCGGGTACCAGCCGGTGTGGAAAATTCTGAACTTTACTGCTTGACGCGGAAGACGAGCGATTAGTCGTTTTTATTCTAATGATGTTTGACAAAAGCGATGTCCATCTGCGGCAATGCCAGCCAAAAATGTTACTGTCTAAATCAGCGCTGTCCAACAGAAATCGTTTGATGGGCCAAATAAAATATTACCGGTATATGGTGGCTCGCATAATTTTTGTTTTATTAATTAATAATTACCATGATAATTTTTTTTAAATTTTAAAAGCAGCCAAAGAATTATCAAAACATTATTTACTTAATAATTAATGTGACACTTGTTTTTTCATACTATTTGTTTTTTTTTTATATCGATTGGTAATTAATTATCTTATTCGATGCACATCGCAATACTATTTTCAATTTTGAAAATAATGAGTCGCAGCGATATGTGGTCTCAAATGCAGCTGTCATGCACATTGCCAGCTTTTTTTATTAACCTTCGCGTTCCGGAGCGGGGTACAATCGTGCCCCTTAATTCTTATTTTACCAACCATTTGTTAAATATCGGTAATATCTAGCTGATATTTATTGTAATCTACAAACATATCCTACTGAATACAATGCAAAAAAAAAATCTGAAAAATTGTAGAAAATAAAATAGATATTCACGTTTTTCGTTAACAAATGGTATTTGGGTCACATATACACGTTGCGTTTGAATGTGTGCGTGTGCCGAGCGCAAACTCCACACACCTGATGTCATCGTACCCTGCGCCCGCGCCGGGAGAACGACGTCGCTTTACGATTAGTTCAGTCTGCTCTCGCCGCTTCTATACGCCTGACGTATCGTCAACGCAATATGATATGGATGATTCAAAAAGACAAATTGTCTCTTAATTTTGACAGGGCATGCTCAAAATCAACATTCGAACTGCTGACATTAATTATTTTAATTTTTACTTCGTTAAATGAGAAAAATTCTGGGGGGTACAAATGTACCCCGCTCCGGAACCCGTGTGATTTTTCAAGATATAGGTACTCGAAGGTTAAGGTAATTTATCCTCGAGGATATATTTCTGATAAAACTCACGTTTATTTTCTTCAAACATGCATTTCAATTCGATGTTTGATTGGAGGTCTATTAATTCCATATGTGACCCATCTGTCATGTGTCTGTCAATTGGATGTCATACACAAAATGCTGATATAAATTTGGCAAATTCACGTCACTGCTTTGTTTTCTTAGATTTATGAATAGCAAAATATATTTGTAGAATGCTGTAAACTCCAATAAGGCCGCAGAAAATCTTCAACTGGGCCGCGTGTTGGACATCGCTGGTCTAAATTAAACGTCAAATATTGAATTGTCTCTTAAATTAATATTTTATTTTATTTAATATTCAAAATTAATTTGCACGTTATTCAACCGTATCGTCTTATATGTACATTAAAAAAATCAACGTATGCCTGTTAGTCATATTTTTTTATAGATGATTTTATTATGCTATTAGTGTTGTTTCACTTGAGTAACGAAACGTCAAAAATAGGATCGATGAGCAACCGGGTACAAAGTGACCGCAGGCATATTTTCTTAATATTTTCATTTCCTCGAATCAAGAGAGGTTGGGCGACAGTCCTCATAGAAAAATCTTCTGTTGAGATACCTCCATTAGTAGGCTCCCAATGTAGGGAGCGGACATGGACTAAAAAAAACATAATATCAATTTGTGAAATGTACTAGAATTATTCTAGTGACTAGAACTGTGGAGGAGAACCTGCAGCTTCTTGGCTACTCTTTTGCGGCCTTTTGACTTGATCAACATATTCAATTTGATAAAAAAAATTATCCGCAAGCGTTTGGAAAAAATAACATAACATTATATGTTCGATGGTGACAACGTTTTTTTACTGCGGCCTTATGTTGAATCAGATAAATGACTGTGGCCTTTAGAAATGAAAAGGTTACCGCACCCCTGGACTAGAATGGTCTGATGGTTTACATATAATTTTAACGGAAATGATTGGAATATTAAATTATGTTTTTAATTTAATGCCGGAGTAATTTTCTTTTTAACTGATCTCACTGCTCTGCAATATTCCCACGCAATATTGTATGGTTAGAATCGCTGACGAGACGCTCACTAAAATGAACTATTGCCAGTTTTTGTAATGGCCGCGTTTAATGTTTGTTTTACGCCCATCTTTATTGGTTCTATTCGATGGCGGGCGGTAAATCACGAGCACCTTTTACGAGATGTCACCTGCCAGGGATTTTGTCATTTAATGGCAGGTGTACTGTATGTACACTTAACCCTAATATTTGTTTCCACACATATTTCCACTGGCTGAACAGTGTCAAAAGATACATATTTACCTTATTAATTTATTTTTAGATTATTTTCTTTGCACTAACTTTATCTTTCTTTCTGTTATAAATATTCAAAAATTCGTCGAAAATGTTGGATACGCGTGCCACGTATTTTCCATCACTGGGTTAACATATTCAAATATGTTATATCGATCCGTAATAGGCAGAAAAAACGGAACAGACTATTTAATAATTTTACAGATGACGGTTTTTTTCTATTACTCTCGTAATCAGTTCGACAAAGGAATTCCTTAAATGCGGTTAATAAATAGTAATATATGGTCAATGCCTATCCTGATATTATAATATAATTTTCTGACTACTTTAGCACTATATAATCTATTGTATAGATCAGGCGTGGGGAACCCGCGGCCTTCTGGCCAATTCTGTAATTCTGTAAATTTTTGTAAGATCGTAAATTCCTGAGATTTTGGATTTGAAAACTCCTGGAAGACCTAAAAAACGCTGTCCCACGCTGCTAATTTTGCCAAATCCGTAAATTCTTGGGATTTTCGATGTCAAAATCCTTGGAAGACCTAAAAAAAAAACAGGTCCCACGCTGCTAATTTGGGCATGTCCGCAAATTTCTGGGCCTTAGAAATTGGTGTGATTTTTTTTTCCGGTCAAAGATTCTCTAGTCAATGTTTACTGCGGCCTTATGTCGAATCAAAAAAATGAATGCGGCCTTTAGAGAAGAAAAGGTTCCCCACCCCTGGTATAGATCATCAACGTGGAACAAAGGATAAAACGACAAAAAACTAAAATGCACGGGTCCTAAAAAAGATCAGGCGAATGAGATAACGCTCTAAAGTTATATATATTAATGTTGAACCGTTATTGGTTTAAAAAGGATTTTACCTAATTGTGTCGCTCAAGCTCTTTTGCAGATTATAAGTCGATATGGTTCATGCTGACTTTTGTCTTAAATATATCTTGTCGGGTCGATAGCGCAGCAGTTGACGTCGTTGTCTTCCATGATGGATCTCACAGGTTCGAGGTTCGAAGATATGAGTGTTTGTGATGTTTGTAAAAAAATCTCTCTCACCTTTGCAATCCTTAATAACGGTACGTCCCGAGAATGCGATTCTTAAGGCACTAGTCCTGTCCTGCCCTATCTTTCTATTCCTACTACTCTCTTCGAACAAGAGAGGTTGAGTGACTGAGTAACAAACAGTTCTCTTAAAAAACTTATATTGAGAAATCTCCACCAAGAGTTCATATGCTCCACAAAAAACTAACTTAACTAAAACAATTAAAATGTAGTATATTAAGTATCAAACTTGTAACTTTTGAAGCTTATTTAGAAACAGGTCACCTCATTCAATTGCGTTTTGAGGGCCTCATTATTTTGGATATCATTTTTACCTTCCTTAATTGCTCGTTTTGAATTTGAATTTTAAAATCTTCATATAATACCCAGATATACCACACTGTATGAGCATGAGAGCATAACGCACATTGTCGTCCGGCGGGTCGTTTATTTCCATTTTGAAGGCAAAAAATATTTATATCTCGCCATGTAAGGATAAAGTGCAGATTTCCCTTAAGAAAAACGCATTATTTCTTATCTGAGGAGATTTATTGCATAGTTCGCATATGTGCGTCGGTGTTGCCCGTCTCGGCCGGTATATTAATCTTCTGTCAAGCGTTTTTAACTGCGTTTGTGTAAAAAGAAATTAAACGCGAGCTTTCAGGCAATGTTGCCGCTTGAAACATTGCAGATTCGTATCGCGCTCCGCCAGGTGGCCGAAAAATCCCGGAATTGAGATTTGAATTTGGAACATAGTGACAAACAAATGAATAAATGTTCTACTTACACCAATTTAAAGTGAAGGACTCAAAATACGTTAGAGTAAATGGCGTAAATCGAGTGTCATAATGGAAAGTTTGCACACATTATTTTAAAACATTGATTCTTTGCTCCCACTGCCTGGACTGTAGATTTTACTAAAAAAAACACTAATTCCACATTATTTACTTAGGACCGATTTTGATAAATATATTTTTCAAATAATATATGTTATGCCTTTCCACCAATAGATAAATTCGGTGGCTAATTTTCGGATGTTAATTTTTAATATAAAATTAGAATTGATTACATCAGCGGTTTCCAACGTTTATGTTACTGCACCTCCCTTTGAAGAAAAAATTATCTTCGCGCCTCCCCATCCTTTATTTCATATAGTAAAAAAAGACACGTTTTATAGGGTAAATAAATATTTTGGACTGTTCGCGCCTCCCTTTGCGCGCGCCTTCTGGGTTGGAAATCGCTGGATTACACAGGTTGGGTTATAATACATTTTGACACGTGTTTCGTCTATTTGAAAAGCATCTCCAGATAATCTATCGTTATGTTATGTACGGTTATATTTTGAAAGATGACAGGCGGCTCATCATTGTTAAATTTATTTTCTTTTGGATTTAACCCTTTTATCTATGTGATAAACACCACAAGGATTTGTATCTTACCCCGAACCTGGGCGCAGTAGGAAGAAAGGAAACTTTGTTTTTTTGGTTAAGTTCAAATAAAATTATTCTTTAATAACCTTACGATTATTTTTTTTGAAGATACTTCATAAAAAGATCATAAAAAGGCGAAAAACGGTTCACATTTTTTTCACAGCCTGTAGAATAACTTGTGGAATAACTAGGTAGATTGTGCATGCATAGTAGCGCAAACAGTTTCTAACTTATTCAAATATTCTTTTTTAAACTCACACAGTTTTATGAAATGATTAAGATTCATCTCGCTCATCGTGAGCATTTTTTTGTTAGACATGGACAATTTTTTTTTTGATATATGAGGGTATTACTTGCAAATATGGCTTATTCCAAAATGGTTAAAAAATGAAAAGCAATGTACATTTAAAAAGAATTCTTGTCTTACATAATTTAGAATGCTATTTTGGATGCTGTCAGGCCATGTTTGAGACTAATACTCTCAAAATTTATTTTTATCTACTATCTTGGTCGAGTGGTCAACGTTGTTGGCTTCAGCTACGGAGGGCCCGGGTTCAATTCCCGGTACGAACAGTTTTATAAATTGATTTTTCAATCGATTTATGAATTTCTGTTTGAAGGCATGGATGTATGTGATGTCTTGAATTCCCCCCTCTCACCCATCCTATCCTATGAACGGGACGTATCAAGAGCGATTAGCTTACCACTAATCTTGTCTTAGCTCTATTCTTCTATCCCTACTCTCTTTGGAAAAAGAGAGGTTGAGCAACTGAGTAACAAGCAGTTCTCGTAGAACCACTTCTGTTGAGATAAACTCCATTAGGAGTCCATATGCTCCACAATGGGAGCGGACATGTTTTTGAAAAAAAAAATACATTTATGGTTAATGTTTCAACAACTTTGGAATGAGCCGGGCTTGAAATGAATACCTTTATATGATCATTTGGTAGAACTGTAGAATTATTGCAAAATATTGTGCTTTTTTATGAATATAATATCTTTTACCAAAGAATTAGTTTGGTAGTTGATCGATTTCAAATCTTTTAATTGGTTTATTTCACCTAGAATGAGAATTTAACTACAGAAGTGTTGTATAATATTTTTTTAACAAAACACGTAAAACGTCTCAATGTGTCTAGCCGTCATTCAGATGATCAGTGCATTAAACGTCCAGACGTCCCGACTCCGTAAACTAAATCGAATGTGATACTGCATTTGCTTTGTTTGCAGAAGTGCTGTTGCATGAGGAAATTATTTGTATTAATTTCTGCATACTAGTGCGTGCTCAATAAAATTTATATGACTTCACCAGACGTATCATTCTGCGTGTGTTGTATTTTGGAATAGGTAATAATTTAATTGATAAATTCCTCATGCATCATGTATAATAAATATTTGCAGCGCCTCTGCTTTATTGTTTGCTGATTGTATGCCAATCTTAATTATTGACTCTCATAATGGCGAAGTTATTGATATTACACAGCTTAATAATGTCCATAAACAACAGTAATAAAAGACATAATAATAATTAGTTCATTAGATCCTCGATTTTCCGGATTTTTAAATATAACACAAATTTAACGGGTTCGTGTTTACTGTAAAATTTTCAAATAAAACAAAATTTTGCGGCTGTGATATAACAAATGAACCAGAGTGTAGTTGAAACATTTAAATATTTATATCGGAAACGGATGCTTCGACGAGTATTGTTGGCATAAGAAAATAGTGAAGTAACCGATATTAGCTTCTACACAGTAGCGGATTATCCTATAAGCCAGAAGTGGGGAACCTTTTCTTCTCTAAAGGCCAGTGAAAAAAAAATTATCATCATCAGACGTCAGCGTCAACGCTAGAAAGACCTATGCTCGATGTGGTCGTGTAAGTATTTCCCAGTGCAACCTAATACGTCTTAACAATAACTGATTGTAAGCCGTTTCAAATAGTACAAATATATCACTTTTAAGGTGTTCACTGTCAATACTTGGTGGAAAGGCATTATAAAAAAAATAATAAAACATTTTTAGTACTTTTTCCACATAAAATTTATTAGATCAGGACCGGTTTCGCTCATGATGAGCATTGTCAACTGATAAGAAAAACAATAAAACAGTGATATTTATACAAAAGTTAAGTGATAAAAACAAGGTATTAATCTTGTCAAATAATATATAAAAATTATTGTCAGCTTACTCATCTCCACAAGTATAATATGCTATAATAGTTAATACCTATTTCAACGTTACGCCATGATCAACAAGAATTATATTACTATTCCGTCGTTGTGTAGAATAATAATTCATTTAAATTGCTTATGTCCTACTATCGTCCTAAAAAGCTCTCGTCGCTTCGCTAATTTTATTCTGAGAATCGACAGGTGTTCACGGAAAACTCTGCATCTTTTAGTTCCGTTATAACAACACGTTAGTTTCTATTCCGAGCCTGCGAAAGCTCCCACGGAAATGATTTGCAAGTCAGGGGTGTGGGCGCTTTCGTCTAAGGCTGTTATTTAGTGTTTGCCGTTGACTGATTGGCACTTCTGTTATTTATGATGTATGGAGCTTTTAAGTTGTTATCTTCACAGCGTACTGCGTACATTTATTATACTTGCAGCGATAACATTTCTATTACATAATGGCATTTTTTTTTTGTTGATTTTTTTAACTGCACTAAATTTGTGGCGTATATACCACTGCTGTGAAGTCTGATACAAAAAGACAACTCCGAATTGTTTTCTTTTCACATTTGAGTTTAACTAACGTATATTTTTGTATACCATCAGATAATTCTAGCTACTAGAATAATTCTAGTAGATTTCACCAATTAATACGATGAATAGATAAATATTTTTTCAATATCTTACTGCTTATTTTTTTTACTCCGAGTTTTCCGACTCCGACTCCACAGCCGCGATATGCACTGCGTATGGATTATCCGTTGTACAAGTTATACATGCAGAGAGGGTGTTTTAAGATGAAATCATTTATAATAAAAATATTTTTAAAAATAAGCTTTTATTTAAGTCTACTAAAAAGGTTAAAATAATTCCGATATCTATTCCCTCAAAATTATTCCCTCGTCTAAGCAGCATCCTGACTACATGACACTCTTCAGCACAGTAAGTCGGATCGTTGACTCTCCAGAGAATTGGGAAACAAACCATCTCTCACATTCTACTATCGCTAGTAGTCGACGGTAGATTAGAGTTATTAATTTCGGAATAATTGTCTCATATGACTAAAAGTAAAAGCGCGCGGCAAAAATATTTATCTAATACTAAATGTACAATATAATATCAAATAAATTAAAAGCGGGCGAAAATATATATCTAAGGCCTTAATGTACAATATAATATCAAATAAATTTAAGCCGGGCGAAAATATGTATCTCAAACTTAATGTGCAATATAATATCAAATAAATTTAAGCTTATAAAAAGAGATAAGTTCGGTTAGTAAAAACAATAATCCTTTGTACTTCATTCCACTTTATTTAATATGTCAGGACCGGTTTCGCTCATTGCGAGCATTGTCAACTGATCAGTTGACAATGCTGACAGTCCTGACATATTAAATAAAGTGGAATGAAGTACAAAGGATTATTGTTTTTATTAATATAATGCCTTTCCACCAAGTATTGACAGTGAACACCCTAAAAGTGAGATAAGTTCGGGTTTAACTTTGTGTAAGTAAAATTAAATTTGATGACTTTGTTATTCCACTTGTGAAACACGTGTTACAAGTTGTAGCACAACAAGTGGATTAACAAAGTTATCAAATTTAATTTTGTATTTAAAAAATAGATGGTTGTCAGATTATTCATAATATCCTGTTTTTTTTTTAATCAAATTGCTGGAAGGAAATTTAAACACTACAAATTTTAATATCCATGGCTTTGTATAAAAATCAGCAATTAAATCAACTTATAATAGTGTTCGTTTAGCAACACTAATCGAATAAGAAAAACACACACGAGCAATGATTGACCACTTGCCTATAGGTCTTTATAAAAACAATTTTATTGAAAAACGATTTTGGAATCTGACAATGTTTTTTTAAATACTCTTTCCTCTTGCACATTCTATTCCGATAGAGTAACGATAAAAAAATGTGCCTCCATAAAATTAATTACTTACTGCATTGGGATTTCTTTTCATCGGCTGGTGGGCGGTGCAAGACATTCGAGAGGTGAATTTAATATGAATGGGCAGTCAAAACTGATCGTGCGATGACCACGTGTTTCTTTTTTACAATGAGAACTTACAAAAAACCCATGTAAGTATATACTTACGCTTTGTAATGGTTACTAATATTATAGACACAACAAATGTGAACTTTCTCTCATATTTCATTATGCTAAAAACTGTGTCTTCTATTTTCATCGAACAAAATAGAATCCAAATTTTTTTTTTTCCTCAACGCGATGTATGAAAATGATTAATAGAAAAAGATATTACATCAAGAAAATCAACATTCAGACAGTGCGGATCACAACAACATAATATAAAGGAACATAAATAAATATCTTTACAATCAACAATATATGAATCAATCTTTCTAGTAAATCGTTTGCTTATATATTAGTATAAGACTCGTTTCGAATCTCTTGTTTTCCTATTTTCACTTTACAATTGCAAATAAGACATAAGTGACTCAATTCAAGTTATTTTTTACTTTATTAATAAAAACACAATAATCCTTTGTACTTCATTCTACTTTATTTAATATGTCAGGACCGGTTTCGCTCATTGCGAGCATTGTCAACTGATAAGAAATATAATTTAACAATGCTATTTATACAAAATTGAAAAGTTATACACAACAATTGGCATTGAAAAGAAATGGCCAATTACATTAAAGTGATTCTAAAATAACACAAAATTAAAATGTTCAACACATCTAACATATAATTAAAAAGTCATCCCAGATTAATAAATTCAGAATGGAAAATACTTTCAATCGCCATTATAATATAATATAATGCCTTTCCACCAAGTATTGACAGTGAACACCCTAAAAGTGTTTTTTTACTTTACTCGATTATACGAATCGAATGAAGTAAGCGATTCAATTGGTAGATTTATGCATCGGTGAATTATTTCCAGTGGTGTAGTGGGGCCAGGTCGACAACCTGATACCTGAAAATGAGCCAGGGCGCCGCCCTGCCACTTTTTTGACTTGTAATTTAAGTTCCAAGTACATACATACATTCAAAATACTGATCATAAAATTTGCAAGCATTATATCAAAATTTTCAAAATTAAAAAATATTTTTACGTTTTATTGATTGATTTGTTAAAACTTTTGGTTTTTAACTTAAGACGGATATAAAAAAATAGGGAAGAAATCAATGACCGATCACCTATTTATTTACCACTGCACCACTGCAGCTAGGGTATCCAATCCCGAAGCCTTTTTCCAATCCCGGGATTTCGGGATTGATTTATTTTGAATCCCGGGATTGAGATTTTCTCACCGAGGAATTTGAAATCCCCGATTTGGTATACTTTTTCCCAGAATCTCACAAAAACTCGTTTTTTTTTTTTTTTAGCTCACCGAGGATTTTGAAATCTTCAATTTGCCAATTTCGTGTAAATTTCGAGAATTTGCTCAAAATTTCTCAATCCCGAAATCCCGGGATCGCGGCCATCTCAATCCCGGAATTTCGGGATCAGAAAATTGAACGGGATCCCGGGATTACTTATAAAATAATATATTTGTATTTTTTCTTCTTCGATATATTGTTAGATGATTTTCGGTCCACAAAGACTCATCATTCATCATGAATAGAAGACCAGTCTAGTAGACATCTTAATTGTATCAAGGCGGTAAACCAGCTGATGAATTCACGTTTCAAACTCAATGTTAAATTGTTTTATGCATAGAAATTTAAAAACATATTTTTCACCATCACGTGAAAAAATAACTAGTATATCGCACAACATAATAATACCGAGACGTCAATGTGAACCTATAGCATGGTTGCGCGGCTTAGGCGGGTGGACAACATTGGCAAAAAAATCTTTAAGACAATTAACAAACATGCGAAGAAGACAACTTTCATATACCGATGTATTACTACACACATTTATAAATATAATCGTTTTATGTTTATTTATGAATGCACTGAAGATGCGGGCGCCTGCTCTTATCCGTACAATGGATTTACACCGTCGCTCGCTCTGGCTATTTGATATTTTGAGCCACACAATTACGTATTTCGCATAGTGTACCTGTACCACTATCATGAATCGGACCCATAACTGATCTGAAGCTTTAGAGAAATTTACAGACAGTTGATATTGCGGTAGCGGTTCTTGTACTCGTTTTCGGAATTTCAAGAATTTACAAGATCAATCGTCGGACTGTAAATTATCAGCATTTCATTTTTTTGTCAATATACATAAGAAAACATATTTGAAAGTTGACTTCAAATTTATCAGAATAAAGGGTAAAGATATTATATACATGCCACGTAAGACGGATGAGTCGCCAAAGACTGTTCGACTGATCGCCTAGAGAAGTGGAAATTTCAGTAACAGTATTTGTGAACTGTTTGTAAAGTTTTATTTTTTGAAGTATTATGTACTGTTTTTTTTTTATTTTAATTGTATTGTCAAATGCATGGCGAATTGAAGTCAGCTGTAATGTCATGTACATACTGTACTTTTGATTGTTATACAATAAACAATATAAAACCAGGAATATACATTGAAACTAATTGGACGACATTCTTTTTCTTTTGGACTGCCATATGGCGTTAAGCTTATTGTTTCAGGGATAATACTTTTTTTGTTTAAAATGTAGTTGTTTCGGGATTGAAACCAAATGTACACAACTTAACCAATCTGTAGATACTATAGTAATCATCTTATAAAAAATGAGCCCGTATGGTCGTGGAAAAAAACGTTACATTTTACGTTAACGAAATAACTTTTTTTGGTTTGAAGGTACTGATGTTTTCGCAATTATATGATGACAACTTTCAAATCTTTAACATACTTATTTATTTTAAACCACAATTGTTTACCGACAAAAAACGAATTTAAATAAAAAAATATGTTCTGTCTAAAAAGATACCCACTGTTTTGGAATAAAAGCGATAGGTAAATCTTAAAAGATGCTTTCAAATTATTTTTTTTGCTTTAATATGAACAGTGAAATTCAAAATTCAAATATGTAAACTAGATTTGTGCTTTACATAAGCTGTGAAAGTTATCATTTGGGAATTAGAACAAACATATACTTTATTTTTTAAAATATAATGCCTTTCCACCATTGACAGTGAACAAATTAAAAGATTTAATATAATGAGTTAGAATTTATCATAACTTCAGTGTTACACGTACTTTGACATTACTCGTAATTTATTTTTGAGCGAGTTTCATTTAGTGTGAGAAATTTCTACTTTTGTTCACAATGTTGTACCCCAAGAATAAATCCCCACTAATAAATCATTAAGACCAACAGCAGTTGGATTAACTCGACGTAAACAGGTAGGTAGAATTAAATAAAAATCATCGCTCACGTTTTATGAAAACGTTTATTTAGGAATTTACAATCATTAAAGTTCAATCACATACAATATTTAACAAACAAAATTTTGAATTATTAAAATAGACAATAACTATTATAATACCTAGCTTGCTCACACGATTTTATAAAAGTAAGGAAAATCGATGCAATCTGCGCGGAGAACAAAATGAATTTAATTTTCATCGAGATGGAAAAATATCAGTTTTTAAATATCTCGGACGAAAAACCACAAAAGAAAAAAACCACAAGTGAATCTAAATTTAAGGTCTCTGGAAGCAAGTTCCAGGACTGGGAAGTGTCCCCCACACACGTTGTGTTCGGTTCGTGTCCCAAAAAACAAGAAAGATAGAAACGAATATCGCATCGGGTATCGAAAAACAATGCTGCCAGTTAAGGCCATTAACAATCGATATTACTGGTTATATGATAACAAAAATTTAAACACAGTTAATTTAGCTACAAATTTTAAATGTCTTCCAGCTTTCATCACAAAAGTGGTAGAAGGAGCGTGTGACTATTAGGGATTCTGAAGTCTCGGGTTTTTCAAAGTCCCGGGACACGAGACGTGATAAAGTCAAAGTCCCGGGACTTCCCGGGACTTGGGACTTTTATTTCCCCTTCAATAAAATTATAAATTTATTAAAATTAAATATTTGTATGTATGTACTAAAAAGGGATGATAACGGTTCATGTATTGAAAAAATAACAATGAATTGGATAAAATTATGACCGTTACTTCACAAATCACAATACAGCTTTTATACCTTTTTTGTCCTATTGAGACATTGGTAACTTTGTACAATAGTGAAAAACATTTGTAAATAAAACAACATCAGGTATGAACACTTAATTATATTTTTTTTTATTTGTTTTTGCTACAGTTATATTTTTAATACGATTATGAATTGATTTAAACAAATTTCTAATAACAAAAATGAAGATATCTTTCTCCCAAACGTTTTTTAATATTTCGTTTTAATCAAACTATTTTTTTTGAGCGTTTTTTACACAGTTAGACGTATTTTTTTTTCATGCGTACTTTAAAATGGCGGCGAAAGTATGCGTTAATTAAAAAAAATACATCTTTTGAACACATTTATTTATTAATAATAAAAATATTAAATTAATTCAATAATAAAGTCACAACCTCAAATCATACATAGTATGTATTATTTACACAAAAGTTAATATTTTATTTTTGCTTATCAAAATATGCTTTTAAAAATAATAATGAATTTAATGACGAATCAGACAGCCGATTTCTCATCTTTGTAATAAACGTTGTTGCTCATCATCATTGTCAGTCGATGTTGCTTTAATGTTATACATAAAAAATAATCTTTGTTTCCGTTCTCCAGTTGATTTTAAAATCTTAAATTCGTTTAGTTGTTTCGTTTTTAATGGAGAAATCTTTTGTTTTTTTGTAATCTGTCTATTTAATTCTTCTTCCAGTAACAGTTCTGCAATATTTATCTCATAATCGATATTTTCTTCAGATACCTCGATATCTTTTTCCACGGAGAAAAGACGTTGTAGTAAATTATCTCCGTATTTCAAACATATTGTTTTGGAGCATTTGTCAAAATCTTTCGTGTACTCTTTTCGAAAATCAATTAGTCTCAGCAGAACGGTTGGTAATAAAACATAAGCCGCCTTGATTTATAACATAATTTTCTAGAAGTAACTATTGGTTCCATTATTTATTGGAATTCTGTGCGATTATCCCATGCTGCAAAAATAGTTAAGCGAACACGTGTTCAAGTTTTTTTGTATTTCTGCATGTCTCTCTCTACCCATTAAAAATGGTTGTTTCGTATTACAATATATAAATAGATGTTATTTAAAGCTTCTACAATTATAAATCCAAACAGCTGTTTCTTTTCTTATAGATCCCTGTTATATATGCATACTTAATTTTGTTAAAACCCCGGGCTTTAATCCTTAGCCTAAATATAATGCATTTTTTTCAAAACTGATCCCGCGGATAGACACTAATGTAACTTTATTTTAAATCAAAATTAACTTTTTAGGTTACATTAGCGATTGCTTGCATCCAATTTTTATTTGTTAGAATGGTTTTTTCAAAATTAAAAATGTACAATTTGGCTGTCTTAAGTCCCGGGACTTTGTTGTTAAATGTCCCGGGACTTAAGACAGCAAAAAACCATAAAAGTCCCGGGACTTTTGTCCCGGGACGTCTCGACACAGAATCCCTAGTGACAATAAATCATACCGTATCAACTTAACGTAAAGGGAGATTTCCACTCGGAATAGTGGGAGGAAAACTAGAATGTAAATAAATAACTGATGAAGATCTTGTTGTGTATGGCTAATGTGGTGGTTCTTTAGTCGTTTCGATACGGATCGTTATATTAAGCTGGAAACTTGAATGAGTTAAGATCCGCTTAATGGAATTAATTCTGGGATGGGTACAAAAATCTCTTTGTTGCTTTACAATATCTAATATGAGGCGGTGACCTGTACTTGGCCATTATTATTTTTTGATCTCATAGATTTTTTAACGTTACTCACTAAGTATCAAATCTATTTACGAAATTGTGACTTAATTAATCAAAAAAGTGAATTTTGTCTTAATTGCAGATTTTTCATATATAATATTTAGTTTATTCTACATTACCTTTGTGGGTACAGTTGTTGAATTAAAATAAGTGAACATTTTTTTGTATCATACAGTCGAAAAATGCAATGATGTTGAATATTCGCAAATATAATTACTTGTGTATTATCATTACAGAGAGCTTCAATTCTTTATACTGTAAGTAACCTGGGCTGCCTTAATTTCACGATAGATGCTGTCATTTGGTCGTTTTGAATGATAAAAATGAAGGAATAAATAATTTATTATGCATTATAAATAAAGTTAAACATCAAAGTGACCCTCCCCCGATTTGTTGAAAGTGGTATCAATTAGATCTTTCCATTTTATAGTTTTACGTATCTTTCAATAATTTATTAAATACTGTTTTTTGTGTAAGATTCGCTTAACTAACAAAATTGTAATGACGTCACAGTTTCCGAAAAGTCCCGCACGTCTGCCGCATTGAGAATTATTCAGGCCACGCCTTCTTTTGCATTCCTCGCATTCTAATACCCTCTTCGTAAAAATCATTTGTAAATTTTCATACTCATCAGTGGCGTTCTAAACTATAATTTATTGTGTATGAATTGAAAATAAAACCTAAAATTGAGTTGCAACACAACACTTAATTGATAACAAATTTTAGTACAGATTTGTTTTATGTGTATGTAATTTTGAATGCTTGTCTGTTGAACAGATTTTTTTCTACGAAAACTATTTGGTATTCAGTTGCTCATCTTTTATTTTTTACGATGAGAATAGGGATAAAAAGGAAAAAGCTAAGAGAATACTAGTGGTTGACATTTTATTATAAATTCACAAAATAGCTCTTATTTTGATATCACTACCAGAACCACTGCTAATCCTGTTGCTGTTGGTATAAATTATTGCTAATGTATTTTTTCAGACGCTGCATTGTTTTTTAAACATTATCTTATTACATAATTTCTTTTCATTTGAAATTTTGGTTTGAATTGTCATGTTAATACAAAATCGTTCACAGAAAAGTGATTTAAAGTAGTCTTTAAATAATCAATCCTCAATCTTTTTTTTTGTATACACCACTGATCCATCGTTGGATCGAAAATTATTTTCTTATACCAAGCCAATAATGCTCCATAATGTAATTATTTTTGTCTGGGGGGCGGTTGTACTGCGTGATATTGAAAAGTAAAATTCGTAAAAGCTGAACAATGATTCATTTCGTTATAATATCATGTAGTGAACACACTGTCATGTCTTTTGAAATGTAGTCAAAGTGTGCTGCAGACATTAGTTATATATGATAATAGTAAAAAGTTCCATATAGTTGGCTGGTCATCACGATTTATAATAAATTGCGTATGGAAAAAGTTGAAAAAAAGTTTCGTTGGCCCAGAAAACTTCGGGTATCTGGAGCTGGTAGTAAGGCTCTTCAGATGGAAATATTAACGTGAAATTTAAAACATTGAGATTTTTTTTGAGTATAACGTTAAAATCAGTATGTGATTTCCGAAAACCGTTATATACAGTCTTTTGAAATCTGATGAGTGATTATAATCTTTAAAGATAGCGTGATGCCGAAGTTGATGTGGAGCTAAAAACTTATTTTCCCAAAATTTGACTGAAAAATATTACTTTAATTGTGAAAGTAAACGCAATTTTATATATTGGTATTATAAAGTCTACCCTAATGCCAATTCAATTAACAAATAAAGTGGAGGTTAAATTTGAATGTGTAACTTGAACTGTTAGTTTAAGTTCATCCGTCCATTTGAACGCCTGAAGATGCCGAAAGGCGAATCCCGGGTCGTTAGTGACAAAATCTGTGAGAATGTTTTTTGAATGATTCAAATTTAATATTGAAATTCTACCAAGCACATTCAGTCGAAATCTTAAATTATATTACAGAGGTTATTATTAGTTAAATAAGCTTCGGCAGTTGACGTATATTAGCAGCCGGAAAAAAATAAGAAAATGTTTGGTTTAAAAGAAAGACTAAAAAAACACGCCGTATTATAAATAAATGTAAAATTCATTAAAAGTCTTAATGTGTGTTCAATTATGTATGGCGTATATAATACGTTTTATAAACACTCTGTAATTGTTTTTTGTATATTTTTTCGTATAAGTCGATAATTGATTAATTAACGATTTAATTATCGCTCATCGATCGTGAATAGCATTTTCCAGTGACGTCAAAGTCGTGGGAATTACTACGTATAAAATAACAATTATTATTGATGCATGACACGTTGTATTCTTATTTTTTTGCAAACGTAATGTCTGTACTAGAAATTCATTAGATTAAATAAAATGCTATCAATTTATTGCCTTATTTAAATTAAAACATATTAGATGCGGCTTGATTTTTCCATCGCCGATGATTTTTTAGGGGTCGAATATTTTCTCGCGATACAAAAATAAAAGATTTATCTCCGAAATGGGTTCATTCAGTGGCGGTCGGTGGCTAAAAACCTCCGACTCATTTTTTGAAATTTGATTTTATTTCTCGCTCGTTTGTTCGGAACATTTTTGCTATTTTTTATACATACTATTTGTTAATCAATTGGTATCAAAGCGAGAGCAGAGATTGTATCTTAAATTTGTCTATTGGGATTTTATATGCATTTGTAAAATCGCAGCCAAGTGGAAAATAAAATAAACAAGTAATAAGATCACAATCAAAATAGTATGTATGTATAATATACTGTTGCAGCAAGATTTTTAAATGTAATTGTAAGGAGTAATTATAATAGAATACTCTTAGACAGGGTTTTTTTTCATGTAACGGCGTTTCGGCACCCTTCCTCGGCATTTTTAGTGTTTTTTTATGATTGAAAACTTTTTTTTATTTTCTTGGAAACTATTTCCATTGGCTGTTTGTTGCCATTCGTGTTTTATTCTGAATGTTGTATGACGCGTACCGTAACACTCGTAAGTCAATATCATAATGCAAAACAATACCAGGTCCATGGACCTACTCTGTGACCTAATATTCAAGGGTATATTGCTTGACATATAGTTTTTTTTTTTTAAAAAGAGTTAGTTATCGTAAAAAGCTTCTTTTGAGAAACGGCCATGGATTAGAGGAAATATGTTTAGTAAAAAGATTGACAAGAAGTGAGTTCTGGCACCTTTATTTTCCAAAAAAAATCACTGCTCTTAGACATATTTAATAATTATTAACTTTTTTTGAAAATAAAAATACCCTTATTGATAAATATCTATTTGTATAATATGTTGTTTATGTTACTTTTATACTATATATATATTATATTAAAACAATACAATGTAAGTGGAAGTTTTCTGATTAAGTATTGCTGAAAGTGTTTGCTCAGCATATTGTGTAGCTTGCATTATTTTAATAAACCTCTGCAAATATTAACCATAGGCTTAAGTCGAGTGTTATTATCTTTATGATAAAAAGTGACTAAAAGCAATGCATGAAATCAGAGATTGTGGAAAACTGTACAAATATTTTTTTCCACATTGAAATTTACCTAGCTTATTTTTATTTTTTTCGTTTAATTCGTTTTGATTTGAAATCTATTATCCATACCGGGTCTTAAAAATGCTTCAAGTGTTCACAAAAATCAAAATTGTTATAAAATTTACGTTCGAAGGCAATGATGTATGTGATGTCTTGAATTCCAATCTCTCACCGTTCCTATCCTAAAAATGAGACTAGCGAGTGCGATAAGCCAACAAATTGTTATATCCTCCTATGAAAGTTTGAGTAACTGAGTAACACGCAGTTCTTATAGAAACACTTCTGTTGGGATACATTCCATTGGGAGTCCATTTGCTCCACAATGGCAGCGGACGTAGTAATAAAAAATATATTAAAACCAGCTGATAATTGTATTTAATGAAACAAAGTCTCAGACAATTTGAGTAATAATTGTCTCCCGAAACAATTAATATTAACGTGTCGCGCGTGTTTGATGAACAAACTTAACTGTTCTCACATGCATTGTTCTTCAGATATGACTGAATTTTTTGTTGGCCTGGAGCACTTTTCGCAAGCCGTATTTCAGACTAATTTCGTACTGATATACTACGAGAGTATCACATGCTATTTACAGCTAACTTCCGTGCAAAATACGACGATATACAATTCTCAGACAAAACACTCTGTAGACTCTTACAAATCGATGTTCTAATTGATCATATCTACAGCGACACGATTGACTACCCTAACAAAACCATAAGTAACGTTTTATAAGACTAAAACAAACACACGCCCATAGACTACGTAATATCTTAGAATTAGTTATCAGTTAAAATTCTTTAAATATCTTATACCATCCCAACTAGTGTCTGGTTGACGGTGTCGGAGTCAAACCAGCAGAAAACAGAAAAAGATGACGCCGGAGAGAGAACATCCAGACCTTTTGTGACACTGATAGTTTGAAGTTTGAAGAGTTCTTCACAAAGATCAAAAATAAGTAACACGACGAAAAAACTTAGTCTTAGTAAATCGATCATCAAGTTCATACAGCTCTAAATAGCTTATTTATATGTATTGGAAAAGCAATATTCAAATGGTTACAATTAGGGCTTTCAAACCGGTTTAAACCGAAACCGGTTAACCGGTTTATCGCATGGTTTGAAAAAAACCGAAAACCGGTTTATTTCACTCGGTTAACCGCGTTTTATCAAAAATACTCGTTTAATTATTTTTCATTTTTTTTTTCAAAAAGAAAAATCTTTTACAACGAATTTACTGCGTAGAAGCAGAAACAATTTGCAACAACAACATCTGAGTAACAAGCAGTTCTCGTTAACAAATAATTTTTTGAGTCTATATGCTTCAAAGTGGGAGTGGAGACATAATATAAGCTAAAATTATTTTATTCTACTATATTTTTGTCTAAGCATTGGATGTTCTGTCTACTCGATATGCTTACAAAATAAATGCATTTATTGAATGATCTTCCTTTTGATGAGTTTTATTATCAAGTTCTATTTTTTTATTTGACATATTTTATCATAAAATATTTTTCCACATTTGATATACATATATGTATAATGCCTTCTGTGTTCCATCTATTAGATAAATATCAATTTTTCATTAAAATTGAAGCATTTAGGACACATATTTAAAATTATCCACAAAAACATTTTTTTTACATACCTACCCAATCAAAATACGTTATATTTCGGTTTAAACCGGTTAACCGGTTTTATTGCCAGAAAAAAACCGAAAACCGGTTAGTTGGAAAGTCCGGTTAATTGGAAGCCCTAGTTACAATGCATAAATTATTATTTATCTGTGCTTGCTATTGATACATTTAGTTAAATTGATAAGATACTAGTCGGGTTGAGTAGAACATTTAAAAATGTCCAGAATATAATATATACCATATATCGTCGTCAATACTGCGAGAACACATCTTGAATTTGGGCGAAATTGATAGGGGAGACAGAAAAAATATTACAGCAAAATAAAAACTTTTTACTTGCGCTTTGTATTGCAATAACTAATAAGTGCGTTCCGCGTTAAAAATATAGATATGTTTAAATGAAAAAATGTGCCAATGATATATATTTTACCACAAAAATAAGTTACTTGTTTTTACAATATTAACGACGATATATTATACTATAATATAATATATGGGAACGTTGTGCGTTATGATATATTCGTAAAGAGTTATCTATAGAATGAATATGTTTGCATTACCTCTCACATAATAGATTTTAACATGTATTTAAGCTATTGCTAACATAATCATATACCTACTTAATATCTTATTTTTATGTGTTCGGTGATTTATTGTTATTTACGCTGGTTGCCTCTAGATTGTTTATTGACTGAATTAAATATTTAAATCCACTAATAAAAATGTTATAGACTTTTTATTAGAGACGTTAAACCTGTTTGAGACGGAACAAAAAAAACAAGTTGATCTTATCTGAAACTGTACAGGAGGTACCTGCCCAATTCAATTTCATATTAAACACTAAACATAGATTGTTATTTTTACTTTGATACAATAGGAGTATTGAGTCAAATCACAGTGTTAAATCCTTCTCTAATTCAATTACTCCGTTTATAATAATTATATAACATATATTTAAAAAAATCCAAATATCTTTTTATACTGAAATCACGTTGATTTTGCAAAATCCTATCTTATTTATAACTATGATGGTCTTTGTGTTGCCTGACAACAGGTTTTCAAGCCAGGTACTTGCTTATTACATATCCATCATTGAATGGGAATGCAAAAAAACTTGTCACTGTATTTAATAATTTCTTAAAAAACAAACGCGTCTGTTTTCATCTAGTTCTAGCATAAAACCAAAATTTAAGTACTTTTTTCACATTTTTTTTTCAATATTTTGGACCGGGTTTTCTCAGTCATTGAGCATTTAAAAAATATAACTAAGTACAATAGGACTGTGATTTTTAAAAACTGTTCAATGATTATGAAATGAATCCAAACAATATTAAATAATGTTCAAAGACATGAAAGATGTTTGACAGACTTTTAAATAAATTATCCGAATAAAAACATTCGTAGAATACATGCAAACAAACAATGATAATGTATCTACAATTAATTATTATTCAAACAAAAGTTAAGTTGTAAAAATTAGATTAGGATTATTTTACAGGAAAATTTTATAGGACATTTCAAAACCAGAAGAATACAAATATTGAACAATTATGTCAACGATCTAACAAAGCAAATCGATAATTATTGAAAGTTCGTAGTAGTTAAGAAAATCAATGTGATAATTTGAAAAAAAAAACACCTTTTTATTAAAAAGTGTACATGCAAAAAGTCCCAGAGTTGCTGTGTGAAATAATCTCGATCAATGAGTTTACTACTAATTTTTCCATGTTTTGGCAACATTCTTCGTTTCATAATATAATATTACGGTGTTTCAAATATTTGATTGTTTCCCGCGAAATTCACAATTTATAAATCGTGTTCAAGTGATCCTTTCCTGGTAGTTCCACAGTTTCATGTCAGACATGTACGCTCCCAACAGTGTTGCCAACGTAGAAAGTGCATGACACGAAAGAATTTTAGGGAATGTTCGTTAATTTATATTTAAGTATTTTTTAGAGACATACCACCAAAGAATATTATGAACTTATAAAATAAATTTATTTAATTTTTAATATAGATCTTTTCTGAGGCTGAGAAGCAGAATGCGGCTAGCCATAAAAGTGAAACGCTCAATAGAGTAATTTTAAATATTTCAATTGGTTAGCTATTCATTTTTATATCGTGTGAAATTTAAGTAGCAAATTGAACGCTCAGTAAATAAATGCATCACTAAGCTTAAAGCCATTGCTGGCTAAATGGATTAACCCATGAGAATGCCTACATATTTGAATGGTGAGTAATTTCAGGAAATATTTTTATTTTGGTTTGCTGGAAGATTTATAATTGTATTTACTTACATATAGCACGCAAGAGTGGGGAATTCGGCAGATTTACTTGCTCATTCAAAATTGGTAAACCATTCAACTGTCCCCTGTTTATTTCGAAAATTTCCTGAAAGAATAACTTATGCCCATCTGGTATCTAGTGACAAAAGTGAATGTATGTACATAATTTAAACGATTATGTTTTTAATATAAGGCTAAAACCCGCTATAAAATTGTGGTTGTCAATGGAGTATCCACTTATACCCTACAGCCACAGACTATTTGACGTATGATTTAAGTAGACGCAGCAAAGTTTATGGCTTCTCATCATAAACATGGATTTGGTGTATGTCTTAAAAGCTTATTTGCAGGAGTGAGCTGGAGGGGGCTCGGGGGGCTCGCGCGAGCCCCTTGATAAATTTTGGTGTGACCGGCGAGCCCCTTGTTAAGATAAAGTCATTTTTCTCAAATAAAATCAGCACCTAACTGCAATTTCTGTAGATGATTAAATTTCATTATTTACCAAGACTTGGTTGCCTTTTCCATTTATTTTAATTTACTTTTCCATTTATTTTCCATTTACTTAGGTTGCATAATAAAAGATACCCTAGCTGACCGCATGTGGCTCGCGGGCCACGGTTTATGCATTATCTATATTCCATGACTTGAATGCATTATGGATGAGATTTACTGAACCCCTTGTTAAGATATTGGCAGCCCACCGCTGCTTATTTGAATATATGTAATACATCATATTGTAAAACTTGTTGGCAACACTTCTCCACTTTGCTATCTCGCCCGCAGTGATTGGTTCATAAAGCAACTGGCCCAGCTTCTCAGAGGCGGGGATAATGTCTAGAATTTCGATGAAATTAACTTAATTAGATGCACGTAAAGGATACGATCGCTGGGCGGTCTGCTTCTCCTGCTCTTAGTTCCCGAAATACTACTCGAAATACTATCGGAAGACTGATTTTAAAAAGAGCGTTAATTTACTTATATTGATGAAAGATTTTTTTTTATAATTTTTTATTAATTATTTTGATTTGTCTTTATTAAGTTTCCATGATGTAATGTCATGCATGTGTCGACCAGTTCATTAATGAGTCAGCTCTTAATAATCTGTTTCGAGATATTGGCAAAAGCGACATTCGATGTAAGTTTATCGGCATTACTATTTATTTGGTGTCTGTTTAATTAACCCAATGGGGCGCACGATTATACAAATAACTGCACAATATTTAAAAAATCTAAGTTGTTTGACTTATGAACTCGAAGATCGATATTTTTCCAATTTTTTTAAATTACCAAAATACAAATACAAATTTTTTATTGTTGTAAAATTGTACTTTTTTGTTATTGTTATTTTTTAATGTTAAAAAATGCATTTTTTTTGTTACCGATTGCATATCATGAATAACTTTAATCAGCCAAGTACAATCAAGGTCCTCTACTTACGCGGTCAATGCGTTCCGACAGGTTCAGCGTATATCAAAAACCGTGTAAGTCGAAAATACTTAAATTTCAAGATAACATATTCGGAGGTTTAGGCTTATGCATAACTTCGTAAATATAACCGCTTAAAAAATACGGTTGGGTATATCTAAAAATTAAATTATAATGTTAAAAGCACAAAGTTAAATCACCTGGTATACATGCGAAATGTACTTAAACTATGTTTTTGCAGATATACCCCTGAGATCCTGAGCCCCCGTATTGATGTTTGCATTCTTTTCATATTGTGAGAAAATGCGTTTAAACCATGTTCAAAATTAAGGTTTCAAAAACGAGTTGGGTTTCAGTATAAAAGCATCACTTTAGAATTTTAAGATCTATTTAATTAGCTGTGACTGGATACTTTTTGAAAATGTATCTCATTTTTATAAGGTCACAACCTTTTATTGAAATAAATACGCGAAAGACTACACATTAAATAGTTTTAATTCCATCGATTAAATTAACAAATTCCTTTCTCTACGCCCTATGAAATATTTCACAAAGTGGGACATCTGCTTACTTATAAAAACATACAACATGGGCCGTTTCTCCAAGCACGTCTTGTATATTTTCTTCTTGGTAGTTTGCAAGTAACTATATATATATACTGAACTACAGGTATTGAGTGCCGACTGACCATTTCGATATTAACGTCCGGCCGTCTCGTATAACTGGGTTAATTTTGAAGGAAGGGAAATGATCTTTCGCTATAAGATTTTCTCAGGCTTTCGTGATAAGATAATACTCCAAGTATTAAATTCGTAGCCTCGTAACCATGGTCATTTTACTAAGGTAAGGGAATTGTTATTTCAACAGATATATAATATTATAGACTGATACTTCTTGGAAACGGTAAATAATCAATATTGGATGATGGAGTTTTTATCTTTCACAAAAATCAATCTCCACGCCGAATACCTCTCAAATAGTTTGTTCGCCAATTATTTATTTGAGAAAATAACTGTATACATTTTCCATCTGATATTTTATTAGGCTGTACCAAGTACATTGATCCCCGGTTTCACGATTTGTCAAAAATAACTTTTCCAGATTTTCAAAAAGAAATTATTATTTGTTGATTTTTCCCCTACCACCCGTTATTTTTATGCAGTAGCTGTTTCACGACTACCTTACACAACGCAATAACGATCAAGAAAGGAATCGAATTTACTACTTATATTCTTGGCCCGATACAGAGCTGGACGTGAACATTCTAAAATGCACTATTGTGATTAAAAAAAGATAATAAAATTATGTATACTAGCTGTAAGCCCGTTGCCCAGCAACGTGAGATTTTTGTTGCATAGTATTTAATTTAATTTAATTTTATGTTATTTTATTTTATGGTATTTTATTTTATTTTATTTCATTTCATTTTATTTTATTTTATTTTATTTTATTTTATTTTATTTTATTTTATTGAATTTAATTTAATTTAATTATATTTTATTTTAATATATTTTATTTTTATAGTTAGCAGATATTTCGTAAATTATTTAATATTTGGAATAATGTTTAAGTTTGCTAACAACAATTTTTCGTATTAGCAGAAACTTCGTAAATTACTTAATTTTTAGAATAATGTTCAAGTTTGCTGACAACTATTTTTCGTAGTAGCAGAAATTTCGTGAATTATTGAATTTTTGGAAAAAAAAAGTTTGATAACAACCATTTTTCGTAGTAGCCGAAATTTCGTAAATGATTTAATATTTGGAATAATGTTCAAGTTTGCTAACAACCATTTTTCGTAGTAGCATAAATTTCGTAAAATATTGATTTTTTGGAATAAAGTTTAAGTTTGATAACAACCATTTTTCGTAGTAGCCGAAATTTCGTAAATGATTTAATATTTGGAATAATGTTCAAGTTTGCTAACAACCATTTTTCGTAGTAGCATAAATTTCGTAAAATATTGATTTTTTGGAATAAAGTTTAAGTTTGCTAACAACCATTTTTCGTAGTAGCAGAAATTTCGTAAATTATTTAATATTTGGAATAATGTTCAAGTTTGCTAACAACCATTTTTCGCAGTAGCATAAATTTCGTGAAATATTTAATTTTTGGAATAAAGTTAAAGTTTGCTAACAACCAATTTTCGTAGTAGCCGAAATTTCGTAAATTATTGAATTTTTGGAATAAAGTTTAAGTTTGCTAACAACCATTTTTCGTAGTAGCAGAAATTTCGTAAATTATTGAATTTTTGGAATAATGTTCAAGTTTGCTAACAGCCATTTTTCGTAGTAGCAGAAATTTCGTAAATTATTTAATATTTGGAATAATGTTTAAGTTTGCTAACAACCATTTTTCGTAGTAGCAGAAATTTCGTAAAATATTTAATTTTTAGAATAATGTTTAAGTTTGCTAACAACCATTTTTCGTAGGAGCAGAAATTTCGTAAATTATTTAATATTTGGAATAATGTCCAAGTTTGCTAACAACCATTTTTCGTAGGAGCAGAAATTTCGTAAATTATTTAATTTTTGGAATAATGTTGAAGTTTGCTAACAACCATTTTTCGTAGTAACAGAAATTTAGTAAATTATTCAATTTTTGGAATAAAGTTTAAGTTTGCTAACAACCATTTTTCGTAGTAGCAGAAATTTCGTAAATTATTGAATTTTTGGAATAATGTTCAAGTTTGCTAACAACCATTTTTCGTTGGAGCAGAAATTTCGTAAATTATTTAATATTTGGAATAATGTCCAAGTTTGCTAACAACCATTTTTCGTAGTAGCAGAAATTTCGTAAATTATTGAATTTTTGGAATAATGTTTAAATTTGCTAACAACCATTTTTCGTAGTAGCAGAAATTTCCTAAATTACTTAATTTTTGGAAGAATGTTTAAGTTTGCTAACAACCATTTTTCGTAGAAGCAGAAATTTCGTAAATTATTGAATTTTTGGAATAATGTTTAAATTTGCTAACAACCATTTTTCGTAGTAGCAGAAATTTCCTAAATTACTTAATTTTTGGAATAATGTTTAAGTTTGCTAACAACCATTTTTCGTAGAAGCAGAAATTTCGTAAATTATTGATTTTTTAGAATAATGTTTAAGTTTGCTAACAACCATTTTTCGTAGTAGCAGAAATTTCGTAAATTATTGAAATTATTGAATTTTTGGAATAATGTTTAAGTTTGCTAACAACCATTTTTCGTAGAAGCAGAAATTTCGTAAATTATTGATTTTTTAGAATAATGTTTAAGTTTGCTAACAACCATTTTTCGTAGTAGCAGAAATTTCGTAAATTATTGATTTTTTGGAATAATGTTTAAGTTTGCTAACAACCATTTTTCGTAGTAGCAGAAATTTCGTAAATTATTGAATTTTTGGAATAAAGTTTATGTTTGCTAACAACCATTTTTCGTAGAAGCAGAAATTTCGTAAATTATTGATTTTTTAGAATAATGTTTAAGTTTGCTAACAACCATTTTTCGTAGTAGCAGAAATTTCGTAAATTATTGAAATTATTGAATTTTTGGAATAATGTTTAAGTTTGCTAACAACCATTTTTCGTAGAAGCAGAAATTTCGTAAATTATTGATTTTTTAGAATAATGTTTAAGTTTGCTAACAACCATTTTTCGTAGTAGCAGAAATTTCGTAAATTATTGATTTTTTGGAATAATGTTTAAGTTTGCTAACAACCATTTTTCGTAGTAGCAGAAATTTCGTAAATTATTGAATTTTTGGAATAAAGTTTATGTTTGCTAACAACCATTTTTCGTAGAAGCAGAAATTTCGTAAATTATTGATTTTTTAGAATAATGTTTAAGTTTGCTAACAACCATTTTTCGTAGTAGCAGAAATTTCGTAAATTATTGAAATTATTGAATTTTTGGAATAATGTTTAAGTTTGCTAACAACCATTTTTCGTAGAAGCAGAAATTTCGTAAATTATTGATTTTTTAGAATAATGTTTAAGTTTGCTAACAACCATTTTTCGTAGTAGCAGAAATTTCGTAAATTATTGATTTTTTGGAATAATGTTTAAGTTTGCTAACAACCATTTTTCGTAGTAGCAGAAATTTCGTAAATTATTGAATTTTTGGAATAAAGTTTATGTTTGCTAACAACCATTTTTCGTAGTAGCAGAAATTACGTAAATTATTTAATTGTTGGAATAATGATTAAGTTTGCTAACAACCATTTTTCGTAGTAGCAGAAATTTCGTAAATTATTTAATTTTTGGAATAATGTTAAAGTTTGCTAACAATCATCTTTCGTAGTAGCAGAAATTTTGTAAATTACTTAATTTTTGGAATGATGTTTAAGTTTGCCAACAATTATTTTTCGGATTTTAAATTATTTAACAATTATTTCCAATAAAAATCAAAAGATCAAATCCAATTTTTCAATAAAAAATCAGTTGCACATTTTGTCCAAGTGTATGAAAAAAGCAAAATATTATTCTATCATATATCCATATCATAATTTGAATATTCTTAATGTATTAAAGAATTCTAACAGATTTTCAAGGTCAGACGTGAAAAGATTCATCATTATGATTCAATTGATCAAATCCGCTCCAAAAAATATTAGTCTCACATCGACTCACACGATCAGACGATTCATTTCGATAGCCCTATAATCATAGTTTGCAATAGTCGAATTAAAGTCTTTGATTATTCGAATATTATGATGTATGGTGATACAATACTTTAGCTCTACACCAAGAAATATCAAATTTTCAAACGTGGCGATATCAGAACATTCACGCCCGGTTTAAAATAAGCCGCTCCCATTGGATAGAACAACATTTCAAAAATGTGCTGTTCAGAATAAATCGAAATCATTGGTCTGTACCTTACTGCGGACGTCCTTACAGACAGACCTTATCGGCTATTAATGTTAAGATACAAAGTGTGCACACATTTCTTTACTCATGGTAAAGATGTAGTTAAAAATCCAGACGTGAGTTATTTTGCATTTTTCTACACATTTTTAATTTCAGAGACTGATAAAGAGAATCATATATTTATCAATATTTCTGAACCACAAAGTCTAAACGAATTTGACTTCAAAATTGCTACATATTAATACTACAGGGCATAGGCTCCCAACCTTTTTCGGGTGGCGACCCCTTTTGATAAAAGCCATGTGACCCGCGGCCCCAATACAATTGAAAAATGCATTTTTTTTTTCAGTAACTTAATTGTAGTTGACTAGTTTTAGTTTTTTTTGTTCAAATCCAAAATCGAAAAAAGTTGGCTACCCATAGATTAAGTACCCGTGCTATAGGGTATTATTTGAGTTGAAAATTATGACAGAATTCTTTGTGAAAACATCCTGGATGGAACTGTGATATTCAGTTTAAAATCTTCGGAACTATTCGCCTGAGTTGGAGCATACGGGTAGTTGCTATTTTCGCGGAAAATCCGTAAGTATACGGTGCCGATGTGCGGCCCACCTTCCTCGCCTTTTCATCCTCCAGCCGTTCGGCTTTTTAAGCAGATGGAAACCACGACTACCGCTGATTGCCCAGTTGCCAAGGTATTACTTGCACGGTAACTGTGACCCGGTAATGAAAATGTGATTCGCACGGTTGATAATGCAACCTAGACCCGGTGACGAATTCCAAATTGAGACTTCCGTGTGGTTAAATACGGTAATAAATAATAAAGCACTGCTAATGGATAATCTATAAATGTATAAAATAAGAGGCGAATGATCTAGTCCACGTATAATACGAGAGTAATAGTTGAAAAAATTATGTGCTAATATGCGAATGAAAGCGTTAATAATATCAACGGCCAGCCGTAGAGTCGTGAAAAATATTCTACCCCTACTACGAAATTTTACAATGGTCCGACATCGATTTAAAAAAAAAGGAAAAATCTACTAATGTGCAACAATTGTTGACTTCGATTCCACCAAAAAAACTACGATTCCGACTTCATATCCTTGATAATGTCTTACCTTTTAATATAATTAAAGATACAAGTTGTTTCGTGAAGAATTCGAACCCCCAATGGTTGTTAAAATATTGATGTATGTTTTTATTATATTTAAAGGTATGAATGAATATAAAGTATGCACCCAATTCTGGTAAGAAATCTGTGTAAGTCAGTGTTCCGTAACATTTTAAATACAACGGACCACCAACGAAATGTCACCATGTGAATACAATTTAACCTGTTTTGCCCGACTTACTAATTCATCACTACTGTACATTGGGACGGTGGTTTTTCAAAAAATATGTTTATATTGAAGCGACTCAGTATGATTTTTAGTCTCACTTATAAATTTTCATTTTGACTCTCGTTTTCAGCCTTTCTTCAAATTCATCTTATAAGCAATCAATAAAATCTTGAAATAAAAATAAAATGAAACACAAAGCTGACCTGTTTTAGTGCGTACTGCTTTGAGGATTAACCTAAAAAAAAACATAATACATATATTTACGAAACAATTGTTTAATCATTTGTCATATGTAATCTTAAAAAAAAATAAGCTTGCATACGTTTTGTGTTACCAGCAATAATCATGCATAGCTTGAATATTTTTTCATACAGATTATATTACTACATTAGGTACATGACATGAAGATTTACTAGGACGTGATTTTTTTATGTCTCGAATCCCGTTACATGAAAAAAGCTGAGTATTAAGAAGCCATAATTGACAGTGAATACATGAAACTGTTTCAAAACAACACCGAAATCTATAGGCAGACAGGCTGATGAAGAAGTTTCGAAGGCTATCATCAATATTTGTCATTGTCTGTGGTCTATTATGTAAGAACTTTTCTCTAGCAATCAAAACGGACTGGATTCAAGTCCATGTAAGACGAACATAAAATTTAAATTTAATATATTAGACATGGATGTTTGTGATGTCTCTTCTACTTGAGTTGATCACGTACGTTCTTCTATAAACATTTTTTAAATACTAAAATCACGAATGGTGTACAACATTGTGAGTGTGAGGTTTCTTCATTTCAAAAATAACAAATGTAAAATAACATATTTTCTAGCAATAAAATTCCGATTTATTATCCTCTCTTGTTTCTATGCTTTAAGATGTTTGCCCTTGGGGGGCGCTGGACCGTAAATGTATTATAGTATTAATATAAATGTGAAAGCTTACTTCGCGTACAGCCTGACTAATTCATGCGCGAGAGCTTTCTAACTAATCTCCTACAGCTTTTGAAGCTTACAAACGAATAATGTTTTTAAATATTATACACAGTACCCACTGCGGCTTTTTATAAACGTTTTAATTTTTTTTCATAGATTTTTAAACCGTCGTTTACCATTTATACTTGAAAAACCACGATCAAAATATTTTGCGGCTAAACCTAATTTTATTCCTCTTAGCAATCAGAATTTTTTAAGTTAGTTCAAATTATTTACGGTACAGTAGAACCTCGATATAACTGACTATTCCAACCAAATGACCAAATACCTTTATTTATTACCGAAACAAATAATTTCCCCATATGAAAGATATGATTATGACAATGTTTTTTTTATTGTAATTTATAATTTGAACAATTTTAATCGAACAAATAGTTGAGTCAGTACATTCAATGTAAATAAATTAAATTGCTGTGCAGCTGCGTGAATCAGCGGCCAGCGTTACAAACGTCAGTGCTGGTCTACAAACAGAACGGCATTATAGCGCACTGTCGACTGCGACAAGTATAAATTGATTATAATGCGAAGAACATTAGTTACAACAGTATTTAAATATGAACAACATTAACAAGATGTTTTACCAATATCAACCAAATATTTTGTCTCTTACACCCAACCTTCGTTTTATTCAGGGCTTAAAGCAATATTTTTATATATTTTCTAAGGTCAAGGTCGTTCACTTCCGTGATAAATCTCAGGGGCTCGAATCCTTGTAGGTACGAACAGCATTTTTTTTTCAATCGATTTCTGTTCAATGGCTTGGGTGTTTGTGATATCTAAAAATGTCTTCCCATCGTTTCCAATTCGAAATTTACAGAACGTAGCGAGAGAGATTCATTTACCACTAGCTGTTCTCTAGTCACTGTCAATCTATCCCTACTCTCTTTGAAAAAGAGTGATTGGGAAACTGAGTACCTTTATACGCTTCAGATTGGAAGCAGACATGGATTAAAAAATATAAGTCTATTAACAAATTAACGAGAACCAAATACATATTCCGTTTAATATTTTTTCAACGAGGCATTAATTTCAATAAAGATTTTTGACATATTGAAAGGCAGACAATAACGATACCGCTATGTCATTACCTTTTTGGCCGTCAGTCTATTTGTAAGTGCCGTTGTTACACTATCATCACAGTATATTATAATCAAAACAAGGTCTGTTTTCTCAGAAAAATAGCAACATTGTCATAGAGCGTATAGAATTGTAATCATATTTTAATAAATAGTATTGAGAAATGCCGCGGCGCATGTTCACATTAATTTCGCCGGCTTGTAATTAGTCTTCGATAAGGCACCAATCTACGAGGAGCATCTAAATAGTGGCTGCCGTTTAAAATATATTATTATCTATGATCCATCTATCTTGTGATACAGAACGCCGTGTGATGGAAAAATGGATTATTATCTTTACGTATTTTATTAATTTTATATTGTTCATAAAATAAATATAATAGAAAAAAAGTAAAAGTTTTGTACCACATTCAAATACTAATCGATGTATGAGACTAGTCTTAAAAAACTACTTGGTATATTAATTTCTCTGAATTGTTTTGCTAAAAAAAATAATTAAAATTATTTTTTTCCATAATCCGTAAATGTGCAATTTCTTGCAGGGATTTTTCGCCTTTTCGAATAACTTATTTACACGAACAATTATTCGTGAATTGGTTTACACCAATTGAGAATCTTCAGTAAAATCAAATTATTTTATTTATTGAAACTGTTTCATTCTCTTGGTAACAACATTAAAAAGTCGTTGACATGATTTGGCTGACAATTACTGTGCTTCATTTACGCTATCGTATGACGTATTAGAACTATTCAAACAATGCGCGAACTGATATCTTTTAACTGAACACTTTCCTTTTTCTTCTGTATTGCGATAAAAAAAATACTAAAATATCGGTGCGGGGTAACGATATCCTTTTATAACGGAAATCTTGTTTAATCGAAACGAATCTTTCGTTCTGCTATTAACACAGCTGTTCTTGGAAAATAACAGCGTAAATTTCACTAATCGAAGCGCCCTCGTCTAGAAGAACCGTGGTTTCGATATTAGATATTGTCTGCCGTATGGATTTATCTAGATAGGGCCGCGTGAACATGTAATTATGATATCCCGATGCTTCCCATAAGGCCGGAGATTCGATCGACGAGAATTATTGACTCGTTCTTCATTGGCAACCAGCGCAATGGCAAAATATATGTATTTCTCTGCCCTCAATACTCCATCGTGGAAAATATTGCATAGACCCAGCACAATACGATATAGATGTATCTTTTTGCTCAGGTCTTTATATTGTTAATATTTAAATGAAAACGATCGTAGGTTTGCCACATGAAATTAAAATGTTAATAGTCGATAAAATAATCACTATTCACTTATTTACAAATATGTTCGTATTCATAATTTCCTCAGGTATATTTCTTCTTCTACGAAATATAAATACTGCAGGGCAGGGCTGTCGATATATGCCCCGAGGTATATTTCTTCTTCTATGAAATATATTTGTTAGCATACTCAACCATTTGAATTATTCTAAAAATGATAAAATATGAATACTGCAGGGTTGTCAATATTAGATATAGCAGCTCAGCAGGGCAGCTTCATATGATTTTTATGAATATATTTTATTATATTCGCTATTTGCATATTTTGTTTTGCAGTCCCGGTGTATTTTAGTTCTTTAAGAGAATTGGGTGTATTTCTAAAAAATCCATTTAGAGAATTAATTACGTTTAGATTTTCTGGCTTATTCAATAAATAGGTTTGTAATTTATTTTTCACGCCAGTAAATTTTATAACTATTTAAAATGCAACAAAAATCCCCCCCGTTGAGGGCAACGGGCTTACAGCTAGTAATAATAGTTATAATATTTTTTGTAATTGCCAGTTTTTAATATGGTTATATCCATTCAAATCAAGAGTCTTCAGATATTGAAACATTGAATTTTGACTAACGGCGATTTTTTTTTTTTTTTGGATTACTTATGTAAGTGTGTTTTTATGACAATTTAACGGTGAACGGATTCTACCGAACTCTATTCTTCCGAACACGAACACTCCGAACAAGAATGCTCCGAACACGAACTCTCCTAACAAGAATACTCCGAGACCCGAATCTTTCGGACACGGAATCTTCCGCACACCGAACCTTCCGGATATAGAATACTTCGCACACCGAATACTCCGGACATTTGAATATGAAAATCATTGTTTTATTGTAACGTGGAATGTTTTATGGCAATTATGCCAAATATTTTTCAGAATGAAAACAAGCAAAATATTTAATTATGATGTATGTACATATTGTGTGAACAGTTTATCATTTAAAACGTATTTTGGCTTGTTTATTTAGAAAAATTGTGTTGTATCCTGATTGGGCCGATATCTCTGATTGTATTGAAAAAAATATCATTCATACAGGTATTTAATATTGAAAATTCACATACACAGTTTTTTTTACATGGTTTTATTATCTTATTGATACTCATATATTATACATTCAATTAAAAAAATGTGTATGTATATCAAATTTTAAACATACTGTATAAAATTTTAATTTAAACATTAGACTATAGTTATTAATTAAAACAATTTTCAATGAAAAAATTAACAATATTAATGTTGGTAAATATATAAATATATTTGCTCCTTGTGTGGTCAACGTCGTTGGCTTCTGTTGCCGAGGTCAAGGGTTCGAATTCCAGCACGGGCAGTTTTATAAATTGATTTTTCAATCGATTTACAAATTTCTGTTCAAAGGCATGGATGCATGTGATGTCTTGAATTCCCCCCTCACACCCATCTTATCCTATAAACGAGGCGCATCGAGAGCGATTAGCAACCACTAGTCCTGTCTTAGCCCTTTCCTTATATTCTTACTCTCTTTGGAAAAAGAGAGGTTGAGCAATTGAGTAACTAGCAGTTCTCGTAGAAACACTTCTGTTGAGATAAGCTCCATTAGGAGTCCACATGCTCCACATTGGGAGCGGACATGGTTAAAAAATAATATATTTTAAAATCCTAATTAATGTATGTTTTATTTTATTGCCGTTTTATTCCGATTTCTTTTTTTTCACAGTTACCTTAACACGTGGTAAAAACAATGGTCGGCTAATTGTGTCGCCACACGCGCGACTGTCACGGAATGTTGTGGACGATATTCGACGGTTCTCACAATTGTTGCGGCTCCGCAAGTGATTGTTAAATTATTGCCAAGTGCCTTTGCCACTCTAGGCCACACAGACAACATGCATGCGAGTTTTCGACTTCAGATAATCGTATTGTTTCCAAATTGTGAGTGCTAACTTTCCTATAATTTAAATTGTCGGAGGAATAGTTCGGTTAACGGTGTTATATTGAATTTAAAAAACAACGTCGGATTGATATTGATAAATAATTTATTTCGGTTTTTACTAGTAGACCAATAGGTGCTAATTAATCCACTAGTGACTACAAAATATCTCACTCTTAAATTACATCTTTCTCTTTTTTTTAACACGGTTTTGAAATATCGCGGCTCACTAAAATTAACAAATATTATATTTTTACTCGAATTATTTGTTCTAGCACGACTCTCAGTAACAAAAAGTAAACAAAAAACAGATTTTATATTAACAAGAAATTTAACGACACAGGACGATAATAAAAAAAAAGTCTTCATTAGATTAACGCATTCGACCTCATAAACGTGCGTGTATGATATCAAGTAAATTAAATTAAAACGTAAAGATAATTAATTCTTATACATATAAACAATACTTTTTTCGGAAGTGTTATCGGTATATAATAGAAAAAAATACGTTTAGGTTGATTTATTTATCTACATTTTAGTATTATGAAAACTATCGCATTTTTTTACCAAACTTTAAATTGTTAAAACATGTATTTAAGGGCCCAAAAATGTTCCGAGTACATTGCTGAAAGGCAGTGCTTTTAAAAAAAAAAATAGGTACCGGAACTCACTTCTTGTCAAGCTTTCAACTTAAGATTTTTTTTCATTACTATGAACGGACAGGAATGAAAAAAATCTTCCGGTTTCCTAATGGAGGTATCTCACAATAAGTTTTTTTACGAGAACTGTTTGTTATCTCAATCTGTCTTTTTTCGAATAAAGTAATGATAGAAAGATATGGCTAGAACAGGACTACTGGTTAACTAGTAGTTATTTCTTTGCCTCGTTAATTTTTAGATTGAAAGGCTTGGAGGATTTTTAAAAGATATTACAAACACCCATGTATTCGAACATAAATCGGTTGAAAAAAATGCTGTTCATGGGACTCGAATCTGTGAGATTATTCATAGAAGACTTTTTTTCCCTCCGAGTGTTTACTGATCAATGTATTTTGAAGGATATAAAATTGTCAAACTGGCGAGTTTCATGAACAAATGTTACAAAAATATTGCAGATGAAATCCACGTGATACAAAAAGCGCACTTAATCAAGCTTTATACCCCTGGTTTTGGTTACAAAGTAAGTCTATGAACACGGTATTGTTTTGTATTATGACAATAATTTATGAATGTTACGAATACCAAGGATATTAGGAGATATAGACAAACAGCCAATTTTATTTTTATAAATATTTATTTGTAACATTAAAAATGTCAAGAAAAAAGGTGCTGGAACGCCGTTCCACCGCGTTACATGGAAATAAAAGCACTGCTGAAAAGTTTATTCTTTAATACGAAAATAAAAATAATAAATCTTTTAAAACCATTGTTGAAAAATAATACAATATTATTTATATGGAGATTGGATCGTTGTGAAAAGAGTGCTTGTATTTTCCGTGCAGTAGCGGGTTGCTCGTCTGACCCAGTATCAAATTTCTCACTATTCAACGACCTGCGCTGAAAGTATTTTAAGAATATGTATGCTTACTCCTCCATAGCTTTGTAACTGTCATATTGTCTTAACTTCTTTTCTATGACATGGCAGAACATATATATTTTTAACAGAGATTAAGTTGGCTTTATTCGTCTATAAGAATAGAAGCATCGGCTGTTAACAGAAAAAAAAAATGTGTTGTGTATATATTCAAGAATTTTAATAACGAGTCTCTTTAATAAATTGATCTTTCCTCCGTTCAGTTGTGGGTTACGAGTTTTTATACTAACCTTAAGCTAGATTTTATATCATAGGTTCCCAAAATTGATCCATCGGTTCCTCGTGGGGTACTGCAGTGAAAGTTGAGGGCCATGGAAGCAAAACGGAGACAATGAGTTGTATTTTTTTTTTGCTACTTAAAATATTCTTAAATCCTTTAATTTAAGACACGGTTTACTTTTGTGATGTTAATTTATGTTTATCCTAAAACTTTATTGGATAAAAAGCAAACTACAAAACAAAATGGTGAGACCACATCGGGTTCAACCTTCTGATGATAATTCTGTGAATATTACTTATTTTTACTCTGGACATATACTTAAAAAAAATCACCTCATATTTATGTTTTATGGAAAGGGGGTAGTGGTTTAATTAAATTTATAAATCTATGTGCGATCAGATTTGTAAATCAAGATGTAGTTAGAGCTAATTACTGTTTATATTCTTACTCTAACCGTTTTTCGTCACCTTTTCGGGTGAGATAGATTGAGTGACTTACATCACGGTATCGTGAAAGCAAGTTTAACATACATATGCTTCACGTAGTCGAAAAAAAGAAATTTCAAATTGATGCGAAAATAATATAAAACATTGCCTCGACTCCAACTCCAGCATTTAACTGCCTATTAATTAAATATATCGTTAAGCATATTTTCGTCAAGAACTTGTGTATTTTATTAACATATTACCATTTTCTAATAAAAAAATAATAAGATTGTTTCACTGTGTCAGTGTTTTTTTGGATTTGTAATATTTTCCACCCTTTTAATTGTATTCTGTTTTAACCAAGGCTGTAGAGTCGAAGTCGGGTGTCGTAGAGTCCGGTGTTTTTTCCGACGGTGGAGTCGGAAAAATCATAGACAAATATTGAACATTTATAAGTCTATTCATCATATTGATTGGTGAAGTGAATTAGAATTATTCTAGTGATTAGAATGATCTAATGTTATACACATATGTAAGTTAAACGGAAATGATTGAAAAAATCAATTTGTAGCCAGAGTTGTTTTCTTTTTACCCGACTCCACAGCCATGGTTTTAACCCATGTAAAATGGTAAAAAAATACTAGTTATCAAATTCGAAAGATTAAAAATATGCCAAAATGCACAACTGTATGTATTTTAATTTAGTTAATATAAATGAAGTCGGAGTCACCTGTTTTTTATGACTCCTACTTCACAGCCCTGATAAAATAATACTTCTTGACAAGACATATTATAACATAAAACAACATTGAAGCATCATTAAGATAATGATCGATTCACAAAGACAACACTCAATAAAAGCTATTACTAATAAAATATAGCATAATTACTTTTATTGACTTATACTTTGTATAACGATAATTATCTTCAACTAACGTGCATTGTTTTATCATTTAAATTAGTAAAAAAAAGCACCTTTAGTTTTTTTACTGACTATACCATAAATAATCTTAAATTTTATTACAAAGTATCTTTCAACCGAATATAAAAAATAAACAATACTAAACATATTGCTATATTATTTTTGAGTTATATTTAACCCTCGTTTATCGGGTTAATTTGAGTTTTTTTTATAACAGTTAAAAAAATTATAAGAATACTCGAAAACGATTAATTACTGTATTAAATTGCAGATTTTTGCAGAAAAAATATTAATCTTACCTGGGGGCTCAATTGTCTAGCGCTGATTGATTGATCTTGATTATCCTTCTAATTTGGGAGGAGTATAAATAAAAGATGGCAGTTCTACCCATAGCAACGGGCTTATTAGAGGTGAAGTGATACAAGTGGTATTTTAGAAAACAAATAGGTGCGTTGTAATATTCTACACGTTTTAAAGTGATGTAACCTCACTTAATACACATTGCAATAGTGTTATCTACGTAAAATACAAATTTGCAATCCGCTAAAACATCAAGTAAAGTAGTGATTGAACTTAAAAGTCCAATAGAATACTTTTGCCATTTTACTAATGATGGTTGGTACACCTCAAATCAATATTTATACAAATTTAATCATCATCAGCTTAATTATGTATATACAGCTGTGTTTTGAAATAGTAAATCTCAACATCTTTGTTGTGTGTATAATTTAAGAAATAATTACAGTGCTGTATATTTTATCAAAGTCATGGAAACCAAACACCTCTTTTTGATTCATGAGGCATAATTCGACAACACACGTTTTAATACTAATTTACTGTGCGATGCTGAGCAAGCACGTAAGGCGCTGATGATGTGATTTTAAATATACATATTATGCCTAATAATCTGCGATATAATATCTATCATATATCAAGAACAATGGTGTACTTGATTTAGTGAGAGAAATAAGCAAATAGGTTTACTTCTCAAGCTCGTCCAAATAAATCTCAATAACTCATATAGTATGGTAATTCTATCAGCAACAATATTTGCCTAATTACCGATCCGGTGGAGTATGCCTGCTGCGTACGTGCTGAGACAACTAGCTCATGTCTTCGGATATCTGCTACCGAAGCTATCTTGTGCTAATTAATAAACACACACTGTTAAATAATCAACCCAAACATTCCACATTCAACCGGCCACGTTGTCGAGTGTCAACGTCGTTGGCTTAGAACGCGGAAGTCACGGGCTCGAATCACAAGTACGGACAGTTTTTGTAGATTGTTTGTTAAATCGGTTTATAGATTTCTGTTCAAAGGCGTAGATGTTTGTCTTGAATCCCTCCCACCCATCATATCCTAAAAAAACAGAGCGTAGCGAGAGCCATTACCTTATCTCTTGTCCTGTCCTAGCCATATTCTTTTTTCTCTACTCTCTAAGAGAAGTTGAGCAACTGAGTACCAAGCAGTTCTTTTGTTGAGATAAACACCATTAGGAGTCCATATGCGCCATATTGGTAGCGAAAATGGTAAAAAAAGTCAAACAACACTCATATTAAAAAAGCAAAATACTTATTTGTACTATTTTCTTTTGTTTAATAAGATCAGGCTCGGTTTAGCTTATGACAGTTTAATTGATAATGCTCGTCATAAACGAAACCGGTCTTCTTCTAATCAAATAAAAGTGGAATTAGTATTTTACTTTTTGAATACAATGCCTTTCCACCAAGAGTTGACAGTGAAAATCTTAAAAGTGATCAAATGACACAATCTACAAAAGTGTTACTTTACAGGAGAACCAAAAAAACGATTTTGAATATTTTGTAACTTTATTTGAAACCAAATGTTTATATTTTATAACTTATTTTATATTGCAGCGGTAGGCAAAGTGGTGGCCCGCAGATAAATGTGAAGCCATCTTTAATTTTTCTGTTTTTACATTTTTTGCTCTAATAATTGAGCTTTAATAACTTGGTTGAAATTAATGATTTTGTTTGCCGACGATTTAAATTTTGTTTGCCGACCCCCGAGTGTATTGTACGCATCTATTGAAATGGTGATGAATTTTTTAAATATAGCCTTAAAAATATTAAACAAAGGCAACTTTATATACTTAACGTTAAACTTTACTGGTGATTTAAGAAGAAACCAGAAAATATTGACACAACGTTTTTTGATTATCATGCAGCGAAAAATAACATTATCAACGAAACAAATAGAAACCTCTTTTTATACATACATATGTAATGTTCACTTTTAAGGTGTTCACTGTCAATACTTGGTGGAATGGCATTATAATAAAAATAATAAAACATTTTTAGTACTTTTTCCACATAAAATTTATTAGATCAGGACCGGTTTCGCTCATTATGAGCATTGTCAACTGATAAGAAAAAAAAAACAGTGATATTTATACAAAAGTTAAGTGATAAAAACAAGGTATGACAAACAATTGGTATTACAACCTAGCAAAAGAATTGAAGTAAAATACAAGGAAAATAAACTATAAATAAAAAGTTGAAGACCACTTAGCAATGAAACTTTTTTGTCATAATAGTTTTTCTTTTGCTAGGTTGTAATACCAATTGTTTGTCATACCTTGTTTTTATCACTTAACTTTTGTATAAATATCACTGTTTTATTGTTTTTCTTATCAGTTGACAATGCTCATCATGAGCGAAACCGGTCCTGATCTAATAAATTTTATGTGGAAAAAGTACTAAAAATGTTTTATTATTTTTATTATATGTAATGTTGTTCAACATTAAGCCTTCGATTTAGTTAGAGTTGTAAAATATAATGTGACGGAATACGAATAAGGGAGGAAAGGGTAGATTTATTATAGTTTTGTTTGTACAGTAAAATGCAGTAAATGTAATTCAGTTTTTCTGTTATTTGTTATAGATCTAACCAGATCATCTGCTCGATTCAACAGAAGATAAATTTGAATGTCAAAATTTAGTTAAGGTAAGAATTATTTTCTGATTTATTTTACTACATTTTTCTAATATTCAGTGATCTAGTTTGAAATTTTTTCATAATAAATCGTTCGAACCCAGTTGGTCTATATAGTGTATTATCAGTGGTGGATTAAGCACATGGGTGGCCCTAGGCGCAATAAAATTTGGAGGTCATTGTTTTCGGATAACATAAAAATTCCAAGTAAAAATAATAAAACTGTACAAAAATCTGAACAAAAAATATAAATGTCATATTACATAAGCCATTTTTGAGGCCCCTAAAATTCAGAGGCCTCAAGCGCGCGCCCAATATGCTTATATGGTTATCCGCCATTGTTTATTATTAGGTGACCAGCGGTACTACCGCACGCATACACGTATTTTGGACAGTCTTAAATATTCAAAACGTGATTTTGTTGAGTATTTTAGACCGCCTAAAAAAAACATTGCCTACGACGCTGAAATAATTGTTCAATAGTAAACTTCTCAAATAATATTGATGGCCCGAAAGAAAATGCCTTTAAATATTTTTTAATATTTTTGTGCGCATCTTGCAACTAAAACAGACAGAAATTTATTATTAAAAAGTTGTCTCGCATTATTTTAAATTGATTTTCTAATCGTGCCAATAAATACTTAATTGTGAAAGTATAATTATTTTACAAAAATTATTTTCATTTGTTATAAGATACTAAAACAGTACCGGCTTAATTTAAATTCCTACATAATAAATCACCCCTCACAAAAACACGGCACTGGTTATCATTATAATCGCATCTGTTAACAGTAAGTTCTATTCTCTTAAACTCATTTTAATATCAAGGAGATAATTACTATAGCAAAGTAATTTCATAAAAATCTGTTATTTCTTGCGTTTTGTGTATTTTATCGTTATGATACGATGTAGAAACATATTGTACGACACGATATGACAGGTTATTGCATATATTTCCGTTAACATATTTTAATTCTTGTTTTACATTTAAAAAAAACTGTGTGTTTTGCATGAATAGTGCATGTTTATTGACCAGTATATTCAGGGTGTATTGAACAGCAAAGATATTGGCGGGTAAAGAGAATCTTGGAGGAACCATATAGTTGACATATCGACTGTGGAAAGGAAAAAGGACGTAACCCACACATATCAAATTTTACAGGAGGCGCTTTACGTGTTTTGATGATTTTGTGACATATGCAAATTATGAATTATACACAACCTTGAAGTGCACGGATACTTCTAAACGGGTGTTTAATTGACATAACCTAATATTAATTAAAGAAATTGTCTCGCAAAAATCTTTATTGTAGTGTTTTTTCTTAGTTTTATTTTTTTACAAGGTCATCTTTTTCAAACTTAAAAGCTAAATTTAGATACTTATTCGGCATTTTCTGCCTTCATCCTTTTGATAGAATGTGTGTCAAGTTGTATACATTGTGATTATCGAAAAAAAGCTGTTTTGGAAAATTGAGGGTTACGTCTTTTTTCCTTTCCACAGTCGATATGTTCGTAATAAGGGACCGGATATGTAAAAAAAAACATCAAAATTATCTCTTATCAGGAAAACAGAAATAATAAAAAAATCATAATATTTTCGTTATTATTTGAATTACTTTTAAGCTCCATACTATACTCAGGAAAAGTCATGATCACAGTGATAACATCAAGAGAAATATAATATATACATCGTAATAAATCAAAATTAATAAAGTAAATGAATTTGATCACGAATCGAATCGATTTTTTTTTTCTAAAAGTAGGCGCTTATTTTTTTTGAATTTTTCCTCACTCCGTTCAAATTGTAACCGCATGATTCTTTGATATGTTTTTATTAAAAATACCACTTCTTTTTTATGTTGATTGTATTCAAAATTTTCCCGTCATAAAAATAATTTCAGATTAAATTATAGCATTCACCAATAATTAATTTATTACCTTGACGAAGTGCATGCTAAAATATAACGGAACATTTTATGAGTCTACCATTTTTTCTATCTTACATTGTGTTTTATTGTATCAATACTATTTATTATATTGCAGTAAAATATTTTTTTGATTGTAATAAATCATTTAATTGTAATTAATATTTGAATTTTTTCTCTATTCACGTCTTGTTTTCTCGAAATAATATGAAACGCATTGTGTTTTGTTTATTATTGTAGTATAAAAACTATAAAACCACCTTTGTATGCAATAAATTTCGGCTGTCAATTATTTGATTCTGGTAAACAATGATAATTAATTTTTTATCAAGTCATTCATATATATATTCTTATAATATGCTTTATATAATATTCTATTCTCAAAAATGCCTTTTAATTGTTATTTGAAAACGTATAAATATATCTACATTTTTATATGAAGCTATACATCATATAATATATATTATAAACATTCCCAGGTGGCTCATTGCATTATAAGATACTCATACTCCTTCTGTCAGCGAATGTAGAGAGAGAGCGTGTTTGTTTGACCGTACGTGTTAAGTGAAGTTTTACAGGTAAGTCATTTTTTAATGGATATCAAACGCACTCATTGTCTGTGAGACTGCTGTCAGATAGCACTGCCTTCTGGAAATATATGTATTTTTAAAATTATATTTTTGTGTAAAATTAGTAGTATTCTATCGTCAAATAATTAAGTCGTTGTTGATTTTATACTGTTCCTTATGAAGTTGATCCAATGGTTTATAGTAAATTCTCATAATACAAACTAGTGACCTTTTGAAAAAAAATGAAGGACCAAGCTTTTGACAGTATGAAATAAAATTATTCGAGTTTGTATTTTGAAAATATTTAATAAATAAAATGTGTAGCTGTCGGGTAGAACAATGGTTTATTCTATTGAAATGGATTTTCAAAAGAAATGACAAATATAACTTGGAATTATTCAATATTTAAATTTCGAAGAAATAGAATTAAGAATGCCATCGATTTATATCAGCCAGTGTTAACGTTATGTGGAAAATAAAAAATGAAGACGATTCAGAAGATATGAGTGAATCAAAATTATTTATGATCGAACAATAAAAGCCTGCTAAGAAAATTAAATTAGTGTAACACCGATTAAATTGAAACATGCATTTTTTGTGAGAACGAAAATAAATTATGTGCAGCTTTTGATATAAAATAAATGTGGCTTATGACTAGGGTATACAATCCCGGGATCCCGGATACCGAAATCTCGTCTAAATTGTGACAGTACTAATCCCGGGATCTCGGGACTGAGAAAATGAAACACGGAAAAGCTAAAAAAAGGTCCCGCACTGGTAATTTTTAGAAATCCGCAAATTTATTGTTTTTTGAAATTTTAAATGTAAAATCCCATGATTTCAAAATCTTGAAAAATTGTCAACCCCACAATCCCGGAATCATAAAAATGGTTCATATTGGGTGCCTGTAACATTGTTGTCTTATATGATAAAATGCGACCAATTTCTATAATGATTTCTCAGCGAATTTCCAGGAAACTTTATAGTTTTACCAAGCTTACAATATTGAATAACTAAATTTCTCACATTATTTAAAGATCGATGTAATCTATTCAAACATACTGATAAGTAATTTCTACAGACCTGTAATAAACGTTTTTACTAAGCAATTGAAAATAACATAATTATTGATCTAGAAATGGCCAGAACAGTGTTTAAAATACGCTCCCATTTTCCGTTCGGGATGAATTTTTGCGATGGATAGACAAACTGGCTAACTGTATTATTAAATTTGAATCGTTCAAACTATGTACATTCTCACAGATTTTGTCACTAACGACCCGGGTTTCGCCTTTCGGCATCTTCAGGCATTCATGTGCACGGATGAACTTGAACTGACGCTTAGTAAATGAAAGTTTCGTGTTTATATAAGAAATAAATGCATCACCGAGTCCAAAGCCATTGCTGGCGAAAAGGATAAGCTCATGGGAATGCCAACAGATTTGAGTAGTAAGTAGTTTCAAGAATTATATTATTTGTTTGTCGGCAAAGGTTTTATGATTATATGAATTTATGATTATATAGGGTATAGAAGTGGAGATGCCGGGAGGTTTAACAACAGTTCAAGTTGCAAGATGCCGAAAGGCGAAACCCGGGTCGTTAGTGACAAAATCTGTGAGAATTTACATAGTTTGAACGATTCAAATTTAATATTGAAATTCCACCGAGCACCTTCAGTCGAAATCTTAAATTATAACTGTCTTATGTTTAAAAAAAAAATATGCATCACCCGTTACTAGTAATGTAAATGAGTATGTATTAGATTTAAATTGTATATTATTTTCATGTTATCGCTGTACAACTATAATTTTATGTTGTCACTGCCTAATTTATTCATTAAATTTCGGACATGAGAAGGTAAATAGCGTTTGAATGCAGGACCTGGAAAGAGTATGATGAAACTTTTCTGGAGTATCGAATATTGCTGAGATTTTTCTTTCGGTACAGCGTAATTCATTTTTACTTGGCCAAAGCTATTGCTAGCAAGCTAAGTGTGGTCGGCTATAGAATATAATCGCATTTTACGTAAAATTCAGTATATTTATCGAATACTCATCTTTTGTTTGTTGTCTTCAAGAGTCGGCGGCGGTACTAGTAAGTCGCACGGCGTGGTTCGAACCGAGCTCGTTCAAATCTCTCTCGACGTTCAGTTGGTCGACTGCAGCCGTCGGCGAAGCGCGTGTTGTATTCGTGTCCGGGAAACGCTAAATCCAAATAATCACGAGCTCGACTTGTCAAAATCTACGTATTTTGTGCAATAACAGTGCGCATCTCAAGTCCTTTGTAATACCAAAACGGCAAAACGTCGGAGAATTATTTATTTTTTTAACCCTCAAGAATTTCATAGAATTTTTTGACTTGTCCATGTGAATATTTGTCATTATATTGTTTACTGTTAACAATTTTGCGAACACAAATTTTTCGTATTATTTCTACACGCTTTATCTTCTTATTTAAGAACCGGTTTCGCACAGATTTGATCAATTATCATAGACACCATGACAGTTTAAATGCTGCGTGAAATTATTTATTATAACTTTGCTGTCGCAGTAAGCGAACAGATCCTGGTTCTATAATAAATATCAAATGAGAAATTAAATTTCAATAAATCTTAAATCACGTTTTATTTTACATGATTTGATTTAAAATCATTAAATCGTCAAAAGCATATAAATATATTTCCAATATGATTTATCTCATTGCCTTATTGTGTTCGTTTTATTTCAATCTTCGATGTATTATATCATTACATAAGTATGTGTAACAAACGCAGCTAATATCCTAGACTACGATTCATTATTCATAAGATAAAAACGATAATTGACATATTATGTTTTCCTGTAAAGGTTTAGTTATTAACTGTGATCAAATTCACAGAGTGATATAATTGTAGATACAAAGTTGCTTAGAGTAATGATCAATGTATATTTTAAAATGCACTTAATCCGAGACTTTCACTTTCACAGGAATAATATTTTAAGGATAATATGACAATGTTATTAGTTAGTAAACTTTTTAACGATCGTATGACACGATAATAATAAATTTGAACTTATAATATGTATTATATATTAACGTTTTATATATAAATATATATTACTGTCGGTTTATAGTAAAATATGTATCAATGCTTCAGAGAAATATTTAATAGAAAAATGAAGAATATAGGAAAAAAGATTACTCAATGCTTTTTTAATGTTTTCATACTACAATTTTATATCATTTGATAATTGATTACTCTAATTTTTTTTATATTCTACGCACGATAAATTTTCGCAGTGCGATAGTATGTTTATAATCAGCTATTATTTCGAGTTATCATACAATTATTGTGATCACTAGCTAAGCGAAACCGGTCATTTCAATAAAACTTCAAGAACATGTAAGATTTCCATTTAGGTATAAAATTTATATTTTAACGTATTTCCACGAAGCAATAACGGTAAACAATATCAAAATTATTCACTCAAATAAATTCAGTGAAATTCAAGAAACAATATATTCTATAAAAGTGTTTTATCTCATAAAAAGTTAAACATCAAGAATTATACAATAATTTTTTTATTGATATTTATTTTCATCAACTGTCATCAAAATATGTGTTAACGTTTTTGAATTGTGGGCACACTTATTTGAGATTCTTTATATTATCAAATTTACTACGGGGAATTACATACTTATCTATTATTTTTTTACCCAAATATTACCAAATAAACGTCAATTCCATTAATAGTGTTTTTATTTCGTTTTGTTTTGTAGTGGTTCAGAAATATTTGAAATAGTGTTTTATATTTTGAAATCTTGTCGCGTGCGATAAAACCTAAATCATAACTGTGGTAAACAGACATTCTTAGTTTCCTCTGTTGACGACAAAGGCGTATCAACTGTCTTCGGCCAATAATGCCCTGCGAAGAACCTGAACGAGTCGTCCAACAATCATACGCTGGGCTTCAACAATTAACTTTTATGGCCCATCTGTGTACCATGCTGACACAATAGATACCATTATTCCGAGCTTATATTGATTGTACCTGTTCGTACTTGCAGCGCTGTTTCCAGTCAGATTATCAGGTGAGTAAATTATCATTGACGCGAGCCGATGTATTTATTTTTATGTGCGTGTGTGTAGGGGAAGACGTGGTTAGTTGGAACACTCGAATATTTTTATTTTATTTTCGATTGAGTCCCCGTATACTATCGCATAAACAACACAAGGAACATTTTTAAAACGTTTACAATGTAATAAGACCTACTAAAATTTACGAATGCTATATTTTTACACTAGTTATTCGTCGTAGCACAACATAAACAACATAATGAAACGGATTTCCCAATTACAAGAAATTCAACAACAAAAGACAATAATATCAAAAAAAGGGTTCATAAGACATAATTTATTAAGGGTTTATGTGCGGCCCATTATGTTTTCTTCCTAACTTTTTATATTGTTTTCAATACTTGGTATACGTTTGCGATAGTTGGTCCGTAAGCCGACACGTGTGGTGTTTTTTGAGTACGTATGTAGTCTGTACTAATATTTTTGTTTTCAAAAGGTGTGTTGCAAATAGCCCGTCTCTCCCTTATGTAGTTTTTCTTACCTGTGGTTCTTAAAGTTTTGTAAATTTTTCTTAACTCTTGCGGCTCGGAGACTAGAAAAATACTTGTCAGCCGATGGGGGTCTTTTTTGACCCCAGTGGTTTCCTCATTATTGGCCTTATTCTTATGAATTTCAAAAAAAATAAATAATCCAAGGGCTTAAAATATCTCTTTGCATCATTCCTCATACATTTTTTTTAATAAAAATCTGTGTTTTATTAATAAAATCATATTTTAAGTTGCGCGTAAAAAAGGCGTCATGCCAGCACACATATGAATTGACTACTGACTGAGTGTTCTCAGCGTTCTAAGTAATCTAACGAACAATCGTTATCGCGGGCGCTAATCACCTGATAAGCGTTATCGCGTTTTTATATAAACTACAAAAGGTCCAAAAAACTATGATATAAGAATACCTTAATTATAAACATTGCATCACCCATATTAAAATAAATATTTAAGAAAATGTTGGTGTTGGGGGTCGCATTTCTTGAGCTTAGAAACGGAAAAGTTAATAAGACATGACAGAGTAATAATTTTATATTTTTTTCAGTTATATTTTTTTTTGAGCGGACTTGGGATTTTATAACCTTAGATAATAAAATACGGGCATAAGCGATTCACTTTGCGGTAAACACTTGACATAATGTAAGTTATTTCTGTTCACACATACACGAAAAATAATATTTTTAATAATTATTAAAGTGATTTATTGAGTTAAGTTTAAGATAGATATTAATCATGTTTACCCTTTATAACAAACCAAACATTCGAGATCTTTGCCATGTATGTAATTGATTTATATAAAGTGTAGAACATATCTTGCATATTAAATTTATTAAAACATATTCGTTATTTGCAAAATTGTCAATATAATGAAATATAAAAACTTTTATTAAAGTGGGAATTTTAATATTGGTTTATCCGACACCAGTATCCCGGTATTTAAGCTTTTTTTAAATATCTAAAAACTTGCACTCCTTTATTGAAAATTAACCAAAAATGAATTTAAAGAAAACCTTCCCATGTTTGCTGAAAATTATTCGCGATAAATTTAAATATTTTTAATCTACTAAGTCATATTGACAAGTTCCAGAATGTATAAAACGTAAGTTACATATCGACTGTGGAAAGGAAGGACGTAACCCACAGTTTTTCCAAAACAGTTTTTTTTCGATAATCACAATGTATCCAACTTGATACACGTTCTTTCAAAAGAATGTTAACTGCGAATGCCGAATTAGTATCTAAATTTAGCTTTTAAGTTTGAAAAAAGATCATCTTGTGAAAATTGATACCAAGAAAAAAGACTGAAAAAAAAGTTTTTCCTAGAGAATTTCTTAAATTAATATTAGATTATGTCAATTAAACATCAGTTTAGAAGTCTCCGTGCACTTCAAGGTTGTGTTTATATCATAATTTGCATATGGCCGAAAATCATTTAAACACGTTTTTGTGTGGGTTACGTCCTTTTTCCTTTCCACAGTTGATAATATATACTATAACAATCTCCATAAAAAAATGTTTTATTTAAACGTTTTTTGAAATACCAGTATTTATTTTTAAATAAGGAAATATTGGTATTGAAATACTGACGACTAAGTAACAAGACAGTAATGACAGAAAGTTTCCAAATATTAATTATTTAGTATGATGATACAGTGAAAAATTTGTATTATTTAACGCGAGACAAAACGAAATAAAATTGATGTTTTGTATTAAAAAAATTGGTATATGTAATCGATTATATAAATTAATGTACACGGAGTAGAATTAAACATTGTGGTAAAAATTGGATACGAAAAAACAGTTGTGTGTTCACTGTAAAGCTGTTATTATTTTTGTATCCAACTCGCTCTTTTCTGTCTTCGCTTGCACGTGTTTTGATTTGTTCCACTGGCTTCGCCCATAATTAACCGTGAATTATTACTCAAAAAGAATGAATTGAAATCTCATTCAACACTGACAAACTAGATTTACCTAACTGCCTTCAAGATTATCGCTTTATTGTCTCGAAAAAATCGTTTTTTTTTTAAAGAGTGTTATTATTATTTTACTCTACCATCCAGCACGCTAACGACCCGAAGATTTACCTATATTATAGCTTTAAACTCAGCGGTGGGCTGCCAATACGTTACCAAAGGGGCTTGCTTAATCTCAAAGCGATTCTCGGCAATTTTGGGGAAGTGTGAATTTTGAAGATTTGTAGTCCCAGTTTTTTCAACCCTGTTATACTTATACACTATCTCAGAAATCAATCATACGGTGCCGAAATGACACTAATAATTATGAATATGGCAAAAATACTAATATTATCAAATCAATAGGGTTTGTCAATTTCTTTTGATAGCTATTTCGGAAACACGTCATCGTAAGAACGATACCGGTTCTCTCAAACATCTCGTTAAACGGGTCTTTTATCGTTTTCATTTAATAACGTATTATAAAGTTACGTGCGTCATGTTAAATTTATTTAAATATAAAATGACTAATCTACTCGGTTATAATAACACTGTTTGAAATATCAATGACTTATTATATACCTTAATTTTATTCTGTAAGTATTCTCACGTTATAATTAATAGTGAAACTATAATATATTATATTCTCTCAATGATATATGCAAAATAATTTTATTATTTATATACCCTCCCACCCATCCTATCCTTAAAAACGTGGCGTAGCATGAGCGATTAGCTAATCACTAATCCTTGCCTAGCCATATCCTTCTATCCAGTAGTGTAGTTGTAAATAAATAGGTACCAGCTCGGTCATTGATTTCTTCCCTATTTTTTTTGTTGTTTTTTTTTTAATTTACGTCCGAAGTTAAAAAACCACAATTTTTGACAATTAAATTTATAAAAAAAACGATTTTAAATATATGCATGTACTTGAAAATTAAATAACAGGTGGCAGGGCTCCTTCCTCATTTTCAGGTGCCAGGTCGCCGACCTGGCCCCACTACACCACTGCTTCTATCCCTACTCTCAAAGAGAGGTTAAGTAACTGAGTAACAAGTAATTTTCGTAGAAACTCTTTTGTTCAGATAAACTCCATTAGGAGTGAATATATCCCACATTGGAAAGGACATGGTAAAAAATGCAATAATAAATGTTTCGGCGTAAGTTATTTAATCTAATGTGGAATGAGCTTTCAAGATTATCACATTTGGGATCGTATTTATCTGGTCAGAATTTAAATAAACTTCTGGACAGTATTCAATAGGCAATGTTCAATATGTATTTATACTATTCATTTGTTTTTCAACATCAATGACAGTTCTGTGTTGACAAATAAACCTAACCTAAATACATTTTTACCAAAACGTTTATTACTTAATTTAAATGAAATACAGATCTTTATAATTTAATACTGGTACAATTACAATATAGTGATAAAACATTAGATTTATACTGACATTATAATATACAGTAATGGCTTTCGTTCTGTGTATTATCTATTTCGAACCTGTTATTATTATAACTATTGAATGATAACATAAAAAAATCTCATCACTGCAATATTATTCACCGTTTCAGAAAGTCATTTGATTGCAAATGCAGCGCATCGGTAGCAAAAAATATACTTTACGCAGATGTTTCTTACATAAATAGTATTGAATTTATATGTATTTTATTTGTATGCGCTGAGTAAAAAATCCATAAAATATTATATTGCGTCTGTTAATATAATTAATCTCCTTCAGAGTTAGACTTTCCTATTTGCCGGTGCAATAATAAAATATGGAAAAAAAACTCGAATAGAATTGCATTGCAGTTTTTTTTTGCGATCGGCGCTCTGTCTATTGGTTTGTTAAGCAGCAATAACGATACTGATTTATTATCCAACTCTTTCATGTGACGGCCGATTTTTCAAAATTCACAATCTCCTTGTGTGGCGTCATTTTTCAAAATGGCACGTTCGGGTACTAACCCGTTCTCATTATGTTCAATATAACCCAGTATTAATTAGCCAGACATGATAAGTTCTAATTACTGGCCGCAATTAGTCATCTTGCTTGGTTGTGATGACTATAAATATTAAGCAACACATTTTTTCGATGAAATCGGCGGTATCTTTGTAAAAATTCATTTTTTATATTAAAAGCGATAATTTGTGTTGCAATACTTTGAAATGTGATTCACATCTTTAGATTAAATTAATCGTTCAAATGATTTCTATCATAACTAAACACAGTTCTTCGTTATTTTTTAAAAGGCTTATAACACAATGTATACGAAATTTCATCTCTATATTACCCTAATGAGACCTATTCTGGATCACCAGTCAGAGGCTTGGTCGCTGAACTTCAAGAATCTGCAAGCGCTGTGTTGCAAGTTTTTTACGAAAGATATTCAGCCATGCTAAGAATATGCAATTTTATGGTAGGGCATCCAATTCCGGTATTCGGGATCCCGTTCAATTTTCTGATCCCGAAATTCTTGATTGATACGGCTGCGATCCCGGGATTTTGGGATTGAGAAATTTTTAGCAAATCCCGAAAATTGACACGAAATTGGCAAATTGAGAATTTCATATACCTCGGTGGGCTAAAAAATAAACGAGGCTTGGAGATAATCCGGAGAAAAAGTATAGCGAATTGTGGATTTCAAATTCCTCGGTGAGAAAATCCCAATCCCGGGATTGGAAAAAGGCTTCGGGATTGGATACCCTAGGTACAACTTTGTCCTTCATACGCTAATGGTGAGCCAGTCATTATCGTAATTGTCAACGGTTGGGCTAGAGCGTAACTTTATCACATTAATTAAATTCTTCAAAACGTGTTAATTTTTTTATTCCTGAAAGAAGATTAAGTATTGAAAAATAACTATAGTTGTGGTGTAACAGTACTTTCGAGTGCTGGAGGGCAACTATTGGCGTCGGAAGACGTAACCGATTGGAGTCACTTACAGCGCCAGAAAATCAGAAACTATAGTCACCAAATTTAACGAATTCTTACATTCTAATGTTAAACGATTTCGGATATCTGCCGGAGTTGTTTTAGTATTAATAATTTCTTATCAAATACTTATTATTCATTAAATACGTGGAAAAATGTGACAATGAACAAGTTTTCTAGAAAGTTCGTATTTGTATACACACATACTTACCGTTATCGTATTGATGATCGCTTGCAGTGGGTGGCATATTTTTAAAAATCAAAAGTTGTAACTAAATACATTCACATTGATTAAGATTTTGAATTTCGATAATAACGTCGCTAAGCGATCATAAGATATCGGATTCTATTCCAGCTTTATAGTGGAAATATTGTATTGGAAATTAAAGGCAAGATTGTGTTGACATATCTTTTCTCATGAGTCTGGTGTGTGATTTTTTAGTTGTACTCGTTGTTGATAATGTTACTATGAATAATTATGTTATGAAAAAATATATTAATTTCACGGTTGCAATATATAATATTGCTCTCTAAAATATAATATTACATGCTGCAACACCTATGCTATAACCAGAGCTGTGGTGTCGGGTAAAAAGAAAAAGATTCCGAAAGATTTTTACTGACATATCCGTTAACCATTAGATCATTCGAGTTACTAGAATAATTATAGTATATTACACCAATCAATATGATGAATAGATTAATAATTTCGCAATATTCTGGATGCACATCAAGATGTACGAGTGTTCGGCTGTGTTATGTCGTTCATGATTAGGAAATTCAAAGATAATTTTGCACTATCTTTTGATTTTACGATTGTAACATGAAAAGTTGTCATCTGTCACATTATTACTATACTAGTTTGAGTTCTTATAAAGATATCATGTGATGACGACCGCTCGATGTGATGTCCCGTTGTACTGCAGGGAGTCAATCGAATAGTTAAATTGAAAGTGGACAGTTGAAAATATCACAGTTGACCTAAAAATGTCAGCCATAATGACGTACAAAATTTTGCTACGGCTTACCGTTTTGGAAGAGTTCTCATGATGGACAGACAAACACAGTTTTTACTTTATATTGTACACTTAGTTTGCTTTCTTACTAAAATATAGATAATTTGCCTAAAAGCCAATAAATACGATGTTGATTATTGTTTTAACGAAGAGCACTTCATCGCCGAATTCAAGTGTATGGAGAGGCAGGCACACGTGTTTTATTTAAAAAATATAATGTTGGCACCTAGGTGATTTGGCAAGCGGCCACACAAATTTTAGTACCGTCGGTGTGAAAACGCAAACTGTCATGGAAATCATGTTTTAAAATTCCACACGTATATAACTCATAAAACATAATGAAATTAAATCACTTATCGCAGTTATCTTGTTGATTCAGAATGTAATGATTTAATTAAAAGATACTCACATTTGACATTCAAAATTTTCGAGTCCTTTAAACTCAATACTGAAAGCATAGTAATATTGAAGTACATAGTTGTTTTTTTCTGTCAACAGATGGTATTTTTTATACAATAAATTAAATACTATGTTCAAGCCATTTTTCCCATACAATTTGGCCCTGCAGGCGATTTCATATCATTTGAACGAAGCACCCAATATTTTTTTGCAATACTTACTGTAGATATCTTGAATTTTCTTCGTAGTTTTTGTCACCAAAGACCTAGGCTTAATAGACTATACGCTATTTTTTTACTGGGTAATATCTATATTTTTAATGTTTCAATATTTATAGATGTAACGACGAATTGTGGCAAAATATATCACAATCACAAATTACTTACTGTTTCTTAAAATAATTATACATCATCTAAAAGCACATCAATTCTGGAACATGTCAATATTGATTCAACTCTTGGGAGATTTAAATTATTGTCATTCATCTCGAATAATTTGATTAAAATATGGTAATTTTTCTGTACATTCAAAATTCAATTTTGATTAATTCCCAATACCGAAATAACGGTATTTTTACATTTTTGAAACCGATATTTCGGTATTAAAAAAACTAGGGCTGTGGTAAAAAAATGACGACTCAGATTTGATTTCTTTTATCATTTCAGTTTAACTTACATATCTGCAAAATATCAGATCATTCTAGTAACTAGAATAATTCCAGTTGATTTCACTTTGACTAATAAATTTTCAGCATATTATATTTATATTATTTTTCTTCGATTGTTCCGACTCCGCCTCCGGCATAAACACCTGACTCCACGACTCACGTCTCCGACTCCGACTCCACAGTTCTGGAAGTAACACGACGAATTCTGGGATCACATTTTTGCTAATACTGGTATTTTTATTCAAAGTATCCATACTATAACATAGTACAAATATTAATGATGTTAGTGATGTTTATCTGACGACAACTTATGTGTTAACTTTACACCATAATTGTATTATTTTCATAAGTATAAGATTCATAAAATTAATCAGTAGTGATATAGTTGTTATTAACTGTTAAAAGCTCTAATTGATTGATTTAATTGAAACTTTAAATGTTTTCATTACTGTTTTGTCTATCACAAATTAAAATCCATATTTTGGTAGCTTATTTTTTTCTCTATCTTCGTTCGATTTCAAACGTAGACAACTGTGACAAGTACGCTGGATGATGGTGGAACGACATTTCTTCGATAACAACGTAATTTTTTGTTTATATTATGAACTTATTGACGCAATCTGAAATATGTAAGAAACGTATTTATTTTATATTCTCGCTTAATTAGTGGAAGTAGCCGTCTCTGCAAGCTTATAAAACGCACTATCATCCATTTTTGACTCCACGTCTTGATGAATGTCTCCTGTTTTATTATTGATATGCTATCTTTAATATGGAACACTGAATCAAACCTCCAACAATGTACCAGAATTGAGAGCCGTTTTATCTCATATCATAATCGCGTACTGCTTCATAATGATTCTCATCTGAACCGTGTGAACAAGTTAAATATCTGATGCTTTTCTACAAACAAACTTTAATAATACCTTCCGCTATTTTATGTCACCTCCATTGTAATATTTTTTTTTTTGAATGTGCCAAAACAGTTATAATAGATTCATTTGGTCATAGTTATTTTTGAATAGGTACCTTTTTAAAATTGAATCTTTAGTGAACAAAATTAAGTATTATGCTGACAACTATAAAGCGAGTCAAATTTGTACTCGCTAAAAAAATATTTTATTTTTTTACTTTAAAATTAAGAATATTATATGTTTTCATGTAAAAAAATCATGCCACTCCACACCCACTGTAGGCAAAAATGCGTGCTGGGCACACGGGCGGCTAATTTTCCGATATTCCGAAAAATATTCTTTAATTGTTAAGGAGCTATGTTTTTATTTAAATGTATATTTCACAGAACAATGAAGTGGGATATTATGCGTTAGCCTGTAGGTATAGAAGCCATTATACTTAATCAAAACAAACCGCTACCATTTAATGAATATTTTTTTTTATTTTAACTGCCATTTTATCTACATTCTTTTTTAAGAAATAATCGTTGATATTTAAATAACCTGACTAAAGAATGATAAATGATTAAAAGTCGTAACAGTGTTTGTGAAAAAAAGTTATTCTAATTTAAATTGTTGTACACGGGAGACCAATTTTCTAGATGCGTCCCTGGCGATATACACCTCGAGTCTAAGAAAATTTACCGCTCACAATTAACCGCTAGCAGTTTCAATTGACCGAATAAATAATTTATTACCTGAAAATTATTTCCGTACTATTCCCTCATTGTTTATAGAATTCTAAAAATACGCGTAACTACATAAGACATAAACTTTGACCAGACACATCTTTTTGCTTCTAAACTGCAAAATATGCTAGCGATCATTTGTAGGTTACAATTTTTTTATTCGATAATTGATGCGACAGTAAACTGGTAGCGATTAATTGCTGGCGGTAAATTTTCCTAGAGTCAAGATACATATCACCAGGGCCGCACCTAGAGAGTTGGCCTCCCGTGTGAAAAGAAAGATAGAAAACGGGTATAGGCAAAAATCAATATGTACACCTTTCAATATTTGCAACAAACAGTGTTTTTATGTCTCATGCATAAATGGTTTGGTTTAATTGGAGATTGTTATTTGTATTATATCTTCAAATAAAAACAAAATATTAGCGTTTATTAGCTGATAAACCGTGCAATTAAAATAATTATAAGCAAAATAAAATTTCGTATACCAGATATCAGAATCAACCGAATTAAAAATATTTCGATCCATGAATATATCTTTAATATTTTTTTTCGTAAGCATTGAGTTTTCAAATATATAAATTTTCTCACTTAGTGAATTGCTCGGTTTTGACAAAATATAGTTATATCGCTTTTTGTAACTGGACGCGTCATATGCTCAAATCATAATAACTGCATCTTACATATTGACTGAAGATGTAGAAAATTCATACAGAAGAATAAAACGCTTTTATCTAAAATTTAACAAAGTCTTCTCAATATATCGTCCATTATTTATTACTACTACAATCAAGAAACATTTCGTCTTGCTCTTGTAATTTTTTTGAGACATTTAGAATGTGTGGTGATTTAACCCAAATTAAATTAACGCCTAATTGTTTAATTGAAGAGCTACCTAACTCGACAATAATTAAATGTTTATTTGTATCAATAAAAACACGATTTCAATGCAAGGTCAATTATTGTTTTTTTTTGCTGCCGGGACTAGGGTATCCAATCCCGAAGCCTTTTTCCAATCCCGGGATTTCGGGATTGATTTATTTTGAATCCCGGGATTGAGATTTTCTCACCGAGGAATTTGAAATCCTCAATTTGCTATACTTTTTCCCGGAATCACACGGAAACTCGTTTTTTTTTTTTTAGCTCACCGAAGAATTTGAAATCTCCGATTTGGTATACTTTTTCCCGGAATCTCACAGAAACTCGTTTTTTTTTTTAGCTCACCGAGGAATTTGAAATCTTCAATTTGCCAATTTCGTATAAATTTCGAGAATTTGCTCAAAATTTCTCAATCCCGAAATTCCGGGATCGCCGCCGTCTCAATCTCGGAATTTCGGGATCAGAAAATTGAACGGGATCCCGGGATTGGATGCCCTAGCCGGGACCAAATCAGCTATGTTTTAGGAGTCTTAATTACTAATTATCATCTTGTATTCAATTCGATGAAAAATATACACCTATATTTTATCTACATACATTTAAATGTAGTTTTTGGCTAATCATATTTCAGTAGAACGTATTACATGGATTGAAAATGAGAACAGCATTTTTTCGATCCTTTAATAACTGGGCGTAGCGAAAGCGATTAGTTAACCAATAGTCCTGTCATATCCTTATCCTTCTATACCTACTACTCTATTTGAAAAAAAGAGGTTGAGCGACTGACTATCAAAAAACACTTCTCGTAGAAACACTTCTGTTGATATACCTACATAAGTAGTCCATATGCTCCACATTGGTAGCGGACATGGATTAAAAATATCCCATTAATACTTTCGATGGTTTCGGCGGTAACTTTGTGGAAATTCATTTTAATAGAAAATTTAAATTAACTTTGATTATTCCACGTATTGTGTTACTAACTGTGACACGTGTTTCGCCTCTTTCAGAGGCATCTTCAGACTTACTATCGCAAAGTTTGCTTAAGTAATGAAGCAATTGATTCTAACATTTTAAAATTATAAAATTACAAAATGGAGGTTTGGGTTTTTTTCCTTTTAAGAGGAGCAAGGAGGGGGGTGTAGAATCGAAATAAAGCAAACAGATAATGATACTAATTATACTAATGAGTTGTAAACAATCAGAATGGGATTTTTCCTTTTTAATTTTTCCTTTTCCCCTCCTTGCTCCTCTTAAAAGGAAAAATACTCAAACCTCCATTTTGTAATTTTATAATTTTAAAATGTTAGAATCAATTGCTTCATTACTTAAGCAAACTTTGCGATAGTAAGTCTGAAGATGCCTCTGAAAGAGGCGAAACACGTGTCACAGTTAGTAACACAATACGTGGAATAATCAAAGTTAATTTAAATTTTCTATATCCCATTAAGTTAGTTAAAATGCAAGACTGGGAACGAAAATAGTTCCGAAACACTTAAATCCCGATATTTTCTAGTAAATGAATACAAAAAAAATCGTAAGGTGAACAAAATTTGTTTTCATACTTTTTTTTTACTATTTACCCTCGAAATGTAGAGCAATGGACTCGCAATAGAGTTTATCTCAACAGAAAAGTTTCTGCAAGAACTGCTTGTTACTCAATTGCTAAACCTCTCTTAGAGATTAGGGAATAGGGATAGAAGGATATTTCTAGGGCAGGAGTAGTTGTTAGCTAGTTAGCTAATTGCTCTCGCTACACCCTGTTTTTAGGATAGTTCAGATGGGAGAGGGAATTCAAGACATCACATACGTACGTGCCTTCGAACAGAAGTACTTGAGGAGCAAACATTCAAAAAGTGTTTTGTCACAAATTTTTAAAAATGGCGTTTTATATCAATTCTGATAGCCCATAATAAAACCTATGAATGGAAATCAAAATAAGTGTTCAAAAAGGTTTTTTTTCATATTAAAATGAAATCATAAAGTTGACACATTCATACAAACCGTCACTTTTGCAACACTTAAATCATCATTTTCCAAGCTTTGTATTTGTGTGACAAAACACTTTTTGAATGTTTTCTCCTCTGTCTTATAAAAACATTCTACACAGAGATTAAGAAATGGACGACAGATAAATATCTAAGTGAGATACTATTGTATTATCAAATAGATTTTTGTTCCGAAGCATATCGTCGATGCCAACCAACGAATAATTTTATTAAAACTTCCTATGTGAAAGTATAACAAATGAATAAAAAAAATACCCAATTCATGTCGTTTATTCAACTACTTAATTTCACATCATTCGAAATGCGTTTCGTGCATTCGCAATATACAGAACGATATTGTGTATATTTATTTCACAATGCTCGTGTATTATAATTTGAAAATATTTATTATTGCCGGTAAGTATGGGCCCGCTGGAGAGTTGTGATACAAACGGGATCTTGATAAAGTGGGCTTTTGTTATTATTTGAAAGAGATTTATTTTTGAAAAGCCGGAGATAACGTATTTATAGAAACGTCTTCATTATGCATCTCGGGAGATTTATATTCGTCTACATTATACATTATATTGCCGGCTTATACTGCGCTCACAATATTATGTTACAGTGGTGATGAATAATTTTAATTCTAATATAAAAAAAAAACAAATAAAATTACAGCTAATGCGCCAAACATTTTATAGTTGAAAGTTTATAAGAAATTAGCTCGATGATGAGAACTTTCTGTAATTCACTCTAGATCACGGGCTCCCAACCTGGGGGTCGCGACGGGTTTTCTGGGGGGTCGCCAACTTTTTTCGATTTTGGATTTGAACAACAAAAGGAGTTTCGGAGACAATCCGGGAAAAAGTATAGCTAATCGAGGATTTAAAATTCCTCGGTGGGCTAAAAAAAACGGCTCGCCAAAACTTTCGAATTATTCACGATTTCACGTAGAGTTCCCAATCCCACATAGCTTTTATAAAAAGGAGTCGCCACCCGAAAAAGGTTGGGAACATATGCTCTAGATCAACTCGAGGAGAATTGATTCTCCGCAGACGCTCTTGTCTTAGATCGCAAATCTAATTTTTATATTGACGTTAACGGGAATTGAACTCATTTGGTCCGTAAAGCCAAGCTGTTAATTTATGTGGAATTTGTTTACAAGAGTGTTTTATCTTATAATGAAGTATTGAAGCTTATTGATTGTTTTGTACAATATATTATATAATTTATGTATACTTGAATTGGCCAGGTGTTTCGTGAAATAGCATAGAGATAAAATTTGGAAAATATTGCCGTCATATTGTCATTTATTTATTTCCAAGTAACGTCTCAGTGATATGGACCAATTTATTTATTTATACATCGTTACAATAGAAGACGTAGGCCGAGACATTTCTACTTAGTCAGAATTTAAAAAGTCAGCTCAGAACTATTTTTTTAATGTTTAAATTGGGTACATTTAAAAACTATGAAATATCGATTTTTGATTAAATATTGGGGGAATCAGTGATTGCCCTTTTATCTCAGACGATAAATTAGTTTTTTATTACTTACTCTCGTATCTGATTGATTCTACGACGTAGGACTTAACGAATCGGAAATCCAAATTGTGTTCTGTCATATTTTACAACTCAAAGACAAGCGCTGATAAATCGTGCATTGGTCAAACATAATAAAATGTGAATATAATGCAATTGATTGAGGTATATACCACGAAATATCTTTTTATGAATGCGATTTTAAACAATACCATTGGAAGTGATTTGAAGTATGCATAATCCTACCACTAAGAATTAACCTTCGAGACTAGGGTATCCAAATACCCGGCATTATATATACGTTATCCGGTTCTCGGGATTTTTTTTCAACTATCATTTACTGACCCAGAGCTAAAATTTATAAAATACAAGTATATGTTATATATAATAACATATATGATTGCAGTATTTTGCCTCAAAAGAATTTAATTATGATAGTGATTTAAGTGGAACGGCGTTCCGGCACCCTTTTTCTCGACATTTTAAATGCTTCAAATAAATATTAGCAATCATTTTTTTTTTGATTTTTTATGCCTAAAGACGTTTAAAAATATTTTTTCAAATCATGATCTCCCGAAAAAGTAATGCAGAATTTAGTCAGCTTTTATTATACATTCATACCTTATAAAATTTTGAAGTGGTATCTATCAAATGGAGAATTTAAAAAAAAGCCTTAATGTAATTGATTTTTTGTTTTGTTTCAAAAATAAATAGTGTGTTTTGTTTGAGATATGATTTTTATTGAAAAAATAGAAGTTCCCTGCTAAAGCACACCACTGGCTCTCTGTTCATTTTCTGCAAATAAACATTATTACAATATGAAAATAAGGAATGCTCAACTGAGATTATTTGATAATCCTTTTAAGCTAGATTCTATCAATTAAACGATTTTTGTGTATAAGAAATTTAATAATATCTTTCAATTATAGGTGTCTCTGTAGACCGTGACACTTAACCCTTAAGTAGAATAAATATATAGCAGGCGATTAAAAAGGGTTTAAATTAGGCATTCACCGGTAAATAACAGATTCACCTAATCTTTGAATGGGTTTTGCGATATTTGTATATCCAGAGAATGTTGCATTTAGAAAAAATATATATTTAATATTATATTGAAATTAAAATAACCGAGAACCCCTTAAAAAAATAGCCGGTTTTAAAAACATGTTGTTACCAGGGTACCCGTTTCCAGTTCTACCCGTGTCGTAAGCCCTAGTCGAAACCATACAATAAATGCTGAACATAGAACGTGTATAAAAATGATTGCCACTTTAAATAGCTCTTAAGTTAACGAGGCTATAATTATTATTTATCATGAAATATTTGTGTTTTTTTCCCCAGCATAATTAAGACAGTTCCCAGAAATTAATTCATTGTCTTGGTTGTAGCATTTTTAAAGAGTGGTATAATAATTGGTGACGATTTTTGGGTTATATCATCAGAATATTAAATGTTTTTTTACAAGCCTACAGATAATAATCAAATGACATATCACACACGCCCGCATTGTTCGGTAGAATTTTTGTGACCGTATACCGCGCGTGGGATGTGCCGGAATTGCTCCCTATTATGTATGATGCTATTCACGAATAGTGAGTACCAGATACAGTAGTTTTTTTTTAATTCCTTATAGAATTTCCGAATTAGCATATGTTTCTTGAAATTCTAAAAGATAAAGCATACATTTTCTGCTGTGCTTGAATTTGCAATATACATACTTAGAATTCTAAATGTATTATGAACTTTACAAACATCACAGAAAAAATATTTAATCACTGCTAAATAATACAGTTGTCGCCTGATGTGTCACATTGGGAGCGGACATGGATTACAAAAAAAAATAAAAATATAGTAGACAAAAAATTAAGCTCATTATAAATTGGCAATGAAGTAAACCGAGTAAATAGCTGGTATGACATGATGGCCAATATAGGCAAAATTTTTAACAACATCATCAGTCGATAATATTCGCGATGAACGAAACCGATCCTGATCGTTGATAACTAATGTGCAATTAGTATAAAAATTTTCTATTTTTCATAAAGTTAGTTAGTTTTGCAATGGGCGTACAATAATATCTTCTTGAAAACTATTTCGGCATCATGGCATTGTCAGATTTTTTTTTGGTTTTTCAAGCTTAAATGTTTTATTTGTTTAAATATATTTTAATCTAACATTTTTTGACGAAGTTCTGAAAAACGGCTACTTCATTATAGCATTATATTATTTTTAATATATCTACCGTCATTTTTTAAATTTAATATATTTTTTTTTAAATAACTGACGTATGTTTCTAAGCCTCCAAGTAAAATAACCTTTAACAAACAATACTAGTCACATTCATAAATATAAAAATGCAAATGAACTCATTTCAAAATCATGAAATTATTAGTTATTTTATACCTCTTGACTATTCACACATAATGCATCTAAATAAATAAATAAATATTTTTTTTTTCATTATTTTTAAATGCTCTATTACCGAGTGAAATCGGTGTTTATTATGTTCATGTTTAGTTATATTGTAAATATCATGAAAAAATGGTTTAAATTTTGATAATTCTTGTTATGAATTCTAGTTATTCTGAAATAATTTACAAGAAAAATTATAACAAAGATATATTTTAGTCGAATTTAAATAAAAAAAAACGAATAATAGCTCACGTATGACAAAACTGACTACATTCTGTCATAGACAGTAATTTTCATCTATGAACAATTTTCGTATCGCTTGGCCAGATGTATAACAATATAAAGCAATAATATAACAGTTAACGCGCGGTGGCGCTCTTTTGATTGATGCACCTAATAATAGGTCGAAAAAAGTACCCACATCTCAAACAGTGTAAGTAGATTTATGACCTTTGAGTAAGGATATCGTTTTCCAATCTATTATTTCAAAATAATCAGCGTTTTAAATCGACTACACCTTTGCTTAGTGGCATTAACGTCTCATTCTCAGTATTTGTAGAGTATTTATTCTGGCGTAGCTTTAATCACTTTTAATTAAGGTGATCAATTTCAAGAAAAACATTATTATCAACAAATAAAACACTTTTATTTTGTACGATTAGTACCGGTTTCGCTTATGACGACCATTTTAAACTGATAAGAAAAAACATTTAAACATGAAATATGTACGATATTTATGTTATGTAATGAGCGATACTGGTCTTGATCGTTTAAAATAAAATTGGAATCATTACAAATGAGTGTTTAATTTTATGAAAATAGTAGCTTTATATATGCACTCTAGGCTGTTCATCTTTTTTTTTTTTTTTTAACCATGTCCGCTCCCAATGTGGAGCATATGGACTCCTAATGGAGTTTATCTCAACAGAAGTGTTTCTACGAGAACTGCTTGTTACTCAGTTGCTCAACCTCTCTTTTTCCAAAGAGAGTAGAGATAGAAGGATAGGGCTAGGACAGGATTAGTGGTAAGTTAATCGCTCTCGATACGCCCCGTTCATAGGATAGGATGGGTGAGAGGGGGTAATTCAAGACATCACATACATCCATGCCTTCGAACAGAAATTCATAAATCGATTGAAAAATCAATTTAAAAAACTGTCCGTACCGGGGTTTGAACCCGGGCCCTCTGTGGCCGAAGCCAAAAACGTTGACCACTCGACCACACAGGCGGCTAATCATCTAATACTATTGTACAAAAAAGTGAGTGATTATGAAAAAAATAGACGCCAATCAAATTAGACACCAATGCATTTTTACTCTGAAAGTATGTTTAGTCTTAATTGCATAGGATGGGTGTGGCTTGAACTGTTGTAGAATTTTCGGGTTATGTTTTTGGTATATTATATTATCATAACAATGATTTATGTATTATCAAAATCTTCCATAAGTAAAATAACAAACTATTCGAATATAATCGATATTACTATGCAATTTTAAAACGGTAATAAATTGTTATTTATAAAATATAAACATAGTATTTTTTGTTTTAGGAAGTGTTCCATTAATTATTCTGATTCTATTGAAGGTTAGCTACTTTATCGAATACATATAAGAGTGTGCTTTTTTTGCAATTTATAAAAAAAGTCTGTTATGACGTGGAGAAGGTGCTATCTACCCATCTTCGTATCAAAAATTTAAAAAGTTATAGTCTGTCATTGCTACAATATACAAAGAATATTTAAACCTTTTTTTGACAATGAATGCAGCATGGCCAGTTAATGGAAATTTGTTAATTTTCATAAATAAATGACAGATTTGAAGATTTTTTACAAATAAATTCATTAATCACTTTTAGGGTATTCACTATCAATACTTGGTGGAAAGGCATTATATTAATAAAAACACAATATTCCTTTGTACTTCATTCCACTTTATTAAACCGGTCCTGACCTATTTAATAAAGTGGAATGAGGTACAAAGGAATATTGTGTTTTTATAAAGTTAAATTCATTATTTATAGAATTGTATTTTTCTTAGTTACCATTTAAACTCATCATTAGTTGGTTGTTTAGTACTTGTTTCAACTGTAAAAAATGCACAAAAAAACCTCCTATTCTGTTTTATAACTTTTTCCCTATGTGTATCTTCAATTGCATTGCGTGTATATTTCGTAAGCTTTTTCGATACAGGGCAGGCTCGTGGCGTGTGCAAAGAGTGCGGCGCATTGAGATTTAGCACTATCCACTCAATTAGATATAGTTTTTTGAGGCGCTGAAGTCGCCTCGCACACAGGCGCAGAAATCCTCGATACGGCCCTGATTAGATCTTAATGTCTCGTGGATATCGAGTCGTCGAAGTGCACAAAACCAAATACAAATATTCAACCACTTGTCTTCATCTCATCATACGCTCCTGTTGCTCTTTTTTATTTTCGATTATATACCCGGAAGTCATACTAGGCAAGTTAGTGTTAAAATATAATAATACCAAGCAATTCTCGCGTTAAACAGTAAAAGTCATTGGCACAAATGGGAATGGCATCGAAATGTACTCAAGTGAGTGTGCAGTAGAATTCAATCTGTATCGTTCAAATTTATGTTATTGCACTAAATTGGTATGCATAATCGAAACATAAAATCTCTGCAAATCATTCATAACTCCACGAAGCAAGATTGTCGCCGTCGGCTCCATCATTTATTGCATTACCGTGATAAGAATATTTTAAGGCCGCGATCAAACGAATGGAATATAAAACATTGCCTTGATTGACAGACGCATTATAAAGTATTTTTTTACGTTAAATTGACTTTTTTTTATTATGTATTGGAATAGATAATGTGGAATAAATACAAAACAGTTTTTTAGGGTAAGTGTTGCGGTCTTCAGCGACACATATAAATAAGAAAAAATATAAAGTGGCTTATTTATTAATATTCGTGAAAATGATAAATCAGGGGTTCTTAACCCCGTGCCCGCGGAGCCTTTTTTGTACGCCCGGCAAAGTATCAGATAAAATTTTAAAAAGCCATTATATTTTTTAATAAAATTATTTTTTATAGATTTATTGAATTCGTAAAAATATATAACCATATCCATGAACAAAAATAAAATTAATACATAAATATATACTACTTTTTAATACTATCTATGTAAATCTGATTTTAAAATCCGGCCTGCGCCCGTCACTTTTCTCCTAAATCTCAAGTGCGCCCGTCACCGCATTAGATTAAGACCCCTGATCTAACTTAAAAGGATTTTCAAAACATCCCAGTTGAGTTAAGCATTTCTTATTAATATATTTCAATAAATATTATCTGTAAAAAATAAACAGGGAGCAGTGCCGTTCTTGAGTAGTGACCTCTTATTTGTTTTAATGAAAAAATCGCTTCTCAAACAAAACATACGTACATATTTTTGAAAATTTCATTAAACGTTAACAAAATCAAATACATTGATGTTAACATGAACATTTTTTTTAGTTTTTATTGGTATAGCTTATAAAATGTTAAAATAGTAACTGTCTAATAGAGATTTTTTTTAAGCCATGTCCGCTCCCAATGTGGAGCATATGCCCTCCTACTGGAGGTATCTAAAGAGAAGTTTTTCTACGAGAACTGTTTGCTACTCAGTCGCTCAACCTATCTTTTTCCAAAGAGAGTAGTAGGGATAGAAGGATAGGGCTATAGAACAGGAATAGTGGTTAACTAATCGCTCTCGCTCTCGGAGAGAATTTAAGACATCACGAACACCCATGCCTTCGAACAGAAATCAAAAAAATGCTGTTCGTACTGAGACTCGAACCAGTGAGATCCGGCACGGAAGCCCACAGCGCTAACCCCTGCGCCATAGGACCCGACATAAATCCGAATGGAGAATTATTTACTAAAAGTTAATCCTATTAATATTGTATTTCATTATGTTAACGTAAAATATTCTCCCATAGTTCATATATTGCAAGCAATATTTTATCGATTCGATCCTTACATCATTCACATCGCTAACTAATACTGGGACCATCCCAAAGGCAGGGTTGCTTGTCAGTCGCTCGCCAGGTGAGTGAGTGACGTCAGAGGAGACTGCAGTCGCCCGCGGCATCAGATCGTGACGTCATGATCTGTTCTTCGGGAGTGTCCATGCGGCATGCACTCTGGTTAACGGTGCATCAGATCGGTGCACTTGCAGTTTATGCAGCTTCATGCATTCAGTATTACAACTACTTAAATGTTGATTCTACTTTGTAATGAAATTGGACATTGTTATATTAGCTTCAAAATAATGACAGCGTGGTGTTTTGCAAAATCATACATTTTTAGAAGACTACTGTCAATTTCTGTCTGGTGTTTTTGTATATAACATACATTGTGCTACACTAAAACAATGAAGTCATACTATATCAATCAAGTTAAAACATAATATTTGTGTATTAAATATAGTGTTGTATGTTATTCTTGGGTCGGGTCCTATGACGCAGTGGTAAGCGTTGTGGGCTTCCCTGCTAGACTTCACGGGCTTGTACCAGTACGAATGGCATTTTTTTTTCTCGATCGAATGGGTGTTTGTGATGTCTCTCCCACCATTTCCGATCCTTTAAAAACGGGGCGTAGTGAGAGCGATCAGTTAACCACTAGTCCTGCCCTAGCCTTATCCTCTATCCCTAATACTCACTTTTAAAAAAGAGAGGTTGAGCAACTGAGTAACAAACAGTCACTGTTAGGTGATATTCGTGTGTTGATTAATAATAGCAGTGTATCCTAAAATGGCATTTGATTTATTATTATATCGACGCAAGAAAGGAAAAAGAACGTAAAACAACCATTAACAAGTTTTACAGGAGACACAAAAAATGTTTATTGACGAATTTCGGCCAATGGCAAATTATGAAATATACACAACATTGAAGTGCGTGGAGACTGATAAACTGGGTTTTAATTGACTTTATCTCATATTAATTCAATATTCTAAAAAACCCCGTTTTTAAGCCATTTTTCCTGATCGCAATTTCAGCAACAGGCCCTTCTGTTTTAGCCAAATTTAAATATTATTATAGCCTTTTAATAAATCGTGTATCAAGTTGGATACATTGTGATTATCGAAAAAGGTGTTTTTAAAAACCTGTAGATTACGTCCCTTTTCCTTTCCACAGTCGACCTGTAATGGCATTTTTTGTAGATTGTTTTAATGTTACATTGATATAGCGATATTTAGATCGCTTATATTTTCTGTCATTATATAGTTATTATTATTGTTTCAGTATTATTTGAATTCACATTGATTTTTTTTCTATATTTAAAAAAAAAAATACAAATTTGTTTCCAGAAGAATTTCATTCAATCATATTTAATATTTTATTGTTTTATTACTGCCCCATGCCCCGTTTGTCATTCCCAACCTTGTTCACGTCATGTTAACATAACCATTTGATTGATAGTGTTCCAGTTTTGGCAATGATAATTCAATTACTTATGTCAGAACGATTTCACGTTGATATGTTCTCTCCGAATGTTGGGATTTTTTGTATCGCAGGCGTACCGCTCAATCAATGTACCCATAAGTGATAACAACGAGACTTCAATAAATCGACAGATTACTGTTGTGTTTTTCTGAGAAATTGTTCAACACAACATGACTTTCTTATTAGTCGAACATATTTTTATATGGAACAAAGTGAATCATACATATTATTATGTAATGCAAATCGGTTAGATTTCAGACAGATCAATTTGACAGCCGTGGCTTTATTATTACTGTATAAAGCAGCACAGAGATTGCAATACCGGAGGAATGTATCAATACCGGAATCGTTATTCTTCCAGGATGTTCATTTGTAATGTAAAATTAAAATTGATAACTTACTTATTCCACAGGTTGTCTAAAAAATTGTGACTCGCGTTTTGCCTCTTTGCATGTTCAGACAGTTTGTCTTAAGATGCTTTTCAAAGAGGCGAAACACAATGTTTGAATTTGTTACACAACCTGTGAAATAAAAATGTTGTAATTTTTAATTATATATTATAATAATATATCATTGAAAGGCTCATCAATTCTAGAACCTGTCATTAATGACCCAACTATTCGCAGTTGTAAAAAAAATCAATTCATCGCGAACAATTTTATTAAAATATCGTATGTGAAAAGGAAAAAGGGCGTAACCCACACATATCAAATTTTACAGGAGGCGCTAAAAACGTGTTTTGATGATTTTGTGACATATGCAAATTACGAATTAAACACAACCTTGAAGAGCACGGAGACTTCTAAACTGGTGTTTACATAATCTAATATTAATTCAAGAATTTCTCTAGGAAAAACCTTTATTTCAGACTTTATACTTAGTTTTAATTTTTTACAAGATCATCTTTTTCAAACTTAAAAGCTAAATTTAGATACTAATTCGGGATTTTCAGCTTCCATCCTTTTGATAGAATGTGTGTCAAGTTGTATACATTGTGATTATCGAAAAAAACCTGTTTTGGAAAATTGAGGGTTACGTCCTTTTTCCTTTCCACAGTCGATATGTAATGGTTGCATTCGAAAAATCGATTTTGGTTAGTTTGTAATTCCGAAATACCGATACTTTTGCATTTTCAAAACCGGTGTTTTGGGTTTGAAAAATAATTATACAATATACTGATTTTTCCATAAAGCAACCTTCTTTTCCTTACCCTCTTTTAATAGAGAGTGTGATAGTGGGAATTTTAAACAGGGCTGTGGAGACGTCAATATATAAAACGATTCTGACTCCGACCATAGCTTAAAACACAATTTTAATTTTAATTATTATTTTTTAGGTTACGTAGCATGCAGTGACGCTATTTTTTAGCCAATCGATATGAATACACATTTTTTTGAAAGGATTCGTTATTAAGTTATAAGTTTTTTTCGAGGATGAATCCAGTTAAAACAGTCGGACTCCACGACTATGACTCCAAATCCGAATACGACTTCATAGCTCTGCCTATAACTAGTTGATATTAAAATATATTTAGAAATATTTCCGACGTATTGGGCGTTAACTTTATAGAAATTTATTTTTGACATAAATTTATCTATTTGCTTTCGAAGAAACGTAACGCTTGTAAAAAATCATTGGGATAACAAAGTTATCGAATAAAATTTCGTATTCATATGAAAAACTTCAAAATGAGTAATATATTGACTTTATATTGACATATTTATTGTATAAGATCATTTAAATAATGTAATCAACTCGTCATAATTTATTAATATATCACGAGAATGCACCTAAAATATACATTCATTATTGGTTGAATAAAAATCAATCGACCGCCTTCCAGACGAAAAAAAAAACCAATATTTTATCTCGCATATGAAAGGAGTAAATTTTGTGTATGATTTGTAAATCGTCTATCCTTCATTTGAATATTTTATCAATAAAACCAGACAAAGCCATTGAGTTGGGTTTCCAGCTAGTAGAATGCCGTTAGTTTTATCGATGAATTCGTGAAAGCAACATGTAATCTTGTATTTAAAGATTCCAATAAAACAATTCCGAACAGAAACAGCGAAGAAATTTATTGTTTATTTCATATTCGTAGCTATTAGGGTATCCAATCCCGGGGTCCCGTCCAATTCTGTGATTCCAAAATCCCTGGATTTCGACAGTTTTATTCCCAGGATATCGTGATTGAGAAAATGAAACACGGAAGAGTTTGGTAAATCCGCGAAATGAAAATTTTGGATTCGAAAATTCTGGGAAGCTCTCGCGCTGGTAATTTCTGGTAATAAGCAAATTTCTGGGTTTTTGAAATTGACATCAAAATATTTTAATAAACTGAAAATTCTATATTTTACTGACAGTAAAAAAACGAACCACTTCAAGATTAAAATATCATCTTTCGTGGAAAAAGTGTACAGTTGATAATATTCTGCTTCTACTGCACTTTTAATGCATTGCCGTGGAAGTTCAAAGCAATATCCCACAGCATAACTGCTTGATTAATAGTATAATAGTATAACACTTGAATGCTGGATGCACAACCTCGATAACCATTTATCTAACCGGTGATACTTGGAAAGTGTTTGCGATTACCTCGTTAAAAATAAACACTGCTAAGTTGCCAGTCGCCTTGCTTTGAAATGAACAATAAATTTCAAAAGCCGTGTTTATCTCTTCACTGTACGGCTGCAGTTAATGCGTTTACTCGCAGGAGAGGTGTTAAGAAAATTGCTCGACCTCTTATACGTGTGCAGCAACTATAATACGGAACTATACTTTATCTGGCCAATTCGAGCATTCTTTAATTAAACTGATCCTCTCGGGACATTCATAAAAGATTACACTTACGATAAAGTTAGCATATGTATATTGTGAATTAGAGTAAATATTTAGCATATATTGCAAAATACTAACAAACTTACTGACAAACGAAAATTACTTACATATCGACTGTGGAAAGGAAAAAGGATGTAACCCACAGTTTTTCCAAAACAGGTTTTTTTCGATTATCACAATGTATCACACTTGATACACGTTATATCAAAAGGATGCCAGCTGTAAATGCCGAATTAGTATCTAAATTTAGCTTTTAAGTTTGAAAAAGATGACCTTGTAAAAAGTTAAAACCAAGAAAAAAGACTGAAACAAAGGTTTTTCCTACACAATTTATTTAATTAATATTAGATTATGTCAATTAAACACCAGTTTAGAAGTCTCCGTGCACTTCAAGGTTGTGTATAATTCATAATTTGCATATGTCACAAAATCATTAAAACACGTTTTTAGCGCCTTCTGTAAAATTTGACATGTGTGGGTTACGTCCTTTTTTCTTTCCACAGTCGATATGATAAATTCAAAACAAAAAATCAATTCTCTAAGTTTTCTAAAATATGCTAAAAAATTAACCTTCGACTATAAGAGCATTCATTATTATATAAGAGGTAGAATCATTAACAAAAATATGCTGTTTTTTAGGAGTGAATCTGTCCAATATAATGCATTTTTTAGCAATATTTAACAACCATAAAGTTTTTTTTAGTTCAATACATAATTGCAAATTTATTACACAATAATGTGGTTTAATCAGGTATTTCAACCAATTCTTAGGCAGGTCATTTATATAATATGTGCAGTATTCGGTTATTTTATCGCTATTTTCCTTTATCGCCGTATGAAATAGCCGTCGATGTGAAGCAACGAAGCTTATTTTACGCCATTTATGGATACATAAATGCAAGTTCAAAGCCACATAAAAGCACGCAGGTTTCAAAGTATTCCGGTAATTGCTAATAATATTATCTTAAGACGGAATTTTTACGTACATTGTGGAAGTTACTTAACAAGTATCAGTTTAAAGGCAGGTCCTTAATCTTCATTTGTTGGAAAAGATAACAATATCGATTTTTTTGATATCAAATTTATGGAGCTTTAAGCCCTTCTTCGAGTCTCCTTCATCGCTAATATTTTGGTATTTTGCATTCCATTGGCGTGATTGCTACAGAGGTGAGATTTCCGTAGTGAAGCCAGTTCACGGGGAAATCATATTACATATACCACCCCACATACTATATCCATACATTTACACACATGGGGATACATAAATATACATATACAATGCACAAGGAAGTCGACTAAAGAGAGTCATTTTCATGATGCTAAGGGTTTATACGTTTTGTTAGTTATAGACGAAAAATAAAATCTATGGTGGATCCTCCAGTAAAACTGCTCTCAGTCTAAAACGATTCTTAGACATTGTCTCGTCATACATCGATTTCAAAGTGTAAGATCTCAAAAAGCATAATTTTGAAATATTGAGTTATATTAATTTGAGCAGGCTTATTCTTCTACTGTACATCTATTTTTTTGTAGATTTTATCCGGAATTTGAATTAAAAACTCGCTACATCAAAGCAACAGTATGAAATAATGAAAACATCGATTTTGAGATAAGTATACGATTCTATTGCTGAAAGTTCAACTTACATAATGAAACACTGAGATATTTAATAAAGGCAACTAACGCCCCTATTTACAAACCTAATCCTTTTACTAAATTTATTGATATTTGCCTTCAACTTTAAAGCATCAGTTTGTAAATGAAGTTACTAAGTATACAAAAATCTTACCACTCAAATAAATAAATAAATTAAGATCAATTATCTTTAAAGTATAAAAGAAGTTTTAATAATTCAATTATCTTGGAACAAGTATTTTCGATTTATCTCAATGTTGTTTTCAGGTAGCGATGTTATAATTTTTTTTCTCATTTCTATTTATATTAATAAATAAAGTTTTACACGGTTTTCGTAGTTTTTATAGTTTAAATCTAAATACTTATAACCATTTTAACAATAATAGCACATTGTAACTGATAGATATTGATATAATTTAAGATTTCGACTGAAGGTGCTTGGCGAAATTTCAATATTAAATTTGAATCGTTCAAACTATGTACATTCACACAGATTTTGTCACTAACGACCCGGGTTTCGCCTTTCGGCATCTTCAGGCGTTTAAGTGCACGGATGAACTTGAACTGACGCTTAGTAAATGAATGTTTCGTGTTTGTATAATAAATAAATGTATCACCGAGCTTAAAGCCATTGCTGGCGAAAAGGATAAGTCCATGGTAATGCCCAAAGATTTGAGTAGCGAGTGGTTTTAAGAATTATCTTTATTTGTTTGTCGGAAAAGGTTTTATGATTATATTTATATAGGGTATATGAGTGGAGATCCCGGCATGTTTAGTATTTTATTTAAAATTGAAGAATGTTCAATTGCGCTCTGTTTATTTACAAAATTTCCTGGAAAAAGAGCTTATGAGCGTCCGCATTTGGGTGTAACATTGTTATCCCTTGTTTCTAATTGAACAGGTGTCTTTCCGAAATTAAGTGATTAGCAAAGGTAGACGTGTCTTTTTCAATCTGAAAGCTGCCATGTGTTCTGATAATCTGGTATTCAGTGTCCGTTCTGTTTTGCCGATATAAAATTTTGTATAACAAAAGCATTGCAATCTATAAATCCCAGATTTATTTAAGTAGTGTATTTTATCTTTATTGTTAACTAATAACTTGCCTAAAGAGTTTTTATTATATTATGGTAGATATTGGCATTCTAAGCATTTATCCTAATACTTTACTCAAAATATTATTTTTGTGACTTGTTACATTTTGCAACTGTGTTATCGGTATAGTTTTGTGGTTTGGTTAGTATGAATGTGGGTAGAACTTTATATTGTGTTAATTGATCGATCTATTAAAACGCCGTTACCTAGATTTAGATTTGAATTTATTAGTATATTGAAAAATCAAGCAATCTGGGATCCAAACCATAGATACTGTAAAATACACGCAATAGAGATTTGAGCTGGTTGCGGTCTGTATCTTGTAAGTGAATAGAATTCAAAAACCATTCCCATCGGTAATGGACTGTCACCGGCGAAATTTATGGAGAACTGGTAGTAATAATCTTTATATTTATTGTATTTTCAAGATGAAGCAATCATATAGTGTCGTGTAGATTCGCAATGGATCTCAAATAAACAATTATTTTTTATACACCAAGGAAGACTCGACGAAGATTCGTTTATAATATGCGTGTTATTGCATTAAAACACTTTTGAATTTTTGTGTCGTAAAGAAACAGCGCAACATTTAAAACTATTTATTACATTTAAGTACGTATGCATTTGAAATGATATTTAGTGCCTGTTACATTAATAAGGAATGTTGTAGTTATGCTTAATAATATCGCAGAAGAGGAGACAAATCTGCATTTAAATGATCAGAGAGGGTGCTTGTGACACGATATTTTTTTTCATATCAAATGAGCCCCGAATGGGTCAACTGAGCCAAGTAGTTTTTTTAAAATCAAAGTAAGAATGATATCAAAACGCAATTGAAAGAGGTGACGCAATAACAATTTTTAAATAAGCTTCAAAAGTTAAAATTTTGATACTGAATAGATACTACATTTTAATTGTTTAGTTAGGTTAGTTTTTTTTTTTAATTCATGTTCGCTTCCAATGTGGAGCATATTGACTCCAAATAGAGGTATCCCAACAGAAGTTTTTCTACGAGAACTCTTTGTTACCCAGTCGCTCAACCTCTCTTTTCCAAAGAGAGTAGTAGGGATAGAAGGATACGGCTAGGACAGGACTAGTAGTTAACTAATCGCTCTCGCTACGCGGAGTTATTGAATAATCGGAAGGGTAGGAGGAGGGGGAATTTCTAGACATCACAGACAATTATGCCTTCGAACAGAAATCGATAAAAAATGCATAATCTTACTGCGCTGCTAGATTACTCATTTATCCACAAAACAAAATAATTTAATGCAAATTATTATGTTCGTATTTGTGTGTATTAAGGTATTACATTAATATATTTTTGATGTTTTCTTTTTAGTTTTTTCAAGCATGCTCAATATTTTGATTGTAGTACGTTGAAACATATATCATTAGCAGCTTTGACGATTCAAAAGTCACATAAACTTTGCAAATCCACATTTTAAAATCATTATCAATAATGATGTATCATCTCCTCACGCAAGACAAGTATTCAATAGTGACACAGGTCCCCTCTAATCATTCAAAAGTTTGTTTGTAGTCTCGTTATCTGATAGCATTGACAAGAGAAAGCCGAATTGCAGATGCAGCGATATATATTGTTGCATCTCCTTTCTAGTACGGCTATACTAGTGATCTTGTAAGGCTTTGGTAAACTGGCTGATAAATAGGCAATATTAAAAAAATGATTATTGTATACTTATGTGCAGTGAATATGTATGATAAATCTACTCTTTAGTATTATGTTGTTGAATTTTGATAAAGCATATACACTAAACTTGTTTTTAGACGATAGATACGTTTCACAAAAAAACCGCGTAAAAATATGATATTGATAATGATAGATAATGAAAAAGAAAATTAGAGATTAAAAAACCGTTTTATCTGAAAAAAAAACAGCATTGTAGTATTGAAAATCCCGCAATAAAGGTAATAATGAAGACCCAGTAAGTAAATTAAAAAATAATATTCAAAAGCCTATTGTTTGTAATTACTCTCTTGTGTTGTTGAATTTCCTACCAGGAAATCCCTTATGCGTTTCTGAGAATCGTGATAGAACTAATAATTCGTGTATATATATAGTATTCGTCCTTTTTAGTGGACCGTGTTATTTTTAAATCGTGCTAAAAAAGAGTTAGGTGTATCTAGATTAATTTTCTTTTCACTGCTACTTACTTGTTGACAATGTGCAAACTTTTTAACTGAAGGTAACATTAAACATTCCTAGTGAAATATTTTTTTCTTTCCAACTATCTTATCGTGAAGAAATTTAGACCAAAAATCATTCCTTCACAACCAACGTTTTGATGAGAAGGACTTTGTTTTTCAAAATTCATAGTGCCCACATACAAAACAATTTAGATCTCAATATATAATATTACTAATAGAAAATTTAAATTAACTTTGATTATTCCACGTATTGTGTAACTAACTGTGACACGTGTTTCGCCTCTTTATACAGTAAATAATTTAGGTAAAATTTTATTGAACAGTAAAGATCGCGTAGATTCATCGTCACAGAGTGGTATCTATCGACTCTCTTGTGGAGACTGTCAAGCGTCTTATGTTGGACAGACAGGTAGAAACTTTAATATTAGAATTAAAGAACATATAAGATGTCTAAAAAGTAACAATTTTTCTGAGTTTGCCAATCATTTAATAGAAAATAATCATAATTTTAATCAGATTTGTAATTTAGAAATACTCCACCGAGTAAATAAAAAGGGTTTAAAGATGAATAGCTTAGAATTTTTAGAAATTAATAAAACTCTTAACAAAAAAGAAATATTATTAAATAATATTCTTAATAGCACAGGCGGTTCCCCGTTACTCAAATTGTTTCCAATTAATAGAGTAATCACAAACCTAGATGATTGACTGTAGCTCGTTAGTTTTAATAGTTTGTAATGTTTAACGTCATTAGTAGTATGATTAAATTTGTTTGCATTTTATAATCCCCTCTTTGCTTCCATTAAAAAGGAAAAATCCCATTCTGATTGTTTACAACTCATTAGTAAAATTAGTATCATTATCTGTTTGCTTTATTTCGATTCTACACCCCCCTCCTTGCTCCTCTTAAAAGGAAAAAAAACCCAATCCATTTTGTAATTTTATAATTTTAAAATGTTAGAATCAATCTTGCTTCATTACTTAAGCAAACTTTGCGATAGTAAGTCTGAAGATGCCTCTGAAAGAGGCGAAACACGTGTCACAGTTAGTTACACAATACGTGGAATAATCAAAGTTAATTTAAATTTTCTATTAAAATGAACTTCCACAAAGTTACCGCCGAAACCATCGAAAGTAATATAATATTACAGTTTTATGTTATGAAATGTCGCCTTTATTATTCTGTTTGATTATATCAGTGCGGTTATTGTTTTTCCCGTGACGCGAATGACATTCAAAACCGGATCGCAACACTTGCTGCGTTATCAATTGGCTTCTGTCGTGCTTATTTTTGTAAGTTTATAATATATTTAATGAATTTTATATATATGTAAGGGCATCGACGAACTCAAGAGAGGATTTCACATGCGTCTAAGACCCCTCTTGTTTTTGAATAAATAATAAATGCATTCAAAGTAGCCCAATTTAGCAAAAGGTCAAAACGCAATAAATAAATCGTTGATCATCTGACATCCCGAGTTTCTGACGATTTTAAACATCTTTTCAAGCAGAAAAACTCATTAAAGTATTTTATATGAGAACATTTATTTTTCTATTTGCGGGTTACTTCCTATACTCTTTTATCCTGTTAATTCGATCACTTTAAATCCTATAGACGTCACGGTTTTAATACAGAATTCTCGGTATTGTTTTCTTTGCTCTGTGATTATTATTTTCTTTACACACACTAGCATGACAATGTATTATCATAATTATCAATTGCTTATTACTCACTAGCACTCTGAACTGTGACCGATTCAATCAAGTGCAAATGGCGGTAGTGTATATTTGATTCATCCATATGACTCCCGAGAGTAACATCATTCTAGTAGAGATTTAATTGTCGAAGCGGTCTCGTTGCGACTTCCTCATTAGCGGTAATCAGCGAGATTTGTGAAGTCCCCGTCCGCGTTTAATCCCTTCTCAGTCTTCTCTTCGTGTGGCCGTTGTCTTTGCGTGGATCTCTCAACAATTGTGAGGATATTTAGCACTATGAATAGAGTAAATTTTCTAGGCAGCTGCTTGTACGTCGCTAGGCCCCTCGACATGCGACGAACAGGATCTATGACCCAAAATGCTAAGTCATGCCAAGTATTGTGCTGCTATATAGGTACACGTCTACCAAAGTCAGGTATACTGTTTTATATAAGATTTTTGATCTGAGATCATAGAAAAGTACTCACATCGCCAAAAATTTTCGTTTGTCTCAAATACTAAGTCCACTTCAAAATATTTCTTTGGCTCTTTCCTCTTTGATATGTCGGTGTAAATAAAAATTCAAGCACCGGCAATAATTTTGTTCTAATGAATTAATCATAACACGCATTTCAACACTGGTCTTACATAGTTTTTCGGTTTATTTCATTTAATGTCAATATCGTTTATAAAAGAAACCAATTCATTTTTCAAAACAGTCCTAATTGAGGTATTGATAACTGCGTGTTTACTCAATTGCTTAACCTGTCTTTTTCGAACAGAGTAGGGGTTGCGGTAGGACAACACCATTGGTTAGTTTATCACGTTTATTTTAGTATCGGAATAATGGGAGGGAAATTCAAGACATTTTACAAGTGGGCAAGACACCAATTTTGTTTTTAAGAAATGCTGTTCGTAATGGAAATTCGTGAGTTTCGTCACGGAAGTCTACGCTTTTACCACTGCGCCACAAAGCCGAAAACAACAATAATTATTATGAGTAAATTATCAGAAAATTTTAAATGTTAGCTGAGGTTTTTATGATGCCTGTAGAAAAGACATGAGTAAATTAAAAATAAATCAAAAGACAAATTCGATATTGGTATTTTTAATGATGCTTAGTTGTAAATCAATCGTTTTAACTCCATTTTTGGACTGGATAATTGATATTTTAGTTAAAATGAGGAGTGTATTTTGCAAAATATCTTACTTTCGAAGAGTTAGTTTATTTTTGAGGTATACCGAATCCTTCGAGGGTAAATTTGATATTTTAATAATGAATTTTATTTTAAAAAAAAAATTCATGTCGTTCTGCCAGATTGAGAAATATTATTTACCCACAAGTAATAGTATGAAAAAATTGACTGAGATTATTATCATCGGTACGAAATATTGATTCGTATTTTATATAATAGATTTTTTAATAAAATATAAATAATCAAATGAAATATTATATATTTGCTATACTTACATTGTATGGAATTAAAGAATACCAGAAGTACCACATAGGCAGTAAGTTCCACGTATCGTTTTAAATAATCGCAGCACATGTAATTATTATATTCTCTTCTTGCAGTTAAATATTTCTCAGCATTAAACATGAAACTATTCCCGCTACTGTGTCATGTAATTGAACATCCTCGTAAATATTGCGATGCGACAGTGATTCACAACCTCCATTGTGTTACTTAAACAGATATGTATGTATTTTTACTTGTTGAATTTCAGTGTATAGCTAAGCTATCGTTTAATTATTCTTCTTGAATTAGAGTGGTAACTTCTTGATTTTTAAATAATTTATCTTAACTTCTTGTGCAATGTCTTTTCGTATTAACAACAAAAGGGTCATAACTTATTAACCGTCTTAAAATAATTATTTGTAATTTTCTATTTTATGGAAGCATTTTTTAATTTGAAATCTATAGCATGCGCGATTGTGATGTCAATTATTCTCGAGTTGATGTCGAGTGATTTACAAAAATTTTCACCAAGTTTATCTTTAAACATTTTTCAACTTCAAAATTTTAGCGCATTGGCATTTATTTGTTTTAATTAAAAAATAAAATACATTTTTATGATTCCGAAGTTTAAGATTGTATCTTGCAATGAATGAGCTTAGCTTTTTTTATAATGTATCAAATTTCAATTGCAAACGTGGCAATTCCCCGGCTCGTGACCGCAAGGTTTTCTATCACCGCTTCGAAAACTTATCTGTGCAGGGATATGCAAACATTCCGTTTTTGCACGTGTCCATAAATTCAAACGTTTGGTTACGTGGACCACTTAGATAATAATTTAACATCGTTCGCCTACTTAGCAACGATGCGGAGAAAATACGAAAGAGTCATTTGCATTGAATGGAATGGATTGAATCATTTCGGAGTGGATGATTCATGTGATTTATAACGGTAGATTTTAAGATTCATTTGAAACTCTTAAAAAGCAATGAATTTATAAAATAATTAAAACGATTTTAAAAATCTCCGTACTGGGATTCGAATCCGTAACTAAGGCTAACGACGTTGACCGCTCGATCACATCTCCGGCTAGATTTGAATTATTTGCACTTGTCAATTGTGTCTTTCTGCACTGCGTCGCCTGCGTCTCAACATACGCATAACTAGGGCTTATACAAAAACCGAATTTTGAAAAAACCTGTTTTCGAATTTTAATATTGCTTGAAAACCGGTTTTACCCGGTTTTCGAAGTTTTACAAGAAATGGATAATTCAATTAAAGTAGAGAAAAAAAGCTTTTTTTTATATGTTGCTTATTTATATACATACATAATAATACACGACAAGAAATTATTTGGTGTTACTCCTCAGAAAATATGATTTAAGAAAACACAAAGCGTCCACTGATCGTTTGGTAACAAAAGTTCCTGATATCGAAAACACTCTTTCGCTGGGGAATGATGTGGGGAATATGGTCTTTAAGCCATCAAATAAAAGATCCAAAAATTCTGAAATTTGGTTTATAGACTCGTTTATGTAAAAATTCGGCACAACCGGTTACGAAGATGAAAAACCGGTTTTTGAAAACCGACAAGCCCTACGCATAACTTTACGCTCAAAAACATACTTTATTCCTGTGTTGTAAGCGAGTGGGCGAGAGTGTTTGTGTGTATATGTGCTGCGTATCAGATAAACATATTGTACAATAATATTATATGAGAGGTTCAAAAGTAAAGACAGTTTTCTACTACGGAAGTCATTTTGAGAAAAACGTAAAAAAAAGCATTACTAATCAATTTCATCTATGTGTACTATACTTCACATTAGAATATTGTGATACACAATTAATTCGTCAAATATGTTGAGCAAATATTTTTTTATGTGAATTTGTATTCGACGAAGCGCTTAAAGTTGAAGTTGAATTTGTTTCTAAAGTGATTTTTTTTTATTTTTCTTCTATGCAATGCAAACAGATTTGTTACTGAATTATACGCTCACAAGCATTTTTAGCTTTGTGATTCTGCATCCATAGATTGAACATTTTATTTTCCAAGATTGTTGTCACCTTTGCTTCTAGCCCCTTCATGGTAGTTAAAGTATATTGCCATACGAAAAAATATAGAAATATATGGCTGTTCAGGGATAAATTATTAACATGTTCACGTATTATATGTCGAATCCTATCTAATCCTAATGAGCGAATGAATCTCTGTGCGTCTTTGACGATAATCAACTGTATCTGTATATTGCCATAATATAGGATTTACTTCAGTGGTTCTCAAAGGGGTTCATAAGGCGACGGAGCGCCCGAAGGCAACGAGCGTGGTGGACGATATTCTGCTTAGATGATAAAGTCTCTGAAAACAAATATGTTGTCCTGCGAGAAAACTGAAAACTAAAATTAGATATACACTAAGATCCCCATTAACACGGCAGAAGGGTTCCGTGGAAATAGAAAACTTGTTAATCTGAGATGAGTACGCATATAAAATTTGGGGCTTCCTTTTTTTTTGAACAATATGAAACACATTTTTTCTCAACTTTATGTCAACGAAATCAGACTTTTGAAATCAAATTTGACTAGAAAATTTAAAGCTTTTCTTCAAAAATGGTTGGTAAAAGAGCTGATTTTATTAGTTTTATATTTTTTTATTGATTTTCGCTCTAATGGGAAAGAATAAAATATTCTATTATAACTCTAATGCAGGGTTTCCCAAACTATGTTCCACGAAACCTGAATAGGTGTTCCGCGAACATTTGGAATGTTTTTATACGCTGCAACACATTTAAAATTCTTCAACTTCATATTGAAAGGCTAGTGATTTTTATGACAATTCATATTATATTTTATTGTCAAGTATCTAGGTACACTAATATTAATTAGTTAAATAAATAATAAGTGTCTTTGTAATATATTTGTTTTTCTATTATACCTTACCTAAAAAACTACTTAATTGTTCCGTTAAACTTTCTGAATTCGCGAAGTGTTCCATTGCAGAAAAAGTTTGGTAAACCCTGTTCTAATGTATTGTAATCAGAGAGAATATTTATATTTAGATAACAGACAAATTAATCCATTTTTAGGTTTGTGACATGAAGAAAAAGAAGTATGAGTTCTGGTTAAATTATTTGCATACAAACCTTAAAAAATCATTGATAACAACAAACTGTTTAATGACGTATAACTTGAACACAATTTGTGTCCAAAGAGGTGCCAATTAAACATTTGTTCACAAAAAAAGTTATCTTACCAAGTTTAGGAAACACTGGTGCACATGGTTTATTATTCAACAAGATGTTTCAGAAATTATTTCAATTAATTTATAGCTAATGTTAATAAACCCTTCATCTATTCAAAACTCGCTATAATTAATATTGGCTGTCAGTTAATTAATTACTCACTCTCAAAAATCTGTGCCAGTAAGAGATGTCCTCGTGTTCGGTACCAACGTCCTGACAATCTAGATACCGTTCTTCTCTACAGAGCTTTTTTCATGGATATACAAGAGCGATTAGGCAAAAGGTTTCACTTTCAAAAATGAGTAAATAAATTGTATTCTTTAGCCATAGTCTCCGAGAAAACCCTCGAGGCAATGTCAAGCTCCCTATCCACATTCCCTTCCTTATACCATTTTGTACATGGAGAATATGACCGACTACAATACCGATACGTATATCAATAGAAAATGCTCTTAAGCTAAAATAATGTTCAGGACATATTGAGTACGCAATTTCTGAAAGAAGATGTGGTACTTTGTTGAATTACGACAGGCGGTGAAACATTTCCATAATACGACACGTCATTTAATATGAAATGTGACCACACTTTCCTGTTGTCCCTAAGCAGAGCTAGAAACGACCGTTTTCTGAAGGACGACAACCTTATTAACAATTCAAAATCGTAACAAATCTAAAAATCAGCCAAATACATTTCTAACCAAAATCCAGAAGTATTTGATGAGTATTCACTCAATTGTAACTACATATCCAAAAGAATTAGTAAATTTTTTAAAGTAACAGGATTTTTTTGGAAACAAAACGAGATCTGGATGTCCGATATGACCATCATGGTTATTTCCACAAAATGAAAACAAAATAACTCTTTTTGTTGATTTTATTTATTGATTTGGCATTTACTTATTAGAACTCCATTATAAAAATATCAACCTATTTTAGTCCTACAGTTTTTTATATTTATGAGTTGATAGCTATTTCAGCTTTCGCCATCATCAAAACTATGCTTAAACTTACATTTTGCTCAGCTATATATACTGGCTCCGAAGAGATACACAATTCATTATGTTATTCACTCTAAAATCCTAATTCAAATTACAATTACAATATTACACTTATTAAATGTGATTCTAGTGTTTCAAAGAACGACAAGCAATCTGGGGTTTTTAAAACATTAATTAGGATAAATAAAACTGATATTTATTATTAATTACATAACATTAAATTTATTAATTCTGGCTTTAGTGTTTCGAAAAACAATAAGCAATATCGGATTTTCAGGGTAAATTAGGCTAAATTATACTGATATCTATTATTGATTACATTAAGGGTTTTAGGGGTTTATGGACATAATCGGACGATCATAGAGAATATGCTCCGAATCTTGATTACTGTCACCACAAGGGCAGTGTGAGTTTGGTCTGATTTTAAATTGATGTAACTTGGCATTGAACGCGCACCGGCGATAAATTGTGAGGTTCAATGATCCGGAGAGATCATCTATTATTTAAGTTTATTGTGTTTATTGAAAACTCTGAAACACACTGTAATTTAAGATGAGGCAGGCTAATAAATCCGAGGCATAAATCACGCCGCCGACCATTCACACTCTCCTGCCTCGGCAGACGCATGCAATTAATTACACAATCGGTATGCAAGTTCGAATCCCAGCCTGAGCATTATAGCTACGTTGGTACTTACCTGACTTACACGAAAATGCCTCGAGATACCCAGGTGAGAAACACAATGATAACATTTTGAATCAAAGTTTTTAACTGCTGAGTTGAAATTTCGTAAAATATGAATGAATTGAACATCTCCAATTTGATAGTTTCAATAAAATATTTGTCAACGAGAAGTCTTCGCTTATTTAAAGTGACGTAATGCTTGTTTTACATGCCTAGTTTTCTTATTTTTTTTTGCAGCAGGCCAAGTGTCGCTTCTTTTCAATAAATGATTTGAAATAAATTATTTAAAACACTTGGCATCATTTTTCTATAAAGGATTTAATTGTAATTTTGATGAATATCTTTGGCTAGTGTAATTTGTGTTAAAATTAATTATGTGATGGTTAAAAGTAGGGCTTATACAAAAACCGACTTTTGAAAAAAAACCGGTTTTCGAATGTCAATATTGTGCGAAAACCGGTTATATCCGGTTTTCGAAGTTTTACAAAAAATGGATAATTCAATTAAAATAGCGAAAAAAAAATCTTTTTTAGTTCATTTATTCATATAAATAATAATACATAACATGAAATTATTTGTTGGTAATCTTTAGAAAATATGTTTTAATAAAACACAAAGCGTCCACTGATCGATCACTTAGTGATGATCTGATTGTTGTAACAAATTTCCTGATATCGAAAATATTCTTTCGCTGGGTAACGGTGTGGGGCATATGGTCTTTAAGTCATCAAATGTAAGATCGAAATTTTCTGCCCTTTTGTTTATAGACTCGTTTATAGAAAATTCGGCGCAACCGGTTATCAAGTTGAAAAACCGGTTTTCGAATGTTACAAATTTAGCCAAAAAACCGGTTTTTGAAAACCGACAATCCCTAGTTAAAAGGAAGTACTTGTTTGTAAATCATGTACATATATATTTTACCATGTCCTCTCCGATCAATTTGAGCATATGGACTCCTAATGGAGTTTATAAACCTCAACAGAAGTGTTTATCCGAGAACTCAAAAGAGAGTAGGAATAAAAGGATAGACTGGACTAGTGGTAGCTTATCGGTCTTGCTACACCCTGTTCTTAGAATAGGATGGGTGGAAGAGGAGAATTCAAGACATCACATACATCCGTGCCTTCGAACAGAAATTCATAAATTGATATTGAACGTATAAAAACTGTTCGTTCTAAGATTCGAAGCTGTGACCTCCGTAACCGAACCCAAAGACGTTCACTACTTAACTATATTGGCGGTCTCAAAATATTAAGAATCTTATATCAAAATTCCGTTGTTCTGTAGTAATAATTACCACGAATTGTCCTGTAGGGTTCTTAAATTCTTGTTAAATAACACGTGTCACCCATGGTTTACACAACTGGAATAGAAATTTATTCAAGTTGCTAGGGTCAAAATTGGCGCCACTGTAAGCTTCTAAGCCTAAAAATAATTAAAGTCGTGTTTTAAGCTATAGTCGGAGTCGGAGTCGTCTTACTTCTTCATGACTCCACAACCCTAGTTTATTCAACGTTAAGTTTAGGTAACCGAGTCAATTAAATGCTAGTTTTTCGACCCGACAGTAAAATGAGAGTTAATTGAATTTTTTATTAGTCTTTTTCAGCCTGATATTTAGCTACTATTAAATTGTAATTTTCGACGTAATTATTTCATGTATCTAATACAAGATATTCGATTTTTTTGTTACGTAGCTACTATCGTTCTTAAGCGAGACGCAGCACGAGATTTTTAAAAGTTATATTGTGCTTAGTACAATAATTATTGTTGCGGCTTGATTTATCGTCATTGCTTATGAAATTCGCTCCCAATTAAGTAATCACTTTCTTACGAGATCGTTTCCAATGAAGTGATTAAGGTCAAAATTTACTGTGGTCTTTTTCTCGTCCATTTTCTGTACTGCTTGCCATTAGCTAGATCAGGCGCGAGGAACCTGCGGCCTTCTGGCCAATTCTCTAATTCTGTAATTTTTTGTAATTTCGTAAATTCTTGGGATTTTCGATGTCAAACTCCTTGAAAGACCTAAAAAAAGTCCCACTCTGGTTAATTCGCATGAAATTGTTTCCGGACAAAAATTTTCCAGTCACTGTTTACTGTGGCCTCCGTGTCGAATCAGAAAAATGAATGCATGAATAGCATGAATTTACGGAAACACTGTTTTTTAGTTTACTCGACTGTTTTTAAATCAGTGCATTTAGCCTTAAAATGAAGGTATCTCAACGTAAGTTTTTCTACGGGAAATGTTTTTACTCATTCGCTCAACCTCTCTTTTTCAGAAGATAGTAGGAATAGAAATGACAGGACAGGACTGGTAATTGGTTAATCACTCTTGTTACACCCTTTTTTTGAGATTTGAATGGCAGAGAATGGAGGGTGGGGGGGGGGGGGAGTGGGAACGTCTCAAAGATCGATACCTTCAAATAGAAATCGATTGAAAAAATTCTGTTTGTACTTCGGAATTTGAACCCGTGAGTTCCGGAATGGAAGTTAAGGAAGATAACTTTTTATAGCTACATTGTCTTGTCTCCAATTATCTGTTTTATATCATGTTTGACGGATTAAAATTTAAAAAAGTGTTAGGCTTGACAATAACTGAAATTTTATATTATTATATATGAGCAATGAAACAGACAGTCAGCAAATGTATTTAATTTAAGTAAAGCTCGTTTAAAACAAAATTTCAACTGGGTTTGAGTTAAATAAAAGAGAACCAACTGCAACTTTGCACAATAGAGATATTAAACTTCGAAGTTATAACATGTTTTTAGCTAAATACTTAATGTTAATGTTGTGAATGTGCACGGTTCTGTTAACATGCTATCCATCGTTACATCACTTTTTAATTAAGCGTTTCAGACACTTTGTACTTGGTTCCTTTTATGTAACAAAAAATATGACTTTTTGAGAATTTTCCCACTAATCAATAGGGAAATAATGCAAATAAAATAGAAACTAGGCCAAATATCAGATTGATCTCTTTATCGAATTAAAATTTTGAATATTTTAGACTTGTTCCCATTTAAAACTCGTCTAGTTCCCTAAAATCGTCATTTGGATTCTTTTTTTATTAACTCAACCCAATTAATTACTCTTGTTGTATCTTAATAACACTTAACAGATGGTTCTTACGAGAACTTATTGTTATTAAATTGCTCAACCTCTTTTTTCAGATGGAAAAATAGAGCTAGGGCAGGACGAGTGGTTAGCTTATCGCTCCCGCTATACCTATGGATGGGAGGGAATAACAGACATCACAGACATTAATGCCTTCGTTTAGAAATCCATATTATCAACTCGATTGCAATTTTAATTTATAAAAGTTGTCTATATTGGGAATTCGTGAGCAGGGCTGGCTCGAGGATTTCTGCGCCTGTGTGCGAGGCGCTTTCGTGGATAGGGGGTATCGTGGATAGAGCTAACATCTCAGTGCGGGGCCTGTGCGCCTGTGGACGCTGCACTCTTTGTTCGCGCCAGGAGTTGGCCCTGCCCGTGAGCGCCTTAACTGTAGTCAACGACGTTGATTTGTTATATTACGGGATTGACACCCGTAATCTCACGATCTAGTGAGATGAAAGACTTGACTTTATTATTTGAGATTAGGCTGCTGGACAGACTTAAAACAAAATATTTAATCTGAAAAAAATAAACATGAAATTGTCCTGATCTTAATTATTAATATGGAAGTGTTTTTATTTATTCATGCACCAAATGTCATTCCATCAAAAATTGAAAGTGAACACATTAAAAGACGTTTTTTAAAGAAGGAAGAGAAAACAATATTTCTCGGTGAAAATAGCTTATCAACAATTACAATGTTCCATACATAATATTATAATATACTATTTTTCAATTAGCAACCAAAATATTACATTTGTCGATTATTTTTTTACTAAGATTAAAAAAAAAATAATTACGTAGTCTGCACGATTGGATTTATTCTACGAACAAATGTCATAATACCGTGTTTGTACAGACACTTAATTATATATCTTACTCGAGTCCATTGTTTCATAAAAAATCGAGTTTTGCTTTATTGTACCACTGTATATCGCAAAACTCCCAAGATGGGAGTTTTATTTTCTGCTCACTGGCAACTAAATAACAAAATAACGACAGACTGTCTCGTATAAAGAACCCAGTATTGCTATGTGAGCAGTTCTCATTCCTTATTGGGGAATATTTATTTTTTAACAGCTATCCCTGGCCGCATGCGAAATTACGGAGATAAGTGCAACACTGCCATTTATTTAGTCTTAATCTTTGACTTGCAAATACGGAGGAAAATTTATTTGTATATATATGTTGTGTTATGCATTAATTTATATGTATATTGTTTTTGTGGTTTATTAAAATAGTTGTTGTTTAAATATCTAAACCGCGTCTTAGATATAATTAGCAATTTTTTTAAGTTATTCGTTAATCACAAAATCATATTATTTTATATAATACTCTATTTAAACAAAACCAGACATAATGGCGGTAGAAACTCTTTAGATCTTTTAAAATCAGTTATTTTTTTAGAATTTGTGGAAATACTCCATTACGCCAACAATAAACATATGAAAATGAATTTCTTAGAACAGTGGTGGCGAACCTTTTTGAGCCTGAGTGCCTTTTTTTTTTATTTCTTCAATATAATATGTCGCGTGCCACATACCATGAAAATAAAAAATGCATCAAATGTTTGTGTAGCTTTATATTTTTAATGTAAACAAAGCATTAATACATCGAAAACCTTATTTAAGTACTTATTAATGGCAAAATATTTTTTTAAAATCTAAATTTTAAAATATGTAGAAACCTCAAACTTCATTATTAGTGAGATTTTTGTTGTTGGATGCTAGATGCCAAATGTTTTATATCGGGTTTATAGTTGGTAGATTTTAAAAGAATACAAGAAATACTACTGTCGTCTGTTAGTCTATTTCTTATGTCTGATTTAATAAAGTTAATTTAAGAAAATAATGATTCACAGGAATAAGTCGATGAAAAAATTGTTAAAACGCCTTATCTGCGTTATGTTTTGAATTTTTGTATACTATTTCTAAAACTTTTTTGATTTTTTTGTATAATCACTTATTTTTTCTCTTCATAATAAAACATTCGCGTGCCATGCAAAATCGTCTCGCGTGCCATAGGTTCGCCATCCCTGTCTTAGAATAACGTGGAAGTCAATATATATATGTTGTATTAACAATTTAGTATTAGAAAATGCGGGAAGCTAATAATAAATACACACAAGTAATAATAATATTGACATATAAGTTTTTTTATCCATATAAATGTATATAGTGTCCACGAGAACTGGATTCACCGTGGATTGCTCACCTTCTGTTGGCAATCAAGGAAAATATTGCAACGGGACGTCTCGTGGTCATAGGCGAGTAGGTAGTTACCTAGAGGCGGCAAATTTTAGGGAGCGGCAAATGATGACGCCAGAGAATATTTTTTTAAATGACTAAATATTTTTAAAGAGAAGAATTTGACTTTGAATACATATGATGCCCTAATATCTTTGATAAACTATTTTTTAATTGTAATAATATTATGACCTATAAGTGTACAATTTATCACAAAAATCTTCTTTCAATAAGGGAGTTAATGAGTTTTATCGTTACACCGACGTTATTTAAATAAAACAATATCACTTATACTTTTATGGCTTTAAGCCAGGGCTGGGGAACCTTTTCTTCTCTAAAGGCCGCATCCATTTTTCTGATTCGACATAGGGCCGCAGTAAACATTGACTAGGGAATCTTTGGCCGGAATAAGTAATTTACCGTCAGAATATGTCGTGAATTTACGAATTTACATAAATTTACAGAATTACAGAATTGGCCGGAAAGCCGCACCAGAGTAGCCAAAAGGCTGCAGGTTCCCTACCCCTGCTTTAAGCGATTCATTTGTAAAAAATAGTATGCGCGCTATTTTAACCGGATTTCTGCCGCAAGCGAGTTTATTCACTCTACAATTCCGTGTTTAAGGGGCCGTCCATACAAAATGAGCGAATTAATACGCTCTACTTTATACTTGATTTACAAGACACTAGTACCTCTCTTAACCGGTTCTCTACCACGGACGTGTTAACACGCCATACAATCTCGTGCTCGTAGGGCCGGCCATACTAAATGTGCGTGTTTACACGCAGTATTTGAGACGCGGTTTAAAGGCCACAAGAAACGTATATAATAATTTTAAAATATCATGCATATAGTGACATCTCTTGTAATCATAGTATGATACTTAAACTTTAAAGATATTGTTTTTTAATCTATAATACATCGATTTTTAAAAAAAGCTTTTTTGTTGTGTTGTTTTGTTGAAATGTGTTGCTAGCAGGGCTATGCGAATATGGCGGTAATTTTCGTTTTTGATGTAAATGATGGCGGAAATGACCCACCGTGTATTTATACGGTAAGTGTTTGTAATTTACTATTATTATATGTCCAAAAAGTACATATTTATTAGGTTTTTTTTTTTAAAGAAAATCACGGCCATATTAATACCGCACGGCACTGATCAGGTTAAAATCTGCCTAGGGGCGGCACGCACCCTAGGAACGTCACTGTTATCAATCGACGAACAGTAAATATTCAATCGAGAATTATCGTATTACACCCTAAAAGCAATAAAAGTATTTAGTTAGCATTTGTCTCCATTTTGTCTTTTAATACATTGCAATGATAAATCCTAAACAGTTGAAAAAATATTATATTGTAACATTATCTTACACGACTTCCTTATAGTACTTGTCGTAGTTTGAGGCCTTATTTATCTCGTTTAACTTATTACGAAAGCTTTTTGCAGTCAGAATCGGCGCCTCGTAAAAGCTAATTAACATGTTCTACAACTAATTGTGGCCTTCCTTGTTAAGCTATTACAAATCCATAATTTATTGCCAACTTTTTTAACTTCAACATGTGCCGGTAATTATTATTTCAAATGGATATACATACTCTCAGGTGGGAGTGGTACTCTGTTATTACTGTTATTAGTGAAGATTATTATTGTTGTGATAGTTTAATTTTAGTGGATAAAATTGTATGTTATACGCACTCAATAATATACTTTAAAAACATTTAAAATCTATGTTAATTTAATCGGAATTCGATACGGCATAATTAACTGATTGGAGTTTTTACTTCAGTAAAGACGCATCATTTAATCAAAATCAAATTTATTTGTATAATATTTCACTCTATCCAAATCGAAATACTGAATCTATTCAAAGCAGGGATGTGGAGTCCGGTAAAAAAATGACTGTCTCCGACTCCTAATTGTTTTTTTCAATCATTTCCGTTTACCTTAGACATATCTATACCATAGTTTCTCAACAATTTTTGGCACAAGTTCCCCATACCCGTTTTTATAAAACCATATAAGTTTTTCTAAAGAGAAGTTTCCAAAATAATTTTCAAATCCTTTTCAGAAATTTACGGATTTCCTAAAATGAAAATACGCTAGACGTTTTTTTTAGTTCTTCTTGGATTTTCTCGATGCCCTCCAAAGCTGTGCTGTGGCTCCCATAAAAGTATTAATTTTCTGTAGCCCCCTTGGAACATGTTGTGCCCCCCAGGAGAGCCACCCGGCCCTTGGATCTATACCATCATTATAGTACATGCCTAGTAGTCATCATTTTACCAGTCAATAAGATGAAAAGATTCATAATTTAAAAAAAAGACTCCCGCTTCGACTACAAAGCCCCGATACTAAGTTGTATAATGTAAAATTTAAACAAATGAATTTGATAGTATCAATTCCGTGGACCGTCCATACCCTCCCATACATTTTTTTCAAACTTAGATACGTATTTAGAAATAATTATTTTAGAAAACTAGTTTGTTGGTCTGAGAAAGAAGAATATAATCACTTTCCAGGTTTGGCATGAATTCTATTTCTTGATGAGAAATCATTAGAATTAAAAAAAAACTGCTATTTCTATGATACTTGTTCCACACTTGTACAATATTATTAACGGATTTTTACGAGAAGAGTATTTGTATAGGAAACCTACAGTGTTCATGGTTGTAATATAATCATTTTTTTACACTTTCACAGATGAGGTTTTTGTTAGGTAGTGCTGATAACATAATGTTCGATAAGAGTGAACGATTTTAGCAACTGAGAAACCGGAAAGACGCGTATTTTTTTGCATCTGTTTTAATTAATAAATTTTAAATTTTCAATATATTTTAACATAATTTTTATATTTTATAATTTATTTACGGACAATTTAAAAGTAACTATACAATACGAAAAATGCAGAATCAAATACATTAAAATAAATTTGAAATATAACATTGGTTAACATCGTTGACTTCTATGACGGATCTCATATCGAGTACGAACAGCATTTTTTAAAAATTGATTTCTGGGTTTTTGTGATGTTTAAATATTCCCTACCACACTTCCAAATTTATAAATAAAGGGGCGTACTGAGAACAATTATTTCACCCCTAATCTTGTCCTAGCCTTATGATTCTATTTCTACCACTCTCTTCGAAAAAGAGAAGTTGAACAACTGATTAAAAATCAGTTCTCGTAAGAAAATTCTAAAATAAAGGGCGAAGAGAGAGTGATTGGTTTTCTATAAAAATAGTCCCCCATTGTTTTTTCATTTTTTACGCACAGGTTTTTTCTATATTATTGTCATATTACGATTAAACTAAATTGTACATTATAATTTTATTAAAAATGTTACCAATTCAAATCTATATTATAAATAATCTTATTTGAAATTGTTAGTTATCATTGTAATTTATGATTTAAAATAATTCTTGTTTATGAAACCTTAATTTGTTATTTTATGCAAAATGTCAACTAGAGGTCTGCACGGGCCCGGGCTTGGCCCTCGGGCCGGGTTCGGGCGGGTAAACGCAATTGAGAGTCGGGCTCGGGCCGGGCCCGGTTAAAGAATTTAATTCTATAGACAAATATTTTTGACTATGTTCGTGTCATAAATCAGCCATGGTGATTTTAATTATAACCAGATCTAAAGAGAATCGTAAATTTGTAAAAAAAACGGGATTTTTCGGGCTGAGGAGTATAAATCTGGGCTTCGGGTCGGGTTCGGGTAACAGTTGTGGTATTAGACTCGGGTCCGGGCCGGGTCGGGCCTGAGTCTTTCGGGCATGTACCGGGTAATTTTGTAAAATTTCGGCCCGTGCAGACCTCTAATGTCAACGCTGAGATAAAAAAAAATGTGTCATGTTTGGTCCAAACGTATCTTATCTTCGTTATTCCTTATGTTCTGATAGCAAACGTCTGACAATGTTAAAAGTTGTCGAATGGATACAAATGCATCAATGCACATATGTATGTAAATGTCGGCTGTGGTTATTTTGCTTTGATTATTGTTTTAGAACGGATGTGACATATTTATTTTAAATAATAATTGTACCAGCTTGAATGCTGTATTGATGACTACTACTAAGAGAATGTTTGCTTATGATATTATAGTCACTCATTGTCTGTCTTAGATAAGTATTCATCGCTTCACTACCGCAGTCCCGACATCGTTGTTTTTGTTTTACTCGGCTGCTCGGCTTTTTCATGATTTTAACGGATTTTTCTCCTCAATTGTTTTTTAGCGATGTCTTCTAACATTGTGGAGCATATCGTCGGTAATTTTCTACAACCTTGCATCTAAAAAAGTACAAGTTTTTTAGAAGACACATAAGTCTACTGCTGTCGATATCTCTATGTATCGCTATAAAACACTATTTTTATCCTCAATATCTGTGAGAAAGTTAATAAGGAAAGAAGCAGATCTTTCCATTTTTGAGACTTCTCAATTTGAGAGTTTCTTGATATAGCCCATGACTTTATACAACTGACTCTCTTTTAGGTATACTTGCCCTCAATGGTTGAAACGCTCGAAGAGAAATATGCGTGGCCTTAACACTTACTCTGCGGTTCTAAAAAATACTTCCACTATGTTGCTGGTCCTTAAAGAATCAAGTGAAAAAACACGTTTTAACACTTACCGCCCTTTGATGGATGGTAAAAACCCAGAACGTACATTAAAAAAAACATGTTTTTCACTCAGTCCTTCAAGGGCCAGCAACATATCGGAAGTATTTTTTAGCACCGTATGGATAGTGTTAATATGTTTCTTTCGGTTAATACTAGGTCAGGATGAAAAATTCGAAAATTGTGCAACTCAATTGTTATGCTAAATATCAAGTCAATCTCCACTATCTGAAGTTCATAATTGTAAAATGATTTCAGTCATACTTTGTAATGAACTTAATTTATTTCTTTAATTTTAGCGAAGTTTATTTATATCTTAATTAAAAAATATATTGGCTGTTGTGTTCTTTCATTTTCAAAAACCTCTGTCAAAAATGTGCATTATCAATAAAAAAAAAATGGAAGACGAATATTATGAAACTTTAACGTTTTACAATGTATTGATTGCCTGGAGACCTTATATCAAATAAATATGATCATAATTTAAGATTTCGACTGAAGGTGCTTGGTGGAATTTCAATATTAAATTTGAATCGTTCAAACTATGTACATTCTCACAAATTTTGAACGATTCAAATTTAAATATGATCATAATTTATAGACAGAAATATATGTCTATGTCATATTTCGTAAACTATTTGAATAAGATCAATGAAGTATATCGAAAATGTTGAAATTACTATTTAATAAATAGTTACAAAAACATGACCAATAAAAAAACATCAAAAGTAAACACTATTAATTTCAAAGTATCTATTAACCCAGCACAACGACACAAAATAATTAATTGCTTTGATAAAATAATGTAATACGATAAGTGTCAATTCTAAAGAAGCAGTGCATGGATGCTAGTTCGTTTTATGAATCATAAAATTCATATTTACTGTGGCTGCAATTAAAAATAATGACAGTAAAAACATTGCTTTCTGAAAACAACACCACAATCAACATTAATTATTGATATAAATACTTGAATTGGAAAAAAAACTTTACGAATAGAATCCATTACATACAGCTCAATTTAATTTATCAACTCTGAGAGATATACACGTAAGCAATATCAGTAAATTAAATCAGGAATTCATATTGAATCGAGAAATTCTTAAGTCTCGGTTTTTTATGAGCCGGGACATGAGACATCAAATTATCATTTACCGGGAAATTCTCGCGACTCAAGACCGCAGTATTTTTATGTGTAAAAAAATAAACAAATATTTATATGCATGCAGTGCAGTAGCATTATATGTACATTTTTAATGAAAAATAATAAAAACTGTTTTGAAATTATGTTTCGATTATAAACACCAAATTATAATTAAATTCGGTTTATCTATTTTCTGAGAGTTGCTAATTTAATTTTAAACTTTCGGTTGATTGTTATTTATTATAGCCGCCATAAATAAGCAACGTAATATTAATAAAATAAGCTAACTTTTTCTGGTGGTCCAAGTTATGCTGCTTTTAATTTAAATAACAAACCAATAAATAAATACTTAAAAAGCCAACTGTTTCAGTAAATTTGTAATGTGTTGTTAGATTTTTTCTTTCAACCTTAAACTCTGTCGGCACCTTTATATAATATTGAAAAACTCATGTAAACTTGATAAATATTTAAAAAATACGACAATATTGTATTGTTTTTTTACACACATTGTTTGATTTTCTCGATGAAACCATTTTCCTTTTAAAAATAAAAGTTAAACGGTTATTATCGCAAAATGACATCTATAACCACACGGAAGTATGACGTCCGTACAATGGTTATATTTTATTTTAAAATTAAAAGGAAGACTAAATAGTTTTTTTTAACTTGTTTTTATTCCCTTCCAATTCATAAAAGTCGTTCTAAATTAATGTTTCTCAAAGTATAAATATTCTCAAACTTTATTTGTTTTGAATGAGTAAAATCTACTTTAAACATAGTTTTTTAAGAAATTAGCATATTCACGAGTCTCGGGTTGTTTTATATAAATGACAAAAATCTCCGATATCCGAGATTCTATTCTCGGGTTTCTCGACACAGAATCCCTAAACAGGAGACGTCGGCTACGACTAGTGTGTCACGAACCCAATTTATGATAAATAATGACATTTTAAAAATATAATTGAGAAACAAAAATAATATCGTCACGTCGATTGAGATTATGATATTTAATATTTATGGGCTCATTATCTCCACTTTATTATTTTTACTAAATTTAATGGGACTTTTTACAGATTCTGTTATCTTTTATTAAAAAATAAAAAACGATAGGTATTTTTGTTGTGTGTATCCAATCGCACGTTTCAAATTTATAATTTATTGAAATTGAGAGATAAAAAAAAACATTAAAGTGTAGAATAAACTGGCGATAGTAAATTATTTGAGCGAAAGATGATACCAGCGCTGAATAAATTTATTTTTAATACAGATGGAGTTGTTGTGAGTCAGACGTATTTTTTATACATTTTTTTGTAATCTTTGTAGTATTTCATTAAGTTTTCTGTGCGGCGTCTTGAATTTGTAAATTTCTTTTTTATTAATACGTTGCTGATATTGGTATAGAAGTGAGTATTAGAACCAGTGGTGGATTAAACACACGAGAAGAGACCCAAGGCGCAATAAAATTTGGAGGTCCTGTTTTTTAGGAAACATAAAAACGTCATAAAAATCCATGTTAAATAAAAAAAATATTTAAAAATCTGAAAAAAAGTATGTGAGTTATAATATACTATAAGCTATTTTTAAGACCCCTAAATTTCGGAGGTCCGCGGAGACTGGAACATATAAACATTAAACACTGAATGCACATTTAGTGTGTCTTTTGGATGTAACAAAAAAAATGAATTAAATGTCGCATTTTCTCAATAAGATGAACATTAGTATTGCTCACGAAGTTGCGAACATTACTTAATTCAATCGTACTTGGTATAACTTCAAGGTGTAAACATTTTTAAAAAAATACGTTGTTATTCCACTTATTGTGTTCCTTGAGAAGGATCGCATATACAATTACAATTTCTGTAAGTTTTTGATTTGTTTTAATCCATGTCCGCTACCAATGTGGGTCATATTTCCCTCTAATGTATGTTTATCATCAGAAGGTTTTCTACATTTGTTATTTAGTTGCCCAGCCTTTCTTTTTTACGAAGAGAGTGACGATAGAAATGATAGAGCTTTTAAAAAAAAAAAAAATCAACATTAAAAAAAGCCACTCGCCTTTCAATGGTTACTAAATATGTTTCGTTTTTTTTTATTTTTAAATATTAAACTAGTATGTGGCAGTTCAATCTACAGTGCCATAGAAAATACACGAGCACATTTCGTGGATAATTAATAACTATAAAAACATAATAAAATAATAAATACTAATTAAATAACAACACAGTATCATGTAGCAAATTATTTTAGAAGTGTGTATTGTTATTTGTCTTAATTATGGTAAGGAAGTATTAGGTAAAGTAATTTAATGTTTTAAATCATATACGAAAGATCTACGAGGTGCAGCATGGGACAGGTTTGCAATTAAAATTTCGTTCGAATTCGCGCACTATAAATAGGTAAGCGCAGATTTCCTCCGTGCTTTTAATTTAAGAGGGCGTTACTATCTTGTTCTATTGCGGCAATTATAAACTTACACAGTGGTTTCACAGTATTTAAATTATTGTTAGTTAATATTGAAAAGCGATTAGCAACAGTTCTGAAGAGACTTTTCAATAACAGAAAAGCGGAATATTCGATCACATTTATTTTTTTTACCATGTCCGCTCCCAATATAGAGCATATGGACTCCTAATGGAGTTTATCTCAACAGAAGTATTTCTACGAGAACTGCTTGTTACTCAGTTGCTCAACCTCTCTTTTTCCAAAGAGAGTAGGATAAGAAGGAAAGGGCTAAGACAGGACTAGTGGTTAGCTAATCGCTCTTGATACGCCTCGTTCATGGGATAGGATGGGTGGGAGGGGGGAATTCAAGACATTACATACATCCATGCCTTTGAACAGAAATTCATAAATCGATTGAAAAATCAATTTATAAAACTGCCCGTACTGGGATTCGAAAACGTGCCCTCTGTAGCGTTAGCCAACGACGTTGACCACTCAACCACACAGGCGGCTTGCACATTTCCAGTAATAAAAAATACAAACAATTTCAGCCAGCAAAGTAATGGAAAATAAAGGAAAGCAGAAGTGTATTTTGAAAGAGATTATTTTCACTTCGTTAGTTATGGTAAACAATTATAGATAGCTTGTTTGATTATGACGGTTGGTATAAAACAAATCTATTGATTGTAGCTAGTTTCATTGTTGTTGTCATTGAGTAATATAATAAGTTGTTTTGGTAAATCTGTGAATCGCATACGATGTCATAGCCTACGGCAGTGTTTCTTAACCTTTATGGGCCCGTGGCCCTTTTTGGGTATCTTTATTTTTCTGTGGCCCCCATACCTGTTTTGTACTAGTGTAATAAAGAATTTCGCGAAAGAAGAAATGCGAGACTTTTTTTTCACAGATAAAAATTCTCTTGGAGCAAGCTGTGGCCTCCCGTTGAGAAACCCTGGTCTACGGCATTAGGAAAGAAAAATAAAATTGTGTTGTATTATTTTTAATTTATAATATCAAAGCAGTGAATGTACACTTTTCCTGATATCGTGTGTGTTTAGCTGATCAGCTATAAAAACTAACGTCCCTCCAAGGTGACAGCAGCGAAGAATATGACAGATAAAATGTGACAACCGTGAACATAGACGCAATTGTGCTAAACCAACTGTCAAAAATCATATGAAAAAAATTATCGCCGTGGCGGTTGTTAATCAGTGTCTATATCATTATGCGCATGAGAATAGCCCCCCGCTGGAAAATAATAAAGCAAACAATGTATTTGAGTTCAAAACAATGCGTTTTATTTAAATATAAATAAGAAAGAAGAAAATCGATATAAATTATTGAACATACTTGAATGGGTCATCAATTTTAAATCAGGAAAGATAACGTCTTGATTATTACATATTTTTGTAATATTGCTTTGAAAGGTTCCATAAAAATGGATTAGTTCACGATTAACGGTATCCACAAGACGTTCGTACTTTTTAAACGTTTATGGTGCTCATAAATGCAACTTAACATGCACTAAATTGCAAAGACCTGCCTTCATATAACATTAACTATAAGCCTATGCAGTCAGCCATTTGTATCAAACTATGTATATTCAATCTCGCGCAACAGTTGTGCGTTAGCTGTTCGAAAGGCATAGGACACAGGATCGACATGGACGTCTAGTAAACTTGTAATTACTGGTATTAAAAGATAAATGCCTCAGTAATTTTCAAACTGTAGGTATAACAGACAAGTGAACGCCACGATTAAACTAAGCTAACATAGTGATGAAGATTTGGTAAATAAATAAGGTTTCTCAGTCTTTTTAAAGTCTTATACCGCAATAGTAAACCAAGAGACGAGCCTTCTCATAAAAATGATTTTGAAAACACATTTGAATTTGAATCGTTGAAGTTTTGTAAATTTTCATAGGTTTAGTTACTAACGACCCAAGCTTTGAACCTATAAAGCAAATGTTGTTTCAAGGTCCAAGGAGCAGTGGTCAACGTTGTAGACTTCTATGCCGGACCTCATGGGTTTGAATCAATGTACCAAACAGCATTTTTCAATCAATTTAATTAATTTCACCTAATTTATCGATTTTTGTTCGAAGGCATAGATGTCTGTGAAGTCTAAAACTTCTCCCACCTTTCTAATCCTAAAACACCGGGGTGTAGCGAGAGCAATCAGCCAACTAATGCGTGACCAGTGTTTATTTTTTTTAAATAACCGTTGTTGGAGAGAGGTTTTTTTTAAAATTACTCGCTGGTCATAGAAAACAAATTATAAGGAATAAATTATTTGATTTTCCGTCAAAGTTTTTTATTAAATCGTCATTTTCAGTTTCAGATTATATTTTTATGAATTATATTCTGACCATAAACGAAAAAAGCTTCGTTTGTTCTCCAAGAACTGATTTAACCTTTCCACTTGGAGGTCTTAACCCTCCAGAGACGAGAGCTTTTTTCCGATGAAAAAAATATTTTCTAAGCCATATTGAAGTCACGGATAACTTTTATTCCTATCCAAAATTAAAAAAAAAAAAACGCAAAGTCATTGTATAGAAGCCCCGCATGACTATATGGTCATGCTCATCCTTTTATTACCGTGTAATATTGAGTACGGAAAGTAGTAAGCACAAAAGTGACCGTATGGGCTCGCAAACATTCGGGGTTGAAATATAGCTAAACGTGATTTTTTTTAAAAATAGTTACAATTTTACCTCTTTAGTTCAACATAATTTCAATACAAATGTATTAGTAAATTAACACTAAATAATTTGATGTTTCAAAAAGTAAATTAAAAAAAACGGAAATTCAAAAAATTACATGTGCTTTTGGAGGCCGTTCCTGTCCCCACGGCTGATGACTAACTGTAGTCCGTACTCTTCTTAACCAAATATGAGCAAAAGCAACGATATTCAGGTAGAAAAAGTATGAATAGTGGGATCAATAGACAACGGTGTTTTGTGTGACCATATGCTGACGCTCGTCCTTGGAGGGTTAATCCGTTTTTTCCCCTTGACCCAATATCAGACAACATAGCTTTTTAAATACCTTTGGTCTATATGTATTCTAATTTGTATTTGAATTTTTACGATCTACATTTATTTGACAAAAAAGGGTTACTGCAGCACGGGATGAGTTTTTTTTAGATATTATATAATATAAAGAACAAATAAAGGTACTGCATATTATCAAATATAATATTTGGTATACGGTCGTTTTATTTATTTATTCAAATGTATTTATCCATTTAAACAGTTGGAAATAATGAATATTCAGTGAGTTTATAATTTACACATAAATATTTCTATAATTACTTCATTAGGAGAATCTTTTTTTTAATTTTTACATTAATATTTTTCGATTCCTACAAAATTGTCGTTATCTGTGAAATCTACACCGCGGATTTTTTTAACAAGTCATATAATAATAATTTACATATTCCGAATGGATTTTTAATGGATCTTTATTGTTTTATTGTGTAATATGGAGTCGTTAATTAATTATCATAAACAATATATTGGTTATTTTCAAGTTACGACATACAACATATAAGCAAAATATGTTTTATGTATCTACGTGTAAAATAATATACATATAATGAGATGATTGAAACAACTACGTATTGTGTAGGTATATTCTACTTTTTCTTTTCGATAGAAGAGCCAATTTCGCTCAGCTATCATTTGAAATCGCTTACTAATTTTATTTTTTTACACCATGTCCGCTCCCAATGTGGAGCATATGGACTCCTTATAAAGTTTATCTAAACAGATGTGTTTCTACGTGAACAGCCTGTTGCTCAGTTGCTCAACCTCTCTTTTTCCAAAGAGAGTAGGAATAGAAGGACAGGGCTAGGACAGGACTAGTGGTTAGCTAATCGCTCTCGATACGCCTCGTTCATATGATAGGATAGGTGGGAGGATGGAATTCAAGACATCACATACATCTATGCCTTCGAAAAGAAATTCATAAATCGATTGAAAAATCAATTTATAAAACTTACCGAAGCCAACAACGTTGATCACTCTACCACACAGGCGGCAAAATAATATTTATACATGGACATTATTACCTTAAATGAGAAATACTGCTTTACATTCCTCACAGTAGGTAGTATATTTTAAAAAATCAGGAAAGTATTGTCAAATGCTTGCTTCTAATTGCACAAGTGCTATCCGTGTGGTTAAATAAATTAGAATTTTTATTGAGAATATTCATAATTTTTATATTTTAAATTTATTTGCTGTTCAAAAGAAGTGCAATATTTCTTTTTCCATTTACGGTTAATCAAAGAAATTTGGCCTTACAATCGAAAGGCTTGGCGCAAAAGATTGAAAGAAAAACTACCATGTGATCAGTTGTAATATGTTTGATAATCGTTTTTTAGTTACTTACGATAACATTTCGTATGTGGAATATTTTTCTATACGATTCCGCAAATTGAGAATCAATTTTGTGAGAGACTTTAAATGTTTTATCAATCGCGAGACAAATTCATCAAATTACTTTCTAATGTGATATAACATTACACACAATTGATTAATAAACTAACATTAAATTTGAATGTTAAACATTCCGGCATCTCCACTTCTATACCCTATATAATCATAAAATCATATAATCATAAAACCTTTGCCGACAAACAAATAATATAATTCTTGAAACTACTTACTACTCAAATCTGTTGGCATTCCCATGAGCTTGTCCTTTTCGCCAGCAATGGCTTTGGACTCAGTGATGCATTTGTTTCTTATATAAACACGAAACTTTCATTTACTAAGCGTCAGTTCAAGTTCATCCGTGCACTTGAATGCCTGAAGATGCCGAAAGGCGACACCCGGGTCGTTAGTGACAAAATCTGTGAGAATGTACATAGTTTGAACGATTCAAATTTAATATTGAAATTCCACCAAGCACCTTCAGTCGAAATCTTAAAAAACTAACATTATTTTTTATTTTGTTTCAGGTAAATGAAAACACACATGGACGCAATACTGAGGTGATAGTTAAAAGTGAAAACATCTTCATAAAAAAAGTAAGTAAGTCATCGACTTCATTAGTAAAAATGACATCTCAAAAGTCGTAGTTTCGGCATTTATTTTGGCCAAGGAAATTAATTATCTAAACTTATGGGTGTTCTGAAAAGTTATCCCGTATTAATTTATTTATCCTCAATACGACTCCGTTTACTTTTTGATTACCTTGTAATTTTCCCATATCCATTCTTGTTTTATAATAATTCCACTAACTATTCGAGTGAGTGAAGGATGACAAGTAATCCATTACGGACTGTATCGCATACACCTGTCGGGCGGTAGATTGTCAACAAATTTGATTGACAGGCATGCTTCTTGAACCGTGTGGTTTGAGTCATTGAAGTACTTATTTTGACCGTCTCTCGTTTATTGTATATTATAACTTGGCTGGTTATCCCTGTTAATAACAAATTATACCGCTTAACTCGTACGCTCGGTTGAGTACTTTATCGTCGAGATCCATTTATCAAACTTGTTTTTTTTTTCCACATGTGTGTTTGTCTACCTGCATCGGATATTGTACCGTTTTTTGTCGCCGTTTTCAATTTAGTAAAATTATATTGTGCATATTTATAGCGCAATTAAACGTGATATATCGATTCCGATGATATATCGATTCCACTTCACTGCGGGCTACCAAACGTAATGTACAGAATTACATTTATCATTTACTTTAACGAGACAAGATAAATCTTCATGATTTAAAATCAATTTATAACACGGGAAATAAGATACGCCAAACAACATACAAACACAAACGGAACAAAGCACATATAAAAAAAACACTTTATATATTTTTTAAAATATATAACGAATGCTTTTACGAATTAATATTTAGAGATAAATTCGACCCACTGCTTGGTTATCATTTCATTAAGCTATGCAATGTATGGTTTTCGTATAAAGTTGTTTTTTGTTTACCAGAACTGTATCTAATCGCCAGTGGTGAATGAAGGTAGGAGGAAGCATGGTATATCTCAGACGCCATATCACGAGGGGTGCCAAAATCGGTCTTAAATACTTTCTAAATTCAATATTGTCGATATAAATTTATATACATAATTTAAATTTTTACACTACAAAAATGTTAACTGTCAAGACTTGATTATTTAATTTTCAAAGATTGTTTACATGAAAGTTTGTAAATGTTTTCCATTTACTAACATACTATTTAAAAACGCTCGTGTTTCGTTATTGGAAGGCACATAACAGAAATATTGTGAAATTGTTCTTTGATTTTTCTAAATAGACATACAGTTATCAGTGGTATGTTTTTTTAATACTATTTTATGTATATTATTATAGCTAATGTTAGAGCTGTGGCTTAAAATGTTGACCTAACGAATATACACTTTATATTTATTGTTTTTTCATTACAAATATAATGTTTAGAAAATTATAAATTAATTATATTATATATCGACTGTGGAAAGGAAAAAGGACGTAAGCCACAGTTTTTTCAAAACTGGTATTTTTTGATAATCACAATATATCAAACTTGATACATGTTTTATCAAAAGGATGCAAGCTTCAAATGCCGAATTAGTATAAAAATTAAGCTTTTATGTTTGAAAAAGATGACCTTGTAAAAAGTTAAAACCAAGAAAAAATACTGAAATAAAAGTTTTTCCTAGACGATTTCTAAAATTAATATTAGATTATGTCAATTAAACACCAGTTTAGAAGTCTCCGTGCACTTCAAGCTAGTGTATAATTCATAATTTGCATATGCCCCAAAATCATCAACACACGTTTATTGTGCCCCCTGTAAAATTTGATATGTGTGGGTTACGTCCTTTTTCTTTTCCACATTCGATATGATTTTTCTGAACCTAATATAAAATAATATTTTTTATTAATTAAATTTTATATAAAATGGAGCGCCATTTATATAGACCCCGGGCGCACAATATTCTAGGAACGTCACTGTTAGTCGAACAAATACTCTTTTCCGGAGAAGATTATGAGTGTAAGGATGGAGGATGGCACAAGAGAAGGATTAGTAGTTCAATAATCGCTATGACATTGCGTTTTTAAGAATAAATCCATCGTTATATCAATTTATGATATTCAACATAGAGGGATTCGAATCTGTACACACCGCAACTGAATTGGACGCAAGCACTAGACTTTAAAAATACTAATACTTAACCTATCCAGAAATTTAATCTGGAACCGTCAGATCCGCTCAGCAAGGGCGTATTACGTAAATTAAGGGCTTTAGAATAATATTTAGTGATACGTAGTAATTATAGAACAATGAAACGCATATATGCTGATTTTGACAATGTATGACCAAGAATTCTGTATAAAATTATCTACATTGCCAGTTTGTCATTTAAAACCGTTTCTGGTGTTAGAAAATATCAAGGCTGTAGACTCGTGTAAAAAAGACGATTCCGACTCGGAAGAAGCTTTTCAATGACTTCATTTTAACTTATATATATATATGTATTCCATCAGATCATTTTTAGTCAGCCAAGCATGCAATGTCAACACTAAGTACTATTGTGGTTTGAATACACATTATTTAATATATATTTTTTAATTGTTTCAAGCCGCTCATTTTTTACGACTCCGGCCAAAACACTGTGACTCCACGACTCCGATTCCAAAGCCATGAAAAATATCAAATTAAACATTTATAACATTATTTCTTAATTCGTAAGCGCCTTTTAATTCTTGTCTATCAACGCATGAAATATTGCACAAATGAGTATATATATTTTATCTCACGTCTTAATTTGAACTGGTGTATTAAGTTTCTTAAAAAAAGGTATTTGCTAGTTTCACCATACATATATGAATTATCGCCTTACAATAACAATTTCACGTATACTCATATAAAAATAGTATACCATAAACGTGTTACAGTATAAACACTGCCTCCCAATAAATCTTCCGCCTTCTTCCTCTCTGGTCCGCTATTCAATTATCAAATAAAATACACGACCACTCTTTCACAGGGTTAGCAATTCACTTATAATAAAATTATTTACCACTACCGGTTAACCGTTAACCGAACAAACCATCTTTACAAATAAACATTATTCAGGTTTTTTTTTTAATGGTTTGCTATGAGTTTATGTTCGCCGCCTGTGTGGTCGAGTGGTCAACGTTGTTGGCTTCGGCTACGGAGGGCCCGGACTCAAATCCCGGTACGGACAGTTTTTATAAATTGATTTTTCAATCGATTTATGAATTTCTGTTCAAAGGCATGGATGTATGTGATGTCTTGAATTCCCCCCTCTCACCCATCCTACCCTACGAACGGAGCGTATCGAGAGCGATTAGTTTACCACTAATCCTGTCCTAGCCCTATCCTTCTATGCCTCTTTGGAAAAAGAGAGGTTGAGCAACTGAGTAACAAGCAGTTCTCGTAGAAATACTTCTGTTGAGATAAACTTCATTAGAGTCCATATGCTCCACATTGTGAGCGGACATGGATTTTAAAAAAAATAAATTTATAATGAATTCATTTGTTCAGAATAAATATCCAATGCTACAGTTATTTTGATTTTTTTAATGTATGACGACTGGATTTTAATGCGTACTGTTATCAAATATAAAACATTATAACATATCGACTGTGGAAAAGAAAAATGACGTAACCCACACATATCAAATTGCACAGGAGGCACAAAAAACATATTTTGATGATTTTGGGCCATATGCAAATTATGAATTATACACAACCTTTAAGTGCACGGAGACTTCTTAAGTGGTGTTTAATTGACATAATCTAATTTTAAACTAAGAAATTGTCTAGGAAAAACCTTTATTTCAGTCTTTTTTCTTGGTTTTAATATTTTACAAGGTCATCTTTTTCAAACTTAAAAGCGAAATTCAGATACTAATTCGGTATTTGCAGATTGCATCCTTTTGACAGAACGTGTATCAAGTTTGATACATTGTGATTATCGAAAAAAACCTGTTTTGAAAAAACTGTGGGTTACGTCCTTTTTCCTTTCCACAGTCGATATACTTACTAACAGTTTTTAAATGCTTATTCGACGTAACATTAAAATGGTAGATATTGTAAATTAACGTTTCTTTGTTTACAATCATATGACTTATAAGCTGTTTTTTCTTTTGATAATGTGAATTTCAGATTTTTTTCGGATATTAAATAAATTATTACTGATTAATGTTTTTACGCTATGTGTGTATAAACCATTCATTGAAAAGGCAGTCTAATCTTATAAAATATTTGTAATTGTTTCGATGGATTCGGCGGTAACTGTGTGGAAGTTCGTGAATACGTTGAATAGTCAAAGTTATTTTATTTTTTTATTATTTTTAATTGCTTTCTTTTTTTTATTCAGTCGGTATCATATACAAAAAAGAATTATATAAATAGAAGTCAAATATTTTCAATAGTTTAAGGAAAAACTTTGTAATAAAATTAAATATTTTTTCAATTTCCAATAGTAGTATTTATATATAATCACGTTTAACGTAATATTGTGTATTGGGTGAGAAAGTCGCACACAAAAAAAAATAATTCATGCAGCTTTATTTGTGCAACCCTGCGGCGGAGCACGACGAAACATACAATAATATTATAAATTTTATCGAAAGCACAGTTGTGGAAATGAAATAATGAAATGGCAAACGGAGAAACGGCAAATAAATCGCCTGTCGACGGATTGTAACATGTTATTTACTCCCCGGTACAAGATGTACCGGTAAACACCGCCCCGACTCACGATTAATTTCATATCGCTCGCATTTTTTTCTCACAGTTTCACACCCGAAGGTGTGTGATGCTTCTTGCAATTGCCGTGATATTTATTGCACAGCTTCAAACATCTGATACTGCAATCACCAACGCCATAAGTCTCCGACGTCATCAATTTACCAATTAACGATCATCGTACACTTGACACTGTTCTCCTACGATGTAAATTAAGATTTAATATCTCCAATTATTCCGGCCAGTCATGGAAGATGCTTTCATTCCGCTCAAAGATCAAAGAAACAGATAAACGATTTTTTTCTATTCGTGTCTGCTCTAAGGAGCATAATTATGACATTCTAATGTCGTATCTCAACATACCTTGTGTCATGCGAATTTTTGTCATTTATTCGCTTAACTTCTCTATTTCGTTAGAAAATGAATTGTTATAAACTGATTTCTTATATAATATTACCCCCTGGTTTGCCATGCCGTTGAATCTCAATAGCATAAGAGGGAAATTTAATCATCTTGATAATTGTAAAGAAATGTTTGAATCTTAATATTTTGGTACTCGCGAATCGATATTTTACATAACAGACACTTAGAAACAAAAAAAATTATAATTTAAAAAAAAGATCAGTCTATCCAAATAATTAATTACTGATATACCTATATTATATCGTAACTTAAACTCAATTTGTACTACAGCTAGGTTATTCTGATTTGGTCGTGGTTAGAATAATCAAATTAAAACTTTATTTTAATAATATAGCTGTTGAGCTATTTATTGTTTAAACTATTAAAAAATGTGTTTTGTGCTTATTTAAATAATAAGTAAATTATTCTTGATGAATTTTCTGAAATAAAATGATCAATATTCAATAGGTATATTAAAAATATTAAAATTAATGTTATCCGGTTTTAGTATTGAGGTGGCAATATAATATTTTCTACATGGAAATGTCTGCTTAGAGATTTGAACACGCTTGACCGCAGTATAAAAATACAGTGCTTTTATTTTTTACAACCGGATTAAATAGGTCAGCAGTCAACACCCTATCAGATATGAATAAATAATTGTTAATAAAATTGTTTTTTTTTTCCAAAACTGACCCTTTTCCAGAAATTTGCGACCAACACAACAACGGAATACACACAACAAAAACGCTAAATCCTGTACATTTTTAGGGATACAGTAAAATAACAACGTTCCAACCGATTCGCAAGTATTTTTTTGACAACATATTCTACAAATCTACATATCGATACACCAGTTCAAAACTGGAAGAAGTCAAAATAAGTGATATTGAGATATTCAAGTTTTAAAATTCGAAATAGCGTATGGAATTTAGTGAAAAATTGAAATTCCATAAAAAAAAACCTCTGTGATATATTGGCTATAATATTGAATACGAGTGGAAAAATTTAGATCTTGGCATGGCGAATCCAATGATGTTAATATCTCAAAAAGGTCTTTTTTGGACTTGTTCCGGTATTAAAATGGTGTATCGATGTATTAGGCATCTGTTTATCATAAAGCATAAACTGTTAAATGTACTCGCATAAGGTGATGAAAAAACCATGAAATCGTTTATACTGTATTCACAACCATTAGTTTATTGTGACGTCGATTTTACGAACAATCGTTTGTTACAGTAAGTTCAGATAGCCTGTGTTATTTATATTGTACCTATTATTTAATTCACGTTACTCACTATAATTAAGAGGGTAATCTCGGACGATATTCGATAATCTCTGGACTATTCCCGGTTGTACAATATTAACAATACATTACTACAATGCATAATTATCTGGCAGTGGTAATAATACATTATTCAATTTAAATTAATGTAATGTTCATTAGCATTATTGAGAATGGCTTTTGGTCGTAATAAATTATTGAATGTAAGATGTCGTCGATTGTTTCTATGGATATATGCTTAAAAGCGGAAGCGACCATGTTGTAACGTTGTATTGTCTCTTTGGACTTGTATTGCAGCCCCATTTATGCAATTCACTACGTTATAGCTCGATTCGCAAAAGTTGAATACACCTGAGTCTCTTTTATGTACGAGGTGCCGTTACTGAAAAAATCCTGCCGAAATATAAACACACAAATTTAGATAAAACAAATTATGTCGAAACTGCTTTCTTTCAGTTTAAAAATTGTACATTTGATGAAGACTGCATTCTGTCAAAAATGGCAGTTTTTTAATAAACCTGTTCAAGCTACTTCATGAAGTTTATGCTAGAAAATCACTGGTTTTCTTTTACTATTTGTTATGATCATTAACTGGATGGCTGCCACAGACGAGATATCTCGTCAATAACGTATTAAATTAATAATTGCAAATTATAGCCGGCGTGCTACGTACAAACGTATTTTTCTACACCAGCTAAAAGGCTAAGGTATTTTTCTACTATATCACTACACTATGTCGACATCTTAATTTGCCCAAAATTGAAGTAGTTTGGTTTACCTTCCATGTACAGAAATAAACACATTTTAGTTTTTATTTATTCTTTTTCTTCGTATACCATATCCACTCCCACTGTGGAGCATATCGTCGTGTGAGAGCTGTACCAAGATATTTAGAAAAAATAGTATTAAGGTGGTATGCAATGTTGTGCTATATCTTAAAACGTGTTTAAGTCGTTTATCTAAACTATGAAATGATGCATCTCTTTAAGCCAAACATTTCCACCACAGGAATAACATTTATTAAAAAAAAAAAGAATCTTTCTAACAAAAACAAAACACTATATTTTGTTGACGTCACAGTACAGTCAGGCGAAGATATAGTCACCATGCAGCGCTTACGGGGCTGTCTGTCAAACAAGCCATTTGCTTTGCTTCCGCCCATGACATATCAGCATTCATGTCATGACCCAAAGTTCGTCCAGGACGCCAGATTCCCACCGTTTGGAAGTAGAAGCAAGCTCTAACGTCATTCTAAGACCGCTCACATAACAGGGCCCTGTAATTTATAAATATTTATGTTTTCATAAGTTCCAAATAAATGGATTTAAAACATATCGAGGTTGCTAATTTTAATTATAATTTAGTAAACAAATATATTTATGCGGTTTCGCTCTCTGGCAATTATTATATGATATAATTATTTTTAATACAATTCATTTACAACCGTGTAAAATCATCATAAACACAAAATTAACCACTTTTCTAGCAATTTATAAAATACAGACCCCCTGTGGAGCATTCATCAGAAGGTTTTTATGGAGAGCTTTATGAACTGGTAGTTTGATTACACGTCTTCAATTCATTTTAGAAATCACAATAATTACATTGGATAAAGTATAAAAAATGAAAATTCTACACGAAGACACTTATTATGAATATTAAATTAATCTTTATATTTTAAACTTACAATTAAACATGTATTTTAAACTAATAATTTAATGTTACATAAACTCTGATCATTTCATTTTTGTATGGATAAACTATTCGTTTTGAAAGAAGATTTAGCTTTTCTATAGTGTATGAAAACATCTCAACTTACCTGGATTTGCCTTTAAATATAGGGACCGCGGCGTGCCCCTCGCATATACGCGCAATAATAAAATCGTGATTATTTTATTTTTCATTTTGCTTTATTAATCGGGAATGTCTTGAGTCCGCGAATGCAGATACAAAACATTTCCGATACGCGATTGTTCTTTGTTTTGTTTGGAACGCTTTATTTTGAATTAATATTTTATTATCTCTGGTCGCTTTAGTTTCGATAGCGTCCGCTGCGGCGCAATCGCTTGCTTTTGTGAAATGGCGGGTTTCTCAGATTTATTGTGTCAGAATAATTACTGTTACTTTTTATTTATCTGTGTCTAATCATTCGTATACATTCTTTGACATTTCAAATGGCCAATATATCATTTTGATTACAACATTCAAATGGATCTTTCGTTTTATATTGAATTGCATTGGGTGTTATCAAGCAAGAATGATGTCACCATTCCGACATTTACCCGAACAGTGCATTTATTAAAATGCTATTAAACTTATATTTCGTATGTTTGCTTAAGTTTTTGAATGGAATTATATTCAATTTGTCAATATTTTTACAAAGCGAATGGTCAGTATAACACTAGAAAAGTCAGTATTTTTTTTTGATTTGGTCCATAACTAACAATTGATTGCAAAAATGAGCTTTAGCTTGGTTGTCAAAAAAACTGGCCATGCAGTTAAAATATAAATCGATACCGTAAATACTGTTGACTATGTATATAGTTCACAGTATAAAACGTCAATGTATATATCAAATAGCAGTTTTAGTTTAAGCTTACATCAGTGCAATTCACATTTACTTTGTCAAGTAACTAGTTCGGCACTGTCTAGTAAGTGTATAAACTCACTGACGAGTGCTAGGTAGAGAACAAATAACATTACAGTTTAGGTTATGTTAGTTTACTGACGAGCGCTTATTATAGTATAAATGGCAGTACGGCATAGATTATATCAGATATGCTAGACAACAAGGCATTGAAATGTTTGAGGTTACCAATTTTTAATTTGTGAACATTTTTTTAACGATGTCTGTGTATGTAATGTACACATTGACAAGTTAAAGTGTTACATTAATGAATACATTGAATAAAAGCATACTTTAAGTGTAACAATTAATATCAAAACTCAATATCTTATATTAAATACTTTCCATAGTCGACTTAAATTCTGATCAGAATAATACCAGACTTTAAAAATAGTAGACGCAGACATTCACGTTTGTTTGTCCAATAAGAGAAGGCAGACGTAGCAAGCACATTTTTTTTCTTTTGTGATAAATAATATTACCTATCTAGAAACATTCATTCTGTTCGAAGTCTCTTGACCTGAAAATGTCCAATTCGCTAACAGTGCATTTCAATTTGCAAAAGTCGTTTTTGGCTCAGCATATTATGTTGTGGAATTAACGACAATTTGTCGATATTATTTTCACAAACATCAGTTTTTATAATAAGCAATTGAAAATGATGAGTAATTTCAACTAAGCGAATACATTACTAATAATGACAAATGTGACCAGACATTCCGTTTACAGGCGGCGTGTCCCGGTGTCCCCGAACACAGTTTCAATGTACCGCTTTTGAAAAGATAAAAACTTACAGTAACAATTTAAAAAAAGCGCAAAATAAAAATCCTGGCGTTAGAATTTAAATTAATAGATGAAAGCGTGGGCGGGCGCGCGCAGTTGATGATACATTTCAATGCAAATATTTTATTTTTTAGATAATTTATTATTACATGAAAAAACATAACCATTTAGATTCTAGTCAATTGTATTGTATGACAGCGTGAGACGCTCAAAACGGCGCCTAAAAGTACAATTTTATTCCATGTACTTCTGCTGTCTGTACGACATCGTAAGTAAAAGCGAGTTATAAAAAAATCTCATAATGTCCCTGTAAGAAATTATTTATAGAGGCTATGTATGACAAATTCTTCAACCTTATAATATTTTTACTGTACATAATTCAATGCAATTTTAATAATGGCTCTTCAAGGTTTCAAAACAATTCGTTGCACTATAACTTGCTGTTGTAATAATATTATTACAACGTAAATTGAATAGGTACACGGCTTTGATTTATTCATAAGTTTTTCAACTCTTCAATTTATATAATAAATCATAGTTGTTTCATCGTTTGCGATTTACTTTTACAGCTGGTAAATCTTTGTATTTGAATAAGATTTAAAATGTCGTAAAAACTAACATTACATCACACCGAATCAATACTTATAAAATATTATATTTTATAGGAAGATTGCGAAAACAAAACACTAAGTGCTAGTTTCACAGTTTTTATTTATTACTTGCACATGCCGATTTTTTAAAAAGCATGGTATCATTGTAACCAACATAAATGTCAACAGTTTACTCTTAAAATACTCGTATGCACGTTTTTAATAAGTTTAAAGTACATTTATGAACAATATTTTAAGTTATTTTTAACTGTCAAATTATACATCACGAGTTACTACGGAAAAAAACCCATCTTTATTATTGCGTATTAAAATACGCTTCAGGACATTTTTTTAATCAACAAAACGATAACTGATTTTGCACACTGTGTTTTCTCGGTGAATGATTACAACTGATTTTAACAATGTCACTTTGAAACGCGGTGAAAGCTGTTTTTAAAAACTACTAGCATTTAAATGAATCGATTATTGTGAATCTGTAAACGTCAAAATGAAACTTAATTAACCAAAGCAACAATATATCGTCTCTGTAATGCGAAATGTGACTATGTGATAAAATTATATATCAGAGTTATAAGCAAATGAAATTTTCTCTCATATACAAAATATACAAAATAACGTTTTTCGACTGCTATATAATATTCCTGCCGGGTCCTATGGCGTAGCGGTTAGCGTTGTGAGCTTCCTTGTCTGATCTCACGGGCTCGAGTCCCAGTACGAACACCATGTATCGATTTCTGTTCGAAGGCATGGGTGTTTGTGATGTCTAAATGATGTCCCACCCTTTCCGATCTATAATAACTGGGCGTACCGAGATCGATTAGTTAACCACTAGTCCTGTCCCGGCCTTGTCCTTCTTTCCCTACTGCTTTCTGTGGAAAAGAGAGATTGAGCGACTGAGTAACACACAGTTCTTGTAGAAAAACTTCTGTTGAGATATCTCAATTGGGAGGCCATATGCTCTACACTGGGAGCGGATATGGATACAAATATAATATTTAAAATGCGAAGGATTGTTCTATTTGAAAAGGAAAATGATTAAATTAAACACACAATATTAAAACTTGTGTATAAAAAGTGTTTATGACAATGATCATGAAAAGTGGAAATGCGTATTTGTCCACTATCTTCCAAATACTATATCCTTATTTCTTTTTCTTCACCTACTCAATTTCTTCTTATGTTGATGTTTCTTTGATTCTAAACTATTTGAAGCTATCGACAACAGTTCTTCTGACGATGCTACGAAAAAGCTTTGCTGGCGGAAAATTTAACAATTTTTAAATTTTACGGATTACACATTGTCAATTTGTTAAAAAATATGATTTTTACACTCTTTGATATTTCTTACCAACATTCAACTGCTAAAAAAATGCTTCTCTTACTCGCTTGTTGTTAATAAGTGAAATTATCAATTTTTCAAAATTGTTTTGATTACAAAACATTTTATCTTATACAAATATTGGTTTTAATATCGAATTTGTCACTAGAAATCATTAATTTGCTGTGACATTCGACAATAGTGTTTTTTTTGTGTCGATTTCTGTATGCCGTAAAATCGATTAATTATATTATTATAATTCGGGTTTTTAAATATTGTCGTGTGCACCATACATCACAGTTTCTTAAATCATTAATATCTTTAGTGGTTACATAAATTATAAAGAGTTGCATTTAAATTTATTTATTGAAAAACCACATTGCGCAAGTAAACTTTCAATAGATTTTGTAAACTTTGAGAATTTCAGCGATAGCTGGTTGTAAGTTTTATCTTTAATTTGCATTACATTTTCGAAAGATGTGAACCCAATAAAATAAAAAATTTACTCTGATTGAGTAGTGTTAGTTCAGTAAGAAATTTTTGATTTAATACCTTTGGAAAATATCGTACCGATTATCAAAACGCATAAAATAAATTTTAGTATATTTATTCAATAATATAAACTGTAAAAAAATTAAGTGTTTTTTTGTCTATATAATTTTTTGATTGATTTTTGATCGGTAGAATAACTTTTCGTATAAATATACATGAATGAAATAAAGTAATCACTATTTCTGAGATAATGCTTGTATTTAAAGTCTAGATAAAATATAACTTGGTAAAAATCTATTATGTTGTATGGTAAACTGCTATGTACCGACACGGATATTATTTTATATAGGCTTCTGTATTAACAGGTTTGGATCCTTCTAAGACTTTCTTGTCGACAGAATATTAATATTCATTGCAGCAGTGTATTGGAGAATACGAGAAAAACTTAGGTTACTAACCTAAACTACATCTAGATTAACATAATTATAAGTTACCGCAATTTTTTTTTTTAAAAAATCGTAATTTTGTATGTCTAGACCAGAGGTGGGGAACCCGCAGGCTTTTGGCCACTCCGGTGCGGCCTTCTGACCAATTTTGGAAAAACGAGGTTTGGAGATATCTGGGGAAAAAATATATCATATTCAGGATTTCAAATTCCTCGGTGAGCTAAAAAAAAAAAAACGAGGTTTGGAGATATTTGGGGAAAAATTATAGCAAATTTAGGATTTCAAATTCCTCGGTGAGCTAAAAAAAAAAAACGAGGTTTGGAGATACCTGGGGAAAAGTATAGCAAATTCATTCGGCCTTATGTCGAATCAGAAACATGAATGCGGCCTTTAGAGAAGAAAAGGTTCCCCACCTCTGGTCTAGACTTTTTTGGCGAAGTCAATGAAAAAAATTAGTCATTGTAGCTTTATTTTTCAATAATCGAATGAAATTCAGTTGAATTCGAAAAAAAAACCCTACTGGGGCGCCACTTTTTTATTTGCCCAATCCATGAAATAAACCTAATTACTCATGCCCAATTCATACACTTAGCAAACAATTTGCCAAGATCATGAATGAATCAATAAGTTTGCAATTTTTTGACCATTCCGTGTAAAAAGAAATGTCAAGGTTTCACCGTAACATAATATGATATATCGATAAGAATTCAATCTCTATTTGCTACTCGCAATTATCTCCGCTTATGAGCGTAAAACTATTGCCGTAGTAGCTATACAGGAGAACCACGAGATTAAACTATGTGATTTTTCATTGTTATTCAATATTTATTCTCCCGTGGGGTGATCGTGTGGCCGGGACCTAGGGCCATAGCGAAGGGCAGTCGCGGAAGACGCCCGCCCCGTTCTATTCCTATTTATTATTTGCCATCCAGGCTTGTTCTCCGCGCAGAGGTCGACGCTACAAAAGCCAATTATGCCTCACGGCATGCGCGAACCACCGATCCTATTACGGACGTCTTTTCAATTTATTTATTATTATTGTCTTTGTGCTCTTGCGTACCTAATCCTTGTCTATGTTCAGCGCCTATATTGTCTTCCTCCAGGGTAATTGCGAGGCTGTGCTGCCACTTTATGGATATATTTTCTTAAAGCAATTACACGAATCTATTACGTCTTGATTTTACAATATTTTTTTATGGTTGCAATAAAAATTAATCGAAGAGTATTAATATCACAATTGTACACATTATCAATATACTAAGAGTCACTAAAACTGTCATAATATTGATCTCGCATAGATAAAGATTTTGTTTTTGTATTTTTATTTATATCGGCTTCTATGGCGCACCGGTTAGCGTTGTGGGCTTCTATGCCAGGTCTCACGGGCTCGAGTCCCAGTACGAAAAGCATTTTTTCAATCGAATTATCGATTCCTGTTCGAAGACATGGGTGTTTGTGATGTCTAAAACTACCTCCCACCCATTTCGATCCTTAAATAATTGGGTGAAGCTAGAGCGATTAGTCCGGGATTGAGATTCCTCGGTGAGCTAAAAAAAAAACGAGGTTTTGTGACAATCGGGAAAAAAGTATACCAAATCGATGATTTCAAATTCCTCGGTGAGCTAAAAAAAAAAAACGAGGCTTGGAGAAAATTCGGGGAAAAAGTATAGCGAATTGAGGATTTCAAATTCCTCGGTGAGCTAAAAAAAAAAAACGAGGCTTGGAGAAAATTCGGGGAAAAAGTATAGCGAATTGAGGATTTCAAATTCTTCGGTGAGCAAATCCCAATTTTGATTTAGGATGATCATTAACGACACAATTTACTATGTTTAAAATGAGTCAATTTTACAATTGTCGGAAAACGTTGATCCTTGAATGAATCTCACCGTGTAAATGAATTATTGTTTTGTAATGCTGAGACTTTTCGAAAAACCTTCCTGAATGTGACGATACAATGTAATAGTTAGCATGCTTACCATTGGTTACATCGTAGGATTTAACCGTGTTACCCATGTGTCTGTTTGTAGCGGAATGATTGGCAGCCAACACGGCGTCATACCGCGGCCGTCTGCTCTACGTACATACAAGTGGTGTCTCGCATTTGACAAGAGCGAAGGTGGAAATTGTACAACGCAGACACCTTTTAATTCATATCATGTCGTATTGTTGTTTAGCGAATAAGAAAGCTGTACTTAGCGCGCTAATGCAATGTTATCTTCTAAGTAGTGAAGCTTTGTTATGGATATAACTTTGTAGAAAATAAATGTCTTGAAATGCACGAATACAGACGTCGTTTGTATCTCATAATACAAACATATATACGAAAGTTATTACATAACTTAACTTTGCTTCGTCTCTAAAAAATACTTTGTATCGAATACCTACAATGGTTTGGTATTCAAAATAACATATCCTGATGGCTTATGCGAAGTTAATAATCAGCAGTTACCAATTAGAATTGGTTCTGTTTTCCGGATCGATAACGTTTTATAAATTTAAAATCCAAAAAAAAAATACATTTTTTTTTTGCTGCGTTTGTTTTTGATGTACGTCATTCATTAATGCTGTTGTCTAAATGTAGTACTTTTGTTCAGATCTTCACCTAAACGTACCAAAACGTTTCACTGGCTTTTAATTAGGGCTTTTTTCCCTTTACCGCAGGGGTTACCAACCTTTTGAACCCTGGAGCGCAATCTAAAATATTGGTAGGGCGGCGAGCACCACATTTTTTCAAAATCTCAAAACCCAGTAATTTACCGATTTCCACAAAATATCTCCGAAACTCGTTTTTTTTTTAGCTCACCGAGGAATTTGAAATCCAAAATGCTGCATGGCGCCCGCGGGTACGGGGTTGGTAACCCTGTTTTACGGTTTCGTTCCTGTTTAAGTAAAAAATATATTCGGTAAATATAACGGTTCGGTTCCGGAAAAAAATAGCGGTTTTTGGTTAATTTTTAACATTTAATGGTATACAGATATGTAAGTTAAACGAAATGATAAAAAAAATCAATTCGGAGTTGTTTTCTTTTTAGCCAACTCCACAGCCCTGCTTGTATGGCCATAACCAAAAATATCGTTTTTTTTGGTTCGGTTCCGATTTTCGTCCTGACAGAAATACCTGTTATCCGGTTTTCGATTCAGTTCCGAAACACTGCTTACAAGAGGTTCTGTTCAGTGTTTTAATACAATATAAATATATATATTTTACTATTTGATTCGTATATCTATGGTACGCCCTTTCTATGTCATTACATTTACATACCTATCGGCTAAGTCTAATTCAAATATATATTTGCATAAAGCAAACTTATAATTAAATTATGCACTCATTACGAGCGGTATGAAAAATCATTGATTCAATATTGCATTGATTTGTTTCAATGCAAATCGATATTAATGGAGATTACCCGAGGCGACTGAATTATAATTTGTATACGTTTATTTCTTACGTCTTTCTGTGAGACGTTTTTTGTATGGCAACATTATGACTTTACAGCAGTGGCGTGCGTGAGTTTTACTTCTTACAGAAAGAAAACATATCGATCGTAAAAATTAATTAGTCAGACAACTCTGAAAAATATGCAGTGCAGTTATGTGTACAGTTTTGCGTATCTGTTTTTATTGAGTGGGAAATATTCATCAATACATTTTTTGTTTTTAAATCTTGCATGTGGCGACTCATCGATTATTTACCATTTTACTGTACTGATCTGTATCGACAAGTGCCGTAAAAATAACATATAAATGCCCAAAAAAATCGGCTTTTCAATCATAGTGTTGATATGTCTTTGTAAATAACGCCTCATTCTAACCATTGGTCTATATTTCACAGTATTTTTGTTGTTGAGAAATATACATTCTTAATCACACAGTAGAAAATAATCGAATATCACTGTCAGACAAAATCACATAAATAATGAGCCCTGTAATTGATATTCCTGGTCTGAAATACTCAGCACGTGATTGTGTTGAGTATTTCAGACCGTTTAAAATAAGTGTTATGCACGCATGAATAGCACCACTGATATCATTAAAAACCACACAGTCTATTTTCCTTAAAAAAAGTGAATAAACGAAGCTATTTTCAGTTCTACACGCTGTTCCCTTCCCAATGTATGATTCAACTTTAGAATCTGAGCGATGACAGGAAGTAGAGCTAATAATGGTATTTTAAGCTACTGTTTACACTTTCTAGAAATGATATAGTGAGTGCCGTTATAACAACCAGTTTTCCTAAATCAATCATGTTTCACAGCGAGGGCGGGCTGATTTTTTAATTCCAAACCCCTTACAGCAGCGATTTCCAGCCTGGGAGGCGCGAACAAACCAAAATATTTATTTACCCTTTAAAACTTGTCTTTATTACTACATGAAATAACGGATGGGGAGGCTCGAAGATATTTTTTTCTTCAAAGGGAGGCGCAGTAACAAAAAGGTTGGAACCACTGCATTACAGTATTATATCAAGATTCGCGAACTTTATTGTAAGCATTGTTCCGATATCTATTTGACAGTTGTATATCTGCACGTCAATGCTTTGCCAAGACTAATGGATTTGCTAAGATCTAATTGCGTATTTTAAATGCAATTACTTCTATACAGGCTGGGTAATTTGAATCTAATTATTGCATGTTTACATGATATATTATTGTGCATAGTACTGGAATTATTTATCTGTAACTAGGCTTTGAGCAAACTTCTCCTGATTGTCAATGCAATTTTGGAATAGGGACTGCACGTTTACCAATCTCGGAATCCCGGCACTGCATACATGAATTCGAATGAATAAGTTAGGCATTTTTTTAGAAAATTTAAATTAACTTTGATTATTCCACGTATTGTGTTACTAACTGTGACACGTGTTTCGCCTCTTTCGGAGGCATCTTCAGACTTACTATCGCAAAGTTTGCTTAAGTAATGAAGAAAGATTGATTCTAACATTTTAAAATTATAAAATTACAAAATGGAGGTTTGGATTTTTTTCCTTTTAAGAGGAGCAAGGAGGGGGGTGTAGAATCGAAATAAAACAAACAGATAATGATACTAATGATACTAATGAGTTGTAATCAATCAGATTGGGATTTTTCCGTTTTAAGGGAAGCAAAGAGGGGATTATAAAATCGAAACAGTGCAAACAAATTTAATCATACTAAACACGTGTCACAGTTAGTAACACAATACGTGGAATAATCAAAGTTAATTTAAATTTTCTATTAAAATGAACTTCCACAAAGTTACCGCCGAAACCATCGAAAGTATAGGCATTTTTTGATTTATATTTTTTCAAATGATATTATTACTAATACATGACAAAATATGATAGAATTATTAAGTTTGGATCTATGCAATTTATTTGTTGGTCTCTTCTCAGAACAACTAATGCCATTGAACTATTTGATACTGAAAAATGGTGCCTATAATGAGTGACCAGCTAAAAATTATACTTGTTTTTTTTCTAGCCTTATCTTCCTTGCGTAACCCTTTTCAAAAAGAGTGAACGGACGACTGAAATACTGCCGGCTCTCGTTAGAATACTTATGCGAATATCATTTATTCAAATTCGCTTTTTATCATCCAAAATGTGATTATATAAAAAACTTTTACTGAAATTATAATCCAACAAATTTCTTATAACCAACGATGTATAAAAATAATTTTAAAAATGATTGATTTTTCATCCGCGACGGTTTTTTTATCGTAAAAAAATATGTCTAAGCCACTCGTTGTAATAATATGCAAAAAAGAGCATTGACTTTATCATAACTAGAATTTGCGATTTGAAACCCCGATTGAACGTGCTTGGAATTCATGTTTTACCGCTATTTGAACGTCATGTCTGTAGTTATGTTTCATTCAAATATATCAATTTTGTTTTTAAGCTACCAATCAGCGTTTTCACTCTATAAGCATTGTTTTCCTCGTTCCTTCAAACACGTAAGCTGTATCAAAAATGCACAACATAATAGAACAATTTCCAAAAAGTGCATTTCTAGCGACTGTATTAAACTTGTATGTAATACTATTCATTCTTTCTTCTTTGAGTCTCTCAGCAGAACAACCTTCCTTGAATCTCTAATTAATTAATAAATCTAAAGTCTGAGTATTGCTGTATTTTAACTTCAGTCTGCTTAGTTAAATATAAATAGATTTATGTGGAAAGAGTTTCGGAAAAAAATCACACTAAATACTGACAGTGCAAACCCTATGTGATAATTTTATTATACAACTTCATACTATAAAATCATCATTAGTTTGTGCAAAGAGTAATTTGGTTTTACCACATTGTCACGTTATGTTTATTTTCTATAGAATACTACAAAGATGTCAAGAAGCACAATATATCTAACAGATCATAATGTATCACAACCTGTTAAGGATTTCTATGTCAAATAACGTCATAGGCACAATGTCGTTAGTGCATTGTCAGTGTAATCATAAATTTGCAAAGTGCAAACCTTAGTGATATAATATTTAGTAACAGCTCTTGCAAAATTTACTATTCAATATGCTATTTTATTTTTTGCATCATTATATGCTATTTCTGGTTGCTATGCCATCGAACAACAACAATGCGACCACAATATACTTACAGCGGTCTCCATGTCCATTACTAAAAATAACAGTTCCCAGGGTTCGGTGATTCTACCGAACATTACTTTTCCGAACACGAACACTGCGAACAGGAATAGTCCGCACACGAACTCTCCGAACGAGAATACTCCGAACACCGATTCTTTCGGACACAGAATCTTCCGCACACAGAACCTTCCGGATATAGAATACTTCGCACACCGAATACTCCGAACATTTAAATATTTTTAATAGAAAAATCATTGTCTTATTGTAATGTGGAATGTTGTATGGCAATTATGCCAAATATTTTTCAGAAAGAAAACAAGAAACGTATTTAATTTTCATGTATATAAGCAGTTTATAATTTTATTCTTATTTTGGCTTATTAATTTTGAAAATTGTGTTGTATTATAATTGGGCTGATATTTTCATTGCAAAATATTTGGCCTAATTGCCACAAAACATTCCACATTACAATAAAACAATGATTTTTCTATTAACCCTTCCCGTACTATGCAAAAAAATCACAAGCTCCTGAGCTGTGTAGTCGTTACACATCAGGCAAACGGGAGTGAATCATGACAATGATATGTAGTACAGCTGTAGCAGTGTTATATAATTGTCATGATTCACTCCCGTTTGCCTGATGTGTAACGGATACATAGCTCAGGAGCTTGTGATTTTTTTGCATAGTAAAGGGAAGGGTTAAATATATTTAAATGTTCGGAGTATTCGGTGTGCGAAGTATTCTATATCCGGAAGGTTCTGTGTGTGGAAGATTCTGTGTCCGAAAGAATCGGTGTTCGGAGTATTTTTGTTCAAAGAGTTCATGTTCGGACTATTCCTGTTCAGAAAAGTAATGTTCGGTAGAATCCTTTCACCGTTCCTAGTTTGACTGTGATCAGAAATAACATGCGAATAACTATCCCGTGACCTCGTAGGGAGCATAACCGGGTAGCTCGTAATATAATAACAGAGTAATAAATAAGTTTTCTGTGGACTTGGCGGTAACTTTGTGGAAATTCATTGTTAATATAAAATTAATTTGTTAACGTTATTATTTGCCAGAGTGTGGCATGTGTTTCACTCATTTGAAACATGTTTTCAGACTAACTATCCTAACCTGAACATTCTCCTCAACGAGGATCAAAAAGTTATTGAATGTACTCTTTCAAATACGACTCTATTAAAATATGTCGGTGGCTGTTTTTTTTATTACGACGTGATACAAGATAACATGTGACCAGCTTGATATTGCATATTGTGAAAGTCATATCGTTTCTTCCGTTCTGGATTAGATGTGTCCAACCCCCGCTCAAGAATCGCAATTTCCCTAGTTTATAATGTTGTTGGTTATTTTGCCATTCCTTCACTTGATATAACGCTTCGCAATGATACCTCGCCTGCGTGTTTAAGATATTAGTTATTTACCCACTTATCATTACGGTTCACTATTATTTAACTAGCATTGGATTATTTATTATGTTTAATAATTGGCTGCGCTGCAATGGTAAATGTTTAATTGCTTCTTGTATGTATTTCTAACGCGGCCATACTTGCGTTCAATAGCATCGTAAAATGCTAAGCACACAGCAAAAAATGTTAAATGTTTTTCTATTGAGAAATTCACAGCTGATCCTAGAGAGCTAAATTTTGGATAGATATACTATAAGAAAACGTTTTCCGCCTTTTTCTTTTATGGCTATTTTTCTGTCGACGAATATCTATATATTAATAGCCGATAATGTCCGTTTGTCCGAGTGAGTGGGTGTAAGGTGTCCTCGACCTACCAGTCTCCACTTTTTTAAATAAAATAAAATAAAATAAAATAAAATAAAATAAAATAAAATAAAATAAAATAAAATAAAATAAAATAAAATAAAATAAAATAAAATAAAATAAAAGAAAAGAAAAGAAAATAAAATAAAATAAAATAAAATAAAATAAAATAAAATAAAATAAAATAAAATAAAATAAAATAAAATAAAAAAGAATAAAATAAAATTAAATTAAACTTAATAAAATCAAACACAATGCAACAAAAATCTCACGTTGCTGGGCAACGGGTTTACAGCTAGTAATTATTATTACTCCACGAAACACCTCAGTCCTTGTCGAAATTGTACGATATCTATAATGTTAAACAGAAAATGTCTCTTTCTATATGTCACAAGAACTAATCCCAAACGGTGAACAGTAGCGATGTGACATTTGCACATGTAATTCTGACTTCCATTTCTATGTCAACTGTGCCATTTTCAACTTTCACAATTAAAAATATTATTAACTTATTACACTTTATTTTTGTGGCTGTTACTTCTAAATTTAAAACATTATCTTGCACCAAAACAACGCAACAACAACGCAGTCGCAAATATTTGTTTTTCTGATGTCTGCATTTAGAAGCTCAATGCAACCAAAGCGAAATCGGTGTAAATGTAAAGCAGCACGATACAATAACCACGTATAATATTATTTGGTAAATTATTTTCGTTTTCATATTAACAATGTTTTTTCTTGATTATTAATCATAACTTATATCAACAATACGTCATCATACTAATTGTGACTGAAAAGAATTATTTAGTTTTTCATTAACACGTATGATCATGTTTTCACATATTTATAGAATTACAACAAGGTTTTCCCGTATTATTATAATTAATTTCAATTACTAGTAAAAAAAAATGTATTGCTTATCTGATTATTATTTATTTATAATTGTCAAGGGAAAATCTTAGGCCACCTTAAATGGTACTACCAAATGGCTCTGGTTTTTAAACAAGTCTTAACTCTGATTTAAAATGTCTACGTCGAAGATTGCGTGTTAAAACAGTATTTATTCTTTCGACAAGCTATTCCTGCAATATATATATATAAAGACCATTTCATTTGCGTGATTCATCTTCGTCACAAATTATTTATTTCTGTGTATTTTTTTTACCTTTTATGGTAATCGTATCTTTTGTATAATAGAGCTGTAAAAAAGGCTCGTGGGTCACGTCCGCCTTGCGCCCAAGTCTTGCGATCCTTATCGTCCCGGGGCGTAGCGGTCTAACTTTTCAATTAAAAGTCATTATGGCAGATGCGCAGGCGCGCCTTGATCAACGTCCATAATATTACATTATGACATGATCCTTGACACTGCTGATGCAAAGGTAGTTGACCCCCCCCCAACACTAGTTTTGTTTATGCAGCTGCTAATTTGACGGTCAATAATGCAACAGCGATTTTTCATAATAAATTGAAGTATGATTCACATACAAACCCTATGTAGATATAAATAGAAGAAAGAACTCAAAATTATAATAAAAATCATATACACTATGTTACAAGGCAGCGGTTACCAACCAGTGGTCTGCGATATAATTTAAGTGGTCCGCCGAGTTTTCACTGTAACGTTATTGGAGTCAAAAAGCTTAAAACTTACGTATGCACTTTATGAAAAATCGTTTTAGTGGCCGCGATATTCAAAATTGTTATTAAGTGGTCCGTGAAGTCCGAGAGGTTGGCTTCGTTTTTTCTAAAGCACAGTTCCTCAACCGGGGGCCACAGAGGAAAATAATTTTAGGGGAGCCATAGCACAGTTTTCTCTCTAAACTCTCAGGTTTTTTTTTTAAATCTAGCAGTGAAAAATGAAAACAGGTTCAAAGGACAAAGATAAAAAGAAAAAAGTTCCACATTTTTGGCAATTCCGGGCTTGTGAAATTTTAATTCTAAAAAAAAATAAAAGGTGACACAAAAAAATTTAAACTATGCCAAAGGTTCTAAAACATATATTGTGACTATGATTGTAAGTCGCAAATAAAAACTGAACGGCTGCAGGTTGAGTATGGCTGCTTTAGATTTTCTCAAGTGCAGTTAGTGTTACAGTTTCTTCAGCGGAGTTCAGTTTATTGGATCTGCCATAGACACCGATAAATTATTAGGAGTTCTTGGCGTGCGACTCGTTCATTCAATTCACGAAAGTTTGCTGATTAATATTTTTTTATCCATCCCTGTTTTCATTATGAAATCTGTATTGAGTATTTTGATTGAAGTTCTTTAACCTTTCAAGCCCTGCGAGTCAAAAACACTCCCAGGAACGGACGCGTACTCTGCACCCAAAACATTGACTTGTTTAATCTTCCATATATAAAAGTAATATTCAACCGATTTCGTTCAAATATATTGATTAGGATAAAGGACAGGTTAAAATTTGAGTTCCGATTTTTTATCGTATTTGATTTGATTCGAAAATGTTTTCAACTGATAAATTTGATAAAATTGATAGTTTTTTTAACGCCTATGAGTCGGTGACCGAAGCTTTTTAGAGTTACCGGCTATGCAGTCTGAGTGATATTTTCAAATAGAAAAATACCTGACAACCACTGGTGTCAAACAGTGATTGGCCTGAATGCAGGGTTGCCAGGCGTCCCTATTTGAGCGGGACTGTCCCGAGTTCAATCGACAAATCCCGAGTCCCGCATTGCATGCCCCTCTACAATCCAGACGTGTATACATGTATAAAAGTCTTCGAAATAGTGAAAGTCCCGATCTGTGTTTTTAGAAATCTGGAAACCCTGCCTGAATGTCAAACAAAACACTCACACGTATATATTTTTATTAATGTGTTGGGCGCATTGGGCGCCTCAAAATGTTAATCGAATAAAAAATATTTCTAAAGCATAATACATGATTTTATTATCAACTTTCCGCTGCGTCCGTAAAAAAAATATGTTGCGTACCTGGGACTGAAAATCAATTTCAGGTTGCCGAGACTTAAGGTTCAACAAAAAACTTTTTCAGTTCAGAAACATAATCTCTTCCTACATCCTCTTCTGAGGATCGAGTAGTTGTCTGATGATGAGGAATGAATTCTTTACATTATGTCCACATCCAGTAAATGTTTGTTTCTCACTATCTTGATTTTTTTGCACATTATATAATTCATTGATAACTTACGTTAGATGCGCGTTAAGTAATTTTCTAATATGCATATATTTTGATGATATATGCTAAACACGAATCGCATAATTGAAATTGCACGAAAGATATTTCTGCACATTAAGCTAGAGTTTTTGGCACTTAGTGCCTTATTTACTCTATGTATTCGTTTGTTTACTTTCTCTTATGGAGTATCGTGGATACACCTACATCAAATTAGGTTTAACAAAACAATTAATTGATATCAATATGGTACCGAGGTAATTTTCAAATTATATGTTTTTTCTTTAATAATTAGTTAACCTCTCATTAATAGAGCTATAATCATTCTGCGATACGGGGAAGATGAAAGATTCTCACGGCCTCTTGTAGAGCGGTGAGCCCAATAGAATCAATAGACAGCGAGTAAGCACTTATACGTTTTTCTCGACCGTAAGCCTGTTGCTGCAGAGCATTCGCCATTTAGAGCCTTGCCATTTTCAATTAAGCTAATAAATCTACTTTTATCAGATATCCGTTTAATGTTGCAGGCTGTATTTTGTATAATTTGTAAACGAATAAACTGTCTGATGATCCGGTTAATCGAGCGTTATGTTACTGTTTTAATTTAAGAGGTTATAGAAGAGTGATGCACAACCCGCAGCTCGAAATGACTACGTTATCGTCATGTGTTTCATTGCATATGAAAAAAAGTAATATGTGATTTAGCAATGAAGCAACACCACCAAAATAAGTTATATAGTACAAAATACGGTGTAACAACATTTTGCATATGTTCAGTTTTTAGAGCCGAGATAGATTCGGGAGCAGAAACCCAAGACTGCACTTTATTGTGCTGAAAGTCCTTAGTTTAATAACTGATAGAGCTCCTGTCTGTAATGTCTATACGCTTTCCGTATGATGGCACAAAAACACTATCGTTTGCCTTGTTAGCCACCAAGTTGGCTTGACCCATAAGTCCGGTTTTGGTTACTCTTTCCGCTCAGGGTACATCATAGGAAAATCCTAGAGGATGAAATCAGCATCCTGCGTTTCGCCACATGTACGTGTTGTCCCATCCACAACCCGGCCATGCCTGAAAAGCTTGGCAGCAAAACCACCATATGTATTGGCTAGTGGCCATGAATTTAAAAGACAAATAATTATTTCAAAACAATGATCAATTGTGATTGAAGTTTTACGAAGGTGCGTGATCTGGATTTTTTTACAGATATCTTCTAGAAGAGAATTTTCCCGGTCATATATATGAAGACATAATAAAGGCGCGTGTTAAAAGTCTTTTGGAAGCACTAACATTTGTAAAATACATTAACAGTTTAAAAACGCAGACAACTTTTGAATAAATTGTTTACTTGTTATAATTAAGTATTTCGACTGAGGGTGCTTGATGGAATTTCAATATCAAATTTGAATTGTTTGAATTTTGTACTTTTCCATGAGTTTTGTCGCTAACGACCCGGGTTTCGCCTTTCGGCATCTTCAGGCATTCCAAGTGCACGGATGTACTTGAACTGACGCGTAGTAAACAGTTTGTATCGTTTATAAACAAAATTATAAGTAGATCACTAAGTTATAAGGCTATTAAAATGTAAATTAGCGAAAATTGAATGTATACAATTTTCAATGGATTAAGTGGGTTTGTAATAATTATGGGGATTTTTCTATAAGAGTGGCTGAGCATTTAGCCGCTTTTCGCTTAAAAAAAGATACTTCCACATTTGCCAATCATTTAATTCTTGAAAACCATACGTTTAATTTTGACTCAGGTATTGATTTATTACATACTAACAGGGGCGAGTTTAAATTATTTTACCAAGAAATCTTAGAGATTAATCGAGCTCAGATTAACAGCTTGCCAATTCTAAACGAGCAATATTATCTACCGAATTCCCCTTTGTTGTACCCCCTTTAAATAATTGTCATTTTATTAATAATTCAAGCACTTGCTATCATTAAATATTAATTCAAAGGCTTAAAAACAAATCAACTCATTAATAATAGATCGGATAAAACCCTAGATTTATTTTAAACATTCCTATGTTATTATCTGGTCATTAATATTTTCGAAAAATCCCCATAATTATTACAAACCCACTTAATCCATTGAAAATTGTATACATTCAATTTTCGCTAATTTACATTTTAATAGCCTTATAACTTAGTGATCTACTTATAATTTTGTTTATAAACGATACAAACTGTTTACTACGCGTCAGTTCAAGTACATCCGTGCACTTGGAATGCCTGAAGATGCCGAAAGGCGAAACCCGGGTCGTTAGCGACAAAACTCATGGAAAAGTACAAAATTCAAACAATTCAAATTTGTTTACTTGTTGTTGGTGCTGATTTAAAAATGTTTGCTGCAAACTAGCAGTGTAAGAAATCTCCTTAGGGTTGATACTATAATATTCTACATCGTGTATTTTTGCAACAAATTCATATTGCAGAGTAATTGGAGTATCTGATATCTAACTTTCAGATTAAAATAATAAAACGTGTGTCAGATTTGTACATAAGCATAGTTTAAATCATTATTTAATACATTTACAGTTACATTTTTCAAGTAGGTTGTGTACCACTCCTAAAATATATAGACATTGCTGTCTTTATAGAAAAGCGATGGGTACTTTCAGTCCATAATACAACACAAAAAGTGGTGATGAGGAACTTCATTAAAAGGTTATTATACCCAAGAAAGATTGTGAGGTAAAATTAATGAAAATTTTCATAGATGTGACATTTATGTTTTTTTGATCACATCATTATTTTAACGCGACATAATCGCTAAATTAAAACGGAAACGTTTTTAGAAATGCAATTATTACGTTTATTGTAATGCCAAAGTATATCCTGAAAGTCAACTACCCCGATTTACCAATTCGAACTCAAAACATTTGGAACAAAATAATTGGAGCTTAAAAGTGCACACGTAATTTAAGCTTTCCATAAAGATTGTTTTTGCAATAAAGTTTGATTTTCGACTTATTTGTATCACTAGCTTTTAATTTTTTCCCAGATTGGATCATATATTTACAATGGTTGCTTCAAAAATGATTAATCGTAAATCCACTTTATGGTAGTATACATTACTATATGCGTATACATAGTTGTAAATTCATGAACGTATCTGAAGATTATTAATGTGGGAAACAAATTAGCGAAGTGAAAATTGAGGCGGCTAAATGCTAAATATATGAGTCAATTAACACGTGCTTTCACACGTTACTCGTTACCTGTTTGGTCTTGTTACACTTAAACAACCTTTCAGGTGCTAATTATTTATTTACAACGCATACTTACTTACCTATTGTGTTTTGTAATTTTGAATAAACGAACAATTTTACACGGCCATTAAATATCGGAAGAAATAATTGTACGGTATTCGCGATTTTTTTCTTAGATTTTCTAATTAACACGATCGCTATATTATTCAAATATATTCTCATCCTATAGGATGTTCACTGTCAATACTCGGTGGAAAGGAATTATATTAAGAAAACATACAATATTCCTTTGTAATTTATTTCCACTTTATTTATAAAGGTCAGGACCGGTTTCGCTCATCGCAAGCGTTGTCAACTGATAAGAAATATAATTTAACAGTGCTATTTATACAATCGCCTGCTGTAGCCCAGTTGGTTAGAGCTCGATCCACCGATCACGCAGGTCTGGGTTCGATTCCCGGTCTGATCACAGTTTATTTGAAAATTATTCAATTCAAAGTTGTGACCGAAGACTGGGTGTTTGTGATGTCAATTCACATCATTTCCTCTCCTCCCATTCTTCTGATCCTTTAATAATTGGGTGTAATAATAGCGATTAGCCAACCACTAGTCCTGTTCTAGCCTTATCCTTCTTTCCCTACTACTCACTTTGAGGAAAGTGAGGTTGAGCGACTGAGTAACAAACAGTTCTAGTAGAAAAAAATACTGTTAAGATAACCTCCATTAGGAGGCCATATGCTCCACATTGGGAGCGGACATGGATAAAAAGAAAAGAATTTATATAAAAACAAATTTAAATCAAAAGGTGTAAACAACAAATGACATTGAAAAAAATTTACAAATTACAGTAGAAGTGATTCTACAATGACACAAGTTATAATGTTTAAAATAGGGGTGGGGAACCGTTTCTTCTCTAAAGGCCTCATTCATTTTTCTGACTCGATATAAGGCCGCAGTAAACAGGGAATCTTTGGCCGTAAATAGAAATTTACGGTCAGAACATGTCAGGAATTTACGAATTTACAAAAATTTACAGAATTACAGAATTGACCAGAAGGCCGCACCAGAGTAGCCAAAAAGCCGCAGGTTCCCCTACGCCTGGCTTAACATTTCTAACAAAAAATTAAAAAATCATCAAAGATTAATAAGAACTACGTCTTTTCATTTGGTTATATTATGGACACTTTTATATTTAATCTATGCTATGCATCAAATCATTTTTCAACAGTGGTAACCAGGGCTTCCAATCCCAGGATCCCGGGATCCCGGATCGAAAAAAATAGAGAAAGTTGAGCGAAGGCTAAAATTCCTGGATTTTTACAAATTACAAATCTTGGAAGAGCTAGGCCTCACTTCGTTTCGTTTTGGGAAACCCTCAAAATCCCAGAGTTTTTGAAATCGACAAAAATTTGTTTGAAAAATCGCCGAGCAAAAAATTTTCAATCCCGAATCGAAAATTTATACAAGATTTTTTATTTAATGTTCATTCCCGGGATTGGAAAAATTGTCAATCCCGAAATACCGGGATCAGGAGAAGGGTCCAGGATTGGATGCCCTAGTGGTAACCTAAAATTTATTTGGAAAATTCGTCCAGGAAAACCATATTAAAAATGACTTCACATCTAATTACAATCTTAATTAGATTAATTAAGTTCGTAAATCGTACATTATTAATTCATATTGGAAAAGCATTTTTCTGGTTCATTTATCCTTCTATTTATAAACTAGATCGCTCATCATGATAATAATATTATTATGATGAGGTAAGACATTCTTATATTTATTAACAACAATCTAAATGCGTTGTTTACCACGTCAACGAATTTTAACCGTTTGAATACCGCGAAAATAAATCATTATTGTGTTCCAAAGATACTGCGTATTTTTGTGAAAAATAATTTTGCCTAATATACACTCGAATTCGATATTTTAAAAACCTATATTGACTCAGTATAGGTGGTACTACACATATTTATAAAAATATTGCTTATATTCTATTAGAATACCAAGTATTTGATTTTTTAAATGTCGTGGACATCCGTGTTCACTTGCATATGTTCCGGACACCTGTGTCTGCTTGGTATTCAAGTGGTTAATTCATGTTTGGCAATTCGATTTCAACGAACCATTCCAAAGCAAAATATGTGATCATAGCGTATATTTAATTAAGTATACAAATCATTGAGTTTGCAGAAGAACATACTTCATCTCGATCGCATACGTGTATAATATATACCAATGGAGGGAAACCTGCGGTCTCTTCGCTACTCCGATGCGGCCTTTTGACTTGATCAAAATATATGCAACCGTTTGGAGAAAGAGCGTTATCAACCCATTATATGTTCGACAGACAAAAAAAAATAGAGGGGGGGTATCAACGTTTTCTTTACTGCTGCCTTATGTTGAATCATAAAAATGAATGTGGTCTTTAGAAATGAACAGGTTCCCCAACCCTGATATATACTATCTTGCAAAATGAAATGAAAAAAACCATCTGATAAGATGTTTTTTTTCTGTCGATATGTTAGTTCACAGCCATAACATAACATTTTTGTCGCCTTCTCCCTTATCGAAGTTAAGATAACAACTAAAAGCATTCATAATATAGAATTTTTTTACTAAAAGATTTTTTTTTTATTAACTTAATCAATATTATAATTTCCAGCTGTTGATATAACCATTGCCACCATTTTATCGAAGTATATATTTAATATTTATACTTATTTTCTGGAGTGACATTCTTTTGACATCATTACCAGAAAAATAAATCAAGGAATGATTTTATTTTGAATATTTTTGATAAGTTAATAATCAAGCAAATGATAGTCGGAAGAAGAAAGGTAATGTATTGGAAATATATTTGGTGGTTCATAACATCCTAATTCAACCAATTAAATTTGTATTTTTTAAGTCATATTAAACTGATGAGGAATCCAGAGGAGTCGTACTGCAAAACCATACCCATGCATGCCAAACTAATTATAAATAAGCAAGGAGCATCATTAATCCTAAATGCATGGTGTTGCAATAATTGTGTCGAGTCCGTGGAGAAGCTGTCAACGCCGTTTGTCTCCTAGCGATAGCGATTAGTTATTGCCACAAGTCCTGTAGTATTGTCGTTATATTCCTTCTTTCTTTAAAGAAATGCTCTTCTGTTGAGATACTTTCATTAGGAGACCATTGCTCCACATCGAGAGCAAACATAACTTTCTCTTTTTTCCTAAAACATTGAATATATTCATTAGTTTTCCGATAGATACTTTAAGTTCGTCTAGTGACGTAAAAGGCGACCGGTAGACCATAGCCAATTTACTAAACTTACTAAACCCATGCGAAACTTTAAAAGTTTTACCGTTCGAAGAGAAATATACCTGGCCATATATTTCTTTCGGCTTATACGAGGCCAAAATAAGAATTACACCTTTCTTGATAATGTAAATCTAAATGTTCTTGATTATTTTTTGAGAAATCGTGGACATGAATTGTTTGTTCTCCGAAGGTGTAGAACCAGCCTGCCAATAAGGATGTCACTCGGGAGAGCTTTAACGGTGTTCAACAATATTGCTTCGGGTGTCGACATATTCCACGTAGACGTGGGTGAGTTTCGACGAATGCTATTTTGTATGTAAGTATTAAAGTAGAGTTCGTCGGAGCTTACTCAGTTGACTTCCTTGTCATTTTTTTTCTACTGCTTTTAATATTAAATTGTATTATGTTTTTTTCTTAATTTTAAAAGTTTTAAATTTATAATTTGTCAATCTTATATAATGTTAATTGATTAAATAAATAAATACTGAACGGCCCTGTTTTACATAATGAGCGCACAAAACTTGTCATGCAATTTATATAAGTAAGTATTATACTTAATCTTGCCTTTAACTAAACGTAAACATTTACTTATAAGTTGAGCAATCAATAATATTTGCTGTATTTATATTATCGATTTTGTTAACGAATGTATTTCTTAATCAATAGTAAAATAATTATTTATTTACAATCATTTAATTCAAGACTTGTTTGTTGTTGTTTACTCGATCGCTGCTCTATTGGAGACGTCTTCATTTGAAACGGGATGGACCAATCGGCGCCTCGGCCGATAAGGGTTTATCTCTGAATTTATTTTTTTCGATACTGCTCGCGTTTCAATGTTTTATTTCTTGCTCTTCATTTGGTTTCGTGTTTAGTGGTGGCGAAGTGTTCGAGACGTGGTGTGAAAAGTGAAATCGTTAAATTCAGTTTTTACGCGAATCGTCTTCGAAATAATAAATTATAAGGTATCGTATTACAACAATGGCTTTTAGGAAATTATTGTTTTTGCACGTATCGATTACAGAACTATAAACTATGTATTTAGAAAGGTATGCCTGACTGGCGGATGATTTGTGTCCAATTATTGTAATAAATTATTTTTATTCTATGAAATATAATACCCCATTCGTTTTACTTCCATAGTCAACTCAGTATAGTTTTTTGATACAGACAATTCAAACAGAATTATTTGTACTTTGGTTATTAGTATCATAAATGCATTTTTTCAATCGCTTGGTTACCTTATTTGTATGTATTTGTTTATCATCATATCGCACAGAAGAAGATTATTGACAAACCTATAGATTTTAATATAAATTAAAAGCAGGCTGTGGAAAAAACTGTGACACGTGTTTTGTCTGTTTGTGAAGCATCTTCAGACAAACTTTCGTTGCGTTATATCTTGCGTAAGATATATCGATATCAATTTCTTTTAAAGCTTCTTCATCAATGAATAGAGAATTATCACAACTTTCGTGCCGGATCCCACGAGTTCGAGTTCCAGTACGATCAGCATTTTAGCACAGCAGATCAATTTATCGATTTCTGTTCGAAGGCATGAGTATTTCTGATGGTTCAATCCTTTCCATCCTTAAATAACTTGGCGTAGCGAAAGCGTTTAGTTCACCACTAGTCATGTCCTAGCATTATCCTTATATTCCTACTATTCTCGTATTAAAATAAATGTTGAGCGTCTGACTAACAAACCGTTCTCGAAAAAAAAATCTGTTAAGATACCTCCTTTAGGAAGACATATTGTCCACATAGGGAGCGGACATAGGAAAAAACCCCCCATTTAGTAAACAATGCAAATTTGAGAGTGAAGATTCAAAGCACTTGAACACGTTAAGACATGATTTGTTCAATTAAAAACCATAAGTTAAATAAAGGTTTCCCAAACTATGTTCCGTAGAACACTGGTGCTCAACAGAACCTGAATAGCTGTTCCGAGAACACCTACAAAAATTGAAAAAACATTCTTTTGAATTATTTTCCAAACACCAGTAAGGATGATTCTGGGCTTGAAATCCATTTTCCATGACAGCTTTACCATTAGGCTCAAGCGCAAGTTATTATGAGAATCTAATTCAGATTCTGATATGAAAATAAAAATACAAAGATCAGCCCCTAAATGATTTGTGGTCAAGTTTGTTAGAATAGTTCCTCGATGTTTCAAAACAAGCTATTATTGTTTCACATCCGTTTTGTTTAACCTAATTATGCGAAGTAAAATTTTCTCATCATCCTGCAACGAAGTCAAATTGCATGAACAGGCTCGCCACACCACATTAGATGCAAGAATTCATCTCACCATTATCGTGCCTGATATCAAATAAGATTTTCAAGTCAACGGCTTAAAATTATCAGTTATGAAAGCTTTATTTACTCATAACAAATGTATGTGGCATGCCTTAATGACAAATGTGTGTATTATTTTTTAAATATGAATTACTCAATCTAAAAAAATAAACAATGTTTTTTTTTAAGTTTTCGGATTTGCGAAATGTTCCATTGCAGAAAAAGTTTAAAAAATCCTGATCTTAGATCATTAATGATCAGTCGAAAATGTTTGCTAGATCAGTGTTAAACTCAACCCTTTTCATTCCACGGCCCCCTAAATTTGAAAAAAAAAATCCGCGGCCCTCCTCAATACAAAACATGTTCTGCGGCGGCCCCCAATCTGGGGAGCACTGTGCTAGATTAACGAAACTAATCCCAGTCATATTCAGTGATTTTATTTAACTTTTTAAACGGTGGATGAAAAAAAAAATATTTAACATGCACAAAAATGTTAAAAATATTTAATTTAATTATCATAAGTAATAAAAGTGAGTGCAGTCTTGTATCTACCGTAAAAATAATAAAAGGTTCTTTATTTTACATTTTATTGCGATATTTTTAAGTATTTATTTCTGTACACCGCAGAGAGGTTTGATTAAAAAAGGTATTGAGTACCACTGACCGATTCACAATCATTCTTTTACATCTCCATTCTTATCAGTAATTTCTTTTATTATTGTATACTTCTGTTAATTCTTGGTACAAAATGTGCCATTTATTAACATACATTTTATTTAATTATGATTTGGTATCATTTTTATTATTTATGTTTTTCAAACAAAATCGATACGCCGGTCGTAGATAAGATTACGAACTTGTAATTTATGTGGTGTGATAGTTACTCAGATATTATGTTCTCGCATTATCTTATTATTTTGTTCCTAATAAATATATTTTTTTCATAAAAAACTGTTGAGATATACTCTGAAATCACACACGGGAAAAGCAATTAAAACGATACCAGTTATAAAAATACAGATAAAATTGTATGTACATTATGTTTAAGTTTTAAATTGATCACATTTTATAATCAATATTTCGTTTAAAAAAACTAAATTTAATTTGTCCTAATTTTTTTCACATAAAACGATTTAATGAAAACTTATAACATTTGATATAGTAAGCAATTTGAAACATTAAGCTTGACCGTAATCTCGAGATTGCATTTGTTGGGGAGGTATGCAGTTGATTGATAATTAGGATGGCAAATTTTGTGCAGTCTTAAACCTTCCTCTGTTAATCCATTTTTTATAGATTTAAATCAAATTCTAGGATGCTCTAAACCTAAACCTAAAGAATCTATTTATTTAGTATTTTTTTTTGTCTTATATGGAAGAAAATTAAAGATGTTTTCGCAGATTTTCATTTTCGATATTAAGAATTGTTACCACTAAAATAACCACTCGGTATACTAAGCATTTTCTCATACTCAACTCAAAATAGGATTTATCGGGAGGTATCGATTCGTATATTCACTTTACTATATATTATATATAGCAATATTTTATGTTATATAGTATATAACATAAAATATTGCATTTTCTTGTTGATTCCAGTGTGTATCCTAGCCACGTTGATTAAGTCATATTTTAATTGAACGTATTAACCACTTAAATACCAAACGGACACGTGTCCGGAACATATGCAAGCAAACACGAATGACCAAGACATTTGAAAAATCAAATACTTGGTATTCTAATAGAATATAAGCAATGTTTTGATTAATATGTGTAGTGCTATCTATACTGAGTCAATACAGTTTTTTAAAATATCGAATTCGAGTGTATATTAGGCAAAATTATTTTTGCTTAAAAAACGCAGTATCTATGGGACATATTAATGATTTATTTGCACGGTATTCAAACGGTTAAAAGATTGTTCATGCTTATATGGGATATTTTTTAATTTAAAACACACAATAATAAAAATTCACTCTATTGGTATACATATTTTACTACCGTTTATCTACCAAAATTATCTTTTCTTTCTATCGCATTTTCAAACATACGTACTAACCGCTTAAAATAAAAACAACATTGTTTTTTATCAGGTTTAAATAATTATTTTTATTTCGAATACATTGTTTGGTGGTTAAATTATGGTAAGTCAAATATAAATAGTTATAACGGATAAGAAAATCACAATTATTTTCGTGATAAAAAAAAGTGATCGAATATTAACTCTTTCGTATTAAAAAAATAAAAAAAACGTATTATTAATTTTCTCAGTATAGTCGATTATACTCAGTATAGGCGATTACCCAGTAATCCGATGAACGGAAAATATTCATAAATTGTATTGGAAACCCCAGTTCATATTGAACTCGTTTTCATAATCAGCATTCTAAAGGGTTATTTTGTTATCTTTATATTTATTCTGAGAACAAAAATGGAATATTTTGTATCTGACATTATTCAATTTGATTGCTCAATGTTGTTTTTGTAATAATTATTGGACTTATCAATGAAGAAGTTAATTACACAAACAGACATTTAAATAAATAATTAATATTCTAGTTTATATTTTCAGTGTTTATAAATGCATTAAAAATATTAACATATCACGCGGTGTTGCCCACACGTTTGCGTGATTCGACGATTTAGGGAAATTATATATATTTCGATCGATAGTTATTAGTGAATAGTGTTTTTATTTGATAATATGTTATTTTGCGTCACATCACCGATTTATAATTTGCAAATTAATAAATTTCTCAAAATAGTATATTTTGTATGTGAGGCTATTACTTGCTAACCCGGCTCATTTCAAAATAGTGGAAAAATAAAATAAAAATATATATATTATTTTTTTTAGTTTTAAATGACTTAGGAATACTATTTTGTATGTGATCAAGCCATTTTTGAGATTGCCTTCCTAAAATATTTTTAAAATGTAAAATAATACCCTCATATAAAAAATTAGGTGGTGAGAATTAAAGCTTGTAACATGTCACTCAACCGTTTGTCCTTGGCGTGGTTGTTTACCACACCTTTTTAAAAATCATATCCGCTCCCTATCCTGAGCATATAGCTACCACATGGTTCTTCCAAGATTCTCTGCCTTCTGCCAGTCTTTTTGCTTATATGGTATCTGTGATGATTAAAAGACAACAATTTGTTTAAAATTATCATCTTTCTAACGTGCACTGTTGATTGGTCGAATTAATCATAAATGATCGACTATAACAACAGTGAACATAGCCACAAATATAACACTTCCTTTATGTCAAAAATATATTAGTGTCTAGAGATCTTTATAACATTGAGAATAGCCCAGTAGAGGAAATCTTTCCGTTTGGGTCATAAATTAATCATAAATTAATTGAAATAATGTACAATGTACTCATACTCCGGAGTCCGGACTGTAACATAAGGAGCATGCGCTTGTAAAAATAGCTTTTTATTTGTAATATTACTTAATTTTTCAAAAAAACACGTACGCTCCCAATGAAAAGTATATAGACTTAACCCTTATTTTCCAGATTTGGCATTTTTTTAACTGATTAAATTTTAAATTATTAAAGTTTTTTTTCATCCAAATTCTACCAATATGTATTGAGCGCAAAATGAATTTTGCTAACCTGAAAACATTTGATTTTTTAAATTATAAATACTGTATTGAATAAATTACAGACTAATTAAGGTGTAAACAAATATCAGGAGTTCGATAACTTATTGTAGCTCATTTTTACAACTTCATTTTTCATAGATGTTATTAGGAAATGGCGTGTATTCAGTTTATCGCTATTTTCACCCTGTTTTCAGAACCAGACAGTAAACTAGTGGTTATGATTAAAAATTATTACCAACAATCACGCCTCTGGATATAAATTCATATATATTATATTATATTTATAACGAAAGCCACGGAGTGATACGAAACCACAACTAGATTAGAAAATACTAAAAATACCTTCTTTTTTTTCATAATATTGTCATGAAATGTCTCGAAAACAACATCCGATATGTATTTTATACTATTAATAACTTACCGAGATGTGTTTACGATGACCTGGGATTGTCTACGATAATAAAGCAATAGCCCTATTATTATAATGATTCAACAATACTTAACAACAGCCATTATTATCAAAGTGGTGATTTGCAAACGAAATCCACGCCTAGGGGGACGATTCTTTTTTTTGTTGTTGAACTGATTGATTCGTGTGAAAGACTCGAATGATTTGCCACGGATTGACTCACAATCAATCATTAGTCGTGACCGAATCAATAATAATGCATCGTAATTTCCGAAACGTATTGACAGATGAAAGCCAGACGCAGTATTCTTTTTATCAAACGATCGATATACACTGAAAGATTTTATTTAAGTCCGTATATAAGGTATTTCTATAAGTGCGTCCGTATGACAGTTAATGTAGTAAATAATATTACTCAGAACTTGAGCAATGTCGGAAAAATGGTTTAATTTGAATGATGGAAATACTTAAATATTAAATTTTTGAATAATTATATTACCGCTAAGGTATTCGTCGGGTCCGTGGTGCAGTGGTCAACGTCAGTGGCATCTGTGGCGGATTTCGAGAGTTAAAGTCTCAGTAAGAACAATATTTTTTCAATCGACTTATCGATTTTTGTTCGAAGGCATGGAAGTCTAATAATTTCCTCCCACCATTCTAATGCTAAGACCTAAACTAACGGTGTAGCGATTGCGATTAGCTTACTGCTAGTCCTGTCCTAGTCCAATCCTTATATCCCAACTCTCATCGGAAAAAGAGAAATTGAGTAACATGCACTTCTCGTAGAAAAACTTAAGTTAAACAATAGGAGGATATATGCCCCACATTGGGAGCTGAGGTGGATTAAGCGAAATGTATTGGTATGACAGCTATGTGTCAAATATCTTTAAATTAGAAAAATTACACGAGATAAACTCGATGAGAAGAGACATTACTAACACCAATGACTTAGATTTAAAATTTAAACAGAGAAAAAACTAATTTTAACCGGCCGAATCGCTAGGAACCCTGCTAATTAGACAGACACAGAAGGCGATAGTTGATTTTAAAAAAACTTACAAACTCTTGGTTCAACTATTCATTTCTTCCCTTTTATATTATGTATAATTAGTGTTCCATGCCTGTTTGAAAATTCCCTTCATGTATGACAATGCGAGATATTGAATCACAGCTAGACACATTATATTCTAAATTTAAACGCTTCGTTCTGACGTCTCTTGCACACTTCAATCATTATGCCAATTTCTTTATTTTGACAGCTAGCGGGAGGATCATCGTCATGATTTGACGAGATGATGATTCTATGCCTGGCGAATGAATGGATGCAGTGTCAGTTAATTATCTATTGTGCAAACATTTTTTTTCGTAATCTTGGAATGGGAGAGTAAAACTGCCATTATAGGACCACCGTTTATTACATATTTCCTGTATTTATTTTGACAGTATTTAATTAATTTGTTTTGTCAGAAATGAACAGTAACTATTGATCAATGTAAATGTAATCAGTTATTAAATTATATGTTCAGTTATTTATTATTATTTATTTCTAACCTAACCTAACCTAACCTAACCAAGATACATCATTTTGATATTATACAAATATGAAATGTCTTTAACTAAATAAGGATATTTAATTTAATTTCTCGTGACTTTTTGACAACTATCGTATTACTAAATACTTACACCCATGTGTTTGAGCTAATACAAAAAAAAAATGATTTCGACTGAAAGGCTTGATGAAATTTTAATATCAAATTTGTATTATTGAAATTTTGTACATTTTCACACGTTTTGTCATAACACTCTAGTGCACAAATAAACCTGAACTGAGGCTTGGTAAATTTGTATTGTATATATCAATTAATAACAATATTATCAGTTACGTTATTTACGGCAATCTGGATTAAGTGTGCTTATCAAATTATCAAATCAACAGCAATTTTTTAATCAGTAACGTTTTAAAGTTATTGATAATATTCAACTTATTTAAAAAACTGGATATGTCATCAAAATCAAATTTTACATGATACTAAAAATCGTAGAATAAAACAGTCGATATGGTATTTAAAAAAAATGTAATCCTTGAAAATATGGGTTAAAATGTCGATACTAGATATACGTTTAAAACCCACCAAAATTCATGTAAAATGAAGATGGGAGTTAGGAGTTGGGTCTACCATGGCATTGTCAGTTTTATTTTTTCTTCTGACATGTAGAATTGTATAAAAAATGAAAAGTGTGCTTTCGTAACTTTTTCACAACGTTTGTGCTCAGTTTTTATAAATTTAAAATATACAATTCTGTATCTTACTCAAATGATTAACAGATGGCATTCACTACTCATTTTTCGATCAGCTTAACGACCGCACGTTTTTTTTTATAAAATTTCAACTGGCGAAATAAAATTTTGCGAAAAATTCGCAAAAATTGTAATTTTACTAAATTCACTATAATTTGTAAACAAATTGAGATATCTTTACAACGTTTAATTTTCTTAGCATACGCATATATGAGTTCGCCGGCCAGCAACCTTTGTTTTTCAAAGACTCAAATACGCGTCCACGGTCGTTAAGCTGTTAATATTTTATAAATGTCCGCATAAGGAATGTGCTGTGATTCCGAATTGTATGAGTATTAATTCTTTTATGAGCTTCTGGAGACCTTGCCTTTACAACTTGCATTGCCTTATCGTCGGCATGGGATGCATTCAACGCTTCATTTCGAGTGCATTCTGCTTTCTTCATGAAGTTAGTTCTTCCGCTTTGAATAAGTAACAATCAATAAGCTTATGTTATACTTACGAGTTTCAAGCATGTTTCGACTTCTATGGGCCGTGGTTCCCGGTAGGCTTCTGCGGGAGAAATTGTTTCTGCAGAAATTAAAAATCTTTTCATTTTTTTTTATTTGGAAGATTCTGTGTGAATTAACATTTCTATCGTTGAACCCGATATTGATTATACTCATGGAAAAACATGCAACATATTTTATTTTTGTAAGCTTTGTATGTTTTAAAACTTTATTTAAAAAATAAATGTTTATTTGCGATTTGTAATAAAGGATATTTTTTTCGTGAATATTTACCGCCACCTCAATACTAGAGATGTACCATTTTAACTTGACTGTGGCAGAACTCGGAACTAAAATTGGCGCCCTAGGACGTGTTGACTATGGCAACGTTAATGATGCGACGGTGGCGTCCTCGCGTGCAGTCAAGTTACGCTGGTACATCTATACAACTAGGTAATGATTTGATCATTGTTGTGAAAATAAATATTAATAACTTTTTCTTTTTAGCCGTAAAATGAAATATGAGTTCATAGACATTGATGGCTATCTCTTAAATATTGAAAATTAAGTTACCTAGTTAAGTAAGAATGTTGATTGACCCACCACCACCCGTTATGTGTATGCAACCGCATAAGTAACAATGTATACCAAATGAAGCACTTGATTCTTAACACATTTTATTTTTCAGAACAGTCCCCTGCTTTTCCTCTGCCTTTTCAGATGTTGAGAGCCATGATTTACAAAAGATTGGGAAAATAAAAAAAACGCTTTTTATCATGTCTTCTTTCACCATGTTCGCTCCCTTTTTGGAGCATATGGTCTTCGTATTTATCTATCTTCCACCTTTTGTTTTTATTTCTTTCCATTACATGCCGACTTACTTCAGTTCCGCCAAATAAATCTTATGGATAGCACTCTCTATTTTTCTTTTTTCTCTCTCAATTTTTTATTTATCATTTAGCGACTAGTTATTTTAAACAGTTCTAAATATTCTTTGTGAATTTAACTTTTAGACGACGAAATGCTGTAGAGCAGGTTTATACTGCTCAATGTAAAAATATCACCGCTATTTGATTTTCAATTCTCTTACAAAAAGCTGTAAAATGGCAAATTAAATAAATCTTTGAATGCGTATTAAAAATGTTCAAAGGCCAATTAGTTTTCCGATACAGCTAAGTAAGTCAATCGCTAGGTGCATTAATTACCACTGCCATTCTGTTGGCTCATTCGCCTGCGTATCTAATTAATTAACATCTTGAACACTGAGGGAATTGTTTGTACGATTTACCTTCGCTATTATAACTGTGGACCGTACGGCTCCCTTGTGCACAATTGTCTGGCTTTATTAACACAGGTATCGTAAAACCTATTGATGTAACATACCCCGCAATAATGGATTTTATGGGGAAAATTGTAAACATGTAAAAAAACAAAAACACCTATATCACACCGATTTTTTAATACATCATTTCAGACACTAATTAAGGGGAGCCTTTAATACTAAACATGATTTACGTATTCAGTTTTTAGGATTGATCTCTTGTATTATACAGTCGAGCTTGCCAAGTTGCACAATCATAGAAAAAACTTAAAAGAATAAAACAAATTTTTAAACTGTTGACGTTTATCAGATCTACTATAATACTCGTGAACGTAGCCGTAATCATTTCGTTTATGTTATACCAACTGTACAAATCAAACAAAAATTATGTTACAGCAGACTAAATAAGTGTCCCACATTCTGCATATTTAAAAATCACATCATACTTAATTTATCATAAAACACTCTCTCTCAGTACAGACAGGCTTTGCTGCATCTGCATTTTTAAGAGCGTATGATAAATCCTTTTCAAACTAAAAGTCATTTTTTACTTTTTGCTCTCGATACTTTCGTGTTCAATATATAATTCATGGTTAACTCTAACCCAACCTGGTAGAATTTTCCAAAGAGTTCTGTTTTTATAAACCGTCATTTTGTTCCGAATATAAATCAAACCTACGTTCCTGTAGATATGTTCTTTGACCCAACGGTCAATACCAAACATTGTTACGCTTATCTTCATCACATGTCTTGCCAAAATGAGCCTTGAAAACTTGAAAAAAAAATATTTAGTAATTTCAAAATATACATCTTGCGTAATTTAGAATAAGCTGTAAATTAATGATGACTTGGTTTTAGTTTACATTAATATCATTATTTGAAAAATACTACCAAAACTGCGGTATATGAAATATTGTTTTTGTTTCAACCCCATTGCGAATTAATTGTTTCTTTACGTTACATATTATATTGCTAAGCTGTGGCAACGTTTTAAATCAAATATTTTTTACCAATCGCGAAATGTTTTTTTGAATTTAATAAAAATCAATATATGTATTTTGATTTGTCAAACATTTTATCGGTGCTTAAAGTTTGCAATTATAATCATTATCACGATCATGTATAAAGCTCTTTTTTGGTGTTCACTGTCAATTCATCATGGATGTTACTAATTCCACATTTTTAAAAAAATATACTGCTGTTAAGACTAGCTTCATCACAAGCAAATTATCTGATAATTCCCGTGATTATATAGCAAATGGTACAAATTTTTTTTTTTTTTAAATAATTATAAATTTTGAGAACCTCGAGAAATCGAAACCAAAAGATGTCCCAAAGAATTTCTATAGCTCACGATATACATAGTGTCCTATGCTTCATTAGAGTCTTTTAGTTCAGCCCATATTAGTCAGCGATGCTGATTAAAGCTTCCAGTTGAAGCTGAAGTTAAATTGTTTAACGCACTAAGCGAGTCAAATAATTACAATCGTATATTTATATACCGTGAAATTACAAACTCAAATTCTAATTAGAAATTTTATGAACAGAGCTTTATATTGCTAAAGTTCAACATAATTGTATCATGTATGAAAAACAAATTAAAAATAAGACACATATTGGTAAAAACGAACTGTTTGTAAAGTTAAATTCATCTTATTTTATTCCTGTCAAAGACGTCTCCAGAATATGTTCTCGTTATCAATTTTTCAGATGTATAAACAGGAAAAACCTCAAGCCTTTTTTTGATTTTTTTAAAATGTTCCGTTGCTTAAAATTTTCTATAAATACAGAGATGTTCATCTTACAAAATTTTGGACCAGCTAAAAGTCAAAATTGACAAATCATATAAAAAATAAAACTATTTATTCCATAAAATCGATAAAAAAAACATTATCAATCTGTGAATGTGTCGAACAAACGATTTTGTTTTTCTGGTATTGCATATTAATTATTCTGAATAAATAAATGTGTTTCGCCAATCAATATATAAGTATTTAGTATATTTAAGTACTTGTACAGAAATATAAGGATAAAACATGCGGTGTAGAGCTACAAATCGGAACGTGTCGAAAAATCTAGATTCAGAAGAAATATAAACAACAAACGCTCCTACCAACGAACGCGTTGCCAAGGCGACCACCAAAAACAATTTTTCGTTTTTCGGAAGAGCGATTCATAGAGAATCAGGTTGCCGGAGAAAATCTGGACATATTCTGAATTTTTGGGAAATGACAAATTACAATAGGAAAGAGTTCACAAAAAAAATGACGAAGACTCTTTATTACCAATTTGACGTTTAACTGTATTGTTTTTTTTCAGTTATTAGTAATATTTTATATATTTATTTTATTCATGTCTGCTCCTATTGTGGAAAATATAGCCTCCTTTTGGAGGTATCTCAATATTTTTTTTCTACAAAAACTGTTTGTTACTCAGTCGCTCAACCTCTCTTTTTCAAAGAGATTAGTAGGGGTAGAAGGATAAGGATATGACAGGACTAGTGGTTAGCTAATCTCTCTCACTACGCCTAGTTATTAAAAGATCGGAAGAGTGGGAAGGAATTTTTAGACATCATAAACACCCATGTCTTCGAACAGAAATCGATAAATCGTTCGAAAAAATGTTGATTGTACTGGGACTTGAACCTGTGAAATCTGGCATGCAAGCCGACAACGCCGTAAAACCCGGTAGATTATGCTGTAAATTAAATATTCAGACATTAAATGGTGTGAGTTATCTTTATTTTTCATTTTAAAGCCCCTATTTATAAAAAATGTGTGCAATTATTTTCGTAAATTTACTTTTGTATTTTGATAGCACAGATAGTCCTCGACATACGACCGAGATACGTTCCTGAGCTTTGGTCGTATGTCGAATTGGTCGTATGTCGAATTTCACAAAAATTGATGCGTACAAATTCTTCATTTTGTCAGAAAATAACAAAAGAGAATCTCCTGCACATATTTCACACTTTTTGGAAGGCGAAAACTTGATCGGAGAAAACACCATATTTCCTGAGCTTTGTAGCAACGTCTGCCATAAAACATTATCTTCGAGAAAGCGCGGCAATCTTGAAGAAGAATCAAGGACACGATATATATATTTTACTAAGTCAGCTGTGAGAAATGGCGCCCCGTGATCTAATTCAAAATTTTCAAAATTGCGAATCGTTTTTTGGTCGTAAGTGCGGATCGGCGTATGTCGAACTGTCGTAAGTCGGGGACTACCTGTATTGGCTTTGATGCCCGAGTGTTCGATTCTTCCTCAACATATCATGCAGTAAATTGTTGATAATATGAACGCACATTCCCTATTTAGGTGTTTTTAAATTGGCCTACACACCCTGTGATTCCAAACCAGTAGCAGTTTTGTAGGTAGTAAGTAGCAGGTACAGCGAGTAACAGTTGAATTTGCATGAAACACGGCACGAGCACTCTTATTATGGCAGGTCTATAATGCTACATTTAAAGTTATTTGACGATGGGAATTTCGTGAGACTCGTTGGATATCTAGCCGACGAATCAAAGACTCCCCGCGGCTTGCCGAGATCTATATCGCGGATTCGATCCTTCCCGATGATACCATACTGTCACGCTCTTCTCTCAAATGCCGGTATATTATTAAACTTGTGGCTTTTAGAACGAGGTTTTTTTTTAGTAACTTAAGACTGGCAGGAATTCGCCATTTTTTAATATTAAGTCTATGCCTTCTAAATGCATACTAAAGCCAAGTGTTTTTTTTTGTTTTCTTGTAATTAAAGATTTAATCAGTAATTATACCCCGTTTCTTTTTCGGTGATTGTGCTGCTTTCAATACATTTTACGTCTAAACAGAGATTGCAATACCGGATGAATATATCAATACAGGTATTTCATATTCAATACCGGTATTGTATTATTTTTTAAATTAAGCAAAAATAAATGACCGATTGGGAACTTAACGCAGGGCGAGTAAATCAAAATAGTAATTTAGATATTATTTAATATAAAATACAGTCATTAAATATTATATAACAATCGTAAACGGGTAATTTTTAAAAAATAATATTTCACCATTAAAAACGGTCCATTCTGTCAATTCTGGAATACGTCAATATTGATACAACTGACAGAATTAAATGAAGATAAAAATGAAGATTTCTTTACTATACGAAGTTCGGTTTTGATTTATTTCGATATTGAAAAACATATTGAATACCGTGATACCAGTATTGCGTTCCCTGCGTCTGCAGGTAGTTCACTGTTAGCTGGGAAATATGTTTATATGTATATATATATGTAAAAACATATTTTTTAATTGTTATGACTAATTGCTGTGACAAATTATAATTTAATTTTTTGAAAAAAAAAATTAATGATGTGCATTCAAACCATAATAGTCCATAGTGTTACCACTGCATGCTAAGCTGACTAAAGATGGTCTGATTTTTTTTGAGTCGGATTTCTTTGGAGCCAAAGTCGTCCTTTTTTACTCGACTCCACAGCCCTGCATAACGCATATCTTATTGCATTAAAACAAACAAAACACATTGCATTTATTTCACTCGCAATGATGCTAACTAGTTTACATATTATCGTATCGCTTCAAAGTTCAATTCAATCATAATATTGTTATAAGTTCAATCACATCATTTAAATGTAAATAAATGAATTTTGATTTACGCATTTTCGAAAATGATAGTGTACTTTGATAAAATAGTGCTATGCTATACTTTCTTTCTATCGTTTATCAGTTTTTAGTGAAGCGTTGCTCAAACAACTTTATCGTCCATGTTTATTTCTTTTTAGATAAAGGGTTTTTTGTTATAATAATATGATATAAAAGTTTCATACGTGAGTAGTATTGTAAATATAATAATTTATAAAAAATTTTTGGTGTTAATTGTCGATTCTTGGTGGAAAGGCATTCATTTTTTTATTAGCAATTGTTTATTACACACCTATTATTGTACTAGTGTGTTCTTATTCCAAAACAATATCTGACAGTAGCTGTGAAAGCTTTGATCGTTGCAGTTCATATAAATATTTAACTTTTTCGGTTATCTTTCTTATCATAGTATATTTAAGAAATTCAACCAAATCGAAAATTATATTTCAGAATACATACAGTACTGAGATATTTACCATGTTACCAATATGAATAAATCCTATTATAGAAGTTGTAAATAGGCAGGGAAGATATGGTGTTTTTTTTGGCTGGTTCTACCATTCAGTTGGCTTCATGGCTGACTTTGCAAGAGTCGTCTTCTGCTTCTCTCAATCCATCTGAACGTTGTCTACTCATATCTTCCGTGAACCGCCCGGATGTAGTAAAATTAAATGAAAATAAAAAATAGTGAGATTGTGAAACAAAACGATCGAACTAGAGGAAGACGGCGAAGGAAGCCGAAGCTTGACTTGTGTACCATTAAGGAAGAATGTCTAAAGTGACAATTACGTTATGCTCAAAGGTCTTCAATCCCCAAATGGATAGTATATTATTACCACGATCAAAAATCTTGAATCTACTCTAATTTAATATTGAAAGTAATTCGAAGAGATAATATGAACGAACAATGCAATAAGTGATGTGTACGATTAGTCCTAGGTTCTAAAAAAATACTTTCATTTCTTATAGAAAAACATTTGAATGCTTTGCAACAAAGTGATAAGTCAATCTAGCGGCTTTGTTGTGTTATTGGATTCAAATCAGATATTTTGAATAACAATAATAGCATTAATAACAATATAATACTCCCGTATTGTTGGTGTTTGTTATTCAGTTTATTTTTCCACAACACAACAGACGTGGGGTGAGACTCTTGAACTTTCGCGTATGAATTATTCATAAAGTTGTCATAGCTAATAGTGTTTTTTTGAATAGCATGAATTGCTGAGTACTTCAACGATTATTCAATCGTTTCAATTGTAGTCTCATTGTTTTTTAATGAACTTGTCAACTATTGTTACATATATTATTTTCATTCCGTTTATGCCTCTTAATTATGTGCATTTTAAAGTTTTTAATATGGGACAGTATGGCTTGTGGTTATGGATTGCCAAACTGAATGAATATATCATTAATATGAAATACTAAAAAAACAATACGGTCGATTGAAATCGCGATATCGGGCGAGTAAATCAAAATAGGTATCTCGATATATTTCATATAAAACACCATTATTAAAAATATCAGTAGAGTCTATGGCACAGCGGTTAGCGTTGTTGGCTTCCGTGTCGGATCTCACGGGCTCGAGCCCCAGTGCGAACAGTGCGACTTCTGTTCAAAGACATGGGTGTTTGTGATGTCTAAAAATTCCCCCCTACCTTTCTAATTATTCAATAACTGGACGTAGCGAGAGCGATTAGCTTACCACTATTCCTAGTCTTACCTTTCTATTCCGCCCGCTGTGGTCTAGTTGGTTAGAGCTTGCTCTACCGTCAGGTGGGTCTGGGTTCGATTCCCGGTAAGGTCAATGTCAAAATTGGATTTTTTTCAATTTTAATTTGAGATCTAAGACATGGGTGTTTGTGAAGTCAATTCTCCTTGAGTTAATCTCATGTGACTTTCAAAAATTCTCATCGAGTATATCTCGTATGATCTTTCAACTTCAAAATATTTGACGCATTGGCGTAAGCTGCAATGTCAATTTTTTTTTTTTTTTTTAAATAATATAAACAAATATTAAAAAAAAATATTTAAAAAATTAAAATAATTCCTACTACTCGAGACGTACGCCTCGAACCCGTGAGACCTGTCACGGAAGCCAAATTACCTGACATAAATAACGGGTGTTTTAAATTGAAGAACTTCACCGTTAAAATTGTTGACTTTTTTAAAACCTTTTTTTATTTTTCGCATTTTTCAGGATGGTGCTCGTATTGAACGGCGTCCTTTGCGAGGAGTGTCCAGCGGAATCACGCGCACTCTTCGCCGCTCATCCGGTATACAGGGACACTGCTGCCCAACTCCTGGCCACGCCGAGTAAGGTCATAGGGGCTGTTGGACTTCTGTACGTCCAACAAAGAGAACTCGCAGCAACTGCACCTCACGACAGTAAGTTACTCACACTCATATCGACTTTATTTAACGCTGTCTTCACTCCTTTCTTGGACATGTTCAATAAGGGACCGTCCATATATGACCGAGATGGACAAAGCGTAGACCGCGATCGACTGTTCGATCGCGTATAACTATTTAGTCATCCTCCTGTCAATATGTACACAGCTTGTGCGACAGAGACAACGAGCTGGTAGACCACCGTCTATAATTTTTAATCAAAAGTTTGGCCAACCTTGATATATGACATCACACGATTTTGGTTATTTTAAACTTCTTCCCTATCGTTACATCTTCTTCATATAACCTTTTCACCTTTTTACTTTCCACATCACATCCCCTCCTAGAGTAGTTAAGATTATTACTACTGTATTTCTGTATTTCTTTTTTCATGACAGAATAGATAATAAAAATAGTTAAAAAAGAATGTTTAATCTTTAAAAAACAACACTGTCAGGATCCGCTTAATGAGCTTGATGAAAGCGAAAGTGAATACTTGCATGCGTTAAAAATTCACAAAGCTGTAAAATTAGTTCAATACTTGCATCCACATACGCAAATACGCAGACTGAGAAAGTGTGTGTATTGGTGTGGAGATTGGTTTACAATGGAGAAAAAAAAATAGTACAATTTAATATTAAAAGCAGTAGAAAAAAAAATGGCAAGGAAGTCAACCGAGTGTGTTGGGTTACATGTATTTTACAGGTATCCAGTTAAATCATGAAAAAATAATCATCATGATTATTTTGACAAATACATACTCTTCCTATGTAATAAGGAATAGATTTGAGTTTTTTTTTCATTTATTGATCCTTACATCATGATCCAAATTAATATGCCACATCGTCAGCGATTGACAAAATATAATGAACCTATTAACCGGTTTTGGTTTTAAACCGTTTGGAAACCCTAGATCAGTGTCTGCCAAACTGTGTAATAATGCTTATTCGGTACAAAATCGAGGATTTTCAATTCCTCGGTGAGCTAAAAAAAAGAGTTTTGGAGACAATCTGCGGAAAAAGTATACCAAATCGAGGATTTCAAATTCCTCGGTGAGCTAAAAAAAAAGAGTTTTGGAGATAATCTGCGGCATCTTGGTGTGCCGCGGTACTAGTTCCATTCATCACTGTGCCGTAAAGGAAAAAAGTTTGGCAGACACTGCCCTAGATGTATTGTTTTACAATATTTTACGAAATTGTACGATTTTATTAATAAATTCGCAGTTATTACAAAAATATATTTCATACGAAGATTAAGACTGGTTTCGCTCGGAAAGTCATTATCGTCGATTGAAATGTTTAATTGTTAAGAGATGATATTGAAATTTTAAATTAATATTATGCACTTTTCTTTTTTTTCAGAAAATGTAAATATAATTGGATCCGATGATGCCACATCCTGCATCATTGTCGTAGTGCGTCATTCAGGTGAGGCAATATTTACAATAAATATAATTGTATAATATAAATATTTAAAATAGATTCATATTTAATTTGTCTTTCACCCCCTCCCGCCATGAAAGATACACGCTGATACCTTTCAGCTTTCTTCATCATCAATATTATTATACCGATTGTTAATTGTAGTTGACATACTCTCGATCATGTTTCAGGATCCGGAGCCGTAGCTCTGGCCCATTTGGATGGAACCGGCACTGAAGATGCTGTGGCCAACATGGTCGGCCGAGTCCAAGAATTGGCGCTGGCATACCCTGGGGGAAGACTGGAGTTGCAGCTGGTTGGAGGATTCTCAGATCCCCACAGATATTCTGAAGATTTATTCGCTGCCATTATGCGTAAGTTAAATTATGTCTGTCGATATCAGTGTCAATCACTAAACGGAATTATATAATTATTGAAACAAATATCATTCGCATTGTGTTTTGTAATAGTGCTAAAATATAAATAGGACAATACATATGTTTGATTCATAATATGAGTAACACTATGAGTAAGGCTCGTTGGTTTTCAAAAGTAGGTTTTGAAAAACCGGGTTTTTAGTTAAATTTGCGACATTCGAAAGTCGGTTTTTTTTCAATTTGTTAACCTGGTTTTCAATATTAGAATTGAGTATTTTTTAAATTATATTTCATTGAAAACTTAAGTTATTTGGCTTGAGCCCCAATATTCAGGAATAAAAACATATAGTTAAGATAGTACGGATACATTAATAATTGCGTTGCAAACATAATATTTTCATTTAATTTAAATCATTTCTGTCGAAAAATTGTAAGCATGTATCATTTACGGATCCGGAGGGTGGCCTTGACCGTCATGGCCACCCCCTGAGAAGAATTTAGACACAGCCAATGACCGCATTTTTCTATATCTGTATAAGTAATAATTGATATACACCGTTTTCTCTTTTTGCACGGTTTATTTTTACACTGTTTATGTCATGGAATGAATCTTTAATTTCTCTATGTCCACTGTAGCATGTTTATTTACGTGTTTTTTGCACGGATGAGTGCACCCGTGCAAAATGAGGATTATGTTTTATTAGGGCTTTTATGTGTGTGTATAATTAAATTAAAATAAATTTGATACGTGATAATAATAAATAAAGTTATTTATTTTAAAAATCTGTCACTAACGGCCCAGGTTTCGCCTTTCATCATCTTCAGGCGTTTAAGTTCACGGGTCTATAGTGACCCATGTGAAAACATTTGGGAGAGTACAGCATTTGAACGATTCAAATTTAATGTTGTAATTCCACCGATCACCTTCAGTCGAAATCTTAAATTATTTCAAAATTATTTATTACGTAGTATCTATATTTTCAAATTGTACGTCCATCCCCTGGCATATTTTCTGGTTCCGCCAGTGGCATCTATAATGTACACTTTAATTCATGGGTGTCCAACCGGTAGATCGCGATCGACTGGTCGATCCGAAAGCTTCCGTGAATTTCGAAAAAATATATAATTCAAATATAAAATATTCAAAACTACTAAAATTGAATTATTTTGTAAGCACATACCTTTCTAATGATACGTATTTCGCATTTAAAATAAACATTTCTAATGTTGAAGAATAAGCTAACCATTTGTCTTAGCCCTTTCCTTCTATTCCTACTCTCTTTGGAAAAAGAGAGGTTGAGCAACTGAGTAACAAGCAGTTCTCGTAGAAATACTTATGTTGAGATAAACTCCATTAGGAGTCCATATAGTATAAAAAAAAATGTTGAAGACGGGAAAAAACCCGTCGATCGCGAGAAAACTTAAGATTGAAAAAGTCGATCCCAGGGCAAAAAAGGTTGGACATGCTTGCTTTATGTGAATGTCCTCTTACTAGATTCATACGATTTCTTTGTTCAACAGTTATTTATTTGCCCAATATGATTATATTAGATCTACTTATGGTTGAGCACATATTAACCATCGATTCACACAATATGTTCTTGCTAAACATATTTTGAAGATATATGATATACGATATCATACTGGAGTTTTCCTCTCTGGCCACTGGATATTTTGTTTAGATTCGGATACATTAATAATGATTTGTTTGTATTATTAAAACAATAGATACACGGCTTATGTTATTGTATAAATACTGAGTAGGTAAGTATACGGTTGAAGGCAAATGGCCGTTCACTCACGATCGTAAACCAATCGACATAATTCAAGTCAATTATTTTTCGAAATTACGACTTCTAATTTGACATCGGAATCCGATTCAAGATATTGCTGTTCTTTCTTCATTTATTGTTTATTTCAGTTTGTCTCAAATAGTTTATTTTCGACTGCGTATTAAATTTTAAACATTATACAAAGCAATTCAAAAATTGGCAAATATTTTGAGAAAAGTTTCGCGAAATACCAAAATTCTTAATTTTTTAAAAAGTAGCTGTTATAGTTATTTTTATATATCGACTGTGGGAAGGAAAAAGGACGTAACCCACACATATAAAATTTTACAGGAGGCGCTAAAAACGTGTTTTGATGATTTTGTGACATATCCAAATATGAATTATACACAACCTTGAAGTGCACGGATACTTCTAAACTGGTGTTTAATTGACATAATCCTATATTAATTAAAGAAATTGTATCGGAAAAACCTTTATTACAGTGTTTTTCTTGGTTTTAATTTTTTACAAAATTACCTTTTTCAAACTTAAAAGCTAAATTTAGATACTTATTCGGCATTTTCAGCTTCCATCCTTTTGATAGAATGTGGTTCAAGTTGTATACATTGTGATTATCGAAAAAATCTATTTTGGAAAATTGAGGGTTACGTCCTTTTTCCTTTTCACAGTCGATATATAAATATGCTTAACTACATGCTACTCTTTTTCTATCTAGAAATAAGCTAAATGCCGCTCTAACAAAACTCTGTAGGACATTTAATTTCAAATAGGAAAAACTAAATTATTATATTTGTGAATCAAGGAAATCAATAATTTACTCAAAATAAGAATATAATATCAGTATAAAAAGTCAAAATAATGCCGGCCATACATTAAGGAACAAATGGTTCCAGAACATGTCTTGGAACACACAATTCACGTGTTCACGCCGTATCGTGGAACATTTCACGTGACCCGATATAGGTTTCCGTGTTCACCGTCTAAAACCGAGCACAAACGAGGAACCTGGGAACATGCATGCGCGCGCAGCTGTAGACGAGCTGTCGAAGTATATTTTGTCATGACTTCATACCAAACATATGACGTATTATGGAATACATCTAATAATAATCATAAAAACCGAATACGTATAGTACGAATAGGCAGCACTCGTCGACATCAACTCATCGGGCGTCATTTTAGAGATCTATTTTCGGCGTTGAAATATCTCCCTATGTGACAGATGTCAACATAAACTATAGACCATAATAAGTTATATTGGATTTATCTATGGTATGAGAATAAGCTGTCATATTGGATGATAAAATAATTGTATTTTAATTGTAGAATGCTTATAAACATTAGTAATTAAATTTTCTAGCATTTTTTGCATCCAATAAAATCAAATAACGTTCGTTAGGATGCAGTACTCATGCAGCACTCATGCAGCACTGTACAACATAACCTCAACGGGTGACGTTTCTGTGACCCCTCGTGTGTTCAAGAACATGCTTTGGAACATAGTTCCTGAGAAATAACGTAGATAGTTCCGGGAACAAAGTTCCTTGATGTAATGAACTTTTTAGTACAAATTAAAGAGCAAATTTGAAATATGGTGACGAATTTTCGTAAAAATATTTCGCAACCTGTATGAATTATCGGTTTTATATGAGATAATGATCTTATATGATTTGCAGATAGATTTAGATTTATATTTGACAGACTTATATGATTTTTATCACTGATTCAATATTTACACATTTATTCTACCCACTCCTGAAGTGTGTAACGATTATTATATATTATTTATCGACATTTATCATATTTTTGTTGTTCAGTATCAAATAAAAATAAAAAAAATAATATATATGAACTAACAAAAAAATCGAAAACGAGTTTGAAGATAACTTAATATGCCTTTGTTACAACTAAAAACAATTTATTTGTTGTCTGCTATTTGTTTTATCTGAACATTGAGCATTTTAATGGCCTACAGTTCGCTAATCATCTTAGAAAAAGCAAGTACTCTTATATGTTATTTGTAAAAATCTTTTCATCGTTTTCAGATGCCTTCCACCGGCAGCCCTTGGAAGTCGACCTGACACAGGCTTGTGTAGGTGAATTAAATACAGTTGTCCGCGGTGGAGTTCACTGGCCAGCACTTTATGGAGTTGGAGTGTGCATTCGCACTGGTGAACTGTTCCCAGCCACATTTCCCGACAGGGGACCGGATACTGCCCTGCGTCACGCCAGAAATCTTGCAGGAGGATCACAAGTTAATCAGGTAAAACAAACTTATTTTGTGTCAAAAACATATTTTCTGTATATAATTATGAGTGACTGATATACTACAAGTAGAACCTCGATTATCTGGACCATTTGGGGATGAAGGTAGTCTGGATAACAAAAATCCGGATGATTGAAAAAATCATCATTTACAGGTATATATCCAGTGGGGGCTCGTCCGTGCGCACTGCGAACTGTAGCGCCCCCAAGCAAATTGAAAAAAAATCTAATATTATATATGTATAATACATAAATTTATGTATAATACATGAAAATATCAATATTTTAAGATCGCCCACACACCCACACATTCAATAGTTACACGCGGTACTAATATCAGAAACTGACAACAATCTGTAAAAACATTGTAAAAGAAATACAGAAGAAAAAAGAGCCCATTAGAGACTGACAAGAAAGTCAACTGAGTACGTTCCAACTAAGCCTACATAAATACATAAAAAGCAGAACTCGGCTGAACTTATTCATGTCCACACGGAATATGTCAGCATCCGAAGCAATACCATTAAACATTGTTAAAAGTGGTATCCCCATCGGCAGGCTGTTTTTACACTATGGAAGGACAAACAATTCATGTCCACGATTCCTTGAAAAATAATCAGGAACTTAGTTATACATTTTTAATATGTAATGGCACAATTCTCATTTTTACCTTGTTTTCTCATTTATAAATTTACGAGTATAAAGTATTTTTTTTTGAAGTTCAGTTATGTAATTTTTAAGTAAAAATTCCTAGAAAAAAGTGTGACTTTTGTATAATCAATTTATTTACAGGTCTTGGATATATACGACTCTTCATTGGGCATGTTACGCATTGGGCCATTCAACTACGACCCTCTGCGAGGTGTAGATCTTTGGTTAGAACAGTCGGATGAATTCATTCTTCAACACTTGTCTACATCTCCACAAGTCGAACCACCCCACTTTGTGATGCAAGTAAGTATTCAGAATTTATTTAGACGTATTTCAATTGTACCCAAAAATATGCTTAGGCTCGTTATAACATTATGCTTGTGAACGTTATGTATCAAAGTTATGATTTCAACGTTGAATACAGAAAATAAAAAAGGTTTCCAATCTTTTTGTTACTGCGCCTCTCTTTGAAGAAAAAAATATCTTCGCGCCTGCCCATCCATTATTTCATGTTGTAATAATGACACGTTTTAAAGGGTAAATAAATATTTTGGACTGTTCGCGCCTCCCTTTAGAATAGTCCACGTCTCGGATTCGAGATCAAGATACATTAATATGATTAATTACCAAGAGTGTTGACTTTTTGTCTACAGGATCAGAAATATTTAATAAACAATATATTATCAAACATAAAGAAAAGAAACAGTAGAAAACAACTATCTATAATAATTGTTGATATCCGACATGACATAAACGTGGTGTGCCTTGTACATTCCTTTATCTCTGAGTTTCTTACGACATCCAACCACCTCACCCTTAATATCTGACGTATATATTCTTGAAGCTAAGTATGTGGAGTCTTTGTCAGGTGCCCATGATTCACTACCGTAGACCGACACTCATACAATATAAGGGTTGTACAAATGACATTTGGTTTTAATCTTGTACAGCTGTGTGTCTCAGACATTTCACATTGAGTTAAATGTTGCTTCAGCAATTCCCTTAGCAAATAGCGAACTCTTTCTTTGTGCTACCGTCTTCCGGGATATGTGCACCAAAATACCTGAAGCTTTTGACCTTCCTGACGATTGCTCTTATTTAGAGTCATGGCAGTTTTAATTGTTTTAACGGGAAACTCAGAGGTTAGGAAACGTACAAGGCGGCGCCACATCAGAGATTATGGAGGGGCGTTTAACCCTTAGACCGCGGTTGACTGCTATAGCAGCCCAATCTGAACCGATCTGGATCCGAGCCGCGGTCAAAAGGTTAAGCTGGCTTGGTAACGTGCTGCGAATCCTTCTAGAGCGCCTCAATCTTGCTCGTCTCTTCTTCAAGCCCGTGCGATTCTGACAACTGTAATTCTAATAACAAAAAAATCACAATTTGTATTTAAAAAATCATCGCTGTGCATGAATGTTTGATAATTATTTGAATAACAGAAATTTGTCACCAGTCTGACGTGATGACAGAATGAAACATATTGGTCTTTTAAGCATCGCAGCTTACTGCTTGTTGCCCAATCGTAGCAGATTTTTTTTTCACATTCTATATTCTAATGACAATTTTCTCTTTTCAGACCCGAGCCACTCTCAAATATATCCAAGACAACCAGTTTCCCGCAGTTACAGTGTTCAGAGATAACAGACCGCACTACTACCGCAGGGATGAACACACAGGATATTGGCAGCCAGTTAGATACTAGAAAAATTATACGTAAAAACAGTTACTGCGATTTGGATATATATTATATTTTACGGCTATTTTTAGAGACCAGTTAGTAAATTCATCTGTTTAGCGAATCATGCTCTGAGTTCCAATATCTATAGCATTTGACTAAGCATGAGTTGATGGTGGTATATAATTTTTATTGAGATTTGTGTCTAGGAAGATATATCTAGAGTCGTAAAGAAACACATACTGCTGCTTTTTAATATTTGTTAAAAATACATTATAGTTTGGATGTCAACTTCAAGGTGTTAACAGTAACAAGCCAAGAAAAAGCTTATAAAAATACCTATTCTTTTGACATTTATTATAATGACAGATTAAGCACAACACAACCCAACTATTTTAATATCTTATAAAGTTATAGACTATTTAACGCATCACACATTTGATGAGAATTCACTCATTCTAAAAATGATTATTCTATTTTGTCTAGGTGACAGTTATTGGTTTATTCAAATTATGACACAGAAAATAATGAAAGCAATCTTGCTAATCTGCATTCAATATCATAATGAAATTTGAGGTTAATTTAATACAATATATCATTAGAGTTATATTGTATTGTTCAGTGACATAAAACCTGCATGTTAACAAAATTATAAATATTTGAATAACCATTGTAGCCCCCAAACATCTAATTATTTTTATCAACTCTTCAATTGTAAATTTTTGAGTGATAGATAATTGGAATTTGACAATTCAAATGTCATAGATCCCATCGTTTTCCGAATTAATATTTAATGTATTTAACGAAGACTATCAATTTGTTTTGTTTATATTTTATTCAATTCTTTTTTATACTGTAAAAATATTTTTTGATATTTCTGTTCCTGAAATCATCGTTTAACTTATTTGTAGCTTTTTTTTTTATTAAAACTGAACAAATGCTTATTTAATTCAAATAGTCCATTATTTCATTATTGTGATGACAAAAACTCTCATATAAGTAAATAGATTCATGATATAGCTTTCTGTTATAAATATATTGTAAATAATATCTTTAAAAAAACACTTATTTATAATATTGAATGTTTTCTTCTGTCTACTTTTATGTTCAATATATCTATAATATTCTATCTCTAAAACATTTATTTAAGATCACTTGTCAACGTAAAAGCCACCTAAGCGAATCTCCTAAATTTATATTTCCTTTCCATTAATTGCTTAGTTTAGTGTCCTATTTTTTTTTGGTTACATTGCAAACCTAACCTCAACTTTATTTTCCACAATGTACCGCCGAATGATTCGAAATACTTAATGTTCAATTAATTCCCGTAATCTTTTATGATGTAAATATTAAATGAGCCACTGAGAGGTAAAGTGAAGTAAGTAATATTTTAGGAAAAAAAGAGTTAGAAGCGTTATAACGTTCTACACATCTTAAAGTATCTTAAAAGTGAAGTGAACTTATTAAATACACACCGCAATAGTGTTGTCTCACTAAAATAAAAATATGCAATCCACCAAATCACCATGTTAAGACGTGATTGTAATTAAATGTACAATAGAAAAGTTTTACCCTTTTATTATTTGGCACACTACACTTTCGAGGGCTTTAAATCAACAATGTGTAATAGTGTTTATTGTTTGTTAACTTTCGGATAATAATGAGAAGATGTCTAGCAAATGTCTTTCCAGTTGAATTTTATTCCAAATTCGCTACAATACATTATGAATATCTCACAAAAGCAAGTACCTTTAGTCTTGTGACACTATATGGTCAAACTTCATCACCAAACTAGCAATGTAACATAATGTTGAAAAGTAGCTAAGACTGAGTAAACATTTAATCTGAATCTGCTTGTGTATGGCATACCGCTTGTTACAAATGAAGGTGTACATCCCAGAGATCAATATACTGTCAGCGAGATAATATTTACACTTATTGTGTTCTTATAATATTTATCAATACGGTGATTCATTCAAATTAGGCAAATTTTTACTTCTGTATGCTTAAATTTTAATCATAATCAGGCATTTCTCTTATATAATATAACATCAACTGCAATTTTTTTGAATACTACTTAGTTGATATAAATTATTGTTCTCTTAACTGAGATGGTAATGTTTTCTAGTCTAAAAAAGTTTGACATTTCAAAGCAACTGATTCTATTTTTTTGATAACTGAATAGTAGCATTATAATATATTTTTATGAACTTTTTGTGAAACGCTACTTACATATTATGTATATTAATGATAATATTTAATATTGGTTCCATAGAATATGAATTACATTGTTTTACTGACCATGTCTACAATTACGAGACATTCATCTTTTAATTTCTGAAAACAAAATATATGTATTATAATAATTACTATAGATGAATAATTTACAACACAATATGTATGTTGATTTTTTGTATCGTAATATTTAATCTTCGTTAAAAAATAAAATAATTGAAATATTATCTTTGGGTGGTTTTTTTTCTGATTTCTCTTGAAATAATTAAAATCATTGTATGTACAATCATGCTGATGTAAAGATGTAAGGCCAGGTCCGCCTCTGGCAGGTGTGCAGTGCATACTGGTGGCCGATTTTAGGAGCAGCCAATGAGAAAAGTTATTTTTTTCAAATATAATACAATTTCTCGGTGAATTTTATAAAATCAACATTGCTCATATTGTCACGAAGAATGTTCAGATATAAAGTGAATGATGTGCAAAGTAAATTGTAATGATTTCAGTCTTCTTTACCTAGAACTACCATTATAGACTAGGTACCGCTATTTTTTTTAAATGGCGAATACATTGGTTAGTATGTTCCAGATTATTGGGAGATCATTGACCATTACTAGTTATAAACTCATTAAAATGCCTGCCATTCAGTCTGCTACTCCAGTTAGACAGTGGAGTTCATAGTTATCTATGAATGGATTGATTGGATATTGCATTAGATTGTGCATTCCAAATTACAGTCCTCGCAAGAATGTTTGTTCGCTTGTTTTGTGTTAAAATGTTCTTTAACCACTCTAAAGCTAACGACCCACCGGTGCGTCGCATACCTACTAACCACACGCGCTACCCACCAGTGTGTTCTCATTATTACGACGTCAATAAATATTTTTTAGAGTTTGCATCATTGAAAAAGGGTCCGACATCTCTTAAGGACTCACAAAATGAATATTAAGTTTTCTTTTATTAGTTTTTAGAAAATTGCTAGCTTACAGGATAAAAAACGTTATTATTTTTCCTAGCTGTTAACGGGTTAAAAGCTTCAGATAAATTATATCTTATTGAATAGCATTACAAATTTGTATGAGCATGTATCCACATCTTAAATATAAATGTTTTTGCCTTTGATAACATTTGAAACAGCTAATAATGAAATGATGATAACCCAGGTACCGAACTACCAAATCGTTTTATTCATTAAATAATTTTTAATTTAAATTTTGCGATTATTTTTATAATCCATTGTAAATTATTGATAATTTTGTGATTTTTTCTTTACTGCCAATAGAGAAATATAAAAAATTGTGGACCGTATTATTTAGTGTAGGCTTAAAAAATAATTTTATCTCTATGACAAATAAAAGTGCTTATGGCAATCGAAAAGAGCAAGGGTCTAATAAATGAGGTTTATCTTGTACCATAAGTTGAACTAAAAGTATCTTCCCTTCTTGAACCATATTCATTCCCTATGTGGAGGATTTGACCACCATGCGGCATCTCCAGGATTCTAAATCAACCGCCAATCGGTTTGGTTCCTTCTATGACTTGCCGGTATCCTTCAGTTTCACTGATCCAGGAAGTCAGGTATCCACCGGCTGGAAAAAGAGACAAGCAGGGTTGTGACCCAGCCAGTTCCAACTTCTCTTCAAAACCGATTAGATAAATGGACCCGGTCTAGTCTGTTCCCAAATCTCTGATTTCCTCACAAAAACAAAACAACTAATCCCTAATATCCTGTGTCTGTCTATTCTCGAAGCTCGGTATAGGTTGTTTCCGAATCTTATCGTTTCTGAGTCAGGTACTATGATAATGCAAACATTGTGCAAATGACATTTGGTTTTAACCATAGACCACTGCATGTCCCAGACATTCCGCATTGATTTTAATGTCGCTCGAGTTATTACTATACACATAACAAGACCTTTTGTTGTATTATTTTCAGATGTGTGCATGAGGTGTCTGATAGTGCAGTTCTTTCCAATGATCTGTCCCGCGCTGGTCAGGGTCAGCAGTATTTCTGCAAAAACTGCTTGTTACTCAGTTGCTCAATCACTCTTTTTTCTGAAGTGTGTAGGGATAGAAGGATTGGGCTAGAGCAGGACTAGTGGTTAACTAATCGATCTACCTATGCCTCGTTTTCAGGATAGAATGGGTCGGAGGGAACTGTTCAAATACAAAAGAACACAGCTTCTTCCAGTCATACAAAACATAAATCATATTACCAATACATAAAAAAGGGGAACCATGAGCCTTATAACCTCTACGGTGAGTTAGACATTGTCAGATTTGTTAAAACGTAACACCTACACTTGGCTAGACATATATCACACAGGGATAAATGTAAGTCAGCAAAATTTACTACCCCTGGGGGAAGACAAAGTGTTGGAAGACTATGACTTTGCTGGACAGATGGGATGTCTTGAGACCTGTGAGTGCTGGAGGTCAGTGACTGGCTTATGAGGATGGAGGATTAAGTAGAGTGGAGGAGATAATGCTATTTTTTTCAGTCATAAGTGCATGTTGTTGTAAGTCATACTGTCGTCTGTCGTAAGTCGAGGACTATCTGTGCAACAGATGAAATTAACAAAAATATAGATTGTCACTGTAATAGCAGAAGTTGGCTGATAACAAAACTGAAAAAAAAAGTGTTCAATGAGGTTCTTGGATACTGATTCTTTGCTTGGAATGACTCAGTTGATCCAGTTATTATATATACCAGCTTGATATAAAACAGCAATATATTTTATTGGGAAGTTCATTAAAGCAGATTTTAATGCTTTTGTGCTTTAAACTAAAATTTTCATTTGGTGCTTACTCAGAATTATCAATTTATTACCTTTCAACTTCTGATGATATGGTGACGATAATAATATTTGAGATAGTAGTCTAATTAATAGTTGTATGCAGCCTCAAAACATTATATAAGACGTCAGTGGCGGATTGAGCACTGAAGAGTCCCCATGCGCAATACAACAATACAAAATTATATCTAAGTAGAACTAGCTATAAAAGTGTGAAATTCTGTGTAAAATAGAGATTTTTATAAATATTTGACAACTGTCATAGCAGTCTTATGTTCCAAGCAGTGCTTAGCAAAAAAGTTTTTATACACACAACAGAAGAAAAAAACAGGAAACCGATAGTCTGCTTCGTAGTCTCATCATAGTTTGAAAAGGTAAATTTAGTAGAAAAAAATAGAATGCCAATGTGAAAAAAAAGATAATTTAATGTATAGCATACGACAACTACTTGATATCCCCTTAATTACTTGCAACATAAAATTAAATTTGTTTTTTCTTCGTGTCACGTCACCATCTCTATGAACTTCAATTAACTGTAAATATCGGTATCTCAGATAGCAGAGGCAGTGGTTTAATTTAATATTATGACGTAATGTAATATTTTTCAAAGAATAAATTCGTGATTTTACCTGTGGAGGTTCCACAGGTTCCACAATATAAGTGCTCCGAGTGCTCGATGCTCATGGCGGGTAGTCCTCTTCAAATGCGATGCCCCATAGCAGTCTTAAGTTCCAAGCAGTGTCGTAGAAAAAACAGCAAAAAAGACCGAGCTTGGTTAAATCCCAGCCTCTCCTAACAAATTGTATGGCGGTTATACGAAGATCAACTGTAAATTCCAATTTATGAGCTTATTTTTCGTTGAATATAACATGTATGTTTGAAAGATTTCTTGTATGGATATTCTGTGATTCTTTGGTGTTATTTATTTCCAATTTACGATATATCAGAAGGGTCATATATGCAAATTAAGTAATGATTGTAAGAAATATAGCGAACGGCAAGCAATGCGATGTGTGGTAAAATAAATAAAATTTAACTACCCACTATTAAATATCACAGTTATATAAAATATTAATTATAAATTACATAAAACAACAGTAACAAGCGGAATTCATATTATATTATATACGATTTTGACGCCTATTTTGATATTATGAAATAAATGCTGCATATAATAATGGCAATATACCAACTAAATGATGATTTAATCAATAACAGTTTTTAAAAAATAATGAAGTGAAATGTGCTACCCTAGTTTGACTTACTGATTTTTGATTACTGATATGACTTGCAAAATCCTATGGAAAGATTGAGTAACGAACCAGTGTGCACAAATAAATTTTGAGATTAATTATTAATTGATTAAAATCCCAATAATGACGTTGATTTTTTTTAAGAACTATCCAACCTCATATTCTGTATTGAAATATTGTAAAAAAAATAATTTTAATAAAATGATTTGCCTTCTTTGTTTGCTTTTGTTCTCCGAGATTTTTATTTAAAAACCTTAGAAAATGTGATTTTTTCTTATTTTGAAAAAGATGTAATTGAAAAGATATATAATTACAATATAAATATGTATTTCCTACAATATAACAGAAACAAATGGTTTCATAATGATGTGATATTACTTTGAAAATTATGACGCCGGCCCGCTTATCTGAAAAAAGTATCTGTTTTCAACTCTATAGCATGGCTTTCACTATAGGGGGCTTTGCAACTGTTGAAACCAGATCCTCAGCCAAGTTGTGTACATCACCCTTTTAGTTGTGCTGTCTACGGGGTCGAATTCCTAATGAATTAAACCATTTAAATTCAAACTGAAATATATAAAAAAGGGAGGAGGGGAAAACATAGAGAATTCATATCATCATATTGTATCACGTTAAAAAAACAAAGACGAATTATGATAATACAACATACGAATGTTTGAAGCAAACCGAAAGATAAACATGACACGGACACAAGATATTGTCGAATTCTAACATTGATTTCGGATGGACAAAGTTAAATAGAATTATAATGTTAATCACTTATCAACATAACTTTAAAATCTCACAGTAGAAGCTATGTGTTAATAGCGCGAGAGAACAATAATAATTTTTTTTAACTACTCGTCATTTTGTATATCAATCACATATATATGTTGATCACAAATTTAAAAACAGTTGTGCGTGTGTTGCCAGCCACTATTCACTACTGTACGCATGAAATTACGCACTTTTTGTGTTTTACTGTCATCTGACATCTGACGTTACCTCAAAAATTGCAACGTCTTGTTGTAATCCTCATCCTCTTTCTATTCAGTATTGAAGTGTATGAAGTTAATACACATTTGTAACATTTTATATTGCTGTAGCACATTTAATGACGAAGAAGATACTGTGAAGAAAGAAAACACGAAAATGTTGGAAATATGTTTTATTTATTTCGTATCAAAAAAATGAGAATTTCTCTCTTGAAGAATTGTTGGTTTCAGGTATTGGAAAAACAATAAACATAATTCATGATTGTTTTATATTTGCCAACTTCAATATAGAAAATCTATAGATCCATTTTTGTCTGTCAATTTAATCACAAGGTAAGAGTAATTTTTTATACAAATAAAAATATTTTGACAAAAAAATAATTTTATTTTTGTCTTAATACTTTTTTAAATATATATATGTTGTTTCCCCCCATGTAATGCAGTGGAACAACGTTCCGGAATTTTTTTCATGGCATTTTCAATGTTTTAAATACGAATTCGCATTTTTTTTTATTTTGATTTGAAAACTTTCATTTTTTTCCATGGAAACCATTAGTAGTTTTTCGCCATCTAAAGTCTAGTATATAATCTTTGATCTAAGGTTCCTTTTGAATGATGGTGCCTTAGCGCACATAATGTCATAACAAAACACAATACCAGATTCATAGACTTACTCTGAGTCAACGGTATAAAGCTTCCTACTTTCAATGGATTCGGCGGTAACTTCGTGGAAGTTCATTTTAATATACGTGGAATAATCTAAGTTATTTTATATTGGTATAATGCTTGATATATTGGTTTAAAAAAATAAATTTAGTAACAAGCAGCTCTCGTAAAAAAACTTTTGTTGGGAAACTTATGTTCCATTAGAAAGCCATATGATCCACATTGTGAACGGACATTGATTAGAAAAAAAATAACAGTTAAAAGCTTAGCAAGAAGTGAGTTCCGGCACCTTTTTTTGTTTAAAAAAAATCACTGTAAAAATAAAATGCATTTTTATTTTTTATTTAATGCTACTATTTTTGGCAAGAACAGGTATTTCCAAAACAATATCCTGCTCTAAATCCACTAGTCAAGCAGTATACTAGGCAGCCACTAATGTTACAGGCATCACGTTTTGTACGATTAAGATCGACACCATCTGAAAAAAAAATGAAAAAACATATTTGATATTTTTTGCGCTTTGCCTGTGCATAGAAAAAGTGAGAAATTTAATTGATGATCTATAATAGAACGACGACATGTCACCGCTGTAGCCCAGTTGGTTAGAGCTCGCTCTACCGATCACGTAGGTCTGGGTTCAATTTTCAAATTGAAAATCTTTGAAAAGCTAAAAAAAAGGTCTCGTGTCGTTTCATTTTAGGAATACCGTAAACTCCTGGGTTTTTGAAATCGACAAAAATTTGTTTGAAAAATCTCAGGATTTCTACATCGCCAAGCAACAATTTTTCAATTCCGAATACCGAATTTATACAAGATTTTATGTTCAATGTTCGATCCCGGGATGCCCTTGTAAAGTGTAAGTAAAAACTAGTTATTATAAAGTACATATCTTATACCAAAAAAAAACAAAAAACTTTCTAGCAGCCTAAAGATAAAAGCTTATTAGACACAAAATCATTATTTTATATGAAATGCGTTTTGTTGATTGTTTATTCCATAGTTTCTTAATATTTTTGGACTCGTGGCCTCTTTTGAGTCTCCATGTTTTTCTGTGGCCCCTATACTCGTACAAATAAGTTTTTCGAGACTCGGGGATTCTTTGAACATTTTGCTAGCTGGGAGATTTAAAATTTTTACCCAGGAATTTACGGAATTCCAAAAATGGAAAGACGCGAGGGGGGCAACTGGCTCCCAGTTGAGAAATCGTGATTTATTCCATTAACTCTCACGGCTCGGAGACTAGAAAAATACTTCTCTGCCGATGGGGGTCGTTCAGGGACCCCAGTGGTTTCCTCATTATTGGCCTTATTCTTATAAATTTCAAAAAAAAAAAATAGTCTTAGGGCCTTAAAATATCTTTCTGCATCATTCCTCATACATTTTTTTTTATAAAAATCCGTGGTTTTTCAATAAATAATCATATTTAAGTTGCGCGTAAAAAAGACGTCATCCCAGCACACATGAAATTGCAACTGATGAGTTTAGCCCAGCTAACTTACGAACGATCGCTTATCGTCTCATCGCGTTATCGCGTATTTATATGAACTACAAAAGGTCCAAAAAACTATGATATAAGAATACCTTAATTATAAACATTGTGTCACCCATATTAAAATAGATATTTAAGAAAATGTGGGTATTGGGGTCGCATTTCTTGAGCTTAGAACCGGAAAAGTTAAAATCTTTCAAATAAACGATAGTTAATTGCCCGCTTGCTAAGTAAATATTAGAAAGAATTAAAATACTAATTTAAAAATGCCATAATATATTCAGTTGACTATATGTCTATTAGTCGCAATTATTGTAAATATGTTACTAGTGTAAATTATTTTGGAAATTAAACGGTTGATTTATGAATTTAAAAAAAACTTACCATTTAAATCAGGATCGCTCAGTTCTTGCAAATGAACTATTGCTGCATAACAGACTGTAGCCAAAACGAAAAATGTCAAGAAAAATATGAACTTCATTTTTGAAATTGTTTAGTACTGAAAACTTGTAAGTTGTTTTATTATTCAAAGATGAATACTCAATGTTAAAAATCTTAGTTGCAGAATCTTTTTATATACCAATCAGAATTGTTTACATTGTACCACAATCAAACTTTTAAAAGTACTATTATAAATTAACAGTTATTAAATTGCTCCAGAAATCCCCGTTTCCAGCGGCCGATATTAAATAATATAAACATCAAAATTTGCGGGTCAATGCAAGCTAAGTATAGAGGCCATTGCCAGGGCAGGTCCAGGAATTTACACATACGATGCTTGTATGTCAATTCTGGGTCACTCTTTAAAGTCACCAACGACATTCATTATTTTATATAAACTACTTAAAGATTTTCTGAAGATTAAAAATTCAGTCATATAAAATGATTTAATGATCTTTGTCTGAAATTCAAAATAAACACAAAACAGCTCAATATACAATTTAAAATAGCTTAGATTAATCCACGTATTGTGCTACTAACTGTGAGTTACCGCCAAATCCATCGAAAGCACAAAACAGCTCTTTTCTGAAACTTTTAGAATTCATCAATTTTTGTATCGATATAAAGTAATAAAACTAATTATGTTTCAAGTGAAAGTAGAAAGTGTTCTGTTATGTAATAAAATGATATTGTACCTCAAAGTTTTCTTCTGGCGTGTCATTATAGAAAAATCTTGTTTCGCTAGTCTTATTAATATCCCGAAGACAGTTTTTTAAAACATGATAGAACAAAAAGATATCTTTTATCTACGACATCCAACAAAAAAAGAAATACTTGCATTTGCTACTATTAGACGTGGAGTATCAGAACTTTTAAAAGTCCAGAAATTGTTGCCATATATTTTTTTCATCTATAGTGTCAATAAAAGAAAATGTACAATTAAAATATTAAAATTATGTTATTTATATTTTATGCAAAGATATTTTTGTAATTTCCCAAAATTTAATTTAAGCGAAGTGGGTTTTCAAATTGGCGGCCAACTATTCAGAACCGGCACTGGTTATTGCCATACTGACGGTTTTGAAAAACACTGTTTTCATTATGTCAATTTGCATTTATTTTTTGGTACATCACTTTTATTTGGGATTGATTGCTTTTTTGTTTCAGTTTCCAACCACTTGTTGCGGCACGAAAAATAATGCTGGTGGTGAGTAGAATGAGGATCCTTATCATTCATAGCAGTTTGGTTGCGTGATGGCGCTAACGTGTCAATAGGATTGAATAGGTACCGCAAAATTATGAAATCTGCAAATTCACTGCATTGAATCGAAGAGCCACATAAAAATATCACTGATACTCAATATTCATACAAAATTTTCTCAATTCAATGATTGAGACAATCTGCTGACCGACGTACGATAACAAAAAAAAACCCAGGTCGTTTATTTTAATAAAATTTATCTTATATCAACAAATACTTAATATTTGAGCGATTCAAATTTGGTGTAATTTCCTTATTATGAATTATGATTAATTAAGTTTCAAAAACTAATGTAAGTCAATTAATAAAAACGGTTGTCTTACGATTTTTATTGTAAATAATATTTACATGTAATAGTAGATAATGGTGACAGAGATTTTTAAGTCCAGACTACCAGATTGTATGATATTATAGGTGATAGCTATTTTGACTTCACTACTTCATTAAAACTATATCAAAATGAAAAATGGCGTGAATTTGAAATTGTTGTAAAACTAAACCCTTTGATATTATTATCTTGTTACAGTGGAGTTCTACTAACAAAGGACGAAATAACTAGAAGCTTTCTTAAATTGATTTTTTATCGACACAACGACATTGGTTTGTGGGGTGTGTTTTATTTAATCACACTTATCCTATCTTAAGAATTATTGATTAACTTAATCATATGTTTAACTATAAAAAAATAAAATAACGTATTTTTTTCGTTATGGTTGATTGATAAACGTACAAACATTTGCTGTAACCTTTATTGAATCTATAGGTTGTCGAAATTGGGTAATGAACATAGCTTAAATAAATGTTCTCGATGGGGATACTTTGGCTATTAATTATTAAAAATAAAAGATTTTAGCCTATCAAAACAAAATATTTTACAATCTTACATTTTTCAATATCGACTAAGTGTCAAAAAATAAACGAGTACAAGCAAACAGTATTAGGCAAGTGAGTATTCTTGGAGACCCTCTTTTCTATCAAAAAATATTTTTATGAAAGAAAATATCTAATTACGTAGTTCATGCGGAATTTAAAATTAATGTGGTTATTTGATAACAATCCATTTAATGTGTAATTTTTTAATCCATGTCCGCTCCCAATGTGGAGCATATGGCCTCCTAATGGAGGTATCTTAACAGAAGTTTTTTCTACGAGAACTGTTTGTTACTCAGTCGCTCAACCTTACGTTTCAAGGCGAGAACAGGACTAGTGGTTGGCTAATCGCTATTGCTACACCCAATTATTAAAGGATCAGAAGGATGGGAGGAGAGGAAATGATGTGTATTGACATCACAAACACCCAGTCTTCGATCACAACTTTGAATTGAATAATTCTCAAATTCACTGTGATCTGACCGGGAATCGAACCCAGACCTGCGTGATTGGTAGAGCAAGCTCTAACCAACTGGGCCACATCAGGCGATAATATAATAATTGAAACCAAACCATAACAAACAAAAAAATACTCTCGATCACTTTTGTCGGCAAGCAAATAAAGAATTTGCCAGTTCTATATGATATAAAAATATGTTGATAAATTTAAGAACAATTTTAAATAGTCGTCCGAAAGAACTTTCAGGAAAAAATATTTCAAGCACCCAACAGAAGACATGAAAACGTGTATTTTAAAGTAATTATTAGTCACACTCAATTTAAGATATTCTTCTACTTAATAATGCTCCTTATTTTGAAAAAAAATGACGTCAGTCTAAAAATTATTTTTATATGATGCCTTTTCATCAATATTTGACGGTAGCACCTTAAAAGTGATAAAACATATTAAGTTATTATGTAAGGAATTACTTTATAAAATCAATTTATTAACTGGTAATTTAATCCATTTTTTCAATCATGGGGAAAAGTCTGAAATACATTTAAGTATACTAAATATTTAGATATTATACAAAGTATTTCAAAAGTTTTATGATTGTTATAGATTTATAATAAGTTGCAAATGCACAATACAATCTGTATCATTATTTACTCAAACGCAAATAGCTGGTGATTTGCATAAAAAACGTTAACAGACTAATAATAATTAAAGTATAATTGATATATTGATAATAATCGATGCGTTTACAAATAAATTATGAGGCTGAAGAGCGGAATGCGCTAATTAAATATTTGGGATCAGTGTTGTTGAACAGTATTTTAGTGTCATAATTATCATTCAGGTATTTAATAAATTTACAACATTTTGATAGTTAACAGAAGAAAAATAACAAATTTACAATGCTTTTTATTTAATTTCAAAAACTTGTTAATGATTATAAAATCACAATAAGGGCCTCCAATTCCGGGATCTCGTCCAATTCTGTGATCTCGAAATCCTGGTAACGTGAAAGCAATAATCCCGGAATTGAGAAAATTAGAGAAAGTTGAGTGAGATCTAAAAAATAGAAAAATAAGAAGTTTTGACATTTTTTGAGAAATCCGTAAGTTCCATGGTTTTTAAAATCTACATGAGATTGTTTGAAAAATCCCAGGATTTCAAAATTGCCGATTTCTAAATGCCGAATCCTAATTTATACCCGATTTTATGCTGGATGATCAATCCCGAGATCCCGGGATCACAAATAGGGTGCGGGTTTGGATGCCCTAATCACAATCAATGCTGTGGTTAATTTGTATACACTGTGAAACTTGTAGTTTTAATATTTTTTTTCTATCATCAATCAAATAATTTATTTATAAATTATGTATTTTAAATAAATATTTAAGAGGCCAAGGTCTTTGTAACTTATCGTTGTCAGTTTTTTTGATATTCAACTTGATTACTGTTGAGAACAATAACTACAAAAACGGATAAACTGTATTTTTGTATTATACAGAGAAATAAAACTAAGAATGCGGAATTATTTAACACTGTTTTAATTTGTGGGGACTTTTTATTCGTCGGGACTGTCGGGAAAAACGATAGATCGGGGTTTTACTGTCTACGTAAATATACATATACGACATATGTATATTTTTGGTTTTATAACCGAGTTTTCAAGTCACTTAGGCGTTCGTGCTCCGGTGACAGAACGAACCCTTTTATAGATATATTTTTTAATCGATCTAGACTAGTCATACTCAACCTGTGGCCAGCGGGCCACATGCGGCCCAATCAGCTCTTATGTGCGGCCCAAAATAATTATAGTCACCAAATATTAAATGACGAAGATAGTTAAAAGTTTGACTCAATATCAAAATTTACATTCATTTTGAAGTAAACAATTAAAAATTTTGGATACATTGGTGTTTTTATTTACTTTTTACGTATTTTTTATTTGTTGTTCATTGTTATTTTTTACTTTGAAAAATACATGAATAAATAAATGTGTACGTACATATGTATATATTTACATAAAATAAAATACTTTTATTTTAACATCATAATACATACATATCGACTGTGGAAAGGAAAAAGGACGTAACCCTCAATTTTCCAAAACAGCTTTTTTTCGATAATCACAATGTATACAACTTGACACACATTCTATCAACAGGATGGTAGCTGAAAATGCCGAATTAGTATCTAAATTTAGCTTTTAAGTTTGAAAAAGATGACCTTGTAAAAAATTAAAACTAATAAAAAAGACTGAGATAAAAAATTTTCCTAGAGAAATTCTTGAATTTATATTAGACTAGCTGTAAGCCCGTTGCCCAGCAACGTGAGATTTTTGTTGCAAAGTATTTAATTTAATTTAATTTTATATTATTTTATGTTATTTTATTTTATTTTATTTTATTTTATTTTATTTTATTTTATTTTATTTTATTTTATTTTATTTTATTTTATTTTATTTTATTTTATTTAATTTATTTTAATTTTATTTTATTTTATTTAATTTTATTTAATTTTATTTAATTTAATTTTAATTTATTTTATTTTATTTTATTTTATTTTATTTTATTTTATTTTATTTTATTTTATTTTATTTTATTTTATTTTATTTTATTTTATTTTATTTTATTTTATTGTATTTTATTTTATTTTTATTTATTTTATTTTTATTAGAAATTTCGTAAATTATTTAATTTTTGGAATAATGTTTAAGTTTGCTAACAACCATTTTTCGTAGTAGCCGAAATTTCGTTTATATTTAATTTTTGGAATAATGTTCAAGTTTGCTAACAACCATTTTTCGTAGGAGCAGAAATTTCGTAAATTATTTAATATTTAGAATAATGTTCAAGTTTGCTAACAACCATTTTTCGTAGTAGCAGAAATTTCGTAAATTATTTAATTTTTGAAATAATGTTTAAGTTTGCTAACAACCATTTTTCGTAGTAGCCGAAATGTCTTAAATTATTTAATTTTTGAAATAATGTTCAAGTTTGCTAACAACCATTTTTCGTAGTAGCAGAAATTTCGTAAATTATTTAATTTTTGAAATAATGTTTAAGTTTGCTAACAACCATTTTTCGTAGGAGCAGAAATTTCGTAAATTATTTAATATCTGGAATAATGTCCAAGTTTGCTAACAATCATTTTTCGTAGTAGCAGAAATTTCGTAAATTATTTAATATTTGGAATAATGTTCAAGTTTGCTAACAATCATTTTTCGTAGTAGCAGAAATATCGTAAATTATTATATTTTGGAATAATGTTTAAGTTTGCTAACAACCATTTTTCGTAGTAGCAGAAATTTCGTAAATTATTAAATCTTTGGAATAATGTTGAAGTTTGCTAACAACCATTTTTCGTGGTAGCAGAAATTTCGTAAATTATTATATCTTGGAATAATGTTTAAGTTTGCTAACAACCATTTTTCGTAAATTATTAAATCTTTGGAATAATGTTCAAGTTTGCTAACAATCATTTTTCGTAGTACCATAAATCGAACTCGGTGCATATATCGACAGCCCTGCAAAGGTTTCAAGTGTGCAAACAAATATATTTCGTAGAAAAAGAAAAATATCTTGGAATCATTTTTTTTGAATTGGCCACACTAAGTATTTGACATATTCTATTTTTGAATTTTCAATACAAACAAACAATCAAAGTCAAGTTTGAAATAGTTCTTTTTTCGAATGCTTAATATATATAATCTAATTTTGTCGCACCTGAAAGTTTGCCCTATACCTCAGCGGTAAGACGTTCCGTTCATATTGCAAAGTTCCACGTTTCGAATCCGACCCGCGGCAGAAATAAAATGTGAAATAAAGTTTAGCGTTTTTTCACATTTAAAACTATGTGCTTCTTCAGCGTAATGAAAAAATACTTCTAGTATGAATAAAAAAAATGTCGACAGTCGGGCTGGGGATGAGGATGAGGAGGGGGAGGGGAAATCGGTGACAATCATATAGAAGATGGATGACACTGAACAAAATCTGTCAAATCAGCTCTCCTAGCCCTATAATTATAGCTTCAAAAAATCGAATCAGTTCATTTGATTATTTGAAAAACTTCGTAGCCATGCAAATTTTGAAATAAAGTTCTCTCAATATTAATTACGATGCTTTAGTTCTAAGCCAGGAAATTTGAATTTTGAATATAAAAAGACGTCCATTCCAATTGGCCGAAAAATGTGATGTTCAAAATATGTTCAAAATAAATCGCTATCATTGGGCGAAGTGGACATCAGTACGCACACATTTGTGAAAAGTAAAAAGTGAAAAGTGAAAACTTATTTTATCGGCTATTAATATATAGATTATGTCAATTAAACACAAGTTTAGAAGTCGCCGTGCACTTCAAGGTTGTGTTTAATTCGTAATTTGCATATGTCACATAGTCATCAAAACAATTCCTCCTGTAAAATTTTATATGTGTGGGTTACGTCCTTTTTCCTTTCCACAGTCAATATGTAGGCAGTATAGTATGTGTTATATTTACAGTTTATGTAAATGTTTAAAAGTTTATGTTGGGGCCCACGTAGAGAAGCAAAAATCGGAATGCAGCTTGGAGGAAAAAAAGGGTTGAGTATGGCTGATCTAGACACTATTATGTATGTCGAAAGTATGTATGTATGCATGTACGTATGTATATTTCCTGACAAAAATGAGAAGTTAATCAACTGAAACCAGCTCATTAACAAAAATCTCCATGATTGGCCAATGTATGACATCATTATGGTCAGATCAGTGATACAGTGGTCAACGTCGATGGTTTCCGCGACACATATCACAGGTTCAAGTCCAAGTGCAAACAGTACTTATTTTATATTTCTGTTCGAAGGCTTTGGTGTTTGTAATGTCAAAAAATTCCCTCTCACCCTTCTTATTCAAAAATAGCGGGAAGTTCACTTCTCGTCATATACTTTATATTTCTACTCTCATAACAAACAGTGCTTTATGTTCAGATATTTTTATTAAATTATCATAGATTTTAAAAATACGACCCAAATTGGGTGCTTTTTATCGAGTAATACACGTTTAACAGCCCTGAAAGTATCTGTTTTGGAACGTATAAAATACTGTAGTATTAATATGAATTTTCATACAGCTTGTGGCCACGAAAGCGATTTTATTTACTCATTGAAAATGAAAATTATTTACTTAATTGCTCTTTTCTTGATCCTTGCAGTATGTTGGCAGCCTGTTCTTGGTAAATATATGTATTTAAATATGTAAACTTCAGATAAACTTATGAAAATCCAGATACTATAAAAATTATAATACTGAATAAAAATATTTATTTTATATAAATTTTCAATGGCCAAGTCTTGATTTTTTGTATTTATTTGTTGTTATTTGAATTAAACTAAACGTGGTTTTTTGTAAGCATAATTATGTGTAAAATAATTGTTGTTTTCATTTATTGCATAAAGGTGTTACCTGCCCATTGTATCCAAGGCTCTGTGACGCTCACTGCAAGGTGAAAGGATTTCCCTCAGGATACTGCAGATACTTTACTTGTGTTTGCAGAAAATAGAAGCAACAATCACACTTTGTGGAATGTTTTTTTTTATTATTTTTGATTGGCTGTAACCTAAATTGAAACATAAAAAACGTGATTTTTAATAAATGCTTTCATTTTGATTTTTTCCGTTCTAGTATTAATTTAACCTCCTTCTGAAAGAAACTACTGGTAAATATACGAAAAAGCATCAAAAATGTTCGAAACAGATTTAATTTACTTTTTAAATAGTTAATAGATTTTCAAATTCTGTAGTTGGGTGGAAAAATCTTTTGAGTTTTTATCCACCTTGTTTTGCTGGGTTATTCTGACTCTAAACTCTAACACAATATTTTTTTCAAACGATTAATGGATTTCTAGTCAAAAGCATTTATTCTGCTTTTCATTCATCCGGTCTTATATTGAAAACTATCAGTTGGCTCTATTTGTATGCAAAATTTCTTTCTTTATCTCTCCAAGGACAAAAAGCGACTTATTTACGAGTGCTAATTGTCACCTTTTGTTGAGATGATCCATTAAGAGCTTACGTGATCAACAATAATGTTTTTTTTTTTATTTTAAATTAAACAAGAAGTGAAATAAATTATTCTATATGAACATTTATTTTAGATTGTAAACATTAAAAGAAATAGTGATTGGAAAATTTACTGCCAACAATTCACTGTCAGTAATAGCAATGAGATGTGTCTGTCACTAAAGATATTTACTGACAAGACTTGGTGGAAAGGCTTTACATACATTAGAAAAATAAAAGGCGGATTGTTAAGCATACTTTTGAAATAATATGGAAACCATTTGCAGGCAATAATTTATTTATTCAATCAATTGATGCAGCGGTTAACTGCCAGTGATTGATTGCTGGCGGTGAATTACGGACATTAAAAATATTCCTACATTCAACAAATTATCATTAGGAGATTAATGAAAATTAATTAAACACAAAATCAATCAAATTTGTATCACAACATATTTTATTTTGAACTTCTATACAATTACATATTTTTCATGACATATGTACTGTAGAAAGGTAAAAGAACTTAACCAACAGTTTTTCAAATAAAATCATAATGTATACAACTTAATACACGTTTTGTCAAAAGAACGTTAGTTGTAAATGCCGAATTAGTTTCTGAATTAAGCTTTTAATTTTGAAAAAAAAGAAGGTCCTGTTAAAATGGTAACCAGTAAAAAAAATTGAAAAATGATTTTTCTTAAAAAAATATTAAATATATTACATATAAGATCAAGTCAATTAAACACCAGTATATCGGTTTTTGTGCTCTTACAGGTTGAATATATTTCATGCTTTGCCTTTTTCTCAAAATTATCAAAATACGTTTTTTGTGTCTCCTGTAAAATTTGGTATGTGTGGGTTACATCCTTTTTCATTTCCGCACTCGATATATAAGCTACCAACTACATAGCTTGCTGTAGCACGAATTTATTAACGATTCAGCATCCTTAAATATAATCCTTATAATTAATCAATACTACAATACCTTCAATCGTTCGTTTACAGAAAATCATCACAGTACAAACAAAACCCAAAGAATGTTTTTTTTAAATGACGAAGATACACAAACTTATATAAATAGAATACATATAATCTAACTTACAAATTTCTTACCCATACCATATCCCATTAAGATAAATTTGTATTCTGATTGATTCAATTATATATATATAATACTAATGTCAATTAGTATTTATTTTGTGAATTTTATATTACAATTATCATAAATAGTTTTTGTAATATTCATAAATATGTATCTGCTTAAATATGAACACACATGTTAATCGTTGCGGGTTTTGCCGATTAAATTAATTAATTTATAATCGTTAAGCATACATTAAAAAGTAATACAGCTTTGTAAGTATTTATCAAATAACAATAAGGATGATATTAAATACAAGCTATAGTGTATTGGTTTTATATCTTAAGACAAACAATCAAAACACATTGTTAAAATAAAGTCTTACGCAATATTTATAAATATAGTAGTGTTTTATAATATCGACCCGTAATCAGCAAAACATCGTAAGTGACAATTGATAAATTTTACAAAAGAAAGTTGTTTTTTAACTTTCATTCGTAATAACTAACTTATTACGAGAGGAATTTAATGAAATCTTTTGTAGTGATTAAAACCTGACCATTCCTGTAATCTTGATGAATTGTTGTTTACGTTGCTTTGCCGATTACGGGTTGATATTATCCAAGTGAGTTTAAGCATTCGATAAAATAAAGCGACCAATGGTACAACACCACGGATTTTATTCTACACCGCAGAAGATCTTTCAGACACTTCCAATAATATACTTGCGCCATTTGTATTGTCCTTCTCATTGTTGCACCTTTTCATATTATTCTCATTATTGTACCTTCTCAATTTGTAATTTCGTGTTATAGTAGGAATATTTATTAACCTGAATCCTAGAAATAAACTGTTTCGGACAAACGAGTAAATACCATCCAAAATCTTAAGGAATCAACATCAACTGACACTATCAAAAATTCTGTTGAAACTATTGAGATACAAATTAGAAGTACAATACTAATATGGCGCAAGTATAGTCTATAGTTGGAAGTGTCTGGAACGTCTTCTGTCGTGTAAAATAAAATTCGTGGTTTTGTACCAGGGCCCCTGGGGTCGCTTTATTTAAAATATGAATGTATTTTTTTTCAATTACATAAATTAAAAAATATACATAAAGAAAACCCCGTTACATCAGTGTAAATGAAGATACGTTAGAATAGACTGGGTCGTGTCCTGCGGGCACCCCTGGAAAGCTTTGATCCTGCTTGCCTCGTGTCTTGACCGGTGAGATTCTGGCTTTCTTGGTCGACCGTCGGTTACCATATTCTATAGAATGTACCCGGTAGAACTTAAGAGTGATGTCATGACATATAAGAAAGCAAAGCACATACAGTGGTGGCCACATGCAGCTCCACCGATATAAGCAGCAAAATATGGTAAAGAAGAAGACAAGTGTATTAAGAACCAGAATACCATTCTATTTTAACCCCTTAATGCATGATTTTTTACTTTTAAATAAAACAAATATTAGTGGGTGTAATTGCAGGAAAATATTCTTAAAATTCACCTAGACATCAGAGGCGTAAAACATGAGGCTACACTTAGAATACACAGTCAACTATAGAATACATTTTTAAACTACATAATACTATTATGATGAACCATGTTTTTTATTGTGAAATTAAAAAAAAACGCTCGAAAATCAATGGCCGCCAAAATTCCAGCTTGCTCTGTTCGAATGAAGATTATAATAGCTTAGCACGTGTTAATAAGACAACTATTGAAATAATATGAAGAGTAAATATGTATTTAACCATTGGGTATAAGAATAATGGAAAAAATAGATTTTTGCTAGAAGTAGATAATTAAAATAAAGTATTATGCATATCTGCAACACCATGCATTTTTACATAATACAATCTAAAAATGCAGATAAATGCCAAATAATGGTTTAATAGTATCAATGTTTCTACATTGTGCTGAATTTATTGTTTGTGATGAAGAAGAACAATAGTTAGATTCAAAAAGTCTCTCAGTCACACAAATAATTATACGTACTAGCTGTAAGCCCGTTGCTCAGCAACGTGAGATTTTTGTTGTATTTTGAAGTAGTCAGAAAATTTACTGGCGTGAAAAATAAATTAAAAAACTTTTTATTGAATAAGCCAGTAAATCGAGTAAAATCATAAATAACAGTGTATTGGAAAAGTATGTCTTTAGTATGAATACAAAATTGGCGACAGCGAGGCTTGGGTGGAGGAGGGGGAGGGGCATCCTTCATACACTCATACAAACAAACAAACAATCAAACAAACAAACAAACGGACGGAACTTATCGACTATTAATATATAGTTAATCGACTCACAAAAAAACATAATAACTTGAAATGAAACTTGACTACAGTTTGCTAGTATATATATTCATAAATATGATATCTTCGTATTTTTTATTTGCGCAACCCAACTTACGATTCTTGAAATGTAAACACGTCGTATAACATTTATAGATAAAGATTTTTCATATAAATATAAGTCAGGTTATATTTAGCGTCATAGACAACCAAAAATCGTCGTGAACACAACAAATATGAAGTTATTTGCTTTTCTCCTGATAAGTGTAGTATTTTTGGTTTCAGTTATATGTGCTGACGAAAATAAAGCATTGGAAAATGTTGTCCTAAATGGTAAATATATTATACAATTTTGGTCGCATTGAAGCAGAATTCGTATTATTTTATTTTATAAAATAAAGCTCTAGTTTGTATTCATTCCAGTTTAAAAAAAATGAAAATCAGGATCAATTCCAACAAGAATGGACAATAAACACGTTAAAAGTGATTATAATTTATCATTGCTTGATTAATTATTCAACCCTTTACTCTCAGACGAAGAACATGTCAACAATGCTTAATTAACATACGTGTAACGGCAGTCAAATTATATCACTGAGCTGTTTTAATGTTTTGTTTTAAGCAATTTAAAAAACCGTTACCCGAGAGCCACGAAACGCCCCGCTCTAAACAAAGTCTCTAAATCCCGAAATCCCGGGATTACGAAAAGGGTACGGGATTGGATGCCCTAGTAACTAATAAGAGAAAGATTGTACATAGTCAATAATGCTGAACGTTACTATATTATGGTGTGTTAAAGTGGATTCAATTTATTGGTATATTTAATCAGATATTTTTTTTTACACAGTTGCCGATGTACGTTCCCGAGTAGTACGCTCAACGTGTATATGGAACCCTACTATTTGCATTATACACTGTAAATCAAGGAGATTTTCTACAGGATCCTGCAAAAAAGGTGTATGCCGATGCATCAGATAAAAATATGATAATTTGAACTTTTGAACACTTAACATCTTTAATCTTTAAAGTATTATTGATTTTTTTTAAATCACTTACTGTTAAATGTTTTCGACATAACAGTAGGGCATTATTATTTATGTAAATTTATATCTGTTAAAAATGAATGTTTGAATAAAAATGTATTTTAATCATTTTTTTAAATTTTATCGATTGTTAATATCGTTTGCTTTTTTTAAGTTTTTTTCTACATGGATTGTCAAAGTAATGGATTAGTTTTATTTACATTACTGGAGAGGGTAGGGTACACCCTATTTAACCAGTGAATCTTTTGAAAATTTAATTTTGACCTCGTATTTAATCAAAATATTTATTTACCTCATACTTGTTTGTTATAGTTTATATTCAACCTTTTAAAATTCGCGGACCCGTAAAAATTTAAAAAATATTTCGTGGACCGGCGTCAACCAGGTACGTATGTTTACGTACAGTCAGTTCTCGACTTACGACTATTCGCAGACCAGTAATAAACTCTTGCGGACGATAGGTTAAAGAACACTGGTTTACATCTTCATATTCTTCGCGTCTGGAAAGCTAAAGTTAAAATGAAAAAAAAAAACCAAGAAATTTATTCAATATCTAGAATGGATTTAAACAATAATACGTTGTCTTATTGAGATAAAACTCGTATCACACCTATTTACACAACCACTGAAAAACATTAAACTACACTATTATTATTATTGAGTGCCGCATGAGAATTCTCAAAAAAAAGCAAGGCCAAAGAATACGTTCAGAGTTCAGACCTGTTTCGTCAAAAAAAATAAGTACATTTTTGAGTAAAGTGTTAATCTGATTAAAAATTTGCTAGTTAAAAACATAATGGATATCTCACATAATTATATTTTAAAGTTTTTATAATAATTTCATAAATAAATATGAAACTATTATAAGAAATATTTTATTTTTATTAAAGTAATACTAGAATAATAAGACGCTTTCTAAAAAACATGTCGTTTTCGAGGAAAGACATGTCAATTACTGAAATCAGCGATGTCCAACACGCGGCTCGTTGTTTTTTTTGCGGCCATTAAAAAAATAAAATATGTGAATAAGTACATCGAATGCTCTTTTGCAAATTCACGTTCAAACTTCCACGACCGAATGTAATGGAAACAATCTTTCAACACCTTAAAGTTGATTTTAGTTATCATTAAACATGACACATGCTTGGTTGAAAGTTTGCTTCTTTACTCGTAATTATATTATTCACAGTTATTAAATTTTACTTATACTTTGTATCAGATTTTTATAAATTTTTATTATTCTACATAATTTTTTTTGAGGTTTTTATGTTTTCCGAAAATCAGTGCCTCCAAAATTTGTTGCGCCTGAGGCCTCTCATGTGCTTAACTTCTTGGAGAATAAATCACAGAATTTTTGAAAAACGTGTACCTTGATGGAAAGACTAATTCAAAAAATATTTTTTCCCCTTAGTCGCCCACGTGCCCAAAATGCTTTACGTAAAAATTAGCACGGTGAAGTACAAAAATATACAAATTATAAAACAGTGACCTCGGCAATTTTAAGATTGAATTCTACACAATTCCTCATCAGCTGATGTTCCACAGAGTGACAAGAATTATTTCTTGTTTAGTTAGTTTCTTAAATAAACTTATTTAATTACTGTTGCATAACACTTAGTGTAAACATCATAACATGTGTTAGAGCATGAACCACAAAAGTCCAATAATTTATTAATTCGTAGTAAAATAGTACTTTTATTTTTAATATGGTAAAAATAAAATATTTTATGCCAAATTCCGTTTACAGGCGTTCATTTCTATACTTTTAATGAATTTTCAAAAATTCAGCTCATCATAAAAGCGCTTTCTTGAACAAAAACCCAAGTGCGACAGCTTTGGTTTATTGAGAAGCCTATTTTTAAACAAGTGTGCAGAATAATTACGGTAAAGGTCGTAAAATGAAAAAGTATACACTGTTAAATATGATAGTCTGTTCATAAAAATATTATATTGGACAATATAATATCCAAGATCGGTGTTTTTAAATATTGTCGGACAATAGACAATAAACAGTTAGTGTCTATTGTATTATGCAGCCAAAGTAAATGTATTTTTTGAAAAAATGAAAGGGCAACAAATCTTGCTTCGTATTACAATTTAACAGAAATTGCAGTTAGGTGCTGATTTGATCTGAGACGAATGATTTTTTTAGCTTAACAAGGGGCTCGCCGGCCACGCCAGATTTTAATCAGATCAGGGGATCGGGCGAGAACTCCCGTGCCCCCTTCAGCCCACTCCTGCCTACACCCTTAAACCACGCTACGAAATGTGCCACATTCAGTGCAGTTTGGCATCTGGTCAACTTGTCGGTGATATTTAGACGCGCTTGTTTATTAATTGAAGTAACATAATGCATCTTTACATTTATTTTATCGTGTCAGTTATTTATTCTAAATAAATTAAAAAACAGATTCATCATGTTTGGAAAAAGAATTTAAGCGAAGAAAAGAAAGGTTGAAGATGAGAACGGAAAGTTCCAAAGTCAATGGAAGGATTTGTACTTTTTTGTTAAAATAAAAGACAATGCTGAATGTTTAATTTGACGTGATTCTATTTCAACTTTCAAATTATACAATTTTAAAAGACATTATGAATAAAACATAATGAAATGAAAGAACTTTCTGTTGACGAATGGAAAACTAAGCTAAAATTATCAAAAGTCAATCTTACAACTAAACAAAACATATCGACTGTGGAAAGGAAAAAAGACTTTATGAATATCTACTACGATCAAACGATGCCAATCATTTCGAATTATTAAATGACTTTAATAGTGTCAGTATTTTTTTTTTCAAAATATGCAAATGAAATCTCAAAGTTAATTAAAGCATTCAACGACAGATTCTCATACATGCAAAGGTATGAAGAAATGTTTACGATATTCTTAGCTCCATTTAACTTAGAGGTGGAATGCAAATTTACAAATGGAGTTAATAGAGCTCCAATCAAGCATCTGGTTAAAAATGTATGTTTGAAGAAAATAAACGGGAGTTTTATCAGAAATATATCCTCGAGGATAAATTTACAAAATTGAAAAAGTTGGCAATGTGCACTATAGATTACAGCTACAGAATAATAGAAAAAATGCAGTTTGTACTGGGACTAGAAACCCTTACGTGAGATCTGTCACGAAATCCAACGATATTGACCACTGCAGAACCCGAAAAAAAACAATATATTTTTTTTATCAATCTATTCGGAACTTTCAGGTAAAACATTAGCCGAAAGGCCACGAAACTTCACGCTCTAAGTAACTTCGTTCAGAGCTACAAAATTTCATACAACTTTATATGAACATAAGCAAAATATAACGAATTTGCTTAGAGCGTGACGTTTTGTAGCCCTTGGGTAAGACATTCTGAGATTTAAATGGATATTATTGATTAATATTTACTATAATTGATATTATTTACATTAATGTTTACCTTTCATTTTTAATATTGCACTGTAAGTTGACGATAAAGCAATGACCTTAACTAATCATATATTATTTGCGTTGATAACATTCAATTGATTACCAAGAAACTTCGACGCTGTTTATTATTACAAATTATCACAGCTGCACGGTAAAGGGGATTTCTTGATTCATTTCTACAGCAGTACAAAAAGGGGAAGTCTTTTAGTTCTGACTCGTAACGGTAAATAGCAAGCGAGTATATAAAAAGATTCTGCATCTAAGATTTACAACATTGAGTATTCATCTTTGAATAATAAAACAACTAAGAAGTTTACACTACTTAAAACAATTTTAAAGATGAAATTCTTATTTTTCTTGACATTCTTCGTTGTGGCTGCAGTCTGTTATGCAGCAGTTGTTCCTGAAGGCCTGGACGATGCTGAATTAAATGGTAAATTATTTTCAACCGTTAACAAATTATTAATTTTCAAAATCAATCACTTTAAAACTGATAATTCTTCGCGAAATGGAATTATATTTACGAAAATAAATCCAATCGTGTAAAATGATCAAGACTGGTTTCAATCATCGTAAACGTTTTTAAATGATATATTTTATATAATATCCTTTTTATAAAAAAAAAACATCTGGAAGTATCAAGTCTTTATAAAAAAAGATATAAAATAAACCCTTTTTTTATTATTTTTAAAATTATGACCTGCTCGTACAAGTTGTTACATTATCTCATTTGTATAGATTTTTTTATAGCGGAGTTGAATAATAATAATATATTGTATTTACACTCAGAACTATAAAAACTCGCTTAATTTTTTATCTTCATAAATTAAAGATGGTTGCACTATTCAATTAATTAATGGCTAAATAATGAAATTTTATTTTAGTAATGCGATAGAACATTAAAAAGTTTCCATTGAATTTATAAATCACAAATACTTCCCCTGTTAACCCTACACATACGGTATCGTTGTCTATCTACATACAATCAACGATTCTTACGAAGTTCACATTTTAAAATTTGGTGATGTTTCTTAATTAAAACATGGTCATAGTTGATATGCTCTGCAACTGGCATCAGCGCCGGCGCTAGACATTTGGCTGCTCTAGGCATGATTGTACTCTTTACCCCTTTCCCGTCTTATTTATAAAACTAATTATACTTTGAGCTTTTGGGCGTTTGGCAGCCTCTCCAAATTTACGCTTGCTCTGCTTGGGCGTAGCACCGGCACTGCCTGGAGTAGACATCTTTGAACCAAATATTTATTTCATTTACTTTTCAGGCAACCTTGAAGTCCTTCACCGTACAAGGCGTGCAACCTGTCCCTGGTTTCCCAGTGCTTGCGAAGTCCATTGCAGATCTAAAGGATTTTCGACAGGATTTTGCAAAGGAGGAACCTGTACCTGCAAAAATAATTAATCAATAGAAAATAAAATAGTATTTTACTTATTCGAGTACTATGATACATATTATATCAACACTAAAAATATGAAACTAAAATAAACGTAGATAAAATAAACATTGATGAATTATTTTTATTAGAATCAACTTTTAACCTAGTATTAATTTTCCACATTTATGTTGGCAGCCTAAAAACTCGCATGAAATTCCAGTCTGAAACCTACAATAATTCAATGTAATTTAACAAAAGTGTGAAAACATCATGATGTATTTATGTTATGATACTAATAAATAAAAAATATTTTCAACATTTTCGTATTTTATTAATAATACATTCGTTATTACATATTGTATTACAATACGACACGTTATAAATGTGTGTTTTTGTGTGTCGACTTAAACATATGCAGAAAAATAAATATACACACTATGAAATATTAACCGTGAATAAAACTGTTCAACCAATCGATACGATATTACAATATCTAAGAAAAAGTATGAACATCACCATATTATAAATGGATTCTATATTCTTCTGTTATTCAAGATTATTACTGAGAAGTGCTCAAACAATGAGTATAATAGATTTATACACTGTTTGTGGAGGACTTGGTCGTATCCAAGTCTTCCATTAGCTTATATGTATTTTTTGTTTTTTTTTTGTTATTTTAATAAAAGTAATCTTTGTTTTTTGTGAAGCTCAAAACGCTTAAAATAATTTTCGTTTATTGTTTGTTGCAAAAAGGTATCATTATTGCCTGCCCATTATTTCCTAATCTCAGCAACGAACACTGCAGATTCAAAGGATTTCCCCTGGGATACTTACTGCAGATTGTTTAATTGTGTTTGCAGATAGTTGAATTAACACAAATACCATATGGTATGAAAATATATTAGATTTGATTGATTATAAAGGAAATATATACATAAAAAATGATTTAATTTTAATTTAATTAAACTTTTCACCAATAAAATCTCTGATGAATGTACGAAAATGCTTTGATTTTCTTTTGGAACAGATTTAATTCATATAAAACGGCTTTGTTCTGCTTATTATGCTGGGGTATTCTAATCTAAACGACGTCCCCAGAAAACCTCAAGTCTGCTTGCCTCTCTATCGACCGGTGAGATTTCGACTGTTCTAGAGACCACCGGGTACTATTCAAAGGATGGCAGAACTGAAGAGTGCTGGCATGTTAAAAGAGGGAACGAAGCAATTGAAGGGAAACAAGGAGCTATGGAGGTGACATATGTTCCACATATAGAGCGAGTATGGCCAAAGAATAACCTTGTTATAAATTACACAAAACATTAAAAATATGCAGTGTTGAAAAATAATATCATAAAAGTTTAAAGGAAGTTGACATTGATAAAATAGTAAACAAAACAAAAATAATATATAATAATGCCACGAAAGAAAAATACAATTGAATGTCGTTCATAATGGGCGTGTAATTATCGAATATCTGTAACATATTATACATCGCGTAACGAATGATTTTAATGTTAATGCATAAGTGCTGGAACATACTATTAGTAAAGGTGATTTTGAATTAGCGAAGTTTTTTTTTTTAAATTTTTAGTACTTTTTAAAAAATCCACGTTCGCTTCTCAATATGACGCATATGGCATCCTAATGAAGATATCTCAAAATAAGTTTTTCTACGAGAACTGTTTGGATTTTCGACAGGATTTTGCAGATTTTGCAGGTACTTGTTAAGCCTATTGGTATGTAATTATAAAATAATATTGCATTTCTATTTATTTGATTACTATAATATATTAACACTTAAGTTTGTAGACAACAATAATGTTAATTTGACTATATAAAATTATTTATATAAAACACAACTTTCAACTTGTAATTGGCAAAAAAATATTAGACAGGAAGGAACATTTTTTACATATATGTTGGTAACCCTTAAACTTCCATGAATTTTGTTTACTGAGTTTCCAATAACGGAAACCAACAAACAGAAGTATTTAAATCTCATGTTTTGTAATATGATTCCTTTTAAATAATCGCACCTCTGTGTTATGATACTAATAAGTAAAAAATATTTCCAACGTTTTCAAGTTTAATTATTTATCACTTCGTTGTTGAATATTTATTATATTGCAATATGACAAGTTAAAAATGTGTGTATATTTGCTTCGCATTCGACAATTTAAGAAAACATTGTTATCATTGCCATCATTTTCCTACACTTGAATAAATTAATATAATTTTTCCTGTAAATCAAGATTGTTGAAGAGATTGACTCGCTGCTTATCAGGTACTTATGTTATTCGTAAATGTTTTTAGGCCTGCTAATTAAAAAAATAGCTTGTAGTATTGTACATTGTTGTAAAAACTCTAGAAAGAAGCAGCAAGAAAAAAAAACAAGACTTCCCAATCAGCGCGTTGCCAAAAGTAACAACCAAAAACTATAATAAGTTTAATTAAAAAGATGAAGTTATAAATAATGACTATCTGCTACAAATATTTTTAAAACATGAATGCCCTTCTTACCCTTTGTATTGTTTAATTATTGTATTAATTTTAGATAATATTATGTATATTATCTTGTCAAGCTTTTTCTAAAATACTTCTGTATACCGTTTCAAATGTTTATTTATTAGAATGATGATACGACATAATAACATTCGATTCATTCGAATCTAGTTTGGGCTAAAAAAACTATTAATAAAAACACAATATACCTTTGTACTTTATTCCACTTTATTTAATAGGTCAGGACCGGTTTCGCTCATTGCGAGCATTGTCTGAAGTTGAGCAACTGAAGTTGGCAATCATCATTGACAACATCAGTTGACAATGCTCGCAATGAGCGAAATCGGTCCTGACCTATTAAATAAAGTGGAATAAAGTACAAAGGAATATTGTGTTTTTATTAATATCATGCCCTTCCACTAAGTATTGACAAAGAGCACCTTAAAAGTAAAAAAACTATATTTAAAGCGATAAAATTTAGGTACTCCACAGAAAGTTGTGGAAATATTTTTCTTTCCGTATTATATATTCTTTCCGGGTGAGGTGAATTGTATATTTTTTAATGCAAAAATCCGATTTCGTGAAAATATGCACTTATCGAATTTTGACAGCGCAACGACGATGTTTTTATACATGGTATTCCCATAATATTCCATCAATGGTTACCAAGTCGAGAAAAACTTTTAGCAAATATTTTTCTAGCTGCCAGACTTTTAACACTGTCACAACCAAATGCTATTGTTGAGAAATCCGACCATGTTGCACATGTACGTCAAAAAGCCACTACATTCACGTGCTTTGACGAACAAAACAATGTGACGATGATAAGAATAGCCGTAAAACTGAAAATAGCATAGGTTGGCTTTGGCGAAATATTTTTATCAATGGAGATCTCGCTTGTTTTTTTTTTGTGGATAGCGCAATTCTTTGTATTATTTACTAAAGCTTAGTTGGAAAAATGATCTTGTAATTAACTAACAACAAAAATAAATAAGTAAATCTTAAGAGTTGATTGATATTTTTTCGTCGACGTGTGAAGGAAGGTAAAGAAAATTTTAGACATCAAGAATATCTGTATATCTAAAAAAAATGTTAAAATGTTTTATTATAACGAACAAACGAAGTACAAAAAAATCATGATATTTTTCTCTATTTTAATTGAATTGTGTATTTTTTGTATAACTTTGAAAACCGGGTTAAGCCGGGGCTTAGAAAATATTAAAATTCGATATGTAGGTTTAACATTCCTAGATGCAGCGTTAAGTTAAACAACTTTCTAATATAATTGCTGTATATTCTTATCATGAACTGATGAAAAATCTCAAATACTATTCGAAAAAAAATTGTAAACACTCATATCTTAATTAAGATGCAAGTTTGTAATATTTAAAAAAAAAACAATTATTGTGATACGAGGTTTTGTATTAGTTAAAGTAAAGCATGAAGCAAAATATTTTTTGGAATACGAGTTTATTGAAAAGGCGTATATTGAAATACTGAATTCATTATATCAAATAGCTCAAAACTGTTAAAAATTGAGATACGTGTTACGCGACGATATCCACCACGTTTTGTATGATCGAAAATGTAACTGTTTTATTTATTTCAAAATGTATTTTAATGTAATATATTTGGAACATACGGGAACAACCGTGCTTCGTTTTCAAGAGAATTAAAAATATAATAAAAAATCTTGATGATAAATGAATAATTTATCCCGCTTATTCTCCAACTGTGCTAGAGATGGCAATACCAGACGAATATATCAATACCGGTATAAACTATACGGAAAGACTAGTATGGAACCTGGCAACAACTCTTGGCAGATTTTAATTATTTTAATTCACCACGAACGATTTTAACAAAATACGTGATGGTTCCTCCACATTGGCAATTCGATTTTGCTTAATTTTCAATACGAAAATACCGTTATGTATCTATATCGGGATCCCGATTTTGGTAATACCTAAATATTGTAATCTTTAGTCTGTGCTATGAAATAGTTGCGCAGTTTTTTTTATGTAAATATTTATTTAGATTTTTCCATGAAATCTTGATACAAAATACTTTATTTACATTGATAACACTCATTTGATAAACAAGAAATTTTGCTGTTTATTATTACAAATTATCACAGGTGTTAAGGCAAAGGGGATTTCATGATTAGTTTCTACAGTAAAACAAATATAAGACTCCATTGTTCTGACTCGTTAAGATAAACAAAAAGCAGGTATATAAAAAGATTTTACTCCTAAGATTTGTATCATTAAGTTTTCATATTTGAATAATAAAACAGCTAAAGATTAGTAGTATAAAAATCAATTTAAAAAATGAAGTTCTTATTTTTCTTGACTTTATTCGTTGTGGCTGCAGTCTGTTATGCAGCAGTTGTTCCTGTGGAAAGCCTGAGCGATGCTGACTTAAATGGTAAATTATTTTCAACCCTTCAAAGAAATCATTCATTTCCAAAATCAATCAATTTAAAAGAAAAAAAAATGATAATTCTTCGCGCAATAGTATTATATTTATAAAAACACTTGTATAAAACTATCAAGACCGTTTTCGGCCATCACGATCGTTATCAACTGATGAAAATTTCCTTTGGTATACTGGTTATTAAAAAAAACTAAATTATTATTACTAAAAATGCTTACAGTTAATTTTCGTTTAAAAGAGATTTTATAGCATTGATTTTTTTTTTAATAACGATAGCGTTTGAAAGGTGTTATATTAAAGAATATTTTTTTTAAAACCATGTCCGCTCCCAATGTGGAGCATATGGACTCCTAATGGAGCTTATCTCAACAGAAGTGTTTCTACGAGAACTGCTTGTTACTCAGTTGCTCAACCTCTCTTTTTCCAAAGAGAGTAAGGATAGAAGGATAGGGCTAAGACAGGATTAGTGGTAAGCTAATCGCTCTCGATACGCCCCGTTCATAGGATAGGGTGGGTGAGAGGGGGGAATTCAAGACATCACATACATCCACACCTTTGAACAGAAATTCATAAATCAATTGAAAAATCAATTTACAAAACTGTCCGTACCGGGATTTGAACCCGGGCCCTCCGTAACCGAAGCCAACAACGTTGACCACTCGACCACACAGGCGGCAAAGAATAAAATACTACTTTAAAAATAGTTGTGGCATTTATACAAAAAAGTGTTTAATTTTTAAATAATATAATAATCGGGTATGCTGATCCCATCAGTAAAAAAATGCTCGCGATTAGCGAAACTGGTTCTGATTACACAAAAAAATCTATAAAATCAGTATCAAATCTTCTAATAATAAAATGATATCTGCCATACAATATGGATACGGCTATTGTATCATTACATTTGATATGATTATGTATGGCAGAGCTTAAAAATTATTGATTGTATTTACTTTATTTTGGTAAAAAAATATTCATAAACATCAAACCATATCTGTAAAAAAAAAAATATCGCTGTCTTCTGAAAACAAAATCAGATGGCTTGTATTTTAAATTCATAAAACATTATTGAAATGTGACCAAAAATTTAACATCTACCATTTTAATTATTTAACTAATAAAAATATAAATTCATACCCTTTAGCTTCAGTATTGATGTATATATATCTATTACCCAATCAGTATTGATACCATAGCATTGACGACATTGTCTAGTGTTAAAATAGTTTGATATTATTTTTTAACTCTAAATTAATTTACTTAGAGAAAGATTTTTGAAAAAATGCCATACTAATTTATTTGATTCATAGCTCCCTTTCAAATCACACTGCTCAAATATAATATCCATAATCGATAGGCTCTCCACCAGGAGCAGAAATCTTCAAACGAAATACTTATTTCACTTTATTTCCAGGGAATAATGAAGTCCTTCATCGTACAAGGCGTGCAACCTGTCCCTGGTTTCCCGGTGCATGCGTAGTCCATTGCAGATCTAAAGGATTCTCGACAGGATTTTGCAGAGGAGGAACCTGTACCTGCAAAAATTATTAGTTGATAGACAATAAAATCACACTTTATTTATTTGACTACTTTGATGTACTGTAAACATATGAATGTATGTTTCATAAATTATTTTTTGAGATTAAGTAGACACACAGAACTGTATAAGTATATTTACCACATTTATGTTAGCAACTCTTAAACTCTCATGAACAAACCAATATTATTTATTACTTTAATTTTTGTGTTACTGCTATAATACTAATTAATTAAAAAATATTTTCAGAATTAATTTCGGTTTTTTTCTCAAACTATCTTTGTCATCAATTAATATTATATTGCAATATAATATATTAAAAATGTGTGTGTAGGTTTTTAAAAATGTTTTTGATTGCTTGTCAAATTACCTTAGTAACTTAACTAAACTAAAATTTATAACTAAATGTGTATTATTATTACCAGCACAGTTTTCTGACCATTTTTTTTTATTTATTCCTCTTTCAAAAAGAAAACTTCTTATTTACTTTTCACAGCTACTGGACGTGTGAAAGTATTTGACTAGGCATACAATGAAAAAATCATTCTTTTAGCATTGTTAACTCAAATGAGATTTTTAAAATTCGGACTAAGTCAATTACATATTTACCAGCCCTCTGTCTTGTTGATTTTTGCTATCGTATATATGACACGGTTTCTCAACATTTTAAGAGTCAGCACCCCCCTCCCCTTCTGTCATGATGATTTTTGTCTTCCTATACGTTACACGGCTTCTTAATATTTTAAGAGTAGACATCCTCCACTGTCTTTTGTTACTGTCAAGGTTGAATGACACACTATTCTTATGTTTAAAATACAAATATCATAACATTTTTTACCATTGGTTGAATTCTATTTACTTAATTTAAATTTGGTTCAGACGTAAATTTTGATTATTTACTATTTAAACATTCCTAGAATTCACGTTTTCCCGATATTTTCGTGTTTTTTTACAATACCGTTTTATTTTATTTCTTAAATAGGACTAGGTTTATTCTTAAAAAAACTATTAAGAGAATTTATTAAGAGACCTTCTGGTTTATTCAATAAATAAGTTTGCATTTGATTTTCCACGCCGGTAAATTTATCAAAAATGCAAAAAAATCCCCCCGTCGAGGGCAACGGGCTTACAGCTAGTGTATATAATTTTATAAGAATAAAACTGTTTGAAGAAGTCGTGAAAAAATGTTTTTAACTTTGACCACTAAATAGACAACATTTCCAAAATCGTTTTTTTGTGTTTTAGTTATTAGTACACAAAGTGTGAATAAAGGAAATAGACTACGCGTTCATCTAAAGCAACAATAATTGGCTTAGTTGCAAAAACAAATGTAATTAATTCAGATTTATACTATTCTTTATTTTCTGGGCTTCTCTGGGCGCTTACCAATAGTCCAATCTGTCAAGGTAATAAATTATAATCCAGCCCTGTCGTGGATAGACGAGCATCGACAACTTTTAGAAAATGGTTCGGTGTGACATGTTGTCGAATCCACCCGTTAACAAGTTGCCTCATTAAAAGTTGCACTAACAACTTGTACTATGATATACCTCGATGTTTCTGAAGAATTATATGTTTAATATTTCAAAGGAAAATGGAAATAATAAAAAGAATACTTGGTTGTAAAGTTTACGGTATTTTTTTTTATGAAGTATCATTCTTTTGACAGAATTCAATAAAAAATCATAATTAATAATGATGTCAATATTTTTACGCTTAAATAGTAGTGAGAACGTTATTAACTGAAAAAACTCCGTTGCCATGGTTATATATAGTAGATTTTATTGACATTGCCGGCGCGAGTATATTTGGCGCCCTAGGCAACATTCACCATAAAATCGTGTAAAATTTCTGAATTCGAAATTGATAATTTTTTTCTCGGCTATATTGAAATTCTAGAAATTTTCCTAAAATAAAAAAAAATGAGACCTTTTTTTAGATTTTCCCAAAATTTTTAATTTCAAAAACCCAAGAATTTTCAAAAATGAAAAATGAAAAGACGCAAGACCTTTTTTTAAGCTCTTCCAGAATTTTCAGTTTCAAAACCAAGGAAAAAAAATAGACCTTATGTGCTCTCTTATGGTTTGCGCCCTAAGCGGTTGTCTGTTTTGCCGGTATGGTGGCGCCGGCCCTGTTCATGGGGCACAATTGAAATCGTGAAAAAGAACGTTTTTCAATGTTATAAAACAAATAATGAATGCCCTTTCCTAGACTTTTTGCTAAGTAATCAATAAATTATATGAAGTTTTTTTCCAATGAATCAGCCGTTTATTAACTCCATTTTTTTTTCTTGTCCCCACTTCGAAGAGAAAAGTTAACTTGAATGACTTACATATTCTCCATCACTGTCATTTATGTTTTAAGCGAAGAATGAAAACATACTTGAGAAATTGTTCCCAATTGTGTTTAAAAATGGCTTGAATTGTTAAAAGTAAATAAATAATAATACACCTATCCCTCGATTTACACGGTACCTTTTTTACACGTTTTCGCTTTTACACGGTTTAAAAAAGTTAACTTGAAATTTTTAATTCTTCATATTCGTAAGTAAATAACGAGAACATAATTTTTAATTACGTGTTTTATATCTTGAATAATATTTGTAGCCTTATTATGTCGAAAGAAGTAAAAAGAAAAGTTATTTCGTTAGCAAAAAAATAAAAATATTGGATCTTTTACAAAACGGAGAAAGAGTAATAGATGTTGCTAGATTATTATAGCATGAATGAAGCTACAATAAGAACCATTAGAAAAAATGAAAACTCAATTAGAAAGAGTGTATCAGCTGGCACTACGAGTACGAACACAACTTCATATATCAGAGATATTGCAATGGAAAACATGGAGAAAGCATTAATGATTTAGATAGAGGACTGAACTCAAAAACGGATGCCAATTGATACCAATGCTATTACAAATAAAGCATTGCGGATTTATGAAAAAATAGAAAATACCATCCTCTTCTTCATCTGAAAAGAAGCATACTTTCACAGCAAGTCATCAAGTCAAGTCACAGTGATTTGTGATAGTGATGAATGATAAAAACTCCACCAACCGTTGCAATATTTTTTTAATGAATCTTTTGGATTTCATTTTTTTGTTACTCTATAAGCTTTACCTGTATTTAATTAATAAAAGAATACGTATGTTTATAATTTTTAATAATTTTGTTTTTTATGTATCTTAGAAAACACCCAAATTATGCGTTTTTCATGTACTTTTCGATTTACACGGTTTTACATTAAAAAATATACAATTTCGATTTACACGTTTTTCTCAGGAACCTATCTACCGTGTAAATCGAGGGATAGGTGTACTTAATTTTCCTTCGAGTTAAATTAATAAGTATATAAAACATTTTTTTTTAATCCATATCCGCTCCCAATGTGGAGCATGTAACGTAATGGAGGTATCTCTACGCGGAGGTAAATCGGCAAATTCCTGGGTTTTTGAATTGGAAATGATATAATGAAATTGTTTGAAAAATTTCATTACACCAAAAGTTTTCTCAATTTGTACACGATTTCATGAAGTGACTAATTCCGGGATCCCGGAATTTCGGTTGAAAATTAGTCAATCCCTAAATCCCTGGATCACAAAAAGGCTCCGGGATTGGATACCCTAGTAGCGATAGATGGGTAAAACTAGAACAGGACTAATGGTTATCATACGCTCTCGCTACGCCCGGTTATGAACCCGTAAGATACGGCACGGAAGCCAGCAACGCTAACCGCTGTACCATAGACCTTTTTTTTTAATTTCACTTATTCTGTTTTTTCATGTTCTGTCAAGTCCTGTTACCTTGACAAATATCTGTGTACTTTTAAAATATACGAATGCACCGAAAATACATTTTTACTTTCTTAGAATTGTATTATGTGTGCAATATTCTCTTGACGTGTTTGTCACGGAGTGCAAATTTAGCAGGGCTGTGGATTCGTGTAAAAAAAGACGACTGCAACTCCGACTTCAAAGGAATTTTTCAATAATTTCATTTTAACTTTTATATATGTATTCCATCAGATCATATTTAGTCAGCCAAACATGCAATGTCAACACTTTGGACTATTTTGTTTGTATACACATCATTAACCGTTTGAATACCGCGCAAAATAAATCATTAATATGTCCCAGAGATACTGCGTGTTTTTGAGAAAAATAATTTGCCTAATATACACTCGAATTCAATATTTTTAAACACCTATATTGACTCCGTATAGATAGCACTACACATAATCATGAAAATATTCTTTATATTCTATTAGAAAACCAAGTATTTGGTTTTTTAAATGTCTTGGACATCCGTGTTTGCTTGCATATGTTCCGGACACTTGTGTCCGCTTGGTATTCAAGTGGATATATGTAAAAAAAAATCCAGCCGCTCATTTTTCACGACTCCGACTCCACAGACCTGAATTTTAGTAATGTGTATATTTGCATTTTGCGCGATTCTCTGGTCACCGATTATGTGAGACCATATTTATTGATTGATCTATTAATGCAAAATATAAGACAGTGCCTTATCTAAATAACCAGTTTTTTTATAGATCGTAAAGTTAGCTTTAGTTGTTAAATTTGCTTAGACTATGGTGCGTTTTATTTTTTCACATATATGTTTACGTAAAATATTTTTTTTCTGAAATTCAGTTAGCAGAGAACGTTTTTTGCTTCACAGCAATTAAAACGTTTCGTGTGAGCGCTTTGTTATACATCATTTATGCTGTGAATGTTCGCTTATCATAATATGCCCGAGAGACGGATCTTCACATTTTTTAAATTAAAGATCTTCACGAGCATCTCACACAAGTCACATAAGTTCTATGACACCATGCTGGGCCTCATTACCACATTTGTTTTATGCTTTTACTTTATTGTCAGCATTTCGTTCAACATATTCTTGTGAGCAAACACTTAATCAAGTGAAATTTGTCTAAGAAATATACTAACAACAGAAAATATCAATTCCTGTGTTCGTTTTAAGTAAATATTTAAAAAACAATTGAAACCAAGGTATTCACTTATAAAAATATTGTTTTAATGTATGCTTTTATAAAATAAATTTCTCTTTACTCATACATATATAGTATATATGTTTATTTGTATTGTTTTATAATAATATCATTGTTTTTTTTAAATGGTAAAATAAAACTTTTTCTTACTTAGCAATTTTTTTTTATTCAATGTCCGCTCACAATGTGGAGCATATGGCCTCTTAATGGAGGTATCTCAACAGAAGTTTTTTCTACGAGAACTGTTTGTTACTCAGTCGCTCAAATTTATTGACCAACGATATTTTATTGAACACTTAAATACAAATAAAAAAAAATACAACGTCTAAGTCGAGTCCATGGCACAGTGGTCAACATCGTTGGCTTCCATCCCCGAACTCACGGGTTTGAATACCAGTACTAATTGCATCCTTAAAAAAGATTTTTCAATTTTTGTTTGAAGGCATGGGTGTTTGCGATGTATACAAATTACTCCCCGCCATTCCAATTCTAAAATAACGCAGTATAGCGAGAGTGATTAGCCAACCATTAGTCCTGCCCCGTCTTCCCATATCTTTCATATTTAAACTTTTTTTTTATATAACCATACCGCTCCCAATGTGAAGCATATGGACTCATAATGGAGTTTATTTCAACAGAAGTGTTTCTACGAGAACTGCTCTCTCTGCCTCTCTTTTCCAAAGAGAGTAGGAATAGAAGGATAGGGCTAGGGCAATACTAGTTGTAAACTAATCGCTCTCGATACGCCCCGTTCATAGGATAGGATGGGTGGGAAAAGGGAATTCAAGACATCACATACATTCATGCCTTCGAACAGAAATTCATAAATCGATTGAAAAATCAATTTATATAACTGTCCGTGCTGAGATTCGAACCCGTGACCTCCGTAACCGAAGCCAACGACGTTGAACACTCGACCACACAGGCGGCAAATTTAAACTACTTTCTGAAACTAGCGGAATAGTCAAATTATAAACATGTCTCGTTGTGTTCTATGGTCAGGAATGTAAGGCTGTTGTATTTTTTACGCCCAAAAAACAATATTGATTTTTTTTTATATGTATTCGAATCTTTCAAGTACTGCCCTGCCGTAAGACAATGCAAGATTTAAATGAAGGCCATTCCTTTGTTTATAAAATTATGTTTATTTCTTATTTTTATTATTGAAAATATTGCACTTTAAGTTAACGGTATGACCTTAGCCAATAACATTTTATTTGCATCGATAACATTCAATAGATTTCCAGGAAATTTCGTCGCTGATTGATACTAAAAATTATCACAACTGCACGGAAAAGGGGATTTCATGATTTATTTTTACGGCGGTAAAAAAGGGGACTTCTTCAATTTCTCACTCGTGTAGATAAACAATCATAAAGTATATAAAAGATTCTGTTTCTAAGATTTACAACATTGAGTGTTCATCTTCGAATAATAAAACAACTAAGACGTTTTCAGTACTTAAAACAATTTCAAAAATGAAGTTCTTATTTTTCTTGACGTTCTTCGTTGTGGCTGCAGTCTGTTATGCAGCAGTTGTTCCTGAAGGCCTGGACGATGCTGACTTAAATGGTAAATTATTTCAACATTTTAACAAAAAAAAAAACAAAATTCATTGGACTTTAAAGCTAATTGACAATTCTTCATGGAATGTCATTATGTGTATACCAAGGCTTCGAACCTGAGCGGAACCAAAAACCGTTATTTTTTCCGAAACGAAAACCGGAACCGAACCGAAAAAAATTATCGGTTTATTTTCGACTCACGCTATTTTGGCAAATCGGTAAATTACTATAGGGTTTTGAGATTTTCAAATTCCTCAGTGAGCTAGTTACGGAGATAGTTTGGGGAAATTGGTAAATTTCTGGGCTTTTAGATTCGGGCTAAACCAAAAACTGTTATTTTTGCAGGAACGAAAACCGGAACCGAACCGATATATATATTTTTACTTGAACCGGAACGAAAAAAATAGCGGTTCGAAGCCCTGATTTATACCTATTAGAATTCAAGTGAGCCAAATAGTACTTTAGAAAAAAATAAGTTAGATGTGTTGTAATATTCTACACGTCTTAAAGTATCGTAAAAGTAAAGTAACTTTAGTTAATAAACATTGCAATAGTGTTATATCTGTAAAATAAGAATATGTAATCCAGTAAAGCACCATGTAAAGACGTGACAATACGTGCCGTGAATAGTGACGTTGGCTCACGTCACCTCTAATGGACCCACACCATAGTAAGAAAGGTGTTATTTCACTTTTTCAAAATTGTGTAAGACTGGTTTCACTCAATGTGGTTATTTGTAACCAATGATAATTTTAGTCGAGAACAAAATGTTGAATAAGTGCAATTAAATATTAAGTCTATCTTGGTGAAAAGGCTTTTTAAAAGTAAAGCCCGCCTTTCGTAATGTGGTTTATAATACTTGGATTTGCTGACCTGTTCATATATAAGCTGTAATATCATTTCATTTGTATATATTTTTTATAGCGTAGTCTAGTAATAATTATAGATCGTATTTACCCTTAGAACTATATTAATTTACGTATTTTTCGGTACAAAAAAAATCATATCTCTAAAATAAAAGATATAACCTATATTCAAATAACACTTAATATTCCATTTTTTATACAATATTGTTAAAATGTGACCGAAAGTTTTCAGTGGAATGAAATTTTTATTGAATTTATAAATACACACATATTTTCCTTATTTACCTCACACAGTATCGAGATCTAAAGGTTAACGCTCATGTCTACACCTATAATAGTCAACGATTCGATTCTTGGTAATATTCGAAAATTGTATTATCCTTTTAAATTAAAGCAGGCTTTACGTAAGGAAACGTTTTTGAAAAAAGGTATATGATATGCCTTCCACGGACCAGACATCTTCGAACCAAATATTTATTTCACTTTATTTCCAGGGAATCTTGAAGTCCTTCATCGTACAAGGCGTGCAACCTGCCCATGGTTTCCCAGTGCTTGCGTAGTCCATTGCAACTCTAAAGGATTCTCAACAGGATTTTGCAGAGGAGGAACCTGTACCTGCAAAAACCATTAGTCTGTAGAAAATAATATAGTCTTTTAATTAGTTGAATATTTCGATATTTAAAAGCAAAAATAATAAGCAAAAACTCCTATATTGTGATATAACTAGCAGGCAGGTGTAGAAAATTATTTTTTACATCCATGTTGGCAACTCTATTAACCTCATAAAATATAATTATTTAATTATAAAACCATTTTTCCAAAGTTCAATGTTATTAAACAAAAGTTTGAAAATTGTCATGATTTGTTTTGTTTACTTTTTAATCGTGTCTAACTGTAATGAAACTAATATATAAAAAATATCAAAAAAACATATTTTAGCATTTTTTTTCCGTAGTATCTTAGTAAATACATATTATTCGTTACATATATGAGGAGCAAACATTCAAAAAGTGTTTTGTCACAAATTTTGAAAAATGGCGTTTGATATCAATTCTGATAGCCCATAATAAAACCTATGAATGGAAATCAAAATAAGTGTTCAAAAAGGTTTTTTTTCATATTAAAATGAAATCATAAAGTTGACTCATTCATACAAACCGTCACTTTTGCAACACTTAAATCATCATTTTCCAAGCTTTGTATTTGTGTGACAAAACACTTTTTGAATGTTTGCTCCTCATATGGTTGACTCAGATATAAATAAGCAGATGGTACGAAATAATATTAATTAATATAACTGTATTTTGATCATATTTTAAGTGTTGATTTTGAACAGCATGGTACGAAATCAATCGTACAATATCACGAACTCTAGAAAATGCAATAAAAGTATACAATATTCTTCTATAGACCAAGATTATACTGAAAAATTCTCAAAAAATGAGTAAAAGAGATTCACACACTGTTTTTTTGGGCACCTGCAATGATAATTGTCGATGTTCTATGGTTCTTAAATGGATAATGAATGTATAAAAACTCTAAAAAGAAATAATAAGACAAAAAATACAAACAACTCCCCAATAAGTGCGTTACCATGAGCGACAACCATAAACTATAATTCATTTTCCGAAAGAATCGATCAATAAATACGCTTAATGTTGGCAGATAGATAAATATTTAGACATTGGCAGAAATTTTAGGAAATGATGTATCATTTTAATTTTAACTATCGTAACAAATCAAAATGATTGTTCATTAGTTAATAATAACATAATTATGACATTCTTGTTGTCTGCACATCTGATACACTGCTCTATAGTAACAAATTTAGCAAAATAACTTTAAATGCTCATAATATATCATTGACTTTGATAAAATTGAATTGATAACCTGGCATTATTTGACTGTTTTGTACGACTTGCTTGCTATCTACAAGGTCAGAAAAGCAAAAATTCCCAGATATTAAGTAAACACATCTTACGACAGCTAATTTTAGATTGAAAACATTCAGTATTCAGTTTTAAATTATATAACAACTAATTAAAAGTATAAGTGCCAATAATTTACTGTATATTTTTTTTCATGATTTACTAGCCGTTTGTTATGCGTCAATAGTTCCTGAACAAAAACTGACGATTATTAATCAGTCTCGATTTATTTATTGACTTTTTCATTGGTGATTAATCGTGATTTATTTATACCATTTTTTGAAAAATGACTGCGTTTCTAAACCTTTCAATAATACAGCACGTTTATCACTTATTACTATTGCATTTAAGATAATATTTTTTTTAAACCATGTCCGCTCCCAATGTGGAGCATATGGACTCCTATTGGAGTTTATCTCAACAGAAGTGTTTTCTACGAGAACTGCTTGTTACTCAGTTGCTCAACCTCTCTTTTTACAAAGAGAGTAGGGATAGAAGGATAGGGCTAGGACAGGATTAGTGGTAAGCTAATCGCTCTCGATACACCCCGTTCATAGGATAGGATAGGGGAGAGGAGGGAATTCAAGACATCACATATATCCATGCCTTTGAACAGAAATTCATAAATTGATTGAAAAATCAATTTATAAAACTGTCCGTACCGGGATTTGAACCCGGGCCCTCCGTAGCCGAAGCCAACACCGTTGACCACTCGACCACACAGGTGGCTTGATGTCAAAATCTTTCCTATACAGCCTATACATTTCTGTTTACCGTTCAAGTGTTTTTTTTACTATGTCAAGGCTTCGGTATGGTAAGAGATAATTAAATAGGAATCCAAATTTAGAAAAAAACATACATGTTGCTTAATATTTTTATTAATTTTACGGAATTGAATGATATAAACAGATTTTTCACTCGCATATGATTAAGATACCATATTGTATCATCTGCATCAATTTAATAATAATATGCAAATAGCAATTTAATATTTCTCTTTCAATCATAGTTTTTTGTGTTACTCTTGCAGTAATAGTATATTGATATTTTTCTTAGTGTGATATCATATATGGGCAACCACCGGCCCGCCGAGCTATTTTTTCCGGCTGTGATTCGTCTCGGCGAAGTAATAGAGAACGAAAGAAATAGTTCCAGGGAGGGATTAAATAATGGAGATGACACGTTCATTATATAAATAAAAAATATGTACCAAGTAGCAACGTGTTTTATTTAATTGAATATTACTTTATTATGCTTAAGAATTTGGTCCGGCCCTTGACTTGAAGTCTGAATGATAATTTAGCCCCAGACCTAGGAAAGGTTGCCCATGCCTGATCTACATAATGCTTTACATATGGTGGGGATATGAAATAAAATAAATTAAATAATACCTTAAATTTCACGAAGAATTTTTCACCCTTATAATAATAAGCATAAAACATGCTTCGTGGCGTTAGTACAGTTAGTGGTAGTACAGTTTTCGCATCGTGGGTTTTCCACTTTAACAGATTGCTTTGGCGCTCTTGCTTCATTAATGACTCTATGCTTTTACAATGTACAAACTACATTCAACAACAATATACACAATAACTTAGTACTCGACTATACTGGGGATGGTTCCTGGAAGAGCTGGAAAAGCGTGCTGGAGGGCTAGGTGAAATCCCAGCTGGGTCAAAACAAAACTTGTGTATTAAAACATCGCAAAACTTATAAACTATCCTTTAATAATAGTAAAGTTTTCCATAGTATTGATGCAAATTTAGTGTTCTTGGTTTTATCATAATATCAAATTATTATGTATTCCATATTATAACAATAAGTATTTATTATAAACTTCTTATAGTCCTGGTTATGCTTTCAGCGCTGCCTTGTATATTGATTTATTTACCATTTTATAAAAAAAATGTTACTATTCTTACACACATTCCTCTGAACCCACATGTTATACAATTCTTTTAAATGAAGATAAGTTGCTGAATAACCACCATTTATCGTAAATAAATACATTGGGATGCTCTATACTGAGAGCGGATTTGTTTAAAAAATATTTTACGGAGTTGCTTATAGAAAATATAAATAATGTATTTTTATAAAGTAGCTGCCGAATCCACAAGAATATTTCAGGCGGCTTATGTCACACACTACGAAAATGCGTATTTTAAGTAAAGCTCTGTTTTATTAATGCCATAATTATATTTATAAGTGAAACAAGACTACATCTTGTGCATGTAACCGCTAACAATATACTGTTGGATATTTCCACAAATTAAATTATAATGTTAGAGGCACAAAGGTAAATCATCTGTTATACTTTAATGAAATTAAAGCAACGTTTTTAATGATAAGCTCCTGTGATAATTATCCCTTTGTCTATATATTTATACTAAACATACATACTATCAAATACCCGAACATTTGATTAGTGTCCTTATTCATTATTACTGTTTCAAAATGAAAATATATTCGGCTGAGTTGAACAAGTCCAAAATTTATGTTATTGAAGCTAAAAACAATTTTCACCTTTGATTTTGCCGAGTAAAAATTATTTATGTTGTTTCCACTGAAACTTTAACATACAAAAAATTCAAACATTAATACAAACTTTTTGTTAAAACTGCATAGTCTGCGTATGTCGTTTATATTCTCAGAACACTGCTTTATACTGGCGAGATATAAAAAAAGATCGTTAGAATATACTAAATAGAGAAAATATTTAAAAACTGTGAATTTAACGAAACTAATTGTAACCATAACGATATATTGTCTATTTTATCATAGACTGAGCAAGGTTACAAGTCTTGAAACATTGTTTTTGCCCATATCATTGAACGTTTTCTCTTATTTGACAACTTCCTATGTGGATTATATGTCCACCATGTGGCAACTCCAAGATTCCATGTCACCTGTCGATCGATCTGTTACCACTTCCGTTAAGTACTCAATAAGGACAGTATGTGACGGTCATCCAAAATGATGAAATCCCACAGCCACCATCACACCAAGATCAAGACATCTGTAGTACATTTATTATCGTCATACCTAACCAGTAACCGGAAACCACTGAAGTGTTGGGAGTATTTTTGTCGCTTCTTGATCTCTGATATTCTCACGAAGTCAAAATGTATTTTAAAACAACTGCGTGTTGGAAATTAGAATAATACCTTCTAACACCATCTTGGTGTATTTTCACATATTATGGGCGTTGAAACATACATAGATGCAACATTTAGAAAGTTTTGACGACTGATTTATTGTTTGTCATAAAAATAGGATTTCATAAGACATAAGGTGTTTTGGAGATCTTAAAAGAAGTTTGAAGATTCCTTAAGTCTCAGTTTATCTGCATCCGGAGCAGCAAGACACATTTATTATACGTTAGTTGATATTTGCTTGTGGTCTTCATATTCAATTGCAATCTCAAAAAAAATCTATGCAAAACTACGTAGATGTAGTATTGAAGTAATGAAATGATTTATGAACTATACATTAGTGGTTATTTAATATACAAATTGCAACCATTATGTACTTATGGAGTATTAAAACAACAAGACCGATTACAGGTGGTAAATCAGCTATTTTACAACTTAATTCAAATATAAAGATTTGGTTGCGGACAGGTGGTGGTTTGGAAAGAATGAAAGTATCACGCACACCAGGGAGCCGATAAATTGCTCGAATGCAATTGCTCGAATGCAAATTGCTCGAATGCAATTCCTCGAATGGAAATTGCTCGAATAACAAGTTCCTCGAATAACTAATTCCTCGAACGTCATATGCTCGAATTACAAATTGCTCGATTTTTTTTACAAAAATTTTATAGAAGCTTAAACATTAATTACTTATTCTTTAAAAAAATATTTATGCAAGACGGGAAATAAAAACCATAAATCAAAAAAAAGTCAAAATAAAAAAAAAAAATCGGTCACTCGGCCACACATCCAAATGTAAATAATAATAAAAATAGTATTTTTTTTTGTTTAAATATTTTTCACGGCTTTTTCTACGAATTTCATTTTTATCTCGTGCGACACTTTTTTAGAGAGTGAAATATAAAAATATTTTTTGTAAGTATTTATTTTAACCGTGTTCGCTACAAATACTGATTATATGACCTCTTAATGGATTTTTTTTTGATTTATGCTTTTATTTCTCGACTTGCATAAATATTTTTTTAAAGAATGAGTAATTCATGGTTAAGCTTTTATAAAACTTTTATAAAAAAATTCGAGCAATTTGTAATTCAAGCATTTGACGTTCGAGAAATTGGTTATTCGAGGAACTTGTTATTCGAGTAATTTCCATTCGAGGAATTGCATTCGAGCAATTGCATTCGAGCAATTTACCGGGAACCCGCACACCCATGTATTTGAATACAACGGTTTAATTGTCCACTCAAGAAATCGATCAATGAACCGCACGTTTTTTAAAAAAAACTATTAGCAGCTTAAGAACTATGTACATCTCCAACACTAGTAATAACTTAATACTTCTATAAAAATCGTTGAAAAAGTAACGTCATATTAAAACATACTGAATGTTTTACAATGAAGCAGGCTTTATCTTGCTGTTTGCAATTTTGCCAGCAAAGGTTTGGTGTTCAAAGTGAGAGTTAGACTATCAATAATTAGGGAAAACACGAAATGAAACCAAACACACAAAGAGTAGGTAACGCAAATAAAACAAAGTATCTGTGGAACACAACTAAATTAAATTGAACCTAACACAGTCTTCAATAATCCCTGTCATACGAGATTTGTACCTCTTTGCTGACTCTTCATTTTGAAATTCAAAAACAGACGCTTCAAATGTATCGTTTTTCGCTACAAATTCTATATCTACGATATCTTCCTTTTCACCGACAATTGAAGGCAACAAGAAAAATGCAGTGATAAGTCCAAATGGTAAAAATGTCGTTGAATGTTCTTTGAATATCTTCACTGGATAGACATCTTCAACATTTATGTCCATAACGTGGAGTCTGTCTTTCAAGGAATCGTAGTAAAAGTTCAATAAGCCGAAAAAATCTTTACGCACTTCTTGATCAGTGCTCGTAAAAAGCAGAAAAGCTATATCAATAATTGGTGACGTGAACCGTAGTATTTGCCAATCCAGAAACATGATGTCAACAAGATTGTGGCCCTAAAAATGACAACAGATTAATTACAATTAAACGCTTAATGTATACGGGGATATTATATTAATGAATTAATAGTTATAAGAGGTAATAAAGAATTCAATGTTAGTCAATTTAGGGTCATTATGGCGCAGCGGTTAGCGTTGTGGGCTTCCGCGTCAGACCGCAATTGTGGCATAATATTATGGTGAAAGATCACAGTTTTATCAAATGAATTTCAATTGAATATACTTATATATAAAAAAATACAACTATCCCTCACCTCGTATTTGAATAGAATGTTATTGGTCCAAGAATCTCCGTGACAGATTACATTGTATGGCTCAGCAGTACTTGAATTTACAAATGACATCATTTTGTCGTATAGGCCAACTCCAAATGCCTTCATTTTTTCAATATGAAGTGGATCTTCAAGAATTTGGAAGGCTCTATCTCTCTGTATGTTTAAGTAATTTTCAAATGCTCTATCCACTTTCATTGGGTTTTCCAAGTCTTTTGTAAATTCTAAAAATTCTTTTGGATTTTCATACCGCATTCCAAATGACAGAGCATGCAAATTAGCTAAAGTCTCCAAAACCAATCGCAGCTGTTTTAAATCCAAAGAGGTTTTTCTATCCACAATTTTAAATCCTTGCTTTCTCATGTCTTCAAGAATCAAATATTCTTTCATTTCAGTCGAATCGGCCGAATAACACTTAATGAATTTAAACTTTCCACTTTCACAAATATTAAATTTGGATTGAAATTTTACTAGTTTTGGCAAAACGACACTGTATCCTAAAATTTCTCGGTTATAAAGCTCTGTAATTGGATATTTTTGCCTTAAAATCATTGAATCTAATGGGAGTTTTAAAATAACATTAAATTCCGCCTTCTCACCATTTTGTTTGGTTCCTGTCACGCTCACACTTCGTAAACATCCCAAATAGTTTTCTCCTTTTTTGCAAGCATTTAAAATAACCACTTTAAAATCAGTGAACTGTTGCTCTTTAATAAAATTTTCAATCAATTCTGTTGAATAATCGTTTGCGAAATCAATTTCATTATCACAGTCCCACATTATGAATTGCTGTATTTGTTGTCAGACAGATAAAACGTTTTGAATGACCAAATACTCTACAAAACGACTCCAAAGCTATTATGGAGTATCACGAGTCGTACAGTACAATCAAAAATGTCACGTATCTTTACAATCGGACTTAAAATCAATTTACAAATAACATAAACTTAATTGTGCCAGACGATATATAGATTCACACAGATAACCAGTGCTTCAATCACGAAGGTATTTTTGGTTGATCGCGGACTTATAAAATGGGTTTTTATTGTTCACTACTGATATAATTTCAAGCAATATCGACTCTGTCACCTGATCGCTTCTAAAAGTATAAGTGTTGACAGCTCTGATCTATTCTAACTCCTTTCCTGCGTCCAATAGAAAGTTGAAACCCCAACCACCATTTTGAAATTATTTAGTTGGAATTTACAATCAATGTTTTTTTATTATTAATAAATAACCTTAAATGGTTGCTCTGACAATGTTTCTTTAAGAAGCAAAACACATGTCACAATTTGTACCACAATCGGTGGAACAACAAATTTAATTCGTTAATAGTTAGTTCTCTAAGCAGAAAATACATTACAAATATTTTTAGCAAGCTTACGACTTGTACCCGAACGTATTATTATCAAATTGTATTTTTTTTGTCGAAATACCGTGTAGTAATAAAGAAAACTCAACCAGTGTTGTGTGTTTTAGTGATAAACAACATGTAATCATAAACATATCAGCCTTTTGTCACATTCTAAGAATAATGCAATAACAATTGTTTGTAGACTGGTATATGTAAAATTCAGCCTTCAGTGTTTTCGAATTTAATAAACATACTCGTAATATGAATGTATCCAAGTCAAAACGCACAACACAAATATTTTCAAAATAAACCTGATTACAATATTTTTAACGCATTTATTGTATACTAATGTATAATGACTATTCAACTGCATATAACTTTGGGCTTTATTTGTAACTATGACAGTTTGAAATAAAAATATTAACGTTTTTTATAAATTTAAATAATAGATAAAATCATGTTGAAAAAACCGGCTTTCGAATGTTACAAATTTTGCTAGAGACAGTTTTTAAAGACCGACTAGACTTAGTAACGTTGTTCACGAGTTCAAAACCTAGAACAGGCCGTCGCATAAATTGGTTTATGGATTTCTATTAAAAGTTATGGATGTTGGCGATGTCTAAAGTTCTTTACCACTTATTCGATTAAAAAAGGGGCGTAGCGAGAATTTAGTACCAATACTAGTAAGCAACGGATATTTAGTATGTTTGAATACAGCATTAAAGTGTGCTTCAATAGTGAAGTAATATTTTTTATTTTTTTAGCAATTTCACCTTCCCCTTTAAGTGTGATCAACAGTTAACAGTTTCGAAGAGAGTAGAGATAGAAAAATAAAACTTAAACAAGTCAAGTATACATTGCAAGCTATACATACAAAATAATTATTACAATAATACCATTCGAACATTTTTAAGCATAAACATTTTCATAATTCTGAAATAGTTCATAAACATTATTTAATCAAGAGATATGTTTGCTTTTAATATCATTATGTTTACCTTCTAAAATTACTTCTTATCTTCTTAATCATAAAAAGGTTTAAAAAATAAAAATAGTCTGTAACTTTTTGACTTTTGAAGCATATATAAATATTGTGGCTTAAAATATATACTAGACATCCGTCGTTTACCATTAATGGTAATGTCTTCATTATGCCCCATTTTTTTTGGATCGGATGGGTGGTAAGGAACTTTAGACACCACAGACACCCATACCTTCTGATGAAAGTGCATAAATTAATTTATGAGACGGTCTGTACTGAGATTCGAATCCGTGAGCTACGTCACCTAAGTCTTCGACGTTGACCACTCGAAATCTATATAGAAATACTATATAGAAATTAGTGATTACTTAATCACTCACTTCAGTACGACATTAGTCACCTGAAAATTATTTATAATTATAATAAAATAATACTTTCAATGCGTGTATTGTTAACATAAAGTGAAGAATTACCGTTAGTGTGCTGAAATCTAGAGGGTTTTTTGGAGAAGCGATTCATAGAGACGCTTAGAGGTCGCTGAAGAGAATTTGGAAACATTATTTAGAATTTTAAAGTTATGACAATATATATATTTATATACATGTTTAAATAAGTGTTTTTTTTTTTAAATAAAATTATATCTAGCATCATAGTTAAAATGTCAGACAGACTATTCGAATATTTCAAAATAAAATAGATATTCGAAAATTTCAATCTAAGCATTGGTTCTATGACTTTAGATTGTAATTGAATCTTCATCAAACATATAAAGTAATATTTTTCAAATATTGGTTGATTTCATTTTTACCATAAATTAATTAAGACTTAGGAAAGCTTTCAGAAAAGCTTTGTTATGTTTCTTAGGGCAGGTATGACACTCCTATTGTACTACCTGTAAAATGATAATTAACTTTAGTAAAATTAGTTTCGTGCTCATTCAAAGGCTGTACAAAAGCTCAAAGGAAGCTCCTGGGAGATTATTGCTTGGACAATACATCCTCTGATCCGCATAATATGTTGACAAATAATTTATAGAATTTCGCTTTAGAAGAAGCTTCCGACAACATACCTTGTATAATCCTGTCAATGAAAGTTTAACAAAAAGCTTTTTTACAGTTTCCACTTAATTTCATTATACTCATTTTAATTTCAACCGCATTCTGGTTACTTAGAGCGAATGTAGTTAATACATTGTTTGACAGTTTTTACAACTTTTATCAGATAGAAATGGTTTGAATAATACTGATTAGAAATATATTGTTTTTTTGTATTAGTTTCGGATAAATTTAATCAAATATAGAGAAATAGTTTTTTTTCAACTCAATGTACTTTATACTAACTAACCACATGCATAATAGGTGAATATTCAAAATTATACAAATGAAGACATATCGTTTGATGAAGAAAAAATGTTTTGAAATTTTGTATATTTTTTAATCCATGTCCGCTCCCAATGTAGAGTGCATAGCTTACTAATAGAAATATCTCATTTTTTACAAGGACTGTTTGTTATTCAGTTGCTTAACCTCTCTCTTTTTAAGAGAGTAGTAGCGACGAAAGGATATTGCAAGACAGGAATAGTAGTTAACTTATTAATCGCTCTCGCTACGCCTTGTTTTTTAATGATGAGAAGCGTGGTAAGAATTTTCGCACACACCCATGCCTTCGAACAGGAATCGATAAATTAATTGAAGAAATTCTCTTATTACTGAAGCTCAAGCCCACGAAATCTTTCACGGAAGACAACTACGTTAACCGCGGTATTATGCGACAAAGTAAGATTGAGTTTAAGATATCAAAGACATTAACTACTTAAATAAGTCCATAAATCGATTAAAAAATCAGTTTATAAATTTTTACGTTCTGGAATTTGAGCACGCAACAAAATAGGAACGGTATAGACCACTTTGCTACAAGCCGCCACCTACAAAGTAATTACAGTTTTGATGAATTAATATTTGAAATGCTTTTCAATAAATAAAAGAAGAATCCATCAAAAATAGTTTAAAATACTAAATAGTACATTGTAACGGTTTATTTATTCTGTTATTAAGAAATAAATAATTTGAATAAACTTCAGCGAATCGATTTTGATGAAAACCCCTTAAATACGAAGAGGGTCTATCAAAAAGTTTACATTAACTAAGAGGCCGCAAAATTTGACAAATTTCTCTTTTCAAAGATCACATCCAAATTCTCAGACCAATGCTCTTGAGTCGGGCCCGAATTGGTGTGATTATATTTAATGTTTTAATATTTTGTGAAAATTATTGTTTTAATTCATTTTAAACTTCTAAAATTATTTACATTAAAGTAATAAATTAACCCTGTTGCCGGGTGGCTTTCTGCAAGCTCGTAGGCTTAAACATTGATTTTTTTTATCGATGTATGACTTTGTACATGAATGGTATATCTGTAATGTTTTGATTTTACGACGATCCTTAAAAAATGCATAAGAAGAGCCACTTGCTTACGCCTACAGATTTCCTGGCTACATCATTTTTATTTGCCTTTTTGTTTTACAACTAGTTTTTGAAGAAACAGTTTCTGTTAGTTAGTATATAACATTAAATACGAGTTTTTTTAACCTCCAAATTGACCAATTAGTCTCCTTGCCTATTTTACAAAATATACACGCTTTCCGTTATTCACAGTAGTTCTATCGAATCGAAAGTTTGGGAAACCATGCTTGGAATCATTTCGATAAAACTGAATAGATAATTAATAAATTTACTTTTATTCTTCTTTTTTAAATGACTCTAAAGCCTATGTCGAGCTTTGGTAACCTGCAGATGCTTCCTAAAGCCACCTTTACTTTCCGTTTTTTTTTTGATAAATTAATGAAGTCTTCGGTTCTTGCTGAATGCAATCAGCTTGAAGGCTTTTTTTTGAAGGCGAGCCTGACAGTACTCAGAAATTTTCCTGTAGTGTTAAAGTTTTCTTATATCATACTACCAAGAATTTTAACTGAACAATATTGTAATATTATGTAAACTGATTTTATTGTGTTGAAATGTAGGAGTCGCTTTATCGCATTACCAATTCAAATTACACCCTTTTCGTTGTGATCCGCTACTGGCTTAAAGCCGTATGTATATTAATTGAAATGTGTCGCCACCACAACACCACTCGTCTATATCTTGTTTAGTAATTATGGCCCCGATGAGAATTTCTCACGTGGCAGGTGCTGTTAAACTGAAAATTCAATACGTCTTGATTTTCCCCGAAGCCGCAAATTAGTGTGTCGCACATATTCCCAATCTCGGATAGTACATATTTGGCTTATTTTGTTACACATCTATTGATTTTGCTAAGTACGTCACATAAATATTTATTATAACATGTGCTTTTGACTGCCTGTTTCAGTTGTCTGATTTTGAAAGATTGCTGTCCAAAATATTAGAGACAGAATATTGAATTGAAAAATGACAATTTACTTGCATATATCATTTCATTTTTACTGTTTGGTCATGACAACAGTTTATACATAACGTTATATCGTATTCTATAGAATATTGCCGAGTAATTTGCAGTCAGCTTTTCCGTCTTGGGCTCATTTTAAAGTAAACGATGTCAAGTTGAATTTTACTGACTCAAAAAAGGATACTGAAATATATTATAAATTAACTATACGTTTTAGTTTATTTTTTAATCTTCGAACTAGTTAGCATCAATCAACTCAATGTTGCTGTTTAAGAACAAACATAAATTTGATAACTAAGTTGTTCAACAGATTGTGTAATAAATTTTAATAGGGTAAAAACAGCAATGTATTTAGTTCTACAGTTTTTATATTTATTGGTTGATAGCTATTTCAGCTTTCGCCATCGTCAGAACTATGATTAAACTAACTTCTTAGCTAAATATACTGGCTTCGAAGAGATACACAATGTATCATTTTATTCACTCTAACATCCTAATTCAAATTACAATTATAATATTACACTTATTAAATATGACTCTAGTGTTTCGAAGAACAATAAACAATCTGGAGTTTTTAAAAACGTTAATTAGGATAAATTAAACTGATATTTGTTATTAATTACAAAACATTAAATTTATTAACTATTGGTTTAGTTTTTATAAAACCAATAAGCAATATGGGATTTTTCAAGGAAATTATAATTTACTATCAAACAATAAATATAAAAACTGTAGAACCAAATACATTGCAATTTTTACCCTATTATAATGGAGTTCTACCAAGTAAACGCCAAGTCAATAAATAATAAATTGTAGCCCGTGTTTCGCCTATTTGATCAAAATTATCAGACAAACTATTTTAAGGTTATTGACGAATAAACTAAAACTTGATTCCTTGTCCTAACTTATGAAATTACAAAACGGAGGTTGGGGGTTTTTTTCTTCTACTGGATGCAAAGTATGTTGTACTGATATATGGTAATTGTACCCGTTACTTACACGAAAATGGGTAAATCCCAAAGGAAATAAATTGCACGATGGTGAACCGTCTTATTTAAATTATAATTTATCATTTCTGTGAATGATTTTATTAATTTTCTATTTACTCTAAGCTGTCTCTTCCCAACCCTTTATATTTACTAGATAGTGTATTTCAACATTTTTATTTTATTAGAACTATGATCATTTTCTATTCAAATGATTCGCAAACTTCGAATTTTTTTTATTGTTGCATATCTGCAATTTGTTACACAACCTGTGAATTAAAAAAGACATCTATTTTACTTTTTTATTAAAATTGAACTCCCTCAAAGTTACCACCAAATCTATCAAAAATACTATTTCGTATAGATTACATATAACTAAAATGTTTTGGTTGGTTTTGTAGATTTTGAAAACCTCTTATAGATCACTATTTAGTGATAATGGTTAATATTTAATGAGATTTTTATCGTAAACTTGGTAAGTGAACATAAATTGAATATAAAATTATTACTTAGAAAAAAGTTAAAATAAATCTTTAACGATGAATTTACAACTATCATGTGTACGTATTTTACGACGAAAACCCAGCCGTTATTTGGTATGTTATTAATTCTTTGAAATATTTCGGCAATATTGCGTTGAAATGTTTGACATGTATTGTCGAAAATAATCGCCTGTTCAAATATGCGGTTGACACAAATTTAAGCCACGACTTACATATGTGTCGAGCCGCTTACGACACGCCGGAAATTTTTATTTGGGAAAATAATATTTCAAGAAGAGAATTTTGGCAATCAAGGTTAAATTCAAATTACGAAATAATTGAAACCACCGAACACGCAACGGAAAAACAATAATTTCGAGTATCTCTAAAGTTTGTCTCAAGGCTGCGAATGTTTATTTGTGATCGTGGTATTTAAAAATGGTTTAATTTTTGTTTTTAAATTTCGAACAGAAAATGTGATACGATATGTACTTAAAATAATACTAAAAAGTTTGATACACTGTCAAAATCAGTTTTAAAGGTCTTTATATAGAAGATTATTATATTTTTACAACCAAGTTAATATTTTTTTATATTACATACAACCATTAGAAAGCATTTAACAAAGATGGATTGCGGCAAGTTTTACGGCTTACGAATCACAGTTATTGAAGTCTTATTAGTAATTTAAAAATATTTTTTTTAAATAAATGATTTTTATATACTTTTTCACATTATTTCTTTCAAGTTTTTAAGATCGCTTATCGCCGCCTATTTGGTTGAGTGGTCAATGTCGTTGGCTTCGGTTACGGAGGTGACGGTTTCGAATACCAGTACGGATAGTTTTACAAAATTGATTTTTCAATCAATTTATGAATTTCTGTTCGAAGGCATGGATATATGTGATGTCTTGAATTGCTCCCTACTACCCACCCTATCCTATAAACGGGGCGTATCGAGAGCGATTAGCTAACCACTAGTCTTGTCCTAGCCCTATCCTTCTATTCTTACTCTCTTTAGAAAAAGGGAGGGAGCAACTGAGTAACAAACAGTTCTCGTAGAAACACTTCTGTTGATATAAACTCCATTAGAAGTCCATTTGTTCCACATTGGGAGCGGACATGGTAAAAAAAAACGTGATGGTGACAGCCGTCTTCCATTACAAAATATCCCATATAGATAAAAGATCAGACGAATAAGGTTCACAAAAAACTACATAAGGTAAGTAAATCAACGACAATTATTTTTTTACGTTTTATTTTTAGAAGCAAAAAAATGATATCTGTTACAATTTAATGTAAGCAAATTGATGTCCATAATAATTTAAACTTCGTATAAAATATGAAAAGAATAACAATGATCAAGCTATTATTCAAAACTAAATAAATATCCTAGAAAGAATGTTTATCAAATAGTATTTTTATAAGTTAATTATTTTTTGGTGGCATTTTTTTTAAAATAAAAAAGTAGTAAGTTGATCATTAAAATAAATCAACCCTCCGTAGGTTTTCGGATGAGCTGATGCTTAAATGCATAGCTTTTATTTCGTTTTTAAAAAGAAAAGAAAGGTAACCACTCGATGTTTTATATTTATGGTACTGAGCATAATGAGAAAAACCGTTTCGTTCGTTAAAAAACATAACTTAAAAGAAAAGTTTTCTCTTAGCTACCCGTGAATGAGTTCAATCAATCAGTGAAGTTACTGACAGCTATTTAGTTGCTTTAGAATATTTAATCTCTGCCGAAGAAAATTCGACAGAATGAAAACATTTTAAATTGTCCGCTACGTTATTAACAAACGGGAAACTTTTGCGGGAATAAATCTTTCGAATTTCTTGCTCGTAGAATCTAAATCATAAAATGTCTGACAACATATGCCGTATTTTAGGCAACGCGTGAGTATGACGTGTTTGAAAATATTAGATACGTTCTAAATTGGTTTTTCTAATATATTGTTACGTATATCAATAAATTATTATCATACACTGTAATTTATTGAGTTCAGAATGTTAAATTAGGAAATAAATATAAATTCAATGTAATTTATTCAAGTATTTTTTATATTTTCTTTAGAGTTTTCATGTATTTATAATATTATCGTACTTCTCAAAATATTCAATACTTACAATAAATGAGACGCAGCGAAGAAGACAAGTAATATTACAAACTATACTTTTGAACTCATTCCACATCATTTAATAAGATCAGGACGTTTAAAGAAAACTATAAATCTAAGCCGGGTGATTTATCCAAATTAAGGTAAGACTTCCAAATTGTTAATTTCCACTTTATTATTAAATACAAAAGTGACGTATTTTTTAAAAAAAATCGTCGGTTTTTTTTCTACAACATGAAAGAGGAATATAGAACTGTTTAGTTTATACTTATGCTATAAATCAGTAAACCTTACGATATTCTGTACGAGGATGGTTCTCAAAGCCGTGAAACACATTGCAACACAACATGTGGAGTAACAAGTTACGACACTAAATTTTATTTTATTAAATATTGTTTGATATTTACTTATTTGAAGATAGTTAAGAGTTTCAACATTGCAGAAACCCATACATTTAAACACAAATTCATAGATCGATTGAACAAAAATAATAATCAGGGGGTAGTGAGAACAATTAACCAAACACGTTTATCCAGTTTTAACGTCATCCTTTTATTCTTACTCAATTAAAAAAAGTAAGCTTTAAAAACTGAATAACAAGCAGTCGTAGAACAGGCATGGGGAACCTGCGGCCTTTTGGTTACTCTGGTGCGGCCTTCTGGCCAATTCTGTAATTCTGTAAATTTATGTAAATTCGTAAATTCCTGACATATTCTGACTGTAAGTTCTTGTTTCCGGACAAATATTACCTAGTCAAGTTTTTCTGGGGCCTTAAGTCGAATCAGAAAAATGAATGCGGCCTTTAGAGAAGAAAAGGTTCCCCATTCCTGTCGTAGACCGACTTCTGTTGATAAAATCTCAGATTAATCTTGAAACAAGTAGAACTTAATAAATGGCGAATCACATTTAATCTAAGAGTCCTATAACCTAATGTAACCTTATCAGTCTATCTAATTTAGGTTAGTTATCAGAAATTAAAACATAACCGACGTCCTGGTATTAGGAAATACATCAATTTAAAAAATTACGAATACGTATTGCACATTCAGGGGTAGGGCATCTAATCCCGGGATCCCGTTCAATTTTCTGATCCCGAAATTCCGGGATTGAGATGGCCGCGATCCCGGGATTTCGGGATTGAGAAATTTTGAGCAAATTCTCGAAATTTACACGAAATTGGCAAATTGAAGATTTCAAATTCCTCGGTGAGCTAAAAAAAAAAACGAGTTTTTGTGAGATTCTGGGAAAAAAGTATACCAAATCGGAGATTTCAAATTCTTCCGTGAGCTAAAAAAAAAAAACGAGTTTCCGTGAGATTCCGGGAAAAAGTATAGCAAATTGAGGATTTCAAATTCCTCGGTGAGAAAATCTCAATCCCGGGATCCCGGGATTCAAAATAAATCAATCCCGAAATCCCGGGATTGGAAAAAGACTTCGGGATTGGATAACCTAAACCACTGACCACAAAACTAGTAATCGCAATACCGGTATTATCAAAAACCGGGATCCTTGTATTTATACTTTCTTTAAAATGCCTGTTTTGAAAATTAAATAATATCAGTATTTCGATGTTAAAAATAAACGAGAACCTTTTTTTTAATGTATCGCATATTTTAATATTTTTTTTCTTGATTAATTGAAATATTTAACATCTGCCAAGAGTAATCAATATTGATAAGTTCAAGAATTCACGACCCTTTTTAATGGTGTATTGCTATTTTAAAAAAAACTATATGTTGTTTATAAGAATCACCCGTTTATTATCATGTATATTTTATTGCGATATTTTATGAACTGTCGAAATAACAATTTTAATTTACTCGTCCAGTATTGAAATCTTAATGCGTTGTGATTTTTGATGTATTTAAAGCGGTATTTAATATGAAATATAGAAATACTGGAGTTTGAAATATTCGTCAGGTATTATTGTAATTAAAAAATCAATTTATAAAACTGTCCGTACCGGGATTTTAAACCCAAGCCCTCCGTAGCCGAAGCCAACAACGTTGACCACTCGACCACACAGGCGGCAGATTTATGAATTTCTGTTCAAAGGCATGGATGTATGTGATGTCTTGAATTTCCCTCTCTCACCCATCCTACCCTTTAAACGGGGCATATCGAGAGCGATTAGCTTACCACTAATCCTGTCCTAGCCCTATCCTTCTATCTCTACTCTCTTTGGAAAAAGAGAGGTTGAGCAACTGAGTAACAAGCAGTTCTCGTAGAAACACTTCTGTTGAGATAAACTCCATTAGGAGTCCATATGCTTCACATTGGGAGCGGACATGGTAAAAATAAAAATAAAAAAAAATATTGCAATTAGATCAAGATTTTTTTTACGAATATTTACAATTGGTTTGAGAACCAATTAAATACACATACGGGAAACACGCTTTATGTTTTTATGTTATTTAATATCGCCACGAGTTTACCATTCGTAATACGTGAAAAATATCATGTGTTATATTATTGAAAACAACCTCGATCAAACAATAACATTTCAAGCACAATTAATTGAGGCAATCGAGGCTGTACAGTGTATGATTGATTATTATTCGCTTCTCGCTTCAAACCACTTTAGACCTGTTTTGATACATGCGGGAACAAAAGCTCTGCAGCTAGTTTCAGTGGCTTCCTCAAAGCACTGCGAGTGAAACATGGGCTGATTCTACTAAAAGGTGTTTTACATAGTGAGCTCGCAACGTAATATATCATTAAATTGTATAATATCAAACTGGTATTCTCGGCAACAAAAAATATTATTTACTCTAGTGCAGGCACGGGCAAACTGAGGCCCGCGAGCAATATCATAGTTTTGAAAAAGATTCATGTTTTTATTTTTTAACGATTATTTAAAAAAAGATTGAAAATACATATAACAATCGTTATTTTTTTTATATGTGAACAAAAATTTTCAATCATGAACTTCAATAAAAATTCTTTACGATCAAACATCACTGATGAACATTTACATCAAGTTTTAAGAATCTCAACTACAAAATTAACACCTGAATTAAAAAAATTGTTAATAGACGTAAAACAGTTATATTCCTCATTAGATTGTTTTTTTTCATGATAAATAGTGTACATATAAAAATGGTATTTTACTTGATTTACGGAAATTGTGATTGTTTATGTGTTAACTTTTCTAATGGATTGAATGTCAATAAAATCAAAACAATCCAGATCGCCATCAATAGCTTTCAATTAAGTGATAATACATACACGTAATTCTTATATGTAGTCTACGCGATAAAGCAAAGCAAAGCACTTGAATTTCTGAAGATGCTGCAAAGAGAAAAAAAACCTATGGCAATGTACAAAATTTGAACTAATCTAATTAAAAATATGTATTGTTCTTCCGTAAGAATTCTGACAATCTTAACACTGAGAAAGAGATTACGATCAGTTCCTTATTAAGCCTGTCAATTAAACAGAATAGGCACAATTGAATTAAATATTAATATTGAAAGTCACAACCTTAAATCAATTCACTAGTAAAATTACTCCATATTGTCACCAATGGCTTAGTGATGATAAATTTAATTCATATATATTATATACGATACAATTATTTACCAAGCGTCGGTTAAGATTCATTCGTACATATTAATGCCCCTACATACCAAACGGTGAAGCCCTGGTCGTTAGTGACAAAACGCGCAAGATCGTAAAAGAATACAATTCAAATTTAAAACGACTAATCATTTCTCTTTCATAAATCAATTAACTTTTCTGACGGTCTCTGGAAGTTAAATATATCTGTATGAGATAGAATCGTTAGATTTTAAGTAAAGAAAATTTCGATTTATCCTGGAGAAGAATTTGTATAACGGCACGCACCCCACTGAGTGGATATCACATAACGACGACCAGACAACGGCGCTAACGGATGAGCGCCGCTAACGCCGCCCGTTATAACGGCGTTATCGGATAATTCCAGCCGCACCGTGTCCACCGCGCCATCTATTTTTCACTCTGTAAAATGCCAACAAGGAATATAAAACTTGCGTGATTTAATACGCGCTAACTATTGCAGTACTGAAGCTACGAGTTACAAGAAACTACACGGTCTACATTATTTAAGCCACCGAAAGTTTCATTAATATTTTAATAAATGAAAAAATTAAGACTCAGGCAATTTCCATAATCCCAAAATGTTGGCAAATCAATTAAAACGTTTTTTTTAACATAATAATAAAATAATGTTTAATATTTTTCATATTATTATCTTGCTATTTTAATGTTATTTAAATTATTTCGTGAAATCCGTTTAATAACTGCCGTGTTTGATATACAGGACTATGCAAACTGCCGCTTTTGTATCAAACTCTGTTTAATGATTACTGAATAAATTATAATTAATAATTAAGAAAGTTGTGTTAGAATTTAAAAAAATGTTATTGAAGTTCATAAAACTCTGCTGATATGTATTTTGAAACGTCTTATAATACTATTCCCAAAATAAATATATAAAATGCCATTAGCGTACCTTCTCAAACGCTGAATGAGTGATCGATCGATCGATCGAAATCGATCAAAAAAAAAAAATGATACAATGAGTGAAAAACTACATATTTATATTACATATCTTGGAAATTACAATATAATATATTTGTATGCATAGGAGACATATTATTGTGATGTATGACCAGTGGTGTAGAAAGAGGTCTTGCCGCCCGAGGCGGTCCTTGAATTTGCCGTCCCAAAGTTTTTCTCTAATTTTGTTTTCAAATCACTTCTATTTTTTATCTATGAACTAAGGTGACTTATTATTTTTTTTATTTATAAATATAATTTCTCGACAAATATTGTCTATACATTTTTAAAAAATGCCGCCCCATAAATGCGGTCCACCCCTGCCGCGCCCCCCTTGAAACGCCACTGTGTATAGCAAAAAATGACTGTACTGATAATAACATTTATAATAACTTATATTTACTTTGTAAAAGCAAAGATCTGATTACCTTTCTTTGTAGATAACAAAGTTAAATTTACATATTTTATAATACACTAGACATAAAGTAAATAAATGTTTGATAATTTGAATAAAAAAGTCATTTAGGTAATTTAAGTAAATTCGACTGTAATAATATAAATCTTCGTAAAAAATCTTGCAAAGCACCTCATAAAAATTTACATTTGTTTTGAATTCTCTTTGATGTTTATTTAACAAAAATACAAACTAATTATTCGTAGGCACCCTGTTGCTATTGACGCATTTCACAAAATTATTAATGCCTGACGGGATGAAAGCTCACATTCGTAATTGCCACTGTAGCGCTATTGCTACATTTGCTGTATTTCTATTATATATTGCTGTATTGTCACTTTTAAATTGCTACTACGGCACTAGAGAAACGCGAGTATCATTTTTAATTATAAATTTCTCTCGTTATCAACTTCTCGTATACTGTTATAGCGATTTTTGTTTGTTGTACTTATGAAAATAAAGCTTTTTGACCAATCATTTTTTAAATCATATTCACCCTAAGTGTAACTAAGGCACAATGTAAAATATACAGACTTAAAATAAATTATCTGATAACAACTTATTAAGGAAAATATTAATGAATTAAATGATTGAATTAGCATTTACTTGACAAAAGTCAAGTATTTTCCCCCATATCTGCTCCACATGGTTCCTCCAAGATAATCCCCCGCCAATCTTTCTCCTTCTCCCATGTCATCTCAGCTAACCGTAGCTCCGCAAAGTACATTCTATGGACGGTTATCAGTAGCCTCCCACGACGACGGAATCCATTCGGTTGGTAGAAGAGAACGGCAGGATTCAGGCTTTCTTGATGCGTCTGCAGCACATGTCCAAGCTAGGTCCGTCGTCGCTACTTCACTAATAATAATTAAAATTCAAGTATAATAAGGTCAAATCAAAAAGCAATGTATTTTTGTTTTACGATTTTTACCTTTGTGTACATATAGGCTTTAAATCCTCGCCAGTACTAAGTTTAAACTTGAAATAGCTTAGATATGTAATATACTGTTATAATTTAAGATTTCGACTGAAGGTGCTTGGTGGAATTTCAATATTAAATTTGAATCGTTCAAACTATGTAAATTCTCACAGATTTTGTCACTAACGACCCGGGTTTCGCCTTTCGGCATCTTCAGGCATTCAAGTGCACGGATGAAGCTGAACTGACGCTTAGAAAATTAAAGTTTCGTGCTTATATAAGATATAAATGCATCACTGAGTCCAAAGCCATTGCCGGCGAAAAGGATGAGCTCATGGGAATGCCAACAGATTTGAGTAGTAAGTAGTTTCAAGAATTATATTATTTGTCTGTCGGCAAAGGTTTTATGATTATATAGGGTATAGAAGTGGAGATGTGGAAAAGTTCAATATTTCATTTAAAATCGGAAGACTTTGCAGCTGTGCTTTGTTGATTTCTAAAATTTCTTGGAAAAAGAGCTTATGACAGTCCGTATTTGGGTGTAACATTTTTATCCCTTGTTCCTGATTGAACACGTGTCCTTCCGAAATTAAGTGATTAGCAAAAGTAGACGTGTCTTTTTTCACCCAAATACGGACAGTTATGTGTTTATCTTTGGGTGTGGAAAGAGTACAATTTATATTATATGATACACATTATATTGTAAATGAGTTACTAGAATGAGCGGTAGAAAATGAATCTGATAATATAGGTATTGAATGTAATCAAAATAAATATTTAATATATAGTATATAACATCTTTAATGTCAATATTTTTAGAAACTTTAAATTACTTGTTAAAACACCCGTTTATGAATACCGAACATGGAAAAGAAAAAGGACACAACCAACGCATAACACATTTTATAGGATACAAAAAAAAAACCGTCATTCGACTATTTTGGGCCAAAGGCAAATTTTGAAATATACGCAACCCTGAAGTGCATGGAAACTGATAAAATGGTATTTAATTGACTTTATCTGATATTGATTTAACATTTTTTTTCTTGATCGCAATTTACACATGTTATGTGAATTTTTAAAATATCAAAAAATTGATTTTGATTTACTTGGTCAATATTGCGATTAAAATTCGTCGTATTTTTGCTTGCTTTAAAATTTATTCGTAATACCTGTATTGGTATTTGCAATACCAGTATTTACTGTCGATATTGCAATTTCTTGTTACAACAGTCTGAAATTTTGACTTATATTTGCAGGAGAAAGGTTTATCCAATATTCGTTAGGCATTATTCTTTTATATGAATTTGTGAACTGTAAGGAATATAAAAATGCATTTTCTCCATTTTTCCATAATTCCAATACTGTACAAAAAAAATTTACGTGCTCATTTAATTTTTAAATTCAATTTATGGTACGATTTTTGTTTGTAATTATCGACGATAATTATCACTGATAAGCGAATAATTAAATTTAAACTGGTTCAATTAATCACTTTTAGGGTGTTCACTGTCAATACTTGGTGGAAAGGCATTATATTAATAAAAACAATAATCCTTTGTACTTCATTCCACTTTATTTAATATGTCAGGACCTGTGTCGCTCATTGCGAGCATTGTCAACTGATAAGAAATATAATTTAACAATGCAATTTATACAAAATTGAAAAGTTATACACAACAGTTGGCATTGAAAAGAAATTGCCAATTACATTAAAGTGATTCTAAAATAACACAAAATTAAAATGTTCAACACATATAACATATAAGTAAAAATTCATCCCAGATCAATCATTCACTTTTTTATGTTAGATGTGTTGAACATTTTAATTTTGTGTTATTTTAGAATCACTTTAATGTAATTGGCAATTTCTTTTCAATGCCAACTGTTGTGTATAACTTTTCAATTTTTTATAAATAGCATTGTTAAATTATATTTCTTATCAGTTGAAAATGCTCGCAATGAGCGAAACCGGTCCTGACATATTAAATAAAGTGGAATGAAGTACAAAGAATTATTGTTTTTATTAATGGTTCAATTAAATTTTATAATCGATTAAATGGTTATAATTTAATTATGAATGTGACTTGTAATATTAATTTAATAATCGTACAAACAGAAACCAATTAATTACTTATTTCGTTTGTTATGTGCTGGCTTGGAAAAACTGCAATGATGAATATTCAATATTTGCTCAAACATACAATATTCGTTTTCATATCAGTAATTTACACTCTCTCTCGATTTCGTTTAATAATTATTTAACCATTCGTGCAATCCACTGAGTATTATATTATATTATACATAACATCAGTTCTGGCAGAAAATCGTGTTTGAGTTATTAATTCTTAAAATATATTCTTTTTAAGCAAGCTTTATCATTTGGCAAAACACATAAATACACTGATATTAAAATTTTCTTTAAACATATGCAAAAATAATACATTTCATTATATATGAAACATTATAATGACATGTGTGAATAATAAATTTTACTTGATTCGATTCTTAGCATATGCTAAATTTATAAATAAGAGGAATGGAAGACTTTTGAATTTTACAACTTATTTGCACGTATTCGATTTTTCTTTACCATATCCGTTTCCGATATGAATTATAAAGACTAGTGGACTACTAATGGAAGTAATCTCAACATAAGCTTAACGACGAAAACGTCTAGTTTATCAGTTTTTTATCCATTTATTTTTATAATACAGTAAGCATACAAGCAGTGGCGGATTAACCACTTGGGAGGCCCCAGGTGGAATATAATTTGCAGCTCCTGTTTTACGGATCAAATAAAAATGTCGGAAAGTTCCAAGAAGAATAGTAGAAATATATACAAATCTGAACAAAAAGAATATAGGTATATTATATAACTATTTTTGAGGTTCCTAAAACTCGGAGGCCCCAAGCGGGTGTCTTACTTGCTTATAGGGTAACCTGCCACTGCGTATACGGATATGGTAAGGACAGGATTAGAGGTTGAATAATTGATCTTAATACTCTCCGTCATTTTAAATTATAAAGATGGGAATGAATTTAAGACATTACAAACAATCATGTCCTAGAACAGAAATCTATAAATCAGTAGAAAAAATAGATTTAAAAAGATTTACTCGGATTTGAAGCCGCGAGCTCCGCAAATTAAGCCAACGACGTTGACCACTCTACCATGAACTCTAAACACAATAGAATGACCACTAAAAACTATTGTTTTTGTACGAATCTTAAATAAAAAAGAAAAAAACAAATTAATTATCCACTTTTTGACATGAAACCTAGAATTTTTTCTTTACATTGTTAATAAATACTTTCAATTAAAAATAAATATTTATGATAGTTTTGATCGCGTTCGATTATAAATGACTCCATAAGCGTCCGATAGACCGTGGGAAACATTTTGGCTATCATGTGAGGGTATTACTTACAAACCTGGCTCATTCCAAAATTGTTGAAACATGAATGTAATTTAGTAGACAAAAATAAATTTTGAAAGTATTTTTAGAAATCATTCTCAAACATCTGAAATGTCTTGAAATTCATGTTTCACTTTTTAACCATTTTCGGATGAGCCGTGTTTGCAAGTAATACCCTCATATATAATGTGAATGATTTTTATAAAATTAAATTTTCAAAAACATTTCGTTATATATTTATTTGTAAAATACGTAGTGCCAAAATAGATTTCCTAAGTATTGAAGTCCCAGAAGAACTATATCCTCTCAATGTAAATATAACTTTAGACGTTTATTGTACGTTCTTCGAGTGACTTGGTACTCACGCCATCGCATGCGGATGAACAGTTTTCGGTAGACGGCGTCAAGTATCCTCAGAGACTACTAATTTCCCGTTTGTGGGTTCACTCCTTCAGTACTTGAAATCGGCAAACAGGCTCTGTGATGAAATTGGCTACCGACGCGTACATACATTTACAATTGACCCAGAAACAATTAAACGCCATTAAAAGCATTTGCCCACTGTGGTTATTAGATTCAAGAAAAATATTATATTGTATTGATCGAATTATTACGATTTTATTCTGTTCTTATTGTCGTATCCAAAGTGTTTTCATATTAAATATTTTTTATTTTTTTTGTTTCTCAATTTTTTACTGAGCAAACATACAGTTGAATAGGAATAAAGAAACATTATTCTTAAACAACGACACCTTTTCACTGATAATCGCTTCAAATAGGAGAATAGTTTGGAGTAACTCAAGATATATCGTTTAACTAGGAGAGGTTGTATGTCGGTCACTTAGCCTTTCTCGACACGAAAGCTACAGAACGAACAACGAATCTTTGAGTTTTCGTTTCGTAATATGAGTTTGTGCTCTTCTAACCAGATTGGATGGAAGCTCAAAAAGCCACTAGACTACAGAGCTGGAAAATTATTCGTTTCTTAAAAGCGTCCATGACAAGGATGACTAAATCGTTGACCACGGTCTACCAGTCATCTGCAGATTTGTTAATAGTCTAACGCAGTGACTCTCATGTGCGGCCGCTAGAGGATTTTTCCCAGGTCACTTCATAGTAAATATTGATATTTAAAATAGTGTCTGTTATTGAATATACATATACACTCATAAGTTGATCCACTTTTTTATTAAATGCAACTGCCATTTTTATCAGATCTCAAAGTTTTTTTTCGGGCCACGAGACATTTTCATAGGATCGATGATGGTTATAATGCGGCCACAGTACAATTTTACATGATAACCACTGGTCTAGCGTGACCAACGATGAATGATTCATATTCGAAAGGTGCTAGGCAAGTAGTTTATACATTGGTGTTATACCAACCGTCAAAATCTTATACAAAAATAATTTTGTGACGGTGTTACGTATTTCAGACCGTCCAAAATAAGTATCTAAAAATAGTTCAGGCATGCTCAACCTAATTCTTTCAGCGGGCCCCATAAAAAATGATGGGTTCCCACCAAAAGAGAAAATGAATTTTCAAGTACTCATATACAAAAAATGTCTTTAGTGTGAAGTATTTATGTATAATGTATTAATTATAATATAGTCCAAAAGATGATGCAATTTTTGTCTTTGTGAATTCGGAAGCTAATATTATAAAATTTACCAGAATATCCCTGCAGTAGCATAAACATTGACTTGAAATTAACAGTATTTAAAGACAAAATAATTTATAATTTCTAGATTAAAAAGTGGACAGGGAATCTATTTCTTTACTTAGATGTAATTCTTACGCTCGGAATGTATTGTGTACTATAAAAAGACAGTCAATTTATTAATGTGATTGTCTAAAATTTATTTATTACCTTTGATAGAATATTATTTCAACGAAACAATTTAGCGTGGCAAGCACAATTATAAAATCAAATTTTACAGCGTTGTTAAGTTTTCAGTAAGAGTAATAAATAACATGTACCAATTTTAGCCATTCACAATAATCTCACGTAATTTTTGGTTTTAAATATTTAAGTAGTGGATTGGATACATATGTGTTTTGTTTTATAATATTACTAAGTATTGTCGCCTACGAGGTCAAGTGCTCAACGTCGTTGGGTTCGATTACGGGTTTGAATCCCAGTACTGACAGTTTTATAAATTGATTTTTCAATCGAATTACGAATTTATGTTCGAAGGCATGGATGTATGTATGTGACGTCTTGAATTAGAACACTTTACGTATTCTTCTAAGATTCTTTATTTTTGGCTGGATCAAATATTCTTTAGTAATTTTGTAGTAAAATTATCTAAATTTACAATAAAAAAATGCTCAGTAAATGCATCATCTTCATAACGACAAATGGACGAATCAAATGAGTCATGATAATCTAAAATTTTAGTTGGTAACATCAGTAATTATATTTGATGAAAATAATAATTGTATTATTTATCTGTTATAATGACTTTGATGGGTATTATTATTAAATACCATAGTTAAGATTTTATGAATGGATAGAACATCACGTGAAAATACGGTATCAGGACTCAACGCGTACCTATTTTTTCACTTGAAAACACGGCTCCATTACCCAACGCGTTAAGAAGAAAAACCATGTTAAACTGTAAATCTATTTTGTCTCGGAAACATGGACATTAATATTACGCTTGAAAAATATTTTTCAGGGAGATAATATCTTCCTTTTAACCTCTAGAAGAGTATGGACGTCACATGTACGTCCATACTCCTGTGTATGTCTGTAATCATATATGTATATGCCCTTAGTATAAATGACTTATATTCATTGAGAAAAAGTCACAAAATTGTCATGTTAAGAAAGGCAGTAAATTTAAGTAAGGTCTGTATAGATCTATTCACTCCTCTAAAGAATAATGAATCGATGGATTAAATAGAAAACGTTAAGATATACGAGGTGAATGACAACAACGGTGCAGTTTCATCATAATTTGTTCACTGTCTTTTCTTGGTGGAAAAAAAAAATCATTTCATCAAAAAAAAAACATCTTTTTACAATAATTTCATTTATTGAAATCAAGTCTTGTTTCACTCAATCGAAAGATTATCTACTAATCAGTTGATAATACTCACGATGAGACAAACCAATCCTGGTCTTTAATAAATAAAGTGGAATTAGTACAACTTACTCTAATGCTATAATATAACACTACATATATTGGTAGACTCAAATGTACTGTATTTCTAAATAATAACCAGCTATCTGATATGGTATTGTGAAAAGACATTTAAGCCCGTTGTAAGTTTTTTTAAGAATATGATAAATTGTTTTTTTTTTACCATTTCCGCTCCCAACGTAGAGCATATGGACTCCTAATGGAGTTTATATCAACAAAAGTGTTTTTCTACGAGAACTGCTTGTTACTCAGTTGCTCAACTTCTCTTTTTCCAAAGAAAGTAGGAATAGAAGGATAGGGCTAGCACAGGACTAGTGGTTAGCTAGCCACTCTCCATACGCCCCGCCCCGTTTGTAGAATAGGATGGGAGGGGGGAATTCGAGACATCAAATACATTCATGCCTTCGAACAGAAATTCATAAATCGATTGAAAAATCAATTTATAAAACTGTCCATACTGGGGTTCCAACCCGTAACCTCTGTAACGGTGGCATATTAGTAAATAGTATAAATTTTAAAAAAAATATTGTACATAATTTCACTAATATAACTAAAAACAGTTTAATTTTGTCGTCTTTACTCTTATTTATGAATTATTAATTATTATAATTGGCAAAATTGTTTTGGTCACCCTACATGATGCGGGTGACCAAAATGTGAACGTGCCACTGAGCGCTAGACTAATTGAATTGTTTTAGAAATCAAAACAGCTGTGCTACGATTTATTATATCTCATTAGCACTAATTATAAGCAGAAACTCTGTTTATTTAGCTTATCCACTTCACAAATATTTAGATAAACGTGCGTTTTTATAATACATACGTTGATATGTATTTAAAATTGTTTCATCTCAGTAGCTAGTTTCTAAATTACTAGAAACTAAATTTCCGTTTTTCTTATTGTATTTCTGTAAAGCTTGTTTATTCCATAGGTATTTCTGTAGAGAATAAGACAGTCATCAAATTATAATATATAATTAACGAGTTAAATTTTTTAAAACGCAATCCTTTATTGAAACTTACGACAAATAAATCATATAAGCTTACTGTTTTCTAAAACAAAGTGCATTGAAATTGTTATATTATATACATACATTATATATATTTAATTTAAACGAAATGTCATTGACCACATGTAATATACGTCGTAAACGTAGTAAACTGTTCATCATTATGTCTTCTAGATTAGTGACCATAGGAGAAAAATAATCCCTTAAAAATTAAATGCGCAAACTATTTCTTCTAGCGGTACGCATAAAAAAATATGATGGGTTTAGGTCACAAGATTTTCTTTAAAAGTACACTCAATCCTCTTTTAAATGGGAGATACGTTCCATAAAAAACAATAACCGGGTAAAAATATATGGTGAATATAGATAAATAATCTATAAGCTGAGTTATTAATAAATAAATGTTGAACCAAAAGTTCATAGGTATTCATAATTCTTAATGGCCCCAAAAGGCCACTAATGCTCAGCCAAGAGGCTCAATGCATGCGCACAGAGACGGTAGCATGATTTTATTTCGGAATAAAAATTAGAAAAAACAGAGAATTTAGGATAAAACATGTTACAAACTGCTCCATACAAAAACACAATAATAAATAACGTGGAAATATGTAAGAAAACATAATAAATTGTATAGGTTGCGATGAAACTTTTACACTTTAAACAAACTTTACTAATAAAACATTTTTTTACTGGTATGTATTCCTTAGTGGATGGCATTATAAAATAAAAGAAAACTTTTGTTTTAATGTGTTCACTGTCAATTCTTGGTGAAAAGATGATATGTTTATTAAAGCAATAAAGCACACTTTTTGTCCCTATTGATTTTAGCATTTTTTAAACAAAGCACTTTATTTGTTAATTAATTAGACGTACCAAACTAAATGACTTTTTACTCAGCTTAACAACACATGTTTGACTGACTAAAACAAATAGAGAGAGGAAGATATCACGAAAAAAAGTATCACTATACAAACAATAAATTAAAATAATCATTATAAACATATTTTGTAATTTGTATTATGAAGATATTACACACCTTCTTATCAGCCGGTGTTTCTATCATTTGGTAATGAAATCGTCAATGATTTTTTTAAGCCACCCACCATATAAGATGTATAATATTATATAATAAATATTTTTACATGATTTTTTTTTTAAGAAATAGCTATACGAAATACAACACAATTGATTCAAAGATTAAGCAACGTTATATTATAAAGCAATTAAAAGGAATTTATATCGTTAAAGTTGATTTTATGTATAAATGTAAGCATTTATAAATAAAACATAGATGAAAGTGATACCAAAGATAAGTATATAAACATGTTTAAATTATATTTTAGCTTCTTAAATAAGTTGTAATACTGATTATTGAAAACTAAGACTGAGTCAACTCCATGGCGGGACACGTGATTCTATAGGACGGTTTGTTGCGGGTTAACATGCAAGAGTCGTATGTTACTAATTTATTAAGATTTGTGTCTCAATTTTACAACTAAGTACCACTGATTTGGTAACGGTTGATAAATTAAATTTAAACTACAACTGTTGTTGAGAATAAAAAAAGTCAATTACATTTTATAGGACATGTACAATCATATTCAATAGCTGTCCTGAAAAGATTGAAAATCAAGTTATGTATTAGTTGTACTTAGGTTACACAATATTTTTTTTTATTCAACTCAATGCCTGCCACAGACGCGATATCTCGTCAAATTTTTCGTGCTTAGCACGCCAGGGACGAGTTATCTCGTCAATAGCTAATTAAATTAATTATTTTTTGTCGCCCTCTGTGGTCTAGTTGGTTAGGTTAGGTTAGGTTAGGTACAAGGGTAAGGACACTGACAAATTAAGATTTTTAAATTTAAATTTAAAACCTCAGACATGGGTGTTTATGATGTCAATTTACCTCGAGTTGATGTTTGGCGACTTACAATAAATTTTAATCAAGTTTTTCTCGTATTATCTTTCAACTTCAAAATATTTGGCACATTGGCATCAGCTGTAATGCCAAATACTTTTTTTTATATGATTAAAAATCTTTAAATAAATAATTGCAAATAATAGCTGGCGTGCTAGGTAAAGACGTACTTTTTTATACGGCAGCCAAAAGGCTAAAAGCCAGCAATGCCATCTCCTCGCGAAAATGTTTAAAATATGATTTTACGAAATAAATTTCATTTTGCTCTACGCTGCTCTTTGTTTTGTTCAGCATTCATACATTCATAGCGGTTTCAATAGTCATACAATATTCTTTTCCCCGCTATATATTCTGTTGTGTAGGACAGGTACTCAATTCAACGCGAATGTGTGTACTATGTAGGTACTTAAATTGTGTTTTGTTATATCACCACATGTATAGTCCGATGGCAAAATGAGGAAGCCAATAAAATTGTACATGTCGCTTCTTGTTCCGCAGGAACTGAAAATAAACGAAAAAGTTTCACAACGTAACAAGCACATAATTTGTACACAAATTGTAAAATATTTTTCAATATTGACATCGTCAAAATATGATATTAAGTATTGCGATACCAGGGCTAGTATGTTTTTATTTCGCCTTTAATGACAAATAAATCAACTAACAGGGTATTAGAATTTTAATTTGTATTGTATACCGTATATTTTAAAATATAATGACGCTACGGACAATGGTAGTTTTTATTTCTTGAGTAATTCAAAAATTAATTTTAAGACATTCTCCTTGAAGTCTTTTTTTGTAAAAAAAACATTTGAATGTTCTAGAAAATGTTAGCATTAATAAACTCAAAATGAAACCAACATCTGAATGTAATATTTTAAAATCCATGCCTGCTTTTTCTGTGAAACATATGTCCCCCTAATAGAGTTATCTCAACAAAAGTGTTTTCTACAAGAATTGTTTATTACTCAGTTGCATATTTTTTCTTTTTCGAAGACAGTACTATGGATAGGCATGACAAGACTTGCGGTTAACAAATCGCTTTTTCTTAATTTTCATTGTCTCACACTTGTCGAAGGATGCTTCTTAAAGAGTCAAAACACATCTCAAAATTTGTAGCATCACATGTGGATTAACAAAGTCGCCAGATTCAAATAATTCATTTCAAATTGTATTTCAATTAGAATTAAATTCAGAATTACAAATGATAAACGTATATACATAGTAACCATGAAGCTTGGTCTTGTTGGTTTACCTAAAAAAACTCAGTTTTTCAACTTGGTGACCCGGTTTAAGTTTTCCTTTTATTATTTAACATAAAATATGTTTTGTATTAGTCAGTATATATCAATGCATGCGTTGAAAATAGTACATATATCCAGGTTAATGTTAAAAAATAAATGGTGTGCATTTTGACTCTGATATACTTCTCGAGTGTGGAGTCAGGTATACTTAGTCCACCGCAAAATAGGAATACCGAATAGAATTTTAATCTTTTACTAACAGTGTATACAATAAATCATTTTTAACAACTTTTTTCTCTTTTCAAAAACCTACACGATGCGAACGCAAAATGTAATATATAATACTACCATATGATGTAAACCGGAAAGCTACACTCACAAAAAACACGCCCGCTACACAAAATTCTACGTTCATGCAAATACGATACTCATTTTCAATAGTATAAATGTTTTATCGAATGCAAAACTCTGTCAACATTAAAGACGTGAATAAAAATAAATAAGAAAGTGTGTGGAATGTATCCAACTTTTTATTTTAAGGTTTTATAACTTGAATTTTAAATCTTAAACACATATTATACAATAATATAACGGTAAAAAAGATTTCCTGATACAATAAAAAATGTTGAAAGGATAAATGATGGTAATGTTTTCTTGATTCAGCCGTTATATAATAGAATTTTCGAATCTTAAAAAGAAGCAGGGTTGATTTTTTTCGTATTTTTATTCTAAAGTAAACATGGATAACCAAGAGACACTAGAAACAAAATAATAACAACATGCCGAGATGCTGAAACATTTTTCTTTATAAAAATATAAAATACTAAATTTACTTATTTTGTTATTATTATTTTAGGTCAAACATGTAAATCACAGTGAATCATTTTGAAGTTTATCTTAACAGAAATATTACTACGAGAAATTGCTGTTACTTAATTGCTCAACAACTATTTTAAGGATTTAAGGGTAAAACTAGGTAAAATGATAAACTAATCGCACTTAATACGCCCCATTTTTAGAGTGGTGATTGATGGGAGGTAATATAATTATCAAAAACATTCACGCCTTCAAAAAGAAGTTCTTAAATCGGATACAAAGTAAGTATGTTAAATCATTACGGAAAAGAACATGCTTGTTTTAATAATATCAAAATAGTTTTAATTAAAAATGTTGTCAATAATTAACTAGGTGTAATAATTGATGAACGAAAAATAGACCGACAAAAAGAGGTGCACGGACAAAACTTAGTAATACATAATTTAATCCTAATTTTAATCCTGAAATTCTCATGACTATTAATTTACATTTTATCACAATTTATTCTTACGTGGGCGAAACTATGAGCAAAAACTTTTATTTCTAAAAACTTATACCTCGCTTAGCAGGTATGAGTCACCAGTTCCAAGGGCTGTTCGATTGATCAACACATTTCCTAGAGAAGTAGACATTTTTATTGATAGTATTTGTGAACTGTTTGTTAAATTTTACTATTTTATTTCTTGATTTTGGATGTTGATTTTGATGTATTATATAGTTTTATTTTAAATTTTTCTTATTATATTTTTCAAGTACATGGCGTATTGGCATCAGCTGTTATGTCATATACTGTAATTTTAATTTTTAACAATAAATAAATAAATAATATAAATATATGTACGCTGAAAAACTTTGAAAAGTAACTGTCCATGTACGGTCTTTTTTATACCGCTTTTTTTCCTAGAATCGTAAAACTTGTAAACAACATTTAGCTCTCGATCAAATAATTTTTAACCACTGATATTGTGTATCACATTTAGTTGTTTTCACTAATTACTTCCGAGACCTTTCTGGCAATTTAATGAAACAAGCACAGTGCAAATGTGTTGCTGGTTCCGCACTATACCAAAGGCGAGAAACCAAAGATGAAAGGGTCCGGTCGAGACACCCATGGGATTGTAGACGGGGAAAGATTATATTACGAATGTAGGTCACGGGATATAAATGTCAAGCCATTATGATCTTGAGGGTACAATAAAATTGTCAATAAGGAAAACTTTTATTTTCAACACGTTTCAATGTTCATTATTTTATTACTATTTCCAACCCTTTTCTCTCTTAACATAAAACATCATATGGAATCACATATAATAGAGACGTCAGATAATTTTTCGTAATTTTCTCAATATTTTTGGAGTGGTTCGAAAAATTAGTTGATAAATATCATATGTACATAACCATTTTTTTGAATTTTGATGGTAATCAATTCTTTGTAAGCAGGCGAATATTTTGAGTTGAACTCTAAACAATATTTTGAATTGATATATGATCGATGATATACTTGAATTTTAAAGCTCTCCCTAGATATTCCCATTTCTTCAACATAGCAATTTACGGATTTCGCTAAATTTACCCATGTCCTCCCAAAATTGTAATGTGGCTATCCTAAAAATAAAAAAATAAATTGTGGCCAACTGTGGCCGCTGAGAAACCTTGGTGTAAATCATACCTGCTTAAATCCGATCAAGCCAATCTATCCATCAATGCAACAACATCCAACTCCGGTCATGCTGCAGTTGCTTGTGTGACAACGTTTCTTAAATGGCAGCTTCCATGTATTGCGATTTTGATGTAAAAAATGGAAGATATTGTAAGAATTGCTCAGCCTTATTTAACACCAAAGAAGCAAAGATAAGCTAATGCTTTCGCTACGACCCGTTATTTAAGCATTGGAAGGATGGGAGTGAACTTTTAGACATCACAAACATCCATGCCTTGAAAAAGATATTGAAAAATCGATTGAAAAACTGATGTTTGAACTCGGTCTCCGATAGATCTGTCACGAAAGTCAACGGTGTTTAAAAATGCGCTACGGACCCGACTATATGTAATACAAATTAATTAACATCTCATAAGAACATTTTATTAAAGTCTAATTTCGTCAACTAAAACGAAAAAATGCAAAACAGTTATTTCTAATTAAATTTATGTCTGCATTAATAAAAATTGCAAACAAGAATAAATAACAAATTCACTGCGGTCTTGTAAATTATTCCAAACCGAGCTTTTGAATCTTTAGTCACCCCATTTAAAAGCATATTACAAATTTAAATGTTTTCAGAGCGGAAAGCCTGACATATTTTGTTCACAAATATTTATCACAGACGCCAGATGTCGCTAAAAGATGTTTTATTTTCAACTCCACTAAAAAGGCTGCAGGGGAAGTGCATTTATAAAGTCAAATGAATGCCGAATTTACAATGCAAATTTCCAAAGGCGCTTTATACGATTGCTTTCCGTTGAAATTCCTTTTTGACAACGATTTTATAGTATTACATAACTATTCGCACCTAAAGATTGAAATACCGGACGAATATAAATTCCGGTACTTATTAGAAATATCAATGCTAGTATTTAAAAAATAGTAAAAATATTATTAAAGCTTATTGGAATCGTTTTTTTTAACGTTACCCAATCTCAATTTGGAGCATATGAATAATAAAGCATGATCGAAGACACGAGAATTTCACAATGGTAAATATACTTTACTTGAGGTCTGTTATTTTTCTATACGAAAATGATATTAAAAATAATTCAGAATTTTGTATTGTGCATTTGTTTTTTACAATAGATCACATACTGCAGTAAAGAAAACTGGCAAACTATGCGAAATACGAAAGGTAAATTTTAATTTGACACAGTTGCCATCTTGTGTCAATTTTGGTTTTGTTAGGTTAATTTTACGACCGGTTTCTTAAGTATCCTTACATAACCTAGTATTAATACTATTCGATTATTTGTTGACTTTTGAATAAAAGAACAAATAATTCAACAATTGTTGAAGTATGGCGGAGATTACATTAAGAATGTGCACACTTCTAATTGAAACCTTTAAAATGTCAATCAACAAAAAAATACAAATGTCGTCCAAGAAAAATGTGTTACAATTTTATTACCACCTCTCGAAGACTTATGCTATAAAAATACGACATATTTTTATGTATTGACGTAATTGATGCAAGATACATTAAAAATTCAACGCCACAATTATTAAAAATGTCATTTTCTGTATGTCGTAGTCTGACACTATCTTCCTGATACCTTACTATCCAAATTCTTGGCATACGAGGAAGTGCTCAAATCGGTGTCAAAATGCGATAAGTTTTCCTTCACATTGTTGGCACGCGTAACTTTCAAAGTAACATAAAGTATAAGATAACACAGGCAATAAAGGAACAACTCTCGCAAATACTTATATGGGGCTGTTATCACATCATTGCCATAAAACTGAAAACAATTTTGAAAGTTTCACGTTGGTTCGGAACAAGTTAAATGTTTTGTGCCTTTCTAAGTGTGAATACATACAATATTCGTGACAATACATTTTTTATATTTTCTGTAATGAGGAAATGGTAAGAATTGACTACTATGTTTTTAATATTGATTAAAGATTTTTACACAAAAAAATGTTTAAATTGTAAAATTTGTGAAGCTGACTTTTTAGAAAACATCGTTAGACAATTTCACAAACTTTAGTATATTAAGCTATCGTTAAAATAATATATTTTGAAGAATTAATGCATTGAAGTTCAATTTTATTATTACTATGTATTATTATTATTTCACTTTTTTTATACCATGTCCTAATGCTTAGCATGTTTTCTCTCAATGGAAGGGAGGCATCCAAACATAAGTTTTTCTACGTTAAATTTGTATAGCTCAGTTACTCAACCTCTCTTTGATAGAAAGGACGTGACTAGGACATGAGTAGTGGTTGGCTATTTTATTAAAGTTGATAAAATTATTTTATACACATAAACGTTTAAGAATAATAGGTACATTTAAGTGCCGTTTATTGTCTGTGAAATCAGGTATATCTTAATTTTAACAATACTCTTATCGCTGATGCATACATATTACTACATTCTTGTGAAAACATAGCAACGTTTTGGACGTATATTATCGGTAACGTTTACGTTATTCAATAGCACAATATTTATACGGAAAACCCAGGAAAATGACGACGAATTGTGTGAGGGAATATTCGAAAGAGATTACATTACAGAAAATTAAATAATAATATGTATGAATATACCATTGAACACATCGCACTACAACGTCGCGAGCTGGACGCATTTTAGCTAGGTCGTGGAGAAAAATTTAAAAAATGATGATTAGAGAAAAAGTTTATTTGAAAGCGTAAAAAGTTATATTTTTCTCATATTTGAAAATATCTGACTTCGAATTAATTTTTTGACCATCATAGATCAAATTTTTACATGATAATATTTAAAACACGTTATTTATGAAGTATCAAAAGTATATAAAAAATATGTTGGTTCAACCATGTTCACTCTTAATATGTACTTCTAGTGAAGTTTAAAAAGAGTAAGGATAAAAGGTCAAAGTTAATACATGAATTTGGGTAGTTTATCGCTTTCTCTACGCTTTTTTTTAGTATCGGAAAAAACCTATAAATCTATTGAAAAATCAGTCCGTATTTGGAGTCCCGTGACCGAAGCTAAAGACGTTGACTACTCGACCACAAACACCCATATATAAATATTTGATTATTTGTAAATTATAAAATCAATGACTATTTTCTAACGTATTTGCTACTGCCGTTTAGTATCTGTTCTGATAGTCCATAATAAAATCTATGAATTGAAATCACAATTAGTATTCAAAAAAGGTTTTTTCCTATTAAAAATTAAATCATAAACTTGACACATTCAAGCAAACCGTGATTTCTTCAACACTCAAATCATCATTTCGAAAGCTCTGTATTTGTGTGACACTTTTAAAATTTTTGCTCCTCAAATATGTATGTTAAGCTTATTAATGAATAAAGGCTAAATTAATAAGCAGCAGATTTTTAACGTCATAAGTTGAAAATACTTGCGTGAGCAAATCTGCCCTTCATATTAAGAAGCTGTCATACTTTTTTAAATTTTCTTATAAAACATTTGGAATAGATTGAAGATCCAACGATTTAAATTTATCATTCAATGATTTGTACCCATAATCGGGTGACGAAATTCCAACGACAGCCTGGATCGTTACAATCAAATTAATCACAGATTAAAGTAAAGTGGCTATCGGACATTTATTGGATAGCTAAGCATTTTAGAAGTTGCCTGTTTATCTTCTAAATAATAATTACTCGAGAAAAGTTTTGATATAGCAGTTAATTATCTTCTTCTGTAAATTTTGCAAAGTTTTAACTGAGTCAGGCGACATGACAAATTCATTTTAAACTCCGATAAAGATAGATGTTCTCGCATAAAATAAACAACGACTCGGAGAAACGTTTCTGACTAAGTGAGAGGTGCTATGAAGAATTGCTGGAGCAAAATGTCTTTTTAAAGTGTTCAAGTTGTAACAATCTCAAGATTTTATTACTAATTGCTGTGTTTTGTTAAGTTTTAATTGAAATTAAGTAAGATAATGATTATATTCAAGGTTATCCAAGACTACACATATTTCATACAAGTAAATAACACGTTTATTGTTACATCAATACTATAACACATTTACGTCAGAAGATGGCTGCTAATACGTTAACAAGGAGATTGCTTACACTCGGAGCGCTGTCTTATACGTTACCTAATCTCCGAGTTTCTTACGAAATCAAACCACATCACCCCTATTATCCGACACAAGCATTTATTCTCGAAGCTCAGTATACGGTTTTTTTGAGTCTCGTCAAGTGCCATGATTCAACACCGTAAAGCAGCACTTTTAGAATGCAAGCGTTGGACAGATGGCATTTGGTTTTAATCGTGTACAACTGTGTGTACCAGACAGTCTTCATAGTTCTGACGAGATAAGCCGAAATAGTTATAGACCATATAAAAAATAATATTTGTAGAACTAAATAACTTAATATTTTTACCTAATTACTATACAGTTCTATTAAGTAAATACTAATTCCGTCAATATAATTTTGACTGTATATTCGTTTATTTATATCAAGATTAATAATATGAATCGATAATTATTACGTAAAACTTGGAGCACGGTATAAAGAATCGGTATTCAATGACATTAAATTTTATTATTAAAATGTAATATCACGCTAGAATGATAACATCATTTTTTGTATTTTATTGTACAAATGATACTCATAATGATATTATCAAGTTGAAACATCGTTATTGATACAGTAATGGTTCATAAAACCACGTATTGTTGTTTAAAATGCTGTTTCAAGATACAAATTTTGTTAGACAAAGAGTCAAAGAAGCTCTATAGTGCAAAGGAAAGCTAGTTTGAGCTTACTCCACAGCTGGAAGGCAAAATACATCTCTCAAAGGCTACCAACAACTGACTTTACCGTATAAAGTCGGGACTCTTTTTGAAATATAACAATGGACGCAAAAAAGCATATTTTTTCAAATAAAGATAAACTATATCAAGGGGATGTTTTGAAACAAATAGCAGTAGATTCCAAAATACCGGAATAGGTATAATAAATATGTTACTAAAAAACGTTTTCATTCTTTGAGGTATGATTTTTGATGCAGAATTTTCGAAATAAGTTACTGATTTTACTCAAACTTTGCAATCACGTTTTCATAAAAAAAAGTTTTCACATAAAATTCAACCGGAATTTAAAATTGATTGAAATGAACACATTCGAGGTACTGACAGCTTTGAACAGGGTCAGAAAACTTTTTTCGTAAATACCTAGATTGTAAATAAAGAAGTATCAACTGGTCAATTATATATTACTAGCGGATAATGTTTGTTTGATTGATTGATTGTTACGTAACGTTAACGGCTATTTTTAAATCACACTGAAGTCTATGTGCTCCATATTGAGACCGGGCATGGTTAATTTCTTAAGAGTGTATGTAGGTATAGAAGGATAAAGATAGGACAGAAATATAAATTATTATTGTTCCTTCATGGACTCTCACTCTTAAAAGACAATTTATTTTTAGCTTACCATTATTTTAAATCATTATCATCCGTGAACTTTAATTACACTTTTTCTGAGACGAAGAAATAAATTCTTTGTTTATCATTATTACAATTAGTATCGTTGGGAATTCCATTTTTCTGGAGACGGCATAAATATAATGTTTTTTTTATTATTATGTTATCGTATGTTTTTATTAGTCGTTAATGTCAACAGTTAATGATAATATTTTAAGAAAAATAAATTGTTTTAAAAAATATATTATTTTTGAACGATATTGCGTTTCATTCTTTGATTAGCATAATTGAACTGCCTAAATGGATGGTATATTTTTATTTTATGGAGCACTATGACAAATTGTATTTGTTGAGTTCATTTCACTTTTACGATACTTTAAGACAAATAAAATATTATAACGCGTCCAACTCAATTTTTTCCTAAAATAACTCATGACTCACTTCAACTCTCATCTGCTCAATTATACTCATTTAATGAATCGCGAACACATAAAGTAATATACTAAAAAGCCATTATTGATTCTGAGCATCGAACTTACCAGCAAAAAAATGGATATGATAATTTGTTACAATTTTTTTTTATTTTCATATTGATATTATATATTATAATATGTTACGGAGCAGTTCTGTTATATCTTACACAGCAGACGCCGTTCCAGATACTGCTAAAACATACTTTCGCCATTTAAAATGTCATCTTCATACCATTTGTACCTCGAAATAGTGTTGGTTGTTCTTTAGTTTCAGGATACTAGATGGCCTCCTTGAATCTTGATGACAAAAACAACTAATTTATATAATTGGGTTTAATTAATTTCTTTTACGCGAAATAACAGATCTGCATTTTAATAAAAATAAACAAAAATTACAATATTCATATTCAATGAACGAATATTAGCATAACATAAAAAATACGAATGAAAAAGCTGACATAGATAATTTTAACTTATAGACACATTAGACGAAAAGTGATCCAAGTAGTATTTTATAAAAAAAAAAAGTTAAGTGCGTTGTTATATTCTTCACGTTTCAAAGTATCGTAATAGTGAAGTAACCTTTGTTAATACACATTGCAATAGTATTATCTCCGTAAAATAAAAATATGCAATCCACCAAAACACCAAGTATAATCGTGATGGTAATTAAAAGTCCAAGAAAAAAGTTTTACCATTTTACTAGTTGGCTCATATATTTAAAAATGGCTCGTATTTAACCGCTATGCATTTTAATATAGTTTCGATCATAATTTTTATCACATTGGTCTGAATTTATATTACATTGGTCAGAATTTATATCAAATCGTTTTAATATATCGGTCAGTGTACAGAGGGCAGAATAAATAATTAATGATCAGAATTTATATAAAATAATCATAATTTAAATGAAATAAAAAAAAGCCTAACCTTTCCAAAATGATTATAAAATCTGACCGTATAATATTTGAATTCTGATCAAAAAGTACTTTTTCAATTGCATGGTTTTAGTTAAGGAAACTGTAATATAAAACTAGGAATTCTTACGTGTATTGTTATTATTTGATAAAAAATTATAAAGTTGTGTTAATTGGTATAGTTTGCTGAACAAAAATGAAGTAAATTTAATTATACATCTCTTTCAATATCAAACCAGAACTTTTTTGAAATCAATATTTTTATTAAATATATAAGATGTACTTATAAAATTTAAGTTTGGAACTCTGAGTTGGAAACACTAGATTTGAGTCAATGAATGTTGAATATTTAGTTGTCAATGCCTTACAAATAAAAATAAAAAATAATAGACCGATATTTTGAGTATATATTTTTACTTACAATTTTTACGCTATATAGCATCACAAATGTTCACTTTTTTTGAGTACATATTCATTTTAAATAATTTTCAATTTCAACATATTCCATCTTTATTTATCAAATCTTATACACAAAGCAAATACTGTGTAAGTCTATTCTCGTTGGCTGTATGTAGTTAAATATTCACTTTTTAAACAAATTTAATAAAGAACAATGAATATTTACTTTAAATATCTTTTTTTTGTCTCAACTAGTGAATAGTATCTATTTTAAAGTAGTTTTATTTTTTTAGGATGCTTCCTGCCTACTTTCTTATTATTTTTGTCATAAACAACATTTTTTTAATATTTTTTGAGATTACTTAGTCTCTGTCAACTTCATGAATTTTTTTAAGTCAATATCACTACTGCGACAGCCAAAACATTTTCAACGTGTTATAAAAAGATGACACTAAATTTAGACTTAGCTGAAGAAACCCTATCTGGTTTTTTTTCATTGGCAAATAACCACGGATTAGACGACATCTCATGCCGGATGACGGCAATTTAAAAGCCATATTTACACTGATCTACATCAAAATAGCAGGGAGAGCGTGTTGAAGATCGGAGTACTATGAACCGGTGAAGCATTCAAATAGCATACATATATATGGTTTCATGACATCTGAATTCTTCATCAATTTTCAGAGAGAGTGCACGACTAAAGTATCTAATCCCGGAGCCTTTTTGGGATAAAATACCAAATTGACTCATTTTTTTAGCTCTTCCAAATCCAAAATTCTACATCTTTTCGGGATTTGCTAAAAAATTCTCTATTCCGAAATCCCGCAACATGGCCATTCCAATTCCGGGATTTCGGGATCACAAAATTGGACGGGATCCCGGGATTGGAGAGCCTATGCACGACCACATGTGGAGATGTTGATCCAACATGGATCAACCGAAATTAATTGAATTGAAATATTATGAAGCACGCAACATATCGACCGTGGAAAGGAAAAATTACCCACAGTTTCGAAATCGAAGACAATCATACAGACGGCCAGACAGATGGACGGACGGACGGACAGACATTATCGACTATTAATATATAGATTTAATGAAGTACAATAAAAAACACGAAAATATTGGAAATATGTGTATTAGTATCATAATATAAAAAAAATCATGAGATTTTCGCACATATATCCAGTGCTGTTTGCCAAACCGATCACAAGGTAAATGTAGTTTTTTATATAAATAAAAATAGTTTATCAAATAAATCCCTTTTATTGTGTTCACTGTCAATACTTGGTGGAAAGGCATTAAATTAAAAAAGCACAGTACTCTTTTGTACTACTTATCAATCAACTGAATTTATCGTTATGAGCAAAACCGGTACTGATCTATTCAAATAAAAGTGAAAGTAAGTATAGAGGAATATTGTGTTTTTAATACCATATTTATATTATTTTAGTGTTAATATATCTAAATAAATTCAATGCAATTTTATTTTCTATTCACTACAAAAAGCCTAGAATAAGCCTTGGCTTTTCTTCTACAAAAACTTATCAAGTAACCTGCAATTGCAATTGCAATTGACTTCAGGACCTTTGGTTATTGGTGGACTGGTTTCACGTTTTGTACGAAGAAGATTTTCGACCCCACCTAAAAAAAATCAATAAACATATATATTATAAACAATATGTATTTTTGAACTTTACTTGTGCATGTGAAATTTAAGAAATTTTATTGATGATCGATCTATGGTAGATGGAAAGCACCTGCCCATGCTAAATCTAATAACACAAATCATCAGGAATCAAGCAGCAAAACTTTTAAAAACTAGCACAATAATACAAGACAGAGTGTGGGCAAAATCTGTTATATATCAAGTATATCAAAATAAAAATAAATTAATAACAACAGCCTAAGGATTAAACTAGAATTATTGATTTCAAAATCATAGTTTTATATAAAAGGGGTTTTGTTAATTGTGTTATGCATTCAAATCTTTCAAGTAAACGAATATGATACTGGTTATGATTATTTGAAAATAAATAGTTTGTTTTATGAAATAAAAAACAAATACCATCCATGTCAGTATCGCTCAAGATTTCCACGGGAACTACTGCTGCATAACAGACTGCAGCCAAAACGAAGAATGCAAAAAAAAATAAGAACTTCATCTTTAAAATTGTTTTAAGTACTGGGACCTCTTAGTTGTTTTATTTATCAAAGATGAATACTCAATGTTATAAATCTTACGTTCAGAATCTTTTTATATACCCGATAGAATTGTTTACTCCATCTCATATTTAAACTATTTACAATGTTATATTTATTGAAATATTTAATAAATACCCATTTCCAGGAACCGATATAAAATAAAAACAAACGTCACTCAAAATTTTTGGGTCGATGTAAGCGGACCATTTCCAGGGCAGGTCCAAGAATGCATACCTCACATGCGGTTCGATTCCGGGAGACTCTTTGATGAGTTATTTTTTTTACGTAAGACGCGCACATCAATTATTATTAAAGGAGAAAAATAAATCTTCAAGTATATCCAGTGATTTCATAGTATTTTATTAAAGTTTTAAATGAAACAAAACAGCCTTGAAGCTTTTCTGTATTTTTTGAATTTATGTGTTTTTTTATTTTTGTATATTTTCTTAAATCTGATTGTTTTCACACCGTGAAATTTTTTATTAATATACATGGTAAATTTTTAAATAAAAGTATTGTTTTACAGTAAAAGTATTCCAGGTAGTTAATGTTCAGTAATTTTAATGAAATTTTGCCGTGCAGTTTTCTGTCTTCTCATAATCAAAAAATCTTCTTTCCATATTTTCATTCATACATTGAGGTTATTTAACAATGTCAGTTTCTGGAATGTATTTTGAGAGATTTTTGTTAAGCTGACAACCCAAAACGATATCTTTTGTCAATGTAAAATATCCTTTAAACAAGATAAAGACTTGCACTTATCAAGACCGTTTACTATTAGACACGAAGTTAAGGAAAGTATAGGCGTCTAATTAAGCGCTCAAACAAATTATAACGGTTAGTAAAAAACAAAAATTACACTAAATTTACGTGGGGATAGTTTTGTATTCTCCCAAAATTTAATGACGTTGGTTTTCACACTTGCGATCAAGTATCCAGATCCGGCACTGGTTATTGCCATACCGTGGGCTAAAAAAACACAATGTGTCAATTTGCATTACATATTTTGTATATTTTTATATATAAATGAATGTCATAAACAAATTACAGATAACAACGGCTTTTATACGAATTTAATTGATCGGTTTTTTTAATGTATGATAGCTAAAAATAAATCTTCGATAATGTCACTTAAGCTTTTTGGTCAGTTAAATTGTTGTTAAAAATCAGTGAACAATCTAATTGAATGGCATTAATCTGGAAGACTTGTGGTTAAACAAGACGACCCGACATGCCACACGTCGTATACTTTAATCAATATACTATTAATGTAAGGGTTACACAAAACACTATGATTGATACGTAAATATTATATAGATAAAAATCATACAATGTAGTATTTTTTTATTATCTTAAAACAGTAAAAAATATCTGTCAGAAATCAACAGTCTTCAAAAAATATTAGTTTTTGCAAAACACTAAGCTGTCATCATCTCGAAACTAAGATTTTCATATTGTCCTACTGTTGCATTGATACAGTGATGTGTTAAGAATTGTAAAACTGTTATTTTATCGAGTTTGTGCTAAATGAAAAAATCGTTGGATTATTATATTTTGAAACACCTGTATTGATATTTGCAATACCAGTGTTGAATGATTTGATCGTTATTACAATCCCTATTGAGTAGTAGTGATCATGTTGCTAAGAAATACGAATCTTGCTGATGGCCATTTGCAATAGGAAATACAAATAAACTCCATCATACGAAGACTTCAATTATCTAAAACTGTCTGACAGTGATCTCCATAACATTTTCAAGTCTTGTCTTTGAGTTTTTCTACTGCTCCGCTGTATAGCCGTCAAATATATCTTTGAATTAAAGTCAATAACGAATATGATTTTTAATTTAATAAAAAATAATTGAATGATATTTTGATTTTTTTTATTTAAGAAAACATGTTATTTTACAATTAATTATCAGTTAAATCGGTAAAGCAATGAGTCATTTTAGTTGGTAATTTTATGTCGTATTTATTTCGAGCAAACGCAAGTAACACCTTTGCAACGTCCACTGCGGAAATTTTTAGATTTACAGAACGCGGTGCATACAGATTTGAAGAATGGGCAAGATCCACCTGTAAGCATTAAAAGTTTTTTTTTCATCACATGAATATTTATAAACTAAAGAATTAAAATGTATTTTTCTCAGCTGGAACATTTTTTGCTCCCGGGAGACACAGAGAGCGCACCGTGTATTTTATAATGTAAGAATAAACTATTAAGAAAAAAAGATCTGTCATTGAAATACTTTTTCGGCTGACGGGTGTTCAGCGAAGTATTTTTTTCAATTTTTTTTTTTGATTAAAAAAACATATTTGGCATTACAGCTAATGCCAATGCGCTAAATATTTTAAGGTTGAAATATCATACGAGAAAAAAATCGATGATAATTTTTGTATTGTAAGTCACTCGAGAATGTGAAAGTGAATTGACATCATAACACCTATGTCTTAGGTCTCAAATTTAAATTGAAAAATCTAGATTTAACATTGACCTTACCGGGAATCGAACCCAAACCCACCTGGTCTAACTACAGCGGGCGACCAACCATTACACTTTTTTCATTAAATTAAGAGCGACTGGTTTTAATGATGAAGAAAAGTTTTGTTTGGTCGTGGTATCAATCGATTAAAATCCTTGCAAACAAACATTTTAATACATTGACTTTTGAACCAATTTGTGAAATTGTGTTAGATTGCTTATTTGCCAGTAATGACTTTATTCTCCACCCGATTTGCACATTTATTGACTAAAAATAACGAGTAAAAAGTTATTAAACGTTCTGTTACCAAGCTTCTTCAAGAGTTTTAATACTCTTCATTGGGCGCAGACATAAGAAACACTCAATAATATGATGCAGGCGAAATTTGAATTTAACTTTAATTTTGTTTTAATATTAAAATTTATTTACCAAGGACAGGCTTCCAACAAACTGCAAGAATCATAAATAGGGCTACTAAGTATATAAGTTTCATTTTGTGAATGTAGTGGACCTAAATTTTAAAACAATATATCAAGCTTTAGTGGTGACAAACTGAATGACAGTCCATTTCAATACGGGTGGTATTTATACATAGATAACCACCAACAGGGCTGCTTAAAGTGGCAATATTTATTTAGAAACATTAAATTTATCAAATACTTCAGAATTTTAAAGGTGTTTTAAATACATCAAATTCTAAGACTTCCCTGGACAAAACGCACGGAAATATACTAAATTTAAACAATTTTAATATCATAATATTTGAATTGAAAAAAAAGTTGTCGTCATATTTCGAGCAGTATGCATTTATAGTCTTGTGCAATTCAGGAACGAAAATGATCATGAATTTCATGTTATAGGAATAATTTATATTTGGTTTTGGTTTTACGTCAACATGTCATTATGACGTGTGTAATTAGATAAAATGTAATGTAGCCTAAGCAGTCAAATAAAAAATAAATTAAATATTGTGTGTGGTAACAATTTGTGACACTGTTTCTATTTACCATTTATCAATAACTAGCCCATGAGAGGTGAAGTGAGATAAGTGGTATTTTAGGAATAATAGAGTTGAATGCGTCATAATATTCTACATTTCTTAAGTATCTTAAAAGTGTAGTGAGCTCAGTAAATACTTACTCTCTGCAACAGTGCTATTTCCATAAAATTAAAATATGCAACCCACCAAAACACCAAATAAAGTCGTGGTTGTTCTTAAAAGTCTAATAGAAAAGATTCCCCAATTTTGATATTTGGCTCACTTTACCTCTTGAGAGCTCATACTGGTAAATGCCAAAAAGACAACGAGATATTTCATCATAATTGGTTGCAAAACTGCCACTGGTTGTGCGTGCCTTTAAGTAACCTTAAAAAGATATAAATCAAGATTGTGCACACTTCTAATTGAAACCTTTAAAATGCCAATCAAGAAAAAAATATCGTGTTTTGTTTATATATCCACTAAATTAAGCTTGGAAATGTATGTAACATTGAATTAAAATTTTCCATGTTACCACGAGATTGAAAACTCCTTTTTTATATATAAAAAATGTATATCGTTCAAAATCTATGATTCAAATATTTACCTAGTGCAAGCAGAATCTTTACTTAAAAAAACATGTTTTTTTACAATATTGATACAAACTTCAATAAACAGTCTGTATTTTTTAAAAATGCAATCAGCCCAACAATTTGCGTTGTATTGAAATAAAAATAAATGTGATTGTAATTAGTATGCATATATTGAAAACAGTATCAACTTATCAAATTTTGAAATATATATATAAATTTATATAATATGCACAATTTTAGGGTGCTCTCTGTCAATTGCTGATGAAAATATATTATTTTAAACAATAAAACACGTTTTGCACTAATCTTATCTATATATAAAAAATAATTTTTGTAGGTATGTTTTTGAATCTTTGGCGTCTGTGGATTCAAAAGCCATAGGTCCGATTGCGATAAAACTTCGACAATAATTTAGCTTGCCCTTCCGGGAAGGTTATATGCGTATTAAAATTAGCAAACAGTGTCGAAAATCTAATATATTCGTAGATTTCAATGTTTTTTACCAATCAAACTCCCGAGTATTCCAAAACAAAAATGGGCGCCGTTCAAATTTGAATTTCGTTTGAACGGCGGCCATTTTGTTTTGATTTGACAACTCAAATTTGATGTTCGAATTTGTTATCGTGTTTGTGAAACATATGGACCTATTTTACTTATTAAGTTCAGTTGACGCGAAACCAGTGCAGAATATTATTGAAAAAATGTGTAATTTAAATAAACAAACCACATTGATGTGTGCTCGAACAAAAATTAAATTATGATGCAATTAAATCATTTTATTTATTATGGTAAAGTTACTTTTCGACAAGGCTTTTTTTACGTGGGTTGGCGATCCAAAATATAATTGTTGTGGGGAATATATGTTCAAATAAATGTACGCAAATATTTTCAGGTATTTTATTCAATTGCAATTTCACATGAAGTTTTTCACTAAATATTTATTCAGTTTATTGTATAATAATAAAAAATAACCATGCAGAGTAAATAAGTTCCAACGGAACCAAATAATTCAAATTCAAAAGCTTATTGTTATGAATAAAATTTAAGAAATGTGATATTTGATAAATTTGAGCAAAGTTGATATCGTTATATATTTAAATGATATACAGAAAATATCTTACAAAATACATTTGATACAAGATACATATCAAAAGAATTTAAACAAAATTCAAGATTTTATTATGTATTTAGTAATGTCTGCATTCACAAACGGTCCCTTTGCAAAATCCGGTCCAATATCCTAATTGCATAGTCGGGCAATAAGAGCGGCAATAATTGGGTGACTCGCATGAAACAGGTCTTATCTGAGAAGAATCTGAAAATTAAACGACAAGAAAGTTAGGCAGGCTATGATAATACTTAGATACAACACAACAAATAATTGACAGGTACAGGCAGAGATGTAGAAATATGCGATCAGTGTATGCTAGTGACAACTGCTTCTCGCAAGTGTCACGTGTGAATAACACACAATGAAATTATTTGGAAATGTATATTTCTTTTACGAAATAAAATTTAAGGGGAACTTTTACTGAGTAATTCAAATAGAATTCCAACTTATCAGTAAATGTAAATAAAACTTCAATTTATACAATACAAAACCAACCACAACACAAAAACACACTGTTTGTTCTTTGTAAATCACTGGTCAAGCAAGTGTCATATGAACAACACATGAATCCACAATAGCACTTTGTCTTTGTGAGTAGTAATTGTATAAACAATATACAGTTTGCAGAAATTTTATAAGTTAATGTGTCATTTTCGTGGCGTAATTAAAACGTGGGTCTAAGCCTGTAGACCAAGTCGGTGTCAAGCAGTAATCTGTGTCGGTTTCACAACAAAGTGTAGCGCAAGACAGACGCATTCATGCGTCGTGCTTATTATTATACGCGGGTCTGCGCCTTTTCATGTAGTACAAAATCTATACTGAACTGAGCTGCGTCTCAATTCAGTTAATTCATTATAATTATTAAGATAACTAAAACAAAAAAAACATATTCCTACACTAATGGAATAGACTACATCCACAATTGCATTCAATTTTACTTCAAGAATCAAGCCTACCACAGTTTTACGTGTTGTCAGTGTGAGAGTAAGTGTCAATGATGGTATGTATGAATTATGAATGATAGTAGGATGTGGATAATGTGACGAAAGCTGGCTGTCTGCCAACAGCTTTGCATCACATTTTAAGGAGTGAAATGTTTATGTTTTAATCTTGTTCCAATGCAGAAAAATTGCAAGTGATACAAAATTACTAAAAATTTGATTATATTTATTACATAAGTAGTATTTCGAGACAAATAAAATTTCGAATTATTTCTTTCTTTTTGTAGAAGGCCAAACCATCAGAGTCACCCCGAAAACGAAAGAATCTTTACTAAAATATTTTATGATAAGTTATTAATAAAAAAACGTATGCACACAATTTGGCAACTATGTCATATACTTGTGAGAATAAGAAGAATTTATAAATATTTAAAAAAAAAAACAATTAATGATAGCGTCGCTTAAGGGCTACGATCCCATAAAAACCGTAACTAGACTGGACGAATGCCCAAATAGCGTTGACCACTCAGCTTCAAGCACAGCAATGAAATAATACGCCAACTAAAAGCTTAAAGTTGGTGTGCTGCCAGCAAAATATTAAAATAAGTAATTCTATATTCTTCTTGATTTTTTTTTTATAAAAAACGATGTCTATCTTTCAAAATTACTTCTCAATAAAGGGCCAAGCAATACCGATCGAAAGTTGTATTCTATTTAGTATGTAAATGTAATTTCTTCCTTCTTTCAAAAAAGGTAAAATTCACGACGAATCACAAATAAAAAAAGTTGGTTGCTTAGCCAACAAAAAAAGAATCACGATAATTTAGAACTTTTTTTTTCAAATTTAAGTTTTCAAATGATTGGCACTTTTAAACTTGATTAGTTGTTGTATTATTCAAAGCTGAATACTGAATGTTTGACATCTAAAATTAAAAATCGTTAGATGTGTTTACTTAATATATGGGAATTTTTGCTTTTCTGACCTTGTTGATAGTAAGCCAGTCATACCAAACAGTCAAAAATAGCTAGGTTATCAATTTAGTGCTATCAAAACCAATGATATATAAACATCATAGTGTCAAATTTGTAGCTAAAGATATGTAGTATATGCTCTTTTTTATTTTTAGAAAAATGGTGAAATGATACGTTATTTTAGATATTGACGGTTATATTCAAAACAAAAAAATACTATGGAAAAAAATGCACGTTAATGACGTTATACATTCGAAAAAATCAAATATGGCAAAGGTTATCAATTAAATTTTATCAAACTCAATTATTATATGTTATGGATGTCCAGTAATTTTGGCATTTTTTTTCAAGAAAGAAGTGTGCAGGCAAAAAAAATATATTATTTACCAAAGAAAAATTATTTTTACTCAACAGCTTTTGTTAGTTAAAATTATATTGCTATTGCGTTACATACAATTTCTAGCTATTTACGAATATCAATTCGTCAACAAGCGTCTTTATGAATCGATTCTTCTGAAAAACTTGTTATTGTTTATGGTTGTCGCCCATGGCAATCCGCTTATTGTCGAGTCTTTTGTGTATCCATACAAATTACAATACGAGAAGTGTTTCATTTTCTTAATTAATAACCCCAGAACATCGACAACTTACATTACAGGTGCCCAACAAACAATGTGTGAATCTGTTTTACTCATTATTTGAGAATTTGAACAGACAGTATCTGAAGCTTGTTTGTTTGGAGAAAATGTGTTACATATCATATTTTATTATAATGTATAACAATGAAGATACTCTGAAAAATGCGGAAATATGAAATTTTTGAAATAATTTTTACATATTCATATCTTAACAGTATGATACAATTAAAAACAAATCATGAGATTTTCATACTTTTGTTAAATAACATTAACTAGGAAAATTTTATGTTTCATGTATCGAAACATCAAAAAATAGTATTCATGATGGTTTTAGAGTTTTCAACATAAATGTAGAAATTGGACCCTTCCAGTTATGTCTTAATATACTTTTTATCAAAGTACTCAAATAAGTAAAATACTATTTTATTTTCTATTTACTACTATTTTTTGCAGGTACAGGTTCCTCTTCTGCAAAATCCTTTAGATTTTCAATGATCTTTGCAAGTACTAAGACACCATGGGCAAGCTGCACGCATTATATCATGAAGAACTTCAAGATTCCCTGCAAATAAAAGGACATAAATATTTTGTTCAAAGATGCCTACTTCAGATGCCTGCTGATTTTTATACCTTTTTATGAAAACAATTGTCTATGTAAACCATGCATTCATTTCAAAATGTCAAATTTTTAGATATTACTAAGAGTCGTATCGTCAATTATTCTAACGCTAGACAAAGGCGTTAACGCTTGGGTATCGATATTGTATAAGTGAAATTGCGATCACAATATTTTCCGGTTCGATGGAAAGAAGCTGATATTATTCTCATTCCAAAACCTGGAAAAGATCATACACTTCCAGTAAATCATCGACCAATAAGTCTGCTCCCCGCAATGAGCAAAGTCTTAGAGCGTGTAATTAAGATTAGGTTACAAGAAGTTGTTACGGTGAAAAAAATCATCCCAGACACTCAGCACGGCTTTCGTGCTAGCCATTCGACAAACCACCAACTCCTCCGAGTTACGGAGTTTATCACAAGTGGATTCATTCTTAAAGAAGTCACGGCTGGCCTCTTTTTAGATATCGCAAAAGCCTTCGACAGAGTATGAACTGAAGGGCTTGTATTCAAAATGTCGAAGGCTGGCATAGGATCACCACTGGTAAAAATTCTCAATTCATTCATGACAGGCAGATGTTTCAACGTTAAAATGGATGGAATTCGATCTTCACCAAGGTCAACTCGGGCGGGAGTTCCGCAAGGCTCTGTTTTGGGACCCATATTATACAATATATACACCTATGTCATTCCTTCCGGCGGAGAAAACGACGCAATTATAGCACAATATGCAGATGATACGGCTATTTTAGCTAAATCTCGAAATCGACAAAGCGCTGTCACGCATGTTCAATCAGCTGCTGACACAATTGCAGACTGGTGCGACAAATGGCGAATCAAAATTAATACCGAAAAGAGCGCGGCAGTAATGTTTTCCAAGGGTTTTATCAGAAAACTTAATTTTGCTTGCATACGCATGCACAACGCAGAGATCAAGTGGTCTAATTCGGTTAAGTATCTTGGACTCACGCTAGATAATCGACTTAAATTTAATGAACACGCTGCGATTAAAAAACGTCAAGCTAACGCTACAAAGGCAAGGTTGTATTTTATGCTTAACGCGAGGAGCAAACTTACTCTCAAAAGCAAGCTGCTCCTCTACACAGCAATCACTCGACCAATCATGGTGTACGCTGCTCCAATATGGACGTATGCTCACCGTAAACATATGAAGACTCTCCAGATTGTCCAAAATAAATCACTGAGACAGATATGTAACGCCCCGTGGTAGTGCGTAACACGCTGCTTCACAGAGACTTGAAAATACCTACCATCCGCGAGATCGTTCGTGAGATATCTCAAAAGTTTCACAGCAATGTAGGAAAACATTTTAACCCAACGATATCTAATCTCCACAACTATGACGAGACACTGTCTGAGAATCGTTTTAGACCGAGAGCAATTCTGCTCGACGACTCTCCATAGATCTTATGTCGTCTAAAATTGGCACTTTTAGAACGAAATTAGCATCACAAAAATGACTCTCTTTGTTTGAATTTCTTTGTGCACTGTATGTGTGTATGTATGTATGCGTATGTGTGTGTACATGTACGGATGCAGTATGGGGAAGCATATAGAATGTGATTTGCAAAATAGTGCATATGGAGTTCCCGTGAACTTCTTATCTCTGTAGCGATCGCGCCCTTCTTTCTACAAACGATGGTAAGGGGATGCAATTTACAATTCTTGAAAACTTTATCGATGAAGGAGACTAGAAGAACCTTGACGTTAGCGCGTCCTAGTACTTGAAGCTCCATAAATTTGATTTCCAAAAAAAAAAAGGACATAAACAAGATAAGTATTTATGTTTTTATAAATCTATTAAAGTTTTCATGCCACTGAAAACATATACAACTTTCGTTCACATTTCAATAATATATTTATTAGACTACACTATATAAATTCTATACGAATGAAATAATGTAACAGCTTGTGTATGACCAGGTCAGCAAAACCAAATATCATTAAAAATTGTTAGGAGAAGCGAGCTCTAAGAATCTAAAAACGAGAGAAATAAATTGAATGTAACTTTTTATAACACAGTCAACTTGAGTCGGGTTTTAGTTAATTCCAAAGATAAGTTAAACTTTTTCAACCAAAACGGTATTTATTTACTCAACTGCGATTCCTGTAACGCCAAATATATTGGTCAACCAGGTAGATTATTTAATATTAGAATCAAAGAACACTTGAGTTCTGCTAAGAAAGGGGATGAACTTTCTTCATTTAGAAACCATCTGTTTCAAAACAGCCACACTTTCGATATTGGTAGAAATTTTTAAGTTCTACATTTAAATAAAAAGTCGGTAAAACTAGACAAACAGGAAATTCTGGAAATAAACAGATTTAAATTCCTACCTAATTCAGATCTGTTGAATGATTTTTGTAAGTTCCCCTTTACTTTATCCTTTGCATTAGCCTATTTTAAGTGCTCTTTTATATTATACATATATATATTTAAAATTTTATTTCTTTTGTAAGAATTGATAAGGTTTTTAAAAATGTCTTTTTTAGAATCTTCATTGCTGTCGATTTTGTTGAAGTACACAGACGTTTTACTTGGAAGCGGGAAAAACACAAAATCATCTTTAAGTTATTTACTTTGGTAATGTAGAGTTTCACTTTGTTTAAAAAATCCCAAATTTTAATTGTGTTTATAATTGCCATCATTCACCACTTATAAGTCTTTGATGATTTTTAAATTTTATGTTATAGGTGATACGCATTTTAATATTGTGTTATTGTAGATTCACTTATAATGTAATTTGTAAATTCTTTGCATTGTTAATAGTTGCTTACACCTTTTATTTCAATTGATAAATAACACTGTTTATATACTTTTCTTATCAGTTGACAATGCTCGCAAACTGGTCCTGACCTATTTAATAAAATGGAATGAAGTACAAAGGAATATTGTGTTTTTATTAAGAAAAATATTAAATTGAAGTTCGTACGTACAAACTGCTTTGATCAAATTTTAGTGTGAAGTATTGAAATTTATGTTTATGTGTAGAAAGTGCATACTAGCAAGTTTTTAGTATAGTATTTCTACATTTGGGAATGTGCAAGACACTTCTTTAACGGCGCAATAATTTTAGGGTGTGGTTAGTATAGTCTCTTTGTTTCCTTTTAGAAATATTAAAACATTTTCAAAATTACAAACATCAATGTTGTCTTTGTAAATATTCATCAAATTTTTTATCTCATTCTTTTTTTCTTTCGTTGTTAGATTCCAATCAAAACACATTCGAAAAGGCTCTATTTCATATGTTTTCGTTATTTTCGGTAGGCCTTAGTCTTATCACATATGACATAACAGAACATGAATTTACTTTGAATTCTTCTCTAGGTGTTACTATTAGTGTATATGAAAACTATTCTATGGAGAGAGAACTTTATACAAAAACGTATTTTTTTCGAACTATAGTTTAAAGACATTTCAAGATCTCGGGGCCCCTTAGTAGTTCGGAGCCCCTCAAGGCCGCTTAAAATGCTTAACGCTAGACTCGCCCCTGCTCCTATGTCATGTCAGCATCTCTCAGTTTTTTCAAGTACGTCTTATAGATAATACACGATGGCCGAGATCTCAACGGTTGAGAGAGGAGACAAGCCTGATCGAAGTTCTCTGGAAGTATCCTCTGCATTTGACCCAGCCATTTCCAACGTCTCCTCATAGCCACGGACGTAACAGGGCGTTCTTTTTATAATGTTTTATTTTCACATCCATTATGACCAGCTTAATAAATATTTTTTTTCGATTAATTATTAAAATATAATATACCATCATTCATAATCAGGGTAATATGCCATTATGGTTATATTTCAAATTTCCGAATATTTAGCAGTTCAATAAGCTTTGTCATAAATGGACGCAAAGTTGAATTAGGTAAACAGATTGTACCGTGGATTGAATTAAGAAAATTAGGTGGGTAACCTATGTTTTTTTTGTGGTTTTCGAACTCAATGGAGTTTTTTTTGCAAATACAGAAATTTTACGGAATTTTTTTAATGCTATTGAAGTGTTATTACGTGAAGCTGTACCTCTGAGGTAGTCAAAACATTTAGTCATTTTTTTTTTAAATCGTTTTGAAATACAGCATCGATACCATGAATTTTGTCAAATTTGATGCGTTTCATGGACTCCTAATGAAACTTTTAAGAAGTTATTTTTTGAGAACTGCTCCGTAATATTTATTGTAATTGCAATTTGAAAGTTTTAAGAATCATTTTTTTATTAACATATTGATCACTTTAGACAAACAAATATATGTAATATTCCTCATTTCATGGTGTGCCAGTTTCACCTGCTGCACACACAAGTGGAGCCCCTGCAATATCCTGTACGGAATCCTTTATATCTGCAATGTAGAACACACAGCGAAGGGTACGACGGGCATGTTAATCCTGCAAACAAGAAAAAATAATACGTATTGTATTTCAAAAGGGTCATAACACTCGACTTTGAAGATATTTAGTAGAGCGGAAAATAATCTTGGACATTTGTATTTATTTTAAACATTCCTATGTTATTATCTGTTCATTAATATTTTCAAAAAATCCCCATAATTATAACAAACCCACTTAATTCATTGAAAATTGTATACATTCAATTTTCGCTAATTTACATTTTAATAGCCTTTTAACTTAGTGATCTACTTATATTTTTGTATATAAACGATACAAACTGTTTACTACGCGTCAGTTCAAGTACATCCGTGCACTTGGAGTGCCTGAAGATGCCGAAAGGCGAAACCCGGGTCGTTAGCGACAAAACTCATGGAAAAGTATAAAATTCAAACAATTCAAATTTGGACATTTGTAACATCTGTATTCCTCGAATTGATCTTAAGCAACTGTGGTTTGTAAATAAACATCATATGTTGCATTGGCTATTAGCTATAAAGATACAGATAGTATTTAGGACATTATATTAAATTTATATTTTTACATTATATTTTTGAAAAAAAAAGTACTGGAACTCGCTTCTTGCCAAGATTTTTTTATATTCCGTGTCCGTTCCCAATGTGATGCATATGGCTTCTTAATGGAGGTATCTATACAATAAGTTTTTTACGAGAACTTTTTGTTGCTCAGTATCTTAACCTCTCTTTTTTCCAGAACAGAGTAAGGATATAATAATAGGGTTAATACAGGACTAGTGGTTAACTAATCGCTCCCGCTTTGTTTTGTACTGTGATTTGAACCCGTGAGATCCGTCATAAAAGCCAACTACGTAGACCGCAGCTCGATGGACTGTTGGGAAAATGTTTTGTAAATAAGATAATTTCGCAAAACAACACAATATGAGGAGCAAACATTCAAAAAGTGATTTGTCACAAATTTTAAAAAATGGCGTTTTATATCAATTCTGATAGCCCATAACAAGACCTATGAATGGAAATCAAAATTAGTGTTCAAAAAGGTTTTTTTCATATTAAAATTAAATCATACAGTTGACACATTCAAACGAACCATCACTTTTGCAACACTTAAATCATCAGTATCCAAGCTTTGTATTTGTGTGACAAAACACTTTTTGAATGTTTGCTCATCATATATGAAGCAATAGACCCCTAGTTCTGGTCACAGCGTAAGTCTATGGACCTGATATATTTTTAAACATTACATTTGAAAGCGATCCAAGATTAGGACAAACAGAATGGTTTGCAAGAAAAAAATCCAACAGTTTTTAAAACAAAATATAAATAAAGTTTACGAATCTTGATTTAAAGCATAACAAATTCTGAAAAAAAAATTCTGGAACGCTGTTCCATCCACTTAATTGAAAAGAAAAGCACTAAATGTAGCTTATTCGATCAAGAGCTATATTTTTAATGGTTATAAACTTGTGAAAAGTTAAATTTGAATCGTTCAAACAATGTACATTCTCACAGATTTTGTCACTAACGACCCGGGTTTCGCCTTTCGGCATCTTCAGGCGTTCAAGTGCACGGGTGAACTTGAGGGTCGTTAGTGAAAAAATGTGTGAGAATGTACATAGTTTGAACGATTCAAATTTAATATTGAAATTCCACCAAGCACCTTCAGTCGAAATCTTAAATTGTGAAAAGTTATATATATATTTCTCAAATGTATCTTTTTTCGTTCCCAAATGACGTTTACAGCACCATTTGATTGATATGTTTTTTTTTATAATGCAAGTTTTGATAATAAGACTAAGAGAGATATGTTTTTGATATGTCTTAAAGCAGACAATTAATGAAGTGAAATTCTCTTTGATTGCGGTATCTATGGATTTAAATCATCGCAATGAAGTCTTATTATTCATTTACAAACCGTTTTGTCCATGATTTAATAACAAGCGGTTATTATAAAAAAACATACCGTTTATTAGTTTCATTAGGAATCTATATGCTCGACATTAAGAGCAGACATGAAAACACTAAATAATATGATTATAGATCATTAGGATAATTTAAAATTCAACTCGAATCTTACACGAATTAAAAAATGTATGCATAATTACCAAGAACAGGCTCCCAGCAAACGGCAAGGATCAAGAATAGGGCTACTAAGTATATTAGTTTCATTTTGTAAGTGCAGTGACAAGGATGGAATCTGTGAATTTTATAATCAGATATTCGTGGCTACGAAACGAATGAAAATCCACTTCAATACGGTGGCATTTTATACGCAAAAAAATCCACCAGGGGTGTTTAAACTGCCACTATTCAAATATTTAAGAAGATATGTCAAGTATTTTGAACCTTAAACATGTTTTGCATTATATGTTTATATTTTTCTTATTGTATCACGATATTTTACAATAATAAGCTATCCAGTTACAGAAAATAAACTATGTCATATTTTGAATCAATTTATAAGTTAAAATTTGTTTTTTTTCCCGAGTGAACTATCTGTCTTATTTGTAAAATTCAACTATAGGTTTACTGAATCTTTTAAATTTTAAGTGTCAATGAGTTTTGTTACCAGTGACTTAGGTTTCATCTTTTTGCCAACTTCAGTCATTTAATTTTTTATGGTGTGTATATAAGATTTAAAATTTTTATCGTTGAGTTTCAATTTTATTGATGGTGATTTGGGTTAACCAAATTGACTTATATGTATTTTTTTCAATAAATTGGTAAAGTTATCACATTAACAATTACGATTCCTGTAGTTTTTGAGATATTCGAGTATCGTTGAAAAGCAATTCAAATGATCAGAACATGGGAATGCCTACTGATGTAAAAATGTTGGGTATTCATCGACTTCATATTAATTAAAGAATTAGATTATTTCGACCGCTGGAAAATATCGAAATTATATTCTATGGTATTTCATAATATTTACTTGCATGTATAATAAATTCCAATGATTAATTAGAATAACTCACGCGTAGATTATTAAACTAGCAAGCTCATATCGTTTAAAACATAGCGCATGAAAATGTTAAAAATTTGAACGATTCCAATTTCATAAAATTCTGATTGAAGACAAATGGCTATCGTAATCTTTGAAGATGTCTGCATAAGAGGACTGTGCAATTACGAGAGGAAAAATGCCAATGAAATTCATGGTATACTGATTATTTGTAAACAATTTTACTTTAACGGCTACATATTAACATTATGAAATGCAGTGCTTATTTTTAAGAAATGGTACTCACTTCTTCTCAAGCTTTTTACTAAAGTTTTTTTTCTAATCTATGTTTGTACCCAATCTATGTTTATATAGTTGCTCAAGCTCTCTTTTATTTTAATAGAGCAATGATAGAAGGATAGGGCTAAAACAAGACTAGTGGTTAGCTAATACTCCTCGCTTTGCTTCGTTTATTTTAGGATTGGAAGGGCGGGACTATTTTTTTAGATATCACAAACTCCCATGCCTGATTAATGAAAATTTTGTTCGTATTGAGTCTAGAATCTGTGATATCCGTCAAGAAAGCTTTGTTTTCTTTTGAGTGACCGCCGATCAACGTTTTTAAAAGGATAGAAGAGTTAAAATGTGCTTCGACGAATTTGGTGATCAAAAGTAATAAAATTTGATAGAATCCGCACGACACTCTTAAAGTCCACTAACTCCAGCATTAAACCCCTTGTTCTGGTCACATAATACGTCTATTGATATTTTTTTGTATTATGACATTGATTTATGAGTGTTACGATACCAAACGCATTATATTCAAATATAACAAAGAGCCAATGTTTTCTGATGGTAAAATCAAAGTTTTCAAAACAAAATAAAAATAGTATTTTGCAAATATTAATTTGATACATTAAAAATAATTTCTTTCAAAAAGGTGCCGGAACGCCGTTCCACCGCGTTGCGTGTAAAAAAACTGATTACATGTGTTATTAATCAGTTGAAACGAGTTGCTTACAAATCGGTACCACTCAAGATTGAGATAAAGAATATGTGGTGACGATGAAACGAATGAAGATTCTAGCCAAAGACAACTCCTCAATCACATTAGTATATTAGTAACACTTTTTCCATTTACAAATATATTATATTATTTGGTTAATTAAAAAAAAAGCAACAGGATAAGAAAATTATAATGGGTCACAAAGCTGCCGCTAGTAGTGCATATTTTAAAGTTTCTTGGGAAAATATAAATACAAAAGTGCACATTTATATTTAAAACCTATAAAATTTTAATCAACGAATAATGCTAAATATCTGTAGTGTGTGTCTGTGGCTAAAAAAATATGTGCTTTATATCATTAAGGCCGGAAAGGCTATTTTACTCTAAAATAACACCCATCTTGTTGTTTTCGTACTCTTTTTTCTATTTATAAAAAAAATATTTTTAAATCGCTTAAAATTTCTGATTTCAATATTCACCTATTGTAAGCTGAATCTACATTTAAAAAAAACACATGTTTTTTTTATTGAATCAATAAAAACTTCAATAATTAGTTTGCATAACTTCTTCTGCCAACATAACCCAACAATTTGTTGTTTATTGAAATAAAGATAAACGAGGTTGTTATTGTTTAACAAAAAGTATCTCTAATATTTTTTGTTTAATCCTAGTAATTGTTGTATTTGTTATAGACAATTTAATCATATTGAATTCAATGTTTTTTTAAACGAATATCGTACGGTTAATAAAACTGTTCACGCGATTGTATCATATTTGGAAGAAATATTGATATTCGTTAGTATTGTGATAATTTTTCTTAAGCTTATGGTTGAAGGTATGGCTTAATTATTTTTTATATGGATTATATTTATGGATTTTGAAAGATACTTAGGTGCTACAGAAAGCTATGTTGTAAAAGGTTTATATATATAAAGCAACAGTGATTTAAAGTGGAAAAAGTCAATTTTATATAAGTAAGCCAATCGATTGCTGGAAGGTAAACATTTATAATGAAACACAAATATATTGATTTAAAAAGAAAATGGTATATATAAAGGAAACATCTTACATTTACGATTATTGATATTGTCCTGTAACTTTAAAGAATATGCGATATTGGTAAACTAGATACAGACAATAAATAATAGTATACAAAACAATACTATTATCTTTTAAGATAAATCGTAAAAAAACTAAATAAAACCATAATTCGTAATTTACGCTAAAAAGAACAGCACAAACCTTAAAGATCAATTATCTCTAAACTAGTATTTTCGAATTATCCCACTGTTGCTTTAGGGCATATACGGGCAACCACCTAAGCTATTTTGTCTGGCCCTGATTCATCTCGGCAAAGCTATTGAGAAAGAAATTAATATTTCCAGGGAGGGATTAAATAATGGAGATTACACGGGCGCTTGCAGTGGCTCCACCCTACTAGTTCATGATCACCACCATGTAAGAAATAGCAACGTGTTTTATTTAATTTAATATTACTTTATAATGTTTAATAATTTGGTCCGGCCCTTGACTCGGGCACAGAATGATAATTTGGCCCCAAACCTAGAAAAGGTTGCCCATGCCTGTTTTAGGGTAACCGATTTGTGACTATATAATGGTTAAATAAAATAAATAGATTTTTTGAGGCTGTGATCCAATGTTTTGATTGATTGTGTGTGTTATTAATTTTTATAAGTCTTTTCGAGTCTAGAATTATTTTTTGATCTCTTTGTTTAAAATTATTTACCGCCTGCTAGCATTTTACTGCCACATCAATTGGGATCATTAGAGGTGAAGTAAGCCAAGTGGTATTTTAGGAAAAAATAAATTAGATGCATTGTAATATTCTAAAAGTCTCAAAGTATCGTACAAGTGAAGTTATCTCAGTACGAATAAATATATATATTAATAAAAATAATAAAACATTTTTAGTACTTTTTCCCCACACAAAATTTATTAGATCAGGACCGGTTTCGCTCATGATGAGCATTGTCAACTGATAAGAAATACAATGAAACAGTGATATTTATACAAAAGTTAAGTGAGAAAAATAAGGTATGACAAACAATTGGTATTACAACCAAGCAAAAGAATTGAAGCAAAATACAAGGAAAATAAACTATAAATAAAAAGTTGAAGACCGTTTAGCAATGAAAACTATTACAACAAAAACCAATTAGGTATGAATTATCATAAACAAAGTAAAAACCAACAATTAGTGTATATAATAAATAAATCTTAATGGATCTTAATGGAGTTCACAAATACCGTCACTAAAAATGTTCACTTCTCTAGGCAATGAGTTGATCAATCGAACGCCCTTTGGAACTGTGACTCATACCTCCTAAGCGAGGAATAAATTTTTAGAAACAAAAGTTTTTAGTCATAGTTTCGCCCACGTAAGAATAAATTAAGAGCATGTAAATTAATAGTCGTGAAAATTTCAGAATTATTAACCCGGTCCCGAAGGAGAAGAGAAAAATGCCTTTTTCTTGAAAACGATTCTACTGATGAAAAGTTGGATTCAATTTTGCTGCTAAGTTATATAAATATTAAATTAAATTTTAAAAAATAAGCTTAAAATTAACAACGATAATGATCATACTAATTTTTGATTAAAATATATCTATATTTACTTAATCTTTTTTTGCTCGGCTGTTTTATATGGAACGTATCAACTGTGTGCAAGAGGATTTAGTGAATTTTAATTTTTCTTTGCGGCCCTAACACATGATAAAAAAATTATGCAGCCCACTATAAAAAATAGGTTGTGCATGTCTGATCTAAATATAACGTAAGTAAAGACTAAGTAAAATCCCGAGTAGAATTTTTGGATCTGCATTTTGATAAGAATCCATATAAGCGATTGAAAAATAAATGTATGACTTAACTGCACGCAGCTAAAAAAAATTTTCCTCACTCTCGATGTATTCCATCAGGAGTAAATGGACTCCCAATGGAACCTTTAAGGAGTTGCTTTTCGAGATCTGCTACGAAATTTTTATTAAAATGGCGATTTGAAGTTTGAATTATCATTTATTTGATAACCTCGATTTTAATTAACATATTGATAACTTGACAGTCTAAAGTTTAGACAAACAAAAACATGTAATTTTCCTTATTTCATGGGTTGCCGCCTAAAACTGTTGCAATTACAAGTTGATCCACTGCATACTCCTCCGCGGAATCCTTTATATCTGCAATGTAGAACACACAGCGAAGTATACAATGGGCAGGTTATTCCTATAAAAAACAAAAAACGTATACTTTAAATAGAACTTATTCAGTAGAGTGGAAAATTGATTTGAATATGGGCACTTTTGATATATAATATTTTCTCCTGATATACTTTGGCTTAAAAAAATTCAAAACCTGTCGCATTGACAATGAAAACATGAAGTCATGGTAAAATTATGAATCCAAAAATCCCGGAATCAAGAATAAATAAATATTTTGGACTGTCCGCGCCTCCATTTACAACAGTCTACGCCTTCTAGGTTTGAAATCACTGGTCTAGATTAAGCGCATATGATTACAATATTTATTTATAATTTGTATTGGATTTGATTTAAAACTCGCTAAGCCACGCTCATCCTCAGCCATTTGAGACACTGAGAAATGAGCGTAATCTTTCTTCTTATAATATGGACAAAATAAATTTGGAATTTTCATTAAATTCAAAACTCTCGTATTTATATATGTTTCATATGAACCAACTAAAGAAATATTATTTTTACAATACATAATTACGCAAATATTAGATGGAAACTTCCCCTACGGTTTTCCCACAATAATAATTCAGTGACTTGTGTGATGACCACAGTAGTAACGTACAATAAAACAGTGTTATTTGGATAGAAACAAATAAAATCAATCCAAAATATTTATTCTTAAGAATAAGACAAAACGTTTTGTACATCAATAAACATATTTGTAGGAACAATCGTTTTATGTAACTTAAAGATATATAACTTCATACATTTTATTCAAGTTTAAAGGAATTTAAGAATCTCTTCTAATTTAAGATTTCGACTGAAGGTGCTTGGTGAAATTTTAAAATTAAATTTGAATTGTTCAAATTATGTACACAGATTTTGTCACTAACGACCCGGGTTTCGCCTTTCAGCATCTTCAGGCATTTAAGTTCATCCGTGCCATCCAGTTCAAGTTCATCATCAAGTTCATCCGTGACAAAATCTGTGTGAATGTACATAATTTGAACGATTCAAATTTAATCTCTTCTAACATCTTTTCTGCATTCACAAACGTTCCCTATGCAAATTCCGGTAGGATATCCTAAATTCCAGCCCATGCATTCATTTATGCATCCAGAATATGGGCATAGATGACGTCCTATCGCAGAAGAATCTGAAAATCCAGCGATAATTAAATTTTAATTACATATATCAAGGTTTTTTACAGTTATTAATATTAATTATAAATAAATTATCAAGATTATTAGATATTTTTTAAACAATTAGAAAAAAAAATAGATTAAAACACCTCCCTATACCAATAAAATATACTATTTAGACCACGATTGAGTTTTTGGCTTCAAGAATCAAGCTTACAACTGTTTTACGTGTCGCAGATTGAGAGTTAGTGTTGATGATGATATTTATGAAATATGAATGATGGTAGAATATGAATGTAGTGACAAAAGCTGGCTGTCTGGCAACAGCTGTGTATCACAATTTTAGAAGGTAAATGATTATGTTTGAATCTTATTACAATCCAGAAAAATTGCGAATGTACAAAACTATTTACACATTTTATTATAAATATTGCATCAGTAGTATTTCGAAACAAATACAATCTCAAAGTAATTCTTTATTTTTGTAAAAGGCCAATTTATCAGAGTCACCCCGAAAACGAAAGTCATTACTAAAATATATTATGATAATTTAACTATAAAAATTGTGTGTATGTAATTTTTAAACTATGTTACATACTTGTGAGAATAGAAAGACAAACATTTGAACAAAAATTTATTAATCGATTAAAAAACAATATATGATAGTGTCGCTTTAGAGCAACGACCCCTTAAACACCATAACCGAAGTGAAGAACGCCCATGAGCGTTGACCACTCAGCTTCAGGCTCAGCAATGAAATTATACGACAACTAAAAGTATAAAGTTTGTATGTTACCAGCAATAATTTAAAATAAGTCATTCTCTATTCTTCTTGATTTTTTTGTAAAAAAACGCTGTGTGTTGTGCAACAGTAGTTCCTGACAAAGACACAAAAAATACCAATAGAACATTGAATTCTATTTAGTATGTTATTTAAGTCGTTTTTTTCTCATTGAGATCATTTTAAGTATCAAATCTTATTAAAAACTGGTGGTTGAAAAATCTCTCAATCTAAATTAAATTGGTAAACGCTCAAATAAGTTGTAGCGCTAATAAAAAAATACTTTTATATGGAACAGCAAACATGAGTGTATAATAAAAAGCTTGACACAATATTATATCGACTGTGGAAAGTAAAAAGGATGTAGCCCACAGTTTTGTCAAAACAGCTTCTTTTCGATAATCACAATGTATCAAACTTGATACACGTTCTATCAAAAGGATGCAAGCTGCAAATGCCAAATTAGTATTTAAATTTAGCTTTTCAGTATGATAAATTTGAACTTGTAAAAACTGAAAACCAAGAAAAACGTCTACGTGCACTTCAAAGTTGTGTATAATTTATAATATGCTTATGGCCCAAAATCATCAAAACACGTTATTTGTGTCTCCTGTAAGATTTGTCGGTTACGTCCTTTTCCCTTTCCACAGCCGAAATGTTATATTAAATGCAAAAGTAATAAGTGATATACGTGCTGTATCAATGAAAAGTTTAGAAACGCATTCATCTTTCATGTAAATCACAAAGGAAAAAAAACGCCTGTATACAAATACTTTTTTTTCAGAACTATTGATGCATAACAAACGGCTGGTAATCTATGAAAAAATAAATTACGATTATTTAGAACTTTTTGTTTTAAACAGTTTTTAGTAAATGATTGGCACTTATACACTTTATTAGTTGTTGTATTATTCAATGCTGAATACTGAATGTTTTAAATCTCTAATTAACACTCGTAATATGTGTTTACTTAGTGTCCGGGAATTTCCGTTTTTTTGACCTTGTAGATAGTAAGTTATACGTACGGACCAGTTAAATATAGAAAGGTTATCAATTTAGTGCTATTAAAAGCAATGGCACTTAAAAGTCATAATGTCAAATTTATTGCTATAGAGCAGTGTGTATGCTGTTTTCATTTATTTAACTCGATGGCTGCCACAGACGAGATATCTCGTATTTTTTGCGTGCTCAACATGCCAGAGACGAGTTATCTCGTCGGTAACTAATTAAATTAATAGTTGCAAATTATAGCCGGCGTGCTAGGTAATTACTTTTAATTATCTACGGCAGCTAAAAAGCTAATGTTTGAAAAATGGTGAAATGATACTTTTATAGTTATTGACAGTTTTATTCAAAATAATAAATTCATAGCAACATATGTACATACATTTAATTCATGTCATATTGCAAAATAATATTTAAAAAAAAAACTATGGAAAAAAAATATGTTGGTTTATATAGCTTTGTTATATTTATAAGTATCATAAAAGTATGGCATAGTTAAATCATGAGAACTTCACACTTATATTCAAAAAAAACATTGAACAATAAATTTGTAGGTTTCAAGTATTTAAAATTTAAAAATACAAAATAATATTTGAAAATTCTGTTATTCCACTTCTATGACAAAATGTGACACGTGTTTCGCTTCTCTGGGAAGCATTATAAATATCGTTACTCTGATTCTCTTCTATCATTATAAAGACATTTTTCTAATTCTTTTTTACATGCATATTAAGAATAAGAAGGAAGACTTGGCTAGTTTGAAATCAGTCTCTAGTTACTAGAGAGTAGCTATAGCAAATATTCGACCTAATATTTATGATATCTGCAAAAGCCAGCAAGTACATTAATTGATTTTTGATTGATCATATAAATTCCATTTTGCTAATCATGAACGTCATTTTGGGTGGACAAAGAGGAGAAAGTGCCACCCCCCCTCCCTAGATTCACCACCCTAAGAGCACCTTCAAATATTAATACAAATATCTTTAATAAAACGTGTATAAATATAAAATTGTTTCTAGAGAAAAATTAACTTACTAAATTTATTTTCAATATTAAACATTTCATGTAAATTAATTTAAAAGGAAAATATGTAAAAAAATTGTATGTAACTTTTTTTTTTAAATATGTAATAAAAATTATGTTCACATTTTTTTTTCGGACCTCTTAATTCTGGTGCACCGCCACTTTTTCCCGTGACCAAATGTGCACCGTGTAGTAAGAGAATGTTTTTACTCAATATTCCCTCGCGTTTAAGAAACGGCTTTCTAAAAGTGCTAATAACTGTGAAAATGCACTATGAAACTAAATGTCACCTTTTTGATTGCTTAAAAAACTATAATTATTCAATTTCGTATGTAATTATAGCCAGTATTTCCTGTTAGTAAAAGTAATATTACAATTTTCGCACACGTACATAGCCAAGTTCTATATAGCTTTGTATATTTTACTGTTATCAGCTATTAGTATCAAAATATTTTTAGTGATGTTTTGTGACGTCATGTTTTGTGAATTATCCAAATTTTCATCTAAAAATGGACTTGGTGACTGCAACACCATCGAAGGGCAAATGGACGCATCAAAATTCATTATGGTAAAATCAATTTTGGTTAATAAAGTCAGTATTTATTTTTGATAAAATTACTAATTGCATGACTGATTAACCTTTTTACCGCGTATGACATCTATGCATGTCCTAGCGAACATGCCTTCAGCGCGTGTGACACGAATAGATGTCATGTAAATTTCAAACCCTATATAATAGCTATCTATTGTGTAAAAATTGTATAGCTTGGTTGAAAATATTACTAAACTCAATAGATGGCATAGGCTAAAATAATTTATTTCTGGAACACGCCGTGAACATACGTCACCAATGTAAGATTTTGGCTAGTGTAAATAAGCGATCGAGTGCGGGTGAAATTGAAATTGTTCCGAAAATTTAATATTGTATGCATAGTATGGTGGTGGCGCAGTGTTCTCGGTCGCGCGTGGTGGTATTTTTCAATATGGCGATGTCACGCCGCAATTGTATGAAGAATGATTATTGTTAAATTAAACCAAAAATACAAGAATTATATTGTATTTTATTATTGAAAATGTTACTTTGGGTGGCAATTAACATATTTGATTAGTTGAAAAAATATTAAAACCTATATTTATAGTCGAAAACGCGATAACAAAATCCGCAAAAAAGCAGCCGCCTTCAGGGCGTGTTCGCTAAATTTTGAGGCGCGGGAAAAGGATTAATAATGATTTGAGTATCTGATGTAATGGCAAAAATGATAATTTTCTAAATAAATGTTGCTTACTAGCCCAATTGCGGCTGACGTAAAAACGGTTCCGGAACTTAGGGAAATGTACGTGTTAATGAAACGTCTCTACAGGGGGTCGTCAGTAGCTCTCTTCAGAGAAAGTATGGAAATAAGGATGGTCTTGGATAATGTATGATATAAATGATTAATGAACAGTTGTTAGAATAGTTAACATATGGTTAACAGGAACGGCTCAAAACCGTACATAAACCAACCAATCAGATAACATTTTAGTAACCTTGCCGGGACTTAAATATGGTAAAATAATTAACAGTAAGCCAAATATGCCGACAATCATAATGAAAACTTCTTCTTTTTACTTATGTTATCAAAACTTTGTGCTAAAATAACAGTACGACGTATGATTTTCTAACATATGTTTTTATCGCCGATTTTTTTCCGAATAACCATTCTTACCAAATATAACAAAGTCTTTGAACAAATAACTTACCTTAAATTATTTTACTGAAACTCTTAATTTTTTTTATTTTTGTATTCTTTTTGTCACGTTTTAAATATACTATAATCATAACATAACCAATCTCTGGTAGTTTTTATGACGATCATGACTAAGGCCTCTAATCCTGGGATTTCAGAATTCACTATAACACGTAAAAAATCCTAAATAGAGCTTAAAAAAGGCTCAAATTTGTCAATTCGTTACTTTTCATTCAATAAATTTTCCAATTCTTACATTATTATTAAATTTCAAAATAAAAACACATTCTTTAAACATATAAAAATCGCTTGATATCTTTTATAATATGTACTTATATAATTATTAAATTTCACACATTGGCCACTTACAGCAGGTTTTATTAACAATTTTCTGATGTTTAAGCAAGCTGTTTTTTTTATTGTTTATCAACAATCTTGAAATAGATTAATAAACATTGATGTTTGGTTGACATTCATGACCTATTTTTATTTTGTTAATATATATAATAAATAATGACTCGTGATGAGCACTATTTTTTTCAAATAAAAACAATACCCAATAAGATACAATCTTACAAACATCATTAGATGCAACAAGTTATTTTATTATATTTACGCAGACTGTTTTTTTGTTTAGTCAATAATCTTTAAATAGATTTAATATCATTGGTTGCTTACAATAATATATTTTTAGTCAAGAAACATTATAGATTGTGAATTGTAATGAGTACTATTTTTCAATCACCCTATTTAATCAACAATATGTAATCTATGCAACACAATAAAAGACAACTAGGGCATATTATCCTGGAATCGTCTTAATACTTATCCCGTATTTTGAGATTATCTATAACATATCTATAATACTCTTCCCAATTTATTACCATGTATTTTAATAATAAAAAAAATTACAGCAATAAGTGATTTTTGGTATTATTCCCATTTATTTTTTTATAGCAGTCGTAGACAATAACAGTTTTTTTATAATTTTTAATTTAAGAATTACAGTTTTTTAAATAATTTTATGCTCAACTCAGTTGCGATTATTTCTTTTTTTTCGGGTGGTAAAAGAATATTTCAATTTTTAATTGAGAGCTTTGAAATACGTGTTTGTGATATTTCTTCTACTTAAATTGATCTCAAGCAACTGTGGTTTATGAAAATAAATATATCTTTCCTTGATTGTTAATTGTAAAAATGAAAACATTCAATTATGGAAAACGATCAATTCCGGGATCCCGGGATCACAAAAATGGTCCGGGGTTGGATACCCTGATTACAACGGACAACAGACAGCAGAAAAACTTATGGTTTGTAAATACAGCAGTGAAACTATACTCTACAGTTTACAGGCGAATCATTTTCTTAATTAAGACTTTTGACATATGTAGTATCAGGGCCGGTGCCACCATACAGGCGAAATAAGCAACCGCCTAGAGCGCAAACTATTAGGGGGCGCATAAATGGAGGATTATTTTAATTTTTATATTTGTTCTTTGTAATTATGTATCAAATTCTGTATTATTCGAAAAAGAGAGGTTGAGCGACTGAGTAACAAACAGTCCCCTTAAATAACTTCTGTTGAGATACCTCCTCTAGGAGATATGCTCCACACTGGGTGCGGACATGGATATATAAAAAATATTTCTAATGATTTTTTTTTTATTATTATTTAAAAAAAATGGGGCGCGCCAATAATCGTTGCTTAGGGTGCCAAATGCCCTCGCGCCGGCACTGAGTATAGTGTAAAAAAATTCGCACTATGTTAATTATGTATAATTTTAAAATCATCAATTTTCCTTTTTGAAAAAAGGTTTATTCAAATCGCCACGATCAAAATTCATGCGCCACTGCAATATTGCTAGTATATACGAAGCCTATAAAAATAATTAGAGTCGTGTTTTAAGTTAAGGTCAGAGTTGGAGTAGTCTTATTTTTTAACGATTTCAAGGCCCTGATTTGTATCCTTTTTAAACACCCATGAAATAAATACTTAAAAAATTCTAATTGATAAACATATTTAGTCGTAAAACGAATTACATGTTTACAAATATTAAATAGGTTTTAAATAAAAACAAACGATTTTTTATTATTGTTATTTAATGTTCCAATAAATTGATATTTTGTTGAAAGCAATATTATTTACAAGTTACATTTTTTTTTTGAAAATACATGAAAAGCATAAATATTTTTTCTTTCATTGTGTCACGTGTATTGATTATTCATCATCTCGTGCAAACGCAAGTAGAGTGTCTGCAATAACCTGAAGAGAATCCTTTATACTTGCAGTCTCGAACACACATACCAGGAGCCCAAGGACAGGGACCACCTTTGGGAAGACAATCATATATTTTATATTTAAACATTTTTATATAATAATCATTAGTCCAAATAAATCCAATTATATCACAATGTTAAAACAATATTTTATAATTAGAGAAAATCTGGAAAACTTTTTTTGAAAAAATGTTTTTTCATCTTTTAATAGTAATTAAATAATAGACAATCGAATTTTGACAGTATTTTTTTAAAAAAAAAAGTTCTTTGTGATGTACTAATTCCACGTTTTTTATTAAATATCATGAGTTGTTTTGCTCATCGACTATACATTTATCATACACATCTTTGGGAAGCCATATATAACAAATTTTACAGGAAATATAAAAACTTTGTTTTTTTTTTGCTCAAATCAAAATATGAAATATACACAACATTGAAGTATGCAATGAGTAATAAACTAAAATAGTGATTTATTGGATCAATCCAATATTAGTTCAATATTTTAATAATATAATACATGTTAGACATTTGAAACTTATATCCTTTAGATAAAATGTGTATTAAGTTGTGGACATTGTGGGAAATGGGGAGATTATTGGAAAAAATGTCATTCACTAGACGAAAAATATTTACTTGAAACTAAAGCCAAATTAAGTTCATTAGTGCACTTGAATGTCCGAAGATGCTGAAACTCGTGTCGTTAATGACATACCGTATGAAAATGACGTCGTCATTTTATTAGGTAGGTTCAAAAATTATTTAAAAATATGTACATAAAACATTAACAACAATTTGCGCCAAGGCAGCCAACTAATTGATTGAAATCACGAAACCAAACATAAATAATTAAAACAGTTGCAATACATCAGGTGGCAGTGCCACTTGTCCACGTTGTCTCAACACTTACGACCGTAAACTGACATATATTTTATCCCTACACATGCGCAGCCAACATGAGTGAAGTCGTGTACACTGGCTTACAGACACATATAAATTACAACAAATAAATACAAATATAAATAATATAATTCTATATCAATTATATTAATATTAGTAAATACTATTTACCAATAACAGGCTTTAAGCATGTTACAGCCACTATGAAAAGGGTGAAAAAGAATATTAGTTTCATCTTGTATTATTAGAAGAAGACTTTCAAAGCAAGAAGATGTCTGAAAAATAATTTTACAACAACGGCAAATTTATACGTTGCCAATAATTTGACAGGGCTATGAAAGTTAATTTACAGTTAAAAAAAAAAAAATTCAAATCTGAGTATTTTTTTGTAATAAAATATAAAAAAAGTATATCTGGGACAAGAGCAAACCGCTAAGGCACCAGATATTTTAAAAACGCATTGGTTAAATTTAGTTTTCTTTTAATCATTTTAGTGAAAACGATGATAATTTGATATAGACCTTGTCGGGACATGAACCCGATACACAGTACTAATACCGTTATATAAACATCACCACTATCACTGCTAAACGGGGAATGATTTACCAAGCCAAAATGGATACAATTCTAAACTAGGTGAAAGCTTACATCTGTGCTTAGTATCATCAAGAAACGTATAATGGCAAATTTAGTGGACATTAGCTTGAAGCAAGCGTGTTAAAAAAATGTATAGAAAACAATTTTAAATTCAGTTGTATAAACATAAATTAAGATTAAATATTTTTTGTAATAAAATATGTTGTTGATTATTTTTTTCATTTACTGTTACTTATTAAGTTTCTATAAAAAAATTAGTCGCAAGTGTATCATTGGGAAGATTTTATTTTCAGTGTGATACAAAAGAAAAACAGTTTATCGAATATAATAAAATGTGTTCAAAATCACTGGTTCTATTTAAAATATAAAATATATTTACACAGACTGCTTTTATAATATTTATTCATCGTAAGTAAATGATTGTTTGTTGTAATAAAGTCAATAAATGAATTGTTTTTTTAAAGTAATGTATTCAGTGATGGCTTTAAGATAGTTTAATACGACACACGACAAAGAGAACAGCAGTATAGTAAGGTTCAAGAATAGACTCTTCCGCCAGCTATTGGCGTACAAAACTGCACCCTTTTACGTGATTGTTTTAATTAATTCAGTTAAAAGTACGGAGTAAGTACTTTTCCAGTACATATGTATAAATACGCAGTGGTAGGCTGTTAATTCGTTAACAAGGGACTCGTTTAATCTCAGAGCTATTTGCTATGGTCTGGAGAAAGGGAATTTTAAATAAAATAAATCTTATGTGAATTCTCAAATTTAGTTTACCTTGCATTAGTATTTTTAGAATTGTGCTTTTTTATTTTATTTTTTGGCAACTAAAAATATTGACTAAGTTAGAATTTTTATATGGCGAGTGTTTGGGTTGCGCGTACATTTTCGACCCTGTAGGTCAGTGATTTCCAACCTGGGAGGCGCGCCTCTCTGGGGAGGCGTGGGCCATTGCAAAGGGAGGCGCGAACAGTCCAAAATATTTATTTACCCTATAAAACGTGTCTTTATTACTATATGAAATAAAGTATGGGGAGGCGCGAAGATATTTTTTTCTTCAAAGGGAGGCGCAGTAACATAAAGGTGGGAAAGCGCTGCTGTAGGTAGATAGATCGATCTCTCTTGCTCGCCAGCCGTTCACACTCAACCTCCCTGCATCCCTCTTGACGTTCTCCCATTTCCTCCGTAGGCTGCTGATAGGTCAAGTGCCTACAGAAATTCTTCACGAAATAGGTAGAAAAAAATCAAGTATTTAATCACGTAAAAAAGATTAATAGAACATCCACTTTCAAATTGTTTTAGGAAAAAAACTGGACCAACATAAACTCACCCGAAGCTGTACATAAAAAAAGTTTTAAACTAACATATCGTAGTATTTGCGACAGTTATTTACTTTATAAAAATGCCATTCCACTAAGAAAATTATTTTGGAAAAGTAAACTTATACTATTTTTTTTTTTTTTAATTCCCTAGGGTACTCAACGTTGTACCCAACACCACCCGCTACGGCTTGTATTGCGGCTACTATTGTGTCTTTCTGCAGTTTTTCTACGAAATTGAAACCAGCATGCTGCCAATAAAAACACCGTTGCAAATGTTACAACAAGTTATCGCCAAAAAAATATATATATATTAAATATATATATATACAATATATATTTTTTTTTAAATCAAGGCAAAAGATAATGGATAATAATAGTTTAATTTCGACATTTACAAATAATATATTAGTGGAATTGTTGTAACCAATCTATAGTTTATTTTTGGCAATTTTATTGATAGTAGTATCTTAAATAACATACTAGTATAAAACATTCGTCAGGTATTGCAATCTCTAAATGTGTCTATAAAGAATAGATTTTTTTTAATCCATGTCCGCTCCTAATGTGAAACATATGGCCTCCTAATGGAGGTATCTCAACAGAAGTTTTTCTACGAGAACTTCTTTGTTACTCAGTCACTCAACCTCACTTTTTTCAATGTCAGTAGTAGGGACTGAAGTGGCCAATTGATATTGCTACACCCAGTTATCAAAGGATCAGAAGAATGAGAGGAGAGAAAATTATGTGAATTGACATCACAAACACCCAGTCTTCGATCACAACTTTGAATTGAATATTTATCAAATTTACTGTGGTCTGACCGGGAATTAAACCCAGACCTGCGTGATCGGTAGAGCAAGCTCTAACCAACTGTGCCACAGCAGGCGACAAGAAGAGAATAAACAACTATATTATAAAAATATTTTTGAATTGTTTATAAGATTGACTACATTTTCTACAATTATTGTTATCCAATAAAAACTCTTTCGATATCATTTCTTATACAATTTGCACATATAAAAAATCGTTTATCCTAAAGCTTTGGGTGGAGGTTTCTTTTAGTAGGAGTTGAAAGTGGTATCATAAAACCCCTGTCAGAAATAATTCTCGAATTAATTGCTTCAGTCAACTTGCAATCTTTGTTGGATATTTATTGGATTTGGACACCCTGAAAAAAAAATCGAGTAATTTGACGTTCGAGGAATTGTTTATTCGAGTAACTTGTTATTCGTGCAATTTCCATTCGAGGAATTGCATTCGAGCAATTTACCGGGAACTTGGGATATGTACGCAGAGGTATCTGAAGGTGTCAACTTTCTCAATGGTCTGTCAACCGCTAGTCAGGGTCCTATCAGAGTCATGAAAGGTTCGGTTACAAATAACATCTTTATATTAATATTCGATAAAATACGTTGTACGTTTGTCTGTATGGTCGCGATTTCGTCTTTTCGATGACGTCAAGACAGATTGTCCCGGAAAGATTATTCTAAAAATTTCAAAATAATTATACGATTTTGTATTACTTTGGAGTATTTTATTACCAGAAAGGATTTTTTAAGTGTCAGAGCTGTCGATATATGCCCAGGGGTTTTTTTTAATGTCATTAAATATGGATCTTTAGCGCTCTCAATTGAATGTAAGTGTAAATATGGACTGGTACTACTATCAGCTCATAAAGCACACCAAACAGTGACTTTTTGTTACTGTTATGGCGTCTCAATAATGACTTGTGTTTTTACTCCAAATGCGGACTCTAAGAAAAAAATTGCATATTGATTCAGTCAATCAACAAAAATGAGCCTAATCACTGTGGTGAAAATGAAAATCAATCGCATTCTTGTTTTCGGCCCATTTACGAGACGTTTGACACACACGATGGTCAAGCAGCTTTATTTCTTGAAATAGAAAAAACTCTGCTGTAAAATTGGCTGTCGCTGGAAAAATTGTTGATTATTTAGAAAACAAACCTCTAAAAAAACACAATATTTATTCCAAAAATTGGTGCTCGAAATCAAAATTGAATGCATTTATTATTACTTCATCTTAAAAAAGAGCGTAATCTAACCTAAAGCAAAAAAGTGTTTAAAAAATTTAAATTTTCTTGAACCGTGGCCGTTCGAAATTATGCAAGAAGAGTGTTTAAAATTTAATGAATAAATCTTTTACAAGTAATTTTTTGCCAACTCTATTGTATTATATATGTCAAAGGTTTTATGTTAATCTATTGTTTTCAATAAATACAATTTTATTATCTTCCCAGTACAAAGGCATTGAAAGCACACTAGATATACAATATAATATTTATGATTGTATTCATTGATAATTTTAACTATGTGTGTCATTACGGAAGCTGTAAATATTTTTAAGTAATTTTCCGTGATCGGGGCAGTGCCGGTCAACTTAAATAATATATAAAATATGGATTAATTGTCTCACTCACCTCCTAAACATTCAATTATAAATCGTACCGTACTCTTAATCCATTGTAAGAATAGAAATTAGGACAGTTTTTTTGAAAATTATCGTTTATTTTGTTGATTCTAATAACAGTTTTTTCCAGTCTCCAGTTTCAGTGTATAACAATTTTTATATTTTCAGATCATTTTTAATAAAACTGTTTCTGTCTTCGTGATCAATGTCAAGTTTCTGGCCAAACTCAAAGCTGGAACTCGTCAAGTTTTCAATATCATTTCCTCCTTCGAATAGCATGTTGCAATATTTAATTAAAAACGAAAAACTATTTTTATGTTAAAAATAATACGCTGTCTTAAATCGATGTCAACGTGTTCTTGTAATGTCACCTAACTAAATATTTTCATTTCAATTGGACAGCACATGACTGATTTTGGGCTTCTCATATTTTGAATATAAAATGTTTTTCGATATTATGATTTTTTAAATGAAAATATTTTATGACTACTATTAAAAGTTAGTGTCTAACCTTTTATCTGAAAAGTTTAAATACCAAATTGCTAATTTTAAATAAAAAATTGTCTTGGATCAATTGTTTTATCAACTTTTTTTTTTACATAAAAAACATTTTTTAAATATCTCATGTATTATTACTGTAAGTTCTGTGATTTTCAGTCTTCAAACACTTTTCTTTGCAGATTTCTGTTCAACGAACAGATTTTTCCGAATGCCGAAGGAACAGAGCTGTTCATCCTTGCACCAGTATCTTAGAACATGCTGACTTAATAAACACCAATATCAAGTATGCACCATTAGAAGACTTGATATTTTATGGGGATTCTCCCTGCTATATCTTATTTATGTCGGTAAACTCGACGTAACTTGCTGGCTTATAGTTCGCGCCTTGAATTATTTATTTAGGATTTTTTTGAAAATATATTATTGACTGATTCTTGATATTTTAGATATTAATAGAAAATAATACTACAGTAGAACCTCGATTATCCAGACTAATTGGGGATGAAAGTAGTCCGGATAAAGAAAAATCCGGATAATCGAAAAAAAACATAATTGACAAGGAAACACATGTACATTCAGTATGAATATTTTTATTTGCTTAGATTTACATAGAGCTTCAATATTTATTGAAGTTTAATTAAGAAGTTCGATTATTGAGTTATGCATGAGCCAGTTATGCAACAGATAAGCACTAAAAAGCTTCAGAATGTGCAGGACTAATATCTCTCGAATATAATTTGAAAACAGATGACTGCGGCGAATACCAGAAGAGAGATGGTCTGACTTTGTTTGGAACACGGAGATTAGAGAGCGGACTAACCAGCCTCTTATTACATCCAAAATAAAGAAGTGGCGATGGACCTGGCATGGACACGTGTTGAGGATGCCTCAAGAGAGCATGAACCCTGCCTGTCTCTTCTTCCAACCGAATGGATTCCGGCGTCGTGGAAGGCCACTGATTACTATCCACAGGATGTACTCAGCGGAGTTACGGGACCCTGGGAAGACGTGGGAGGAAGCAAAGAGACTGGCTGGGGATAGAGAATTTTCGTGGTTACCATATGTTCCGTATAGGAAGCGGATATCGAAAAAAAATCTCTTTCTTCGTAAATCTCTTTTTTTCTTCTCGATCATGTTCCTCTGAGGCAAAGATATTTCTCTTATTATTTTCTTATCATTCAAAATTTGAAATCTTATTTAACCACTCAGCTACATCTTCTTCGTCACATTCAACACATATTAGGTAAAATTTCTACTGTTCTACTTTCAAATGTTCTTATTAAGATTTTGTTCAATGATTTTTTCAAAGTTGACACAAGTAAAGAGTTCTAACTCTCTGCTACCATTTAGTAACAGACTATTTATTTTCTTATGCCATCAATTATCACCGTAGTCTCTGTTTTATATAAAAGCGTTTGAATGTTTCTATTACACCCCGATCCATGGGTTGTATTACCGACGTGGCATTTGGTTGAAGAAATTGTACTTATGCAGTTTTGAATAAAATAGAAGAGAACATCTAGAGAAAATTAAAAAAATAGCATTAGCTCGATGACTGCCACTGACAAGATATCTTGTAAAAATTGTCGTGCTCAACACGCCAGAGACAAATTATCTCGTCAATAACTAATACAATTAAAAGTTTCAATAATTATAGCTGGCGTGCTAGGTAATTACTATTAATTATCTACGGCAGCTAAAAGGCTAAAGCTTATAAGAAATACTTTTTCAATTCACTGCAAACAGAATTGGGAAAAAAGCCTTCCTATATTTATTATGCATAAGTATTTCGTACACTGAATTCAAAAGAAAGCATTATTGATACGTTAAACTAATAAAAGATTAAAATAATACATACTTGGAAACATTGTAAAACGGATTTTAAAAGAATAAAAATACGTAAACATTTTTCATTATATTTATAAGAGCCGGTAGAACTTTCACGAAGCGGCAGTTTTCACAAAGTTGACGAACTTATTTAGAATTTTTTAAAAAAGTCAAACATTTTTATTCTCTGTGATGTCAGCTATTTTAATTATTTAATTATTATTATTTATAGTAAAAACTGTTTTTCGTATTAATTTTATATATTATTTTTTTTGGTTAGGCTTAAATGGATACAGTATTAAATGCACCCTTATTGGATTTATCACAAAAGTTTCCATATAAATTTCTAAGTCTCCAAGTTTCAAAGTCTTACAGCAATATCTTTTACACTGTTGCCACGATAACGTCATAACAAAATTAATTTTAATTGAACGTCAAATCCAGAGTTACTCTGGAAGAAAACAAGCTAGGGATGAACACTGTTAATTAATGGTGGAATGACATTATATCAAAGATTTCAAATTATTGAACTAAATAATACTCACCTTCAAAATGTGAACGACACCTGTTCCCAAAACATTCAGATTTAGAAAAAAATTCAAAAGCAAGTTTGGTAAAAGCTTTCATAAAATATGACATCGAAAGATAAACTTTTTTGCTAAGTTTATTTACATATGTTACATATCAGTTAGTGTTTCGAAATATGATTAACCTTTTGATTTTCAACCAAACTCAAACCCAATCTAAAAACCATTTTTTTTAATTTGCTGTCTATTCATTTTATAAAATTGACATCGGTTATAACATATTTCAAACAAATGGAAAAAGCGTTTTTTCACAGAGAATTGCTTGAATTTCACAGAGAATTGCCAGTAGAATAAAATAACATAACGTTTCTTAAGGAGTACGGCTAAACATGTTGAAATAGTATTTTTTTTAATCTAAAATGTGATTAATAATCCTTTATTTAGTTCTCATATCATGCTTCAAATACAGAAAAATTGAATTGTACTGAAACACTCTTTTGACGGTTAAAATATCGATAGCTTATCTTTTCGTAACTGATAGATGATGGATGCAAGACCGTTTAAAATTATCTACATCCTCAACGGCATGTACAAGTATTACTTTACGACATTTGCGAACTCCGAGTAGCCATAACAAAATGACTAATTTGTTTTGACTTGCATTCCTGTTTCAAAGTGCAATAAAATAGGAATCAATAACTCATGATGTTCTTTTTATTTATTCATTTACAATTAGTTTTCCTATGAAAACATCAAACCTTAAACCCGACCCCTCGCAGCGAAAAATTTGGAAAATCTGCAAATAAACACAAAACTTTAATTGAGACATTGCACAGAGTTGTTCCAGGCGCATACATTTTTATAAATAAAATATAATTGTTTACTTTGCCAACTTTAAAAACATATTAGTCTATCACATATATTCGATTTTATTTTGACTCAACCATGTTTATGTGCATCTAGAATATATTTCGAGCTAAATATTTTAAGATGTTTAGAACTGTATCACAAAACTAGCAAATCTGTACATATACATATCGACTGTGGAAAGGAAAAAGGACGTAACCCTCAATTTTCCAAAACAGCTTTTTTTCGATAATCGCAATGTATACAACTTGACACACATTCTATCAAAAGGATGGAAGCTGAAAATGCCGAATAAGTATCTAAATTTAGCTTTTAAGTTTGAAAAAGATGACCTTGTAAAAAATTAAAACCAAGAAAAAACACTGAAATAAAGGGTTTTCCGAGACAATTTCTATAATTAATATTAGGTTATGTCAATTAAACACCCGTTTAGAAGTATCCGTGCACTTCAAGGTTGTGTATAATTCATAATTTGCATATGTCACAAAATCATCAAAACACGTTTTTAGCGCCTCCTGTAAAATTTGATATGTGTGAGTTACGTCCTTTTTCCTTTCCACAGTCGATATATAAATAGGTGAAACTTTAAGACACAAGAAAATTAAATATATTTAAGTTATTGAGATTATAAATTCTGTCCAAAAGTGCATTTTTTCTATGATGATACGAACAAGTCTGACAATCTGGCGTATATTCAAAATATTTTCAATTTTAGAGAAATTATGAAAAAGATTGTACAAAAACATTTGTTAAGCACCCTCAACCAATATTTAAAAGATTTTTTCTCATTTGTTTTTTACTAACATACATAAAATCAATATCACTGGCAGCAGCAAGATCTAGTCATAATCCTATCCTAGACCCATTCTTCTATGCTTACTCTCTGCAAAAACAGTAAGCTAAGAGGCAAGAGAGTTTCGAGTATTTTTTTCAGAAGACAGCACCGAATTATTCCAAGCCTTGTCGCGTTAATAACATGCTTGTTGACCACTTAAATGACGGCACGATCATACATCGTAACATATATAATAGAGTGAGTTGTCTATTGATGAACTGCTGCCAATGATCTCGGTTAAAGCAGTTGTAAAGGTCTTTAATATATAATTCAGTTTAAAATGAAATTACTTGTTTTCCTAACGTTTCTGGCAATGGTGGTAGTGTGTTTGACATTGCCTGTAGCAGAACCGTTAAGCTATACTTCTCAAGAGGCTGCTGGTAAACAATTTTTAACGGCTATTTTGTAATAATTGATGATTTTTTAAAATATCTTTTACTGGTTCTAAACAAATAATTCAGAACTTAATTATTTGTTGTCAAGTTCGATCTAGCACAAACTAAATGTATGAAGTGATTTCGGAAAGAATTTGACCTTGTAGTATATATAGTACCCATACTAATTATTTTAAGTTTAAGTTTAAGTATTAAACTCGACTAATCAAAAGGCTACAACTGGTAAACAATTTTTGACGTCAATTAAGTGATAATCATCGATTTTATATTATATCAATCCGAACAAAAAATACTTTTACTTACCAGAAATATTCAGAAGTTAATGATTTATTAACTAAATGTATAAAAAAATCAAAAACAATGCAAGATTGAAGAACATAAACTAATTATATTCAATTCGTTAAAAAAAATGTTGAAATAATACAAGTGACTTCACAGTATAAATGAACCTAGTCATACGTGATGTTTTTATTGTATTTTCAAATAATAGCTACACTTCAAAGATCTATGTAAAAAATTCGATCATCCGATGTATGCAGTAAAATATTATGAATCATAATAATCAAATGTGCTGAGAAAACTTTTTTCACGTGACTTTTTGCTTTCGACGAAACTTTTAGAATGAAATTTATGGATAAAAAAAAGTTTTTTTTTGCTGTACAGCTCTTGAATAGCCATTTAAAATGAAAAAATATTTGATAAGCTTGGTCATAAAACAAGTATTTATTAAACAAAAAAAAACCAAATGTATGTACGTAATGATATTTTAAACAATTCAAATGTTTATATTATATGTCTGGATGTTTTCTCTGTGTACACTATTTTTTATTTTCATTATTCTTTTATAACGTTATCTAGTTACATAATAATGTGTTATAATTGCTTTCTTTTGGTTTCAGACTACACTGATATTCAGGATAAACTGTACGCCTCGTGCTCATTTTATCCAACCAAATGCAATGAAGTTTGTAAAAAATATTTGAAAGCAATCAGCGGCAGGTGTATTGGTCACACGTGCATGTGTAATAAAGATTAAGCAAAACGTTCACAAATGCGATCGAAAACAGTATTTTTGACTTGAAGATGTAGATAATGAAATACATAGTATTGAACAATGTATGAATCTCTTTACTTAAACACCCTTCACTATCCATCATCTATACAATATACTGTGACCTATCGAATATACCAATACCTCCTTCATCACAAAAAAAAATGGACAGTTAATATAGAGTAATAATTCATAATATCATTATCAAAAGTAAATGACATTTTTTATGAATATTTATCCGTTTGAATACCGCGCAAATAAATCATTAATATGCCCCAGAGATACTGCGTCTTTTTGAGAAAAATATTTTTGTCTAATATACACTAGAATTCGAAATTTTAAAAACCTATATTGACTCAGTATATATGACACTACACATATTCATCAAAATATTGCTTATATTCTATAAGGATACCAAGCATTTGATTTTTTAAATGTCTTGGAGATCCGTGTTCGCTTGCATATTTACCGGGCACCTGTGTCAGCTTGGTTTTCAAGTGGTTAAAATATGTTAGATTTTAGAACAGATTTCTTTTGTTAAATCACAAACCCATGACAGCTTTCCGGGTAGGTACTGAAAAACTTAAATATAAAATATCTTAACAATCAGTATAAAACAAGAATTATTTACAATGTTTTTGTGGTACTGGTTATATTGTACTTTAATGTTCTGTTAGTATTTACACTATAATAGAGCACTTGAATTTTTGAATTTGGTAAGGAAAATTGAAAAATGAAATGATTGATGAAAGAAAACAAAACACTTCCCAATCTGTGCGTTGTCAAGGGCGACAACCATAAACAATAATAAGTTCTTCGGGAGAAGCGATAAGTAAGTAATTGCGACATAATGTAGGAATCAACAGATAAAGCAACCGGTTTTCTTAACAGCAGTTTTTAGTTTTCATTTAATTAATAAAGACTCAATAACGTAAGTTTCATTCAAACACGAGAGTTATCTATGCATAATAAAAATAAAAAATGTCAGTCGTGTAGAGCAGTGTTCCCCAACTCTTTTACACCTGCGGACCGGCAAAAAAACGAAAAAAAATATTGTTATAAATGGACATAGCTATACAACTGTTTTCAGTTGACAATGCTCGCAATGAGCGAAACCGCTCCTGATCTTTTAAATAAAATAGAGTAAAGTACAAAGGAATATCGTGTTTTTATTCATATAATGTCTTTCCACCGAGTATTCACAGTGAACACCCTAAAAGTAAAAACAATTATGTATTATGAAATAATTGGTATATTTAGGTAGGGTTCTGAGGTTCATCTGGGTTCACTATCGAAGAGCAAATATTTATGACTGTCGATTCTGAAAAAACCAGCGGCCATCGCGCCCGCACACAGAAAAAATAATACAGCAGAATAAGTATTCGTAATAAATTAAATTTTACAAATTTGAAGCCGGATTTTAGAAGTGTGATTAATATGTAACCGCACAAAAATGGACAAGAAACAAAATATGGAGCCGCATTATTGACGTTTTCTTATTTAACAATAATTTAAAATACAAGTAAACGTGCAGGCGATAAAAAAATCCAATATTAAATATTTTTGCGTGGCGAATTTCTTGAAATTTGGCATACTGTTTGCGGCCCGGCGGAAAGTCTCGTGGCCCAGCACTGGACCGCGGATCACCGGTTGGGGAGCACAGGTGTAGAGTCAAAGTTACGAACTATGTACACGCCTCCAAATTATATTAGAAGTCTCATCGATCGAATCGACAGCCCTGAAATTTATTTCAGTGTTACTGATAACATTCCCAAAACGAGTAAACAGTGACTTACGCGAGTTTGACTTTTATTTATTGAAAATAGTTTCAAATTACCTATATTCACTTTCTTTGTTCCAAAAAGGATTATAAAAAAACAACCTTCCAAACCAAATAATTAAAAAACGTTATAAAAGGTCGCGATTGTGTTTTAGCACTTTAGACTTACTCGATGCATGTTGTTAATTTCTAAACCGTTTATTCTCTAGAGACCGCATTCATTTTTCTGATTCGACATAAGGCCGCAGTAAAAATTGACTATGGAATCTTTGGCCGGAAACAGGAATTTACGAATTTACAAAATAAAATGCTTGACAAGAAATGTGTTCCCGTGTCCGGCATTTTAGCAATACGTTGCAATGTTTTGAAATAGTATTTTCGTGTGAAATTGATATTTTCCCTATTATTATGCTCTCACATACCGTTTAGAAAACAAAAAGAATCCCGAATTTACCGCGTCTAATTCACAAAGTAAAAAGTCTAGTAATAAATCTCTTTTTAACGGCTATGGTAATTATTGCTTATCTTTGATAATTAAATGATGTCTTCCAATCATTAAATTTTATCTAACACCATGTACTTATATAACTTTACGACTTTTGAAAATTCCAAGCAACCATAATAAAAATTATCTATTATTTATTTTTGACGCGCATTCTTATTCCAAACTGAACAAAAATAGAAATCGATAACCCATTTTCTGTAATGAAATGAAAATAAAAGTTATGGTTTTCAATGAAAATTTCAAACCAAAACATGAACTGTAAAATGTTTAGAAAAATGGCGAATAAACACTTGCTTAGAACGATTGATGTTAAGTTAAGACACCTACCTGATCAGTCTACCAAAGTTTTTTGAGATCATCACAAAATCCTTCTACGCATTTTTTTATGATCATACTATTAAGCGTTCCTACAGTCTTACAATTCGTGTAAATATCTTTCATTTTAGAGATTGGAGAGAAAGTATAGAAAAGATTGTAAGCGCAACCTTCTGCTCGCACTTGAGATACTTTCAAAATCAAGTTAAAATACTGCCAAGCCACTCATGAATAAAGACATTTGTTAATCACCTAGAGCCAATAATCTAAAACGAATTTTCTTAATAATTTTATATAAAAACTGAGTCTGTAGTCTGTACCCACCTAAGAAGTTGCTTTGCAGTCTTATCAGTAGAAAATATATAAATTCAATGTAAAAATAAACAGATTATATGTATTGTATATGGTAACTACGAGATACGCCCTGAATTCAGTTTAACGTCAGTATTTTAGGAAGCAAAGCCAGTCAATCAATTCAATATTATCAAGTTAAATAATGTTGGTCAAAGAATTTCTTTATAAAGATATTTTGAATATGCAGTAAAGCGCATTTATTTTGAAATTTAGTGGTCGACGTTCTTGGCGGGTATTCCTTTTTGGTTGTTGTATTCACGGGTGCAATTCCCAATACTGACATTTCGTAAATTGATTTATGGATTTTTGTTCAAGATACGGTTGTTTGCAATCTCAATATACACTTGTATGCATTCGATTTTATCACTGGTAACAACAAGATTTAGTCCTGATACTATCCTAAATAAATCTCTCTGTCCTTATTTTCCGAAAAAAAAGATAAATTGAGCGAGACGGTATTTTTTTAGTTGAGTAGTAATACTAAGAAAATACTGAACTTCATCGCGTTTATAATATGTTTGCTGACCACTGAAATTAGCGTATCATCACATATCGCGAAATATATAAAAGAGTTAGTTTTGTTTGATGGACTATCGACTAATAATTCTTGCTTCAAGCAGTTGTAAAGACATTTAATATATCAGTCACTTTAAAATGAAATTCCTCGTTTTCTTAACGTTTTTGGCAATGGTAGGAGTATGCTTGGCATTGCAAATGGTAGAAGAGTCAAGCTTGGAAACTCCAGACGTGTTGAATCCTAAAGAGGTTTTATTTGAAGGTAAACAGTTCTGATAAAAATTTTGTTATTATGAATCTTATCGTATTTTTTCTGTTACTTACCAAAATCAATTTTCAATGAATCAAATTTTGTCTCGCACAGACCAAATTAAAAATGCGATTTCGGAAATAGTACGTGTTTGTTATACACAGAGTATTAATTTTTAATTCACAATAATTTAAGATTTAAACTGAAGGTCCTTGGTGGAATTTCAATATTAAATTTTATTTGTTCAAATTATGTACATTCACACATGTTTTGTCACTAACGACCCAGGGTTCACCTTTCGGCATCTTCAGGCGTTCAGGTTCACGGATAAACTTGAACTGTAAGCACGGTAAATGTATCGTGCTTATATGAGAATTAAATGTATCACTAAGTTTAAGGCCATTGTTGGTAAAATGGATTAACCCATGGGAATGCCTACATATTTGAATGGTGAATAATTTGAAAAACTATATTTACCCTGTTTGCTGGATTTTTGTATGATTTTATTTATTTACATATAGGATACAAGAGTGGGAAATTTGGCAGATTTACCTGCTCATTCAAAATTGGTAGACTACTCAACTGTGCCCTATTTAATTCTAAAATTTAATGGTAAAACAACTTATGCCATCCGTGTTTAGGTGTAGAATTCTCACCTACCTTGCGATGGGCAACTGTTTATCACCGTTGTTAGCTATGTTTTATATGAAGTTTTCAAAGATAGAATTTTAAAAACAAAATAGAAGTCAAATCTATAGTATATTGGTTACGTTACGTAGACGACATTCTTTGTATGTTTAATGGAACTGATAGACAAATTAAAAACTTTCATAATTTTATAAATTCGTTAGATGAACATATAAACTTACTTTCTTTTTCTTCTTGCTGGACAGTTCTTGAATGGCCATTTAAAATGGCACAACACCTTTTATATATTATAATCATTTACATGTTACAAATGTTTCTAATTTAAATAATTATATTTTGTGTGTGTATTTTGTTATTATCAAATTTAATAATTATTTGTTATAAATGCTTTCTTTTGGTTACAGAAAACGAAGAACTTGTCCGTAGAGGAGGGATAACGTGTCCATTCCGTCCAAGCAAATGCGATTTCAATTGCAGAAAGATCAATCATGCGTTAGGGGGTGTGTGTGACAATAGCAGATGCATGTGCTATTGATGGTAGGCGAAACGTATAAAAATGTGATTCACAGCAGTATCCTTTGACATGATTATCAAATAAATCTTATTAAGCAATGTAAAAATATCTTTATGCTTGAATACCCCTTACCATTCATCATCGATACAATAGTCACTAAACGAATATACGAATACCGATACACATACATAATTTAAAAAATTTACAGTTTAGAATTTATACTATCATCATTAAAATTGAATGATAATTATTTATAAATATCATTTATTCATTGTGTTTTTGGACAAATCTTCTTTTGTTTATTATTGCACCACGACAGTTTGCTATTAATTAAGGCTCTGAAAAACTAAAATATAAAATGACCAAGCTATGAAAAGAAGAAGAAGAATTTACGATGTTTATGAGGCACTCACTGGTTTTAATATAGTTCACTGGTTTTTAGTTATTTATTTAGTATATGAAACATTTGACGGTTTGTAGTAAGTATGGAAAATTATAAAAGATATATAGATATAACTGACTAAACTAAAAAAACAAACAACTCAGAGGGTGACATTCATAACTAATAATGCATTTTTCGAGAAGATCGATACATACACACGCTCGAGTAAAGTTTGTTATACTGGCATGGTGGCTTGGACACTCCTCCAAATTGTATTAAAATTACAGCAAACTTACAAGACCAAAATTTCTTTAAGTGACTTTAATAAACAAAAAATACTCAAAATAGAATAGTAAGCCTTTTTATGTATTGAAAAAAGTTTCGATATTTCTGTATTCATAGTCTTCATTCTGGTATCTACATTTACAAAACTTGTTTCCGAATTCAATAATAAAAAAGTTGGTAAATTATACAAATTTAAGTATCGTCTGATTTTTTTCAGATGATGATAATAATAGCAACTTATTAAAAAGAATGTTTTAGTGTTCAATATTTTTGTAGATAAGTTAGATAGTTGTAAAGTCATTTCAATCAATGACTTTACAAACTTTCAAAAACAGATCCCCCGCTTAAACATAAATTTTAATATAGAGTTAAATAGTATAATATACAAATATCATGTTATTACAGGTACAAAACCGATTTAATTATAAGTTTCCAAAAAAATAAATAGCCTCAAAAAATAATTAATAATTATAATAAAGCTACCTCATAGCAGAGTCGTGTCATCAACTAGGGCCCAGTTAAAAGGGAGGCCCAATTTTAAAAATTTCTGCATGCTCAATATAAAAAAATATACTCAAACAACAACTCGTCATATGTATATAGAGTATTATTTTGCACTGCGCATATGTGCTTTTATCGTACATACTTGAAATATTAATGACCTTTTGGCCCACTGCTATCCACGATGGAACCAGCGTACATGGTAGCATGTAGCTACCTAGCAGAGTCTCAGCTGACATTCGCATGAGAGCCTCAAATTTCTGGCTACGCCACCTATATATTTGATTTTTTTATTTTGAACTCACACTCCCTTTTCAAAATATCTGGATGAAACATTTCAAATACCGAAAATACAAATCTTTGTGCTTAATCAGTTCTTCAAAGGCTAAAATAATGATTGCTTACAATTTAAAACTAAACGATGTCTTGAGACAATTAAAATTTATCTACATAGTTGATGCCACATAATTTTATTGCTTTAACCATAAAAATAATAACTATTTTATTTTGGCATGCATTCCTTTTTACAAATAAAATAAAAAAGGAATCGATAGCTTATGGCCTGCTTATTTTTTTATTGATTTACAAAAGTAATGTTTTTCAACAAAAACTTCAAATACAATTATGTATTTAGTTTCATAACGGTGGGCTGCCAATTCCTTAGAATAGAGCTTGTTAAATCTCAGACTTACTTGCTATGAAAATCCTTTAAGAAAGTGGCGGATTTTTAAATCATTTTTAAACAATTAAATGCAATGATAATTAGAAACATCGAATGTTACTAAACATACTTACAATGTATAAGAATACACAATAGAGCGTAAAAAATATTAATATTAATACTTCGCTGAAACATGTACTTACCTACATCAGGTTAAAAATTCGAAAATTTATGCACAAAGTAGAAAGAAGATTGACACAGAAATGTTTTCTATTATTTTCGCTCCAGTTCCATTTTTTAAACGATACACTTAATATGTCTTAGATAATATATTTATATGTTAGAAATTTTGTTTAGGGACTGATTTGATCCGACAACATTGTTTTTTTTTTTAGTGTAGGGAAGTCCGCTAAACGTTCAGTTTAACATGGCACTCAGCCTGAGTCAGCCTTCTGCAGCCTACCTCTGTAACTTTATTAAGAAACTAAAAACCTGTTTATATATGTACAAATGTGAATACATCTACCTGATCAGTCGACCAAAGTTTTTTAGTTTATTACTAAGTCTTGTGCAGATTTTCTATGCTTTTTAATAACAGATCTTAAAACCTTACGTCTTGCACAAATGTCTTCAATTTGACAGCCTTGAGAAAAAATATAGAAAAGAACGACACGCAACCTCTTGGTTATAAATCTATACGGCCACACTTGAGCTACTTTTAAAAGCCGATTTTAAGCCAGGCATGTTGCTCTTGAGGATAATCGCTATCATTTGTTAAACACTTACAATTAATATTCGAAAAGCATTTTCTGAATGTTTTTTCCATTCAAAACCTTCATCTTACAAATTTTTAATTTTTACAGTGCTTAGCAAAAAAAGTTTGACAGTTGGATATAAATACTCACTTTGTACACACAACAGAAGAAAAAAAAAGGAAACCGATAGTCTGCTTCGTAGTCTCATCATAGTTTGAAAAGGTAAATTTAGTAGAAAAAAATAGAATGCCAATGTGAAAAAAATTATAATTTAATGTATAGCATACGACAACTACTTGATATCCCCTTAATTACTTGCAACATAAAATTAAATTTGTTTTTTCTTCGTGTCACGTCACCATCTCTATGAACTTCAATTAACTGTAAATATCGGTATCTCGGATAGCAGAGGCAGTGGTTTAATTTAATATTATGACGTAATGTAATATTTTTCAAAGAATAAATTCGTGATTATACCTGTGGAGGTTCCACAGGTTCCACAATATAAGTGTTCCGAGTGCACGATGCTCTTGGCGGGTAGTCCTCTTCAAATGCGATGCCCGCGAGTTCAACTCCTAATACTAGCTAGTTCGATCTTTATCATTGGCAAAAGCAAGATTTAGTCATTGTCCTATCTTTGTCAAGCCTTTCTGTCCTGACCCAGACTCGCTGCATTTTTTATTTTTTTTTATTTCGAGTTTATTATTACATATCTCGTCGCGCTTATATTATGTTTGCTGACCACTGAAATTAGCGTATCGTCATACTTTGTGAAATATATAAAAGAGTTGATGGGTTTTGATGGAATATCCACTAATAATTCTTGCTTCAAGCAGTTGTAAAGACGTTTAATATATTAGTCACTTTAAAATGAAATTACTTGTTTTCTTAACGTTTCTGGCAATGGTAGGAGTATGATTGGCATTGCCCGTAGCAGAAGAGTCAAGCTTGGAAACTCCAGACGTGTTCAATCATAAAAAAGGTTTTATTTAATGGTAAACGATTTTGACCACAATTTTGTAATAATTGTCGAATTTGTTATATGAAACTGTTTTTTGTGACTCAAAAAATAAGACCGTTTGGCTTTCCAGCCTATCATTTATTGTATGTTCTTTTGGTGGAAAAATTCTTGAATGGCCATTGAAAATATCACAATACTAGACAAGTTAAAATAATTATAAAAAATAGTTATAAAAATACTAGTTTTTCTACAACGAGTAAATCGCGTAAAAAAGTAACGGTACCGTCCGTGAAAATCGCTTAAAATCAAAATCGCGCAAAAAAAAATCATGTTAAAAAAGGACTGGGTGTAATTTGTAACAGAAATTAGGATTTTAGAGTGGATTACAGGATGTATTGTGTATCTCTCCTCAGCCTCTTTACTTAAACTAAAGAAGTAAGTTTCATCATAATGCGAAAAAAAGTGGTGAAAGGTCGCGCTTGTGTTCAAACACTCTCTACATGCTTGGTGTTGACTTCTACGCCGTAGGCCGTAGTGGTTCAACGTTTACGGTTTTAAAGAATGTAAAGCTCTACTTTACAGTTCACAAAAATTTAAAACTGCATTCAATATCATCAAAAGAACGACTGTAAGCGTTTTTTTAATTATATTTTAATAATCTTCGAATAATAATTTTCAAATAACTAGTAAGTGCTTGAACATTCAAGCTGAGAGTATATAAAGACTTCATTCTTCATTCACTTCATTCTATTTCTAATTGTACGATAAGGCCACTTGAAAATTTAACAAATATTATAGAACTTTGGACTTAGAATATCGATTACAATATTTATTCAAAAGATGTCGATCCTTGGATTTAAATATTAAATCACGTAACTGAGTAGGATAAAAAAAAATATCGTTCTGTTATGGCAACTTATGGCTGCAGGAACACTGAAAGTAATATGAGGGTTTGAATAAAACTTATGTTAAACGACACACATTGCGTTCTTCGATAAAGACTTTCTTGATACAATCTGATAACTTCATAAATATTTATAAGTCTGTAAAATAAGAAAAAATGCTTTGTTTTGAAAATATATAAAATTGCATGATTCTGTTTCATTTGCCAAGTCGCATATAAATAAAGTTAATATGTATTTGTAAATTGAGTATCCGGAATCATTTGCGTGACACTTTTTTAAAGTTAAGTGAAGGTGAAATTAGTAACAGCTGTTTTACATTAAATAAAAACAACTGATATACATCATTAAGAGAACGTATATTACCATGCATTTCATATAACCATGCAATGCCGCGATATTTGACTTGAATACTAGAGTGAAAAGAAAATCATTTTTCCTTTGAAAAGATCATTTATTATATTTTCTAATAAATCAAAGCGCCACAATATCGCACATTTCAAACGAGGTGTAATTAGAGCAGTATAATTTACTATCATCTGACTCGGGGTATGAAATACGCAAGCGCACACCCTTCTGGAAAATCTACCATCCCCTATGTTCAGTTTGAACTTACTCTGCTTAAGGAAACAGCGTTCAGTCTGTGATTCTACTTGCCCTGAAAAGCACGTCAGAGATTTTGTTTTATCAAAAAGTTGTCGGAAGCTTTTACTCATAGCGTGATAACTTTTACTTAACCAATACAAATATTACGGAATTTTTGACGCGAAAAATGAATTACTGAATTTATTGACAATTATTTTCGACAGTTGCATTAAAATTCTAATATTTGATGTAATTTTTAAAACTTTTCAACATTGTTACACAGGTGTTAGGAAATAGTGAGTGTGCCACGCATGGTTTTGACGTTATATTTTTGTAAACTATTCAAACTCATTTAGTCATAAAAGTTAGAAAAAGTCAACAGGGAGATTTTTCGCGTGTCTAGGTAAGCTATACATTGATTTATTATAATATGCAATTTTATAGATGCAATTGTTTATTTATAAAACAGTTATTGCTGTGCAAGTAATAACTTCAATGCGTATTCAACGAGACTGTGTACCAACCAATGGCTTCAAAAAATATGTCTTCTTTATTTAATTTTAATAATATATACCGTCGTTAATTTTCTACAAGCAAGGCTTTATATGTAATATTAGTAATATTTTCCATGAACTCGTATCCCGAAATTTATTTTATTTCATGCTTTATTGTGTTTTAATACAAAATGTTTTACATTTCATAGGGTGGCATATATTGAAATGTCTGCTTCCTGCCTCAATAGCTTTATCACATATATTAAGGACAAAAATACTTGAGTGGTTTTTATAGCGATAAAAAGCGATAGCGAGAGTGGTAGAATAAAGTACATTTATGTGGTTTCTGAAAACTTTTTGAGATGTCAGGTAATTATCACTTCGGACCAAGGCTTAGAACTATCGTGAGTGCACAAATTTCACTGCTGTTTGATTTTTTTTAAATATAAAATACATTTAAATTATTTTGATGAATCAAAAATAAAATTTTGTTACTTCGATATTCAGCTTATTATATGTAGTGTTATGATAGTTTGTATTGAATCCTCTACCTGCGTCCAGTTTAAAGAAAAACTTTTAAAATTATAATCGTTAACTATTTTATTAATAATAAAACTAACGATAGTTAGACTGGACGAGAGTTACAAGTTTCATAACTTGTTACACGAACTGTGGAATAACAAAGTTATCGAAATATATTTTATAAAGTACTAGCCGGTTCCCGGCAAGCGTTTCAATGCCACTCAAAGAAAGAAAATGTTTGTGTTTTAATTGTCTTTATTGAAGTGCATGTTTTCTTTTTCTGTCTGTTTGACTTTGAAGCTTGCTGCCGATTGTCTATACTCTATGGTACGACACACCCACCCCCTACTGTAAGTTATTTCTACTATAACCTTCGCGCAAGTGCAAGCATACGTTGTCAAAATGAACTGTATGGTAGACATACAAATATTGTTTTTTTTATATAAGACCTACTGTAAGTTAATTTTACTATGCCTACAACCTTCCTGGAAGTGCAAGCAAAAAGTTTGTCAAAGTTTTATTGCAATCGGATGAGCGGTGTGGCAACGCATAAAGTACTAACAAACACACATTTATTTTTATATATTAGATTTTCTGATTGCTTTCACCATGACAAATGTTTATAAAAACATATTTTACATCTTTATTTAAATCTTTATTTAAATAAAAAAACATTTCCAATGTACCTAGTAGTAGGTTATTTTATTTCAATTTTATACATACATCTATCAACTTTGAACCGTTAAAATTATTTACATTCCTGAACATCATTTGAAAATCATCATAATATTTGAGCTCGTTGAGGTTATTTTGTTTAACTTTATTTAAAGTTAACAGAAAGAGTAATTTATTGCCATCTCTAGCTAAAAATTACAACAATCCTTTGTATTATATTAAATCAAAATTTAACAATACTTTGTTTTACAATAAAACATTATTTTAATCAAATCAGTATTGATATCACAACTTTATTAAATGTTTTTAACCCTTTAAATAAATCATTAATATGTCCCAGAGATACTGCGTGTTTTAAAAAAAAATATTTTTAACTAATATACACTCGAATTCGATATTTTAAAAAAATATATTGACTCAGTATAGATAGCACTACACATATTCATCAAAATATTGCTTATATTCTATTAAAATACCAAGTATTTGATTTTTAAATGTCTTGGGCATGTTCATATTGCATATGTTCCGGAACTTCCGGACACCTGTGTTCGCTTGGTATTCAAGTGGTTAATGTTTTTTGTCAGTTTCTTAAGCATACCGTGACGTTTTAATTAAAACAAATCTTAATGTAATTAAAACTACTTAAAATAGTTGAGAGTAAAACAAAATTCTTTGCTACAAATTCTTGAATTTATAAAAAAATAAGTTTTTCTTATAAAAATATGTTATGCTTCGCAGTAAAAGTATTTTTTTTAAAAATTGCAGATTTTTATATTTAAAGTCACCTTCCAGCTTCATCTTACTCAGTGTGTCACGGTTTCAAATATTTACTCGTGAAGAAAGCACAAAATTGTGACACGATTCGAAGAGCTTTCAAATCGCATTGTAAGAGCTTAATTCCTACCAATCCTAAATCAATTCGAACATCGTATTTTCGTTTTAAAGACGTTTTATTTTCTAGTGAAAATTTAAAATTATTTTACAGTTTTTGAAAATATTTAAGCTGATAAAGTTAATCCTTATAATACTACTTCACTAAACGTCTACTGTGTAAGGTAGCTAGTTAATGTATAAAATTAAATTGGATAACCTTTTTATTCCACTTGATGAGTCACAAAATTTGATATAGCATCGCAAGGCTTACGAATAACTAAAAATTGATTTTAATTCTTAAGTTATAAATTACAAAATATTTATAACTTACGAATTATGTAAGAAATTAAATATCTAGTTTAAAACATTAGAATTAAACTATTCTAAATTTTAGATAAAAAGAATTTAAGCTACATTTTTTCCTAAGTGCTACAATTTTCAAAACAAAATCCGGCATTTTATTTACATATATAGTAAATACACGTCATAGTATTTATAAAAATTCTCAATCAATATTTGTTTGATCGAATAAGTGTTTTATTCCCTCTAAAGTGCCAGACAGAAATTCTGTAAAATGATATTCGTGGTTTATTAAAATCGTAATTTATTTTCAAATTTAGAGCAGCTATTTTTTCTATAACAGAGATTTAGTACCGTTCGTGACCAATCTAATATCTTTATCGTTTCCCTCTCGTGGATCCTTTCTCTGTTGCCGCAGTGAGACATTAAAGACCTAAGTGATAATTATTCGGAATTTGAATGCCTTCGTCGTCAAACGACTCTCCTAAATTCACAAATTTAACTACTAAAGGCTACCCAAAGCCGTGTAAATTTAATACCCTTTGAGCAAACAAGTTTATAGACAACCAGCCGTGCTGTATCACGACATCGCTTAAAGCGCATCCAAACCTACTGCGAAACACGTATCGTAGCAATACATGGGCAGACCCGTACTGAGGCATTGGGTTGTCTATGACGAGTATAGACTTTTATATCGTCGAATGATTTTTTCCAACTGACTTTAAAATCATATGTTTTTGTTTTGCAATACCACAAGTGATACTCATACAAACCGCTAGAGGTTATGGTTATACCGGCGTCATCAGATGCCATCAATTCTTGGTCCGCTATGAGTGCAGCGATCTTTGCAAGGCGGACTCTAGCACGTGGACTTTAGCGCGCAATTCATTTTTTTATAAATATAATGTGTTTTATTCTATTATATACATGAAAAAAGAAAAAAAAATACATTATAAAAAAACATAAGAAAAATTAAAATAAAAATAAAACATACATAAGTGTAAACAGTTCAAAACATAGTAAAATATATAGAAATACAAATTTCAGTATTATCAGCGATTCTTCTTAAAAAATCAAATTTACTGACAACATTGTAAGTTGGAATTATCGCTTCCAATCTTTTATTCAATCTTGCGTATTTTGATTTTGAAATTTTTCAATAGATAAATTTTTCATGGATAGGTTTGTAAAAGTACCAATTAATTTTCAATAAAAAGTAATTTTTGATCAAAAATTATCTCAGGTCTGTAAATTTCTTTAAATGAGCACTGAACAATACAAAATAATAATATTTTGCGCGCTATTGTCGGCGCGTTAAGGTACCACGCGCTGAAGTCGGGGTTGTACTGCGCGCTAATCCCGGAGAGCTAATGTCAGTGCCCAGATTAATCGTATTTATTATTTTATTATTAACCACTCTTAACCACCCACACAAAGACTCTTGCGTCTATCGAGATATGTTTTAAACGTTTTTAGTACTCTGTTGTATGAATTAATGTCGAATAAGACTGACTTTTTCAGAAAAATGTCTTCTTTGTTTTCCTGTTTCTACTATTCCACTGCTTATTGCTGTGAGTAAATATTTAGCTTATTTATATTTTGACATGTACGTCTATGAAAACTGGGATAACCTTAAGTTAATATTATTAATAATTGTATGTAATCAAATATCGATCAGGCTTACTCAACGTAATGTATTAATTAATTTCCCACAGAAAATTTCATTGTACTTCTTTTTAATAACGTCTGAACATAAATTTATATGTTTTAATAGAAACAGTTTATTAAGTTGTTTTGAATGTTAATTTCTTTGTACAGACCTGTGAAAATGCACACAAGAGTACAACCAGGAAGTATACAATGTATAGTTCGTAAACATACTTACTTCCATCCTTAAAGTTTATTGCCGACATTTCTTTTAGTGGTTTCACTAATTTTTACTGAGACGCAAACTTTAATGTTTATCAGTAGATAAGTTTAATGATAAAACATTTAATGATTGCTTATAAATTATACATAATAAAACATATCGAAAAATGATGCTTTCCAGTATATATCGTTTTTTGTCATAGTTTATTGATTATTTTTTTTTTACAAAATTCTATTCAGTTGGGTTATTTATACCTTTCGGAATCGGTAGAAATTTAACTCTCAACAGTTTTATTGTTTACTAACAGATAGCTTATATATTGAATAGCTAATAAAAAACAGATTTTATTAGGAATATATTAACATATTTAGTGGTTCTTTTAAAATATTCAAATAAAATCGTTTCCATTGTTTCGTTTTGATTGCATAAATTTATTGTATGGAGATTCTTTCTTTCAAATGTGAATTCGCAAAAAGTGTAAAGATTCGCATTTGTAGAAACGTCTTTTTTTTAATAAAAACCAGTATTATCTGGTTTTTCAAAATGCTTTTGAAAGAATCGTTGATTGTCATCGATCAAAACGCAAAATTAAAATAAATGATTTCTTTGTGTTTCTCTTAGTTTTATAGATTTATTCGCATACTCATATAAGTCGACTTTTTTAACCATGTCCACTGTGAATCATAAGAACTTATAATAGAGTTTATCTCGACGGAAGTGTTTCTACGGTAACTGCTTGTTACTCAGTTGTTGATTTTTTTTCCAAATAGAGTATGAAGAGAAGGATAGAGGTACGAGTGCTACGACATGAGTAATGATTATCTTATCTCTACCGTTACGTCTTGTTTAAGGATAGAATTGGTGAGAAAGAGCAAAATCAAAACATCACATGCTACGAACATAAATTCATAAATCGATTTAAACATCAATTTATAATACTGTCCATACTAGGATTCGAGCTTGGGACCTCTGTAACCGGAGCCAAAGGCGATGATAGCTACAAACCAATTACACCAAATAACATTTACATAATATCTAAATTTCAATAAAAACAAATGCATCCACTCTTCTCTCTCGGTCTCTACTGCTTCTCACTTACACAACATCCCAGTTTCAGCATTTACTCATAATTACATTTTAATTCATTTACATGTACAGCCAACCGTTCCGTAGACCAACGAAAGAGCAATAATGGTCTGCTGATATCGTTCTAATTATTTTCAGTTTCACACTGAGAGACTATATTTCCTTATACAAAATAGACTGGCAATTTGTTAAACTTATTAAGCATAAATTGCAATTAAAATATTTATACCAATACCGATTAATTGTAACTGACGTTCGAAAATTACCAACAGATTTCTGTTTTAACAGAACTTTTAATATTATTATGTAACACATAAATGATTGTCGTGGCAGACTTTTAACGAAATATGACTTCGCTGTCAATTCACTGTCAATTATTTGTGGAAATGTATTGTTGTACAAATCCACATTTTTTAATAAAGATCACTTACCACAAACATTACCAACTGATAAAAAAGTAAATCAATACATCTTGTAAACATGAGATAGATTTAATCAAAAAATGTTAAAAGAATTTATAAATAATGATTCAAATAATAAATTCATATAATATACACCCAATCCTTTTTTTTCCGCGATACATTGGTTTCAGAAAGTGAAGAGAACGATAGATCGGGGTTCCACTGTACACGGAAACTTTTTATCTAAAACTCATTGTTTAAATAAACAAAATCTTCATCTTTCCTTATATAATTAAATTTAACCATATACTCTTTTCCCATTTAGCTTTCAAATAAATCCTTCAACCAAACTAATTTCAAGACAACTACAGTCTTGAAATTTCTTCAGGGACCAGATGAATACATAGAATTTTGTACATTCAGTCTAGACGCGGTCCAGTCCAAAGTAACCATAAAGACTGAAAGACCTTGGCGCAGTTAGTCATTTTATTAAAAACTACTGTTAATGAATATTAGCTCAATATTAAACCTTTTTGCTAGATGATATTTTGGTACAGAATATTTGAAAAATAATTTTCAGCAAAACACGTCCCGTCTCAACTGTTACCGAAAGTTTTCTTACGAAATTAATCAATGTTTATCCATACATAAGCAGGTGGTATAATTCATTCCATACAGCCACAATAATCTTTAAATATACACAGTGACGAGCGTGAGTAATAAATTTTCAGAAATGATGAATTTTAGCCAAGTTAAAATCTCATTCGATAACGCTGAAATGTTAACACCGAAAGAAAGGACGATAAAGTAATCACCATTTACATATTATCTTGTAAAAAAATGACGTATTTATTAATATTATCCTTTTTGTTGCAATTAGTATTTGTTTTGTTTTACTACACACAGTGGCATAATAATTATGTTAAAAAATTTCCAGGTATTTCCACACATATTATACCAGTGGTGCAACAACACGCAGCTCTTTTTGAAGTTTATGGCGGCCCTCAATTGTTTTCTCAAAATTTCACAAAACACATGATTTTTGCCTAAAACATTAATTTAATAAATGTAAGCACTCTTTTTCTTTCATGACAGAGAATAAATCGGTTCATAGAAACAGGCTTACTGATGAAAATTTGGATTTGATTGTGTGACTTAATACTACAAATATGAAGTCAAATTATATAAAATTAACAAAGACCAAAACGTAATAACTTTTGAATTACATATAAATAAAACATGTATACCTAAATATTTCATAACAAAAAAAAAACAAGTACTCATAATCTTCTTTTTTCATGGTTTATTTATTTTCACGTTTTCGAAATAACGTGGTCAAAGCAATGTAATGGAACCTATCTTTCATTTATTTAAATTCACTTAATCTTTTTTACACCACTGTTTTACATGGAACGTATCGTATCCCCCCCCATGTAAAAGAAGATTGAGCGTACCTTACATTATTTTTCTTTTGGGGCCCGAACCTATCATAATTTTTAATCAACAAATATAATGTGCGATGACAAAGTTTTAACTCTATGATATTGTTTTTTTGACGACATTTACCAATACATAATTATAAAATAATCTTTAAATCAAATAGTTTAACTTATTATTGAAAAGAGGTTGAGCGAATGAATAAAAATTAGTTATGCTAGAAAAACTACATTAGCAGTCCATATGCTCCAAACGGAAACGGTTTAAAAAAATACAAATCCATTCAAATACATTAAAATATATATACCGACTGTGGAAAGGAACGTAACCTACACATATCAAATTTTACAGGAGACAAAAAAACGTGTTTTGATGATTTTGGGCCATATGAAAATTATGAAATATACACAATCTTTACGTGCACGGAGAATTCTAAGCTGGTGTTTAATTGACATAATCTAATATTACTTAAAGATATCGTCTAGCAAAAACCTTTTTTTCAGTCTTTTTTCTTGATTTCAATTTTCACAGGCTAATCTTTTTTCAAAATCCAAAGCTAAGTTTATATACCAAGTTGTCATTTGCAGCTTACATTATTTTGATAGAACATGTATCAAGTTTGATACATTGTAATTATCGAAAAAAAAGCTGTTTTGAAAAGACTGTGGGTCACGTCCTTTTTTTCCGTTCCACTGTCGATATGTATATATTCAAAAAACCATTTCACCTAACACACAAGTTAGCCAAAATACAGTGACCTGGAATACAAGTTAAAATAATGACACTATTTTATGATTTATTCGTGCAGAATGATATTTTCAAAGTGAACAAGAGACCATGCTGAATACTTCTGACGTTTCTCTAATTAGGTTCATTTCTGTAGGGCAAACGAAATTTCCTAGAACTATATTATACTTACAGTTCGCTGTTTGTTTCCGCAATGGTGTGAGAATTTCAGAACTAATTAAATCTGAGATGACAAATTTTCACTGATATACGTATCACACACAGCCACCTAATTAAATAAATAGTAGTTTCACAAACTCAAATAAATGTGCATTCACTATAAAACTCAAGTCATTACTTGAATGGTATTATCCTGAATTTAATTAAGGGTTTGAGGTGACATCAAAGCGTAAAGGAATGATATCCTGTAAAAAGCAATAACATATAGGAGAAGCATTAATTTAGGATTTATGCTGAATAAAGGTTACATTATAAATAGCTTTTATTGATTAATTTTAAAATGTAGCAAGTATCAAGCGAGTTATATCCAATTAGAGAAATTCATATAATTAATCATCACTTGAATGAACATTATATCTTTTCTATACATGTTTCATATTTTTTTAAAGATTGCGTTTATTTAAATATAATATATATAGGCAGTGGTCGGCAACCTTTTGACAGACTGTGTAAAAATTTTTTTTTTTGAAAAATAAATTTGGTTAGTGGGTTAGTTAATAGGGTTAGGTGAATAGTTAATATAATTTATTTTTAGAAAACAATGTACATCTTTATATATATATATATATATTTTAAACCATGTCCGCTCCCAATGTGGAGCATATGGACTCCTAATGGAGTTTATCTCAACAGAAGTGTTTCTACGAGAACTGCTTGTTACTCAGTTGCTCAACCTCTCTTTTTTCAAAGAGAGTAAGGATAGAAGAATAGGGCTAGGACAGGATTAGTGGTAAGCTAATCGCTCTCGGTACGCCCCGTTCATAGGATAGGATGGGTGAAAGGGGGGAATTCAAAACATCACATACATCCATGCCTTTGAACAGAAATTCATAAATTGATTGAAAAATCAATTTATAAAAACTGTTCGTACCGGGATTTGAACCCGGGCCCTCCGTAGCCGAAGCCAACAACGTTAACCACTCGACCACACAGGGGACTATATATATTACATAACATATTTACATGATTTATATGTTTAAATACAAAACACACACATAACAATGATATTGGTGGCTTCTTTAGTATTATTGAATAAGTAATTTGATAAAAAAAGTATTATCATAATTTCTTGGCGGCTAACTCGAAATGTCTAAGTGGGTAGTTCAATTACCCGCGGGTAGTAGGTTGCCGACCACTGTATTAGGGCATCCAAATGCATTACCCGGTTTTCGGGTATTTTTTCAACTATTACATATATACTGACCCAGAGTTAAAATTTATAATGTACGGGCATATGAATAATATTTACTCAAATATTTACAGTATTTCATTACAATAGTGATTCAAATATATAAAAATACATTTTTTAATAAAAAATAAAAAAGATGTATAGTATAATCTATACGAGAAAAAAATTGCATAGTCTGTGTTGGTCCAATTCAAAAATTTGCCCTCCTTCCAAAGTTATATTATTTGTACCCAATCTTACTCGAGTTTATATGTGACACATAGGGCATCTAAGCACGGATCCTATATCTATGTGATCCTGGGGCTTCGGGATCGCGAGATCAAACATTTACCATAAAACCATGTATAAATTCAGAATTGAGAAATTTTCGCTCGGCGATTTTAAATTCCTTTTTTTCTTTTTGAATCAAAAAACCTTTTTTTAACTCTCGCGCAACTTTCTCATTTTTTTTTCAATTCCGGAATTAGTACTATCACAATCCCGGGATCCCAGGATTGGAGGTCTTAGTGACACGGTTACGTTGAACTATAATTGAAACAACAGATAATACTTTTAAACAATACGAACACAGAAATTTAAAATAAAAAATTTATCAATCCAACTGTGTCGTATTGAAACGATTGTAATAGTATCCCGGCCTTAACTGCCAACGTTTTATTTTGTTGTAATTGTGAATTTATTCACTTGGTTGCATTTGAATTCTGTAAACACAACTGAGCTAAGATTTTTACAGCGTAATTGAATAAAAAATAAAACGTACTTGATCTATTTGGGAAAGGTACATCTTATACGCAACTCTTTGTATTGATCTCTGAATCACTATACTTTTTTATAGAGCAGAGAATAAAGTTTGCAGGTAGTTAAATAAGAGTTCAGTAGTTACTTGAAATCCACGGTTCACTAGTTTAGACGTAAATAATAAAAACAAGTTCATAGTTTGGGTTTCTTTAGTGAACATACAGTAACTTCAATTGCGTTTATTAACGTGTTCGGATTCAATTATTGATATGTCATTTCATGTCATATAAAATAATCAAAACGTTCATCATATCGTTGGTATACTACCAAAAAACGATAAGTCAAAAATTGTATGTATTGAGTAATGAATAGATCGATAGATTTAATTAAGCACGCTTCATAGTGTCAAAAAAAACTGACTCATATTACTTTTATTTGTTTCGACATTTAAAGAAGTAATACGAACAAAGTATAATTCGTTTGCAATTATTACTAGCAGAAAGCTATAAAATATATCTTAACGCTTTTTAACTTTACAGATTTCTTATTTTTACAGCTACCCAACAACGATTAGACGACTTAATGTTTTCAAACTGTAAACATTTTTTGAATGTTTTTTTTGTTTATTTATTTTAATGTCTACCGCCTCGCTACATTTCAGTTCGTTTCATGATATTTGAAAAAGTAGATTATCTTAAAAAAAGGTTTTTTGACTAGACGTTTTCTGGAAGAATACCGGTAAAATCCATTACTTTTTTTGGAACAGGTAAATATTTTCAAATACAAGAAAGCTTTTATATATGATTATATATCAATCAAATGCATTCCACCCTCTTCGTCCGTGACAGTTTTCACGTCGCATAAACGACGTCACCCGAAGGCTGTCAAACAAAGCGCATTGCTTACTTACTTACTTATTATCTGCAGGTGACAATAGATTTTAAATATATTCCTTTCTATAGATTATTCGCTTTAAGCTTTCGTTTAAAAGTATTTGAAATGTAAATCATTGTATTTATTAAATCATCGTTTTAGGGTGTGATGGTATTTAACAAAATTACTCATTTAAAATTGTGTAAAATACACAAGTTTCATTTATTTATATATTTTATTTTACCATGTCCGCTCCCAATGTGGAGCATATGGACTCGTAATGAAGTTAATCACAACAGAAGTGTTTCTTCGAGAACTGCTTGTTACTCAGTTGTTCAACCTCTCTTTTTCCAAAGAGAGTAGGAATAGAAGGATAGGGCTAGGATAAGACTAGTGGTTAGCTAATCGCTCTCGATACGCCCCGTTCATAGAATAGGATGGGTGGGAGGGGGGAATTCAACACATCACATACATCCATGCCTTCGAACAGACATTCATAAATCGATTAAAAAATCATTTTTTGCCGTCTGTGTAGTCGAGTGTCAACGTCGTTGGCTTCGGCTACGGAGGTCACGAGTTCGAATCCCAGTACGGAAAGTTTTATTTATAAACCATATAAAAAAGGTATATTTCTATTATTTATGTCAGAGGTTTACAAAGTGTGTTCCGTGGGCTAATTGTAGCGCGCGTGACTTTTTTATTTGTCCCGCGAGTTTTATGCCTAATCTGTATTACATTTTTTCTTCATATGGAATATTAACAATTTCAAGCGTTTTTTAGATTTGAAGAAACATCAAATAATTTTGATTACCCGGACGCTGTTCCCGTAAATATGCAGTTTTAATTTATAGATTTGCAACAGAACCTGGAAGCAAAAGCATCTAATTTTGATAAGAATTTTATTAAATTCTACATAGGACTTTCACTTGAGGTATATCAAAATATAGTTAAACATGCTCATCAAATAGCTATATTTGCGAAAAAAACATTTTTTACCATGCGTATTAATAAATCAAACTTGAGATCGAAACTGTTTTGCGTATTCACACTACAACATTTGTTTATGTTCAAATAAACAAATGGAAGTTTAAGCAAAGAAATATTTGTTGTGTTGTTGTATTATTCTTTTTATCAGAATTATAGAAAAAAAATTGATTACAAAATTGTCCCTTTGACAAAAACGTTTGTGAACGCCTGCCTCATGTAGACCATAATTGGATTTCTAGTGGAGCATCCCAACAGAAGTTTTTCTACAAATATTAGTTTTTGTTCTGTGCTTGTTGTGATAGAATAAGTAATATTGTGCTTAGGACAGAAAGTTTGGTCCAGTTCTTAAAGTTGGATTAGTCGGAAAGGATTTGAAAATCTTCAGCGTATCTACATTAAAAATTCGATTATAAAAATATGCTCACATTGGTATTCAAACCAGTGGATACCGCAACAGAAGATGCTGACATTACACAGTGAAAATACACTTTCTCACTTAGTAAACTTGATCAAACTTATCACTATATAATTCAATTAATAAATTAATTAACTAAGTCGTTCTCTATATTTCAATTACAAATTGAAACTGGTTTGAAATAGTTTGTCAATTCTCAATTAAATTCTAGAAATTTTGGTCAGATTGTGAAAATTTGTATTTATAAAGGCTTAAAGATGACAAATGGAAGCTATTAAAGTAAATCATTATCTTATCTAGTAAAGCACTTTCGTAAGTAATTGAAATTTCTGAAATCTATAGAACAGATTTCGTTGACATTAAATAATAGCTTTTATTTTATGCTTAATATTGGAAAAGGGCTTGTTTTTAACTGGTCAGCATTTAAATCATCTTTGAGACAGTATTGAGTATTAATCATTTTTATTGAATTAAAGGTATTCTTTAACAATAATCAGTTTTTTTATTATTGATCTGTATTTTAATCTTAAGGCCAGTGTTCCACTGACAACTAAACAAAACCCAAACACTTTTTTCTGATCACGGCTGTTGAGAAAATTTAAAAGAAATCTCACTTTTCTATGTTTTTACTGCCAAAAAATATTATTAATACTGAGAAAATATTAGATTTGTAGTTATCGTCTGCTTAGTAAAAAAATTACCATTTAAATTGAACTATTTAAACATTGACAAATTAAATATACGTCTTAGAATATTAATTGATAAAGTAGATATGATTTATAACGACGAACTAAATGAAAGTAAGAAGATAAATAGTTAGCTTATCAATAAATCGCCTATTTGGATTACATTTATGCATACTGGATGAATAGATTTATAATGGTTTTCAGTGCTTCGTGATAAATATCGGTTTTGCAAATATTAATTAATACATGTTTTAAAAAAAGAATTTAAATTATCACATTGAATGAGCATTTGAAAATCAAATTATCAAGTATATAATGCAACGGTTTTGTAGATTTTCTACATATACATCAACCGACTCGTGACTGAACGCTAGGCATATATACAATGCGTATGTTTGACAAATGACCTGTGTTTCGATACATGCGTCTTCTTGAACAATATCAACTCGTTCCGCCAAGGACGTCTAGGGCAGGAAATGGCCGTCTGGAAACATAAAAACACTACGCTCATTATTTGTTATATTACATCAAAAATCAATTAGATACATTAAGGCTTTGATGTTGCTTGATTTTTCATACTAAAATACCAGTTGTTTAAGTGATATTAATTGGTAGTTTATAATCAAAAAAACTGCGGGAATACGAGAATATCGGCTTCAATGTTACTAGTATTACAAATTAATAATAAAGCATATTAGTCATGGAGCATATTTAATTTCCGTCGATTTATTAATTTAAGGTTTTATTTATTTTAGTAAATGATAAACCATATTTGAGGAGCAAACATTCAAAAAGTGTTTTGTCACACAAATACAAAGCTTGGAAAATGATGATTTAAGTGTTGCAAAAGTGACGGTTTGTATGAATGTGTCAACTTTATGATTTCATTTTAATATGAAAAAAAACCGTTTTGAACACTAATTTTGATTTCCATTCACAGGTTTTATTACGGACTATCATAATTGATATAAAACGCCTTTTTCCAAAATTGTGACAAAACACTTTTTGAATGTTTGCTCCTCATTTTTCTTTGCCGTAACTTGATCAAATAAATATGACTTCACTAAAAATATGAATGGTATTTCATTTTATTTTTAAGTAACAAAATAATAAACATTTTTTCAAACATGACGTATTAAGTTAGATTGCCGGCTTCTTATTGAGTATTATTATTGAACTGAGTTTTTGTCAGATTCTAAGATCATCAAGGAAAATTATCAGTTTGTCTAGAATTTTAGTCGTTATGTCAAATTTGATTTTTATATAGAATCTATCGGAGAATAATTTCTATAATGACTGAAGACGTCCTAATAAATTAAAATCGTTTTAAGGACAGTTTGAAACATCATGTCAGGTCCGTAGTGCAGTGGTCAACGTCGTTGACCTGCATGACTGATCTTACGGGGTCAGTCCCGGTACGAACAGTATTATTTCAATAGATTTATCGATTTTAGTTTAAGGCCGTAGGTGTTTCTGATGTCGAATAATTCCCTACCACCTATTCACTCCTAAAATATGAAATGGACATTGATTAAAAAGATATTCATGATAAAATCTCATATTTTCGACGGATTCAACGGTAAATTTGTGAAAGTTTATTTTTAATAATATAAAATTTAATTTGATAATTTTTCATTCTACTTGTTGTATTACAATATGTAACTCGTGTTTCGCTTTATTTAGAAGTATCATTAGACAGAAATTTAAAAGTTTTAGGACCCATATTTGAAAATGATGAGCTGAATATCAACAATAGGCGAATGAAAATAAAAATGAACAAATGAATGGCGAGAGAATGTTATTTAAGAAGAAAGGAACTTATTTAAAATTTCATAAAGTTTTACCAATTCAACAAAAAAGAGAATCATCAGTTTTGCAAATAGTTTTGCAAATAGCAATCAAGTTTATGCCAAATACTACAAGTCGCTCATCGTGTACTCACTCACAAATTTCTACATATATATATGTGTATATATTTTCAGTCGGTAAGTGTTTTTAAAAAGGCTCAGACCGGAAAATAGAAGAATATAAAAGTTGATTGAAAAAACCTCTTCTTTCTTCTTCGCGTTGTATTCTTTGACCGCAGCAGATCTTCGAAAGCATTTCCAATCGCGCCGAGGCAAAGTAATACTTGAGCACACTCTTGATAATTCACCCAGTTTCTTAAGGAAGGCAACCAGCTTCCTTCGGCCAGCAGGGTTGCTACACGACTATGCTTCCAGATGTTCTAAGTTGCTTAGCGTAACATTTTTTTAACCAACTTTTATATTTACGTAATTATTCTGCATTGTTTTGTCAAGGACAGGTAACCAATAGTTAATTTTAAATTCATTATAACTTTCTTCTTGGAACTACGAAAATAAAGTACCATAGTGCATAAAGGTAGAAACAATTAAACATATTAATATTGTTAAAACAACTGTCAATACATTAATTCAAATATATCCCATACAAACAATGCCATCTGCATAAAAATGATGTCACTAAATATATAAAAGTAAAAGCTATTAAATACAAAAAAAATACATATTAAAACCCGTCAAAATGGAAATAATAATGATAAATAGCAGATTAATTTTCTACATTAAAAAAAAATTGCTATACTTTTACTTTTTAATAAATAAATGATTTTTATGTAATCGCTCAATACCCTTTTTTAATATATAGAAGTGGTCAGCTAATCGCTACTAATTCCAGTATCCCATTTTTTGGTATCAGATCAAAGCGAGATAATTTAAACAAAATATTCATCCATGTCTTTGAACAGAAATCCATAAACGATTGAAAAATCCATTTATGAAAGTTTAAGCCTGTGAAAAGGACGACACCAACAACTCGACTTCTAATTTGGCACCTGTTAAACATTATTGAAATGAAACGATGTTTAAATTCTATTTCTAAAAATTAGATATTTCGACGAGGCCTGCAGTTAAATATAATAAATAATAATATTGTTTTTAAAACGGTAGCCCTGTTTTTAAGAGAGTCTCGCCTCTTGAAGGGTCTGAATTAATAGCAGGGGCGGACTGGTGCACTTAATCTTTTTAATCCATATATATCACGTCGTAACACTAAGACGGACTGCTTTGGATTTTATGAGGGCTATAAATATGTATAAGAAAAAAATACATAAGTAACGGAATTCATAAATAACACATGATGTATTGAGACACATAAAGACATATGTACGTATGCCAAACATATCTTCCGGGATAGCTTACGACAAAGTGATACCCATTTAAAAATTATTGCTAGATAGCTTGTGATAATAGTTCTTTGATAAGGGTTATCGTTGCTGTAGGATTGATGGCACGAATAACCATTTTAACAAAATTGATTTATTTGTTCGTGATGTTTAGGCAAAGGAAAGTAAATCAGAGTTTTTTCAAAACAGCTTCTTTCGATAATCACTATTTATACAACTTGATACACGTTCTATCAAACGGATGTTAGCTGAAAATGTGGAATTAGTATCTAAATTTAGCTTGAAAGTTTGAAGAAGAGTCTGTGAAAATTGTGGTCAGGAAAAAGGATTAAAAAAAAAAGCTTTTTCTTAAAAAAAATAGATTATATAAATTAAAAACCAGTTTATCAGTTTTCGAAATCATCAAACATATTTTTTTTAATAAATTCTTTACTTTGATTAATGCATTCGTCAGATAAAATTTACTTTTACGAGTAACATATACAGAAAAATTATTCGCCTTGAAATTTATTATTTAAAATAATGGAACATTATAATTCGTGTTAAGGCTTCAATATTTCGACGAGCTTGGTCCAATACGTCCCAGCTTCTTATCGATATGTCAACCCATGAAATACGAAGCATCCATCGGTATTTTCTCATCTAAAGCTCTAATCTCTAGCATTGAGCTTTCGTCGACGTCCATTCCACAGCCCCATACAAAAGCTCTAGGAAAAATATAGCGTTTGATCTTGAAGCATGAGGAGCTTTAAGCATTGTTATCTATCTTAAGCAATTAAATAACACATAAATTTAAATACTAATTTCGATTCCCCAACATTTAAAACACGGCTTCTATGCTAATTACTTATTGAAACGACTTGTAGAGTTATGTAAGAAGTACTACAAATTTAATTGTTTCTGTAGTTCCAAAATAATTTAATAGCTGCGGAATTTGCTAGTATATAATATGATTTTAGTTTTTCAGTATTTTCCGCATTTTTACCCATTGGTTTTTTCCAAAGATGTCAGTGTTCAAAAATAGACTGTATTTGCATAAAATACTTGTTATTTTAATTGGATAATATTGTGTTATCACTGCTGAATTTACATTTCAGTTATTTAAGGCAATTTGTATAAAATGAGGAGGAAATTATTTGAATAACTATTGCTTCATTATGAAATAAATTTATTGATAATCGCACTAATGATGTATACAAATCTATCAACAACTATAGAATGTCTGAAAATAATATTATACCAATGAAATGAGCCCATTACAGGTGAAGTAAGCCAAAGAGTATTTGAGAAAAAAAAAACAGATGCTTTCTAATATTCTACATGCCTTAAAGTAACCTCAGTTAATACACATTCTAGCAGTGTTATTTCCGTAAAATAATCTGAAATTCACCAAAACACCAAGTAAAGACGTGATTTCACTTAAAAATCGAAAAAAAAAGTTTTACTATTTTACTAGTTGGCTCACTTCACCTCTCGAGGGCTCATATATAAATTATATAAATTGACGGAGGATTGAGTGGTGAACGTCATTGGCTTTGGTCACGATACTCACGGTATCAAATCCCAGTACGGGCAGCTTGATGTTTGTATTGATCAACGGATTTCTGTTCAAAGGCATGAATTTTTAAAATTTCCTTCCACCCATCATATCCATAAAACGGACGTAGCGATCACTAGTCCTTTCCTTATATCCCTACTTTCTTCGAAAAATAAGAGGTTGAATATCTGACTAATATTCAGTTCTCATAGAAAAATCTGTTGAGAAACTCCATGGTCTAAATTGGGACCAGACTTAGTAAAAAAAAATATGAATCTATGCTATAAATGTAGTTCTCGAATTTTCTTACGAGCAAATACACAAATTTTAACTAATGGGAATATGAATTTCTGTGATGTTTTTATTTCTCTACCGCCCAAACAATCATAAAAACGTAACGAAGCGTAAGCAATTTTCTTACTGTTAATCTCATTCTAGCCAGGATTATTATCTTAAGGCTATTTCAATAGGAAAATGGCTAACAGCAACCAGTTTTGGTTTAACAGCTTTTGTTGATGTGCTTCATATGAGACTCATTAAATCTCCATTGCTAAAGGACATCATTAAAAATCAAATCAATGAATGGCTAATAATAGAAATAAAATAATTAATACTAGGCATCAACGTAATAATCCAATACAGCCTTTATTATAAAGAAAACATCATTTTTTGAGTGTGAAAGCTTGCAATTTATTATCATTCACAGTGATTTTGTAAATAAATGTATCCTTTGTGAAGTGAAATGAAGTGAAATAAAGTCACGTCATTCTCAGTACTATAAATAAACGGGATTTTCTTTGCTTCCCTTATAATAAGAAAAGTAATAATATGTATACATATATGTATTTATTAATCAAAATATATAAAAACATAGCTCAGACAAAGACGTTACATTGGAATACATCATTTGATAATTGTTTTACAACTATTTTTAGTGCATTCAGCTGAATATGATATTTAAAATAAATTAAAAAATAGTATTTTATTATTAATCGAAAAACTGGAGTATGTTTAATTTCTGAATTAAGGGATATGAGACGATATAATTACAGGTATATTTCAAATTTGCTTTTAGGGTGATTTTTTGTTTGATTTTTAAGCTGAAAAATTACTTGATTATCCAACCTACCAACTTATTTATAATTTCGTTTTTTCAACACAATCATTGTTGGTATTTTAGGATTACAGTTCTTTGAAAATATTTATAATTTCCATGACAGACGTTATTGAAATGATATTCTCCGTGTTAATATATTTATGAGTTTCAAATGATGTTAAATTTTATTTAAATATTTATCATTTTCATTTTTATTATTTATACATAACTACATACATATATATGTGCACACATATTTTTGTCATTTCAATGATAATAGTATTATTTATTATTTTGATGCTCGTGCTTCCGTTAACCCTGCCCTTACTATGCAAAAAAAGCACAAGCTTCTGAGCTGTGTAGCCGTTACACATCAGGCAAACGGGAGTGAATCATGACAATTATATGTAGTACTGCTGTAGTAGTGTTATATAACTGTCATGATTCACTCCCGTTTGCCTGACGTGTAACGGATACACATCTCAGGAGCTTGTGCTTTTTTTGCATAGTAAAGGAAAGGTTAAAGAGGGTCGGGAAGTAAGCGACGGAATAAAAATGACGTCTTCCTAAGGGTGAATCAATAATCATCTACTTTCACCAACTCTGTTTTTATACATAAACATTTTAGAGGATGACAAATTTTAAATTTTAGCGGTATTTTAATATCTATTTAATTTCAAATAATAAAATACCATTTTGATGAATTTTAACAACATTTATAAAATACTAGCGAGTACCCGGCATGCGTTGCAATGCCACTCAAAGAATGAAAGTGTTTGTGTTTTAATTCTGTTTATTGAAGTGATTTTGAATATCTTTTGTTTTTCCGTCTGGTGCGTATACAAATAGATCTGAAGGTTTTCCAACGGGTGAGCAGGCCACATACAGCTGTCCATGTTAGAAGCATAGATTTTCAAAATTTAATCCACACACTTGTAGCGATTGTCCTTGTGCTTTGTTGATGGTCATTACAAATGCGAGTCGCACCGGAAACTGCAAACATTTAAATTCGAATGGCATATCTGTCATTGGGATGCTTGGCAACAGTACATTGTCCCTTTTAAATTTTCCATTTAAATCTTTTAGCTTCGATGATATTGTTTATTATCTTGTTCTTGTTGAAAGCCTGGTACCGTTGCAAAGTGGTGGATTAATATTTCGGAGAAGAATGATAGGTACGCCAACTTTCAATGTTAAAACGTGTGACGGCATGGCTTGCAAATCAAGTGAATTCAAGTATTTAGTTGGATAATTGACAACTTCGTCTTGATTTATTACAGTGTCGATGGAATTATACACTGTCTCTTCGCCTGGTGTTTCGTTTTGAATCTTGAAGTTGATGGCATTAATATCGTTCTTTTTGGTTGCTAATATAACACTTTCTCTGAGCCACTGATGATTTTTGTAATTCTGTGCGATATTTTTGGGAAAACTTTGTGAATCAATTCGCCTCGCCTATGGTTCTTGTAATTTTACTACGGTCAGTGAGTCCCTTGTTAATTTAAGAGAAAAAAATATTCTTAGGTCAAATGAGTACATAACTGCAATTTCTGAGTTATACATTACCTATGACAACATCAGTACACACAGAAATACATTTTCGGAATTTAACATTGATAAATTGACAGTAAATTGCATATTGTTACATATTGTAAATGTATTAAGTAGCAATCGATTGCTTATTTAAGTACTCCATCATAAAAACTAACTGCTTCCTAGAACACTGAGAATTGCGTTGATATAAAGCGAGCCCCTTGTAAGCGCATTGGCAGCCCACTGCTGACTGTGCTAATTCATAAAACTTTGCGGGCTTCCACACAACAACTCACCGAAGTTTTATCGCAATCGGATAAACGGTATAGAAACGGGAACACATAAGGGACAAACTAACAAATTAACGTATTGGCAGCTTGCCGCTGTTTGTTTTGATTCAAAAACCTTTGTGGGCGTCCGCACAACAACACACCAAAGCTTTATCGTAATCAGGTGAACGGTATAGGAACGCATACGGAAAAAAATACGTATTGGCAGCCCACCGCTGATTTATGTACATTTACAGACGTCCCCACAACAACTCACCAAAGTATTGACGCAATCTAATGAATGGTATAGGAACAGGAACGCATAAAAGACAAATTAACGTATTGAAAGCCCACCGCTGATTCATATACACTCAAGGGCGTCCGCACAACAGCTCACCAAAGTTGTATCGCAGTCGCGTGAGCGGTATAGGAACGCATACGGGAAAAAAACAAATAGATTAACGTATTGGCAGCCCACCGCTGATTTATATACATTTATTGGCGTCCGCACAACAACTCATCAAAATTTCATCGCAATTGGATGAATTGTATAGGAACGCATACCAGACAAACAAACAAATTAGCGCATTGGCAGCCCACCGCTGATTCATCAACCTATTCTGGCGTCCGCATAACAACTCCTCAAAAAATATATCGCAATCGGATGAGCGGTATAGGAGCGCATAGGTTACAAACATTCATTTTTATGTATATTATAGAATATAGATAGATAGACATACGATTCGAAGATAACGTTTATTTCAAATGATCAACAATTTCGATGAATATTTACAAAATTTATTTAATTTATATACATGCATACAATACAAAGACAAACATTAATGTAAAAATACAATAGTAAACTTAAATTTATTGAAGCTAAGCATGGAGCATATTTCCACATATGTTTTGTTTAGATTTGTGTGACAATTAGTTATAATTAAATTATATTTACTGAAATACCTTTCTGCATCTACATTATTAACTGGAGATCAAATTGATATCAGAGCAGCACAACCTTCGATTGAATTTTCGTTGCTTATTTGAATTTGTAATACATATATCTTTGGTGGATCCAATTTTTATACTCCGTAATAGTTGATTTAAAAAATGCGCAAATCCTTTCAGACGTTAAGCTTTAAAAAAATATTCTGGATTTTTGTGATTTAAGTATATATTTCAAATTTTATTTGTTATAGCAAAATCCTAATAATACGTGTCTCTTATAAAAACTTACCGACGACAAAATGTAATTTTAGTGAAAAAAATACGCTCGTAACTTTATTTTCGCTGTTTAGAAATAATAAAAATCTAAGGATTATCAGTTTTTGAATGAATAAAAAATAACTCAATTTAATACGGGCAATATTGTGTTACAAAATACAGAGTAAAACTTTTCCTTGAAAAACGTAAAATGTCAAATAAGTCTAATGTTTCGTAAAGTTTTATTCTCCAGCCGAACGGACGTTTTCCGGACATTATATGATTGCGGTCATGAAAACTGAGCTATGATTTTATTTTTTATAAACAATATATTTATTATCATAATAACTTAAATAAAAAAATCATAAAAACTAATTCCACTTATATTTTATTTGATCAGTGATTATACTGATCATCAGCTGATAATTAGATAACAGTCGCCCGCTGTGGTCTAGTTAGTTAGAGCTTGCTTTACCGACCAGGTGGGTCTGGGTTCGAATCCCGGTAAGGTCAATGTCAAAATTGAATTTTTTTCAATTTTAATTTGAGATCTAAGACATGGGTGTTTGTGAAGTCAATTCTCCTTAAGTTTATCTCATGTGACTTTCAAAAATTCTCATCGAGTATATCTCGTATGATCTTTCAACTTAAAAATATTTGACGTATTGGCATAAGTTGTAATATCTTCAAATATTTAAAAAAGAAAAAAAACTTTTTTTATTAAAAAAAAATATATATAATGTTCGGCATGAGCGAAACTGATCTTGTTCATATAAAATAAATTTTATATTAATACAAATGCTTTTTTTAATATAATGCCATTTCACCAAATTTTTCCAGCGAATATTCATACTATAATAAATAGTTAAATACAATTTGATGGCATTTAATAGAGAATTAAAAGTCATAGAAATTTTAAAAATCTATCAAGTTTGAACCATTTATAAAAACAGAAATGAAAGCTCGAAAAAAGTATAAATTTTATTTGATGCTAAGTTCTCCTATTGTCTAATTTGCTAACTGTTAATTCTTAGTGGAAAGGTATTACAAAAATAAAAATGTTTTTTAAAACTAATGCTGCAATTTTGTACAATTATGGTTTCGTCTATCGAAAACAGTTTTGACTGTTTATGTATTTTTAAGTACTGATCATCTTATACGAGAAGACTCCGAAGATAAGTATATTGAAATTTAATTTAATCCATTTAAGATGCTGGACTCTTTATTCTAACTCGTTGATATTCTGTTATCGTCATTATCTTCTGAAAGATGATTAATTTTTATTGCATACCTTAACATTAAAAATATATTTAATTATGACTCATCTTTAGGAGTCATAGCTATACAGTATACAGACAATCTGAGCATGAACGTCAAAGTCACATACTAAACCACTAGAAAGAGTAGATGAATAAAAGTTCTATTGAAGACTGTCACGTACTTGCGTAACTGCAATTTTATTGTCTTCTGTTTATTGCAATTATCTTCAATTTCAGATGTGTTTTATCGTGAAAAGAATAATAATAACTATTTCTGAATCCATTCTATTTGTATCTCAACATACGTTACTAAGCGAAAGTTTGTTAACCTATTCCGAAAGATCGATAGGTTTCTGAAAGATTAAGGAGATAGCAAATTAATATATCTTACGTCGTTTAGTCAGATTGAGGGTTGATGGGAGAGGATGCATTTATTCTTCAATAAAGTATATAAAACACACAAAACGTAATAAATGATTAAATAATGCTGGTCTGACAAAGAAATAATACCAGTAAATAGATTTATAATAAAGAGAGTTACGGAATTCAATTTGTTACCATATACTTCTAAAATGTAGATAGAGGATAATATTATATGACACTGAGAAGAAACAACAGGAATGATATTTTTTTCTGTAATATTTTTACTTTAATGAATTTATTATGTTACTTTAATATACAATCGGCTTCCCAACGAGATTCTTTTGAAATTCATAAGTATTTTCGCAAAAATAAAGGAAGGGCCTTTTAATACTAAACATGATTATCGTATTTAGTTTTGATCATTGGTATGACTTAAGTGTAATAATTATTCGCTGTTGTTAGAATCATTCTGTCAAACGCAAATGTTACAACGAATGTTTTATTATTTGAAGTTGTTAATTTCTGATTAATCATTTCCATTAGATCGATTGTAATAAAGTTAAAAATGCTGTACAACATACTACTTTGCAAGCTAAAAAAAATCTTTTTCTAACTATTACCTATAATCTCACACACCAACCGTAAAAACCTAAAACAAAAATCATGTTGAGTCTTTGAGACTTCCTTTATTTGTATCTTGATCTTTATGAATTTAAAAATAGCACCGAAGGTCACATAAGGCATATAATTAGACCGCATTATTAGGCAGACTTTAATAACTTAAAATATATACAAAACATATTATGTATTCAGATTTCTTCTAGACGTTTTTGGAAATATTATAGTACTAAGCCTATTATACGTAAACAATATATCTAGAGATTACTATTCCGCCTAAAAGTCTAAAAATAAAAAAAATCCATCTTGTTTCCTTGAACTAAAATACGGCTTTCGCTAGATATAATAAATATGTATACGACAGCGCATAAAAAACTGACTGAAACATCGATGTTGCTCGTTGTTGTCTCATAATTGTGAGCTTAAACTGGGTTTAATTGTCTAAGTGCATTGTTAATGACTGTAATTTACAGCTTCGTTTTATGCCCCACAGCTTCTAAATTCACCACTCTCGTTTAAAAGCTCCGCTAGCGAACTTTTTGTTTGAAAAATCGTTCGGGTTTGGAAAACGGTTGAAATGTTTGCCACATAATACAAAGCTATTATACTTTTTAACTCAATTCAAGCGACACGCTGAATCGGTCACCAGACAAAGGAGTGAAAGGTTTTTCTAGGAAGGTAACATATATTCCATTATTTTAATAGAGTATTCTGAATGTACAGCTAACATTTGCTTTAAAATTCATTCAGTCGCGAGTGTGTTAGTTTGATACGAATTCTATATTGTGCATATATGTATCAGGAAACGTATGAAGAATTTTAAACTCCATTTAATATTAATACACTCCGTAGTTCAAATTCAAAATTGAAAAACACTTTTATACGACAACTGTGATTCGCTTAGTAATCTATTTTCAACGAGATATTTAAAAGTAAATAGGCTAATCATATGCAAAATTATTATATGGTTGTTAAAAGTCACCCAATTTATAGAAATATTATACAATCATAAGCCATTTCTTAAACAGAACTTAAAAAATGAGGAGGTTTCAACGAAATTACAGAAGTCATACTTAAACCAAACAACTTAGCAGTGTTGACAAAATCACCTATTCTTTATTTGTGAGAAAGTACTCTTGTTTTTATAAAGCATATCTCGGTAGCGAAAATACAAGATATTATTAGCGTTTTATTAATTTACAATAATTTACTCCAAGTGATTTTACAAAAATTTTAAGATCTTACATTAAGAGTATTCTAAATTCTGATACAATACAAAAATTTTAAAAATCATTGCGATGGATCGAGTCATAAAATGGGAACCGCTGAATCCCTCCTCCCCAGGTATGGGTCTAGTAAATAGAGATATTTGTAAAAAGCTTTTGAATCGTGCTAATGGTGTGCAATACCTTTATAGATATTTATTTTCTACAGTATATGTTTTTATTTTAATACAATTTGCATGTTATATGTTTTCTAGCGATTGGTAAAAAGTCTACACCGTGGGACTTCCGTATACATGTTTTTCTGGCAGAGTCTTACACACAAAACATTAATAAATCCGTTTTTTTATTATTTGAATGGTTATTGTGAACTGTAAAACTGATGGCAATTTAAAAAAAAAAGTTAATAACATACTTATAAAAAAATACTTTCCTTTTTACGATCTGAAACACGACGTCACCAAATTGACTCATCTCACTTTAACTGGCAATGTTTGATGGAAATGCATTTTTTTTAAATACAACATTCATTTTTTCTACTTCCACTTTTATTTTAAAATATCAGAACTGGTTTTGCTTACGAGTATTATTAACTGATAAGAAAATACAATTTTACAGTGTTATTTATACAAACGTCCTGTTTTGTATTTTATGAATTTTGTTTTGTTTTATATTTGGCGTTTCAGCTAACGCCAATGCGCCAAACAATTTTTTAAATGAAGATAAATCATACGAGATGAGAAGTTTTTGTAGTTATTTTGAATTAACTCGAATATAATTAATATCACAAACACCCATGTGACTTCAAATTTAAACTGAAAAAAACTTAAATTTGACTCCTTGAACCTTCCCATGAATCGAACACAGATTCGCTTATATATAAAATAGTATGCTAACGTTATGAATTCTTCATTAGCTATCAGTTGATAAATACATAAGTTTATCTTATTTCCCGCTTATAAAATCTCCATTATTCAGAGTGAAAGTTTGGAGCCCATTCCTTAAATGCCTCAGGTTATACCATTAAGAATACACAGCGATAAACATTCTCAGCACGTAACGAGAAAAAAAGATAATTTCTGTTTGTTTCGTTAACAAGAAACGCCGCTACAAGTAGGCGCACAGAGTTGCAAATAATAAACATGGCGCCAAATCCAATTACGACAGTAAAGCAAATTTAATTTGATGTGTTTTCTCGACTACCGGCATTTTGGTCCTATCCAATTTCGGAATACCATTACTTAAAAGGTTTTAAATCGAAAATTTAAGCTACGATACTAGTACTTTAGGACATTGTGGTTTTGCCCACGATGACAGTTTTTAAATCAATTTTACATGAATAAACAATGACGAGAGAAAGCGCTAAACATTTTTAGTGGCATTTGTTTTTTAAGTATTTATTTTGTATAATACTTTGTTGAAATAGCAATAGCGTTGAAAATTTCACCACAATTACAATAATTATTTAATCAAACAGTTCCATTTAAGGAATAGACTTTAGGCATATATTATTTTTACATAGGTAGGTCAAAAATACAAAATATAATACAAACGGTTTTTTGAGAATCTCATTGCTTTAGTTTTTAATTCAAATAATTTTCTTGGTAATGATAAAATACGAGTTGGTTGTTGAGTATCCCACCACCACTCGTTATGTGTATGCAGCCGCATTTTCACGGCCGCCTTCGATAACGCAACGCGATCAAGAAAAGAAAATAATTTATGCCTCATATTTTTGGCCCGATACCGACCTATATTTTAATCATGCACTGTTGTGCTTAAAAGATAAAGATACAAAGAAAAAAGAGAATGTGACTTGCTCAGTCATTTAGTCAAGTGATATTAAGTATCCTGTGTATCCGTATACTGAGAATCCGCCGTGGCGGACGAGTTTAATCTACTCAGCATTGAATTTAAAGAAGAATCAAGAATATCCCGTTCCCCACGTGATATTGCAAATTTATCGAATGCCTCAAAATTGGCCTTGGTTGAGATCAGGTCAGCGTGGCCTATTGGGCCCGTATGAGGTCGGACCACAGCAAACAGCTCTGCTCGTTTGGCATTCATCTCAGAGCAGTCCTACAATACGTGATTGGCGTCCTGGTGATTTTGCCCGCAAGTGCAATCCGGCCGTTCAACCTCAACTTGCCCAGCCCAAATTATCAATCAAAACCATAAATTCGTTAAAAAGACTTCAATTAAAATTCAGTTGACTTTGATGAAAGCATGATAGCATTTAATTAATAGCTGAAAAGACTTACTAATAACATAAAAATTAAATAATATTTTCACATTTAAATTCAATAAAATCATTATTTATTTTTTGAGACTGACTAGTATTATTCCGAAATTGTATTAATTCTATAAAAGTCTGGCAAGGGTTTGAGTATTAGTTTATTCAATTACTCTTGGAAAATATTTTATGGGCAGAAACCGTTTTACGGTTCGCTTAACTATTTTCAATTTGATTGAATCTAGACAACAGACGTTTGAAAGAGTTAGCTTTAAGTGATAAGATTCGTGCCGAGAAACCAAAATATCATTGGGAGGGTTAAAGGTTTCCACTGCCAACCCTCTGCTCACATACTTTCTAACGCATGAAAAACAGCGAAATATAAAAATGCAATGAATATCAAAACGCTACAGACCATTTGTTACGTCCAACTGTTCTGACATCCAACTGAAAAATTCTCGCTTTTAAAATTTTTTGTTAATCTTTCCGAATTGTGTGTGTGGAAATTCTTTTCATAGCGATTAGGATTCAGTATTCACACACGGTCGCTTAAAACTCTCTGGCTGAAGTAAAATGTATATTTAAACGATGTCCGCTCCCAAAGATATGTCGCAAGCTTAAACATCCTTTCTTTAACACGATTTTTTGAAGCGTGCTATGGAATATCTTGTAATAGAAAACTACGCTTATGTTTTGTATTCGGATTCATGTTATTTTTAAAAATAAAAGTCATGCATCTACAACTATACAAATAGATCTTTAATTTTTCACGTCGAGATTAAAATAATATGTATTTTTTTATTCCAAATCCCGGAAGTTTTTCTATCTTTTCCTTTTTTGGAAAGACAAGTGAATAATGATAGAAAATATATTACCTAGCACGCCGGCTATAATTTGCAATTATTAATTTAATTTGCCGTTGACGAGGTAAGTCGTCTCTGGCGTGTTGAGCACGAAAAAATTGACGAGATATCTCGTATGTCCCAGCCATCCAATTAAACCATGGCAGAATTTACCTATATGCTAAAAGGCTAAAACATTTCTATAATTCTATATTTCTTATATTCTACATTTCTATAAATTCTGTGGGCTTTTTTTCAATATTTTATTTTTATGAATTATCAATTTTATAAAATATTATGTAAGTAATAGGTATTTTGTATTGTTTTGACTAACACTTCCATTCCGCTTTCTCATCTTCTTAACATTTGGGTTTGGAGGCCTCAAATGTGAAATAGCCTAGAGCAGGGATGGCGAACTTATGGCACACGTGCCCGAGGTGGCACGTTTGAGAATATGGATGGCACGCGAACGATTCCCAAGTTTTTTAAATTAAAATTTTGATTAAATAATCCGTAAACTATGATTTTATTCCGTTTTATTAATTTTCAAATCTTTCCCAAGATAAATGACAATCGTTTAAAAAAAACATTGTTTTATTTTTTCTATTTTGTTAAAAAAAATTACTGCTTGGGCACGCCACACAATCGAGAAATAATACTTGAGGATTTTTGACACACCGACCCAAAAAGGCTCGCCATCCCTAGCCTAGAGCTTTACTTCATCTAAATCCGGCTCAGCTTCAAACAGAAAACCATAAACCGATTGAATAAAAGAAAAAATGTTTCCGTGGTGCAGTTGTCAGCGTCATTGGCTTTCGTGATAGACCTCACTGTCAAGTCTCAATTAAAACAGCAATATTTAAAAAAAAACCTAAAATTAAAGTGGATAATATGTAAATGGACATGAGGGATCCTCATCATATGGTGTGTTTTAAGCATAGAAACGTTTTAAAGGGTGGGTGTCACTCGTCATTTATTAAAGACGGGCTATGTATAAGTCCACTTAAAAAATCGAAATTCCCGGGTGTAACAACAAATCAAAAATGATATGCTTTAAATATTTAAAGAGTTTATCTTTAGTTGCTTATTCCATATATTTTCATTGTGTTAACATTCAAAAATTCTTTCATGCTCACAGTTATTGGACTGGTAATATGCATATATTTTCTAAAATTAATCTATTTTGGCATTTTGTGTAAGTGTCGTAAAGGTTTTTTGTGTTTTTTATTCCATAGTAAATTCTTCTTCTTTGACCATATTCGCTCCTTATGTAGAGCATATGGCTGCCATGCGGCTCTTCTATGTTTCCCTGTCTTCCGCCAATTGGTTTGCTTCCTTCCATGACATGCCAGCGTCTCTCAGTTCCGCCGAGTAAATTCTATGGATAGTACCCGACGGACGTTCGGGGCGCCGGAATCCCACCGGTCGAATGAAGAGGCAAGCAGGATTGAGGCATTCCGGAGGCATCCGCAGCACGTAACCCAGCCAGTTCCAACGTTTCTCTATAACCACTGACGTGACGAAGCGCTGTTTTTTAAGTTCTCTTATCTCCGAATTCCTTACAAAATCAGACCACCTCACTCCTATTATCCGATGCAAGCAGTAAATACAAAATAAAAAGTGATTTACGAGCAATCATAATGCAATCCAATTGTTTATATGAAGCTATTATTTGCAAATCGTGCTCATTCCGAAACTGTTGAAACATGAACCATGAATGTAATTTAGTAGATAAAAATAAATTTTGAAAGTAGTTTTAGAAATCAGTCTCAAACATGGCTGCATAACATACAAAATAACATTTCAAAGTAATGTAAAACTAAAAATATTTTCAAAACGAAATTTAAGTTTAATTTTTGAACCATTTTGGAATGAGCCGTGTTTGCAAATAATACCCTCATATAATATATCGAAACTTTTCGGTACGCCCACGAATTTTTTTAAATTATGTAACAGTGTTGATTTTACGAACGCCGCGATTTTCTTCCCAGTGGTTTTCGCAATACGCAAAAAGCTGTAAACACTTGACGAATGTTTGTACATAGAATCCAAAGCAGTAGAGACATTTGGTTAGTGATGGAGTAAGGACTTTGCAGGATTTGGCACAACGGGTTTCAAATAACAATTTGGTAGACTGTTTTGTATAGTGATGCGCAAAAAGCTGTTTTATTACACCAAACAAACGCTTAGAATAATTTTTAATATTTAATTGTAGTAAAAATAACGTGCAATTTTATGTAATAGTATTTTCTAACAAATATCATTGCCTTGTTTCGTTTTTGGACAAAGTTACATTTTTATAAAAAATATTTTAAGCTATCAAAAAGTCGAGAAGACCATTTTTGGCAGTTGGAAATTACAATTACCTACAGATAGATATCCATAACCTAACGAAATAATTCTTACATAGATATTTTTTAAGCCATGTCCGTAATGTGGAATATAAGAACTCCTACTAAAGCTTATCTTAACACTTCCTCTACAGTGCTAAAAAAATACTTGCGATATGTTGCTGTCTCTTAAAGAACCAAATGAAAAAACGTGTTTTAGAACTTACCACCTATTGATGGACGGTAAAAACCCAGGACGTACATTTAAAAAAAACTTTTATTTTTAGCACTGTAGGGGAAGTGTTGACAGAAGTTTGTTATTCAGTTACACAACATTCTCGTTTCAAAGCTAGTAGGGGATTGAAAGATAGGACTTAGTGGTAAGCGATGTCTTTTTTTACAATTTGGATGTTCGAGAGGTAATTTTAGGCATCAGAGACATCCATGTTATTGAACAGAAGTCTATAAATCATTTTAAAAATCAATTTATAAAATTTGTCCACACTGGGATTTGAACCCGTGAACACTGTAACCGTATCTGATGACGTTGACCACTCGACTACAGACCAATAACGTTTCAGCTGAATTATATGGTGCATTTTTTAAGACCATGTCTTGATCATATGGAATCATAATGAAATATTAAATACAACACAAATTGAATTTTAAAATAAAAATAAGGTAAAATTATTATAGATTGATGGAATTACTAGTATGAGATGTGGGGAGTAAAAGTGGAAATGAAAATCACAGATAAAAATATCTATGAAAACAGATTCATAATCAGAGCAAGGATATCCAATCCCGGAGCCTTTTTTCAATCCCGGGATTTCGGGATTGATTAATTTTCAATCCCAGGATTGGGATAAGCTCACCGAGGAATTTGAAATCCTCAGTTCGCTACTTTTTCCCCGAATTATCTCCAAACCTCGATTTTTTTTTAGCTCGCCGAGGAATTTGAAATCCTCGATTTGGTATACTTTTTCCCAGATTGTCTCAGTAACTCGTTTTTTATTTTAGCTCACCGAGGAATTTGAAATCTTCAATTTACCAATTTCGTGTCAATTTTCTGGATTTTCTCAAAATTTCTCAATCCAGAAATCCCGGGATCGCGGCCGTGTCAATCCCTGGATTTCGGGATCAGAAAATTGAACGGGATCCCGGGATGCCCTAATCAGAGCCCATGTCCATTCCTTAAACCGTTAAGGCGTTACCCAAAAGGGAGAAAACGCTCGTCTATGGGATAATCACTATTTAAAAAAAAAAGTTTCATTTAGAATTTGTATATTCTTATTAATTTTATCATACGACTTACAATATAAATACCATTTCATCATAAAGGTATTTTTTATTATATTTTCCATTTCTACTGTCCACGCAAATGCGAGATCTCATATCTTCTCCTCCACAATGGTATGCCAATGAATACACATTACTGTAATATCTTAAATTCGATCTTCACAAAAACAATAGAATTAAGTGGGTGGGTCTCAAACACGGGATTTTGCTTAAGAAAGAACTTCGCTTATTAAATTTATAAACGAATACCACCGGCGGTGGTATACGATACCAGAAAATATTAAAATTTATTTATTTATCGACAGATCATTTTCATTATAAATATAAATGGAAAACATGTTTATGCGCAAGATTACTTCACCTATTCATCGACAATAGTTTGATATCAGAATCAAAATATTTAATTATCGAATCAGCATAATCTAGTTGAGTCGCCTATTTCCAAAATTCATTATTTTGGAAATACAAAAAACGTATAGGGAACCTCTACAGTTAAAAAAATAACCATATTTTTATTCTGTACACTTCCATAATTTATTTTGTCGATAACGACCCGGGTTTCACCTTTCGGCATCTTCTAGTTTTATCCAGTGCACGAATGCACTCGAACTGCCAAGTTCGAGTTTCAGTTCGAGTGCATTCGGATAAAACCATATTTAATATTTAAAAATGTTTGTTTGTTCGTACTTTATGCGTTGCCACACCGCTCATCCGATCGCAATAAAATTTTGATAAACTTTTTGCTTGCGCTTTTGGAAAGATTATAGGCATAGTAAAATCAACTCATAGTAAGTCTTATATATAAAAATCAATGTTTGTATGTTTTCCATACAGTTCATTTTGACAGCGTATGCTTGCACTTGCGCGAAGGTTATAGTACAATTAACTAACAGTAGGTGGCGCTTGTATCGTACCATAGAAAATCGGCAGCAAACGTCAAACTGAAAGAAAAAAAAACTTTTATTGTGTTTCAATAAGCACAATAAAAACACAAACACTTTTTTTCTTTGAGTGGCATTATATGGCTTGCCGGAACCGGCTAGTATATAATTAATTTAAATAGGTTTTGCTCGTTGCGAGTATTGCCTGTCCTCAGACGAGGTAATTTTATTTATAATAATTTAAATTTTCACTTTATTTACACAAAACCACAGTGTTTTCTATTTCGGTTGTCGTTCCGGAATATAATAACGGGATTTATAATTTTCAGTAAAGCTCTTAGTAATAAATTTATGATTTTTTTTTTATTTGTATTCAAATAAATCTTCATTATAAAAAAATATATGGTACGTCCGAGCCGAAAGAACCGTTATTTTATTTGATTCGGTTCTAGTTTTCTTTTCGACAAAAGTAACGGTTTTTCCGGCTTCCGTCAGAAATTCACCAAACATGTTCCAAAAACCATTTACAACAAGCTTTATACTGTTACTCAGTGAAATAAATTTCAATTCGTCGGATTAAAATACGCTTTAAATGAATGAATATTTAAAAATTGATTTATTAATTCGTGAGGTAGGTGTATCTGCTCGATAAAGAGAACGGAAGCAAGGGAAGCCACGGATTAAATTATATAATATGTATTTTTTTATCAAACGTATTTTTTATTGAAATTAAATGTTAGCGGAAAAATCTTCTCGAGTGACGATGATTTTTTAAAAATTATATCCGATTATAAAACATTAACAATGGCTCATATTCATACAATAATGTCGGTTACGAAAATTTTAGCTCCGCTTGGAGTAATTTTGTGAATTTTATTGAGTTTCGAAATTCATACAGAATGTAGGTTTCTCATAGCATCTGGATTTTTTAAGAACCGTTAAAACGGGGGAATTTTATTGCCTCAATCAATATTTTATTATCTCTTTTTATTAACTTTTTCCATCTTCAACTCGGCTTAACACTCATCGCATAGAGATTTTAGTAATAAAAGGTCTTGACGTGTTACTTAAAAGGTATATATTTTATTGCCTTGCTTTTACTGGAAAATGTGAGTTTTGAGATCTGGGTTGGAAATTTTCATTATAATCATTGATATCTTAAATTATATTAAGTTTCATTGATATCTGATAGAATTCACGTTATATTATAAGCATTTATACTCTTAACGAAGATTATCTCAACAGCTGTTCTGTAAGAACTGCTTATCACTCAGTGAAGTTCAAGATAAGAAGAATTGAAATACGGGGGGACAAGTATTGACATAACGACTTTTTTTACGTCACACTATAAAGGTTAAATCGATAGGACAGAATTAAAACTTCATAGGCATGGCATGCATGCTTGTTGACACAAATTCATAAATCGACGCTTTTCGTATATTTGACCTCTCTGGTAAAAGGATTGTATATTATATTTTATATACTTAACACTGATTTATTTTCATGTCATACTTATTTTAAATTACTGTTAATTAGTACAAAAAAGTAATGTAATTTATAAATATAAAAATTATATTTTTTTCTAAAGACACAACTATAGATCAATAAAAATAAGGGCTGCTTTTGATTTGGTGAATAATTTGGTGATGTATTTTGTATATATTTTGATAAAGCAATTGAACATTTTTTTTCCAGCGGCATATAACTTGATGTGTGCAATGCATCCAATCGTTTGTAAAAATCCAGATATGAAATAACAAAGTAACTATCGGTGATAAAAAACGCATCATTTTACCATTTTTTTGTTATAATAATCTCTTATAACTAGTAATTATAGCGATATAATTGTAAAACCTGTTTGATGTTTATTTGTTTTATGGCAACACTAATTAAATAAAGTCTATCAATAAAATACACAAAAATCATTTACAAAGAGAACTGAACAATTATAATGAAAACTTTTTAACGAAAAGTCTGTTTCATTAATATTACTAAAAATATTTCTCGCAAAGATTGAGTTTTGTGTCTAGAATTACAAATACAAACACTTTAGAAACTGTATTTTAAAATGTAAAAAGTGTTACAACGTGAGTATTAAAAGAAAAAAAGGCTACTTCAAACATCTATTTTTTACTCCGTTGACAATTTATTTCGAAATGTCATTCGAATTAATTAAAAATAAACTTTACAGTGTTTCATTCGGACCCGAGAAAGCTGTAGCGCAAAAACGGAAAAGGGAAAAGGGCGCACTTTTTATTATTCAACCAAAACTGCCATTTTGGCGTTTTTATCGCACACCTGAGTAAATAATTCAAAATTTTCTTTACGGTAGATACTAAATTACACTTAGCAGCAGTTTTGAAAAGCTTTTGATACTTATAACTTATTATGCAGGGATTTTATACGGGAAATAAGTGGGTATACATTACGTTTAATATTCAAAGCTTGTAATGAGTTGGTTTATTAATAAGGTATATCATTTAAAAATCTCTTAGTTCAAATTGACGATGAAATTTTCTATTATTGGATCCTATTATTGATTATTAATTATATTGTTTTGTAAATAATCATTTAATGATGCGCATGATTTTTGTATTCATTAAATAATTTATAGAAAAAATATTTTTTATCATGGCACACATTTTTTAAACTATGATACCTTTGAATGAGTTTGTATGATGAATATATTTTATTCGATGTGCAGTAGAATAAGTTAAAACTTGTGCTACCAGTTTATTTACGACGGGTTATCAGAATCGGGGTTATTGAGAGAAATAAAAATCAAACAGAATGCTACGAGACATATATTTCCAAATATTTTTATACAAGAAACGTGGTTGAAAACTGGATAATCAACATGTGATATTTAATAAGCCAAAAAAAAATCTTTTTAGTAATATCTCATGATGATAACTCAAATACGTGGATCTATTTGAAACATTCTACCGAACTATCTTCGTACTTAAACTACGATTCTGAACTTCTAGTAGCTTTTTAGATTATGTTTTAATTTACTCAAGGCTGTCTGAAAAAGTCTGAATTCACCTCTTACTCAAAATCAAATCAAGCTGAAAATTCTTCTTCTTCCTGGCGCTACAGTCCGGTGAGAACCTTGACCGACTGAATCAATCTCTATCACTTCACGCGATCTTCCGCTCTCTTACGCCATCGCTGACCTCCTGCACTTGCAGTTCGTGTGACACCCATTCATCCATCGTAGTCGAGGATGAGATTGTTTATTTTTAGTATCAGCTTTGTGACATATATTTAGTTTTTTTCATAATAACTTAAATCCAATGTAACTTGCCGCTTGTTTTAAGGCCATGGGGCGTCGACAGTATCATTCTTCGAACAGCTTATGATATTGAATTATTAACTGCTACTTTTTTTTCTCAATACATTACGTTAGCTTGATACGTGAAATAGAATTTCTGTGAAGACAATATGCTCTTACTTGTTCTTGTATGTTGTCATTAATTTAAAATAAACATTAACATCCAAAAACATCAGGATATATGTGTATTTGAAGATGAAGAAAAATAAATGACATAGATACACTCGGCATAGTAAACAGTGTAAACACCATTATAACGATGAGATATGTTTTCTGTATTTCTGTTTTGCAGAAGCCATAAAAACATTAACGTGGTATATTTTATCTAAGTTACACGTTTGAACATGTTTTCCTAAATGCCCATTTTATAACGGATGCTAACAGAATTTGCCCCCGGCTCAAACCTACCCTTAGCTCACCTGTTTGACAATGAAGTACGTATATTTTTCAGTGGTACATATAAAATTAGCAAAGTCGATAGATTGATTTTATTTTTTACTTTTTGACAAAATACGAAAGAGAAAAGTAAACAACTCTAAGATGTGCAGATGGGATCAAAAGAGTTAATAATTATTCCAAAATGTGGAGCATATGGTTTTCTAATGGAGGTATCTCAACAGAAGTGTTTTTACGAGAACTGCTTATTATTCAGTTGCTCAACCTCTCTTTTTCCAAAGAGAGTTGGAATCAAAGGATAAGGCTAGGACAGGAATAGTGGTTAGCTTATCGCTATCGATACGCACCGTTCATAGGAAAGGATGGGTGGGAGGTGGAATTTTAGACATCACAAACATTCATGCCTTCGAAAATAACTTTATAAATCGATTGAAAAATCAATTTATATAACTGTCCCTACTGGGATTTGAGAACCCGTGACCTTCGTAACCGAAGCCAACGACATTGATCACTCGACCACACAGAAGGCTTGAAAGTTAAAAAAGCGTTTTTATTAGTTAAAGATTGAATTTTTGAGGAAATACGAAAGAGAAAAGTGAAAAACTCTAAGATGTGCAGATGCGATCAAAAGAGTTAATATTTTTTTTTATCCATGTCTGCTCCCAATGTGGAGCATATGGAATTCTAATGAAGCTTATTTCAAGAGATGTACGAGAACTGTTTGTTACTCAGTTGCTCAACCTCTCTTTTTCCAAAGAGATTAGTAGGGATAGAAGGATAGGAGAGGACTATTTGTTAACTGATCGCTCTCGCTGCAACCAGTTATTAAAGGATCGTAAAGGGTGGGAGGTAACTTTTAGACATCACAAACACACATGCCATCGAACAGAAATCGATCGGAAAATGCTGTTCGTATTGGGATTCGAACCCGTGAAGTCCGGCACGAAAGCCCACCACGCTTACCGCTGCGCCATAGGTGGGTCCTAGAGATAGGTGGGTCCTACTTAGAGTAAATATAACTAAAATTAAAAATTCAACAACAAAACAGCAGTCAAATGCGAACTATCTTTTTTGTATGATGTTATCTAACAAAAATATAACATTTTTAAAATTTCATTATTAAAAATATTTAAAACCAAAATAAATAAAAAATGTTCTTAATAAATACAAACTTGAAAGAATCATTTAACATTTTCGACTGATGGTGCTTGGCGGAATTTTATTATTCACGAAACTTTCCGTTTCATGAATATTGAGTTCATCCGTGCACTCGAACGCCTGAAGATGCCGAAAGGCGAAATCCGGGTCGTTATTGACAAAACTTGTGTGACTTGAAAGAATAACTTTTTATCGAAAAAAATTGGAGTAGTATTATTACACGCTGCCAGTACTCTTTTATTTTTTTAATATCGACGCAATTTTATTTGATTATAATGTATGAAAGTAATTTTACAATATGTGAAAAATATATTTTTCTATACGTTAAAAATATATAACTTCCAAACAAAATTCTCATTTATCAGTAAAAGTAAATTCTAAAACTATTATTTCATAATAAAATTTGAAAATTAGTGTCGAATTTTGAATTTTAAAAAATAACTTATAATAACAAACTATGGGATCTGCAATAAATAAACTATCTAATTTTTTTTAACAAGTGGCGCACACTGCACTGGATGGTACCCATGAAAACAGATATCATAAAAAGCACACTGACTAAAAAAAGCGCGCATTTTGGTACATACAATGAATGTTAAATTCACATTTCTAGAAATATGTATAGGGCTGCCGTGTAGGCAATTTTTCCACCTCTCATGATCACGTAACGCAGGGATGTTTTTCGCGAAGTTGATTTTTCTAATCAACGCCACCATTTTCGACAAATCGTTATGTATGATCACTTATATAACACATCAGTGTGGAAATTACGCAGGTGTTTACATACATTGGTTTTTTATTTTTTTTTTAAAACCAGAGGATCCTCTATAGCTGGTCACTTTATCTTCTAAAGGAGAATAATCACGGGCCATTTCTTTTGTTTTTCTCCTCGCACCCTAGAATAAATTAGGTTGTGTATTTGTAAATAAATTGCTATGCGTTATTTAGTTAGTGCTCTTGAAGTACGGTTTATAAAAAGACGTCTTTAAAGAAACTAACAAACTTTTTAACCTCAAGTGTTTAACACAATCGTTGAAACAATACTCAAATGTGCTGTTTTTTTAATGATAACTAGTTATGTTTTAAATATACTGCTAAGTTCTAACCACAGCAATGTTGTACATTTAATTGTATAAGTGAGACAAGTGGTATTTTAAGAAAAAAAATAGATGCGTTATAATATTTTCCATGCCATAAAGTATCGTAAAATTGAAATGAGTAATGTAAATGCACACTACAATCGTGTTTCTCCCCTCCTAGGACGAGCGTGACCATATGGTAACAGTAAACACCGTTGTCTATTGATCCCACTATTCATCCCTTTTCTACCTGAATATCGTTTCTTTTACTCATTTTTGGTTAAGAAAGGTACAGACTTCAGTTAGTCATCAGCCGCAGGGACAGAAACGGTCACCAAAAGCACATGCGATTTTTTGAATTTCCGTTTTTTTTAATGGACTTTTTGAAACTGTTTTATCAAAACATCAAATTATTTACATTTCTTTTGCTAATATATTTGTATTGAAATTATGTTGATCTAAAGAGGTCAAATTGTAAATATTTAAAAAAAATCACGTTTAGCTATATTTCAACCCCGAATGTTTGCGAGCCCATACGGTCACTTTTGTCCTTACTACTGTCCGTACTCAATATTACACGGTGATAAAAGGATGAGCATGACCATATAGTCATGCGGGGTTTCTATACAACGACTTTGCGTTTTTATTTATTTTTTATTTTTGTTAGGAATAAAAGTTATCCGTGACTTCAATATGGCTTAACAAATATTTTTTTTATCAAAAAAAAAGCTCTCGTCTCTGGAGGGTTAAAACTTACTCTACGGTGCTAAAAAATACTTCTGATATGTTACTGGTCCTTAAAGAACCAAGTGAAAAACATGTTTTAACATGTACGCCCTTTGATGTACGATAAAAACCCTAAAAACCCTGCCGCCTGTGTGGTCGAGTGGTCAACGTCGTTGGCTTCGGCTACGGAGGTCACGGGTTTGAATCCCAGTATGGACATTTTAATAAATTGATTTCTCAATCAATTTATGAATTTCTGTTCGAAGGCATGGATGTATGTGATGTCTTAAATTCCCCCTCTCACCCATCCTATCCTATGAACGGGGCGTACGGAGAGCGATTAGCTAACCACTAGTCCTGTCCTAGCCCTATCCTTCTTTCTATTCCTACTCTCTTCAGAAAAAGAGAGGTTGAGCAAATGAGTAACAAGTAGTTCTAGTAGAAACACTTTTGTTGAGATAAACTTCATTAGGAGTACATAAGCTCCACATTGGGAGCGGACATGGTATAAAAAAAAACACTAAACGTCTTGTCCTAGCTCTACCCTTTCTATTTTTACTTTCTTTTAAAAAAAGTTGAGCAACTGAGTAACAAGCAGCTCTCGAAGAAAAAAAGCTCCTGTTAAAATAAATTCATTAGGAGGCCATATGCTTCACATTGGGAGCGGACAAGTATTTAAAAAATTGATTGTTTTAAATAAAACAATTTTTCAATTTTATGTTAAGCATAAATTATTGGTTAAGCAATGCTTCAATTTCATTTTACCGACAACGATTAAGCCAAAAATGCTTATTTGCAGTATTTATTTGGCGAAATGCATAAATAATATTTCTTTATATAACTAAAATATTAAGGTTACCTGTACTTATAAAGTAACAATCGTTCGTCCCCTATACACTTTCTTCTGCAGTATTTCTCGTTGAAAAAGCAGATTGTATGAATTATTATGTATAGAATTTATAGAGGTCGCGAAGCATCTATTGTTGAACTACGCTATTAGTCAATATACTGTCAAAGAGAATTGAGTTTGGTTAAAAAAGATAAACAAAAATTTAAAGTGGAATGTTATCTAATCACAAAAAACTCAATTTATATAATATATGCTTTTTTATAACACTATTTCATTGTTTACTCGTTGTCATAATAATATTTTCAGAGCCTTGGAAGTTTTCTGTTTGTTTTTGCCCAACCAGACAAACGGAATAATAACATGTTTTTCCTACCTGAAGGTAAAATCTTTTTTCTGTATACTTAATAATATAAATCGGATTGTACGGTTTACATAAGACTAGTACGTAGAAAGTTTTTACGGTTTATTTTTTATTTATTATTCATTAGAAACATACATTTTCATAAATATGTAAATGGACAATGAATCACTGAAAGGGATATGAATATTGCTCTTTGTATATCACAAAAACATTTTTTTTCACGTATCGTTATCTACTGTGGCTGAGAGTTTGTTTGATGGTCTAGGTCAGTTGAAAGGAACCTTTATATGCCAGATCACCGCAATCATTTATTTGTTATCTAACAAGGCTATCTTACCATTTTTTTCTTCTGAAACCATGTGAACACCCAGTGTGGAGTATACGGTTTTTTTTTATAAAAGTATTTCAACCGTAGTTTTTACACAGGAATTGCTTGTTACTCAGTTGCTCACCTCCTTTTTTTAAAAAGAAAGTATGGATAGAAAATAAATTACTAATATAATAATACTTTTGGTTATCTAATCGCTCTCGCTGAGCACCGATATTATAGAAAAGGATGTGTAGGAGAGATTTTTTAAACTCTACAAACACACATACGTTGGAAAAAATGTCGATAAATCGGTTGAAAAATGCTGTTCTTACTAGAATTTGAACCACGTAACCGATAGCAATTGTAAATATCTAAAAATAGGTTTATGTAACTTTTTAAAGAAGGTCGGGAAAATGGAAATATTTATAATTTTATTGATTTTTCAATTAAAATTTAAGGTGTATATTTGAAGTGTTTATATCGTTCAAACTAAATCTCTATTAGTTTTGTATGAAGTTTCATTAGAGAGATATTGTGATATAAAACCCATGCCATCAAAACACGAATAAAAAAATGTACGTATTGCTTTTGGAATTTCTTGTTGTATTATGACACTCGATCATATTGAAAAACTTTTCTTCAAATAATCATCTAACGATACTGAAAAATATTGAATGAGAATGTTATGGGTAAAAATTTTATTGCATTCTTCCATGGAAAGTCCACTACTAACTGTTCCGTCTCTGATTTTTTCAAAGAAGCTCTTGAGTACATCAAATAATTGAGAGATATTGCATTTTCTTGGAAAAAATTCTTTTGTTATTTAGTTTCATATTCTATATTTTTAATTGACTTTATTTAGTCAGTATTTAATTAGTTGATTGTAAATATTGTATCAAAAAAATGGTCAGTATAAATAATATGTTTGGTATAAATGTAGATGGGTTGTATTATTTATTGTCAAAAGCCGTGATTTAAAACATGTGGTTAAAAGTTCACATTTCAGATATTTTAGATATGACAATAGAAACATAGTTATTAAAATTCTTGGAAAGCGTAATACATCAATATAAGATCCGAAAATTTTCAAAAATTTTCAAAAGCAGAATAATAAATAAATAAATCAAATATTGAATGAAAACATGGTTTTTTCGCCATTTTTTTATGAAAGAAATCGAGGCATCATGTTTCTTAAATATTAAAGACGTGTATCAAAAATATTTTGCCATATGTAAAAAAAACTGTGGTCATTTGCCACTCCCTATGACTTGCCGCCCTTAGGCAACTGCCTACTCGCCTATACTTACGGAACGTCTCTGGGTTCATAAACCCTATTGCAGTCACAAAGTTAGAATATTAGTAGTAGCATCAATGTTATTCAATCGATTCTTACTCTAAGCTTTAAGTAACTTTTGATCAATGTTACTTAATGTTATATGTACGTCAGAATTGAAATCGGCCAAATAAGTGAATAAATTAGACACACGCTAAAGATGGTGCAGCTTTTCAAAAAAAAAAGGCAAATGTAATTTTCTTTTAAATGATTGCTTTTGAGAAACATCCGCATTTCAACGCAAAATAAGTAATAAACGAATGTAGAATTTTTCTACATATACCAAGAACTACGGGTACAAAATACATATATTCATTATTGATGGGTGTACATACTATATATCCATGTGAATTGTTAAACATTTCTTGCTGTCTACTCTGAAACTTTTCAAATACCTCCGGCTAAAAAGCGCTGCTTAACATAATGCTAAATATGAAAATTTCATATTAATGTTTGTTTTATCAGCTGAAAATGCTTAAGGGGCAAAGTATATCCGGTCACAAAGGTAAACAAATTAATACATAATTTGTACTTTTGACTGGCTTAAACTGATTTTATTATCTGTCAATATGTATTTTATTTTTATTTTAATTCAATATCAATCGGAATTGTCAAACAACAATATTAGTATACTAACTATGTATAAATACATTCTGATTCGATCAATTGCATTTACTCTATTAGAACACTATTTTTTTCTAGATTCTACTATTTAATATAAGACTTGTGGTACGACGTACGACAAACTATGTTAGGTTATAAGCTGTGTGCCACCACTAGGGATTCTGAAGTCTCGGGTTTTTCAAAGGAGACTCGAGGCGTGATAAAGTCAAAGTCCCGGGACATCCCGGGACTCGAGACTTTTATTTCCCCTTCAATAAAATTATAATTTTATTCAAATTAAATATTTGCATGTATGTATGTATTACATACATACATGCATTATACGCCTTTTGGAAGAATGCACTAGTAAAAATCGCGTTTTTTAATACAATGTTTAATAATAATTATTTTTCTTATGAATTGGATATGTGCAATGCTTACGGCTTATTTTTACTAAAAAGGGATGATAACGGTACATTTAATAAAAAAATATCAAAGAATTCGGCCGCCGTCAGGAGTAAATTTATGACCGTAACTTCACAAAACAACTTTTAGATATTTTTTGTCCGATTGAGACATTGGTACTTTTGTATTATAGTGAAAAAACATTTGTACATAAAACAACATGAGGTATGAACATGTAACTTAAATATTTTGGAATTTGCGTTTGCTACAGTTATATGACAATATATAAACACATGGTATTTGAAACTTCTACGAAATTATAAATCCCAAACATCTGTACATAAAACAACATCAGGTATGAACATCTAATTTTAATATTTTGTAATTTGCTTTTGCTACAATTATATTACAATACATAAACACATGGTACTTGAAACTTCTAAGAAATTATAAATCCCGGAAATCTGTTTTTTTATCAGATCCCTTTTATATATGCATAATAATTTTTGTTTAAAACTGCGGTTTTAATTCTTTAGCCTGAAAATAATGCATTTTTTTTCAAAACTGATCCCGAGAATAGACACCAAAGTCCCAGGACATTTTCCAAAAAAGTCCCGGGACTTAAGACAGCAAAAGACCTGAAAAGTCCCGGGATGTCTCGACACAGAATCCCTAGCCACCACGCAATATGCTGAACTCATTTCCAAAAGATGAAAGCTCACGCTGAATATTTTTCTTATCTCGTTGCCGGCAGGTTGTATTGACTCTGTCCCCCGATCCAATAATGTGCGCTGGAAGGCTCTTACGCAGCGATTGATGTGTTTGGGCCCTTCATTGTGTAAATATTGCGCACCGGAGCTTTCTTCCTCCGTAGTATGCGAGCTTTATGCGTCACAAAGGGCTCATTTGACCCTTATCAATAATAAATTAATTGCAACATTTTCTTTGCGCTTTCTAACATGATACATCGATGCTTTGTACAACGCTTATCTGTTTCTTTTATCCGAATATCGGTGTAACGGTGTAAGTTAAGAATAACAGGTTATCCAGTATTTCATTTGTGATAAGCTTCTTCTTGTTGTCGTTATATGAGATCCATCAGTAAATAAAATCTTAATACTTTCGATGGTTTCGGCGGTAACTTTGTGGAAGTTCATTTTAATAGAAAATTTAAATTAACTTTGATTATTCCACGTATTGTTTAACTAACTGTGACACGTGTTTCGCCTCTTTCAGAGGCATCTTCAGACTTACTATCGCAAAGTTTGCTTAAGTAATGAAGCAAGATTGATTCTAACATTTTAAAATTATAAAATTACAAAATGGATTGGGTTTTTTTTTCCTTTTAAGAGGAGCAAGGAGGGGGGTGTAGAATCGAAATAAAGCAAACAGATAATGATACTAATTTTACTAATGAGTTGTAAACAATCAGAATGGGATTTTTCCTTTTTAATGGAAGCAAAGAGGGGATTATAAAATCGAAACAGTGCAAACAAATTTAATCATACTACTAATGACGTTAAACATTACAAACTATTAAAACTAATGAGCTACAATCAATCATCTAGGTTTGTGATTACTCTATTAATTGGAAACAATTTGAGTAACGGGGAACCGCCTGTGCTATTAAGAATATTATTTAATAATATTTCTTTTTTGTTAAGAGTTTTATTAATTTCTAAAAATTCTAAGCTATTCATCTTTAAACCCTTTTTATTTACTCGGTGGAGTATTTCTAAATTACAAATCTGATTAAAATTATGATTATTTTCTATTAAATGATTGGCAAACTCAGAAAAATTGTTACTTTTTAGACATATTATATGTTCTTTAATTCTAAGAGTAATCACAAACCTAGATGATTGACTGCAGCTCATTAGTTTTAATAGTTTGTAATGTTTAACGTCATTAGTAGTATGATTAAATTTGTTTGCACTGTTTCGATTTTATAATCCCCTCTTTGCTTCCATTAAAAAGGAAAAATCCCATTCTGATTGTTTACAACTCATTAGTAAAATTAGTATCATTATCTGTTTGCTTTATTTCGATTCTACACCCCCCTCCTTGCTCCTCTTAAAAGGAAAAAAAAAACCCAATCCATTTTGTAATTTTATAATTTTAAAATGTTAGAATCAATCTTGCTTCATTACTTAAGCAAACTTTGCGATAGTAAGTCTGAAGATGCCTCTGAAAGAGGCGAAACACGTGTCACAGTTAGTTACACAATACGTGGAATAATCAAAGTTAATTTAAATTTTCTATTAAAATAAAATCTTGTTGCCTATAAAAGCATTACAAAAATTTTACTTGATTATTCACAAAATAAAACTCTGCATACCGATTATTTATGTAAATGTTCTGTAATAAGACAAGATGGAATACATTAAATTAATGGTTTAAAAAAAGTGAAATTTAACAGCAATAATCGGTGAGCAGAGATTTATTTTGCGGAAGATATATCTGAACCAATTGATAATATTTAAATAAACTGGAATTTTTTAAATAATAAATAAAACTACTAATTTTACAAATAAACCGAAAGAACCACCCGTTCAAAACGTTATGATATTTTTTTAGTGATGTTAAGATACTTTTTCGTACGAAATCTATCTACTTGGAATAATAATTCAGACTTTCAAGGTGCATCCGCAGAATCTACCTAGTGACCCACTCTGCTAAAATATATAACTATCAATTTTATTAGAAGATTCACAATATGTATTGATTGTGTATCTGAATTGCACCCATTTACATACAGAGACAAAAAGACAGACTCACCCTCTGTGTGAGCGCATCAAACTAATTGATTTAATTTTAACATGTGATTTTTGGTGCCTGCCGCATTTAAGAAAATAAAATTATGGACTTTATCTTCTTAAATTGATATCATTACATGTTTTAATTTTTGAAAATATATATATATATTAATACAGAGCTATTAAGTGATTACCGATCAATATTGGTATTTAAAATATATTTCATTGTTGTTATTGAAATGGTAAATAATTTTACGCGAAAAAATTTGAACTTTCTGTTAAATCATAAGAAATAAAAAAGTTTTCCAAATGAATTTTGTTTGGCGATAAAACACTCGCCTTGCTTTCAATGAGTTTTGTATTGAAATACCAAATGGGTTGTATTTCAATAATTAATGAAGTAATTGAATTAGCATAATGTGTTTTGGGTCAAATACACGGACGTTTGTTTTTGTCGTACCCTTGTACTTACACTACCTCTAGCCTAGACCAAGAATTAAGTTTTCAAAATATAATAGGATGTCATTTCCAATATTTTTAGTTTTTGCATATATTTTGTCATAACAATGATAAATTATAATATTTTATGAAGCCAGATCATAATAAGTAAATTTTATGATTTAACGTTAGGCATTTTTCACATATTTTATTTATCTGCCAGTATTTAAGAAATGTTAGATGTAGTCTTCTCTGGCATAAGCATATTAAATTACTTTTTGTCGCTGCTCTTATAATTGTCATTAAAACGACAACAATGTTAACAAAAATAATCTCAGATAATTGATGCCACGAATGTCAAAATCAATATTTTTTTATGAAAAAAATGTATAGAAACTTTATTTTAAATTCAAAGATTTTGTTTATCAATCCAATTAAAAAAATTTGAGAATGTGAAAATAAAAATGTTTGTAAGTAAACAAAGATCAGATTAAAACACATCAAATGAATGGCTTGTTAATCGCGATCAAATAAATTCCAGTTCCATTTCAAGTGTTGAAAGTATTTGAGCTTTCAAAAAGCTCAATGCAATAGGGGCCTTTGTTTCAGGAAGCTTTCTCTGATCGTGACGTATCATTATTGACAATTCATCATCCCGCAGTTGATGCATAAATGGCGGTAGCATTTTCTCAATAATCTACCCACATTATATTATTTAAAAAAATGCAATGGCCTTTACTAGTACTTCAAAATGATTTTTATAGAAAACAGTTTTTAAATGTCAGCATATTTTGTAAAATTATGAATAACTAAATAATTTTTTAATAAATAAATTTCAATCTTTTGATACTCGTTATCTTTATACAAATTAACTGGTTGTAACATATTACATTTTTTTAAACACAAATCCATAAAATGACAAAAAAATATACATTTAATGTTATATAGTTATGCATAACAGTTGTTTGTGATTTATTCAAAATTTTAAAAAGCTTTCAGAGTACTTTTTGCAACTCAATGATCCAAAAATAGTTTTTATAATTAGTTAAATGATTAAAAAAAGACCACACAAAATAATTGTTTAATTTATCTGTAATTTTTCAAAATATTTTGATGTATACAAAAACAATGACGTATATTTTTATATCTATGTATGTATCTTGGAGCATAATCCTGCTCAAAGAGAGAATCGGCTGTATTCATTGAAAAACATGTGATTTAAAACCGGAAGTTTATAAATCAAAGCCTTTTCAACATTTATTTCCATTCCAAATCCCATAAGCACTGCAGATTGAAACAGATAACACGGTATGATTGATTATTTAGGTTTTTTTTTCATTATCTCACATAGTTAGAAAAATTAGAGCTTAGACCTTTTAAATCTTGAATCAGCTTGACGTTTGGTATTCTGGACGATTTGTGAGGTAATTTTGTTTTTTTAAGATTAGTATTTTGACATCAATAAAAAAGCACTTTTAAATTCATATTCATTTGTCGACGAATGCATAAAGTAAATTACCTAGTTGTTAATAAGGTGTAAATACGGTGACAATTTGGTTGCAAAATTAATCAGGCAGAACGTAAGTATTATAAAAAAACAGGAATAAGTCATTTGGGTGTACACAGAACGTACTTTGTTTGAAGGAATGCAAAACAAATAGCTTTTCTGTATATTATAATGTACTGAGCATAAGTAAGATAGCGTTTGCTGTCCTATAAACATTCTCTGATAAGAGAACTCCTTCTTTATCTATATATATGTACATATACCCTACGATAATGAGAGTGCATTTGCGTTTAACCCTCTGAAAGAAGACAAGAAAAAAAATCACGAGAAAACTTTTCTTGTCCTGATTAGGTCTCCATATTGAACCAGTTCGTGTGAATGTTTTTCCTTAGCGAACTCTTTTATTACTTTTTTGCATTTTGAACTTTATTTTGTTGAACAATCAGGATAAATGGTTAATTTTTTGATTATTTTCCATTCAGTTCATAGATATTGTAAAACAGTTAAAAATCCACTTTATTACTAAAGTGTCTCAAAATAACTTTTGTTTTTCGTGAAATGTATTTTTCTAGCTTCACAGCTTAGGGTGAATCTTGGTCAACTAATTTAGTATCATCCACTTCACTCGGCTATCTTTTAATTCATTTGAAAAAAACGACTTGATAATCAAAAAATTGTGATCAAACTTTTTCAATCGAACAAATCTGTTGATTCCTTTTCTGCTTTTAAAACACAATGACAGGAAGCTTTGAAAGTGAAAAGTACATTTTTTTTTTAAATCACGGTAGTTTTCGACCAACAATAAAGCATTCATTTAAATTGCACAACTCGTTAAACAAAATCGTTCATTCCATTCAGAATATACCGATTGTATAATGTACGTTCGCTCTATTCAGTGTTCTGTATTAATTTTGGTTTGCATTAAATTCAATAATTTCGTCAGAAAATTATTTATTTTTTCAGAATAATCCATATATGTACATCCAAATTGTTAGTGATTATTTTTAATTTTCACTGTCCACTGGTTTACCGTACGCATGTTATTAGTAAATTAATTTAACGACCATTTACTAATATACCAATTACGGCAGTGTATATTTTTTTAATTTTTCAAAAGTTTAATAACATTAATAGTGTTTGTTGAATATCAATACTTTTTTGAAAGATTTAATTTATAAATAAAACACCTTTTGTAATTATTCTACGCTTATTTAATATGATCAGCACTGGGTTGGCACAGCACGAACATTTTAAACATCAAAAATTTGAAAAGGATTCAAAATTTAAATAATTGAAAATAAGCTCATAACAATTTTCAAATTTTCAAACCTTTTAAAAAAATTTTTTACTAATTTTCAAACTCATCAAAAAACAATTAAGTTAGAGGGATCACTAATAATTATTTAAAATGTATTTCTTTTAACAGTTGTTTGTTTATATCCTAATTCGTTTTACTTGGGATAATATAAATTGCACTTTATTAACGTATATTCTTATTAGTTGAATATACTCGTGATAAGCGAAACTGGTTCTGGCCAAATTAAATAATTGTGGAATTCATGATTCAGGATTCACGAGTGTGTATTTTTAATTTTATTACGTTAACCACTAACTATTTATACATTTCGAGTCTAAAAAAAGTCTTCTACTACTTCTATAATAATTGTATGCTTATTTTTTTATACGTGCTACTTAGAAAATTAGTAATATAAAATTAGATTTGATAATAATTTGTTATAGTAACATAATAACTTTCTAAACAGGTTGTGTAAAAAAAATACAAGTATTTCGCTTATTTTAAAAACATTATTGGACAAGCTATCGTAAGGTTATTAAAGATTAAAGGTTATTAACGGGTGTTTTCACTTTTTACTTGATACAAAAACTAATAGTGAGAATTACAAATTATTTATTTTTACGAAGAAAAGTAAGTCCCAACGTAAAATAAGTTTAGTATAATAAGTTTGTTTTTTAATTGATATGTCAATATTTTAAATCAGACATTTTTTTTGAAAATTTTTCTTGAAGAGGTTATACACACGTTACCATTTTTTTATAAAAAAAAGTTATCATATTTAATTTATATTAAAATTAGCTTCCACAAAGTTACACACAGAAAAAAAATATTTTTATTAAACAAAAAAATAGATTATGGCAAATAAACAGCTAGAAAAAATAGCGTTCGGTTTATGAAATAGCGAAAATCAAGTTGCACACAATGCCGAAGTTATAAATTATTAAAAAATCAATAAACTTCGACAAATGGGCGAATAAGGCACGTAGCAAAGGGTTAAAGCAATGTTCTGCGGTGCTTTCAACTTTCCACGCAATCGTCTCAGCAGAACGATAGGCGGTGTGTAAGTTGCCAGCTATAGCTTAACGGCATTTACGTGAGGGAGGCTAGTGTTAAACGTTTGGGCCGACACCGATTCGCAAAGGGCAACGACTCACCACGTTCATGGAACTAAACGGGTCATAATCGTATGACCTGATTGATATAACAGAAGGGTTCTTCGAAACGGACTTCTATAAATTATTATAATGTCATTATGCATGACCACTTTGTAATATGTTTGGAAGTTATCATCACATATTTTTCCGACTTAAGCACAGTTGCGAGATGAGAATATGAGCCAAGAAAAGATATTGCTTACACTGTTTGTAAAACCTTACAGCTTATTTTTCAGTATCACATAAAATCTCAGTCGTAGTTAACTTGAATTAAATTAAATTAAAAATGGAAAAATTGTATTAAACTACAATATATAATTTTTTCAATTAACATATCTTCAAATTTATTAATTGGGCTCCGGCATGTGAAGTGAGACAAACAGTAAAATGATAAAAAAAATCAATCGCGTTTTTATTTGGTGTTTTAGTGGATTGCATATTAATTAAAGTTACTTAGTATTAACAAAGCCTACGTCACTATTACGATAATTGAGGAACAAACATTCAAAAAGTGTTTTGTCACACAAATACAGAGTATTTAAAAAATCAGAGTTCGTTTGAACGTGTCAATATTATGATTTAATTTTTATAAAAAAAACCTTACTTGGACACTAATTATAAATTCCATTCATAGATTTTATTATGGACTATCAGAACTGATTTTTCAAAAATTGTGACATCACTTTGCTCCTCAATTGGACGTGTAGAATATTATAACGCATCTAACTTTTTTCCTAAAATACCACTAGGCTCATTTCACCTTTAATGGGTCAAATTTATAATAAGTTTTTCTGTTATATTGCAACAGTTGCTACTTATTAAACATATTTATTAAAGTAAAATATATACATATTAATTTATTTAAAAAAAAAAATACGCATCGATCATTTGTTTTAAATTAGTTGTATTCGATCAATGGTATCACCAATTACGAGTTTATTTATGATATGCATGAAAATTGACAATCAATTGTAATTTTATTTATTGTCAATAGTGTACGTTTTTAAATCATATTGCTGTAGTTTTTTTTATTAAATGTTTCATTGATTAAATAATCATTTTTAGTATTTTATATTTTAATTATAAAACAACGTAATATACGGCCGATATTAATAAGAAAACCTTGAGTTTATCGAACAGTAATTTTAGCGGAACCAAGTATTATGAAACGGATAAAATCAACAAAATATTCGGTAGTCGTTTTCGCCGTCTTAAATTTTGATACTTTCAATTTTAAAGGTAGGTAGTATTTTTTTTTACTTTCTGTTTTTAATATCAATGATAAAAGCGTGATATAAAAGCTCTCATCGTTATTAAGGAGAAGAGATTGAAAAGAAAATTTGATAAATACAGACCTAAATGTCGGCTGTGAAGCTGCCAGCCCCTCTAATGACAGGGATCTTACCTTCTTATTAAAGGTATTCAAAAATCAAACATTTTTATGAGAAAAATCTGAAATCCGTTAGAAACCTTTTGAGTTTTATTTTTTAAAATCTACTAAAAAAGCGTTTTTTTGGGCGCCTCATATTATTGGTTTCATTTCTTATCTTCATAGGTTTTTTCATTTATCTTTTAAGTATAGTAGAGTATTATTTTACAAAATTGTATTTTTAAAATAAGAAACCAAGTTAAGATGCCGTCATTTTTTTTAATTAAACAGATGTTCCCAATTAAAAATAATTCCATGAAAAAAAATCTGTATTTTGTTTCTTATTACATATATCACCATTCATACCAACTGTTATTGTACTTCTAATGGATAACTGTTCCTGACGAAGAAATCCGTAACAAAACTGCATTCCTTTGGACTTAAAGAAAGTAGAATTGAAAATTTTGTATAGATTGTAAATATTGTTTTGCTTTCTTAAATGTATTTCTATCAATAATAAACTATACGAAAATGAGGAAACACTAGTATCATCCTTATTAAAAGTTTTTCTAAAAAATGTGTAAATGAGCTTCATATTGGGTTAAATAATATGCGACATTAAATTTTCAATTTAACATTATATGTCGAATCTAAGCCGTGAGTTTATTTTAAAATTGATCCTTATTAAAAATACGTGTTGAAATCTCTTACGTTTATTTTACAAAAAAATGTACATTTATTCTTCAAGCAACATATTTTTTATTCAAGAATTCAATTTTTCATCAATTAGATACCAGCAATAATTGCAAGCAGGTTCCTCTATTGAAGATTTTATTTTAGATAAATAATAATCGGTGCGACCAATATATTAAAATAAAGTGTCTTGTTCTAACCATTTTCCTTGAATATAGTATAAAGTAATTGTAAATAATCTGTGATTCTATTATAACCGATAAATCCGAAAACATCAAATACACAGTGAAAGTAGGCGTTTCCTATATTCCTGAAATTTTCGTCCGTCTAAATGTAAGATTAAAAAGGGTCCAACAACCAACGGAAGCCTTATTGAATATCAAGAACTTTCTTGGCTAAAAGGGGTTCTTGAGTCAATGAAATGAACGATTTTGAGAACTCTTGTACTTAAATCTATAGCAGAAAATAATTTGACATATTAAATGGTTGAAAATTGAATCATGCAAAGTTGCTATATTTGAAATATGCTATATTGCTTTCGAGCGAACTATTATATTTATCATAAACTTTTGTTCAACTTTACTAAGAATTGGAGTTAGCAAAATTAAATGTATCGTTGGTTTAAATTTAATAAAAAAATCTATGAAAACAGAACGGTAATTTCCAAGGGTCAAAATAATTATTTTTTATAAAATGTCCATATTCGCTTAAATAATTCAATCAGATTTAATTATTTTTAAATCGTTAAATTGAAACATCAAAAATTCTACTCAATTCCTCTTTTCTGTGATTAGAGATTACAAACCAGACGAATAAATCAATAGCGGTATTTCCTCATTCAAAATTCAATAATGGTATTTCAAAATAAGATTAAGCGATGAAAAAAATACGGCCAACTGGAATCGCAATACCGGGCGAGTGAATCAAAATCGGTATTTCATATAAAATACCGTAATTTAAACATACAGTCTGCGCAAGAATGTTTCGCGTACCGTACGAAAATTCAGTTTTGTATTTTAAAATGTCTTTAAAGAACACAAATGAATTATATCTTTATAAATATCATTACAGATATATCCAAGCACGTATCTACATCTCAAATATAAATTGTTTTAAATTTGACACAAATTTTAACAGCCAATAATGAGATAATGATCTTGAAAGATTTTTATTTCAATTAATATCTAATTTCCCAAGCTTAGCTTTTATGAGTGTAGGTAGTTATTTATAAAAATATTTAGAAAACATTGGTTTTTTTTAATGAATTTGAATTTTTTCTGGATGTTAAAAGTTATCAATAATTAACAATTGATAAAAAAAATAATCGCATATTTAAATTTAAAAATATTTAATGAATACAACGATTTGTTAATTCTACTACCTGGGCTATTATTACTTGTTAAAAAGTAAGTCAAAGGTAAAACTATTTATATTTGAGATGTGGATACATGCTTGGACATATTTGTTATGATATTTATAATATAGATATAATTCATTTGTGTTCTTTAAAGACATTTTAAAATACAAAAGTGAATTTTCGTACGGTACGCGAAACATTCTTGCGCAGACTGTATATTATCATAGCATAAACAGGTTTTCCGTAACATTCCTTTTTTAGCAAATAATACACGATTGAAAAGCTCGTTACTTTTCTATATTAATGTCACCTTCGACAAATTTAAATTATTACAATTTCATGAAAATATGTAATGATTTCTTTATATTCGAAGTTCGATTTTAGCTAATTTTCAAAACCCATATACCGATTTTTTTTCATTTTACCACAAATAACGTGAACCAGGTTTCGATAACGCCAGTACTACAACATTCTCTGTGATTATCTAAAACAGGAATGGGAAACCTTTTCATTTATAAAGGCCACATTAATTTAACTGATTCAATATAAGGCCGCAGTAAAGAAAACGTTAACACCTCCCCCTTTATTTTCGACTGACGAACATATAATAGGTTGATTACGATCATTTTCCAAACGCTTGCATATTTTTTTTTGATCAAGTCAAAAGGCCGCATCAGAGTAGCCAAGAGGCCGCAGGTTCCTGATCTAGAATGTTACAAAAAGATAGTAGGGTTCAATTTATATTTTATTCAGTTAGGTAATGAAAGGAGAACCCTACTTATCTTTAAAAAAACTCTACTACGCACATGCGCTGTTTAAGTGTAAACTTACTTAACTAAAAGACAGACTTTACTTGAAATAAGATGTTTTAAATTACATGTATATACATATTTGAAACTGACTGTTATTTTCAATTTATTATTTTCTTCCTTCTCTTATGAAAATAACTGTAATCAGTTTTGATTTTAATGTACATATGAGTATTTCCGTTATTGAATAAACATTTAAAGTAACTTTTTTAACAAATATCTTTTAAATTTTTCAATGTATGTAATAGTCATAAAAAAGACCGGTAGTAAAATTTCATGAAAAACCTCGTATTTTATAAAAATTCAAAGGATTTTTTTTATTCAAATTGTTGTATCGTGTAACATACAAAATTCGCGTTTAAATTCGCACACATTTGCTAAAAGGTCACAATAAACTGCCTATATAATAATTTTGTGTGGCTTTCTGAGTCTTTTGTGTATTTTATGAATATCGAACTTCACAAACAAAATTTTGGTATCACTCCGTACAGCCGTAGTGCTTTAATATATATAACATTCACATGAATTTACAATTATTATATTAACAGCAGGAATAAACAACTTTTATCACATATGAACTGCGCGAGATATGTTAAGACCATATGGGTAACGGTATAGTGTATTGAAAACATTCAACTCTTGAAACAAAATTTTTGTGGTTTATTTCGTTTTTGTTGTTGTCAAAGAAATAGATGTGAACGTCATACAAAGGCGGTATTCGACATTCATACTAAATTGGTACGAATGTTGAATTAATTAATTTGGCATTTACTTGGTATAACTCCATTATAACAGATTAAAAATATCTATAAAAATAAGTATTTTAGTTCTACAGTTTTTAATAATTTTATGCGTTGATAGCTATTTCGGCTTTCGCCACCGTCAGAACTACCTCTAACTAGTTCTGACGATGGCGAAAGCTAAAAGTAGAACTGTAGAACTAAAATACTTTGATATTTTTAATCTGTTACGAATGTTGAATGTACAAAAATAGATCAATATAAAAAAACATTATATCGTACGTATTTGGAATATATTTATATTATCTCCATTGGAAAAACATGTTCTCTATTATGGCAAAAATATCTCATAGTTTTGAAGGTTTTGTTCATATTTTTGATAATCTTATTCACATCGTAACAAGTCTTAACGATGCCATGAACAGTTTTTTCTTCACTTCAATCTTAATGTATGCATTAGATTTATTAAATTATATATTTTTTTTGTTAGTTTTCGGACCTTTTTTAGATTTTTTTAAAACACATCAATTATTGTAGAGATAATTATTGTTCCTTCAAAAGCCAACTTTTCATTATCGGCTTTTATTTACCAGCCACTAATATTGTTAAAAACGTTCGATATAATTATTACATACGGGTGATAGTTTTTGCAGTCCTTGGCAGTTGCCTTGATGGTCTGATTAATTATTTTTCTCGTCAAATATTTCTTAAAAGTAACTATCATTATCTATGCCTATTTGAATTGGTATCATTTAATCGTGTGTAGTTTTTCAACTGTATAATATTTATTTAAAATAAACAAATGAAATATTAAAATATACAAAATTAGAAAAATTAAAAGTCTAGAACTCTCTGTATATGAATAATCTACGTTGAAATCAGTTAAAGATAACAGTAAAGGCTTTTTTAGAGGCACTTGGACAAATATTGTTACTGTTAAAGTTAGGGAAATAATTTTCAAATATAACATCTACTGAGGCGTCCAGCAGAATTTATATCGGTCCTCAATAATTTTTCAGATTTGATTGGCTATAATTATGCCGGAATTAATCATTCAATAAAAAACGTTGGCTTACGTAACTATAAATCTTTCTAGACTTGTATTTTTGTATCAGCATGTAGCTTTTAAGAAAGTGTCGCAAATGATTTATTTTTTTGTCGAAAATGTCCAAATAAGTCAGTTCTAAAAAAGTAATTAAAACTCTTATAAAATAAATAGCTTAATAGACCTAGCCCATTTCCAACGTTGCATCACACCGTCAATCACTAAATAAAATATAGTTTTAAAAGACATACCATGAAAAAATGGATCGAAAAACTCGTTGAGCTATTTAAATCATGTAGAAAAAATACCCCTCGAAGCCAACGTTGGCATGTTTAGATTTCATCACAAAGATTTTTGGTCAATTGACCACCAAGAAAGTAATAATAGGAAACGTATTCGACAATCATTCAAAGCTATTTTTGAATCAAATATCCGTATGGTAAATTTTCAATCTGAAAACACACCATGGTTACCATCATCTGACTTTGTGCTTAAATTGTGTTATCGATCCAATATGTATACGTTTCTCTGTCAATAGGACAATCGTGTGGGAAAACAAGTTTTTTTTCGGAGTATTCTATTTAAATTCGAAGCAATATTGACTACAACGTAGGGATTCTGTATTAAGTTGAGACAACCCGGGAATAAATTCCCGGATGATCGACGCTTTTTGCAACTTCGGTTTCCGGTTAAATACAACAACATAAGACTTTAAAATAAAATAGATTGTATTCATTCAAAACATATAATGTTTGAGATTCTTTATACGTCGAGAAAGATTAATTTAATACTTTTTTACGTTAATAGCCATATAACTATTGATTACAATGACAATGTATTATTCTTCGAAGGAAATGGTTTTATCCCCAAAATCAAACGAGTCCCTCAAATGATGTGTAATAAAAAGCAATATAATTATTTACAATACAATATTTTATTTTTAGATTTTTAACTTTAAGTTTGCAAGAGTTTTTAAAAAGTTAAAAACAAAGTTCATACTCGAAATAAAAAATCTAAAAATACAAGACAAATTTACTTTTTAAGAGAATGCCTTTCTGAGTATTGGTTTGTCATTTAAGTTATGAATTGCATAATTTAAACACAACCTTTGAATTAATTATAGAAATGATATTATATATCTAAAGTAAGCTTCTCATAATATTGTACTATGTTAATTATTTATAGTGGTTACTTTTGAATGTTATAATTAATAAAAATCAACCCAATGCTTAGAAAAAAATGGATAATTCTCAAAAAATAAATAAAACGAAAAAAAAGTATTTATTCAAGATGTATACTATAATTGTGTGATTATAATCGAAACATAATTTCAAATATTTTTATAATTTTTAAAGTTTATATATTTTGGTTGAAAAAAATGTACATATTAAAAAAAAACTTTAATGTGCTTCACGCATAGAAATATTTGATGACGTACATGTTTCTAAAAAAAATACAACATTACTATGGTCTCAGGTCGCGAGCATTTCCCGGGACTTGAAAATATTATGTTTCAATTTCCGGGACATAAAAAAAGCCGAGACATCAGAATCCCTACTACAGCGTCATGCATTTTTTTTATAAAACAGTGGGTAACTCAAGCCGGCACGCAATGGTTTTTCAACCGGATGCTACGCTCAACGTTATTTTTTTTATATTCGTAATGGCCACATTATTAAAGTTTGTATTATCATATTTAAAGGCTAAGTTTTTGACTTGCTACTGTTAGTACAAGCTGTCTTATGAAAATTATAGCACAGTAAATCTTTTATAATGATATCATGCTTCCATGTCTTAATCTTTGATAGTAAATACCGAAAGAACGTATTTTTTGTTTTTATTATTGCTGATTATATATTTGTTAATATATATATTAATAGTCGATAAGGTACGTTTGTACGTTTGTTTGTTTGTATGGTCGCAATTTCGGCTTTTCGATGACGTCAAGAAAGATGGTTTGCATGCTTGAAACATTTTAAATTTTCCAAAAATTATAAAATATTAGAACTGCACGGCTGTCGATATTGGATTTAGCAGCTCAGCAGGGCAGCTCAATTATGATTTTTATGAATATATATTTTATTATGTCCGCTATTTGCATATTTTTTTTTGCAGTCCCGGGGTATTTTAGTCCTTTAAAAGAATTGGGTGTATTCCTAAAAAAATCCATTGAAAGAATTATTTACGTGTAGATTTTCTGGCTTATTCATTAAATAGGTTTGCAATTTATTTTTCTCGCCAGTAACCTTTCTGACTATTTAAAATGCAACATAAAGCTCCTCCGTTGAAGGCAACGAGCTTGCAGCTAGTATATCTTAAATTTCTTTAAGCTACTCTAAAGGTCTTTAAATAAAACCAAATACATAATTAAATTAGGATATTGATGAATTAGTACAAACAATTTACTAGTTATAAAAATGTACTTATGAAATCATTAATATAATGCCTATTTGCCAAGAATTCACAGTGAACACTTTAAAAAGAATTCAGCTCTTGTTTGAAACTACTACCAGCGTATTAAAACTGTTAGAGATGTGGAAATCTTTGATTATCGGACCTTAGTTAGTTAATGTCAAAACGGTAATTGGCGATATCAAACTGAAGTCTTATTATGAAGATTACTGGTGCAGCTCCAAAGCACTTGACCAAAAACACCTGTTACCGCCACCGAATGTCTCTTTGACATGGTTATTCAATCCACCATGATTTTTTTTCAATCGAATCCTTCTTGGAAATATATTTTGTTTTGAATACATTATAACGTTTGAAAATAATAAAATATTCTTAAAGTGTGGTGAAAATAACTTCACAATATACAAATAACATAAGACAAGTCAAGTTTACTTTTAAAAATAATACAATCATCATCATCATCACCAGAGAGAGCCGAAGCTTAAATTTTTTCTAATCATATTCCAGTCATCAGAAAATGTATCTAACCAACAAACCATAAAGCACATGCGTTAAGATTTGACAGTTTTTTTTAGTCCATGTCAACTTACAATGTAAATAATATATCCTTGTAATATAAGAAGATAAAATTTATATTGAAGGTATTCCAATAGAAACATATTCTACGAGAACTGTTTGTAACTCAGTTATTGAAACAGAGTATTAGGGTAGAAGGATAGGGCTATTACAGAACTAGTGGTCAAGTAACCACTCTTACCTGAAGAGGGGGAGGGAATTTTCAGACATCACAAACGCCTTCGAAAGGAAATTGATAAATCGATGCAAAAATGTTGTACATACTAGGACTTGAAACAGTGAGATCCGTCACGGAAGCCAACGAAGTTAACCGCTGCGCCACGGACGCAACAGTGTCAGTTCACCTTATGTAATAAAAAAACAAAATTGTAATCAAAATCTTTTTCGGATCACTTAAAAGATGCTAATGTGTGAGAGTAATTTATAATAGAACCATATCACATGTTAATATAGATTTCATTCCTAATATTGTATGTCATGAATAAAATTAAGATAACAAAAGCTTACAGAATATCATTATCTGCTTTTCACGTGTAATAATAACGTGTAATAACCACAAATGTCTGGCGAAAATTACCTTGTCAGTCAATACGTAAACAATGTGAAACACAAACATTTAATGGAGCCTATCTCAACATATGTATGTTAACTTGCTTGACAAGAACCGTTCAGTAGCTCAGTTTCTTTTTTAAAGGACAATGTTTTTGTCTGAATTAAGGAATATCTTTTCGAATTAAAATTTTCCTTACAACTGAACATAAAAATCAACATTGTATCAACATAACTGACTTCTACCAATAAATAATTATTCGTTCTTTTTTAACCATGTTCGCCTTCATATTAACCATCCAGAGACGAGAGCTTTATTCCGATAAAAAAAATATTTTCTTAGCCATATTGAAGTCACGGATAACTTTTATTCCTATCCAAAATTTAAAAAAAAAAACGCAAAGTCGTTGTATAGAAACCCCGCATGACTATATGGTCATGCTCATCCTTTTATTACCGTGTAATATTGAGTACGGACAGTAGTTAGGACAAAAGTGACCGAATGGGCTCGCAAACATTCGGGGTTGAAATATAGCTAAACATGATTTTTTTTTAAATATTTACAATTTGACCTCTTTAGATCAACAGAATTTCAATAAAAATATATTAGCAAAATAGCTGTAAATAATTTGATGTTTTTATAAAAAAATAACTAACAGTTTCAAAAAGTAAATTAAGAAAAACGGAAATTCAAAAAATAACATGTGCTTTTGGATGCCGTTTCTGTCCCCACGGCTGACGAGTAACTGTAGTCTGTACCCTTCTTAACCAAATATGAGCAAAGGCAACGATATTCAGGTAGAAAAAGGATGAATAGTGGGATCAATAGACAACGGTGTTTACTGTGACCATATGGTGACGCTCGTCCTTGTAGGGAGAAATAGACTTCTTATGGAGTGTATCACAACGTGAGTTTTTGTACGAAAACTGTCTAATACTCAGTTTCTCAACATCTATTTTATCGAACAGAGTGAAAATAGAAGAGTAGGGGAAGAACAAGACTAGAAATAAGCTAATTTATTTCGCTACTCACTGATTTTAGGGATCAGATGGATGGGACGGAAACTTGGACATATTAAATCAATGTTACTTTTATTTCTCCTAATACTAACTCCCTTAAAATTCCATAGACGAAACAGTAATAGTTACGTTAAAATGATATTATATGAAGAATATAATGAAGCAGGCCGTCAGGGCAATTAACAAGGAAACTGGGAGATTTTTGAAAGAACTTTAATTTATTAGAAAAAAATAAATAAACAATATTGATGTCGCGTGGGCTAAGATAAAAGAATCAAGAATGAATGGTTCCTAGAAACAATTATGTTTGCAAATGATTAGTGATTTATAAATTTTGAATAAACTCCGGTAACGATCACATATGAAATAGTGAATAATGAATAAACTAATTTTGAACTTCAACGACGAAGATGTCACTCAGTACCTCTGTCAAATGAATATTTAATTGAGAAACAATACAATTTAGGAAGAATTTAATATTATCATGAAGACTTTTACAATCAAAAATGTGAATGAAGCCATTTTAACATTATTTTGACTATCATGGAAGATTGTGATCCCAATAAAGAACGTGTATATCAAGTGCGTAGAGTGATTGAGCAAAACCATCATCAAGAAGTGAAAAAAAAATGCTATTCAACTAACACTTGACAAGTTAATGAAGAAAACACGTGAAAGCACTTAAACATGCCTCGTTTATTACGTATATAGAGATAAATAAATTTTGTTATTTTTTACATCTCTCTACTTTCAAATATTTAACGTTTGCACACATTTTCAGCAGCCAATTATATGAACATATCGAGGACTGCTTGTATTCTTAAAACGTCGTCATACACTTACTATGTTTAATATTATTGATTAAATTAAAAGCTGACATCTTTTTCTGATAAAAATTGCATTCATTTTTAATCAGTATCGGCATTTTCAGTAGATGTAACATCTGCATAAACTATAGTAATTGGTCTTGGGCATTATTAAAAAGATAGGTAATTCAAGCTTACATAAACAGATTTTACAGGTTGTCGATATAAAAGAAGAAACTCCGCTAGCTAATTTTAGACAATGGCTTACGTTCACATTTCCCAATATCAATAACATCTTTTATTTGTATTACTCTTTCAGTGACACGAAAAAAATACTTCACGAGAAAAATATGGATTTTTATTACGTCGTATAATTTTCCTCTTAAAAAAGTTTATTGTTTCAAATAAGAATACTTATGATTTGGTTAGTAGCTTACTGAATCCTTTTTACTAACAGAATCTTGATTAAGTTTAAGTGACTTTTAAGAACAAATCACTGTCAGTAAAATTTGAAATGATCAGTGGACCAAGGTTGGTGGTTTTTTATTAAATATCCTAACGTGTTTGGCATAATTAAATATATTTTTATTTAAACACGCGAATTCAATTCTACATAAAGTAATCTTATAAAGCAAAGATATACAAAGAAGATTTTCCGGTTCAAATTAGACATAAAATTGAACTTTCAGGTTCGTAAATTTTCAAACGAAGATTTTGATGTGTGATGTTGATCAATTATATCTTACATTAGGAAAGATTTCGAATGAAAAAAACTGGCGCTTAAACTGTTTTTCAATTGTAAATTTTACTTCAATTTCTAGAGGCCTTTAAAGGTTGTTTTTAATATGTACTTAATTTAATTGTGGAATGCATTTTATGACTGAGCTTTTGTTTAAATTTCATTTCATTTCTGGTTAATAGGTGACGCAATGGCATACTTGTTCATGGAAAAAAAGGGTCACGTTTAACTAGGCGAATTCAGTCATATTAGATGCAATGAAACGTTTTCAAACACCTACTTAGTAGAGTCGTATGGCATATCTTAAAAGCAAAAAGACAAGTTAATCAGTTATTTACTACTGAAATATTCTTTAAATTCAATGATTATATCGACCCATAATCGGCAGAAAAACGTAAGTGTTAATTACAGGAATGGACAGGTTTTAATCATAACAGAAGATTTTATTAACTTTCTCTCGTAATAAGTTCACAAAAATAATTTCTAAATGCGGTTAGTTTTGGTCAATTAATGTTCCATTTTGCGAGCTTATTACGAGAGGAAGTTAAAAAAAACAATCATCTTCTGTAAATTTTATGAATTTTTACTTAAGTTTTTCTACCGATTAAGGGTTGAAATTCTTATAATTTTTTTGATCACAGATTTTTTATGTCGTGGTTTTAAGCTAACGTGTTTGTTCCGCCGATATACATTATAACGATCAAGCTAAAGTATAATATTTTGACGATATGATCACATCTAATGAAAGTATTAAGTTGTCCTGCCAGTCTATTGTAAAATAATGACATCTATCAATAAATTTTTAACTGACGACTTATTGTCTATTTTAATACGACCTATAATTAATAAAATATAAGCCGTTTTAAAAAAACATATTTAGCTTGTTGAACATATGTGTTTGTGACTTTTTATGCAACATTATATGGCGAATGGGATATTCTTTTTTACTCGTTAAATTCAATGCGGAGTAGAATAATCTCTCCACTTACACTAAATGGCTAAGCAAGTCAAATTCTCTTTTTTTCTTTCTATCTTTACCTTGTTAAGCGCAATAGTGCATAGTTAAAATACAGATTCTTTGTAGCTTTGTATCTGGCCGAGAATATGAGGAGTAAATTTGTTACTGTTCTTGATCATTATTACACTATGGAAGTCGGTCATGAAACATCAGCTGCAAACACAAGCCGGTTGGTGGTGGGATAATCAACAACCAACTTTTAAAAGATTTTGTTAGATGTTTTATCTAACTGTCATTCAGTATATCCATAGTCAAAATCCTCTTGTAATCCTATATACTTTCAATTTATTATAGAAGTACCACATTTAATGTAAATTAATTGACGCCTTACTTGCAAAACTACATTTTGCTGAATAGATTATAGACTATAGAATATTTATATTCTAAGTTTAATAAAGTAATATTTGCCACCTTTTAGCACAGGGTTTTTTAGTATAATCTGTACCACGCACTTACTAGTGTAGGGAGCGGGTTGAGGCTTTTATAGTAAGCGCTAGATGATTTTGTTTGGTTCTGTTTTTTTTAATATCTGTATATTATTAAGACGTTTGCTTGTTCCTTACGAAAGTTTTAAATATTCTTATATAGCAGTATTCATACACAGAAGATTCGCAGCCACAGATAGTTTTCCAACCATGTTTTTTTCTTTAAATGAGTTGGTTTTGGAATTTTCCAGTCTGACATTTTTGACAATTTTAAGTGAAGTTAATTTTTAGGAGTTTCCCTAGAATCTAAAACGCTTTTTCTAGATTTTATAAGAATTTAAATCACTGGGTTGAATAATTCCGTTGTCGGTGGAGGGATAAGAAATTTGACCATGTAAAATATACAAACGTGAGCGGAAGTTATAAGAAGGTTGATGATCTCTTCTTTACACTATTGCATAATTTATGGTTCTCAAAAAGCTTGTATTAAGTCTGTTGATATTTTTTACAATAATGTGAATCTGCCAAGCAAAATAAAAAAGTATTACAGGGCTGGGCTAGGCTATCGTTGCAAAGATTAATTCTGGATTAAGCGTTGAGCTCAAACTAATCCGCCTTGATCTTTTTCTGGCAAAACACACTGAATTTGGTTGACTCTGTTATTCACCATTTATTAGACGTAATTTTTGTTAATAAAATTTAAGATAAATAAAATAATGTTTTGTTATATCATATTTACACTTTTTTTTCCTTTCTGCATTACATCGAAGATGCTATATTCTCAATGATACAGTTAAGTTACGTTTTTTATAAAAAAAAAATGGTAGGCAATAATAAATAATAATTAAAAATATATAGATATTAAGAATGTTAATTAAATAGAATTTGTAAAATTATAAGTAATAAAGTAATTAGGTTATAATAAGAAAAAAATGATAGTTAATGGCACTAATGAAACAAATTTTAATTTTGAAATAAATGTGATTAGAGATTGAATGGTGAGGAGCAGGGAAGGTAAACTTATTCTCCAAAAGAAGTAGCAAATTTTTCGAAGTGTTATAAATTTTCTGGAGACGAAACTAGATCTGGATACCCGATGGGACCATCATGGCTATTTCTACATAATGAGAACAATATATCTCTTTCTACGGACATAATCGGACATTCCAGAGAATCATAATTAAACTACAAATATTTTTTAAGAACATATATATATTTAACCATTCTTTTCAGTAAATCTATGTTTATGACTAATTTATAATATTTATAAATACTAAACAATGAAAGTCTCGTTAAAATGTTTGTGTTCAATAGTTTCGCAGAACCATTTTTTTTAAAAACTTTATAATAAAATTCAGTCTTTTCTAAACAGATATTATACATCTATTATTTGTATATGATTTCTAAAAGTGCCGGATCAACTTTCCGTGGAAAATTTGCTTTCTCTTAAATAATAACTAGTGTAAAAAATATGTGAAAATTGTGGAAAAGCATAACTTAATTACTACTTTACGAAATTCTATAAATCAATTTTCTTGTACATAATTATTTTAGATTGAATGTTTTAGTATGAAATATTTTAAGTTCTCGGAATTGAAAAGAAGCAGCGGTGATGTAATGAAGATTTTAGGCATCTAATATTTTTTGAGATTTCTTAGTAACTAAATTAAGTAATAATTATCAAAAGAACTCGCGCAGTAAGTAAGTATTTACCAGTTGGCATCACCATGGCAACTCAGATTTACTGAGGCGAGGCTAATGAAAAAAATTGTTTCATTGAATTCGTAATAGGCAGAAGAAGCACCCTATAATACAAAAAGGTCTTCCTTTTCATCGCCATAGATACTAAGATTTTTCCCATGGAATATGTTAAATTATGTAAGATGACAAGGGCATTTAAAAAGAATTCAAGCAGAGATGATTTCTATTTACTTTGTGTTCAAATGAAATCAAAAATTTCCGTAACGAAATCATAAAAAATGTTATATAGTACATAATAACAAAACTTTGGTGCCACGTAAAATGATTTTTTCAACTCAATTAAATAAAACCTCTTTAAATATTTACCCCACGCTTTATGTCTAAAACAGACACCATCAAATGATAAAAAACTCAATATTTAAAGATTTCCTTAACATTGAAATCGCATAGACATTGAATTGGATTCCGTTTAGCCCCTTGAGAAATAAATCGAATCTTTATTTCCACACAAAAAATAGAACCAAAAAAATAGTCCAACATACATTTCCAGCATTCGATAAAAACAAAACATGTTGTGTAAACGTTATCCTAGAGATTATTCAACTGTAGTGTTACTGATTCCTATTTCTGACTCTTGAGTTTATGTTGCTTTTGTCTTGCGAGAGAGGACATGATTATTTTTAATAATTTAATTTAATATTTACCAAAAAAACCCAAACTCAAACCCAAAGCATACTAACTTTGTCTAGTCTTTTACTCCGGTCACGATTATTAATAATTTAATTCAACCTTCGCAAAATGGTACTATTATTCATTCCATGTATATTTCTCGTTTTTTTTTTTATCGATATTTTTTATTTACAGCAGAAGTCAATTTTTCTTCGAAATTCTTCCCACTACATAAGGTTATTTTTACCAACTAAAAGTCACTGTCTTTTTTAGGCATTACAAAAACATCTAGCTTTATATTTGGACTCTTTTTTAGGTAACTAGGTAATAAAATACAAACTTTGAGAGATGACTGATAAAACGTGGATGGAAAATATATTTTGGTTCACTTGAAAAATGTTATTTATGTGTTAGCCCAGGGAGAATTAAATTATCAAAGTTTCAAGGCGACAGTCAAGAGCCCTCTTCTAATTCATTATATACAAGCGAAAACGGCTGATTTAAAGACATTTCGTTTAGTAACATAAGTGTCTCAAAAAAAACTTCTTCAAACCATTTATGAATGTAAAAAACACTACCTTTTTTCTGACTTAATTTTAAAATATTTATTGAATTTATGTTTTTATTTTCAAGATTTTTAATGAGCTATGATATTTTTTATTAATTTAACACCTTCATCTATATCAAATTCAGATCGATCAAAGTTTATACGTTTTTATACACTTTGTCACTTTTCGACGTCTTAAGGCAAGCAAGGCCACCGATTAACAACACTATATTTTAATACTTATTTACTGTATAGTTCATTGAATCTTGGTGTACTTATACTATTGGTATATGTAGTTTATGATTTTGACTGCAAGTACTAATGATCCAAGTTCATCCGAACGCCTGCAGATGCCAAATGGCAAAACTTGGGTCGTTTGACACAAAACGTATGAAAATATAAAAATAATTAACGATTCAAATTATATACCTGTTTGGTCGAGTGGTCAACGTCGTTGGCTACCGCTACGGAGGTCACGGGTTTGAATCCCAGTACGGGCAGTTTTATAAATTGATTTTTCAATCGATTTATGAATTTCTGTTCAAAGGCATGGATGTATGTGATGTCTTGAATTACCCCCTCTCACCCATCCTATCCTATGAACGGGGCATATCGAGAACAATTAGCTAACCACTAGTCCTGTCTTAGCCCTATCCTTCTATTCCTACTCTCTTTGGAAAAAGAGAGGTTGAGCAATTGAGTGACAAGCAGTTCTTGTAGAAACACTTCTGTTGAGATAAACTCCATTAGGAGTCCATATGCTTCACATTGGGAGCAGACATGGTAAAAATATATATTTATATAAATATTTGTTCAAAAGTTTGTAGGAAACAAGAAAAAATAAATTAACTTAGAATATTGAAAAGAAAATAATTAATATGTATTCATTTCTGTCTCAAACCATTTTTAATCAGTGAGTCATAGTAATATGAAATTCAAACTACCCATTTTGCTTGACATATTTTAATGTTGAGTTGAGGAAGCACAATTAAAATCAATACCTTGGTTATTTACAATTAAGCTTGTTTCAATATTTCAGAAAGAATATTTAATTACACAATGTAATAGAGTAGATAGACAAAGAAAACTTATTTCAAAATGGGTAGCGATTCAATTTTAAATATTCAAAATATTTATAGTAAATCTGCATCCATTTTATGCCTCACTTGTTAATTGAGAACGTCTTTTAACTCGCTTAGAAAAACTATTAATAGATCCAATTGAAGGCCATTGCTTTATGGAAACTATGAAAAGCTCATGTCAACCGACTTGATAAAACTGACTCTAAAATATGAGCTCGATATTTAACCGCAGGGTTGCGAAAATCAGAACCGCACTTAGTTCAAAACTTTAAAACTTTGCGAGGCCATCGTAATTCAAAGACAAATAATAAATTAAATTCTCTGAATCCAGTTATCAAATGCGGTTTGTTCTGTAAGCTAAAACGCATAAAGTTATGATTAAAATAAAGCTTATCTTTGAGAGTATATATTTAACAATTTCAAAACTGTAGTAAACAGAGAATTCACATTTCAATTATGAATTGTTTAAGAAAATAAATTGTGAAAAATCATTCAACTTTTTAGATTTATAAAAATTTAAAATGATAAAAAAGATCACAGCCTTTATTTAACATGCGGAAACGTACAATATTGAAGTTTTTCGTTGTCAAATTTATTTTACCTTCTAGGAAAACTTCCAATGATCATAAACATCACGTGCAGCTTTTTTCACAGTTAAAAACATTAAAAAAATACTGTATATTCAATCAAACCAATAATAACTTTTGTCTAAAGGTGTTGACAATCAATGTTATAGAATATAGGTTATAATATCTTTTCTACAATCCCATTAAAATTTTAATATAATAATTAATTTTGCAGTACTGTGCTTATTGCCTTCATTTTAAACAAAAAAAAAAATAAACTGTTACAATATTATGCAAAGCTAATGAGAAAGTAGAAAAAACCTAGTCTATGATTATGAAAAAAATAATATATATAAAAAGTGAATTAAATTATGAACAATTTATATTTTAAAGACTCCTTGAAGATAAATAAACTCTGGTAATGAAAAAAATGTTTTATAAATTTCTGTTCGAAGGCATGGATGTACATATATCACACAATGTGTATATCACATAATGTGTATATCACATTGGGATTTGCTCACCGAGGAATTTGAAATCCTCAATTCGCTATACCTTTATCCCGGATTATCTCCAAACCTTTTCCCAGATTGTCACAAAACCTCTTTTTTTTTTTTAGCTCACCGAGGAATTTGAAAACCTCGATTTGGTATACTTTTTTCCAGATTGTCACAGAACTTCGTTTTTTTTTTAGCTCACCGAGGAATATGAAATTCTCGATTTGCCAATTTCGTGTCAATTTTCGGGATTTGTTCAAAATTTCTCAATCCCGAAATCCCGGGATCGCAGCCGTATCAATCCCGGGATTTTGGGATCAGAAAATTGAACGGGATCCCGGGATCGGATGCCCTAGTCGTGTCCTAGGCTTATTTTTCTATTCCTATTCTCTTTGGAATAAAATGAGAGGTTGATGGAAACAGTTGTCGTAATTTTTTTTTAAATAAACTCCATTAGAAGTCCATATGCTCCACATTGGAAGTTGACAGGGTAAAAAAAACAACAACCAACCACTAATCTAACTAGTGGTGAAAAAATCTACTTCCACAACATTTGCGTGTCTAAATTTAATATGTCACCTAATCCGTGCATGAAAAGTCGTTACCATGCGATAAAACGGCGCCGAGAAGCTGTCTGGTTGGAAGGTGGCGCCTCAGTATGGTAATTCCTTCACCTCGATAATTGATGCCCATCGTAACGAGCACCCAGTTTAATTTGGATCACATCCACGACGTATTATAATAACGCCACTGATGCCTCGCCTGTGAGCGCCACTCATGAGCGCCGTAGCTAAAAAATAGTCCGCAACATCACTTCAATTAGAGTTTCATTGATTACATATTCAGAGGCGTAAAAAACACTCATATTTTATGTGATACGAAACAATTATACAAAAATAATTAAACTCAAGATAAAAACCATTTTAAAAAGGTAAAAATATGTATAAATTTAGTACCGCAAGAATTTTTTTGATTGATATAATTTTATATGAAAGCTTTTTTTGTAACCCCATTCGGAAATGTTTATAAAGTAAAATTTTTGATTTAAATAAAATATCCATGACAGTGATTAAAATGAGTAAAAAACCATATTTTGAAACGAATAAAAAACACAACAATTTGTACGGACAACAAACAACCCAAAAAAAATGTATAAATTTTTAATTCAGAAAAAAGTTCAAATTTTTGTTATTTCAATATTTCACAGGAAGTTCTACTTTTCACTTGTGATGAATATTGATGGTAATTAATTATAATTTAAATAAAAACCTAGTTGACGTTTTCTTGGATGTCATGCAGTAAATACAATCTTACAAATAATAGAACACAATACCATATTTAAAATTGTTCAAATAGATATTACAAATTGAAAAGATATTCTTCGATAGCAAAATTAATATTTTAAGTTTTTCAAAAAAAATCTTCAAATTACTTCTATCAATTTAAACTACATAGTAAAACAGTAATGAACTTTGATTATATACAAGACTGTATTTGTATAATGTTGTATACATATTATGAAATCAATAATTCAAAAGAAATCACACCATTACCTTAAAATTATGCTCACCATGATACCATGATTATACAATACTATTTAGGACGCGATTTGGTAATACAAACAATTTTAAAATACATTATATACTAAATATATATGTATACATTTAAATATAGTTTATTTTAAGCTTTTATATTTCATCTAAAAACTTCACGGTCACCAATTTCCACGTTTCAAAATATTTTTTCTGCTACAGAAAATTACTTTACCCGAAATAAATATTTTGACCTTTTTTGGGCCAACCACACTTAACCCAATAATCTTGAACGTTCAGCTTAAACTATAATCGATACATTACATTTGTATTAATAAAACTGTCGAGTTATGGTTTGGCCTTGACATTTCTGTAATCTCATATTATTTTATTTACATAGCGTAGAATGTTTTTTTTTGCAGACCATTAAGAGACCTCTAACAGCTTGGGTCATATAATTTACCCCACACTGAATTCATAACAAACCACTTCTGTATTAGGAAAGGCAGGATTATAACAGTGTTGTGTGAAAGTATGAAGAAAATAACAAAACATATTTTTTTATAATATTTAACACCCTGAACGGCTAGTAATTATTATTTACTGCAGTCTCGTCGGGTGCAATATCTAAATCAGGTCAATTCCTGCCACGCCTGTATAATGCATATCCATTTGCTTTTATTAATCACGATTTACAAAAAAAAACCTCAGTCATAACAACCTAGCACATTCTCAGGCGGATAGTTCATTTGTTTTTTAGAAATTAATATCATCGCTAAAATGTCTAATCATTTCTTTCGTTGGTTATCTTTTACTTATAATCAAAGAGTTTTTTTTATCAAAATATTTAATTTACAATGACTTCGGCTTTACTCCGAATAATGACATAAATAATATACTTTCAAAATTAAACTAATTAATCATTCATACAGAATTAGTTGTTGCAAGTAAGTCAGTAAGAATCGTAAAGGTAAAATAATACTGTATTTTTTTAATGAAAATGATTACAATGTTGTTTTTACGCCTTCGTTATAACTATGTTTAAAAACAATTGTGCTAAGTTATGTATACTGTCTTAGAAAAGATCTTCTTGTATATTAAACATGATCGTTTAGATTTAAATTAATTTAGTTTAAAGTCTACTTCATAAAAACAAAAAAGTACATTTTTAGAAAAAAAGACAAAATATATTTGTTACATTTAACACTATTTTTTTCAATATAAGTTAGAATGTTAGAATAGTCGAGAAGATATTTTGTGTAAAATGTCAGTAAGTATTAAGAGCTGAATTAAATTAAGTTTCAATGTGGTTCTGACGAGGACGTACAATCTAATTAGCTTACAAGTGGATAAAGAAATGTACTACTAAAATACAGTGTCATTTTTTCTTTATTTCATTTACTAATTAAAACGCTATAAAATAGCTAATTGTTGATTTCAAACCTATAATAGTTTTCAGCGACGAACAAGGTGAATAGGTATAATCATAACTGAGCCTATAATAGAAAAACTGATCGTGTAATTAAGTGAATTCCATTCAGCTTCCGTGACCGACAACAGTAATTTAAGTCGTACAATAAAAAAATACGAATAAAATATAAATAGATAACTTTGTTACTCGACTTTTTAACAATTTAAGAACACTTGTATTTAGTAGTAAAGATAAGTTACATTTTCTCAGAGCGGTATCTATCTCCTACCTGTCAAGACTGCCCCGCTTTTTATCTAGAACAGACAGCTAGCTTCAATGTAAGAATTAAAAGACATCTAAGATGTCTAAAAAGCAATATTTTGGTTTGAGTTTGCAAATCATTTATTATCAAATTATCACAATTTAAATAAAAATATAAATGTTGAAATACTGCATCTTGGAAAAAATTAGCTATTACTTGAAAGAAAAGAAACATTAGTTAATGACATTTTAAATGAGACAGGCGGTCTACCATTGTACAAATTATTTCTTTTAGATTTACCGTCTCTTATATTAGTAGTCAATTTGATGTTAGTAGTATCAATGTTTTTTTATCTTCCTCTCTTCCTGCGTCCATTAGAAAAAGGAAAAAAAACTCGACCTTCATTTTGTAATATATAATTAAAAAGTCTTGCGGTATTTTGTCTGGTGATGCTTCTTAAAGATTAATACAACAAGTGAAGTAAGTTATCAGTATTAATTTTATATCCAAAATAAGCCTTTACAAATTTACCGCCGACACCATCAAATATACTTCAGAAATTGACTGCAAAAAGTTTTATTGTCACTGTACGAATATTTCATCAAAGAATGTGATGGAAATTCTGCTAGACTTATAATTAATAGGCTAGCCTTATAATAACGAGAGACTAAATTCATCATAACGATCATAAAACGTGCTTGAATAGGTATTTATCAAGCTTTTGACAAACAAAGATGATTAATGAAAATATAATATCACTATATGGTCGGTAAAATCCATTGGTAGGATGATAATTAAAAAAATAGCTAAGCAATATAAATAACGAGTGTTCAAATTCATACTTCAAAGTCAATAACCTTTTCTGGCTTTTGATGCAATAATTTTGATTTATCGTCGCTTTCCCTAAAAAATACGCCATGTTTTCGTTATTTTAAACAAAATGTTTTAGTCGAGTTTAGTTTTTTTCATTGATATGGGTCTATTAGCATGTGCATGAGATTCAAAACGCTTATTTTACAAACGGTCTGAAATACACAACACCGTTTTGTATTAACCTCTGACGGTTGGGGAAGTATAAACGGCTTCAATTCACTTACTCACTCGAATCACTTGTCGGATCGCTTGGCCAAATTCCATGCGTCGCGTTCATATTGTTTATTATTCGACCGAGTTCACTCTCTCGGTCGCATACTTGGTTGGTTTAAATGATACATAAGTGTATAAATCAGGTATTACCAACCATTATCTTCTAACAGGCCGCATAAAAATAGTTTTTGATGATTTCAGACCTCAAATAAAAACAATTATTCCCTTATAATTATTGTGCCATTCGTTTTTGTTTATTTTTAATTTACTATATTCCACATCTATGCATACAACTATCATGCTAAGCGTACGCTGAGACGCAGGCGACGCAGCACAGAATTGGCTTGTGTGAAGCAGATATGTGGGTCCAGCGTATGCTGCGTTCCGCAAGTGACATATATGAATGACACATAACGGCATAATTTGAAAATTTAGATGCAATTGAGATAGCGACTAATTACTTACACTTTCTAGCTTACTATAGCATTCTTTACCAATCAACAAACGTAAAAAAGGTTAAGCAACTGATATTTTAAAAATATGTTTAGTTTATTTACTAGTCATCCATATATACAGTAAAAGCTATCATGGGTGAAACTTATTTTCCTTATTTTGTTTTTAATCTTTAATATCATTTGATCCAATTACGCACTGGGTGGTGATTCAGATTATTCATATTTTGTTTTGATTGTTTCAGAATAACGGACTCTACTTCTCAGCTGCTCTCGGAATATTTTTGGTATGTTATCTTAATTTTATTATCAACCGAACAGTTTGTAATATGCAAAATTTTCAATTAATTTTGTAAAGTCTGTCTTTGAATTCGTACCCTTCTCTTAATCTTCTGTATTTGAATAGGCTAAATTCAATATTAAATTGCAAGTAGCAACCCACTGACTATTTATTCTATCAGTTAAAATCAAACATTTAAGGTTCATTCGATCTTAAACACTTGAAATTTAGAATTGATTCTATCAAAAATGAGGGATTTTAAATATTACATAAACACTTGATTTTATAATGTAAATCACGTTTTTTGGTAAATTGCTATAAAATCAACGTCGACAACATCGTGGAAAAAAATTATGAATGGTTTTTGGTTTCAACCAACAAAACCGTAAACCAAACCAGTGTTTTAAGCATAATTTAAGGTGATTTGTCAACATTCGTTATCTTCTAAATGAGATCGGTCTTATGGCGCAATCCACAGAAGATGAGAGAAAATAAGGAACATTATCTTTAACTAAACATACATTGCAAGATACAAAAAAAATGTTTAACTCAGCTATTTAAATTTCTTTAACATTAAAAAAGTCATCGACAGCTCTATCTAGTATACAAAGTTCTATTTTTTTTACAATAAGATGAAAAAATATAAAAGTATTTTAATTTTACAACTATTATTCTATATAATATGGTTGATTGCTATAATTTATTTTATGTATATACAAATAAATATACATTTCTTTTAACATTTTTTGAAAGCTTTACATATTTATTTGGCAAGAAAATTCATCGATTGGAACTTTTCAATTAACCAAAGCTCTCAATTATGCACAACCCGTTTTGTTTATCCATACAATGCTATAAAAGGGGATTATCTCATTATCTTCATTCAATTGACCCCTTTAACAAAGCTTTACCAAAGAATAATTGCTAAATGAAATGCGTGAGAGTGTTTTTTCTGGAACCTGATATACGCTGTACATATGTGATACAAGGCGTTTGGAATAGATTACTTGTTTACGAAAAAAATGTGATTTAAAAATGGTTTTATAATTAAGTTGTTGAAAAGCCTATACGATGAATATTTAGAATACTTGCAATTTATCATTATCATAAATAAAAAAATGTGATAAAATTTTATTTTCAATGCTGGTGTATAAAATTCGGTGAACGCCTCCAGAGTAACAAAACCGTGCTTACCTCGTCATCCAATCACAGGAGTTGCAGTGTCCTGATCAACTATTGAGTACTTTACAAATTTACAACAGACAGATGTAAAATATTTATATTTAAAGCCAAATTGCGACTTGAGAACTACAAGGTTCTAAGTGTAGATGTTTGACGAAACATACCATTATACTTAGAAGACTGTCTCATTTTTACTTTTGTTTCAACTGTTTTTTTCACTTATAACCTCTTTAAATTTGAATCGTTCAAATTATGTAAATTCACATCAGTTTTGTCACTAAAACCACGTTCAAGTGCACGGATGGCGTCAGTTCAAGTTCATCCGTGCACTTGAACGCCTGAAAATGCCGAAAGGCGAAACCCGTTTCGTTAGCGAAAAAACTTGTGTGAATGTACATAATTTTAACAGTTCAAATTTTATATAGAAATTCCACCTTCAGTCGGAATTTTAAATTATAAAACGTTGTTGTTCTCAGGTCGTGGAATAGAAAAAAAACTGCATTAAATCTAACAGCAGCCAAAGCGTCAAATTTTTGAAATTTTAAAATCATTTTTTTTTCAAGGACACTTAAGGCCTAAAATGGCTATTGAAAGACACTACATTTAATTAGAACCATGCCATTACTTCAACTCAGATCCATTTTATCGGTAGGACATAACTCTTAACACAAGATTACAGAGGCCAACAATGCATGTCACTGAAGAAAGTCAGCTGTTTGCAGGCTTAATCTAACACCATATTTGAACATAAAAATATTCCAAACATTTTATTAAAAACTTTGAGAGAGACAAAATCAAATTTTATGTACAGGACTCTCGAATATTTTTCTGGAAAATAAAATAACGTTTAAGTAAACGGGAAAGAAACAATACACCCATACATGAAAATTTTGCCTGTGTCACAATTTTCGAAATACTCTTGTACGACTTTATTTTTTTTTTCATTTTACAAGCTCTACAATAAATGTAAAATGGAATAAATCGCGGCTCAAACTTTTCAGCTAATTTGTTTTTTTCTTAAATTGCATTTCTGAATCATTGAATCGATCATTCGTATTTTACTGTCCGAAAATTTATGACATTATTCAATATTTAAAAGGAGTGCCTAAAATACAACTGGTTGTTTTTTAATGAAAAGCCGATCGTGACAAGAAACAAATTGGGCACCCTGCTACTATGTAAAAGATTCTGTTCATTTTTCGAAAAAATACATTTTTTGCAATGTTGAATATTCCAAATAAAGCCCATTTTATAAAATCTATATTTGACAAGCATTTTTTTTTACTTTTGTCTAAAATATTGATATTAAAATTGAATACTTCAAATGATGTATACTTCCACTCACGACCAATCTAAAACTATTAATGGTGATCATCCCAATCGTTATTAAAAGCTCTTTATTTATTTTTACATACACAATTAATCGGTTAAAACCTCAGGCCTGTCAAAACCTGAGCCGTTGGTGATAAAACACGAGGATTGTACACAATCCATGTGATCCATATTTAATTTAGAAATTCCACAAAGCACCTTCAATCGAAATCATAAAAATGCTTAGATGTTTTAACATTGGTACTGCCATACTGATAATTGACTATTTTTAATGCGTATTTTGGCTTAAAAAGGATTGTATGTTTATAAAACATTGATGGGCTTAGTATATCAAAAGATGTAATATTATCTGAAAATATAAAAAAAAAACTACGAGAGTTGGCAATGCTAGACCATCGATATTATGAAAAAACAGTTAAAAATCAACAATAACATACCTAAGACAATGTCAAATGTTATATCTCACTGAAGCTCTTATTATATTTAATAACATCTGCCATTCCCCGGCTTTGCCAGAGATAGATTAAAATTCCCTTTTTATGCATACTGTTATTACAAAATTATTTCAATACTTGGCTATTTACAATATTAGTCCATGATTGATCGGTATGGTTCAAATAAATATAGAGATTTTCTCGGCGTCATATATTAAAAATATTTTCATACTTGCAGTTTTTATCGTTCCCTCAAAGAATTTTTCATTTGAGGGAATGCAAAATAAGAATATTATTGAAAATAGTGATAGAATGTTCAATGGTGAACCCGAAAGCAACTTCTATTTATGTATATTTTGTTCCATTGATTGTCATTCTAGAGTAGTCCCAATGTCACGTCACATTCAATTCCATCGACGGTTTGGGTATTTTTGAAGCTTGTTGTACCTGTAACTTTTAAAAATTTAGAACGACAGCAGTTGTAAAAAAAAAATAGTAGTTGGTTGCATCGACGGTAAACTTATTTTACTTGTCACATATGTTTTATATATAATTTTTAACCATTGAAATATACAAATGCCTTTGAAAAGCTATTACTTTTGCAAAAGTCTATGAATTCTGTTTATGCATTCGTTGGTATAACGGATAGTCATTCGTTGCAGATTGGTTTTCCTTGGTGATTCAACGTGGATACACTTTGCTGAATGTTTCGTCTTTCATTCGTGATGACAACCGCCACATGGTTTATGCACCATATATTTTTTGACAATATTTGGATTAGATTTATATGTTTGTTTGTGAAATAAAAATATTTCTGCTATATGAATATTTCTGCGAATGATTTGTGTCATTTGTTTTATAATATTTTACGTTGCTAAGCGTCATCAATAGAGTTTGAGTTTCTATGACGACATCATTAACCGTTCAGAAGATGTCTCATAATTCACATCAGAAAGCTAAATTGAAAGTTATCAATCAGGGAAAAAAGAGGGAAAAAATAAAACGGTCAAAATACAAGAAAAGAAGGGCATTTTTTATTATTATTTAAGACTAAAGTTCTAAGTCACGCACTATACTTATATATAGGCACTTTGGCTTAACGTCTGACCTTTACATAGTTAAATTACCGTGTATATTTATACTTTTTATATATTTACAAATATATTTGTGTGTGGATATAATAAATTATTATAAGGTATGGGTATAATTATTTAAAAAAAAAACGTTACTAAATTTAATTTTCACAAAGAGTTATAAAAAGCCATTGACGTAATCCCCAATTCTAAGGGTTGATAGAATAAAAGTTGTCGTAAGTATAAAATAGAATTACGGGATTTAAATAATGGCATTCTTACAGTACAGTTAATTTAAGTTTTATGAAGCAAAATAATTGTACAGTTAAAAAATCACCATATATTTGGGCGTATATTTAAAATGAAAACGATTACTTGCGCCTTATTTTAAAATGTTTGAAAAATTTGACTTACAGACATATCGATACCAAAACAGATTAAACTAGAAATTTTAGTTGCCGAGGCTAATTTGTAACGTTATAAGCCTTTCGTTCAATCAATTTCGTTTCGCAATGGGTTTAGAATATTGCTTTATTTATTATCAAAAAGTTTCGATAGGCAATGTATCTAATGATTTCAATCATTCTCTTTGAAGTAAATATATGTACAATTCGTTGAGATGACGTCAATATCTCGTAGAAATTGACGTGTTTAGAATACATCTTTATTTTAAAATATCGTTCTGTGGAATATGATTCTAGACCGCAAAATAGGGTAAGATGAAAGTCTGATATATTATTTTAATCCAGGAGCGCTTCCAATGTGGAGCATATAGCCTTCTCATGGAGGTATCTCAACGGAAGTTTTTCTATCAAAAATGTTTGTTACTCAGTCGCTCAACCACTATTTTTCAAAGAGAGTAATAGGGGTAAAAGAATAAGGCTAGGACAAAACTAGCGGTTTACTAATAGCTCTTGCTACGGCCAGTTATAGAAGGATCGTAAGAGTGAATGCCTTCGAACATAAATCGATAAATCGATCGAAAAAATGCTGTTCGTACTAGAACTCGAATGCGTGAGTTCCGGCACGGAGGCCGACAACGAACATTCAACGTCGCCCGCTGTGGTCTAGTTCGTTATGGCTTGCACTACCGACCAAGTGGGTCTGTTTCAACTCCTGGTAAAGTTAATTTCAAATTGAGACCTAAGACCTAAGACGTGGGTGTTTGTGATTAACCTCAAGTTGATCTCTCGAGTGAATTACAATAAATTTTTATCGAATATTTCACGTGTGATCTTTCAACTTTAAAACAATTGGCGCATTGGTATTGGCTATAATGACAAATAATATGTATAATAGATTAATTATTCGATTACAGTCGAACTCGGTTATTATGATCACGGAAATAGCGAGATCTCAGATGTAATGAGAAACATTCGTTGACATTTTAGTTTATAGGCTTTCTCCATACAGATATTCACTTTTTTAACGAGCTACTTCTCGAGCATACCGAGCAAAAATATCAGTAATGAGAGTGAAAACAATGAAACAAGAATACATTTTAAATTTTATAAGAAAAGTGGATTGATATAATAATGAAATATGTGTGTAACGGGTGTGTAAATAAATTGTAGTTGTGCATTTTTGTTTGAATTGCGACTTTCTGTGTTGTGTGATAAATCCAGATACTAAAAGTCTGCATGTGATAGGTATGCTTGTAAGCATTTAAAAATACATGTTTTTTGATATAAAGAGTAATGTTTAAATAGAGTTAATTCAGTCGACTGATTGTTTTTGTACAGTAGTGGAAAAAAAACATGAGGACAAAAATAATGTTTGCTTCAAGCCGAATCCCGGTGAAATGGTTTCATACAATTTTGACTGCCAACCCTGCTGCATATCTAATTATAACCTATAACAAATGACAACCGCGAAACACTTCACTAACATGCCGCATTAGCATATTATCGTTGTAGAGTTCTGCTTCCATATTCCTCCGCTTAGATTCGCAAAATTGGAGCCCATTCATTTGGTAAAAAGCCTTTGACAAGCGTTGCAGAGTGTGTTTTATATTTAGACCAGTGATCGCTTCCTTTGAAATGGCTAACGAAGTTGTATCATCGCAAAGCGCCGTATGGGAGAGCGGGCAGGCATGCGCCCGGCCAAGCGCTATGTGCTTTGAAATCGCACTCGAATAGTATCGAGAGGGGGCTAATACGGCGGTTTTTGGCCAGGTGCCTATTACTGGCCACTTCCCTATTTTGCGAATGGTTATGTGGCTATTTTAACAGTGAGTTAAAAACCGGCTATCGGCTTATTCTTCTCTTTTTATTCAGCAGGGTCGGCTCGTGGCGTGTGCAAAAATTGCGGTGCACACAGGTGCACGTCCGGCGTAGACAGACGCTCAGGCGCCGCACTACGATTTTAGCTATATTCACTCATTTAGATCTAGTTTTTCGAAGGCGCCTTGTCCAGCGAATTCCAAAACCATGATTAAAATATATTTACATTTGAAATTTTATTACATTAATTTTTATTTTATTCTTAAAATAACAATTGCACACAAGCGCAGAAATCCTCGAACCAGCCCTGTACCCACATCCAATTAAAAGCGTATAAATTTCTGCTAGAAATCATATTCTTTTACGAAAACTGTTTGATATTCAATCCTTCCCGAGAGCAAAAATGTAAACAAGGCTAAGACTGAAATGGGTATATAACCTTGGGAATCGCTCTCGTTGCCCTGTTTCAAGGGTTGGTTTGGATGAAAGGGGGTGCTAACATCAAAGGAATCTATGCACGTGAGCGCAATGCTATACGTTAATTAAAAATCGGCTAATAAATTGTTCGTAGAACGCCCGCGTAAACTGTAACCGATAACTACGTATGTCTTCGATTTTAGACCTTTTGAGTACAGTGCCTGAAATACTCAGTTCTACAAAAAGATATATCATTTTTCTAAATGTAAATTTTTTAAAGCTCGCTTTAGTTATTCCATAATTTTATAAGATCAGCACCGGTTTCGTTGCTTTTTAAAATAGCATTGAAAAATTCTCAATCGCCGAACGAAGCCAGTGCTGACGTTGGAACACACAAACACACATAGAACTCGAGATACTTAACATTTATTATACGAGCCTTCAAGAGATGAAGTGAGCCAACTAGTAAAAAGGTAAAACATTTTTCTTTGACTTTTAGATACAATCACGTATTAACATGGCCTTTTGGTGGATTGCATATTTTTATTTTACAGAAATCAATTCCAGTGTGTTTAAACTGAGTTTATTTCACTTTTACGATACTTAAAGATGTGTAGAATATTACATCGTATCTTATTTTTTTTCTTAAACACCACTTGGCTCACTTCACTTCTATCGGACCCATATTATAGATAAAGGAGTTTAATATTTTAAATGCCCAAAATTACATTATTTTTAAGTTATATTATTACACAAACAAAAATTCATAACAATGTCATGACTTAAACACATTAATTTATTTAATATTAGCGATGTCGGTGGGTGTTCAACGATAAGCTAGCTTCAATCAACATCAATAAAACCATTCTCACTCACTGATTTAAGCCAATGCTTATCACGTTAAGTAAAAAGTAAAAATATTACTTAAAATTGCACAATATCTATTAAACTAAATGGTTAAGCAAGTTAGGCTATCTTTTGTTCATTCTATCTTTCTCTTTTTTGGAACGGCATGTTTCAAATATTTCTCTGTATTAAGTCAACAACGTGCCGAAAAAAATCGTTTTTTTGTATGGTTATTTCATTACAAGGGGCAACAGTTATGCATACAACGGATGGTAGCAGCACAACCAGCTTGTACTTTAAATTGTGTCTCACTTATAAAGAAAAAATAATTTATTATTACAACGTTTTCCGGCTCTTTTCAGCATGATTTAATTAGTGTATTAAAAAATGTCACGCAAGCGTAAATTTTTGTCCAAATTTAATATGTAAAAGGTGGCGATTCTTTTCATGGGTAAAATGTCAATATGAATAATTGAGCTCTATATTTTGCTTGGCTGGTAAAAAAATATTTCCTTTCGAGTTGATTAACTTAAAAGTCCCTTTTATATTCATTGATATTTAAATAAACGGACATTGAGAGCTTCCGTCCGTTATAACTTAATTACTTTCCATCTCTCCATGTCCAGTTGGTTGGTACACGAGGAAGTATATTATGTGTATGCTGAAAGCATAAACGTCACGTTTGAAAAAGAAAAAAATATGCAATTATTATTCAGAACCTTCGGGCGATTTTTCCGTTTTCTGGGCTAATGAATTCAATCAGGAAATATTTTTCGGAAGGAGAATAACAAAGTACTTCCGTTTAAAATCAACAAAATGCCGCATGTTTTTTATGTTATTTTTTAGGAAACGGCAGGCATTTAAATTCATACTTGTATTTTTTGCGTGGGAAAAATTATGGAAACAATTTACTGACACAATTTTTTAAATGTTATATTTTAAACGAACTTCTTTTCTCATTAATAATACAAAAAGCGGAATTTTTATAGAAAATGGATTTCTATATGTAATTTACTTAGCAGAGTTGATTTTATATATCTTGATATTGATTAATATAAACGATATAAACCTGTCAATAAAAAAATATTTTTTTCATTAAAGATTGTAACAATTTTGAACACTTCCCTTACGGTGATAAAAAGTACTTCCGATATGTTTCTGGCCTTTAAAGAACCAAATGAAAAAACATGCTATAACACTTCCCGCCCTTTGATGGACGGTCAAAACCTAGGACGTATATTTTTAAAAAAGATGTTTTTCACTTTGTTCTTAAAGAGCCAGCAATGTATCGAAAGTATTTTTAGCAGCGTAAAGGAAGTGTTTATCAGTCATCATTCTATTAGTTTATATTTCGTACTATGAAAGTTTGTAGCCTACCCGCTCCCTGCGTCCAGACTTTTATTTTGTAAATTTTAACTTAATAATTATAGTAAATTTTAAGTATGTTAGTAAACTTACGATGCTAAGTCTGATGATGCTTCTCAAATAGTCAAAACACGTGTCACATTTCGAAAAATAAAATTGGAATATGTAACAATTTATTTTTGTCTTGACAGCGAAAAAATGTAATAACAAAAATATGCGCAAGACGAGTGAACGGTGTGTATGTGTGCGTTTTTTTTGAGCTAATGACAGATACCACTGAAATTTATTGTATAATATTAATGTTATAGATATAGTTCTGATGAAGGCATACGCCAAAATAGCTATCAACTATTTTAAAAAATATATTTGTAGAACCATTTTACCTCATTACAATGGAGTTCTACCAAGGTAAATGCCAATTCAATCAATATAATATTACTAAGTGTAGAACATTCTTTTTCAAAAAATAATTAAAAAGCGTTCTGGATATTTTTTTTAAATAACAAATATTATTATACTTATTTTTAAAACAAACAATCTTACTGTATTGTATATTTATATGCATCATACATTTTCTTCAAAAATCAACTGGTGAGAAATGTATTCAAAGAAATAATTTATTGAATAAAGTATATTAAAATGCACGAAAAAAATGTTGAGAAGCGCCATTGGGCTAAGATTTTGCCCGCAAGGTTATCTGTAATAAATAACAGATTAGGATTCACGACCAGCACGACGACATCACAGAAGCCTTGGGCTATTGGCGCATCTGTAAATATCATACAATATTATTAATGTGAAGCTTAGTGTTATTTATAGCAATTTTACAGTATCAAAGACAAAATTAAGATTAAATTTAATAATAATATTATACCGAAATCTATGTCTAGACATTTTATTTAGAAATATTGATTTTGGTAATTGTCTGCTCCACAATGCATATAAAATAAACCATTATGAAAAGTGAATGTGGAATATGTATTTTATTTAAATACTAGCTGACTCAACGAACTTCGTACCGCCTCATAATCAATAAGTGTTGTGTTAACTTGAAACATGATGACTACCGAGCCAACCCTTAGTTGTAAATTGTGCGGTGGCAAGCCAGGCAGATCCAATGAGTTTAAAAATTCAGTTGGATAGTTGGTTGCTTCGTCTTCGTTTGTTACACAGTCTATAGATTTGATGGAATGTATTGGACCAACGATTTGATTGTGAAGTTTGAATTGTGAAGTTTAAATGATCCACATTTTTTTTCTTAGCCGCAAGATTTGCTCGTTCACTCAACCAATTGTGATTAGATGTTCGGGAAAATTTTGTTGATGAAGTCGTCCTTCGTTGAGACGAAATTGCAAAAATTCGGCAGAAACGAAATCAATCTGTTGGATTCGTCAACAGGAACACGGCCGTTACCGACGATAGTCAGCAGATGGAAGCTGAAATTGCCGAATTGGTATCTAAATTTAGCTTTTAAGTTTGAAAAAGATGACATTGTAAAAAGTTAAAACCAAGAAAAAAGACTGAAATAAAGGTTTAATCCTAGAAAAAATCTTTAATTAATATAAGGTTATGTCAATTTTAACACCAGTTTAGAAGTCTCCGTGCACTTCAAGGTTGTGCATAATTCATAATTTGCATATGGCCCAAAATCATCAAAACATGTTTTTTGATCCTCCTGTAAAATTGTATATGTGTGGATTACGTTCTTGTTCCTTTCCACAGTCGATATATAAAAGATACCATTTTATGATATCATCAAAAACATCGTATTGCTTATAGAATCTAGACAGTAAATCCATTACTTATGCTGATGCGATCGATTGACGCGTTAGTAAGCTTTTAGCTTTTTATTGTGATGGTATATTTCTGGCGATGAATTAATGGTGGTAAATTTTCCGTACCCCAGAAAAACAAAATATATTTAACTGCGTCAAGCGAAAGCAAATTCAACTTATAAAATACTCTCTTTTACCTTGTTTTCACTGTCATACATATTTTATTTCAGTGTATGTAGCACGTGTAAAATTTATCATAACCAATACGTATTTTTAAAATGTCGCCAACTGCGGTCTAGTTGGTGAGAGATTGCTCTACCGATCAGGTGTGTCTTAATTCGGTTCCCGGTAAGGCAATTTCGAACTAAGATTTTTTCTATTTAAATTTGAGACTTAAGACTCGATTGTGATATCAATTACTCTCTTCGAGTAGATCTCGGGTGGCTAAAAATATCTCGTTTAATCCTTCAACATTAAAATATTTGGCGCATTCGAATCAGCTGTAAGACCTAAATTTTTTTTTAAATAATTGTAAAATTTACATTTAAAAGATGTATTCAATTAATTTTTCACGTCGCGTATTTATAAAACTGCGTAAAAACTCGCAAAAGTGGATAATTCTTTGTCAACTAATTTTGTATAGGTACAACAGCAATTTTCTTTCGACGGCTTAATTTTTTCTCTTTAAAGAAAATGCATGGAAAATAATGCAGGATTAAAGTTTTTCCTTCGCTTACAAAGAACAACGAATACTTCATAAAAAAAAAAACGTTTCACGCTCCAGGGATCTGCTTTCTTTGAAAATAATAAATAAAATACACAAGAAACGGTGCAGTTAGTGGCTTATAAATAATGTTGTTGAAAAGTCATAATATACCAGAAAAAAAGTCGTGATCGAAGACTAGGTGTTTGTGATGTCAATTCACACTATTTCCTCTCCTCCCATCAATCTGATCCTTTAATAACTGGGTGTAGCAATAGCGATTAGTTAACCACTAGTCCTGTTCTGGATTTATCCTTCTTTTGAGATACCTCCATTAGGAGGTCATATGCTCCACATTGGGAGCGGACATGGATAAAAAAGAAGATTTAATCTACAAAAAATAAATCAAAACAATCTATTAAGAGTTATTACTCTTTGGAACCGATGTTATCGACACATGGTTATGTAGCCTTTTCAGAATTTTATCGGAAAGATTCGACAGTTTGTGAAATTGGCAAAGAATAGCACACTAGCTCGTCAAAAAAATCTGAATTTCCGTTCCGGTTCGTACATGTATTAGAAAAAAAAATACTTTAATTTAGATTCAATGACGATTTCTTTGAGGTTTATAATTTTAGGCCAAATATTAAGTTTCATTTTAATTATTTTACTATTATGTAGTTAATACTTATTATCAATAAGTCGTCAAAACAAATAAAGTTATTGATTCTTATGGAACGTAATACGTTGCTACTTTTTACCTTAATTCTATAATTGATATTTAAATTAATGTCAATTTTTGTTTATACAAAAAAACTTGTGTTTTGTTACTAACTGTAAACTGACTTTTGTTTTGTTAATTTAACTTTAGACGAGAATTTAAAATAAATTGAAAACATAGCTATTTTAATACATGAAGAAATAACGTATTAACTACAACATTCTGGTAACATCTTCACAATTTAACCACACATAAAAACGTTTTGCATGAAACTCGTTCAGCAGGAATGAGCTGACCATACCTCTAAAAAAGATGATCAATTAGGCATTAGTATTCCGGGTTGGAAACTGAGAACATGCATAATAAGTTAAGGAACACGCCAAGAGCGATGCGCAAAAATGACACCGAGGAAATTCCCGGGTGTATTTGAAACGGATAGCACAAGTCAGAATACAGTAGAGTCAGCGCATGTAAGATGCTCAAGTATTTGATGAATTATTTAAAATTACGGATAATTTTGACCTTTTTTGCTATCTGTAGCAAAAAAATTCAGATAACTTTTTTTAAATAGAGTACAGTTACTAATTTAAAAAATTCTAGTATTGGTTAAAATCAGAATGTAGTAAATATCTGTGCCAATTTTACATTTTTTTTTCTATTTAATGAAATCAATGAAAATTAGACACATCAGCCAGATTTTACTAACCATTAAGCAATTTGTTATAATTTATTGCCATTACTAAATTAAACAGTGTATATAAAGATTTTCCTGTTGAAAATTGTTTTTTTATCAAAAACTGTTTCCTGTAAAAAAAAATCTTTATTTTTTACTTTTTTTATAACCGACCATTAATGGTTGTTTTTGTTTAACTTTTAACTGTTTCCACTTCCTTTTTTTTAACCATGTCCGCTCCCAATGTGGAGCATATGGACTCCAAAGGAGTTCATCTCAACATAAGTGTTTCTACGAGAACTGCTTGTTACTCAGTTACTTAATCTCTCTTTTTCCAAATAGAGTAGGAATGGAAGGATAAGGCTAGGACAGGACTATTGGTTAGCTAATCGCTGTCGATACGCCCCTTTAATAGAATAGGGTGGGTGGGATTGAGGAATTCAAGACATCACATACATCCCATACCTTTGAACAGAAATTCATAAATCAATGGAAAAATCAATTTATAAAACTGTGCGTACTGGCGTTCGAACCCGTAACCTCCGTAACCGAAGCCAACGGCGTTGACCACAATGGCGGGACTTCCTGCTAGACTAAAATCAAGCATATTTTTTTTTTATATTACAAATCCGACCTTTTTTTAGAAACAATAAATATTTATACGTAAAAGATAATCGTGATTCCTGAAAAGTGCATTAATAGAATAACTCAGTTTTGGGAAACGAATCCACAACTGTAAGTAATTTCGTTTAATATATTTTTTAATTACATTAAAAAAATACTGAATGTGATTACCAGATAAAATCCACTGCTGGAGAATTTCAATATAAGCTTCTGTAAATGTTGAGGAGGCGCGGGGAAGTAGGTTACACTTATAGCAATAATGGGAAGCTTTTAAGCTTATCCTAGTTATAAATTCGCAGGGAAATAGAAGCGTTAATGACTTTTCAAACGACTTGCCCATTATTTTGCAAGAAAGAGACTTTAATGATACTACTAATGAAACGTTACAACTTTAATTTTTACTTACATCACCTGGATATTTGTTTGTACTGTGAATATAACATTCATTTGATATGGTTAATACAGAAAATAAGCCCATTAGCCCAGATTAAAATCTACTTGCATTTTATCTTATTAGCTCCACGGAATTTAGTTTTCTAAGCGACGGCTTAGTTGTTATTAAAAAAGTAAACATTTTCATTTAGACAATTTAATTTAATCACATTAATAATAATAATAAATTAATTCACACATATTTTTGTAAAAAGTATTGATTTGTAAACTGTTCATATATTATCGACTGCAACATAAATTTGTGAAAAATAATTAGAAAGCATGAACATTATATAGTGTATAGAAAAGTTTTCTACAATTTAATTTTTAAATGTCGAATATAAAAATATACAGAAAATGATAATGAGCTGTAATGTTTGACTTTTAACTAAACTAAACGATAAATGAAATATATGAGCTAAGACACTGTTAGTTGGTAGAAAATAGTAATGTGAGTCGTCTGGTATCAAAAGCAGAACTATTCCATATATGTCGAAATTAAACTAATGCTGTCACATTATTCTGCTGGTTATAGTGTAGCTAGAAATTAAAAAAAATGTTTAAAAATCAAATAAATATGGTACAAAAACGGAAATGAAAATAATGCTTGGTGTCAAAAGCAGAACTGTCCACGACGTTGGAAACAAAAGAAGAACAGTTTGGTAAATCAGGATTTCGACCAATCACAGATTTACTTTAAGTGATGTCCCATTAAAACTTTAGGTTGCACTCGTTGATGAGCTATGTTTAAAATTGAGTTTAAATTGATAAAACTCAAAAAGCCAGCAATACGTGTTTCGTTTTTTTCTCGCAACTTCGAAAAATGAATAGTTCTACTTTTGATACTGTACGACTCATTTAATAGTTTTTAGCATTAACCTATCTCAATGCGATCAACAAAAGAAAAAATATAAATAATTTCACAGTGATTGAAAAAATTGTACATATTGAACGTTTACATATTCCAATTGCTTTTATGTAGGAAACCTTCAAAAATAATTTTAGTATTTGAAAAAAGTATTTTTATATCAAATTAAATTTGATAATTTTGCTATTCCACTTGTTGTAACTACAGAATGTGACACGTAAATAGTATATACTCTTTGTTTTTGAAATTGTTAACGTTTCAGTAAACTTTTTATCAAATCAACTTTCCACACGTTATTGCATGTTATTTGTTTAATTGTATTTTCAATCAAAATTATTTTAATCAAAATGTATTTCAATCAAAATTAATCCAAAAAGGCAAAATACGTGTCACATTTTAAAACACAGCAAGTGGAATAACAAAGTTGTCACGTTTAATTTCATATTAAAAATAAACTTTTACAAAGCTATCACTGAATCTATCAAAGATATCGAAGTATTTTTTTGTATCGGTTTGATATATAATAACACGTAATATATTTGACCGCAAGAAAAATGAAGTATATAGCAAAAGCTTACGATTTTCTTTATCATCATTACAACATCAAAATTAAACTGTTGGTAATAGGCATCATAAAAGTTTAATACATTTTTTTATAAGGCTATCAAAATAATCTTAAAGCTTCCAAAGGCGGTAGTCGACGAGCTTTAATTCGCCTTCACTCTCCGCACCATTCAGTCGGTTTACCAACTCGATTTGGGTAAATCCAATTTTCCACCCCAATACTTATCTCACCGCTCCGTGTGACACGTTGCATATTTTCTGAATATTTTTACAACATACTTCATCAGCCAAGATCAGTTTAAAACTTATATTTTGTCATGAAGCAGTCGGGCGCGAGTTTGCTTTCCACAGAATCGTATTATTTCCAGTGGTCACATAATTGTGAGTGATTTTCTTTGACTCGTTACATTCCTATTCCAGGTGTGAACACATGTTTCAACTTGTAACCAATACCGACGATAACAGTTTTCCATGAACATATGTAAGTGTGAATAAAAAAAATAGTTTTACTAACCGTGTCCCCTTTAGTATTGTTTGAGCCAGTGTTTTTTTTTTTAAAAAAACAACGTGCCGGAACTCAATTATTGTCAAGTTTTTGACTAAAGATTTTTTCTAATCCATGTCAGTACCCAATGTGAAGCATATGGCTTTCTAATGGAGGCATTTTAACAGAAGCTTTTTTTCTAGAACTGCTTGTTACTCAGTTACTAAACCTCTCTTTTTTCAAAGATTGTAAGGATAGGACAAGAACAAGACTAGTGGTCAACTAATCCCTCTTGTTTTGTGTCACCATTTGAGGATAAGAAGGGTGGGAGTAAGTTTTTTACATATCACAAACACCAATGCTTTTGAAAAGAAGTCGTTAAAATGTAATTTTCAAAACAATTGAAAAAAATGCTGTTCCAATTGGGACTACAATCTGTGAGATCTGTCGTGGGAGCCTTTTTGTACTCTAAGCAACCACTGGTCATCGTGTTTTATAATATTGAAATGTGTCAAAAGTGGTCCGACGATTTTGACAAACAAAAAAATCGAATCAAAATTTTTCGTATATTGATTTGAAGCATCAAACATGTCATGAAAAGGGTGCCGGAACGCCGTTCCACCGCGTTACAAGGCTTAAAATGTTTTGGTTTGAGCTTTTTAACGAGAATCAAATGAAGTCTTCCTTCTATTTCTCTCTCTCTCTCTCTGAAGGTTATTATAAGACATTTTTGCGATCCAGATAGAGTTAGTGAATACATTACAGGACAGGCCTACAACTGCATTCAGATAGACACATCTATTGTTAAATCAATCATTAAAGTTACTTTTTGAGATTCGGTCCCGTGAAAACACAAGGCCTGCAACCGTGTGGATAAAGTCTAAAAGCATTTTGATTTGGCTTAAATCAAACAAAGATATTTTTATTGAGTAATCTCGATTAAGTAAGACATTTTTATTGATTTCCTTAACTAGATTAACGCTAATATTCTATCAATTCTATTTTTTCTGGCTACAAGCTCAATTGGTCAGCATTTGGTTGGTAAACAATCAGTAAATTTTTACTATTTTTGTTGAATTTCTGCCAATTATGTAATAATTAAACTTATTCAAACACAATTATGATAATACCCGAATGGAAATGGCATTGCGATCTTGTTTATCTAGAGAGTGTACTGATTAAAACTCATATAAAATAATGTCAAATAATTCTACAATAATTAGTGTTTATTATTGATAGAAAATATATATTTTGAAAAAAAATTGTCTTATGTGATAATCCGTATATCACCTAACATCAGAACTTTCATAGTACACGCTTAAATTAAAGTAATGCCATGCCGCATATGAATATATAATATGTACAGTAAATTTCATAAATTCTATCTCTTCTATGCACATTGACATAGGTCTTCTTTTGGAAAGTTAATATATATTCGATTTATCAAACTTGTCTTCTAAAGAAATAATTCAAATGAGAGATCGATATTCTTCAAATAATTTAACATGGGAGCTATCCATCACGTAAAGGCTTCGTTCATATTACTAAAAGCAATTTATTGTTCAAATGTATCATAAATTCACTCGAAAATTTCAATTTGATATAATAATATAAAAGGAAATTCAAAGTATAAAACACAAAGGAAATGTATCATTTAGTATTTTTCATAATAACACGACAGAGCCATGTTTATTAACTTCAATCAATTTGTCAGAGATTGAAGTAACTTTTAATGAGACATTTGTTTATAAGTACAAGCTTTTGGGTATTTTTTTTACTTTTGAGCTCTATAAAGAAAATCCTGGAAGAAATGAAAATATAATAAATCACAAAAAATCATAGTTTGTTTGAAAAATGTTTCTTGGTAAAAAAAATCTTTCACACTCTCTATTTAATAGTTTCGTAAAAAAATATTTTCACATTATATTTATTACATCATTTTTTGTCGAAGTCTCTCGTCACCAATTAATAATTTTCTACAATATCATTTCATCATAAATTTAAAGAAATGCTTACTTTACCGTTTAATAAATGGCTCGTATTTTTCTGGTCTGAGTTTTAATACAGTTTCGGTCATAATTTTTATTACATACATTGTAGTTCAGAATTTATATTACGTTGGTCTGAATTTAGATTAAATTTTCGTTATTTATCGGTCAGTATACAGAAGACAAAATAAACAATTTATGGTCACAATTTATATTTAATATTAGAAATTTGTCATATTTTATACTGTTTAGTCAGATTTATTTTGACACATTATCGTATTGCGTTGCTATTGGTGCATTGGTTGAGTTGTTTACGACAAATCCTCCTATGGGCAAAGGATACTACTACTAAATATCGTAACCTTACCAAAATGGTATACAAATCTGATCGTACAATATTTTTATTCTGACCAAAAAATGATTTAAATTAAGACCGTTTAATCTGTTCCCTTAACAAATAATATTGTTTGAACACAAAAGACTTCAAAAAAGATCGACTTTCCAGACGCTATTTTTTGGTCACAAGCGCATTTTCTAATCACAATACGGTTAAAATTCCGTGCTCTAGATAAGGGGTGGGGAACCTTTTAAATTCTAAAGTCCACACTCATTTATCTAATTCCACATGAGGCCGCAGTAAAGAAAACGTTGCCCTCCCCCACCTTTTTTTTCGACATATAATGGGTTGATTACGTTATTTTTCAAAATGCTTGAGTATAACTTTTTGATCAAGTCAAAAGGCCGCGTCAGAGTAGCCAAGAGGCCACAGGTTTTCCCTCCACTGATCTACGTGTTGTACGCTCTTCATCTGCACAGTTAAGGGTTCGATTCTTTCTGCCGATGTAGTAATATTCTAATGTCTAGAGAGTTTTAATCTATTTTTTCCCACCCTATCGTTCGGTAGTACATTATAGTATTTACAAATAAAATAGAATCGACGCTCAGACACTATCAAAAATCATAATGTGTAGTTTGTGGTGAAATTTTCTATATAAACATCGTATGGTGTATATGTTGTAAATGACCCTGCTATAATCGGATCAAATTTATAAGTTACTAATAATCATTTAAAATTGAAACGGTCTAATCCTGTCAAAGAAAATATCAAAAACATTCGTGTCATTATATATAATATAATTTTAAATAGCTTCAAAAGGTTCGCATAAAAAGAGGTCCGATTGTATGTAAGATCTGGGCTTAAGAAAATCTATTCCCCAATACTGGTTATTGTAGAATAAAAATCGTTTGATACAGAAGAGCTTTAGCGTTTCTCTTATAATAAACGTTTCCTAACCGTGTTTAGTTTAAATTTTGCCAAGTTTTGAGAAACTAAATTATAGAGCAAACTTGCACTTACAACACTTTGTGTTTTTTTTAATATTCATTTCTAATCGCAGTGTTAAGTATATGACCTCGTAATGGAGGTATCACTACATACATTTTTCTACGAGAACAATTGCTCAACCTTCCTTTATTTTATTCGAAGAAAGTAGTGATAAAAGGATATTTTAGCGCATTTGGTGTATCTATTTTTCCTTTTGAAGACCACAAGAGGGTGAAGTTACAGACCTCTACCAGTTACAGTCCAGTTACAGTTAGAGTCCACTCCCAGTGAGAAGCACATATCTTTCTAATGGAATTATCTTATCAGAAGTGTTATTAGGAGAATTACTTGTCACTCTCTCAAGCTCTCTTTTTTAAGTGAGTAATAGCGATAAAAGGATAGTGTAAAACAGGGCATGTGGTTAACTAATCCCTCTCGATACGCCCTGTACATTTAAACAATTTTGTTCAATCAGTATTGATATTAGCAAAAATGGTATTTAATAGGAAATAACAAAATTGACATATTCTTCCGGTATTGCAATAACTAGTTCACGTTGAAAGAGTTTAAATTGAAGAAAACAATTGATCTTAATGTGATTTCAAGCCTACGAAGTTGACTGGGCCACAATATCGACATATTTGACAACAAATGAAATATAGGAAACGAAAAGAAATAATACCCATGTACTTTTTAATACAAAACAGTTTGGAAGTCGCAGTGGTTAACCCAAGCATGTAACTATGTAGATAGTAGGTAAATGTATGTCTCCTGGCTCGCTAGGCATGGACATTATGACACGCTCAGATTCACACAGCAAACTAACTACATTGCCCATCGGATCTACACAGTTTGCTGCAATGATTACATTGATACATGCATAATGAAATTTACAATTTAAGCTCATAGGTAAGCGGTGGGCTGCCAATACGTTAACAGGGAAGTTGATTAATTTCAAAGACATTCAGGGTGTTCCAGGAAAGGGGTGAATTTCTCCATCACTATTTTACAATACGCAGTAATTATTAAAGATATCAAATTTTACAATATAAACTGTACCGTATTTAATATAATGAATACCAAATGCTGAAAAATGTTTAGATTGCAAGAGTGAAGAGTTTCAAGATTGACACTGAAATACTTTATATTATTTTTGATAAAATTCTATGTACGCTAAAACGCAATCATCTGTTCTCGATGCTCAGTGTATGGTTTTTATGAGTCTTCGTCAGGTGCCATGATTCACCGCCGTAAAGCAGTACTGGTAGAATGCAAGCGTTGAACAAATGGCAGCTTTTGATCATGTACAACTGTGTATCCCAGACAGTTAAACTCATTGAGCTTAATGTGACTCCAGCCATCCTTTTTTTTTTGTTCTATCGTCTTTCCGGATATGTACGCCGAGTTGTGTGTTTGTATTACTGATTTTATATTGATACTTAAAGGTCAAAATAACGTTACCAACAATTTTATTTTCGATCATCATAATGTATGTAACTTAGTACACGTTCTATCCTAACGTTCTATCGTATGTAAGCAGCAAATACCGAATTAGTATCTAGAATAAGTCTTCGTGAACTTTAAGGTTGCATATATCATATTTGATATTTTGACTTCTATTGTTATAAAACATGTTTTTTGTGCCTCCCGTAAAAAAAGCTGTGTAGCTGACGTCCTTTTGCCTTTCTATAGTCGATATGGAGCATTTTACTTTGATAGAATTTTTATCTTCATCTTGGGTTTATCTATAAAATTTGCATTCAATTTCACCTAAAATTCTGGTGTTGAATTCAGCTTTTCGTGTAGTATGAATGGTGTGACGTTTTGTGTAACTGCTGTTTTTTTTTTATTTACAAGCAGAGTTGACATTATAAAGCCTTCAGGTCTATGACCAACAACCGGACAACATAAGCAAATGCTCTCTAGCTATCTGATACCAAAACCGAGCATTGTTTTTAACGTTATTAAAACTATATTGAATTTTGTGAATATATATTGCAGTCAAGAAAAGTTGAAATCTGAAATCATCCACATTTTCGACTAGGGCGTTTATTGTGAGTCGAGTTTTATCTTGTATCAATAAATATTGCTGGCATCTAAAACTAAAAAATCGTGTATAATAATTGAATCCTTGATACATCAGTATTCCATGTTTTCCCGTCCGCCGTCCTCTACCATGGTTAAATTCAAAACGGGTGTATTTTCAAGATTGGAATAAATTAGAAATCCCTCAGCGGAAAGCCAATTCTGTATTATACTTTCCTAATAAATATATTAAGTAATACAACAATTGTAGACTAATCAAGATAAGATGACAACATGATAAGCAAAACTTCTTTCCACATTAAGTTTCTCAGAAATACTAATGTTACGATTATTAATGTAAATAAAAACGTAAGCCGTTTATTTTATTTATTTTGTTTGGTTAACAATATATATTATAATATTTACTATACATAATACAAGTATGAAACACTACCTTCAAAACTTTAAAATACACGTGTTATTTTAGTTGTTTGTCATATCTAAAATGAATTATTTTCTAAATAACATGTATTTACATTTGCTACCTCGCTAATAATATTGTGATTTTGATAACAAAGCATGAATAATAATCCAGAATTAATTTAATACTCTGAGTGTCTTCATACGATAATTTAGTTATTAACTTACAAACATGCGCTATGATTTCCGTTTCATATCCACATAATAATAATAGATTCATTTTCGTAAGTTTACGAACTTATGAACCCGATTTCGCCGAGTGGAAAATTGGGCAAAAGGCGGATTCTCGTTTCATAAACAACCCTCCTGTTGGATGGGTACGAGTAGCTCGGTGATGTGGAAATTTCTTTTAAATCGAATATCTTCACTAATGAACTTTCCATTGTGCAAGATTTCGACTGTTTCAAAACTCAAATACTTCGACAGAAACTTTGGTAGAGGAAGTTCTACGTACATATGTTCGTAAAATTCGAACACTATCTTGTGTCTAAGATAAAGGCATCGGTATAATCGATAACATGTTTAATAACGCTGGAAGAAAGTTGTTTTAAACTACACAACGTTTCTTTGTGTGCTTTTTTCAAACAAGTTCTAAGCTTCAATCAAATAAGGTATAAAAATTCATTTGAATCTTCTGTCTTACTCGGTCATGCGTTCTTACTTGAATACGTGGTCAAGAGTTAAAATTCTCGAATGAAAACTTTCGATATGTAATTTTTCATGAATAATTTTGATTTGACTTATTTTCTTTTTAAAACCAGACGTAGAGGGAGCAATTAGAAGACCTACAAATTTTTCATTTACCTATTTTTTCTGAACTCAAAAAGAAACGGACTATTTAACTATTTTATTCTGCTCTCGTACCTCATTTAAAAACAAGCTTTTTAGATATGGGTCATTTGGGGTTCAAATACTCGATTGGAAGTGAACACGTGCTGTAAATTAATGATTGATTCCTTCGTACATTAATATTAATTCAATTTATTTTTAAAATAAATGTGTATTAAAAGCAGGACCCTAGTGAGGCATATTGTCGCCTAGGGCAGATAGAGTATATTTTGAGCCAAAAATTCATAATTTCGAATTTTTCTAAAAATTTCTGACATCATTTTAAATATGCGGTGACTAGATCATTTTTATTCCAATACAAGACTTTATATAAAAATAATATGCTGAGTATTTTCTTTGGGTTAAATAAAATCCAGCGCACAAAAGTTCATCGCAATAAATAATAATAAAATTTTGCATTTAAAAATGCTATAAAAAAGTTTTAGTTTTAATATCAAATTTATGTAGGCAAATTATGTTAGTATCATATACAAAAATTTCAACGTTAGAGCCAACTAATTTATCTGCCTTTCCTAAAAAAGTTTCCAAGCGGTCCGTCGTAAAACTCACCAGGTTATTGTTCCACTTTTTATTATTTCTTTTTAAAAAGTTTTTACAAATACATAATTTTATTATTTTTAAAAGAAGTCAAAATATTCTCACGTATAATAAATATTATTATCTACAATATATCTTTGCAAAACGTTACAATGAATTTTGAATGTAAATTATTGATCCTGAATTAATTGAGCAAAACACACTTGCTCCGTAGTCTAGTGGTAAACTTTAAAAATCTTTTTGGGAGGTGTGACAAGGGCGAAACTAAATAAGTTTTTTTGAGAAAAACGCACAAAAAATATTTTGCATTGAAGACATATGACAAATAACGGAAAAGATACAGCTAAGAGATCAAATTGATGCCTTTATAATAACGTTGTTTTGAAAAAATATAGTGCCTATATATAAATTTATATCTAAAATGTTCTTTTTATCATTCCAATGCTTAAATAACGGAACTTGGCGAGAATGATTAGTTAACTACTCGCCTTACCTGCCCTATCTTTTTATCCTTACTATCATCTTTAAAAAAATGATTTTGTTGTAGTTGATCAAACGATTACAAACAGTTCTCGTAGAAAAACTTATTTTTGATACCTTCGTTAGGAGACCATCTGCTTCCTATTGGTAGCGGACATATAAGGTGTAGAACCAGCCTGCCAATGGGAAGAGCTTTAACGGTGTTAAACAATATTGGTTCGGATGTCGACATATTCCACGTAGACGTGGGTGAGTTCCGACGAATACTATTTTTTAATGTATTAAAGAAGAGTTCGTCGGAGCTAACTCAGTTGACTTCCTTGCCATTTTTTTTCTACTGCTTTAATATTAAATTGTACTATTTTTTTTTCTCCATTGTAAAAGTTTTAAATTAATAATTTGTCAACCTTTTGCAATGTTAACTAAATAAATAAATAAATAATTACAATAAATATTGAGAGCTAAATATAAATGATACGGGTTATATATACATAAATAATAAAAGATATTTTTGAGTCCCCCAAGATTCGGAGGCCCCAAGCCTGCGCCTCGTGCGTTTATGGAGTAATCCGCCACTGCAAGTATTGGTTCAAGTTTAAAAAGACGTATAACTATTTAAATTAGTTTTTAGACATTTAAATAGTAGTGGATACTGAAGATTAGTTTCAACGAATAAAATATATTTTTTTAAATGCGAATAAAAAGCTTTATTGCCTTTAGGCAAACTGCGCTGAGTGAACCCTCAAAGAAAACATAATATATAATATACTGTTTCAATATTCAGTGATGATTCAATGATGCTTCTTTTTAATACAATGTAGGTTTATAAAAAAATGAAAAGCAATTACTGATTATTTCTTGCATTCGGTGGAGGAAATTAACAGTAATGGCATAAAAGAATATATATTTTGTAATAATTGTATGTTTAAAATCAACCAGTAGTAGTAGTAGTTTTGAAGACGATGGGGTTGCGAGCTATAACTCTACAACCATGAGTTTTATATTTATTTATTTATTGTTAAAAAAAATAAAAGTATAGTACATGACATAACAGCTGACGCCAGTTCGCCATGTACTTGACAAATATAATAAGACAAAACATAAAATAAAACTACATAATACATCAAAATCAACATACAAAATCGAGAAATAAAATAGTAAAATTTAACAAACAGTTCACAAATACTATCACTAAAAATGTCCACTTCTCTAGGTAGTATGTTGATCAATCGAACGGCCCTTGACACTGGTGACTCATACCTCCTAACCATTTATGTATGTATGTAAAGAAATTTCAAAGCATTTTGAATTACTTTGAAATTTCGTAATGTAAAAACGGTTTTAATAAAAAATTGAAATGGCTTGGCCGTCGGTGGAATTGCAAAAACATGCTACGTGCCTCTCTCTCTCTCTTTCTGCGAGGTGAACTTATTTTTATGATTGGCGCAGGGAAATGGCACCGCAGCCACGTGATAAAAATGCAAAGTGCATCGTTTGAGTGCAATCACGAGTATTCTTATACTGCAATGTGAGAACAAAGAAGCTCAACTTTGTAAATACGTCAGAAAACTCACTAATTGACTGCACAACATAATTATACGGATTGCAATATATGCATACGTGGTGTTTTTTTCAATACAGTACACAGATTTTGAAAACACAAAAATGTCGATATTTAAGTGTTGAACATTGACGAAAATCGAATTTTGAATGAATAGATGCCATCATATTTTCAATGTGGAGCGTATGGTCTTCTAGTGGAGATATCTCAACATTTTTTTTCGACGAAAACTGTTTGTTAACCTCTCTTATATAAAAAGATAGTGGTAAGGATATAGGGAAGGCTAGCACAGGACTAATGGTTAATAATCGCTCTCGGTGGGAGGGAATTTTTAGACGTCAAGTTTGTGTTTTCTTGTTGGGTGTTTATCCTTGCCTTCAAACAGAAATCGATAAATCGATCGAAAAAATGAGGTTCGTACTGGGACTCAAACCCGTAACCGCTGCGCCATAGGTCCCGACAAACCATCATATATTTTAATTAAATTGTTTGCGATAAATTGAAACATTTTAAATCTCCTCAAAGTTGTATCAATAAATGATCTCTTATTAATTAAAGAAACTCAATTATTTATAAAACTCACCCCTAAATAATTATAAAATATGTTAACAGTATTTTATTTTAAATATCTAAATATTTATTTGATTGACTCACCCAGTATTTTGATCTTAATTGATACCGGTAAAATATTCGTCCGGTATTGAATTTATTTTACCATGCATGGATCAAAACTGTCAATATAAAAAATAGTGCATATTATTCATCAGTCCATGATTTATATAAAAAAAAATTTATCATAGATCTTCATTCATGGATAATAAATGGTAATGATACCTTAAATCAGCAGTAGAGAACCGCTGAATGAATTAGGACTACACTTAAGAAATTTATAAAAGATCTATTCGGCTTAAAACTCATATTTGATTGATCAACACATTGCCTAGATAAAGTGATAGTATTAGTGAACTGTTTGTTAAATTTTACTATTTTATTTCTTGATTTTGTGTGTTGATTGTGATGTATTATGTAGTTTTATTTTATATTTTGTCTCATTATATTTGTCAAGTACATGGCGAATTGGCGCCAGCTGTTATGTCATATACTGGACTTTTAATTTTTAACAATAAATAAATAAATTTGAGAATATAGAAATCCACTGGTATTTAAAGTATAGATATCGAAAATACGTTTTGAATTTCTATGAATATATTATATTGTATTTTTATTGAAACCGATATTTCTTACTGTTTATTTTAATAAATTTATTCAATCAATGGTTTTCCAAAGGGCATACGCTGTCTCAAGTCAAATGATCAATAACCATTCTCAGTTTGAATAATTCAATAGCATAACAGAATTCTTTCCATATCACACTTAAAATAATTTAAACTTTTTGTAAGCATGACATGGACCATACGAATACATACAAATTCAATTGTAGAGTCAACAATGTTCAACAATTTACCTTTTCTCGGGAGCTTTATTTGAATAAACAGAAACTCATCGCTTTCATTTGAAAGCTTAAATAAACATTCGCCACCCTTTTCACTACATTTGATGGTTTTTTTAAAGCTGGAAACGTTTTTAAATTCAGTTACAGATAAAAAAAATCACATTTCGTTTCAAAACACACTTATTTTCTTTTGAACGCGGAGAGGACCTGTTAAAATGATAAAAGGTTTTTCTAGATTGCTTTTTTTTCTTTCCGCGTTTATTAATTAATATTAACGTGGAGTATATTTCTACAAAAAAAAAAACATATGAAATAAAAACACTTTTTACATGGGCTGGGAGGTTACCAAAAGTTTTTAAATATTTTATCATAAAAAAAGCTTTTGAAGACGCCGAATATACATTACATTGTATTCACTAATCACGTCCAGCTATTAACATGTATGATACCCAGAAAAGCTTATCATAATGATTAAAAATCTTGTTATGGCAAAAAAATATGTGATAACTTTTGACTAAAGATTTTTTTCTGAAAACTAATGTAAGTATGATTATAATATTAACGTACCTAATTATTAGTTTGTATTTTTTTACGAACTTACTTAATTTATTCTGTTTTACATGTCGTATAATAATTCTGCTATTCATTAGAATATCAAAGTGTATTATCTTTTAGATTATCGATGTTCAGAACCAATGGTGATACCACTGCGAAATAACTTTGACATTTTTCATCAATATTGCATCGACCATAAACGTATTCCACGTGGACGTGAGTCTGCGCCATTTTATTGCAAAAAAATAATGAGATGTTGAAACTTTAAAATATTCATTGATCTATTGCTGGGTCCGTCATTGAATGGTCAACGTCGTTGGCTTTTTTCGGGAAATTTGATTTTTAATCGATTAACCAGTAACATATTTTACCAGTAGCCATAAACTTTTAATGAATCAATACTTACGATTGAATTACACATGTCTAAAAAGTTTTTAGCAGAGGAAAAAATAACGAGTTTAAATGTACTCACCTTGCATGGTTTTTCAATAAAATAATTGTCATTTTGACGACCAAGTAACCGTCGTCGATCATCCAGCAATAAGTCAAAATCATTGTGCTATTTTTATTCTCTCTGTTAGAAAATATTAGTCATTTCACAAAACAGTGTTTTAAACTAAAAACGAACAACTCTGAATTTGGTGTGCAAAATAATTTAATTTGTATATAAAGTTCCGCTAGGGGTAAAATGAGATTAAATTTCACTATTTGTTCTAGATAATGTAACATAGTTTTCAAATAAACGAAAATTCTAATCCATTTACTCGTCGTGTTACTGAAATTAAATAGTTAAGGGTACTTTTCTAAGCTCTCAGCTTACTGAAATGAAGTTTTATCAAGTTAAACGAAAAAACCTCTTCAGATTTTTCATATTACGCACAGGGATGCTTATGAAGTGAGCAAATCATTTTCTCCTGTTATTTTTCTATTAATATTTAATAAGCCGAGCTTTCTTGTCGAATTTCCAGCTAGCTCTGTCTCGAGGCAAAACACCTCGTAAAACGGATATCTCAAGAGAACAGGAGGACGACCGTAAAATGAAACGTAAAAACACAACGGCCGGGGTAACATGCTGTCTTTTCCTTAAGTTTATAGCTCGGGGGTAGTAGGGTCTTACAACACTAACTTTGATTCAAACATATGCAGACTATTTATGTCTAATTGCGTGAATAATTAAATTGTTTTTTAAACTTTTATTTACTGTTTTAGATAAGAATATTTTCTAAAAAATAAATAAAAAAATTCAAAAAAAAAATCTGTTTACTTTTTTTTCATTAGTTTACATTGTTCACTGACTCGAAAAACAAACTGTTTTATTACTTGATCTCTCAATCGACTTAAGAATTTGTGTTCTAAGGCAATAATGTATACAATGTCACCATTCCAACCTGAAAACGAGCTATATTAAGAGCGATTAACTAATCACTAGCGCTAGCCCAGTTCTATTCCTCTATCTGCACTCTCTTATCATAAAAAAGGTGATTGTCTTAACAGCAAGCAGGTTCCAAAAAAAAAAATATACTGATGAAAATACCATTAGAAGATTATATTCTTCACATGGCCAAAGAAAATATCTTTATTCTCCATGTCCGCTCCCAATGTGGAGCATATGGTCCCCTAATGGAGGTATCTCAACAGATTTTTTTCTACGACAACTGTTTGTTACTCAGTCGCTCAACCTGTATTTTTCAAAGAGAGTGGAAGAAATAGAAGGATAAAACTAGGACAGGGCTGGTGGCTAACTAATCGCTCTCGCTACACTCGGTTGTTGAAGGATCGAAAATGGTGGGAGGGACATCACAAACACCCATGTTTTCGAACATATATCGATAAATCGATAGAAAAAATTCTGTTCATACTGGGACTCGAACCCATGAGGTCTGTCACGGAAGCTTACAACCCTAACCGCTGCGCCATATGACCCAACAAACAGAAAATATTTATTGAATAAAAAATATATTTTTTTAACATATTATATTACCTACCGCCTATATTAATTCTAAGCAGATGCGTATTTTTTAAATTATAAAATTAATTATATTAGCCGTTTTTTACCCGATTACTCTTAATAACAGCAATAAACTCGTTATTTATATCAAATATTTAAAGCTTTAATTGTGTATATATAAATGCTGTTTGTTTGTTTATATTCGAAAAATTTCCAGCTATTGTGTGTTTTTGCTTTGTCGTTACAAAAAAAGGTATTTTCTTTTGAGTATTCCAATAACGCTGCAAAGGAAAATTTCACTTTGTAATTCTGTATTTATCAAAAAATGCATTTCAATTTTATCTTGAGTCTTGCTTAACGCGGTTTTTATTTATATTATTGAACATTGTAATTATTTAGTTTAATTAATAATTGTTATTTGTTCTCGGCGACACTTTTACAATAGACTAAAATTTCTACAAAAACAAATCACAATAAAATGTAGTCAATTCTGTAAAAGTCGTTTTATTACATCTTCACAGTAAAGAAAAGTCATTCATTTGCAGAAACTTATTTCAAATTACTTTATAATTACACCAAACTATTATAGTTTATGTGGATAAATTACTTGTATAAAAAAAATGCATTGAATACGGATCAAAACGAGGGCCATTTACTGTATCAAATATTAAAATTGATGGTAAAGGGGCGTTCATATGTTACATGATTTTGTCTTAACCCTCATCACTAGTAAAATGATTCAAAAACATACATTAAAATAACTGTTAAAAGTATTCTGCTTAAAAACGAGACTAGAGAAAATACTTGATTGGTTAATACGTAATATTGATTTGAATAGTTTTCTTATACAATTTCATAACTGTAGAGATATAATGATGTTTTGGAATGAAAAAAATTCAAATCAATCATTCTTTGTTATCTGCTTTCATATGTATGGTATGTGTAAGTAAATAATAATTACGTCTTCGCTTAAGAAATTATGAAGTGAATATTGCTTAATTTAAAACGTTTTCCAATTATAAAGCTCAATCCACTTTTATTTAAACACTTATCGTTACTCAAATAAAATCTATGAATTAATATTAAATTATGTTTGGTGGTGTTTGACGACTGTTTATTTAGAAAAGATGCAGATCAGTTTAAGAATTTTAGAATTGCCGCGCCACAGACGTTTATATATAAATATTTAAGATGCTAAGAGGTCCGTTCCCTTTTCACTATGATCATTACTTCAGAATATAAAATAACAGTTACGTCACGCTTTTGTTAAGTTTCTTTTATGACACAGTTATAATTCGAGTTATTAACAGACGGTTCACAAGTCTTGCAAAATTTACGGTGTAAACGGAGTATTTTTTTGCTACACGTTGTGTCGTAAAGATATGGTTTTCAAAACAAACAAATCATTTTTTCTCTAGCTGACTGCTATCTAAAACCTAATTTGTCCGTCCTATTTATGATTTCACCAGCAATAACCTTTGTATACGACAAACAAGCTCTTTTGTTTGACCGTATTCTCTCTGCAAACGATGATTACCATCCAAAGCGGCTACGTTTCGGACTCCATATTATTTATACAGTTTTCGAGCTAGGTGTATTTATTATTTTCTATGACACTAGACAGCGAGCGTATCATATGTATATCGTTAGTGCTTCTCATACTTTTTGTGGGATGGTTCGACATGTTTTTGTTGCCACGAGCTGAGAGGCTTAATAGAGGATTTATAAACTTCGAAGCTATGGCTTGTAAAATATTGTGTTCAATTATTATCCACGTGCTCGGGTACCTCTTTTTTTCCACCCATATTAAGAGGTGATAAGCTATTGGGAGCGGACATGAATAAAAAATATTAAATGGCGTGTTAACTTTGATACGACAAATATTTGTTTGTATACTTTTTTAGTTTCTTGATGGTCAACAATTATTAAAATGATATCGACTGTGGAAAGGAAAAAGGACGTTACCCTCAATTTTCCAAAACAGCTTTTTTCGATAATCACAATGTATAAAACTTGACACACATTGCCGAATTAACATTGAAAATGCCGAATAAGTATCTAAATTTAGCTCTTGTGTTTGAAAAAGATGACCTTGTAAAAAATTAAAACCAAGATAAAACACTGAAATAAAGGTTTTTACGAGATTATTTCTTTGATTAATATTATGTTATGTCAATTAAACACCATTTTAGAAGTCTCCGTGCACTTAAAGGTTGTGTATAATTCATAATTTGCATATGTCACAAAATCATCAAAACACGTTTTTAGCGTCTCCTATAAAATTTGATTTGTGGGTTACGTCCTTTTTCCTTTCCATAGTCGATATGTTACCCAGACCACAGTTTAAACATTGCTTGTATTTGTATTATAGTATAACCTAACCCACGGTATAACGTAATCTTATATCAAAGAAAATAATGATATTCCAGCTAGGATAAACTCCAACTCAAATAATTATTCTATACAAATGATGTTATAATATCAAGATCATTTTGGATTACGTTAGCAGAATACCTTATTATAATTAATACTTAATTTACACGCTTTGAAAATGATTTTTGTAGAAATGTTCGGCTGAGGTCTTTCTCGAATGGTTAAAATTTAATTTTGATAGTTTAAGTAAAGTTTTTTGGCTTCGGTTAGTTTGAGCTTCGTCGCATTGCAGTAATTATTACCTCCTTGTTATATCACTTTCATAAAGGAATAATTATCTGAATTTCTCACCATTAAGGTGTTCGCTGTCAATACTTGGTAAAAAGGCATTTTATACAACAACAAAAAAATACTTACATGTACTATTTCCACATTTATTTAATATGATCAAGACCGGTTTCGATCATGACGAGCATTTCATGAGTTGACAAAATATTGTAAATAACAGTCGCTGATCTTTTGATAACTTTGCTATTCCACATACTGTGTTAAAAAATACGAAACACGTTTTGACTATTTGATAAACATATAAAAAACTATACATTCATTATTATAAAATCTATACTTAAAAAATAAATAACGGAAGTTTGGTGTATTTCCTTTTCTACTGGACGATTGGGACACAAACAATAATAGCACTAATTACAAATAATTATTTTTATTGGGAAGAGTAAATTCCATAGAAAACAAATTTAACGGTGATGAGCCGCCTGCCTTATTTAAAGAGTTATTTACAAATGATTCATTTTTGTTAATGATTATACTGATTTCGCCGCGTGTGTGATTGAGTGGTCAACGTTTTTGGCTTCGGTTACGGAGAGCACGGGTTCAAATCCCGTTACGGACAGTTTTATAAATTGATTTTTCAATCGATTTATGAATTTCTTTTCAAAGGCATGAATGTATGTGATGTCTTGAATTCCCCCCTCCCACCCATCATATCCTATGAACGGGGCGTATCGAGAGCGATTAGCTTATCACTACTCCTGTCCTAGCTTTTCTATCCCTACTCTCTTTGAAAAAAGAGAGGTTGCGCAACTGAGTAACAAGCAGTTCTCGTAGAAACACTTCTGTTGAGATAAACTCCATTAGGAGTTCATATACTCCACATTGGGAGCGGACATGGTTTTAAAAAAAACATAATATTTCTTTGTACTTTATTCCACTTTATTTAATAGGTCGGGGCCGATTTTTCTCATTGCAAGCATTGTCAACTGATAAGAAAAATATATAAACAGTGCTATTTATACAAATTTAAATTGAAATAAAAGGTGTAAACAATAATTAACAATGAAAATGATTTACAAATTACAGTATAAGTGACTATACAATTACACAAAATTAAAATGCATAACCCATAACATACAATAAAAAAATCATCAAAGACTAATAAATTATAAGTGGTGAATGATGCCAATTAAAATTTCGGAAATTTTTAACAAAGTGAAATCCTACATTACAAAAGTAAATAACTTGTGTTTTTTTATTAAATTTATTAATATTTTTTTAATTCTAACATTAAAGTTTTTACTGCCTGATCTACAAAAGAAGCTTGACAGACACAATGTCATTCGTAAACAGTCAATGAAATAACATAGTTATCAAATTAAAAAAAAAGTTAAAATCACCCATTTTTAGTCGAAATATACAAATACAAAATCGTTCTACATTAAATCAACATTAGTATAGATTATACCTAATAAAATTAAAAATATTTCTTTAAGAAAACCAGTGATTGCTTTCGGCATAAGTTTAGTTTAAAATATAAATATATGCTCACAACATGCTGTTAACCAAAGCTTCGTAGAATAAACTGAATAATGGGTTTGTTGCATGCTGAATAATGAGTTCATATTATAATATATATATATATATAGCTGTAATTTCTTTTGTGAACACATTTTTCATCGAAAAAGACAAGCTATGGAACATTTTAATTATAACTTTGTGTTTTCATTGTTCTAGCATTTAGTTTGAATGCTTTTTGGTTTCACTTTATCATCAGCCACTGGTCATCCAGTACCATGCAAAAAAGTATTTTATTCATTATCAAAATTAAACTGATGAAAAAATACACAAGCGATATATATATATATTGTAACCTACTTTATAAGGGTGTTTTACCACTTCCCAAAGGCGATAAAAATGAAAAATAAATACTTTCCTTTAAAGGTTTGTAGAAAGTTTCTTCTTTGTAATTATTTAAAATTTAATGGAGTGTAAAATTTTTAAAAAAAAGTTTTATTATTTTTGGTCGAGTCTTTATTTATTTTTCCATTTAAAAACAAATTTTCACGATTGTTTATTTTACGCCGTGAAATAATAAACGCGTGAATTATTTTACTTTCTTGTATATAAAGCGATAAAATAATTAACTATCCAATTATTTTCATAACTATATTTGTTTAATATAGAGGATATTTGCTGAAAACAAACAAGGCATAATTTTGATTTTTTTTCATATAAATGAAACTGACTGCTTGTTTTACCTGTTCTCAATGATAAGTAAACGGAAACGGAAGTGAAAAAAAAACATTTAAAAGCATGAAATTATTGAATCAACAAACAGTTTTGCTTCCGTCAAGATCACGTCACTTAACACAGACTTCAGAGCTTACATAAATGACACTGAAACTAAAAGGAAAAATACATAGCCCTAGTACCTCAGAAACATTGAAAAGATTCAATACCATTAAACCTAGCTAATAATACTTAGAAGTGTAGTATAATATATTATATAAGGGACATTAACACAAATTATACTTCAAAAAAGGTTTGTTTTAACAAATGGCAGTTCCGACAATTTTTTACCGCACTTATTCAATTATTTTTGTATGGTAATAATCCACATTTGCATATATTATCAAGCATAAAGGTTTCTCCATTATTTGAAGTACTTTAGTACCCAGTAGGCAATTACATATATTACTTTTGCAGACGTTTGAAACAGTACAATAATTCCATTTACTTCTATACAAACTATTATGTTTTAAATTGATAACAGTCCGGAAAATAATATAGCGATCTGATATTAATAATAAAAACAAAAATCCGACTAATCTGTACTTAATCAACTGTTTATTGTTTGCATAATCTCTTGTGTTATAAAAATTTACTATATTTTTATCCTTTCATAAGTTATATGAAATATTTGTTATTTCACTGTTTATTTTTCCTTTACAAAATTCACCTTTATTTTATTCACCAAAATATTTTTTAACCGTTCTTTCAACATCAATTAAGTAACGTTTAGTTTAAACGCGAAACTTGAACCTATTTTTGTATTTGGACGATATTTTTAATTTTTAGTATCAAATTTCTATTAAATATGTATAAAAAACAGAGTTAACATATCGACTGTGGAAAGGAAAAAGGACGTAACCCTCAATTTTCCAAAACAGCTTTTTTCGATAATCACAATGTATACAACTTGACACACATTCTATCAAAATGATGGAAGCTGAAAATTTCGAACAAGTATCTAAGTTTAGCTTTTAAGTTTAAAAAACAAGACCTTGTAAAAAATTAAAACCAAGAAAAAACACTGAAATAAAGGTTTTTCCGAGACAATTTCTTTAATTAATATTATTTCATGTCAATTAAACACCAGTTAAGAAGCATCCGTGCACTTCGAGGTTGTGTATAATTCATAATTTGCATATGTCACAAAATCATCAAAACACGTTTTTAGCGCCTCCTGTAAAATTTGATATGTGTGGGTTACGTCCTTTTTCCTTTCCACAGTCGATATGTATTTCATTGCTGGTCGTGTTTTCGAGTGAAAACACTCCAGGGCTTTTGTCACACGCGATTGTGCATTCTAACGAATTGAACTTTTCAATCAATTTATGTATACTTTTTTAAGCCATGAAGCTATATGATTTTTCAACATTTCATGAAGACTTTATTTAAAACTGAAAACGAAATGCAGAAATATCACAATGCTAACAACATAACTATCAATATTTTCTATAAGTTCGGTGGTAACTTTGTGTGGTAAATTTATTTTTAATATAAAATTTAATTTAATATATAATATTTTAATTATTAAAAAAGATTTTCAACAAAATAGGCGTCCTGCATTTGTTATTTATCTACCATATAATCTTTATTTAATTGTAATTCGTATTATCAATTGTCGTATTTAACTCTCTTTCTTCTTTATCAAGTAGAAAAATAAAATAATGCGATATGTAATTATTTTGTAATTTATAGCTGGAGACTTAGATTATTTTTTTAATTTATTTGTTAACCTTGCAATGCTTCTCAAAAATGCGAAATACTTGTAAAAGTTTGTGACACAACAAGTGGAGATACAAATTTAATTTAACATTAGAAAATCATTCTCTAACTTCTTTTCTTCTTCTTCTTTGACCATGTTCGCTCCCTATGTGGAGCATATGGCCGCCACGCGGCACCTCCATGTTTCCCTGTCTCCCGCCAATAGCTTTGCTTCCTCCCATGACATGCCAGCATCCCTCAGTTCCGCCGAGTACATCCTATGGATAGTACCCGACGGACGTCCAGGACGCCGGAATCCCACCGGTCGAAAGAAGAGGCAGGCAGGATTGAGGCTTTCCGGAGGCATCCGCAGCACGTGACCCAGCCAGTTCCAACGTCTCTCCATAACCACTGACGTGACGGGACGCTGTCTTGCACGCTCCCTTATCTCTGAATTCCTCACAAAATCAAACCACCTCACCCCCATTATCCGACGCAAGCATCTGTTCTCGAAGCTCAGTATACGGTTTTTCTGAGTCTTCGTCAGGTGCCATGATTCGCAACCGTAAAGCATTACCGGCAGAATGCAAGCGTTGAACAAGTGGCATTTGGTTTTAATCGAGTACAGCTGTGTGTCCCAGACAGTCCGCATTGAGTTGAATGTGGCTCCAGCCATTCCTAAACGAATGGCGAGCTCGTTTTTTGTACTACCGTCTTCGGGGATATGTACGCCGAGGTATCTGAAGCTGTCAACCCTCTCGATGATCTGTCCCGCGCTGGTAAGGGTCCTATCAGAGTCATGACAGGTTTGGTTACACATCACATTGGTTTTACTAGTATTAATTTTTAGACCAATGCGACCTGAGTTAGTTCCTAACCCATCAATAGTCTCCTGGATGCCCTCAATGGATTTATCGAATATTACAGCATCATCGGCATATTCAAGGTCACACAGCTTCAGACCGGGACCAACAGCTACACCTCGGTCAGGCGGAATTGACCTGCGAAGTATGAAGTCAAAGATAATAATAAACAAGAACGGTGCAAGAACGCACCCCTGTCTCACTCCGGTTGTGACCCCGAACCATTCGGTATTTGAGTCACCGATTCTCACACAACATGCACTATTCTCATGTAAGGATTTGATAATGGCCACAATCTTTGGCGGAATCCCGTAGGCATCCAGTATCCTCCACAAAGAGGGTCTGTGCGGACTATCAAATGCCTTCTCATAGTCGACGAAACAACAAGCAAGAGCACTGTTAAATTCATTGCTCTGCTGGAGGAGACATCGAAGATTGTGTATTTGGTCCGCACATGACCTTCCAGGGAGGAAGCCCGCTTGATTTTTCCTAAGTATTTTCATAATGGGACCTCTTATTCTCGCCAAGAGAATGTGTGCCATTACCTTCCCAGGAATACTGAGAAGAGTTATGCCTCGGTAATTGTTACAGCTGAGGGGATCACCTTTTTTGTGGAGTGCTAACACCTCACCGTCCACCCAGTCCCTAGGACAACGCTCACCGTCCCACACCCTGGCCATCAGGTGATAGAGAGGATGTAGGACGGCGTTAAGACCACATTTCAGAAATTCAGAATGTATTCCGTCTCCACCCGGTGCTTTGCCGTTTTTAAGCCTCTTCACTGCCAAGATGATTTCGGCATGTGTGGGCGTACGGTCTGAAATACCGGACACTCGGGGGAGGTCCATAGATGTAGCCTCTTCGGTTACGTCAAAAGGGTCCTGGGGGGGCGGTCGGTTCAGCACCTCGCAGAAATGATCCTTCCAAATCTTTTTAACGCTTTCTGCGTTTGACTCTATTGCTCCATCAGGGCCGCGAATTGGCCCGGGAGTCGGTGGTCGCTTTCCGCAGACCTCGCGCGTGATTTTAAATAACTTCTTGGTATCATTTCTGCGGGCCGCCACCTCAGCTGTCTCAATTTGCCGATCCAAGAATCGGCGCTTGTCAAGTCGCGCAGACTTCTTGACAACTTTGTCCTGATTACGATAATCAGCGCGACGTTCTTCAAATCTTTCAGGGTCAGCTTCACTGTCCTTCAGTGCTTTAAGCCTGGCCCGCTCTTCAATTCTCCTCCACGTATTTTCGGACATCCATTTTGGTTGCCCCTCCCTCCGGAATCCGAGAACATCTTCGGCCGATGATGCAATAGCACGTTTGATACAGCACCAGTCCGCCTCAATGCGATCGGACCCGGATATAGGTCGCACGGAGACACGATCTATTTCCTTCCTTACAGCAATCTCGAATCTTAGTTTCGTATTTACGTTTTCTAGCTTCTCGATGTCGATCTTTTTCCGCGCTGGATTTTGAGCTATGCGACTTAGTTTCAGGCGGATTTTGCCGACAAGTAGTTCGTGGTCGCTATAAATGTCGGCACCTCGATATGTGCGAACATCGAGAAGTTCAAATCTATGTTTCGTGCTGTAAAGAAGATGGTCAATCTGCGTCTTCGTGCGACCATCAGGAGAGGTCCATGTGTATTTATGGATGTCTTTATGCGGGAAGATAGTTCCGCCAATGGTGAGCTCATTCATGATAGCGAACTCAATCAGTCTCCCACCATTGTCGTTTGCGGTGCCCAGACCATGCCGTCCCATCACTGAGGGCCCGAGAGCCGGATCAGCCCCTACTCGCGAATTATAATCCCCCATTACTATCACGCGATCCCTACGGGGGATTGCTGCAACTGCCGCGTGAAGGGAGTCGTAGAAGGCGTCCTTTGCTTGCTCGTTGGCGTCCTCAGTGGGGGCATAGCACTGAAAGACAGTCACAGAGCTGTCACTAGTCCTGAAGGTGGCACGTATCAATCTCTCAGAGATCGGTTCCCATTTCACAAGGCAACGGGCCGCTCTCCCAGACATCAGTATTGCCACCCCCTGGCGATGATATTGACTCTGGCCAGAAAATATCAACGTGCACCCCTCCAACAGCTTCTTTCCTGCGCCTTTCCAGCGTATCTCGCTCAGTCCTAAGACGTCAAGGCCATACTTTCGCAAGATACGGGTAGCATGCAGGTCCTTTCCAGAAGTGCGCATGGTACGGACGTTGTACGCACCAATGCGCATAATGTATTTGTTGGAGAGGATTTTTTTTTCTTCTCGGTCCATGGTTGTGCTGGGTTGTCTATTTTGGCATCCGGGAGTCCGAGGCGCTTGTGGCGGTGTTTTAATCGGTTTTGGGTTTAAGGATGCAGGGTGATTAACCCTGCGCTCCCGAGGCCTGGGTCACAAGGGCTCTAGGGGTCGGCTCAACCCTGGTTTTTCTGTCGGGGATTTCCTTCCCTTAGCCAGTAGCCCAGTTTTGAGGCGCCGGACGTTCGCCTTGCGACCCCTGCTGTTAGCTACAACATTGTTGCATTGCCCGATGGACGCCACGGGGAGGCCAGCAGATGGGACTTGCTGGTGTGCGGCATTTCCCACCATTTTAGCGTAGGCACGTCAACTGGCATTGACATGCCCACGTGGGACCCCCAGCCATTGACCACCAAATTCATTCACCATTGACCACCATTCTCTAACACCATCCATTAATACTTACCGTGCTAAGTATTAAACAGTGCAATTGATCAAAACTAAATTGATACTAAAAACATGGAAATATCCTGCAAAATATGGTTTGTTATGTCGACAATGCATTCGATATTTTACAGCGGCTTCAGGATTCATTTAATATTATTTTAAATGCACACTCTTTCAAGACTTTCCTTTGGCAATTGTGAATTAATTGTTCACTTAATTTAGTTTAGTACACATGATTATGTCAACTCTAGGTAAGCAGAAACTTTCCAAGATCAAATATCCCGTCACTTATTTTATAAACCCTGGTTGCGTGACTCACTCAGTATGTCCCTTGTCCGAACTTTTTCACAATAATTATTATTACAAAACAACGTGCCAAACACGAAGAAATCGAAATTGTGAACGAGAAGTTAGAGTTTCAAAGCTTTTTTTTGTCTTACATATGCCTATTAGACACGCAACGCAACGTAATCGTGTTTTATCGATCTCGACATTTTGAGAATATTAACAAATTTTTTCTTCGTTTTGATCGTATCCAATAAAAAAAGTCAACGGTTAGTATTTTCATTATCACATCACAAAATCTTTCAATGTTATAAAAGGTTTTTTAAAAAACCCTAGTACAGTTAACTACTTACTTTTATCATTACGTTTAACTCATTTTACTTAAACTATTTCAAATTAAGTAGATTCTTCTTCAACATTCGTAGAAAAAAAAATGTTTTTTTTTAGTAAAAAAAGTGTGCAAAGTTAGGTGAGATCAGGTCTAGGCAAATAAAGGCCCGCGTGGAGGCCCGGTAGAGTATTTTAAAAATAGTAATGATTAAAAATATGTAAATAAAAAATTGTCATTTGAACTTTCTTTTCATAAAAAGCATTTCTAAATTTAATGACTAATCGGAGGGCTAATCTTTGATTTGGAGAAGGTCTGTGAGTTTTATGACCCGGTCTTTCTTAATTTATAAAAAAACACTTAATTTTCAATTTGGCCCGACAGTCAATAGATTTACCCACCCGTGGTTAAAATGGTAAAATGTCCGTCAAATAATTAATAAATGAAAACCTGGAAACAGTTCTAACGATGGATAAAAAAAGATACCTTAAAGCTATTAAAATATTTTTTTAAATTGTTATCAAAGAACTGCACTTTATTTTATTGATTTCGCAACAAAGGAGATCTAACTGGAAAATTGTAATTTAAACTTAGTTTATACAGAAATAAGCATCACTTAATATCAAAAAAGTTATACTTATCGGTTATCTCTTACTGTGTTGTTAAAGTTACGTCTTTATGACATCGGAACATCGAAATATATTATAATATAGATACTTATTGGAACAACACACATAATATCAGAGATAACATCTTTATGTGGCGCCCTTGCCAGGCAGTTCCGAAAATGGAGTGCAAATAGACGGTGATATTGGGCCGGAAGATATCCTATTATTACGAAATAAGAAGAATCTTATTGTGTTAGAAAGGCTATCATGGGCCGTACGTGACGTGACAGCATAGACGGCTTACAGTATTATGTGTTTCGAACTGTACCTTTACATTAGTAGTATTATAACTCGATATGTCAGCTTTGTGTAGGCAAAAAAGCTGTGCTTTGATTATAGGTAAAACATCATTATTAATTAAGAAACTCTCTGAATTGGCTATTCGGAACGAACGTATTTTTTCTAAGCCAAGTTAGTACTCAATTTAGCACTCATAATATGTATTAATAATTATTATTTTGGTAACATTAATATCAACTTATTATTTTAATAATGCTGTGGCATGTTAAGAGGTGTTCACAAGCTTAAATTTGAGTACGAAATCTTTTTATGGATGATTTAATTACCTTTTAGACCAAGCATGCCCAAACCTAGACCCGTGGACTACATGTGGCTCAATTGGAGGTGTTATGTGGCCCTTTCAAAGTTTTCAACTTTCTATATATTTTGTAGTGGTATAAATACATAAAAAATGTATTACTAAATTTGTGACAAATTAGTAGCAGTAGTAGACATATTAGTAGTAGACAAGGTATCAAAAAATGCCTTTCTATCAAGAATTGAAATTGAAAACATTAAAAGTACTAAAATTTCTGTTGATTTATTCATGTTATAGACTTATTTTGATTGATTAAGATTAGGAGAGTTGGATGGGAGAAAAATATTTTTATTACCAGAATTGATTGTCAGAAAGCTGCAGCCCAAGTCAATAAATGATTGTATGATTTTGTTTTTCCTGTAAATTTTTTGCTTGGGAATCCAATATCAAGCTTTATCAGAATTTTACATTTTACTGAAATTTGTAAATATTCACAAAATTATATTATAATTACGTTTTGAAACCTTTCGTGGCGAATATTTTTTCACTGGCAACATCGTGTTGATTGCTTTCTAAAAAAACACAAATATACACATTGAAATTTCATCGCAACACAATAAACTGACCGGTTTTGCGTTTATCCTTTTAGATCGAAAAAACATCGTATAAAGTGAAACGTGTTTGATCTACACTACAAAACTGTCCGTTACCAATTCTCTTGGGCATACCCTGCCGGATACAATGCAAGTTCGCTCGCTACAAAATGGTTGAGTATGACGAACGTAATGATAAAATATTTACATTTTAATTTCTACAATGTAATATTCCTGTTTACTTCGAGACCCATTTGTTTGAAAGAGTTTTGTTTTTAACTTTAATGCGACGTAATCCCAGTCATTCGCTTTTAGCACCGGTCGTTATTTGACAATGTTTCATGACCGAAGCATTAATTTTCATTGAAGGAACATATAATTTATTCTCGTTTCTAGTTGGTGGTATGCAAAGAATACAACGACACTGTGACACAAATATATTATCACTAATTTACAAAAAATTAAAAAAGCTCTTTTTATTTAAGTCTCAAATAACAAACCATCAGATTTTTAATATATATTTCAAAAGGCTTATAAATCACACATATATGATATTTATAATGTTGAAAAATTTCTCTACAATTAAAAGGGTGTGAATTTTTTAAATACTAAAATAAAATAATGTAATAAGGGTGAGAACTTTTGTTAACAAACTAAAAAAAAGGTTTTATCCTAATAGAAAATAAAGTATGATAATTAAAAACGGTAATCAATTAAATCCATTTTATAGACAAGTTTACTTGTACACTTTTCAAAACTTTAGACGTAATATTTTTTTATCTTAGCATAGAATTTTTGTTTTGTGTTTGGCGTACTTCTTCATGCTAGTGTAAACTTTTTTATATTTAGCCAAGTAACTATGTTTTAATTAAAAAATATTGCTATTAATATACAGGAGAAGAATTAAACTTTCAATTATTTATTTTCTTACTTTATAACAGGGCTGTGGAGTCGGAGTCGTGAAATGTGAGCGGCTCGATTTTTTTTTTAAATTATATTTAACGGCTCCCGGTAAATTGCTCGAATGTAAATTGCACGAATAACAAGATAATCAATTTGTTTCCGTTTGTTCTGTCTTCTATGTTTTCTGGAAATATATAGAAACAGTTTGAGTAACTAAGTTATAAACAGTTCTCATAGAAACACTTCTGTTGAGATAAACTCCATTAAAAGATCATATGTTCAGCATTTGGAGCGAACACGGTTAAAATAAATACTTACGAAAATCATTTTTATATTTCACTCTCTAAACAAGTGTCGCACAAGATAAAAATGAAATTCGTAGAAAAGGTCGTGAAAAATCGTTTAAATAACCAAGCAATTTGAATAATTTGTAATTCGAGCAATTTCCATTCGAGTAATTTACCGGCTCCCATATTTAACGATGTGTATTTAAACAAAATAGTCAAAAGTGTTAACAATTCATGCTTGACTGACTAAAGATGATTTGATGGTATACATTAATATAAGTTAAAATGAAATTATTAAAAAGAATCCTCGGAGTCGTCTTTTTTTCACGAGACTCTACAATCCTGTTTATAACTAATCCTTCCTATCTCATTCCATTTTTCTATCTCTCATATTTGATAACATGCGACTTTTGCCATTCTTTAAAATACACATTAATTGTAATAATTCGTTCTGTTTTTTTTTTATAAAAATGTATCGTATAAGTCACTCACTATTTGAAAGCTTGTCGCAACGACACCGCCAGGGTTTCAATGTATTAAAAAGCTCCTTGTTTGGTTCGGTGAATGGTTGAAAATTCACATACACAAAGCGCACGGTTCCACAATGTACTTACAATGTGGTTGTAACTTCTCAGCACTTGTATGGTGGAGACTAGCTTAGACCGCACTGTCACATCATGTATCCACACCAAGTTCGCCCATTACCTCCACTGTGTTTTCCGGCCACTTTAATATAAGTCATCAACCATTATTTTTTTGTGTGACAGTTAATTACTCAAATATTACTTCAAAATTCAGATAGATGTAATTAAATTTAATTGTATAATTAAAATAGGAATCCAAATAATGACGTACATGCATTACTGTGAAAGAATTTGATTCTGTAGTGCACATAATTGAATCTTTTTGTATGTGATTTTACAACATGCTATTTTGCTTCATCTACGGTAAAAAAATGACCAATATTATACATTTGTAATTTTTAGAACTTTAGTTGAATGACCAAAGCATCGGCTTTGGATTCAATGAATCCCAGTCTAAAATTAATTTTCAAATCCTAGAGGTTTCAGTCGGAAGGCGTACCGCATGAATGTTTACTATGCCTTCATTACTTCTTATATATTCAATATTTAAAATAGGTTGTGGTAATAGTTACTATTATTAGACCATATTTTTCACATTCTGAAAGTAAATAGTTTAAAAATCCGCATAGGAAGTATATAATGTTCAAATAAACCAAAACACAGATGAGAAAGTTCAAAAAATCATCTAGCCATATTCTATTTTGACAGCATTTTTCTAGACGTATTTTCATTTCTTTCTTAAAATTACAAAAACGCCTTAAAACAGTTATGTCTGTTTCGTTGCATGTTAGAATATTTTACTTGAAAAATATTATTCTAAGTAGTGAGAAAGCTTTTACTTGAAAGTCAAACATATGAGCTTTATATGGGTATAAGTTTATTCAAAAGCATACATTAGTAAATGCCAGTTTATGGAAAGTTTTCCATTTTTCTACGCTCGTATTCGTAAAAATGTATTTTATGTTAAAACCATGCATCCGTATAGTTTATCTTCCGACGCGTCTGATAAAGATTTTATGATATAAAAACTCACGATAAAAAATAATGGATGCAACTCGTTAAAATAAGACTCGTATCTTTCAGTGAACTACATTGCTATGTCATCTTTCAGTGTAAAAAGAATGTCGAATCACCACCGCGGAAAATTATTTTTAATACAAATTTTATATCTTTGTTATTAACATTTGATGCAACAACGATAATAAATAGTGCATACTTTTTATATTTCAAAATTAAATAGTGTATTTGTTTTGGTTTTGTTGATAACATAAAGCTAAAAAATGAATAACACCAATATTCACAAGATTTTAAGATTGTAATCGTTACTCCGAAAGTGGATAACGTTTTCTGAATGAATTCGAAATGACAGAGTTAACAAAAATGCAATGAGTTGATCATATTTTCAAACAATCGATATATTCTACTCTTTCAATATGAGTTTGCAACAAAAAAAAATTGTCATGCTTAAATATTTTAAAAGTCGTACGAGCCCTCAATTCGGATTTTAAACAAATGAATTGGCTTAAAAGGTTTAAGACTTTTCAACAATTTTCTTTGATTAAATTACTTTAAGTTTATTTCATAAGCCAAGTTGAAGGTGAGCTTACATAGCTAAAAATCGATTATTTAATGAGTACTTAATTTTTTAACCCGTATAAAAAATATTTTTCCGATTGATTCTGTTATATATTACAAAATATATATATTTAATTAATAGAGCTTCAAATAACGTACAGAGTACAGCTCGTATTATTAACCTATAAGTGAGACATGGATTTTTTTAACCCATTTTTGAAGAAATGAGAAATTAATGTGATTATTTTTATGTAAGAAAACTTTATAAACAGTGTTTGAAGTATGAAATATACAGAAAAGTATTGAATTAGGCCTTCTTAAAGAATCAATAGTAAAACAATATAAAACCTTAGTACAGAAAGATGTTTCAGTCGACGTATATATTTCTCACTTGTAAGGTGTTCACTGTCAATAATTGGTGGAATGGCATTATAATAAAAATAATAAAACATTTTTAGTACTTTTTCCACATAAAATTTATTAGATCAGGACCGGTTTCGCTCATGATGAGCATTGTCAACTAATAAGAAAAACAATAAAACATTGATATTTATACAAAAGTTAAGTGATCACTTGTTATCAGTTGACAATGCTCATCATGAGCGAAACCGGTCCTGATCTAATAAATTTTATTTGGAAAAAGTACTAAAAATGTTTTATTATTTTTAGTATATATTTCTATTGGAAGGCAATGATGTCTACGGTGTCTATAATTCCCTTCCACTAGCTATCTAATCTTTCAAAACGGCTTACAACAAGAACGATTAGCTTAATACTAGTTTCACCCTAGCTCTATCGTTCTATTACATTTCTACTCTTTTCGAAAAATAGAAATTAAAAAATTGAGTAACACGGCGTTCTCGTAGATAAAATATTTTTCGAGATAAATTTAATACGGTGCTCATATATTCAACATTGAGAGAGAATATGGTTGTAAAAAAAATGTTGTCGGAAACAGATTTTTTTATCAATGCTATTGGAAGAAAGAAACTTCATCGTATAATATTTACAAGTCTCCTTGAGTAAAAATATATTTTTTGAGTATATAGTTCACTCACCAATATTCAACAAACACTTCTCTACCGATTGTTACGAGCATTTTATTATGAATACAAATCAAAACAGAAAATCCTATTTCTTACGAATTCTAGAAGAAAAAAGTTTTTTGATTTTCGGAAGATTGCTCCGTAAAATAATTACGGGAAATTTAGAGATAAAGAAAAATAATTAAAGATAATGATTTCAAATCAACGACCTACAAAAGAAAATCAACATTCTTTTATTGAAATTAAATATTTGTGAAAATGTAGAACGTATTTGCTTTTATTTATTCTTATTTAACCTTTGATAAATTTGAATAGCTTGCCAAGCATTTCTTTGAACGAACTCATTAAAAAAGATTAATAACCACATCAATTCGGAAAATATACGATATCTCATAGAATAATTACTGAGATTATTGACAGAAATATGTAATATATTTTGTATGTAATCGGCAGGTCTGTGGGCGTTTTTTTTTCAAATTGGCTTTATTATTTCCCTGATATAAATTACCTATAGTATAAAAAAAATGTTTACATAAATAATTTATTTATGGCGATCTAAATTTAATATAAAATCTATTTATTTAAAAATAAATAAGTTTTGGGCGAATGTCTATGTAAGTGGCTAGGGCTGTGGAATCGTTTAAAAAATCATTCCGACTTCCGGCTATAAATTTAAAGATAAAAAAATAATGAAAAAAAATAGGGTTTAAAAGTGACCTGATACACTTTTTCCTGAACAGAGAAAAGCATAATTTCCTGATAAAAACTTAGAGGAATTCTTATGATAAAAACATTTTTTGACCCTCGATTGCATGGAAACTACAAGGTATAAAATAAATTACCACGTTATAAATTCAACTCTGTTATTTTGAATCAGTACTCCAATATTATAGCGAAACCTTTTTTTTTCTCAAAACTGCATTTGGGCGTTTATAATATGAGGGTATAACTTATTCCAAAGTTGTTGAAACATGAAACTTGAATCTTGAATGTAATTTAGTAGATAAAAATATTTTTTAAAAGTTTGTTTTGAAATCAGTCTCAAACATGGCTTGATAACACCCAAAATATCATTTCAAAGTAATGCAAGACTAAAAATACTTTTAAAATGTACATTGTTTTTCAAAATGAAATTCAAGTTTCATCTTTTAACCATTTTGGAATAAGCCGTGTTTGCAAGTAAAACTCTCATAAATATAATCATATCATATTTGGGTGTGTATATTTTAATCGTGTATCTGTCGCCTGATGTGACTCAGTTGTTTAGAGCTTGCTCTACCGATCACGCAGGTCTGGGTTCAATTCCCTGTAAAATCACAGTAAATTTGAGAATTATTCAATCCAAAGTTGTGATCAAAGACTGGTTGCTTGCTTTGTAAATTCACATTATTTCCTCTCTTCTCATCCTTTTGATCCTTTAATAACTGGGTATAGCAACAGCGGTTAGTCAACCACTAGCCCTGTTCTAGCCTTATCCTTCTTTCCCTACTACACACTTTGACAAAATAAGTGAGGTTGAGCGACTGAGTAACAAACAGTTCTCGTAGAAAAACTTATGTTGAGATACCTCAATTAGGAAGCTGTATGCTCTACATTGGGAGCGGATATGGATACAAATAAATTTTAATATAATATATTAATCATTGAATCAATCAGAGTGCTTTTATTACACATTGAATATAAAATTTTCATTTCATTATCTTATCATTAGTATGGACAGAGCGTAACCATTACACTGTGGACAACTACAATCTTCCCTGAATAATGTATATTTCTGGAAAATGCTAATGTTTGACGACCCTGAGTTAAAAGCGATGGGTACGAAGTTCCACACGCACCTGCAAACAACCCACCCTTCCTATTTCAGGAAAGCTTTCAAGACAGGTACTTTATAAAGGTATAAATATCGAACTAAGATCACAACGCATACTTCTTAAGATGTAGTATATATAATTTCTACTGCTAAAACTTGATTCTTAAAAATCCTGCAAACGAGCATCAAAAATTTCCCATGGCCGATAATATTGCAAAAAAGATGGTACAACAACATCTCAGCAATTCTTTCGTGACCGTTGTAGTTTGGTTTTGTCAGATGGATAAGTGAGTTTAATGGATGTTTGAATGTTGGGATGCTGTCAATTTGCCCGCGTAAAACAGTGACACTACGATTTTTTGTGCCCATAATTCGGGTTGCCTTGCTATTAATGCAGTCTTGTTTAAGGAAGTGCATTTAATATCAGCTTTTACGTTTATATACTTATAAGTTTGTTGACGTAACGATCATTTCTTCAAATCAATTTAGTGTATCAATCGAGACCTGCTTTAATAAGTGAAAAACAACTATTTGACGTCGAGAACATATCTGATATCTGACGTTTTGACTTGACGCCTGATTGCAAACAGAAATGCAACTGTCGAGCAGAGCAAGAGAGGAACAGATTTATTCAGATATTCAAAATATCAAAAAATATTGCTGCCGGCAAGTATGGCTAGCAGTTATAGTGAGTGATGTTTCTAGGTTGTAAACTGCTACAAATATATGGCAACATGTTTTCGTAAAGAGTTTCTTGTTTACAGCTGCTTAAAAGTTTATGTACTGTTTCGTTAAATTGAGTTATCGCATCTATATTAATGAAAAGTGACATAAATTGCAGAGCACGCTTCTATTAATTTATAAGTCAACAGAAATAATATAATGTTCAATAGCTATATATTCAATAGCTATATATAGCTATATGTTCAACCAGCTATAATAATGTTCAATAATAAAATTGTCTTTTGTCTTATTTGGTTGCAGGTTCTACAAATTCGTATCTATATAGGACACTTTTATGTATTTTATGAAATTGCTCGCAGTGAAAAAGGCTGGTTCTGATAATTTTATAAAGGTGTGAAATTTGATAAAAAAAACTTTGGTATTTTATTTTAATAATTTATACAATTGTCGTTTGTTATTTATTGGCATTGAACAAACTCGGTCAATTAAATCACAGATTGGTTAAAAAATACTTAGAACTACTAAAAAAGAAAAGTTAGAAGTCATTTAAACTTCCCATAGTAAGTGTATAGCAAGAACGTATTATTATTATGCTGCAATAAAATATTTAAAAAAAAAACCTATTTGTTGTAAATAATATGATGATGTCTTTCAATTCAGACGCATATTTTTATATATTTACAAATTTAAAAAGGTACAAAAGTCATCCTTAGTTGTCGTATTTTTTTCAATATCTTCAAGGACTTCGTTGAACATGCACTAAACATGGCACGAGGGAGACATAAAAACAGATTCTGAGATTTTTTTTCGAATGTTACAAAAGTCTTACGGAAGAAAAAAATACTTATTTTTGAAAAATATTACTTTAACACAAAATATTTCGCACATTCTCTAACGCTATTAGTTGAAAATAGGTCCAATCAAATTCTTATCATGTTTAAAATCTTGATATTTTCCATTTATCATTCCTTTGAGAACATGACCATGTTGACCTTTAGTGACTTTCCAGGGAGTTAAATTTAGCTTATGGTTTAAAAATGCGTACATTTTTACATAGAGTAAATCAATGTTTTTTCTCTAGAGTTTTGACTTGTCACTTTGTTTACGTCATTGAAATACGATTTATTTGCTAACAAAGTTGTGTTTTAAATGTTTTCTTGTCAAACAATTTCAATTATATATAACATTAGAAAGCTCCAAGTATAACGTTTTAAAAAATATGCTTAAAGTTTTTTTTTAAGTCCAATTTGAGATTACCTGACGAGGTGATTAAAGTTGGATAAAACTGTATGTATTATCAAAGACTATATAAAATTTTATCTCTAGAATAAGTTATTGTCAACACTAAAACATTAGAACTCTGGTACAGAGAAGTTTTTATATATTTATAAAATACGATAGTTTTTTAACGCTATTACAATAATTCTTGTTAACAAAAATTGCACCCACAGAAGCATGTAGACTATTAAAAAAGAAACATAAAATTGACGATGTTATATTGAGGACATTTTATGATAATGTCATGATACATGGAACGCAAAACCAACGATTTGATACTACAATAAGCCAACTTCACAATATTTTCTAATTAATAAAACTGTTGTCCAAGAAACGGAAAATGTTTAAATACAAATGATTCTACGCAGAAACACCAAAAGGCAACTTATACTCACTCAAAGGTTGGAAGAAGATATATTTAAATGGAGACTCAAGGTTTTTAAATATGACTTATATGTCAAAAAAGGCAACCAAAAACTCAGCAATTATTTACAATTATATGTACATAAAATACCATTTCGTTTTTCTCAATGAAATAATGTTAAAATGTTAAAGTTTACGACTAAATTTATATTTTCTTCCCAAGAATATAACCGAATTCTAAATAAGGCCTTCAATTCCAGTCATGACAAACGACTCATAAAACGTCTCCATTGGGCATTGGAACAGACAAAATTGTTTTTTTCTTTGTTCCTTTTTTCGCTAATGGTGGGAAGTTTCTGTGAGGCAAAGTAGCTTTTTGTCGCAAAAGAAAAGTTTTATGCGATTTGATCGAGGCAGTTGTCTGACAAAAGTAGGAGAATTAAGATAAAAGTTGGCAAATAATTGCAGGTCCGAAAGTGCTTATATATAAGTTATATTGAAGTTTCTTTAAGAATAATTCAATAGCATTAATTCTTAATGAACTTCTCTTCTCTTTCTTTGGCCATGTTCGCTCCCTATGTGGAGCATATGGCCACCACGCGGCACCTCCATGTTACCCTGTCTCCCGCCAATAGCTTTGCTTCCTCCCATGACATGCCAGCATCCCTCAGTTCCGCCGAATACATCCTATGGATAGTACCCGACGGACGTCCAGGACGCCGGAATCCCTGAACTACCAACTACTAATCTCAGTTACATATTCTAAATCAAATAATCAGTGAAAGCCCGAAATGACTAAGCCAGAATTGACGACTTCTGCATTGCCGCCACATTGCAGTTAATTTCGAGCATCGATTAATTTTCATAGTTCTAATTTTTTTTGTTTCTTATAAAAATATCAGAAGTTAAAGCTAGCAACGGAAATTTCTGACATTTTAAAATTTTAAATTACACAAGATCACCTCAAATGAGATCGTTTCAGTAAGTCACTTTTCAAACAACTTGAGGAGGAATGATATCACAAAAATATTTTACTATTTTTTTGTTTTGACACATTTTATTACATAATCAAATTTTATCAATAATAGATATTTGTATGTAGTACTTTTTTATTCGAAAGTAACATTCGTCTTTGGGTTGTCATTGTGATTACGAAAAGAGTTTAAAAAATAGTAATCCGTATTTTATTATGAATAATACTGTCAAAAGTTTGATTCGAAATTACCATTTAAAAAAATCCACTTCTTCCTTTTATCGATTAAGTTCAACGCGTAAGCAGTAAGATGCTGGTTAAAAAAACTTGCTCACTGTGTAAAACCGGTCTTGATAATAGAAAAAATAACACACCTTTTCTCGAAAAATTCCCGCGTTATACCATTCAATTGATTTATTTATCGATTCTCTAAAACTGCTTAGTCGAACATCCACTTTATTAGTCAGACAACTTAGAAAAAACTAAATTGGATTTATATGTGCAGTTACAATAATACAGTAATAGTAATTTAAAAATAGCACCAAAGGCTAATGTCGATAATTTCTAAAGATTTAAATACAATTTTGGTATTGTCTGGGTCATTACATGGATAATTCTTAATGTCAAACTACTGAACCCGATATAAGTACCTTATATATAAACCCGTTTAATAAAATGTATATATCTCGATCACATATGAATAATGGTGACTTAATTGAAGATTGCGTTTTCTACTGTCTCGAATCAGGTTATTTAGATCTGTCTAACTTATGAATTGGACGATCGACATACGCATCGTTTTGTATGTTGATTTTTTACGGTGCAAAAAGAAGAAAAGAAGATTTTGTAAAAGCCATGAGAATTTTCAGTACGTGACAACAAAGTAAAACAATTCCCCGGTGTATGGATGACTTGCATTATGTTGAGTTGTTAATACAATATAAAAAATGAAAAGGTTAAGTCAAAGTGACATACGCGTGAAGCAATAGGTATTTTATCGAAATCTCTTTTCTACGCTTTCCTTCAAAATGATTGTGTTACAGAAGTTGGAGTGTTGAAAATTCAATGAAAATTCTATCCACTGTAATATTTCTTTAAATGCACATGCTCATTTTTTACCAATAAAGTAAATTGACATAAAGTAAAATCAATTCAAAAGATTGACAAATTACGAACATACTATTTTTTGTTGAATTGAATTGAATTGAATTGGCATTCACCTGATAGAGCTCTATTATAATTTGTTAATATATCAAAGTATTCATGTATACAACAATTATATAAATTGGTTGTAAGCTATCTCGGTTTCACGCCTTCGTCATAGTCCTGATGACTCTGAGAACTATGACGATGTCTACGATAGTAGCGATGCCGCAATCACAAAATCGCTACCAAGTTAGACACTATCTGAGCTCAGTAAAGCAGTGGTCACGTGACATATGAATGGCACATAATGATCAGCAATAACTCTTTTTGTGTCTTTTAAGAGTAGTATTGATGGATAATACCGTTAAGACGATATTCAGTTCGCACTAAATTAGTTTGTTACTCGATCATTTTCGCACCGAAATAAAAATAAAACACGTCTAACGTTACGCGTCAAGCAGGAATCTTTGCCGGATTCACAACGGAGCGCAGCACTGGACAGACGCGTGCCTGTGTGGTAGCGTACGTGGGTCTGTACTTCTTTGGGTAAAAAAAAATTTGCTCTGCCCTGCGCTGGGTCGCCTGCGTCACAGCATACGGTAATTCTTAGCATTAGTGTGTATTTTGTATTTTCTTCCAAGACCTCTAAAAACCTAAAATCGTTATATATAACAAAAAACTTGTTGTGTGTAATTTTAGTTTTAAACATGTTTATTTTTCATTTTTTTTAATAAAATATTAAATCACGTCAAATTACAACATTTATTAAAAAGTAAAAGTCAGGCAATAACAAAAAAATTTACTTTTATTTACTCTCTTAATCGAAAAAAAGTATTGTGCGAATATTTTGATCATATTAAAACGAAAACTAATACAACTTTTTTAAGCAAGGAAGCGCTGTTTAAATTTGAATCGTTCAAATTATATACATTCACACAAATTTTGTCACAAACGACTCATTACTTCAATTTTAGGCATTCAAGTGCACGGATGAACCGTCAGTTCGAATCCCCTCGTGCACTTGAACGTCTGAAGATGCTGAAAGGGGAATCCCGAGTTGTTTGTAATAAAATTTGTGTGAATGTACATAATTTGAACGATTTAAATTTAATATCGAAACTCCACCAAGCACCTTCAGTCGAAATCTTAAACTGTTCATATTATATTTCACAACAATAAAATCTTGAAGAAAAAAAACAATTACTGTGACTAATGCATTCCCTTTTCGTCGCTATTTGTAATTAATCAAAATATGTTTTAAAAGTCTCGAACATCGTGAAGTTTACTAAGTGTACTTAATATCCAATCAATCGACCAATCTTTTTTTGATAATGTTAAATGTAATAAATTAAATCTTTTTACAAGGGTGAACGTATTTTAATACACTCCATTTGAATGAAATATATTCAGAAATATAACTTAAGTTTAGCATCTGAGTATTTTTTAATGTTCCTTTATTATATACGTACGCGCATGTTTCTCTATCGACTGGCTCTGTTAAATATCAGTCATAAATAATTTATGACCTATTAAAGTAAGACTCAGCGTTTTTCTTCATCGCTCAACCCCTGCGCGTCTTTATCTATGGAAATTATCCTTTTCAGTGACGTATCTGCATAATAAGATAAAAAGTAACATATATTTTTATTGGAACACCGAATCCGTTCAAACATAGACTATTTTTTAACCATTTCCGCCTCCAATGTGGTACAAACATATAGTCTTCTAATGGAGGTATCTAAATAGAGTGTATTTCTACGAAAACTGTTAATTACTCAGTTACTCAAACTCTCTTTTCCAGAGAGAGTAAGGATAGAATGATAGGACTTAGACAGGAATATTGGTTGGTTAATCGCTCTCGATATGATATGATGGGCGTGAGTGAATTTAAGATACCACATACATCCATCCTCAAATCATTTTTTAAAAGCTGTCCGTGTTGGGACTAGAATCTTCGTAACCGAAGCCAACAGCGTTGACCACTTGTCCACGCAGCTGGCAGCACGCACCTTAACTTTTCCGGTTCTAAACTCAAGAAATGCGACCCCAATACCCACATTTTCTTCAATATCTATTTTAATATGGGTGATACAATGTTTATAATTAAGGTATTCTTATATGATAGTTTTTTGGACCTTTTGTAGTTTATATAAATACGCGATAAGGCGATAAGCGCCCGCGATAACGATCGTTCGTAAGATAGCTGGGCTAAATTCGTCAGTTGTAATTTCATATGTGTTCTGGGATAACGTTTTTTTACGCGCAACTTAAAATATGATTATTTATTTAAAAAAACACGGAATTTTACAAAAAAAATTATGAGGAATGATGCAGAGAGATATTTTAAAGCTCTTAGACTATTTTTGCTTTTGAAATTCATAAGAATAAGGCCAATAATTAAGAAACCACTGGGGTCCCTAAGCGATCCCCATCGGCAGAGAAGTATTTTTCTAGTCTCCGAGCCGCGAGAGTTAACTGTAGTGACAGAAAGAATATTTATTACGAACCGTTATTTTTTTATTTTCACCATATTTATGATAAACGTTTAAAAATTGAAATTCAGAATAAATAAAGTGAGAAAATATGACATGGGCGGTAAACTTCAGAGCTTCTTTGAGAAAATTATGTTTGAAAATCACTGTTGCTCTGCTACAAGTTGTTATAATTATTGATTTGATCATATTTGAGGAGTTTCTCTTCAATATTAAAAAGAAAAACTTCGCGAGGTTTACTACACTTTGTCTATGGCACAGCGGTTAGTGTTGTTGGCTTCCGTGCCGGATCTCACGGGCTCAAGTCCCAGTAAAACAGCATCTTTTCAATCGATGCTGTTCGATTTCTATCCGAAGTCATAAGTGTTTGTTATCTCTTAAAAGTTTCTCCCACTCTTTTTATCTTTCAATAACTGGGTAAAACTAGAGCGATTAGTTAACCACCATTCCTGCCCTAGCCTTATCTTTCTATCCCTACTACTCGTTTTGGAAAATCGAAGTTGAGCGACTAAGTAAGTAGCAAAACTTTTGTTGAGAGACCTCCATTATGAGACTTTATGCTCTATATTGGGAGTGGACATGGATTTTTAAAAAAGTCAAAATTATCATCTTTCACGTGCAAGATGCATTCAATGAAACTAATTAATTAATTTGGATATTTTAACATGTTGGTATTGAAACATTTAAGCATAAAAAAATCAATTACTAATTTTAACACGTCTTTAGTTAATTAATTATCGAAAAACATTTGTTTTTATAAAATGCCAAGAACGGCAATGGTTTGTGCGAGAATGTGCTGAGAGCAAGATCGTAATAGAAGCAGGTGGCAAAGCTAAAGAGGTTTTCACTTTGATTAAGTACCAAAACGCGCGTGGCGGACTCAGGTTGAATTGAATATTTTATCTGATGTATTTTTTATGTCGTGACGTGTGGCTGGTACCAACACCCTGCCTGGCGAGACGAATAACATTTCGGTTCCATTATTTCAAATAATCGCACTTTTTTTACTAGACTAAAGCTATGCGGACTCATCTAAAATATTGTTAATAATATCGACCGACAGCTTGGGAAAGGTGACACCACTCGTTAATGTGCACACGAAGATCAGTTCCAGGCGGATACAATGATACTTAAATAAAATAGTCTTCATTGTCAATCAAAAGAAGTAATAGATAATTGTAAATACACACAATGGTGGACATATTCGTAGTCAGTTTTGAAAGAACTGACGTGATTTTCCACGGTGCGTATACTTTTTGACTGATACTAAATATAAATAGATTTTTAATTGTACTGTTATGAAGAAGAAACTACTGTTTTTTAAACATTCAATTGTAAATTACAGTTGTATTATAAAATACTTCAACTATATTTTGTTTTTAAGTTTTTGTCTTTATCAGAAATTTAAACTTCGAATGATTTTTTTATATTCTTCTTTTTGGATAAAAACAACATAGTTGACATGAAAAAGTTTCATTCATCTGGATTTAGGAAGCAAAATATTTAAATAATCCACAGTTCTACGCTTGAGATTTTTCGGATGACATATAAAAAGGAGTAATTTCTATTGTTTAATTATTAATATATGTGCGGTATAAAAGAATAATTTATTTAAAATGACTTTAGTGCGGGCCCTTTCATATTAACTTTAATTCAAATTAAGCTTATTTTATGGTAAAAAATATTGAATATTGTTGCTGTGTGCTTGTCGTTTTTTAATGTTACTAAAGATATGAAAATTTAATTGCGTTTCGAGTATTTTTATTAACGTTAATCGAGCAATAAATATTTTTAATTTGAAATATAAGACGCTTTTCTTCTTTTAAGTTAAGTTATACCAACATTAAGATAACTATATAATGAGTCGCATGAAACTTGAAAACAGTTTTTCAAAAGAGTTTGAACATCAAAAAAACTCTTTTAATTTTTGTTAAAGGAAAAGTAAATGTAAATTTCAAGTAACTAAAATATTTTTCCCTTTGCACTAGTGGCAGCCTTCTAAATTGATATAATGTAACAGCGTATCAAAGACATCATCTTTTTCTCATTTCTTACTATTTATTTCACTACCTTTTTTATGTTCAATAAACTTTTTGGTGATGCCAGGTGTAGAAGCACTTGACGAAAAATAATACTGATATTAAAAATGTTTTTTATGCTACATATAGGCGTGTCGTTAATAGGTTAACGATTTTCTCTTAAATTATGTTGGTTGTTCTTTGTGGTGTCAAAATGCCATAAAAAATAATTTAAAACAAAAGCAATATACAGAACATGCGAAATTCTTCATTAGTGAAACTAACTTAATAACAACACGGTTGTTTTATTTGTTTATAAATTGCTGGCAACCATTATTTTTTGTTATAAGCGATTATAGTCACTTTGTTTTTGAAAATTAAGTTTTCTCTACGGTGTGGCCAGAGTTCATTATAGTAACAAGAGCTTTTGAACAAAAACCGACATTTGAAAAAAAAACCGGTTTTCGAATTGCAATATTTCTTAAAACTCAGCTTTAACAAGTGTTCAAAGTTTAACAAAAAAATGATAATTCAAATAAAAAGGCGATAAAGGGTTTCATTGTTTTAATTTGTTTATTTAGTACACTTAACCTGATCTGTGCCGTGCGGTATTAATATGGCCGTACACGGAGGGCCGCGGTTTTCTTTCAAAAAATAAATCCTAATAAATATATATTTTTGGACATATCCTAATAGTATATCATATAGACTTACCATAAAAATACACGATGCGCCATTTCCGCTGACATTTATCCAAAAATGTCCGAAATAAATGATCCACAAAACCTCAGGGTTGTCACAAAATTCACACGGAAAATCGTATCACGGTCGTATATCAAAAGTAGTTCTATCATATCAAAATTGTATCTTAAATATATATATAAAATACGGCGAACAGTTTAAAACAAATTAATATGTAGTCTTCTAACGTGTGGTATGCCTCAAAACAAGGTTCTATGCAGAGAGCCACTTTACATTGTTTGCACTTATACCTAGATGTACTTTTTTGTCCTTCCATTCTCAGGCGTTAAAATAGTATATGTAAAAAATCAAATATCCAGGAAACGTAAGTTGAAAAAGATATATAAACAATCGTCAAAAAAGTTACGACACAGGAAAATCTTATAAAATAAACAGACACTCACAAACAACGCAGGTTATAAAGTTTTAAAACACAAAAAATCATTTGGTAAATAACGAAAAAAGACGTAAATTTAAAAATAAACTGTTAATGTATCTAGTTATAAAACTGTTGTAAATGAAATACTTAACAAAAACGATATTCTGGCCCACAAAACCAACTAAGATGTGTCAAACATGAAAACACACACATAACTGACCATTTTTCCAGGATCATTGTTACTTGCAGTGAGTATTCAGAATATAAATAATTCCCCGTTTATAAATATAATACTGGACAAACATAACGTAAGAATAAATGGGAAGTCCCGGTATTTCATTAGTCACTAATAATATGTATGGCGTAACCCTATATAGTAGCGCCGCATATCAACAACACACGAAAACTTTTGTCGATGTCAAAAAATCGATGTATTACAGATTAAAATTCAATATCCTTCGAGTTCAAGTATTACAACACAATCTCAAAAGATGTCACCATATGCGAGTTAAATTTAATTATTTAAGAGAGGTACTGGTGACTTGTAAATTAAGTACAAAGGAGAGCGTAATATTACGCGCATTTTGTATGGACGGCCCCTTGAACACGGACTTGTAGCGCGTAAATATACGCTCTGGGCAGAGATCAGGTTAAGCACTGTTACAAAATAACTCTTGAATTCATTAGAACTTAATGAGCATTTCTGTGAAAAATAATAAAAGTATTCGAGTGGAACAGATCGCTAACCAGAAATATGTATGTTTCACCACTCGAAATTTATTATCGTTTCACGGAATATTTATTGAACATGATAGCTAAGAGTATTTTTCCACGAAATATTTTACCTCAAAGTCTTCGACAACTACTCAATATTGTGGCAGTTTCACATGTTATTTAAAGTAAAAAAAACTTCATACGGCGCGCCATGGGCATAGCGATAACATCGAGTTGTTTGCGTAAAATAAAAATCTGTTTTTCAGAAAACTCTATTTGTTTTCAGATTTTTTTCTTTGTTCTGAAATTCCAATTCAAACAGAGTGACAACTTATTTATACTTCAACATCTACATAAAACCGAATCTTATTTATTAAATTGAATGTGAACAATACTTCCGGTTTGGGGTAAATAAAGTATCTGTTAGGATTTATGCAATATATTATTAATCCATACCAAGTAATAAAACGGGTACTGAAAAAGTATGATTAGGAAGAAAGGGGAAAAATCAAATTCTTTTGAATTTGACATAACATTTGAAGTATTAGACTGCAAATTCATTTTTTTATGCGCGTGTCTATTTCTATGAACCAATTTATTCTACTTCATCAACGGAAAACTTCTTTGCATACGTTAAATTCGATGAATTACTTTAAAAATATGTACGTTATTTTAATTTTAAGATAAAACATTCGAGGGTTACAAAATAAATCGAAGTAAAGTTATTTTAAAAAAAAAAAACCTATTAATTAAATATACTTATACTACTTTTTAGTTTCCATAAGGTTGAGAAAAAAATATTTATTTCTGTACACTTCATAAAAGAATCGGATCATATGGCGCAGCGGTAAGCGTTGCCGGACGTCACGGGTTCGAGTCTCAGTACAAACAGATTTTTTTATATCAATTTATCGATTTCTGTTCGTAGGCATGGGTGTTTGTAATGTCTAAAATTCCCTCCCACTCTTCAAATTCTTCAATAAGGCGTAGTGAGAGCGGTTATTTAATCACAAGTCCTGTTCTAGCCATGTTTTTCTATCCCTACTACTCTCTTTGGAAAAGAGAGGTTGAGTGACTGTGTTACAAACAGTTTTCGTAGAAAAACTTCTGTCAAGATACATGCAATATAAGGCTATATGCTCTTCTCTACACTGGGAGTAGTCGTAAATAAAAAAATCAAAGATACGAGCAGATATAAAATATCTCGTCAAAACTTAGTACACTAGTGCTATATATGATATATGGCTACCTATCATACATAATATCAGTTTTTAAATACATACTTGATATTGGCCAGGTTTCATTATTGAGTATTTAATATAATGCTTATAAAATCAATTCGCTTTTAATTTGTGGTTTATCAATCAAAGATTAGTAAAAAAAATATTTAAACTGAATAAATAAAGACAAAATTTTAACGTCGAATTGTCGAATATAATAATATGTTAAATTAAATAATTCTTAAATTCAAATGTATGTGTTAAAATTACTATGTACTACCATATTTGCTTATTGTAGTTTTTACTCGAGTAACATACTTTTTGTTTTTCCATTATTACAATCGTTGGTAATCATTGCACATAGTTCACTTAACACGATATATTTTAACGGTGGAAATGTTTACCTTAACTAACTCATTATAAAGAAAACTCTCTTTAAAAGCTTTAAAGTTACTCTTCAAAGTTTACGGTTAAAACTTTAAAATTTGTTGATTTTAAAGTGTTAGAAACCTTGTTGGATACTACTCTTAACGGATATTTAAAAGTTTTAGCTTTTCAAATAGTTTACCTTTGATCAAAGTCTCTGCATTTTATATAAGATGCTACAAACCATGTTATAGAGAGATAAACCGCATATGTTTCAAATACCATGTGTTTACACATTGTTATATAACTGTAGTAAAAAAAAATTACAAAATATTAAAATTAAATGTTCATACCCGATGTTGTTTTATGTACATTTTTTTTCACTATTTCACAAAGGCACCAATGTCTTAATAGGAAAAAAAAGTCTAAAAACTGTATTGTGAAGTTACGGTCATAAATTTACTCCTGACGGCGGCTTCATTGATATTTTTTATTAAATGTACCATCCCTTCTTAGTAAAAATTAGCTGTAAGCATTGCACACATCCATCACATAAGAAAAATAATAATTATCAAATATTGTATTTAAAAAACGCGATTTTTACTAGTGCGTACTTTCAAAAGGCGTCGAGTGTATGTTATACATAAATAAATACATATAATACTTACATATATGCAAATATTTAATTTAAATAAAATTATAGTTTTATTGAAGGGGAAATAAAATTCTCGAGTCCCGGGATGTCCCGGGACTTTGACTTCATCACACCTCGAGTCCCGAGACTTCAGAATCCCTATACTAGAGGTAGGCACGTTATTTTTTCTGGTGGGACTAATTGATTAAACTATTGATGGTGATCAACTAATATCGCTTGTAATTTATCATGAGAAAATAAAAATACATTTTATATGTCCGTGATCGATTAAAAATGTCGTAAACACTCACTTTTGGCGTCACTATAATATGTGTTTCTTCACTTTTAATGTGTGAGATGTCATTTATTGGTGGAAGAGAATATTAAAACAGGACCGACTTGGAAGCGATAAGTGGATTATTGCAATACGTAAGATACTTGTTCTTACACCACCTGCTATATGATTTAGCCAGTGTTTCACGGAATCAAACATAAAGTAATAAAGATAAAAAAAACTTATCGACACCTCAAGATCATTGCCATGGGTATAGTATAGATAGTCTTGCAATCTCACCTAATCACTGTGTAGAAAAATATTATTTTTAATTGAAAAGTATAAAACCATGCATGTATGGGTTAAAATAAAAATGACGATCAATATAATTATGCAGGTAGATTTCTTTTTTTGATTGAACGATTTTAAAATAAGATTTTTTCAACCATATAAAGATATTTTCGAATAAATGCTTTTTGTAGTTTGAGCTTAGAGGATTTTTAAATAAATATACGTATAGGTATCATTTCTTTTTTTTGTTTCAGTATATTAGCTGCCTATATGTATTGCATAAAACAAAATGGTGCTAGATTGACACACAATATAATGTTTCTAACTCTACAAGTTTCAAGTTGAGACAGAGAGTGTTTCATATTGTACCAATAAAAAAGCGTAGAGGAAAAACCAATTTAACTTGGCACTTCGGTGCTTCAAATGAAATTCATCACGTGAACAACAACAAAAAAGAAAAAAATATTGTTCCGCATGTACAATTCCAGCGGATGGCAATGTGGAAATCCTCCTGTCTATAATTGCTCGAAAACATTGGCACTTTGCGAAATAACACAATGTTTTATAGTTCACTGGGGATTTAAGAACAAGGCGACCTCAAACAGATTCTTACCGGGTTGCTATTCCTTTGGCCTTTGGGTTTCCTCCGCCGTCTACCTTTATTGTGTAGCGTCAAAATTGCCAACCCTTTCCTAATCCGAATGTCTTGCGCACAGAGACGTTCTTAAAGTTCTGACTGATGGGTGAAAGAACAAAATAACCTGTTGATTCAATGTCATTTATTATGTTAACGTATTTCGAGTGCTACTTTTATAACAATTGTCGTGTGATTTAGATTGTTTTTAACACTTGCGATAGATTATATTTAACATTATACTATTTTATTCGTGTATGGTGTGGATATACTGACAATTCGAAATAACACTTTCTTGTAAGTAGTATGTACCGTGGCTTTTATTCACCATGCTCTATTAAAATAAGAATTGCACAACTACTAGTTAAGCTTATTAAATAACTGAGTAAAAAACCTTAATAATAATATCCGAACTGTTTTTGTATTTGTATTACGTAATATTAACACATTTGTGTAGCAAAATATAATATCTGATACTTTTTTTTCCATTTATGTTGTATTCTCAAATTATGTAGTCTCAAACAGCCTTCAAGGGTTTCTATTCCTCCCTGAACTTTGTATTGCAAGTCCAGCGTCCCCTATATTCACCAAGTTTATTGTATGGAAGATCATCAGCAAACTTTCGGAGCAACAAAATCTTTTTAATAGAAAGAAAATTCAATGAATTCAGGATGCTTTTTCGAATACCCAGCATATATGAGGAGCAAACATTCAAAAAGTGTTTTGTCACAATTTTTGAAAAATGCCGTTTCATATCAATTCTGACAGTCCATAATAAAACCTATGAATGGAAATCAAAATTAGTGTTTTAAAAGGTTTTTATTCGTATAAAAATTAAATCATAAAGTTGACACATTCAAACAAACTGTCACTTTTGCAACACTTAAATCGTCATTTCCCAAGCTTTTTATTTGTGTGACAAAACACTTTTTGAATGTTTGCTCCTCAATATGTGCATATATACAAGATAAGCGTTGCTTTTTGAATTCGAACGATACACTGCTATACATAGAAAATTAAGTTTTTGCAAGACATCTTTCTTTCTATAAATGGTCGGCGTCACATGTTGGTAAAATATATATAACTCTCAATTGGCCTACGGCTGTTTCACATACCCAAAAAAAACATAATTTCACTATAGTTGGGCTTGATAAATTTGCTTTTGGTGGAATAAAAAGTAAACTTAAATCACTGAAACGATTTTTAAGAGAATATTTTTCGTGAATAAACTTCAATTAACAGATATGACGATTGGTATGGCCTCCATTCAAAAAAATGAAAATTTTACTTGAAAAACATATGACAAAGTGATATAACGAGTGACACCATATTGATTTTGTCATACAGATTCAAATTGTATTAATATATAATGTAATTGAAGACAATTTTATCAGAAGATCTTAAATCAATCTCTAGGACGTCAATGTTTTCCAAGCAATCCTTTGTCGAGACTTTATTTTATTTGACTGAACGTGCGTAAACATCCAATTACGCTGTGAATGAGCACGGGATATTCGAGGAATATCTTCTTATGATTTTAACATCAGACGATTATGCTTAAAGAACATAATAATCTAATAGATAAGAACAAATAGCGACAATGTTTCATTGCACGGTGCCAGAACTATTATTCCGAACAAATACTAAAGGAATACAGTTTTTTTGCATAAGCAATTGATTTTTTGTATTGGCAACATTGATTCATAAAAATACCTATGGTTTTTTTTTTAATTAAACAGAAACCTGCTTACAGAACATAACTATGTCATTGATTTTTAGTAATTATTAAATTATTTATCACAATCTTAGTTTTTTTTAACCATTTATGCTTTAATGGAGATTATCTTACCATAAATGTTTATATAAAACCTCTTTAAAAATGGTAGAGATATAAGTTAAAAGCTAGGATAGGACAAGTAAATAGTTAATCTCTTACGCTACTTTATATATTTCTAGGATAAAATGAGTGAGACGAAGTTTTAAACATCACAGTCATATTTATTGAAAGAAACGGCATTTACTTAGTTGAACTACTTTGTAATAAAGTGAAAAAATAGCAAAGTATTATAGTTCTACAAATATTAATTTATTTATATTTGATAGCTACTTTGGCTTAAGCTTTCGTAAGAACTATGTGTGTTAAGCTTAGATTAACTCATCTATATGATCTGTTTAAAAGAGATTAATAATATTTTCTTTAATCTACTCCCACATTTTATTACAAATTATAGTATTATATTTAATCACTTGAGCTTAGTCTTTCCTAGAACGGTAATAAATATGACATTATTCAAAGCAAATTAGTTTACATTTAAGTAATTATTTTAAGTGCTAAAACAGAAAATTAAACAACAGAAAAAGACTAAACATAACACGATATAACAAAACATGAAAAACAAATTAAAAGTCATATATTAATTGTCTTTTTTGTCGTGTTATAACAAAAAAAATATTTATACTGTCATTTTTATCTTACTATCGTAATTTTTCTCTTGTCTCACTTTAATCACTTGGTTTGACTGGTCAATCCACAAACAAAGGACCGAGAATCTATTGTATGACAAATTAAGGGTTAACTTTACTGTTTTTAATAGACTCCAACTTTTTTCATTTGTGTGGTTTATCTTCTACTCATAGCAATCGTAAAAGAACCTTAACGATAATAAAAATTCTTTGACGTGGTTTTTATTATTCATTTTTCTTCTACATTCAATACTTATACAAAAGTATAAAGACATCGTTTCTGTTAAATAAATAATACAATGGAGATTTTTAGTTCAGTCTAAGCAAGTCGACCTGGCGTAGAGTATACTCGTCACTATCTTTTTGTTTCTTTAAAAAGGTCTTTAACAAAAGCTGAATGATTCATGAACATTTTAAAAGGCCATTTTTTACCACAGGGACAATGTTCGCTGGCCAGCCAAGTTTTCATTTAGTTAAAAGGATTTCAATAAATTATGATGCTCAAGAACACAGAATATTCAGTTATATTTTTGCGTTTTATTTCAATAAAACTAGAATTGTTTCATTTTGATAAATAATAAAATAAATTCTTAGAATTAAAAAAAAAATTGTTATTTTTTTTTTTTAATTTCAGATTTTATGATTTCTTTTATGTTTAAGACATTTAATAAATACTTGACAGGTATTTTTTTTACCGGAAAACGTTTTTAAATTAACTTTTTATAATTTTTCATCAAAAATATTCTCTCAGAGGTTTAATTAATAACAACATAAACCCGCTCTTTTTTTACGATGTTTTATGGATTTGATGTGAAAAAAAACTTTGAGCTAAAACAGAAAAACCAATTATAATTATTTTTTGCTTTTCGATCATTGTTTATCTTACGGTTTGGGTGTTAAAAGGTTTAAATGCTGGTTAAATATTTATAAATCAAGAACTCTCATTGGACTGTTGATATATGAGAACAATAATTTGTTATTTAAATTTCTTTCGACAATTTTTATGATAAAGATAACAAGTTTCTCATTTTTAACCGGAAAAAATATTTAGATAATCAATATGATGTGTATTTGTATTGCTATAAATATTAAAAGCCAATTTTGAACAAGAAACAAAAAGAGAAAACTCCGAAACGGAAGCTTTCACTGAGACGTCGAATAAAAACCAAAACGAATAACAAAGTTGATTGAATTTGTGTTAAATATTTATAAAACATATATTTTTAATTTTTAATTAAATTTTTGGGGACTCAAAAAGACACAAATAGATATTTATAAAATAGACTAACTTATATCAATTAAGTACATAAATATTGATATGAAATGCAGTTCATGGAAAGAGTGACATTTTAGACAGTACAAACTATTTTGTAAAAGCTTGATAATATCATCCATCGCGTGTTTCGAAAATGTACTTAATTGTATATTCCTAAAGTAAATGGGTTGTTTCTTATATTGAAACGTATGTCACGTCTATGAACATATAATCATTTATAATTGTAAAACAATTTGAAACTATATATACAGAATGGTCTATAATATATTTTCAGTATACTCAAATTGTTAAACTTCTTCAATAAATTGAGTAATATTTAAATCAAAATATGAATCCAAATCAAAGCTAAATTGAAGTTAAAATCTATGATGACGATAGTGTGATGACAGGTTTATGCATCTGTATTGATTTATAAATATGTATTCAAAAGTTTAATGGTCTAGGATTATTCCCTACATAAATAGTCCGATCCTGAAAACGAGACAGGAAGATAACGATGACAATAATTCTAAAGATAACACTGTAAGCGATAGTGAAATAACATATAATGATTATTGTAAAACCATCACCGTTTTTTACTGTATTAGAGTTGCACTGATTAAATAAGTAAGTAATTTTGCTACACAATATAAATATTTTCGTTAAATGTTACAACTTGGCTCTAAAGAGCCGTATTGGAATAATATTGGGAGCAAAATTACCAACAAAAATTAATAACAATATTGAGGGGTCAGGTAATATTAAATATAAAAGTGACAACAGTACATGGCACGCATTCTACTCTAGAAAATAAAATATTTTTCCTTATTTGATTTCAAAATCATAATTAAATATTTTTCTTTTCTAAATAGGTATATCAAAACAATACTTAGACAAATATAAACTTTAATATTATATATGACGCAAAATTACAGCAAAGTATTAGAGAGCTCGCAACACTATACTTCATCTACGCCATGTATGAAATGAAACCATACGGGTAATATTCCTTATTTTAACTTGCCCCAATAAAGAAAAAACAAATTTATTTACACTCTAGAGGAAACGCGTGGGTATTAATTAATTGGGTTGCATTATGTCAGTGTATTAAAAAACACTTATGTGCAAACATTTTTTAATCAATTGCATCAACTGCGCGAGATAATATTTATTTACATTAATTACTAATAATAAATATTTTTATTAGAAGAATAACTGAAATCACTTTAATATGTATTGAATTATTGAGATATTTCAAGAAAATGACTGCTTGAGATTGATTACATTGACTCTACAAGCAAAATAATATTTTTGATGTTTTAGTCGAAGCTTTGTGGCAGTTCATTTTTTTATATAATATGGAATTTTTTTAAATAAAATTTTGCAATATTCTATCTGAGGATGCGTCTTAAAGAGACAAAACACATGTCACGATTTATAACACCACATGTAGGGTACATCGCAGTTTTTTTAGTTGACTTAGATTGATTATGAAATAATAAAAATACAACTATAAAATTTATAAAGAACTGTGTTGAAGCATCATTGTATTACCAACGTTACCGTTTTATGGCATAAAAAGGTTTAATTGTAGCATCTATTTTTATTTTATATTAATTTAAAATAAATATCAATAACAATAGAATTCAACAACTTTTACTATAAATATATTAAAATATGAATGATATATTTGCATATAATTGAAAAAAACAAAAATATTTGAAAAATAAAAACGAAAACAATACATGTATTATAAAAAAACTTGAACATTTTTCAGCATCTACAGTCTACATTATTAATCTAACACACCATAGATTTTAAAGCAGCACAATTAAACTCATTACAACATTTAAACCATCTGTGATTTAAGATTAGTAATGGTTAAATTATTTTAATAAAAAATAACAAAATATACACTGATTTCTCGTTTAGGCATCCATTTATTTGCATATTTTACGATTTCAGCAAAAAATGGCATATATTATTAATTTATTTAGCATCTATCGTAAAGTTCTACTAACTCGGGTCTCTAAATAAAGTAGAAATAATTTACCGTAAAAACACATAAGGCTTCACATGATTTAAAACTGTTTAATAAGTCCGAATATCAATTACTGATTATTAATTGATATAATATGATATGTTTATATATTCACCAATAAATTCTCCAAATGTCAAATTTCCTAGAATTTTTTTAATATAGCAACTAATTAATTCATTACGTGAATGGCTTAAAATAAGAATTGAAGCGCCCGATTCTTGTTATTAATTTGAAAAACAATGTTTACCAATTAAATTTTACATTGATTGCTCAAAATTTTGAAAGTTTACTTAGCCCATGTTAAAAATCATTGAATAGTATGTTTAACCAAGCGATTGTTCTATATGGTTCACGTTGTAGAATGGCAAGCAACAGACGGATGTGGCGACAGCCGTCGTTTTCACCGGCGTCGGCGCCAAAGACGGCGACGCTATTCAAACCCCATATCACGGCGCCTATCCTACTGATAGAATGGCAACACTCACATCAATCCTGCTTAAACAAAAGAAAGTGCCATATCACAGTTGCGCTATAACGCCAGTATCAAAATCCCTTGACACACAACAGCTGTATTGTATTATATCAAATACTTCAATCTTTCTGATACCTCAATTTCGTCCTATATTATTTTGTATTGAGACTTTCGGCTAGTGGAATTCCAAAAATTGTTCACCGTTCACATCGTTAGAATGTTGGAGTTCTAGTTTCTATCCAAATAATATAATACAAGCTTTGTGTGGGCAAAGAAAAAGTAGACGTCTGTTTCAGGTAATTAATTCGCACTACCAATAAAAAAGTACAACTTCCTTCGCATTAGAAAAGCTGTGAAAATGGCATATAATTAAAATTTGACTTAATTTTAATTTATTTCAAGAAAATCATCAAATTGGCATTAACAAATTAGGTACAATATTTGACTGCTTTAAGAAGGCTTGTATTTATTCGATTGCTATGAAATTAACTTTAAAGCAGTGTCTAATATTAGATATCTAGTACTTACATATATTGAATGACCAGTGGTTTTACAAAATGGCCATTTTTTAAATAAAGATATTAATAATCTGCATTTTTATTTTAGTCAGTTTTATATTGACAACCAAACCTAGCCTTACTTACAAACATTTTTATAATCAAGGCTTTTGACCAAATTTAAAAGAAATACTGCGTAAAAAGATATAGATCATTAAGCTATTTGAATACTGACCAATTAAATACAAGTCTTATTTGAAACCATCAACCCATTGTCAACAAAGTATTCGTCGATTACCTCGGACAATGCGGTTCTATTGATTTATTACAATTTTTTCGTTATATCTTGGTATTCATATTTTTTATTTTGTGAAATAGATAAGCCCTCGTTTAAGTTACTTTTCGTGATAGTGTCATGCGATTATTCTTTCGAGTGGTGGTTGCATGGCAGACGTATTAAAATTTCCATCCCTTTGTGTGACAACTTTGCCTGCTCTTCTTTCGTTTTCAAATGTAGTAAATCATAAATAGTATAGTGCATCTACTTACGCAGTTTCGTACAAAATTTCTTTCTAATCCATTATTAAAAATTCGCATTATGTTCGTTTGTTTCATATATCGATAACTATAGATTTTTAAACAGAATTCGTAACTAATAAATTGAAAGAATGCTTTAATATGATTGGTATAAGAATTTATGGCTTAGAAGCACAATATTTTGATACTGATCGATTTACGGAATGTTCAAAACTGTGCATAATGCAATTTAATATTATCAATTTATTTATCATGAGAAAAAAGATTTCGTTCAAATATCACAGAATAAAAATTTCAATAAATTAAATAAAAAATACCGTAATATATCATCTGAAAATCTGAAAATATTGGGGTAGTATATGCAGACGTGTGTAGAGTAAGTTACATTCACCGTTGCTTCATTATTGTTTTATTTTATTTAATGTATGTACCTAATGAAAATGAATTATTTAAGAAAATGTGTAATCAGAAAACCTACAATATAAAATATACTTCCAGGGTGATATTAAATTATTATTCTCACTTGCTTTATAATTATGCTATATCCCATTATATGAAGTTGTGAATACAATTTACAAATTAAATATAAATATATCACATTTACACATTAAAAATACATATTTGCTTATTAAGTTTAAGTATTCTTCCACTAATGATGGAAGCACTGATGGAATTCTTCCACTTCCACTGATGAGATGAATCTTTCTGAACGCATTTACTGCGTAAAAGATGCCTTTCCCTACTGTATTTAATGGGTTGATTGAGTTGTACTGAAAATGTTATTAACAAAAGAATTATTCTAAATATGAATAAAATTTGAAAAAAAAATACATTCTGTTTTCATCATAAAATTAGCTATACAGAATCTCGTTATGTATCTTCGTCTCTTTGTGAGATTATACCCAATAGCTGAGACACGCATTTTTGTATTTTCTCAATTAAACGGCAGTGACTTCAAAATTCGGACTAATAACATAGCATTACACTGAATCACTTTTGATTATTTTACGGAAAAGAATATTGTAAGCTAAAACCCCAAAGAGGCGAATAATCTTCTTCTTTGAAATGAGATATGGTTGAAGAATTCGTGCATCGTCTGTTCCGATGAATATAAAACGCTATCACGATGTCGCAAACAATAATTGTGCTTTTCAGTTCCGCTACACTCAATTAAACTTAAGAAAGTCTTTGAAACTTTTATCCGATGCTCAAATTCTGTCAGATTAATTGAACATATTAAGTAACTTACTTAAAAACTTCATTTAACATTTAACATCCCCAGGTGCGTAGGACAAATATAAAATATGTTAACTCGTTAATTATGCAGGAAACGTTGGAAAAACTAACAATGGTACCCGATTTTTAAAAAAATACTTTTAATATACTTGCTTTTATAAATAAAATATTGAAGCATAGATAATATGAAGTAAATTATCGACCCATAATAGGCAGAAATCGTAAACGGTAATTTATATATTTTTTTAAATTACTCTCGTACTAAGGAATAAAGGAATTCCTTAAATTGGTATGGTCAATATCTATCCTGATACTTCTTTCGGTTATCTAGATCAGCGTTTCTCAACCGGGGCTCTCAACTATAACTAGTCAAGATGATGAAATGCACAGGCCCTAAAAAATATCAAAAACTGGCGACTTTCTTTGAATTATTTCGAAATGTACCTTATGGCCAGCTACAATAAATGATTTTAACCTAACCTATTCAACATAATCTTTCGTTCGAACTAAACAAATTAACGTAGATTTTTCACAAAAAAATCTAACTCGCAGTAAATGGATGTAAACTGTAGAGGGTTTTTAAATTTTCGCAATTTGCAGGAAAGTCACGCCGGAAATTGGAAAAAATAAGGCTTAAGCGAGTAATCTATCATCACCTACTTGCGCGTCACAAAATTTTCGTAAATTCCGACAAATTTTCACTTTACTCAAAAGCGCATTTACGTCTGATGACTTACCCCATTCACTTAAAGTATGACTACTGTAAGAAGAGCGAATATTCGTTTAATAAATAAAAATAAACAATTTAAACACGTCCGACACTAATGTCGATCACATAGATATATTCGTGATTCTATAGAGAAGACTTATGATATTCTAATAGATAAACCAGACAGAAGTTAATTTTCGAGAACTGTGTATGGTTGAGTCATTCAGCCTCTCTATGTAAGTAAACGTAATAAGCTAACTGCACTGTTTTTAGAATTGGATTTGTGGATACAATATGCTTCACAGAGACTAAAAAATACTTACCATCCGCGATTTCGTTCGTGAAATATCTCAAAAGTTTCACAGCGAGGTAGGTAACATTAAACCAACCCAACAATCAATGTCTAAGAATCGTTTTAGACCGGAAGCAGTTCTGGTCAACGACCCAACATAGACTTTATGTTTCGTCTAAACTTAATAAAACATGTATAATAGACCCTTAGCATCATGAAAATGACTTTTTTGGTTGACTGATTTGTTTATTATATGTGTATATGTATGTATGCGCATGTGTGTGTATACGTATGTATATAGTATTTGGGGAGGTATATATAGTGTAATTTTCAAATTAATGCATATGGAGTCCCCGTGAATTGGATTCACTTATGATTTCTCACCTCTGTAACAATCGTGCCCTTCCGTCGGCAACGATGGTAAGGGAATACAAACTACCGAAAAATTAGCGATGAAGGAAAGAAGAACTTTGACGCTCACGCGCACTAGTCCATAAATTCGATATCCGAAAAAAAATCAATACCATTGATGAAAAACTTTAAAATTAGTCAACAATTAATCCATCGAATTTCCAGTCCACTGTGTACACGTAGCTTCATAACAACAAAGCTGAAGACCATTAACTACTCGTAAAAAGGTTTTATTTTATCAAATATATCCACGAAAATTAATCTTTTTTACGCCATTAATCACCTTTTATTGTACATGCTCGATTTTACTTTATTGACAAAAAAATCGCCGTACATACTTTATAGCATCGCCCGTGTCAAGTTACGGAAGGGAAATAAGCTTTCAGGAACTAAACGTTTTCGTTTCATATTGTCCTACGGTGACATTTATATTTCACAAAACGTTTTAATACCTTTTTATTACGCTTAATGGGAGAGAAGTGATGAACAATGAATTCGTAATTGTTTCAAAACGAGTTTACTTCGAGCTCAAATTCTGTATATTTCAACATCTTCAGAGTTATGAATAGCGCTTGAGCGAATTTTTTTTATTAAATGAGTAAAAAAGTATGTTGTACGCTCTTTGCATTTTAATTTGGAATGCTATTGGATTTTGAAGTCACATAATTCTTCTTCTTTTTTAAAAAAAAAAAAAAATTACCATGTCCGCTCCCAATATGGAGCATATGGACTCCTAATGGAGTTTATCTCAACAGAAGTGTTTCTACGAGAACTGCTTGTTACTCAGTTGCTCAAACTCTCTTTTTCGAGAAACTTTTAATTTAATTATCTTTAACTTCACTCTTTTCTTTCGTCATTGTTAAATTAAAAATAAAATTTAAAACATCATTTCCGTAATTATAAAAAAACCCAGACACCTGTCTTTGTACATCAGTAAAAAATCCTTACGCAAAACATTTGTCACTTTTCTAAATTATAACAATATTTTTACCTTGATTTTACTTTCACGCAAAGTCATGAATTGAGCACTCTTAATACCAAATCCCCAAATATAAGCAACCCGGCTCGTTTATCCGAGTTTCCCATTTTTAAATTAGCTACTCGACTCTTTCACTCCCTCCGGTATGACAGTGCCGGGCTTTGTGTAAATAAATATTCATGATAATTATTCTCTTTTTAAAAAAACTTCCCGCCAACAGTAATCAACGTTTGTCTTTTGTTTTATTTTCAGCTCTAATCAACCTCTTAATTTGTATTTCGAATATATAAATTACGTATTTGTTTTCATGCCGTTTTGACAGCTGTAGCTTTTTTAAAACAACACATGGTCCATTGTATTAATTATTTTTATTACCTTGACCCTTCATTATAATTTTATTTGTTCCTCACAAAGATTGTAAATCAAACCCTTTGTTCTTCGTGATGCCTTTCGCAATTGAGGGTAGGCAATGAAATTGTAGATCATATTTGTATTCTCGGATAGTGATTTTATTATAACATTACCTACGCTTTGGAAATTGAACTTCGTAAGGAGGTTATTTCTTCAAGAAATCTCTTTTTACTTACGCCTCTTTTAGACATTTTTTTGCACAGGTAATTTATTCACTTTAATCAAATTACAATTACTACTAAAATATTTAAAAAAATACAGTAAATTATCAAGTGAATATATTGAGTATATCAAGCATAAGGCCAATTTAGGATTGCAATAGAAGTATCACTGAATCGGAGATACCGATGTTTCAGAGGTTTAGAAAATGATCTATACCAGTCGTCCGTTATTTTGCACGTATAAAGTATTAACAGCAATTGTATCACTCCAATACACAGTAATAGCATTAATTTAAACAAGCATTAAGCTTATGAGAACTTTATATATTCCAAAATTAATAATAAATATCAACAAATCATAGCGTTAGTAAACTATGCTTTTTTGGATAATATTTCAATATTAATAAAAATATAAGTTTAATATATTTATAACAACTAGTCTTTTATGCTTACAATTTAATACCGATATTTAGATTGAAATATTTAATTACCTACTGGTATTGATTAATCCATCCAGTATGGCAATCCCATTAGGGTATAATTGTGATATTTTTTTATGTACGGGCTTTTATTTTGGAATACTTTAATTACAGCTTAATATACTCGTCTAGTATTGTAAATCTAATGATCTCATTATAAAGCTTTCAAATTAAACGTTGATTAATTGACAAACGTTTTTGTACAAAAAATCTTAGCAAATTGCTTGTATGTATTTAACATCAATTTAAATTGTTAAAATATTCCACAGCACTGTCAAAATTATTTGTATAGGATAAACTATTCAAAATTCTTTTTAATTACTTTTCATGGTAGAGAGAGATCGAATCACATAGATTAAGCTTCCGTTTTAGTGAGGCGGTTAAATTTGCTCAACGATTGAGGTAAATATCAAACCACTCACTTCACCTGGACTGTAGATTTGTCGTTTATTTCGTTCTCTTGGACTTGGTATATAGTTTTGTTTTGCTGTATGGTTTTATAATTTCAATGATTAATTATCACCAGGAAATAATGTTCATGGTACAAATTCGTGATTTGTTACTAGACACCAGTAAGAATTTTAAGAACTTGTGACAAAATAATATAGATTTTTTTTAAATACAACTGATTGAGATTTCTTGAGTGCGAATTTCATTTTACAAAAGATAAATTAATGCGCCCTTCTAAAGTGAAAAGATTATCCAGTGGATTCATCTTGACTTATCTTTTTTTTAATAAAACAAATTGAGAAGAACGATTTGTTTCCGACTCTTATTTCATTAATAATTGTATTTAGCAGCGCTGCGTGCCGAAATTCTTAGGCGTGAATTAGTGCTGAAACAGAAATTATTGTGATGAAAATCAAATTTTGAATGTTTTAATTGCTAATTTGGTTTGACATTAGATAATACACTTTAAGCGGCAAATAAATTGTCTCGAGTACTGCCATCTTGATTACAATATGTGTCTCACTTTGGTTTAAAATTTTCTACTCAGAAATAGGAAATTATAAGTAAAAATTGTTACATTATTTCAATACAATTCGATCTTCATAATTTAAGGTTTTATTGTAAAAATACAACTTCTTTACAGATAAATAAATAACATTAATAGTTTTTTAGACGTTAATTACAATTATTACCCATCTTGCCCAGAGATGGTTGATTCGCGTACACTGTTGATCACCTATCATTTTAACAGTGGACTTATTAAAATAGTATTGATCTTATAGACTGCTTAAAATTGTGTACGTTAATTGTAACGGTTTGCGATGGCCATGGGCTTGAATCCTTAAATAAACACTCTTACAAATTTATTTTTAGATTGATTGTATTCAAATGTATTTACTTATGCCATGGCTGCACTCTTTCTTACTCATCCGATTCATAAAACCAGGGTTACGATGAGCGATAAACTATACATTTGTTTATTTTATTCCACGTCCGTGTACCCTCAACTTCTCGAAAAAAGAGAGATCGTTCATCCAATAAAATAGCATCCAGCTCTCGTTAAGTAATTTTGTTTGAATATTTCAAGAGCAGTTTACGTGCTCCATACTAGGAGTCGATATAATTGAAACACTTGCACACTAAACCTCACCTAGAATAGGGCACAAATCATAAATCTTAACATTAATAGCCGATAAGGTCCGTCTGTAAGGACGTCCGCAGTAAGGTACAGACCAATGATTTCGATTTATTCTGAACAGCACATTTTTGAAATGTTGTTCTATCCAATGGGAGCGGCTTATTTTAAACCGGGCGTGAATGTTCTGATATCGCCACGTTTGAAAATTTGATATTTCTTGGTGTAGAGCTAAAGTATTGTATCACCATACATCATAATATTCGAATAATCAAAGACTTTAATTCGACTATTGCAAACTATGATTATAGGGCTATCGAAATGAATCGTCTGATCGTGTGAGTCGATGTGAGACTAATATTTTTTGGAGCGGATTTGATCAATTGAATCATAATGATGAATCTTTTCACGTCTGACCTTGAAAATCTGTTAGAATTCTTTAATCTATATATTAATAGCCGATAAGGTCTGAGTGTCAGTATGTTTGGACGTCCATTTCACACCTTCCATTTCTCCACTTTTTTATTCATACTAAATTTATATATTAAAAGTCGATAAAATAATCACTCGCTTTTCACTTTTCACAAATGTGTGCGTACTGATGATGTCCTCGAGACATCTTCTTCTTCTACGAAATGTATTTTGTTTGCGTACATTTTCAAATTAATAGATAATGAAATGAAATAAAATATAATTCAATAATTTGCAATTTAAAAACTGCAGGGCTGTCGATATATGCGCCGTGGTCGATTTATGGTACTATGAAAAATGATTGTTAGCAAACTTGAACATTATTCTAAATATTAAATAATTTACGAAATTTCTGCTCCTACGAAAAATGGTTGTTAGCAAACTTGAACATTATTCTAAATATTAAATAATTTACGCAATTTCGGCTACTACGAAAAATGGTTGTTAGCAAACTTGAACATTATTCCAAAAATTCAATAATTTACGAAATTTCTGCTTCTACGAAAAATGGTTGTTAGCAAACTTAAACTTTATTCCAAAAATTGAATATTTTACGAAGTTTATGCTACTACGAAAAATGGTTGTTAGCAAACTTAAACATTATTCCAAATATTAAATAATTTACGAAATTTATGCTACTACGAAAAATGGTTGTTAGCAAACTTGAACTTTATTCCAAAAATTCAATAATTTACGAAATTTCTGCTACTACGAAAAATGGTTGTTAGCAAACTTAAACATTATTCCAAAAGTTCAATAATTTACGAAATTTATGCTACTACGAAAAATGGTTGTTAGCAAACTTAAACATTATTCCAAATATTAAATAATTTACGAAATTTATGCTACTACGAAAAATGGTTGTTAGCAAACTCAAACTTTATTCCAAAAATTGAATATTTTACGAAATTTATGCTACTACGAAAAATGGTTGTTAGCAAACTTAAACTTTATTCGAAAAGTTGAATTTTTTACGAAATTTATGCTACTACGAAAAATGGTTGTTAGCAAACTTAAACATTATTCCAAATATTAAATAATTTACGAAATTTATGCTACTACGAAAAATGGTTGTTAGTAAACTTGAACATTATTCCAAAAATTGAATATTTTACAAAATTTCTGCTTCTACGAAAAATGGTTGTTAGCAAACTTGAACATTATTCCAAAAATTGAATATTTTACGAAATTTATGCTACTACGAAAAATGGTTGTTAGCAAACTTAAACATTATTCCAAATATTAAATAATTTACGAAATTTATGCTACTACGAAAAATGGTTGTTAGCAAACTTAAACATTATTCCAAAAATTAAATATTTTACGAAATTTCTGCTACTACGAAAAATGGTTGTTAGCAAACTTAAACTTTATTCCAAAAGTTCAATAATTTACGAAATTTATGCTACTACGAAAAATGGTTGTTAGCAAACTTAAACATTATTCCAAATATTAAATAATTTACGAAATTTATGCTACTACGAAAAATGGTTGTTAGTAAACTTAAACATTATTCCAAAAATTCAATAATTTACGAAATTTCTGCTTCTACGAAAAATGGTTGTTAGCAAACTTAAACTTTATTCCAAAAGTTCAATAATTTACGAAATTTATGCTACTACGAAAAATGGTTGTTAGCAAACTTAAACACTATTCCAAATATTAAATAATTTACGAAATTTATGCTACTACGAAAAATGGTTGTAAGCAAACTTGAACATTATTCCAAAAATTCAATAATTTACGAAATTTCTGCTACTACGAAAAATGGTTGTTAGCAAACTTAAACTTTATTCCAAAAATTGAATATTTTACGAAATTTATGCTACTACGAAAAATGGTTGTTAGCAAACTTAAACATTATTCCAAAAATTGAATATTTTACGAAATTTATGCTACTACGAAAAATGGTTGTTAGCAAACTTAAACTTTATTCCAAAAATTGAATATTTTACGAAATTTATGCTACTACGAAAAATGGTTGTTAGCAAACTTAAACTTTATTACAAAAGTTCAATAATTTACGAAATTTATGCTACTACGAAAAATGGTTGTTAGCAAACTTAAACATTATTCCAAATATTAAATAATTTACGAAATTTATTCTACTACGAAAAATGGTTGTTAGCAAACTCAAACTTTATTCCAAAAATTGAATATGTTACGAAATTTATGCTACTACGAAAAATGGTTGTTAGCAAACTTAAACTTTATTCCAAAAGTTGAATTTTTTACGAAATTTATGCTACTACGAAAAATGGTTGTTAGCAAACTTAAACTTTATTCCAAAAATTGAATATTTTACGAAATTTATGCTACTACGAAAAATGGTTGTTAGCAAACTTAAACATTATTCCAAAAATTAAATATTTTACGAAATTTCTGCTACTACGAAAAATGGTTGTTAGAAAACTTGAACATTATTCCAAATATTAAATAATTTACGAAATTTCTGCTCCTACGAAAAATGGTTGTAAGCAAACTTGAACATTATTCAAAATATTAAATAATTTACGAAATTTCTGCTCCTACGAAAAATGGTTGTTAGCAAACTTGAACATTATTCCAAAAATTCAATAATTTACGAAATTTCTGCTACTACGAAAAATGGTTGTTAGCAAACTTAAACATTATTCCAAATATTAAATAATTTACGAAATTTATGCTACTACGAAAAATGGTTGTTAGCAAACTTAAACTTTATTCCAAAAATTGAATATTTTACGAAATTTATGCTACTACGAAAAATGGTTGTTAGCAAACTTAAACTTTATTCCAAAAAGTCAATAATTTACGAAATTTCGGCTACTACGAAATATGGTTGTTAGCAAACTTAAACTTTATTCCAAAAATTGAATATTTTACGAAATTTATGCTACTACGAAAAATGGTTGTTAGCAAACTTAAAAATTATCCCAAAAATTAATTATTTTACGAAATTTATGCTACTACGAAAAATGGTTGTTAGCAAACTTAAACTTTATTCCAAATATTAAATAATTTACGAAATTTCTGCTTACTATAAAAATAAAATAAATTAAAATAAAATAAAATAACATAAAATAAAATAAAATAACATAAAATAAAATAAAATAAAATAAAATAAAATAAAATAAAATAAAATAAAATAAAATAAAATAAAATAAAATAAAATAAAATAAAATAAAATAAAATAAAATAAAATAAAATAAAATAAAATAAAATAAAATAAAATAAAATAAAATAAAATAAAATAAAATAAAATAAAATAAAATAAAATAAAATAAAATAAAATAAAATAAAATAAAATAAAATAAAATAACACAACATAACATAACATAAAATAAAATAAAATAAAATAAAATAAAGTAAAATAAAATAAAATGCAACAAAACACAATGCAACAAAAATCTCACGTTGCCGGGCTTACAGCTAGTCTATATATTAATAGCCGATAAAATAAGTTTTCACTTTTCACAAATGTGTGCGTACTGATGTCCACTTCGCCCAATGATAGCGCTTTATATTGAACAGCACATTTTTTGGCGAATGCTAACGTTTTATTTTGAATCGCATATTTCGTTCGTCCAATTGGAATGGACGTCTTTTTTATATTCAAAATTCAAATTTCCTGGCTTAGAACTAAAGCATTGTAATAATATTGAGAGAACTTTATTTGAAAGTTTGCATGGCTACAAAGTTTTTTAAATAATCAAATGTACTGATTCGATTTTTCGAAGCTATAATTATAGGGCTAGGAACTGATTTGACAGTGATTTTGTTCGGTGTCATCTTCTATTTATTAGTAGTCGATAATGTCCGTTTTGATTGCATGATTGTCACTGATTTCCCCTCCCCCTCCCCCTGAAGACGGTCCCCTTCCCCCCACCCCTCTGCCCGCTATCGCCATCCGTTCATTTTTCTCTGACGTCTATTAGTGAATATTTGAAGTCATGACAAAACAATTAATTTTCGTACTGACCAAAAATATTCTGTCAAGCTGAGGATCGAACCCATGTCCCTTTTTCATTCTAATCGTTTGAACAAATATCCATTGTTCCACAAAGCGATTAAAATTAGTGAGGTGGAACGTCTACTTATTTTCAAACCAAGAGAAATATGTGATTTTATTGTGACCTTACGACATCTGTTAGTGAAGCATTGCACTAAACGAATTTGAATAATTGAAAATAGAATATGTCAAATACTTATGAGATATTTTTCTTTTTCTACGAAATATATTTGTTTGGATACTTGAAACATTAGCAGGGCTGTCGATATATGGTCCCAGAGTCTCTTTTTATATGGTCCAGAGTTTTTTTTCGAAATATATTTGTTTGCACACTTGGTTGTAAGCAAACTTGAACATTATTCCAAATATTAAATAATTTACGCAATTTCTGCTCCTACGAAAAATGGTTGTTAGCAAACTTGAACATTATCGTAAATATTAAATAATTTACGAAATTTCTGCTCCTACGAAAAATGGTTGTTAGCAAACTTGAACATTATTCCAAATATTAAATAATTTACGCAATTTCTGCTCCTACGAAAAATAGTTGTTAGCAAACTTGAACATTATTCCAAAAATTAAATAATTTACGAAATTTCGGCTACTACGAAAAATGGTTGTTAGCAAACTTGAACATTATACCAAAAATTAAATAATTTCTGCTACTACGAAAAATGGTTGTTAGCAAACTTAAACATTATTCCAAAAATTGGGTAATTTACGAAATTTCTGCTACTACGAAAAATGGTTGTTAGCAAACTAAAACATTATTCCAAAAATTAAATAATTCTCGACATTTCGGCTACTACGAAAAATGGTTGTTAGCAAAATTAAACATTATTCCAAAAATTGAATATTTTACGAAATTTCTGCTACTACGAAAAATGGTTGTTAGCAAACTTAAACATTATTCTAAAAATTCAATAATTTACGAAATTTCTGCTACTACGAAAAATGGTTGTTAGCAAACTTAAACATTATTCCAAAAATTAAATAATTCACGACATTTCGGCTACTACGAAAAATGGTTGTTAGCAAAATTAAACATTATTCCAAAAATTGAATATTTTACGAAATTTCTGCTACTACGAAAAATGGTTGTTAGCAAACTTAAACATTATTCCAATAATTAAGTAATTTACGAAATTTCTGCTACTACGAAAAATGGTTTTTAGCAAACTTAAACATGATTCTAAAAATTCAATAATTTACGAAATTTCTGCTACTACGAAAAATGGTTGTTAGCAAACTTTAACATTATGCCAAAAATTAAATAATTTACGACATTTCGGCCACTACGAAAAATGGTTGTTAGCAAACTTAAACTTTATTCCAAAAATTCAATAATTTACGAAATTTCTGCTACTACGAAAAATGGTTGTTAGCAAACTTAAACATTATTCCAAAAATTAAATAATTTACGAAATTTATGCTACTACGAAAAATGGTTGTTAGCAAACTTAAACTTTATTACAAAAGTTCAATAATTTACGAAATTTATGCTACTACGAAAAATGGTTGTAAGCAAACTTAAACATTATTTCAAAAATAAAATATTTTACGAAATTTCTGCTACTACGAAAAATGTTTTTTAGCAAACTTAAACATGATTCTAAAAATTCAATAATTTACGAAATTTCTGCTACTACGAAAAATGGTTGTTAGCAAACTTAAACATTATGCCAAAAATTAAATAATTTACGACATTTCGGCCACTACGAAAAATGGTTGTTAGCAAACTTAAACATTATTCTAAAAATTGAATATTTTACGAAATTTCTGCTACTACGAAAAATGGTTGTTAGCAAACTTAAACATTATTCCAAAAATTAAATAATTTACGAAATTTATGCTACTACGAAAAATGGTTGTTAGCAAACTTAAACTTTATTACAAAAGTTCAATAATTTACGAAATTTATGCTACTACGAAAAATGGTTGTAAGCAAACTTAAACATTATTTCAAAAATAAAATATTTTACGAAATTTCTGCTACTACGAAAAATGTTTTTTAGCAAACTTAAACATGATTCTAAAAATTCAATAATTTACGAAATTTCTGCTACTACGAAAAATGGTTGTTAGCAAACTTAAACATTATGCCAAAAATTAAATAATTTACGACATTTCGGCCACTACGAAAAATGGTTGTTAGCAAACTTAAACATTATTCTAAAAATTGAATATTTTACGAAATTTCTGCTACTACGAAAAATGGTTGTCAGCAAACTTAAACTTTATTCCAAAAATTGAATATTTTACGAAATTTCGGCTGCTACGAAAAATGGTTGTTAGCAAACTTAAACTTTATTCCAAAAATTCAATAATTTACGAAATTTCTGCTACTACGAAAAATGGTTGTTAGCAAACTTAAACATTATTCCAAAAATTAAATAATTTACGAAATTTCTGCTACTACGAAAAATGATTGTTAGCAAACTTAAACATTATTCAAAAAATTGAATATTTTACGAAATTTCTGCTACTACGAAAAATGGTTGTCAGCAAACTTAAACTTTATTCCAAAAATTGAATACTTTACGAAATTTCGGCTACTACGAAAAATGGTTGTTAGCAAACTTAAACTTTATTCCAAAAATTCAATAATTTACGAAATTTCTGCTACTACGAAAAATGGTTGTTAGCAAATTTAAACTTTATTCCAAAAATTCAATAATTTACGAAATTTCTGCTACTACGAAAAATGGTTGTTAGCAAACTTAAACATTATTCCAAAAATTAAATAATTTACGACATTTCGGCCACTACGAAAAATGGTTGTTAGCAAACTTAAACATTATTCTAAAAATTGAATATTTTACGAAATTTCTGCTACTACGAAAAATGGTTGTCATCAAACTTAAACTTTATTCCAAAAATTGAATATTTTACGAAATTTCGGCTGCTACGAAAAATGGTTGTTAGCAAACTTAAACTTTATTCCAAAAATTCAATAATTTACGAAATTTCTGCTACTACGAAAAATGGTTGTTAGCAAACTTAAACATTATTCCAAAAATTAAATAATTTACGAAATTTCTGCTACTACGAAAAATGATTGCTAGCAAACTTAAACATTATTTCAAAATATAATAATTTACGATATTTCTGCTACTACGAAAAATGATTGTTAGCAAACTTAAACATTATTCCAAATATTAAATAATTTACAATTAAAAAACTGCAGGGCTGTCGATATATGCGCCGAGGTCGATTTATGGTACTATGAAAAATGATTGTTAGGAAACTTGAACATTATTCCTATAATTAAGTAATTTACGAAATTTCTGCTATTACGAAAAATGGTTGTTAGCAAACTTAAACATTATTCCAAAAATTAAATAATTTACGAAATTTCTGCTACTACGAAAAATGGTTGTTAGCAAACTTAAACATTATTCCAAAAATTAAATAATTTACGACATTTCGGCTACTACGAAAAATGGTTGTTAGCAAACTTAAACTTTATTCCAAAAATTCAATAATTTACGAAATTTCTGCTACTACGAAAAATGGTTGTTAGCAAACTTAAACATTATTCCAAAAATTAAATAATTTACGAAATTTCTGCTACTACGAAAAATGGTTGTTAGCAAACTTAAACATTATTCTTAAATATTATTATTATAATGCAACAAAAATCTCACGTTGCTGTGCAACGGGCTTACAGCTAGTAAATCTTAATTATTTCAACAAAGTATCACTGTTTCTATACTTCGCAATCCATCAGAATTTCAAGAAAAAAATGCGCGTTTGTTTTTTTTACGGTTTGAAATATATTTTCGAATAAAAATATTTTGATTAATTAAAAGGGAAAATAAAAAAACAGGGCAATTGAAGATAAGACTTTTGGTTCGCTGATCCTGTTGAAAGTGATTTTCGTTTATTTCTCTGGTATCATTCGCATTTATTATCTGCCTAAATTATATTCGTGGAAAAATTATATATATTTTAACAAAGGGCAAGTACAATTTCATTTGATTAATAAGGCTTCTTGGAAAACCTCTCAACGAAATCAAAGTTCATGGTCTTGACTCAAAAGCGTTCTTATGGTTCGTAGTGTCACTGTATTGAGCACGTTTTTTATTTCATTCATTGAATTAAATCATATATGATACATTTTTATATATACATATACATTTCCGGGACTTTTGTCATTAGACTGGCGGTGTTGCCTTGAGCTACAGCGCTCACAGACTCGAATCACAGTGTATTTTGTATTAAATGACCAACCTATTTCATTTTCTGAATCACTTGTACGTTTGATCTATACTTCTCTACTGTAAAATCATGTATGTACTTAAATAATCGGTAAAATTTTGTCTAGGCCATATATTTTTTTTAATTTCTCTAGCGTCTTATTTAATAATTAATTCTTATACATATAAAAACCTATCATACATGCCTGCTAGTATTCCATCGCTACGGTTAGAGTTCCAATCGGTTAGTTTTTCTTTTATTTCAGTTTTTCATCTTGTACACACCGATCGTTTGGAATGTTGGTAAAAAAAATAAACTCAGCCGATATTGATTGCTGCTGAAATGGAAAAATCTAAAATTAATAACAAAGAAAAATGTTACAATGAATTGTTACTGTAACGGACTAATATTCAATATAATAAAAATGTTTTTAAGCATATTTACAGTCGAATTGTGGAAAAGAGCGTTCGGCATGTAAGGAATCATCTCTTAAAACGTGTTCTATATTGTTTCAACATATCATTATAAAAAGTTCAGTGAAAACGTTAAAAACTCATGCTAACCTTTATTTTTTTTCTCTTTGGTGTTAATGGTTCCTGTGACGATTCAATATTTAAAAAATACTGTTCAAATTCATCATTTGTTACGAGTTGTGAATACGCTTTTGAGCACTGTAAATATGTATACCCATACAATATTATACATTTACTGATACAATATAAAAACCGTTAAAATTGTTTTTAAGTTGCTAAAACTCAATATTTATATGGTAAAAAAATATATATATTTAGCTCACACCAAGTATGTAAAATATGTTATGGCTTTTAAAAGGCTTGTATACCTGGCCTGTCAATATTGGATATCAATATACATACATATATTATTGTTAGTATTTATAAAGAATTGCCAAATATTATATTACTCATCCGTATTTTAACTTTAACTATTACAATTCATATGTCGAACTGGGCCCAACATTACAGATTTATACAATTTTTTTAAATTTAACAACTTTTAAATTGTTTAAGATTTTGTTAAATTAATTAAAAACTTACTAATGTGTAAACATTTTAATTGAGTAGTGAAAAGGGGTTAAGGCCAATTTTATGTTGACAGACAAACCTTTCTTAACTTAACCTAACCTAACATAATCACATAAGCACGTCAATTGAGCATTTTTTTTTTAAATACATACTTACCATTCTATGTTCATTCTGACCAAACATATTATAAAATATTTATACTAACCTTACATTTAGGTTTATACTGATCATTAGCATAATATAATATTTACCATTTAATTCTTAAAAACTGACTTATTAAATATATGTCATACTAAAATGTTTTCGGCTCACTCTTAGTCAAGAAATTTGTGTTTTTTTTTTAATCCAATTATTAAATCTTATATTGAATCTGTAGCCAAAAAAAGCAACAAGAATATCACAACTAATGTGACATTTTACAGAATAAATATACAATCTGTATCGTTATTTCGCAGTAGTATATTATTAGATAAAAGTACCAAAATAAGATAGAGAAAAGAGTTACAAACATTTTTTTTATATGTATTCTTTCAATGTTAAGGTCGTAATCATAGACATGTCTTCTACTTATATCATTTTCGTTACTTCGTTCAAAATTTTTACGAATAGCCACGGATATACATTATAACAATATTATATACCTTCTCATTTTTTACCAAAATTTTCGTCGAGAAAAAAAAGGGTTATAGAGGATTTCTCGTTCAAATGAATATCAAAAGACCCTTGTAATAACATGATTAATGGAATGACGGACATTTTTGTACAGAATTTAATTTAACAGAAAATATTTATGTAGCTTTTTATGTATTTTAATTGAACCCCAATAGTTTTTACTGTTAGGTAGAGCAGATAAATATGGGATAATCTATCATTGTATATTATTTAAAAGACACATTTTAATTAAAATTCATTAGTCTTTTGCCCGAATGCTAAATGAGTCACTTTACCTTTAAAATAGAATTATTGTACTAATCCTATTTCATATCCAAGCCGTACATTATGGACTTAGACCTTTTAGTTTCACTAACCCTGGCCCAAGATTTCACAGAATTGTGTATTTATGACTTAACTACGCTTAGATGGCTGTGTTTTATTGAAGTATCTATTTTTGGCAAATGTAAAACTCAATTAGGCAGCTTTTACGGTAAATGTTTTGTAATATAGCATACTAATTGCCGATTTGTAAATATGTAGTTTTATGATTGAATTTAATCGTGGTTATATTACAGCAAAACTCTACTTATATATTACTCTAAAATCTAAAAGCTATAGAGTAATATTGAACGATTTCATTATTATTTAAGTACCAATATTTCGTTATGCTCGCATTTTTAAAATGGTATTTACTCAAAATTAATATCTTCAATCTAAATCTGTAAAATATTGAAAACGTGTAACGGAAACTATATATCACTTTGTTTATGCGTTCACTGTCAAAACTTGATGGAAAGGCTTCATATTAAAAATATAAAACACACTTTATACAGTTGAAAATGTTCTTCGTGAAAAAAACTGGTACTGATCATAATGTATAATTCGTACAAAAGAGTGTTTTTTTTAAGAGACTATATATTACAGTGACTAAATGGATATATGTTTTTTTTTTATTATTAGTTTATAAAAGCGAACAAAAATCGGCTTTATCATAGTTTTGACGATGATATTGCCACTATAGCTATCAGCACTTTTTGTTTTATTATAATGGAGTTAACTTACTAGTGAAAAAGACCAATTCAATCAATTATAGTGAAAACAGCTGATGCATAACAAACATGCAACTAAGCAGTTTAGTTCCAATTGCTTTGAATACTTATTGGTATCGATCTGTCAATCTGAAATCAATCGTGAGGCCAGCCCAGAGCCGAGTCTTGTCAAACACACAACGCGACGCTTCAGTCCACTGTAAATAAAAGCTCTGCGCCTGAGAGCTTTCACATTATTGACTCGACTTTGCCACTCCAAACAATCTCAGAAGGCTACGACTGACAGCACTGCCTTAAGTAGATTCTCTATACACTTTCCCATAAACCCTGATACTATCACCAAATTGCTGCGAATGATGTTCGACGAAATCATTGCCCGTTTTTTATACATCGTAAAAGTCTCAAAACGTAAATATTTGGACACATAGTTTTTCGTTAATTTTATTTTATCATAGATAGATATGGAATAGGCTGTAAATTTTTTAACAATTGTCGTAAGTTTTATGGAAAAAGTTGTGGAACAATTTGTTTTCAGTGTAATTATAAATTATATGTCTGTTCAAACATTTTTAGGCTTTCATATTCATGGTAATGCGGACAAGAGTTCGCTTTGGAAATCTTGATTGATTTTTCCATCATTTTAAATAGTAGGATATCTGTGATGATGTCATTTCTACCTTCAAACTTTATCTCATTGAAAAGCAGAGTCGTAAATAAATTAATTAACAAACTATTTACCTTTGTGTATCCCGAATCATTTATTATTTCCTTGTTTGAACGAACAGTTGAACAAAATGCTTCATAAGATGCTGCATTTCTACAACGGGAGCGTGTATATTTTAGAGTGATTTTTGGCTATTAATATGACGATTTTGACTATCTATACCTATCGCCCATACTCAACTGTTGTTGCAGGTATTTTTAATATATTCAGTGCACCATCTAGAATTAAATCTTAATCACCTTTTTCCACAGTTTGATATTGTATTATCACTTAAATTATTAATTCTGATTGTAACGAAGAAGTAACTCCGCTTAACAATCAAAATCTACGAGACTAATTTCCATAAAAAGCTATTTTAAATACCTATTGAAGTTTCTCATTTGATATTTGAGATATTTCTCATACTCTCCTAGACTTTGACCTCAAGCGACTATGGTTCTGGAGTTTGTAATTTCGGGTATGAATCTGTCAAAAAACAATAAAGAAATTATTTACATTGTCATTAACATATTTTATAAGTACCACTTTTATGGTGACAACTGTTAGACAATTTAAAAACTTAGTAAAATTATTTATTTAAAAATAACATGTACTAATAACAATTATAATTGATTGTTTATCAACACTGTCTGTGGCAACGCTGTTTTTTGCAAGTTCAAAACGATTCGCGTTTTTAATCTTTTAATAATGGCACATCCTGTCCTTTCATGACAGAATAATATGCATAAGGAAAATTTGAGCTATTTTTTAATATTTTAAATCAGAGTCGGTACTATAGACTTGCAAATATGAATACTGAAAGTCATCTGACGCGTTGGTAAATAGCTGTAATGATATATGTTTCAATTATATTTCTCCGTTTTCTAAATGTCTCTTTTTTTCAGCACCTTTTCTTATTCATCCATAAGAAACGTCTTATACTCGTTTATTTTGAAAATAAATGTTTGGTTAAACATCGTAACAAAAATGTTTCATTAAACATAGCTTCATTTCGCTTTGAATACAGTGATATATTTCTAATACATCTTTCACACAATGCCACTGTGGTTATTTAATATTCCACATTTCGGCTGTATGTTTGTTCTTCCTTCGCCGCATAAAGGTTTTATATTTCATTTTCATCTCTCGCGCGTAAACTTTTTACGTACATGTACGTATACACAGTCGTAGGTTGCTTTCATCTCGCACCCTATTGCCAATATCTCATCCAAAGCTTTTATTGTAGCACTTACCCCTTTGATAAATTACTCACATGTTGCATACAAGTGTTTCACTTATTCTTTCAGCAAAATTTGTTTGTTTTACACATCCAATTACATCCGACACTGTAGACAAGCATACAAAACTTGGATACTTGCTCTTTTGGTATAGTTCAGCACTCTTTGTATTGTGAAGAAACTCGCCTAGTTTGCGAGTAACCCCAGCATCTACTTGATCAACACATGCTTAAGTTTTTAGTTTTGCTTTCAAATCATCGTGCCTACAAACATACCAAGATGAGATAAAAATAAAACATTTATTTATATATCGATGTCACCAGAACCAATCTTCTTTCATTTGTGTAGTGCACAAAGTAGAAACTTATTCAACATACTAAAACACATTCTTTTTAAAAACGACATACTAATGATATCTTCACAATAAAATCTTCATTTTAAAATAAAGTTAAAGTGTTTCTGTATTTACATAGATAAGCGTACTGTTGTCTTTTTAACTATTGAATAAGTTAAAACAAGAGTAGTCAAAACAGAACTTACCAACTGGTTGATTGAAGTGACATTTGTGGTAAACGAACCTCCAAATGTATAATAAAGACGTTCTGGAGTACTAAGTAAAAAATAAACCATAGTATTAATGTTTTTTTTAAATTACAAAAGCTTTCATAAAAAAATATCGCTCAATTTTCAACTCTGCATGGATTTTCACGATAAACGTTTTCTGAAAAGTATTGTTAGAAGAAAAGTATTAAATATTTCAACCTATTTTTGTCAAACACATATACATATTTCAAATTTCCCCTCATTCAATATGTTTTCCGAAAAATCAGAAATCAAATTTTCGTTTCTCATTGTTGAATTATGCTAATTAAATTTCTTAATAAAAACAATCTTCATCCAACCGATTCAACATTTCAACCATATATTTGAATTTAAAATTAATAGGTACTGCTATTTATTACCCATCTTACGTTCCGATATATTTTTTATATGCAAATTGGGAATTCCAAACAGCAAGTTTGTTACTAATTCGGGAATTTCTCCCCAAAACTCTGACATCTGATAGTTTTGATTTTTTTTTGTTACAGAGTAAAGATATGTTCAAGATTTTTTTACATTTTTTATACTAAATAGTAAAATGAATGATATATATATATATATATATATATATATATATTTTAACGTATATCTTATTGGTGTGTACATACTGAGACATAATGTCAGTACCCACTACGATGAATGCGCTACGTATTTATATGCCTTATATCATATTCACCGCTGGGTCACCAGACAATACATAAATTTATAGGTTATTTTGTCTCACTTTAATTACTTTTATATAGTATTGTATGTTTTATTTTATTTTATTTGATAACCTAATAATATTGTTTTTGAACGCACGTAATTATTAAAAAAAAAACATGATCTAACTTTGTAGGTATCATTTTTTGTACTATAGGTTTATAATTAATAGAATTTCAAAAATATGGTAATCATAGCTTAATGCAGAAAGATAAATATTATAAAATAATCATTTTTTGAGTATGCGAGCAATTTACGCGGCGGTTAACTCTTAGCGATCAATTGCTAACGGTGATTTTCTGGCGACAATTTTCGAACACAATCAGCAACAACTCTTGAATACTAAATCCAATATAGAACAAAGTCTCGCCTACGATCTATCTACAATTCTCGATACACTGTCGTTTATTTCATGTTATTTTAATAGTTCTTCAATTCAACAGATCTTAGTCTGATTGCCGATAAAACGATTGATTTTCATTCCGATGATATGCCAGTGTGCTGCAATTTAAATTAGACTGTTACTTCAAATTAAAACAAAATATATTGATTTAAATATTAATTAGCGCATATTTTTTTCCTAATAGTAACTAACCTTTCCCTCACCACCACCATCGTTGTAGTTTGTGCCACTGGATGGCAAAACCTGTTTCAGGTTTATCTATCTCTCGCACGATTACACCCTTTCTCTACTCTATACGCTGTCATACCCTGATGGAAAAATACTCCTCTTGTTCTACAAAATGATTCAAGTAACAAGTTTTTTTTATATCAAACAATTTATCTTGCTACACAATACGAGAAAAAACTGTGTGTACGTATTAAATTGAACTTACGGCCAATTCGAAGAACCATACTGTGAAAATTCTATATGTATATAAACATTATAAAAGTAAATTTTCTTTTCATATAACATTTTTAAGCCATAGCATGGTACTGTCAATATTGTTTGTGCTTTTATTCATGATCGCATTAATCTTAAAGATAAACTATCTACTGACATCTATTGAAGACAACTTTAATTCAAATAATATTGGAATAATTTCTCTAAAAAATTATTCGGTGATATAGTTATAAAAAGAATCTATTATTCATATTCGTTCGTGTTTAGTCGAAGCAATCTGTCAAATAATATAAGAATTTTTCGTTCTATGATCAATTACTTTGATCGATGTTGATACGGTGCGAACACGTAAGCAGAATGAATTTTATCAACAAAGCGAATATTTTTTTTCATAACATTTTAGGTATAAGGACCTTCATATCTAAATAACGCGATAACGAATTCTTCATATTTTTATAAAGCATCGTTTAATGACAGATGGTCAAAAGTAAACATTTTAAAATTAAAATGTGTTCGATAATTTGACATAAAAAAATGTGTCGACATAATGTATTGCTACAAGGTAACATAATACAATAAAATAACTACATTTTTGTTCTCTATCGTATAAAATGATTGCACCTTTTATGTCTTCAATATAAAACATAACAACTTAAACTACTATTCGATTGTTAATGTGTTCTTTTAAATCCATCATTATTTCGCGTACGCGGTAAAGCTGTCCGACGTTATTTTTCCTTTTTATAATATTTCCCATATCGCGGTCAAATAAAGCCCCCTCCCCCCCTCCTTTTTATTCGGGCTATCTTATCAAATATGTGACCCACGTGTCATTATTATTCCACCTTTTCAACTGTCGGTAAATATTTTCGTATTTGACCCTTTTTGAAAATTTTGGCAGCCGAGCGTGGAAAGACGCCACCTTGCTTATGCAATCTGACTTTTTCGAATAATGTGTTCCGTGCGTTGCGTCGTTTTAGTGTGAATTGAAACGTTCAACGATAAGTATTTATTAATAAATAACTGACAGTACTGTGGAAACAGAAAGAGATAATAAGCTTTCTTCTTCGAGACTTACAACATTAGACTACGAATCAACAATCTGACTAGCTAAAACCAACGATGAATGGAGAGAAATCAAAAATAATCTTTTTTGGAACAATTCTCAAGATACAAAGATGTTTGAATTAATTCCTTGAAATTAAAGGTATTTATTTACATTTCACATAATTTAGAATCAAGAAAATGTTTGCAATTTCAGATCAAAAAGATAAAACAAATCAAACAGTTGCTATTATTCTAAAAAACTTACTAAGAATCCGATTTTTTAAATTCATGTTCGCTCACACTATGGAGCATATAGCCTCCTAATTAGGGAATCCAATCCCGGGATCCCGTACAGTTTTCGATACATTTCAATCACGGGATTGGAAGACATGATACCGAAACTTTCGGGATTGATTTTGAAACAGAAACGTGTTTGTTTTCATGTTGGCAGCTCAAGCATATGCAATAAACGATGCCCAATTTTATTATTAAGACTTTATCTTTGCAATAAGAGTTTACGATAAGAGCGAGTCGCAGCCGAAAAGGTAACTTGATGCCAATTATTAAATTTCTTCAATGCATTATACGCACGTGTACTTTGAATGCAATTGTTGACAATATTTATTGTTTGTTATTATAAAGCTTTATATGTAGGTATTTTTTAAATTTATTTTTCGCTTTGTTCTCTACATCAATGGATGTTACCAGATATCAATGGTGTTTGTTTTGCGGAATTTATTGTTTATAAACATTCATTTTGTACCGTTAACCAAAACCTTTGATTAAATGGTGAAACAATTGATGCTTTGGTACTCTGGGAATATTTTAATATTTAAATTACGTCTATTTACTTCAATAAAATTATTAATAATGTATGTATATAGACAACAATTTTAGAAATCTTCATTTTTGCAGTCTGAAGAAGGTAATTGCTTTTTTCATCTATCGAAATTAACCATTTTTAGTTATATTTCGTATTTTTGCATATTAAGTTAGTTTAATAATGATTTCGCTTATTTTTTACGAGTAATTAAAAAATCCACTCATTCATCTCTGCATTGCGAATAACTGAGATTTAGAGAGCTTTTTGGTAACGTATTGGCAGCTTACAGCTGGTAATATAATATAGAATATATTTTTTAATTTATTTGTCACCAATATTATCATTTTTTACTTTTTTTAAAAATGTACTGATCCTAGGACCAGTCGCGGGATCCCGGGATCGAAAAATTCTAATCCCGAAATCCCGGGATCAATATTTTGGCTTGGAATTGGATTCCCTACTCTTAATGGATGTATCTTAACTGTCGCTCAACCTCTCTTTTTCAAATAGAGTAGTAGGGATATAATGATAAGGCTAGGACATAATTAGTGGTTAACTTATCGCCCTCCTTAAGCTCAGTTATTGAAGGATTTGAAGAGTAAAAGGGAGTTTTTAGAGATCACAAACATCCATGGCTTCGAACAGATATCGATAAATCCATTGAAAAGTGCTGTTCGTTCTGGGACTCGAGCCCGTGAATTCAGGCACGGAAGCCAACAACGCTAGCCGGTGCGCCATATACCTCTTGCCGACAATTGACAAAATATATTTACGAAATGGGATATTTTTGTGACGACCAAACAACGCCATATATAGATATATATAGAATTTTATTAAAAAATACTTTGTATTTACCGTATCACTAAAAAAATTTGAAATCGACGAAAATTTGTGTTGTTTACTTCCTGTCAACAAAGGCTGGCTTGAAGAAACGAATTACCCTTAAAACCTCCCATGCTCTGAAATCAAGAATAAGAAGAATAATTAGTTATTACGAATGAATTCACAAATTATAAAATGTATTTTATTTCTACAAAAATAAAATTATTTATTCCTGTTTGTCGATTCTCTATTAGATGGCAACCACTTTTTACTAACCATGTCAAATATTTAACTTGTTTTAACAGTTAAACTTCTTTCGAACGATTTGACATATAATGATTAGTTTCAACACACATTTTCAAACATATCGCTAGTGCTAGCTACTATTTGAAAGCAACGCAGAGTATTTATTTTAATCCGGCATGACGCTAATTAGCGGTCCCTTATTGCACGCGGAGTTCTACGACCCGGAAATTAGTTTACACGTTTTACGGTGCCTGAATTCGCATCCCAACCACGTATATAGCACACGGTAATTTATGCACCGACAGCGTTCGGACAATACCGATTTATTCCTGCCCCCAAACAAAATGAGTTGCTTGGGGACTTGCGTGCGCAATCCGCTGACCTCTCATGTATGTAAATACTTTGTGGTTTTTTTGAAGTTCGCAATTATAATTTCCAGGTTAAAGCGTGAAATTTCAATGCATACTTAAATGCATGATTTTCTACTTTTTATAAAAATGCATGGTCGTTACCAAAAGCACACACATAAATTGAAACATTGTTTTGTAAACAAAATTATTTTGACAATTATCATCAATATCAAGTATTTAAGAGAGCATCAACATTTTCGACATTGACTATGACTAACCAACTGAATGTGAACTATGAATTATTTAGTAAGTACATAAACTTACTGAAGAGTGCGAGACAGAGAAGAAATGACATTATGACTCAGGTCATGTTAACTGAAAAAGCGCTTTTCAAAGCAGAAATTACATTACCACTCAGGTAAGGTTTAGTTAGACATGTTCAGTAGAAAAAGAACTAGAACGACAACAAGACGTTGAAATTTTAAAGGTTATGTAAATTGTCAGATTACATTGAAACAGAATAACTGCGTGATTGAGCCCGTACTATGAGTGCACGCGTCTATTTAACTACGTATGTGTAATTAATTACACACTGGCTAGCTAAAGTATTAATTTATTTTCGCATGTGCTGTAACTTGAATACTTTAATTCTAGTGTTCACGCTTTTAAAATAACAGACGAACCGTTTTCTCTTGTTTTTTATAATTTCAATAATTGAATAGTTTTATTTTTTTTAAATCTCACCATTTAAAAAGTGATATTAATATTGTAGTGTAAGGTTTTAAAATACAAATTTATATCCTCAAAAAACATTTCGAGCTTTTAAATAATTTGATGCACATTATGTGTAGATAACTAGCATACAATTGAAATGTGTGGTTTATTTATATTTTATTTCAAACATCTTAAGGAATCTAGTAAAAAAAATCAAAGCAGAAAAAATGTTACTCAAAATATCAGCCCAATAAAGGTAGCACGGCAGCCTTAAGGCATAAAATTGGCAAAAAAAAATATGAGACATTTCCACTGCTAAAATCACAAACCATACAAAAAGATTCAAAATATAGCGACGATTTTTTACATATTCAATATCAACTCCAAGCGAATGTATGATAGTAAAAAACTACACAATGTACTTATTTATATTCAGCGGAAGTGTCGGGTAGTTAGTAATTTCACTGTGAATGCATGTTGATTTCAGTCCACTGACTACCTCACTAATGAGAGAAAATCATTAAAAAGTTTTCGCAGGCGCCAAACTTTTGTCATTATCAATTTGTTTTTTTTTATCTCTTTCAGAATATCTGTCTGCCAATTTGACGCGAGGCAGATTGTTTCGTCGGACAGCTTCATTTGCACCGGGATTTCCCCCCAGATACTACTTTTGTTTTGAATAATATTGCCGGTAAGCCTATACAATATTTTTGCTTTCATTATCGCACGCATATTGTATTCATTTTAATGACATGCGACCGAGTACTGCAAATTTCACGATACAATAAAATACTAATAAAACATTATATAACAGAATATAATAATGTTAAAAATCATGTCATTGTGCACTTTTCTATGAAGACATTGTCTGCTCATAGCAATGAGCGTAATCGTATTGTGCTTGTAATAAAATGTTTCAATGTAAGATATTAAACAAGCACTAGTAGAAACACACCAGTTGCTCAACGTCGTTTAATAGAGGATACGATTTAAGCGATTGGGAACGATACGAGAGGAAAAATTGTAAGCTTATCTTTTATCTACGACCCGTTTTATCTGGATAGGTTTAAATAAGAAAGGATAATAATATGTTTCATTCATCCATTCTTGCATTTAAATGTAAACAGATTGGTTTAAATTAAGCATTGCACGGAATCGTTCTTTTGAGAATTTTAATTTTGATCGGAGGATGAAATTGTATAATCAAATCGCTGAGCCGTTATCATTCATCTATGTTTACTGTTTGGGGTTTTTAATTCTTCAAAAAAAAATGTACGAATTCCATAAATTTTAACAAACATCAGAACCGGTACAACTCATCGAAAGCATTATCAAACAGGGCTGTGGAGTCGTGAAGAAATAAGACGAATTCGATCATAGCTTCAAACGCAACATTAATTATCTTTGTAGGATTAGTAGCATGCAGTGGCGCCACTTTTGACCCTAGAAATTTGAATACACATTTTTTTTTCAAAATTCAAAGATTCAAAGTTTTTAGTATTTTTTGAGCACGACTCCAGTTAAAACAGTCCGACTCCACAGCTCTGTTACGTTACATCTGTGAACGAAACCTGTCATTATCTTTAACATGACTTCAAAATATATTGCTTTTCCATCGAGAATTTCCAGTCACACGTTACAACTTTTTAAATTGTATTTTATTTTTAATTGCATCCAATACTTTTATATAAGATATTATACTAAACACATTTAAAGTGTTCACTTTCGATACTTGGTAGAAAGGCATTATATTAAAATAGTAAAACATTTCTGTGTTAATTCTACATTACTTCTCGATGATCAAAATATAAAATTTTGAACGACACTTTCGATAAATAATATGATATTCATACATGATCAATAATATGAGACATTATTTTATTTTTTTATTTCATATTAATTACATCGCCTTAAAAATGATCCAACGTGAGTGGAAAAAATATCGTAGATATCTTATAAAAGTATCAATTTGCGCATTATATCAATGATTGGTGAAGTTTCCTAGTGATTATTTGATACAACTTAACTAATTTTGTAATCACATCAAACAATGAAACACTAAATCACCAGTTGCTGTTAGATGTGTGCTCAAATCGGAAACCATAAAATACACTAGTTTAAAATAACTATTCGTCTGCAACCGGGTCACTCACATTGCTAGCTTCAATTTTAATATACACAAAGTTAATTGCATTTGATATATAGAACCGTCCTGCGAATATTTCATAATCAACGAGAATTAACTTCCGACGTGTTGAGTCTGGTTGCATTAACCTCGATGCATATTGATGGCTTTGTATTTAAATAGGCTAAAAGTAGACAAATATACATTTTGCGTTGAAAATTCCAAGTAATATTTCATACCGTGTGATTCATTTCACACAAATTTATTTGAAATATTCTCACGCACCACCCGCCATAGCACAGTACTGCCATTCCCAGTAAAGTTTTGTTACATGTCATTCATTTAAAAATCATAATTGTATTTCTATGTTATACCATCAATTAGTTCGACAATTTTGACAACATTAAATTTAGTGAAATCAACTTTGTATGGAAAATTCTGTAAAAGAACAGGATTGATTTACCGTCTTTGGAGTTTCAACTGGTTTAGTTTCGATTGGCATTTGTTTCTTCTTTTTCTATGGGCATTCACCAGAATTGTGTGATGGTTTGTATTTCATTTTCAATACAACTATAAAAAACAAATTCATAAGTTCATTTAATGAAAAAAAAACATTCAATGTTTTTATAAGAAACAGCGTACACTTTGGTTTACTTTTCAATAATATTTTCATTTTCAGACCTTACACAAACACATAAAAATAACAACACACCATGTGTTGCTGCAGACACAGAAAAAAACATCGATCAACCAGGCGTCTATCTCGCAGAGAATACTGTTATTGTTGTGATAAATTAAAGTTTACTTTTCACTCTTACAAAATTGAATATTAGATTGTAAAAAAAACTACTGGCCATCGAAATTGTAAAAGAAAAATCCTTAAATAATTTAAGAAAAATAATTTTCAACGAAAGTTGATTTTTTTATAACAAAACAGTATATTTATCATCAGTAACAACTTATTTTTATAATGAGGGTGGCGATGTTATTATGGTGGAGCTTTTTCTCATTATTTATTTTATGAAACGATTGTTAATTTACATATATCGGAATATCATATCAACTAAGGTTTCGAAGCGTATTTTGTTCATTTCGGTTCAAGTTAATAATACATATAATATTTGGTTCGTTTCCGTGTTTTTATTTGTAAAAATTAATTAAATTTTGATTTCGACTGTAATTTAGAACATTTTATAGTATTTGTATGATCGCTCGATATTTTTATTTCGGCTCAGTCCCGGTATTTTGTTTCGACAAAAAAAACGATGTTTCAGGTATTTGTTTTGATGCCTTGATTATAACCATTCTACTCAGTGAATTTTCAAGTTGTTTTTATATAGTTCTCAGCGTTATTTGTTTTACGAAAACTTATTGAAATTCACTCGCTTACTCGGGACTTGCAAATAACTAGTGGTTAGCAAATCACTCTCCTTACACCCTACCCTGTCTTTTTAATATCGGGTCTAAATGAATCCGTAAATGAGCTGAAAAATTGATGCATAAAAATGACTATTTAGGAATTTGATCGTATGACCACCGCATTATAATAGGACGAAGGCCCAAAAGCCTGGAAATGTTATGTTATAAAAACATTAAAGATTTCTTTTAATTACAAAGTTTTTATGCTAAAACTGTGTTTTAGAATAAAAAGCGGAAACCGATATCAACAAAACTGAGTGAAGCGATAATAAAGTTAAGGGAGAGAAAGCAGCATATGGTGTTCGACGTGGCAAGTAATTTCTTATTCACTTACGGCTTATGCGCGGTGCTTGGCAGCGATCCAAATGTGGCCGGCGATGTTATTACGCTACTGTGCTGCGGTCTTAACTTTTACAGCATGTTTTGTATAACAATCATTACTTCGGAACATCGCTGGAATATAGAAGCACATATCAAATATAAAAAAAGTATAAATTTTAGTACTATATTTAAATTTACGAAAGTAAGACACTAACGATTCTTTGTTAAATTAATATGTGCTTTTAATAAAGTAACCAGATTTGAAGAGAATGAAGGAAACAGAGTTTTAAATAAACCCCAAGCATATTAATTAATAATATTTAGTTTATTCTTCACTTTTGATGTGACCCATATTGCCAGTATTTCCTGATTTATAAAATCAGGTATTTAATATACATTTCAACACAATCCATCATCTAATAAAGACAATTTCAGCCATATTTTAAGTATTAAGACGTGATTAAAAAAAATATTGTACATCAAGTAAATTCCTTTAAAATGTGTTCAATAAATTCAATAGAATTCTAAGACAGTAAACGTTTTTCAATATTTGAAACGAATTCATAATACTATCAATTTTAAAGTGATTAGAATGACATTCAATAAACTTCATTAATAATCCATATCCTCCACATTGGAAGGGGCATGATAAAAAATGTTTTTAAAAAATAAGCTACGAGACCAGTAAATTATCTTAGATGTCTTAGTAAGACTGATCGTACTGTATTACTATAACTTGTTTGGAATATTTGGCGTATTTGGTTTTATTATTTTTCGTTCAACAGAAAACAAAACATTTAAAATCTTCACTTACCGAAACAATGCTTCAGTCAATGGCGTCACTTTTTTGTATTCTTTGTTTTAAATAAAAACGGTTTTCCCATCGCCATAAGCCGATTTTGATAGAGGATTTTAGTAGTGCTAGAATTTTAAAAAAGATCTATCAATATAAGTGGTCTTACGGTTAATATCATTCAGACTGAATTTCTTTACAGTAGATTGTCTATACTTTAAACAAATAACACATATTAATTCTAGCTTCGGTTACGAATAATTATTATGCAAGAGGTGTAAATATTATTCCAGACTACAAAGCAAAACACAATTTTAATCTAGCACTTTTAACCTAAAGTATTTATGTATTTTTTCTACACTGAATGTACCAACTGTCATTCGTTAAGAACTGTTTTTATTTACTTTACTTTCGTTCAAGTAGAAACAAATGACAATCTGATTTAATGTATAATTCTTTTCTATATTTAAATACAATTGAAGCGACTAGTATTTAATGCCAATGTACACAATTGTGTTGATTCCGATAGAAAATTTTATTACCTAATTTTTTTATCTCATATTTAATACTTTCATATCAACAAAAATAAATAATGAATCGCCGTAAGGCTTGCCACACTGTCAATAAACAACAGCCACGTGTTCCGTTTTCATAATACAAGATGGCAATCTATTTTCTCTGTGAAAATCGGAGGCCATAAATAGCACGCGAATTGAACGTTTTGAAATAACCCCTGCGATAAAGGTGACTTTAAATGGTTAAAAAAAACCCATGCTGCAATGCACCAACGCTTTACCCCGCGGCACAGTGATAAAAACTTTGAAATATTATAACAGGAAATTTCTCTCAAAGAAAGTTGTAATGCCACTGTATATTTTTTTTACCTTTGGAAAGCGATAACTTCTTCAGTCATATTGCGTGTATAATATGAAAATTCTCTATGTGAGGATATTACATAAAAATAGTTTTCTAAATGTTCGTGTCTAGTTTATAAACCAAACAATTATTAACATCGATAAAAAAAATATGTTATTATATATTTCATGTGTTCTTTTTTATTTTGTTTTTGTCAAAGAGCTTAAACATTTTTTACACATAGTTACACAAGAAGAACAGTAACAATTCGATCCAATTTAACGTTTAATTATTTTAGTAAAAAACATTTTAACTTTTATCCAGCGATTTTTATGGTTGATAACCGAATTATATAAGAATAAATGTTGTTTTGGTACTTCCCTGTTAATGAACTCACCATGTCAATTATATATTTTTTTTTTAAATCCTAACCTTACCTACCGACATAATAGTCAGTTTTGATCGTAATTACAATTTCTCAGGCTTCATTAGGTTAGTAAGTACTTTATTGTCTATCATTTGTTACTTGGATTTTTTTTTTAATTAATTTTAATCATATTTCCATGCAATAAGAAAAAACCCGTTAATTTTACAAAAACAAACATAATATTTAGTGGCCCAATTCTTCCACATTTTGTTCCATGAGTAAAAATGTTCCAATGCTAATTATTGCTTTTATATTTACTGTATTTATTTATTACACACAATAAAAAACTATCAAAATAAAAACAGAAAAAGATAATAAATGGTTTACTTACACTTTTATGCTGCAGCGGTGACTTTTAGAATGTCGATTTTATAAAATAAATCTTTGAAACAATTAAATATCTATCTGTGAAAGTCGCAGTATGCAGTCGTCAAAAAAGTAAAACAAACCAACTGAATTGAATTGTATTCTACCTACGCTTAAAACGTTATATGTATTTCGTTGATAAATTATATGATTCATAAATTATTGCTGAAAATAAAAATCCTGCTATTACATTACACTTACAGCATGTTAAACCAAAATTCTTGCAAGCAAATAATATGTGAAATTCTCATATTTAATAATATTTTCAACACACTTGGATATAATACATATATTTCAAAGGCCGGATATAGATGTAGTGAGGTCTTAAGTTTTTCACATGTGAGGCCCCCAAAGCCAAATATTAGGAGTAGAGGAAAACGAAATAGACGTGTTTATTAAAATAATACAATATTCTCATAAACTAATATTATATTTCTTATATAAAAAATATTTATACATAAACATCTTCTGGAAAAAAATACATACATCTCATTTTTAGCATATACATAGATAATACCGGCTCTGTAAATTTCAGTATGAAAATGTCATTTCTTATAAATTTGACCATAAATGATTCTTTTATAAATGAAACAAAAAATATATTACTAATGAATCTTTATCATATTGCAAATAAGCATATTTTTTTCATTTATATAATATTTATCTTACGAGATTTTTTCACCAATTACAGAAAAAAACACTATTTTTTGTTGTAATTATATAATAAAAAAAGTTGGATTTGTATAACCACACAAGCGTTGGAAATTATATAAATATACTTAGTAAAAACATTAGTATATTGCAAACAATAAGCACAGCACTGAAAAAATATGTAAACTTTCATATTATTAATCCCTTGAAAAACCACAATACTAATGACGGTAAAAAACAAACATCTGAACATCGAATATTTCAGTGATACCAGCCTCAAAGTAATCAAAAAACATTTCACTATAATATATCATGAAATATTTCTTTTTTGTTTGTTTATTTTTAAAGATTTGTTTTTTTGGTAAAGGCTGCTTATTTTATAAAAAAAAAATTATGAGTATTAATATTTTCTTTTACATATTGTGCTTTAAATTCAAAAATGGATTTATTTTTTCCATCACCACTCCGAAATTGAAAATTTTATGGAAACCGGAAATGGACGAATGAAATATATTTGGCGAGAAATAGTTATAATATAATACGAATCGCTTTACTTTAGTTCCCTGTGTGGGTAGAAGAGGAATAATTACTAGCCATTTGTTCTCTTTTGTGAAATATTGAGTGGGGCTACAACTAAAGAATGAAAACATTCATTCTAACGAACATTTATTATAAATATAAAGCTTTTTTATAAATATATTTTTCTTATTTGAATGCATTGGTATCCTCTTATATTTCCAACCTTTACCTTCCTTAAATGTAATCGGTCGGTTAACTAATAAGTCTTTGTTATCCTTATTTATCCGTTTTTCTTTTCCTCATACGAATAGAAAGAAGACAAAGTAAATATCACTACTGTAAAAAAAAATCCAGGAAAATAATGGTACGCATTTGCACAAAATTTTAAGAGACAAACATTTATAAAGATTAAAAAAATAAAATATATATTTGTACTAATTTCCACTTTTATATCAATTTCATTTTGAATCGTATATATAACACTGTATCTTACTCTCTGTACCTTCGTTTTATCTTATCAGTTTATAATGCTCGTAATGAGCAAAACCGGTCCTGGTAAATAAAATTGGAAATTAGAACAAATGTATCTATATATTTTTAATATAATGCCTTTGAACACCCTAAAAGTGATTCATAAAGATGTAACAGTTGTAAATATTAACAGCATATTTTGAAAGTTTGTTAAGACATATTTTCTTTACGGTATTTTCTTGCTAGAACTTCATTAAATTAAGGTAAAAAAGAATAGCAGCGAGTAGTAACAAATTCTACATAAAGTCACATAGTTTTTTTTTTTTTTTAAACCATGTCCGCTCCCAATGTGGAGCATATGGACTCTTAACAGAAGTGTTTCTACGAGAACTGCTTGTTACTCAGTTGCTCAAACTCTCTTTTTCCAAAGGGAGTAGGGATAGAAGGATAGGGCTAGGACAGGATTAGTGGTAAGCTAATCGCTCTCGATACGCCCCGTTCATAAAATAGGATGGGTGAGAGGGGGGAATTCAAGACATCACATACATCCATGCCTTTGAACAGATGTTCATAAATCGATTGAAAAATCAATTTATTAAACTGTCCGTACCGGGATTTTAACCCGGGCCCTCCGTAGCCGAAACCAACAACGTTGACCACTCGACCACACAGGCGGCACATAGTTTATTTACCCCATCAAAATTGCAAATACGTTTAAACTGAGTTGTGGGCCAAGTGGTAATTTATAAAAAGATATTTAGATGCGTTATAATATTAGTATTCATGTAAGTACACACCGCAATACATAGTGTTTTCTTCCCAAGATAATATAATATTCAACCCTCAAAAACACCAAGTAATGGCGTGATTATCTTGCTACTTGTCTTATAAGTATTCTATTTTTGTTTCTTTCATTATCATTTTAATAATTTGTACATCACAGTAGCAGAATTCATTTACAACATTGCGAGTCATTTATATTTTTCTATGTATCCTCGATACACGTTATTGGACAAATTAATATATTTGTTTTTGCTGCAATGCTTATTTATGGCCGTTTATCTTATGCGTACAGATATCGATTATACGTCACGTTACGTCGGGAACACTTAGCGTTCGTGTATTTATGAATCGAAAATAAAATTCCACAATGAAAATATTTTAAATTATCATCCCACTCCACACCTGTCTAAAAGAACGGAATTGGTTTTTCAAATAGAATAAATTAAAACGCCAATCATTTTTAAATACTTACCAGAGCAACGCGTGACCTATTTAAGGGGAGTGAATTTTTATCGTTTTCATCCCTTTGTGGAATTGTCATATGACGGGATTTTCGTATTACACATAAAGACTTTATCCAAGGGGCTACTTGTGTAATTGCTTATACCTAACAGTTTTTTTTTTTATCTTGAACTGAGACATGCAAATAGCTGAAATTTGTCAGTAGTCCAAAAATATTAATTTGTGTAATTGTAAAATGGTATCTTTTGTAAAATATAATTATGAGTTCTAGTGTTCATTTTTCTGATAAACAATCGATTTTTTTAATGTTTAATCTAATATAGAATACAAAATAATACCCCCAAATTTCGTTAAATAGGGTTCTTCAGAAAAACATTTACACGTTTGATACAGTTTTTTTAAGATATAAATCACTCCGTTTTTATTGGTAAGAACGCTACTAGGGCTTAAACAATAGCCGACTTTAAAAAAAATGATTTCTTAATATTTCATATGCATTTAATCTCAAATACATTTTTTTTCGACGAGAACACAAAATGTCGAGTTTGCTAACGAAATTTTCTAAATAAGAAAATACTCTTTCGCTAATTCGACTTTTTTGAGTTTGATGTAGTCGTAATCTGTATCTAAATCAAAACGCACAACAAAAATATTTTCAAAATAATTCTAAATATTTTCAGCACATTCATTGATGCGTACTGATTTTTCAACTATGGCATCTTCAAATCTATTGTAAATACTAAGGGTTTTTAACCTTCGCGTTCCGGAGCGGGATGCAATTGTGTCCCTTAATTCTTATTTTACCAACCATTTGTTAAATATCGGTAATATCTAGCTGATATTTATTGTAATCTACAAACATATCCTACTAAATACAATGCAAAAAAAAATCTGAAAAATTTTAGAAAATAAAATAGATATTCACGTTTTTCGTTAACAAATGGTATTTGGGTCACATATACACGTTGCGTTTGAGTGTGTGCGTGTGCCGAGCGCAAACTCCACACACCTGATGTCATCGTACCCTGCGCCCGCGCCGGGAGAACGACGTCGCTTTACGATTAGTTCAGTCTGCTCTCGCCGCTTCTATTGACATGATGGATTTCTACCGCTTCTATACGCCTGACGTATCGTCAACGCAATATGATATGGATGATTCAAAAAGACAAATTGTCTCTTAATTTTGACAGGGCATGCTCAAAATCAACATTCGAACTGCTGACATTTATTATTTTAATTTTTACTTCGTTAAATGAGAAAAATTCTGGGGGGTACAATTGTACCCCGCTCCGGAACCCGTGTGATTTTTCAAGATATAGGTACTCGAAGGTTAAAAAAATAAACTCCGGGTTATCATGTTGAAAAAAGCGGCTTTCGAATGGCGCATTTTTTTCTACAAACCCACTTTTTTCAAACCTATTTTTTTTAACTGACAAGCCCTATAAGCTACTGACGCTAGTAAAATATATTTTTGCACATCTTTGGCTAAAAAAACACACAAAATATTAACAAACGACGATAACAACACCCAAGTCGTTAAGCATAGTTGCGACTTAAAAGTGACAATATTAATTAAATAGAATTATAAACATTATGGGTATTTTTTGAACGTTTTCGATTCCAATATAGAGTATAATAAACAAGTTTTAATGTGAATGGGTTTGAAGCCAGTCACTTGACAACTCCTTATAAAGGTAGACGTTGGTAGGTGTTGATGTATTATGACAGAATTAGCAGTTATCTTATCACTCACATTGATATATTATTAAGACTGGAGGGGGTTCAGGGGAGCTCGCGCGATCCCTTTGTTAAATTTCACTATAAACGAGCCTTTTGTTAAATGAGGGAAAAAATGTTCTCAGATCAAATTAGTACCTTAATGCAATGGAAAATTTAGTCATAATATATATTATCTATAATAGAATACCATTTAAACACCACGGAATAACGTTTAATTGCGTATTGCTACATAACATATGTATATAAAATAGCATTCGATTTTTATATAAATTAAAATTATTGGCAAATGAGTGATTAAAAACTTCTCCTCAGAACAACCATATCAGTTATGAGAATAATCGAGCACTCTTTTAACATTTAACGTACTACTGATCTACATAGATACAAAAAAAAAACGTTTGAAAAATCAATCACTGACAGCATCTACTCAGTGAATCGAATTCTCTTAAGCCTAGAGTGTTACTTATTCTTTACTAAACAAGCAAAAAAAAAGTGATAATAATGAAATAAAAAAGATTAAAACGGTAAAATAATGCGGAGACGTCATGAAAATGTTATTTTTGATATTTTCATGCACGTATACATCAGCAAATTTGGTTCTGCTAAATCTGAACTTTTTCATAAAAATGCTACATCTATTGATCCAAATCATACACGTTCTTCTTCTTAGATTAATCTTGTGAGATCTCAGTAATCATTTTTTATATTTTATATTTTATGAGTACCTACTTTAAGTATCTTACTGTAAAAAATCACCTACCTGAGCAATATTACCTGTTTGTTTACACTAACTTTTAAAGGATTTGGCTTAAGTTATTATCCCCACTGTTGCTTTTTGCGTTCTTGCACGTGTATTTATTTCCCGTCCATACGAACTTCTTTGCACGATAAAATACTTCATCATATCAAGTTTTCAAACTGCTTTGCTTTTAAAGTAAGAAGTCTACTGACAAAAAGTTTGCTTAGGTATACATCTGACATGTCTGTCAAATTATGTTACGAGATTACGTTATAAGTTTACGAGAATTCAAAAATAATAAATCCAAAAGGTGCCTAGTGAAGAAAAGCCATGATTTTATTTAAATTTGCTTTATCAATTTAAACTACGGCTTTTTTGTCACCGTATTATGTGATATAAAGCATTGTCTATTCATAATTTCTGGTAAATTTAGCACGACATATTGCAAATTTTATGAATATTATGATAAAGTTTTTCCATACAAATTAAAAATATTATTTGTTAATACATGTTTTCAAACATACAACGCTGCAACATCGCTATAATATATATTTAAATCTTCAAATCTCATAAGTAACTAAATAAATATTCAAATTTTAATGTGAAACCTTTTATGCTGTATTCTGTTATATTGCTTAAAATTTTAGCCAGCAATAAATGTAGGTATTTTTTGTTCACTCGAGTTTTTGAAAGCTCGTACAAACAAAAAGTTTTCTTGTAAAACAACTTTTACCTCTACCCTCAGAGTTTCGGAATATTCTTGTCCCACCACGTTTTGAGATCATTTGCCTTTGCAATTTATTCAAATTATTTGCGCTTTTTTGCGCCATTTTTTTCTCATCGGAAAAACACGCTCCGCTTAATACGGACATTTTAAAGAAACCTAATGTAACTGGATTTGATATTGAAATAAGCACGTGTATTTTCAAAAAATCGTAAAATATGTATTTCTGGATTGTATTATTCACTCAAAATTTAAATACATTTCTATTCATAAATAATTAAATTTAAATTATTAATAAAAATATAAAGCAGCAAAAGAAAGATAATGTAGAGATGTGTTTATTGTGTCACTCAGAAAATTGTATAACTTAACCGATATGTACAATTAATCTCAGTTCATTTATGTAATTTTTACATTATTTTAATAATATAATAAAATGCACTGTCTGTCAACATATCATATCTATTTCACCAGTAGAAAATGTTTAAATATCTATCTTAACTGAAGTGTCACATCAAGAATGTGTTAGAATTTCTTCACAAATAACATGCTGTGTGTTTTCAAATTTGGTGACATCTCAACTGTTATTCTCTGGAAAATATTTTCTCTTGCATTGTATGACAACATCGATATAAATTCGAATTTATAGATTCAAAATAACTAACCATATTACGTACGTTTTATAATCGAGAAAATTTGGGATATAATGAATAACTGGAACACATCCAAAAATAAACTGTGCGGATGATAACAAAACAGGATTCTACTGTTTAAGTATTCGCGTAAAAATTAGCAATCTAGCTTTCTTATGCAGTATGTATAAAAGCAAAACACGCATACAAGCTTACACAATAATAATTCTGTGACGCGTATCTTGTGACAGCGTATCTAATATAATTTAGACAAAAAAACTTTTTTGCTTACTTATATAAATGGCTTTAAAAATATGTATGCATAATACATTAGATACAAAATATGTTATTTCTTTTGCGTTTCCTTTAAAATTGTTTACGGAAGTGTTTATAATAATTTATTTAAATTCACATGAATGTATTAGTCTCAATTTTTTCCTGAGATGTTGTTTGGCTCATCTGGATGTTAATTAGAGGTTCAAAGAAACATCTTTTCGTTTTATTTCGCACACCTGAGCCTTTGGAAGTTCTCAAGCAAAAGTAATGTTATTTTATATATACTAAAAGGTTTCATACGAAAATTTTATTTATTCTGCTGAATTAAGATCTTTCATTACTTCTTTTGAATCACACATCTTTCATATTAAATTACGCATGCTATTTAAATGTAATGTCTAAGCTATGTTGAAAATCCAAAAGGTTTAAAGTGTCATTTTTATTTTTTTTAAGAGCGTGAAATGGGAATTTATATTCTGATATGATTTAATTTTTTCATTTACATAATTTGAATGTTTTTTTCAATTTCATTAAAAATCACTCACTTTTTTAGTAGACATATGAATACAGAAAATAAAACAAGTCAATAAGTATTTAAAAACAAAAAAAGTGAGTATGCAGAAATTTTCTATGTGCTATATAGAACATTTCTGCTTACTCACTTTTTTATTTATTATACTCATATTACTAATGCATGCGTAGAAATATATGAAATCAAATCTGGAATTCTTGGAACAGTGGGAAGAATATGAAAATCTGATAAAAATACGAGATTCTAAAACAATTGAAATATAAATAATAAGCTTATCACTGTCGGTTTGTCTCATATGGAGTAAAAGCCAACACTGGTAAAATGTGACAAATTCAAGCAAATTATTGCATTTCATTACTGTTTTGGAGACTTTTTATTGAGTATTTATATAATTTGTAATAAAACACATGCGTGCAAACTATTTTTAATTTTCTGACTTAAGAGATTTTGGTATTCTGAGCATTTTTATCGTATAGAAAAAACTCACGATTTGACTTCAAACAGGTAAAAAAACTTCTGCTATATCTTACAGTTACGGGTCATTTTAAATTAAATAATATGTTTTGCCATCTTAATACAACTACTATATAACACTGATTTGATCGTTGTTGAGATAAATTAATTTAATTTGACTAACTCACACTCACGCTGTAATCACTGTTAATATATATGAAAAATGGTGCTGTGTATAATTGGGAACAATTAAAGTTCAATTGAATTTTGTAGAATGAAATGTGAGATCATATAGACCCATTAGAGGTGAAGTGGGACAAGTGGTATTTTAGGAAAAAATAAGTTAGATGCGTTGTAATTATTCTAAGTTGTAAGTATCGTAAAAGTGAAATAAATTCAGTTAAAACACGTCACAATAGTGTTATATCTGTAAAATAAAAATATGCAATCCACCACAATACCAAACAAAGACGTGATTTTACTTAAAATTCATGGAAAATTCACCTTTTGAGGGCTCATATTATATAATAGCTATTTCAAGAATATTGATGATCAAGTTATGTGGTTGTAATGTTAAGATATATTGTGCATCTACCTGTCAATATTTTCTGATGCATTTTTGTTACAAAATAATTTAATTCATTATATGCATCAACTCAAATAATTCTCTCTACAATTTCTTTAACGCTCTTTCGGTCTTTCAATCTCAACAACTTACATTAAAAAAGATAAAGGTGTACATTATATGCTTTCTTCCTCCATAATAATTTCTGCATACCATAAAAATATGGCAGATGGTTAGCTTTTATAGCATTACGGAGATAATAAAAGCAAAGTCACTGCTTTCTACATTGGACTGTGACACTTTTATACGAAATGAACTTTATAATGCAAATATCACTTTTAAGTTGTTCACCGTCAATACTTGGTGGAACGACATTATTAAAAAGAAAATAGTAAAAAATAGTATCGACTATACGCATTTTTTTACCTATAGAATTTTGATAATGGTGGGTTTGGAGATTTTTGAAGCGTTGAAGTAACACAAATAAAGGTTGGGAAACACCGCCATAAGTGGTTGTATGTAAAAATAAATTCTTTTGAAAAACTTGTCAGGACTATTTTTTATTTTCCTTTTTGTGTGTATTTTACTTTTAAGGGTGCGCGTCAGAAGTTATACTTCTTTGGCATCATTAAAAATTGCATTTGTTTTACCCATCTTGAAAACTGGAATATAAATTGAATAGTACTTATAGTATTAATAGTCATCAAATCTAAGCTAAAAGAATCTTAGATTAAGATTTATTGTAGAGAATTTTATATTTAAAATGTTAATTAAAAGTAAATTTTTCGTTGTTTTTGTTCATTTTCTTTCAAATGTCAGATACAAAGTATATCTACGCCATGTTTGATATTCCGTTCACTTTTCAAATAATATTCTGTTTGCGAAATCTATCGATTGTATATAACAGTATGATATAAATAATTTCAATATCAACGCCGTTTGTTACAGCCGTTACGTATACGGTTTTGTACTCTTGATCTCACTATTATAAAACCGTAATGTATAAATTCGTTTTATCACAATATTTTTCAGACCAGTTTCCGTATACTGTTTTATACTACTGAATACTCGAATACTGTCCAACTGGTGAACTTTGTGTGACGGTGATGCGCGCGAATCTTAAAATTTCACTCTCATCATTTTTGCGTAACGCGCCTAAAGAAGTATAACTTCAATAAGTATATAATTTATAGTACAAAATTTCAGAATTATTGTTTATTTCAGAATTATTATAAGAGCATACATATAGATTGATATAATATTTATTCTAAAACTGGAAAAAATATTTCAAATACAAGCAAACTTCGGTGGTATAATTTTTAGAATTGGGCTAGGGAAATTCTTAAAAAAAATATCTTAAATTAACTCTCGCCTTGAAACTTTTTTGTGTCGATCGTGAATCAACAGATCACTTTTTAAGTGTTCACTGTCAATATTCGGGGAGGGGCATAATATTAAAACATGAACCTCTTTATGATCACGACCAGTTTCACGCATCGCAAGCGTTGTCGATTGACGATGCTGGTCAGTTGAAAGTTGAGACGAGTGAATTTATAATTAATAATATGGATTTGTTTTTAAAACCATGTCCGCTCCCAATGTGGAGCATATGGACTCTTAATGGATTTTATCTCAACAGAAGTGTTTCTACGAGAACTGCTTGTTATTCAGTTGCTCAACCTCTCTTTTTACAAAGAGAGTAGGGATAGAAGGATAGGGCTAGGACAGGATTAGTGGCAAGCTAATCGCTCTCGATACGTCCCGTTCATAGGATAGAATGGATGAGAGGGGGGAATTCAAGACATCACATACATCCATGCCTTTGAACAGAAATTCATAAATCGATTGAAAAATCAATTTATTAAACTGTCTGTACCGGGATTTGAACCCGGGCCCTCCGTAGCTGAAGCCAACAACGCTGACCACTTGACCACACAGGCGGCATGGAATTAGTAAAACAATATTTTATATTTTATTTTCCCTATCGAACTCATACGCAAGGTCTTTTGCAAAAGAAATAACTTATTAAATCAATAATAATTTATTGATTTACTTTTTAAACAAATTTAATATTTACTACATATTTTATTATGAGAAGATTTATTAGTATAATTCTTCGTTTCTTTTTTGGGCACTGTGCGATAAATTTATCAGAATGTTACAAATGTGAGCAAGCTTCAGTGTTATGATATACATATGTCATCTGTAAAGCTGTAAATAAAATATAAAATTTAAAAAAAAAACATCACAACGATAATATGATTTTCTTATATTTGCTTGTTTTAATTTTACATTTTACCTCGCATTTTATTCGCTCACCTCCATTTTTCACAGGTTTTCTCTAACTTGTAATATTTTTTTTGGGCTTATATTTATCAGTTCATCCACTCATCATAATTTTATTTCATTAAATAATAATAATACTACAAATAAATAAAATTAAACTTCTTACTTCAATTAAAAAAGAAATTTATAAAGCAGTATTTAGAAGAATAAACATTAAAAAATATATATGATATTTTGCATTGACTAGCTGGCGTACTAAAAGTCTAGATACTTTATGTTACATACCCTCATATCGATTCTTTACTTAATTTGATCGGATTGCTGGTGTAAAAAAAAAATCTATTTATAGACACTATCGAATTTCCAATAACAGTAGACGTGAATAATTCGTTGATAACTTTCGTGAAAGAAGATTTCATAGACAATATTAAGTTAATGCATTGTCATGTCCTCTTTCTGAGAAAATAAAATATCGTAATAAAGTCATGTTATGGATGTATACTAAAAGTTCTATATTCATAGATTTATGTCCGGTCTTAAATTTACAAAATAAATTTAATTAAATTAAAAAGGACAGTCCGATTTAAATTATTTGTTTGTTTAAATTCATCGAAAACGCAACTATTATTGTTTCAAAATTATGAAATGGAAATGGAGAGATAAGTGAATTTTCTACCTTATTTTTCATGTTTAGATTGTATCACAAATTGAATAAGTATTTTTTTTTTCGATGACCGCTCCCAGGTTGAATAATGTGTACTCATAAATAAACAAGGAACAGCTAAAGTTATTCTACCCAAACTGTTTTGATTGGCCTCTCTTTTTGGAATGATTAAAGAATGTGTAGATAGAAGGACAGTCCTGTAACAGAGCCTGTGGTAAGCAAATCGCCCTCGAGCCATTTTTTAAGATCAAGTAAGGGCAGGGCTGCCAGGCGTCCCTATTTGAGCGGGACTTTCTTCTATATCAATAGACAAATCCTGATTCTCACAATGCAAGTCCATTTAAAAATCTTCGAAATAGTAAATGTCCTAATCTGTGATTTTGGAAATCTGGCAACTCTGAGTATGAGAAAAGGATTTATGGCACAATAGTTAACGTCCGACTTCACGGGCTCGAAGCCCAGTAAGAACAGTATTTTTCAATAAATTTGTCGATTTCTGTTCTAAAAATTCTCTCTCGCCCTTTCAATCTTAAAATAACAGATCGTAGCGAGAGCAATTAACTTACCAGTTTCTACTAGTTTTGTCTTTACCCTATCTTTCTATCCTTACTCCCACAACTTGGTAACAAGCATTTCTAGTAATCAGTTTCTGTAGAAATATTCTGTTGAGATACCTCCATTAGGAGGTCATTTGCTTTACAATGGAAGTGAACATGAAGAAAAAAATGGGGAACGGATTTTATACATACGCTACAAGCATCCATGTCCAGTGCCGGCGCTACGTACAGACTAGGGAATCCAATCCCGAGCCAAAATTTTGATCCCGGGATTTCGGGATTAGAATTTTTCGATCCCGGGATCAGTACATTTTTTAAAAAAAGTAAAAAATGATAATATATATATTATATTACCAGCTGTAAGCTGCCAATACGTTACCAAAAATCTCTATTAATCTCTGTTATTCGCGATTTAGAGGTGAATGAGTGGATTTTTTAATTACTCATAAAAAATAAGCAAAATCATTATTTAACTAACTTAATATGCAAAAATACGAAATATAACTTAATATGGTTAATTTCGATAACTGAAAAAAGCAATTAACTACTTCAGACTGCAAGAATGAAGATTTCTAAAATTGTTGTCTATATATTATTAATAATTTTATTAAAGTAAATAGACGTCATTTAAATATTTAAATATTCCCAGAGTACCAAAGTATCGATTGTTTCGCCATTTAATCAAAGGTTTCGGTTTACGGTACAAAATGAATGTTTATGAATAATAAATTCCGCAAAACAAACGCTATTGGTATCCGGTAACATTCATTGATATAGAGAACAAAGCGAAAAATAAATTAAAAAAATATCGAAATATGAAGCTTTATAATAACAAACAATAAATATTGTCGACAAATGCATTCAAATACAGTATAATGCATTGAAAAAATTTAATAATTGGCATCAAGTTACCTTTTTGGCTGCGACACGCTCTTATCGTAACTCTTATCGCAAAGATAAAGTCTTAAAGTAATAAAATTGGTTATCGTTTATTGCATATGCTTGAACTGCCGACTTGAAAGCCAACACGTTTCTGTTTTAAAATCAATCCCGAAGTTTCGGGATTATGTCTTCTAATCCCGGGATTAAAATGTATCGAAAACAGTACGGGATCCCGGATACCGGGATTGGATTCCCTAGTACAGACGAAGCAGGTGACCGCGAGTAGCGGTAAATCTGGAGAGGCTGTCAAATTTTTAGTAGAGTTTTTCACTAGAGTGAAAAAATACATTCTTGTCTGTGGCGGTTAAATATCTAGCGTCGACCTTGTCTATGTCATAAAACATGAATACATAAATCAATTAACGAAAGTCTCCATACTTGGATTCGAAAATTTTAACCTTGCAACCAAAGCAAACTACGTTTACGATGATAATATACTAAATAGAAAAATAGTTGTCCTGGTTTTTTATTTTCAATTTTATTTATGGCAGTATACCTATGGGCAACGATGTTGATTGTTCGTTGTCTTTACTCCAAACTAATTACTGCGATAAATTGAAAGTGTTCCGAAATTGGTATGCGTGTTCGGAGCTGTGACGTTGTTCCGTCAACCTCGGAGGCTCACACGGCCAGAGACAAAAGCATTGTTTCGACGAAAACAAATTAGTATGATTGCTTTACGGCCGCACGATTGGATCAAAAGCCTAAATTGCTTTCCGTGAAAGCCTATCGAACAGTTAGGTATTTATTCAATTAACTACAAATTACGAGACTGCTTGCAAGACATTTTTTTAAATTAAACTTTAATTCATAACAGTGATGGAGTATTCTTATTTATTGGTTTTATAATTATCTTTATGCACTAGTGGAGAGTCTCGCTTAGTGACAAGTAAGGTTTCGGATTCAAATCCAAAAACATTGATTAGTAACTTGTATATTTCTTAATATTATATATAAAGAGACCGTACTTTTTTCATAATTAAAAGCTAAATTAAGATAATAATTCAGTTTGCAGTTTACATTCTTTTGATAGAACGTATATTAATTTAATATAAAATTAAACTTAAAAACTTTTTATTCCACTTGCTGTGTTACAAAATATGACATGTGTTTTGTCTCTTTAAGAAGCATCATCAGACCATCGCAAGGTTTACGAATAAACTAAAAATTGATTTTTATTTTTATGTTATAAATTACAAAATAAAATTCGGGGTTCGTTTTTTTTACTGGACTCAGGGAGGGGGTAAAATACAAACTTTGATAGCACTAATTATAAATTAATTACTTTCATTAGGCGTGGTAAATTCCAATTGAAATAAATTCAACAATGGTGATTCACCTATCTAAACAATAATTTTTCAGAGTTTTAATAACATTTGATAGAAAATTTTAACAATTTGTTTTTAAGTTTAATTTTATATTAAAATTGAACTTCAATAAAGTTTCCGTCGAATCTATCGAAGGTATATTAAATTGTAAACATTGTGATTATCGAAAAAGGCTATGTTAAAAAAACTGTGGAAAATATGTGGGATTGATATTATGAGGTGGGCATTTTAAAATTTTCATTTTCATTAAAAATTTTCACCGTTATACCTGAATTCATCAAAACGATTTTAATGATAGCTTAACTATTTTGTACAGTTATTAAATTTAATATCAACAACTGGTGATAAAAATAAGTCATGAAAGTTTTAATCTACAAAATGCCAATTTCTTATTTGAAAATTCCTGTGAAAGGTGTCTTCAACGCTTTATAGAGTCGTAAGTAAATTATGGCTAATATTATTACTTTAATGCTAAATAGTCATTCGTTCGTGATGGTGATAAATCGTTATTATAAAGTTTTTATTATCCTCTTTAGCGGTTTAATCATTTTGCATTGTATTTTGTTGAATTGTACTCTGCACGAGATAGGCCACAACGGCTTAACTTTTGCAAGAACCAAACAATTCTTTATCGACTGGGAAACTTTCGCGGCTTATTTTAAAGTAAATTATTTATCAAAACCTGTCAAACACATTTCGAAATTTAATATTTTCTTTAACAATTTCCGTTGAAAAATTTGCTATTACGTGGCGCTTCCAGGAAAATAGTCAACATATAATACAACAATTTTGCGTCGTGCCATTATTAACTAAATAAACAGAGTCGAGTTATTCTATTTTACCTGCAGCTAATTATTATGACATTTTCTACTATAATGATACTTGTATTGATCCGTAATATTTAAAAAGTCAAATGTGAGTGTAGCGCTGAACAGTGACACCTAGAATTAAAACAAATAATGAAATTACTTATTTACAAACATTTGTGTAATTGATAAAATCCAAACATCAAAAAAAAACATCAATCAAAACATCCCGGATGAGTTAAGAACTCATTATTATTATTTTCAAATAAAATGTATATGTAAAACATTAACAAGCAGTCAGTGGCGTGTTTTATCGGTGCCCTTCTATTTTTTTCAATAAAAATTGTATCTCAACCAAAACGCACTATTCATTTATGAACAATTTATTATACGATAATTAATAAATATAGTTTCGCTGTAGACCGCTACACTCACCTTCAATATAAGATTTAATTTAATAACTTTATTATTCCACTGACTGCGGTACTGATTTTCTGTTTTTTTTAATTATAAATAAAATTAACATATATTTTGGTAGTCTATAATAGTTATCATTAATATTTTATTTTGTATCGATACCTTTTCTCTTAGTCCATTTGAATCTTCCGTTTTCTAATTTATACATAAATAATTTCTTTATTAATAAATAACCTTACGATAGTAAGTTTGAAGATGCTTCTCGGAAACGATATAATTCGTAACACTTTTACTGAAATAATGCATTTAAAAAATTAACAAACCAAAATATTGAATAAAGTTACCTCTCTAGAAATCTCTTTTTATTAATAATTATTATTCAAAATATGTTTAAACGATGTCTCTCTTACCGTATGTGCGCAGTCGTTTGTGTTTAAATTCTTATTTGAAATTATAGATCAGTAGCTAGTTGATCTTTTTACAATGAAAAATAAAATGCTACATTGATAGATTATCTCCATTACCAATAACACCCAAGGGATTCATTAGTTTTTGCGTTGTTGTTTATGTGAATGTGCTTACTACATAAAATTACTGTGTTGAAAACCTTCTATACGATGTTGCAAGTTCAATTTAATATTCTTTTAACACAAAAACAATTTATTTTTATTTAAATAATAATTTATTTTATATTATCACTCGCGATTTTACTTAAAATTCATGAAATATATTATTTTTATTTGTATACGCCATTTTGCGTGAGAAAATTTAAACATTTTTACAGTGACTTAGCAAACAAAATAATTTGATTGTGACAAGGAAGTGATAGTTTATCAAACTCCTAGATTTTTTCCAATTTTTCATCTATTTGCGTTAATCTCATTAATCTCAATCTGATTTTCTTAACGAAAACTTTGAAAAATAATCTCCTAATTGATTTATAAACTTTATCTAAAAGGCATGGTTGTCCGCAAAACATTAGCGTCTCTATTCACATTTTATACGTTCCATGCAAATAGGGTGTAACAGGAGCAATAACCTAATTTGCAAAACTTTTTCTTAACAATTATTTTTTGTTACGCTTTCGAGACATTTTTAATGCGTCTGATTGATAACCAGTCATTTATAATAAATCACCCGTTGAGATGATTCATATCCAACTGAAGAAAGAAAAAAGGACGTAACCCATACATAACAAATTTAACAGGAGACGCAAAAAACTTTTTTTTATGATTTTGGGTCAAATGCAAATTATGAAATATCCACAACCTTGAAGTGCACGGAGACTGATAAACTGGTTTTAATTGACTTTCTTGTGTCGTTTTTTCCATTTTTACAGGCTCTTCTTTTTGCAAACATAAAAGCTTAATATAGATTTTAATTCGGAATTTTCAGCTTAATTCCTTTCGATGTAACATGTATCAAATTGCATACATTGTGATTATCGAAAAAAAGCTGTTTTGAAAAAACTGTGAGTTACGTCTTTTTGCCTTTCTACAGTCGATATGAAAGGTCATACGCACAATTTAAGAAACACGTGTGGCTTAAAAATAGTTTTTTGCCAAGATAAATCAGTATCCATGCAAAAGTTTAGTGACACGTTTTTATTTTCGTTGTAATGTGAAAAAAACCAAAGAGCTACTTAGTGTCAAATGAAAACGTCTCAACATTTTAGGGAAACAAATGGAAATATCTTACAGCAAATGTCAAAATTGCAGAAGCTTTACATATCACAACTGCCAACAGACATGCTTATCAAGAGTGATGCGAAACTCATAATAATATATAAAAATAAAACTCTAAAACGAATAGAAAGAATAAATTACTTTCAAGAATTTCAAAAATATATTTCTTTTAAGCCATCTCCTTTCTCTTTGGAGCAACTAAACTCTCGATAGAGCTTTGCATATATTATATAAGGAGCTAACAAATACCAGTTAAGTAAGTTACGAAATTTACCTTTTTTAGAGGGATAAGAAAGCAACTAATATTCAAATAATTACGCTTTTTAAGTCTTTATTTCAATATTAAATCGTTTGGAAGGAAGAAGGTAAGAACATTAAAAATCTAAAACCTGATTGATACCAGCCACGATCGTAAAACCGAGTAGGTAAACTATTCTACAATGTAATCACGGGTGTGATGGTTAGTTAACAGTACTTTGCATAGACAAGGGCGTGAATGAATTAAAAAAAACTGTTGTGTCGTTGGATGCAAAACAGTTGAAAAATCAACGTATTAACGTGTCTTCGAGTACTAGAACCATTCACAGTGAATTTTCGGATGGTTCATATTGTGCAAATATTGTTTTATTATTATTATTATTTTAATTTGAGATCTAAGACATGGGTGTTTGTGAAGTCAATTCTCCTTGAGTTAATCTCATGTGGCTTTCAAAAAAATTCTCATCGAGTATATCTCGTATGATCTTTAAACTTAAAAATATTTGACGCATTGGCGTAAACTGTAATGTCAAGTATTAAAAAAAAAGAAAATGAAGATTATACATCATTAAATATGCATTTTGTTTTATGAAATGAATTGAATTAGGCTCTTTTCAAATATGATAAAACACAAAAAAATGCAATATTATTTAAATCAGTGTTTCCCAACCGTATTTGTGCCACTCCCCATTTCGACGTTTCAACAATCTACATGTCCCCTCTCTCAATCAAAATCTGATAGTAGGATAAGGGGCCGGCTCGTGGCGTATGCAAAGTGTGCGGCGCACACAAAACCACGTGCGGTGCAAACAAGGCGCACATGCATCGCACTACAATTTTAGTAGTATTCACTCATTTAGGTCGAATTTTGGGAGACGACTTTGGCGCTGGCGCAAAAATTCTCGAACTGGCCCTGGTTGGGTACCAAACAAATTTAGAAAAAATAATTGTCAACATTATCTTTAATTTAACTTTCGTTAGAAAATACATATGTATTTATTATGTGACCCGTACAACTCGAAAAAAATAAAATTAGCATTAGTACGAACCTTGTGCTTGATGTGAGCAACAAACAGTTTTTAGGTATGGTACTGTTGGTCAATTTAATTTTCAATCTCCACAGTTTGTGATATCCTAGTAATTCCATTTTTTTCAATAACAAATTATTTTCATCGCTAAAGCTGTATACAACTTAATTTGATTAATTGAATGGAAACAGTAATTTTCCAACTAAATTTGTCATAATTATGTATTATGTTTGTAAAAAACTTGTTAAACACCGATTTACATGTTGAATCCAGAACATACTAGGCTTTGCCAAATTTGGTAAATTGTGCCGAGAAACTTTTTCTTTTTTTTTTCACGGCAAAGCTTTTCAAAGAAAGGGATGGAATAACATAATCAAATAATATTGTGTTTACTCTTGCAATTGAAAATAATTTGAAAGTCAATTATTGCAGGTTGAAGGGTTAAAAAAAACTCTCTTCTAACAAATTAAAAACTACAGCTTAATCCAGTTCAATAAGTTTTTCATTCAGGAAGCGATACTAACACGAGAACATTTTTTCTTTATCTTGCAAGTTGCGAAAATTTCTCTTGCCTTATTCAGTGTTTCAATAATGCTCCGAGTGTTGGAAGTGGAGCCAGCTTTCCGTTTGAGCGGAATGCGATGAAATTTGCCGACGAGCAGGCAGGCCTAATGAAATTCATTGGGGAAATTCAATTTTGGTTCACATTGACAATTTATACTCACTACCGCTTCAAATAAGATCAGAGCCGTGACGGAATTTTTATTCGCGTCGAAGGACAGATTTGTCTGACGAATCAAGACGAACAATAGTCTGTCACCATTTTTACGACTTCCGATTTTTTTCAAGCGTGTAATCTTTACCACCAGTGACGTAATATTTATGATAGGTAGATGAATAGCCTTCGTCAACGACGCGTAGGGTTGTCAATCGTGCGGATTTCGGCGGAAATGACTAGATTAATAAACGGTGCGTTTGAGTACCAGTAAACAGTCCACAGAACTTCAGATGTTAAGCACTCATATAAAAACGAAATGTTTCTAGCAATTTCTATGTTAATAAACAGTCATTTTTCTAGCAGAAGTTGGTAAGTAATAAAAATGATTAAAGTATACAAAGAGGTTTTTGATTTAAATTCATAGACTGAAATAATCCAGTTAATGCATTGATTATTACAGTTTGCTAAAAAAAACATTTATTTGTACAGGCAATTATTAGTAATTCTAATTAAGGTAGATAATTCTTCCTGGTCAATAATTTTAATCACTTATTTGTGTCAGATCGGCATTAATTCATCCATATGTTGATATTTTAATCATCTGTGTAACATTAACATATGTTTTATTGCAGTGGCGTAGCTATAAATTCGGAGCCCTCACGCAAATGTCACGCAAAGTCCTGCACAATATGTTTTATCATCGGTTTAATCCAATAAGTTATTAAAATGTATTTTAAGAATTATAGTATGCCTTTCAATGATGTCGTTCATTGTGGTATGTTCATGAAATAAAAAATAATATTTGTTCAGTCATTTGACAATATTAGTTGATGCTTAGACACAAAGTGACTTAAAATGTATGTAAAATTAAAAAAATAAGCACGTTGATAGCTCAGTTTTGGCTAAATTGCCATTCAATGATTTTTTGCAGCAAACCGACGACAATACGTATGTAGAGATTTGGGCCCCGCTTTTTGCTAGGCTTTCATGCATTGCATGACAATGCTATGGAGTGAATACGCCACTGCTTAATTACTGCTAAGCTGAAATTTGCCATTTGCTGTTTTTTCAGGATTTTTTATTTGTAATTTTACAACCTCTGTCACATCATTGACAAAATATAATGAACGACGACATGGAAGAGAGAAAATTGTGAATATGCATTTACAATTGAAAATAAACAGAAATTCATTTTTTTGTTAAAAAATTCAACGAAAACGTTAATTTTCATTTATAATATGATAGCGGTAGCATTTTGTTTGTGAAATCAGCTTCGCGGAAAAGTGGAATTATTTGTCAGTGCTTAATTAAATGTTCAAACAATACATGCTCACTCCATTTTAAATACAAAATCTCAACATACTGCCTATACAATAAAGCATGCTTGACATTGACAATTAATTTGGACAAATTCGATTTCACGTCACACATTTTCGATAAAACACGATTAATTAAAGAATTTTAAAATCTTTTTGTTAGCACTCGAGAGATTTTTGAATTCATGAGTATAGAAAAAAGATGTATTCATAAAACTGGTTATTTAAGACACTTTTATATACCCAGAGAAAAAATTCCAAATTATGTTGTATCATTTACTTTATCGCATTACACACAAACATGATATTGTATTTATTTTAATCTCCGATAACAATCCATGTAACGATTTGTATGTATAATACATCTAAACATTTAATTCTATCTATGCTCTGAAAAATGGTTAGTATTATTAAAAAATATATAAATATCAAACATTTTAATATGTAGCATTTACGATTTTATTTAAGGATTTATGACGTAGAGTATACGTAAAAAAATCTTTATTCTTCTGTAAGGCAACAATTGTTAAATAATTTTTCATGGAGGACCTTCGTACATTGTCAACCCTCGCCTCGCTCGCTAATCACTGATATTTCGTAAAATTATTTATCACAGACACTTTTCAAAATTAACTAAAAAATGTTTTTGCTTCTTTTAAATCTTGCGGAAAATCAGTTATGGCAATACAGCAACTTCGTTTTAATTAAATTTAGCTTTTTTTATTTTAAATTGAATTTGAAGTGAGTTTTAAACAAATTATACAATACTTTTGATGTCGATGTCGATATTTAGAAAAATCTTAAGTCAGGTATCCATCTTTGTTTGCGATCAAGTAATATTCCGCGTGTGTGGTGTTCGCAAAATACATAAGCCAGTGCGCAGTGTTTGTGTACGTTAGTCAGCTAGTTTTATAGTGTATACGCCGTGTTCGTGTTATAGATTTAAAAAATAAAAAAAACATGGAGTGATTGGAAGAAAAACGTTAACTACTTATTGAACTCTATCATAACAATCCGATATTGTAAAATCCACATAACCTAATTTTCTTAGAAATATTCAAATACTATGTACAAATAAATAAACAATTAAAAACCTTAATAATAATAATAATGTAAGAAGAATGTGTGGCATTTTTTAATGCCATAAATTACATCGTAATACTTTTAATTTGAGTAAATATGTACTGTGCTCTATATTTACATATATTGATTTATTTAAAAATAGTGTTGACTTATTTAGTTCATGTGATACGTTTACTTAACGTTCAAACAACAATGGCGGAGTGGCGGTATTCACAAGTACGTTTCATTTAAGCAGTCATAGGTTCGCGGAACGCTACTGATTCACGAACGTAGATGAATACCGACCTTTAGACCATAAGTATCAAATCATCAGTGATTTCAGTGTATGCCAACTAAAGATTCAATTTGGATTAAAATGTATTTCAGAAATAGTTAATTGAGTTTTTACGGTTTATCATTTTGGGTCCCGATGCTAATATTTTTTGAAATAAAAAATCATATACAAAGATTGTTATATCTTTGCTCAAACTAATAACTCGCTCGTTAAATAAAGTTAAGCAAATCGGTAAACATAATATATTAATGTCATTTTAAATTTTAAAATATTTTCAAAATGGGTAAAACATCAATTTTATTGTGTTCATAGAAACATTAAATCCCTCACCACTTTAAATCCATCAAAGTATTCCACTGTATGAAAAAACTTCGAAGTTTATAAAAATCATCAATCACACAACTTCCGTCATTGAAATTGATTGATCAATTGAACCAATTTTTAAAAGTACTACCCACCCAAATATATGTTTTTATTAAAGAAATTTATTATTAGAAATTTTGTTACAACAAATTGCAATGGAAACTTCCTAAATAAGCAAGTTTTCTGATAAGGATGAAAGTAATTTAAAGCTCGCAGCTTTTTCGAAACGAATAAAATATTCTTCTTGCTACTTAAGTACTCCTCACTTATACCCTGAATATTGTTAACAGTTTATTTTAACATTTTTAATTCTTCAGCGGGTAGCAAGTTTTAGATTATCACATTAACAGTAACATTTATCAACGGTTGTTTGCTTGGCTTATAATTTTCAAAACAATATTTTAATTTTATAAAAACCATCATATTTGTTGCAAGATTTGGGTCTGTCAACTCTTTGCGGAAAGGCATTATATTAAAAAATAAAATACGTAAATTCACTACAGTTAATCCTACATTTAAAAAAAATAAAATACACGTAACAGTTTTGGTGGATAAGCGAAGAACTAGGCAGGAAAGTGACACGGTCAATCATAAGCTGCGGACGCGCGCGTCCGCGCAGCAGTTTGTCGACCACCACTCATTACGAGTTGACGCGCACTCTAATACAACTATTCAAATAATATTTTTTTTACATAAATTAAGCATTTATAAAATATAACTAGAATTAAATTCTTATCAATTATCAGAGCAAGATATTGATCGAAGTGGAGAATATTATATAAGAATTAGTTGTAATAAACGACGTAAAAAAATAGAAAATGTATAATACAATAATAAGCGAATGATTCGTGAACTGTTTGTTAAGTTTTTCTTTTTTATTTATTGATTTTGTTGTATTATGTAGTTTTATTTTTTGTCTCATTATATTCGTTTTGTCTCATTAACATTCTGTCAAGTACATGGCGAATTGGCGTCAGCTGTAATGTCATGTACTGTAATTTTGATTTTTTAAGCAATAAACAATTTTTTATTCTACTCGATTTCTTAATTTTATTTGTGATTTGAATGAAATGAGTACTGTTATATCTTAAGTTTTATTTAATACACTTTTTTTTAAATTATCAAATGATAATATTTTTTTATAATGCAAATCAAAATAAAAAGAAACACTATTTTTATATAAATTTTAAAAAATTATGCCACACATTTGTTGGATTGGTCGGCGCAGCCATTAAATTTTCCGCACAGCTAACTTCTCGTTATAAGTTGGCTGATTCAGAAATTTTTCATTTATTCAATTTATGTTCCATATAAATTTAATTAAAAACAACCGGCATGTGATTTTCATGTTTTTATAATTACAATATTTGTATTTATATTGTATCTAAACAAAATGTATCTTAACTGTATCATTGAGGAGATATCATCTTCGGTGTGATGCAGAAAGGAAGAAAAACAAGTTTATCGAATAAAAAAAAAAAATATATATATAATATTAACAACAAAGATCGCCATCGCAAGTTTCATGGTGGAATCGCCCAGGGTGTCCAAAATTATGTCGGACCCTAATCTACGTAATCTCCATGCAGTATCCATGTTAATAGATTCAACACGAGCACTAGTGGATCAGTAAGTATCCTAGGGGATATGACATCATCCACTAGTTTGATTGCCGGATTATCCTAATGTTTGTCATTAATAACGTTCGCATTTCTGTTATTTGGTTTCTGTTAATTATTATCTCCCACGCATGTCAACACTATCGGTCTGTGGTAAATTTTCCGGTTGTTAAACTTGTGCAGGGCCTCCACATTAAATTTACGTGATCTTCTTATTTATGAATTATTTTAGGTTTATATATCGACTGTGGAAAGAAAAAAGGATGTAACCCACACATATCAAATTTTACAGGAGGCGCTAAAAACGTGTTTTGATGATTTCGGGCCATATGGAAGTTATGAATTATACACAACCTTGAAGTGCACGGAGACTTTTAAACCGATGTTTTATTGATATGATCTAATATCAATGAAAGAAATTTTCTAGGAAAAACCTTTATTTTAGTCTTTTTTCTTGGTTTTAATTTTTTACAGTCATCTTTTTCAAACTTAAAAGCTAAATTTAGATACAGATTCGGCATTTGCAGCTTGCACTTTTTTAATAAAAAGTGTATCAAGTTTGATACATTGTGATTATCGAAAAAACCCTGTTTTGAAAAAACTGTGGGTTACGTCCTTTTTCCTTTCCACAGTCGATATACATATAACATTATATATTTACATTAATATTTTCTCTCTATTTTAATGTGTAAGTGAAGTTATTTAACGTGTTTGAAAAATTGCGTATTTGTAATTTAGAATAAAAATCGAGTCACTCACATTTAAATATTAAAAATCAACAATTATGAACAGCGGCTCCTGTTTTACATGCTCTGGGAAGTGTCAACAATACGTATTGTAATAATCGTATATCAAAAAACAAGCTATTATTTAAGTCATAGTTTCTCAATATTTTTGGGTCCGTGGCCCCTTTTGAGTCTCAAAATTTTCCGCGGTTTCCATATCCTTACAAAAAAAAATATGCGAGACTCGGGGATTTCAAAATTTGGCTTATGAAATAACGAAATTCCCAAAATAAAAAAGACGCAAGACCTTTACTTAACTCTTCTCGGAATTTCTAAATATTTTGAAATCGGCCAGTGATAACATTTTTTATTGAAATTCTTAACTTGTCTACGGTTTAATGGTGAATTTTCAATCTTGGTATCCTGGGATTGAAAAAATGTAAATCCCGATATCCTGGATTGGATACCCTACTACTTACTAGATAGTCTTGCAATTATTTCAAAAAATTCTATCGCTCTGAGATACTGATTTTTAATTCAGTCAATTTACATTGTTTCTGAATATTTATTTTATTTTCTGTAGACATTGCTAGTTATAGTCAATACAAACTTTAATACAATGCCTAAAAAAGTTTAATTTTCATTGAAATTTGAATATCGTTTAGTGGTAAAATAAGTAGTGACTTCAAATCTAATTCAAATGATAAATGCCTGGATAAAATCTTGTATCTACAGAACAATACAATAACATGTGATATATTATGTTAAATGTACGAAACAAACTAAATAATAACATAGGTATAATTTATCACCCATTAATGTTGCCACTGCGAAGATACTTTTGGTGGGAATTAGCATAGTTTAAGCGTTAATGCTTTTGATGATTAATTCTGCTGCTGAATTTAATGTACGTTATGATCTGATGCTGTTAGTCCACCATATCACAACGTGTGTCGTTTTCATTAATTTTCATGACACGGGTTGCGAAATAATAGGAAACCGAAAGACCATACATGGCGTAGCCGTTGGCCATACGATCTTGTATAGCATATTCCAACATCATTTCACAATATTATCTTAGCATGTTTACTCTCCCTCTGGCTAGAAACGTTCGCCTCCGATTAATGCTAACGACATATTACAGCGTTGACGACCGGAAATACTTACGGATTTTGTAGTTATTTTGTCTGTTCTTAATTGTTACTCATCTTAAATAAATAAAAACTATTTTTTACATTTTGTATACTTCTTTACTGAATTATCAGTGCTTCAATGGTTGTCAGAAGCCCCCAAAAAAATCATACATACACACACATATATGTATATTTATCAATCCATTTCCGCTCCCAATGTGGAAAATATTGCTTCTTAATGAAAGTATCTCAACAAGAGTTTTTTCACTTTAACCATTTGAATACCGCGCAAATAAATCATTAATATCTCCCAGAGACACTGTGTTTTTGAGAAAAATAATTTTGCCTAATATACACTCGAATTCGATATTTTAAAAACCTATATTGACTCAGTATAGATAGCACTACATACATTCATCAAAATATTGCTTATGTTCTATTAGAATACCGAGTATTTGATTTTTTAAATGTCTTGGACATCCGTGTTCGCTTGAATATGTTCCAGACACTTGTGTCCGCTTGGTATTTACTGCGATATTAATAAAATGCCATCCTTGCCGTGAGCGAAACCGGTCTTGACCTTTTTTAAATAAAGTGGATAAAAAGTACAAAGGAATATTGTGATTTTTTATACGACAGCTGTTTGTTACTCAGTCGCCCAACCTCTCGTTTTCGAAGAAATTAGAAAAAATAGAAAAGATAGGACAAAAATGTAGCTGGCTAATCATTCTCGCTACATTTCTTTATTTTAGGATTGGAATGATGGCGGGGATGTTTTAGACCAGGCCAATTTAATGGGATAGCATGGATTTACAGTGAGTCCCCATTTATTTCCTCAATTTCTCCGCTATTGTGGTGCAATTTTCACAACCATATTTCACTTCAGTAGATTTAGTACAGGCTTTTGAGTTTTTACCGCAATTCGCATCTGAAGTATTGAAAATTTCAAACAAAATTGTGTACATTTTCATGGTAGACGAAACGCTTTCAAAAATATTTTACTAACTTTGATAACGTACTCGACATAACTTTCAAATTAATTAGTTGAATCGAAAGAGTTTTATATGAAAAACACATAAATATTTTTAAAAACAAAAAAAAACCCTATATTTACCCCAATGCACGTTAACGTCATTTTTTTCAAGCTTTCATTCTATTTAATATCACAATATCACAATGCTCCACTCACGACTAGGGCTTGCGAATTGCCGTCAAATTTCAATTACCGGCTAACGGTAAATTGAAGTAAATATATATTTTTTAAATAAAGCAATTAATTAAGTAATTGATTTTTTTTTACTAGAAGCGGTATTCAATATCAAAACGTAAATAATTAAAAATATTTCTGATGTAAATAATGTCATAAATACGTACATGAGTGCTACTTTTTGTTTTTAGAGAGTTAAAGTTAAAGGAATGAGTGATCCAATAATCACTTGTACATATAGAACTTGGTACTTGCACATATAGACATATGTCATATAGACCTTGGTTAATTTGTTGAGAACTTTTTTTTAAGTACATGTTCGCGTCCGCTCCCAATGTGGAGCATATGGCCTCCTAATGGATATATCTCAACAGAACTTTTTTCTATGAGAACTGTTACTCAGTCGCTCAATTTCTCTTTTACAAATAGAGTAATAGGGATAGAAGGATAAGGCTACGACAGAACCAATGGTTCGCTATTCGCTCTCAATACGCCCAGCTATTAATTAATTGGAAAGTGTGCAAGGGTTTTTTTACACACAACACAAACACCCATGCTTTCGAACAGAAATCGATAAATCAATCGAAAAAATGGTGTTCGTACTGGGACTCGAACTCGTGAGATCCGGCACGGTAGCCGACAACGCTAACAGCTGCGCCTTAAGACCTGAACTTACTTTACGACCGTACTCACAACTCACTAAGCTGACTAAGATACCGTTTTATACCAGATTTTTTTTCATTTTTTACACATTCTTTTCATTGTCAACGTTTTTTTATTTTGAGATGCTGCATGAAGTACGGATATAAATTGAACATGACTGAAAGATATTATGTTTTTTCATTACGTTTTTCATATAAATAATAACATCCTTCTCTCTCTTTCAAATAAATAAATAAATTTAAAAAAAAAACATTTTATGATTCAAGCTTCCAACCCTATGATCAAGTAAGACCACATAAAAAAATATGTTTAATTATTTTTTTTTTAAATTCAGGGTATTTTTACAAAATTAATTGAAAAATTGTCCGAACGAATTATGATTTTATCAATTTTAAAATGTACACAATCCCTCATTTTTTATAAACATTTAATAATGAAGATATTGTTTATCGGTATACACGTTTAACTTTAATCGAAAATATGTCGTTAGCCATAATACAAAAACAACTTTGACATTATATCAAAAAAAATACAAACTGTATTAAATTGGCTACTCCGCCGACATAATTTCGTTAAAGTAGCCTGCGGGTAAATTATATTGGGGAAAACATTATTATAACAGAATTTAAGATTTCGTTCGTGTTTATAAATTATTAATCTTGAAATAACCATTTTTCTAAACGTTATTATAATTATTAAATGTAGTAGAAACATCAGGATTCAAAAACGTTGTATAGTTAATTAAATTAAGTAATGTTTATCCAGGAGAGTTAGCACAAACATATTATAATTACTTTAAAAATAACGAAATATAATTTTACATATTACTATTTATCAATGACAGAGTTTTCTTATGTCGAATCAACGTCGTTGGCTTCCAAGACGGATCTCGCGGGATTGAGACCCAGTACGAAAAGCATTTTTTCAGTCGTCTGGTAAAATGCATGAATGTTTTCGATGTCTTAAAAATCTTTTGACATCTTTGTAATCCTAAAATTAACGGAAGGGGAGTGAGAGAATAGCTTTCCACTATTTCTGTCCAAGCCGTATCTTTCTAGCCCTACTCACTTCGACAAGGATAGGTTGAGTAATTCAGTAACAAGCAGTTATTTGATTGAGATACCTCCATTTGGACGACATAAGCTCCACGTCAGGAGCTGGCATGTATTTAAAAAAAACATATTTAAAATTAACATTAATTTATTGATTTTTTAAGCGATGTCTGCTCTTAATGGAGCTTGTCCCAGGTGTTTTTTTCTACGAAAACTGTTTGTTACTTAATAGTTGTCTTTTTAGAAAAGACTTGAGAACAAAATGATAGGATTAGGACAAGAGGAGTGATTAGCTAAGCCCCGCTTTTTTAAGATCGTATAGGTGGGAGTGAATTTCAGACTTTACATAAATCTATGCCTCTGTGCAGAAATGTATGAATCGATTGAAAAATCAAATTATAAAAACTGCCCGTACTGAAATTCGAACACGAGTGCAACTAACTGTCACCAACGACCAAGCTATAAAACAATTGAACAAAATCCTAAATCGGCCATTATTTCAAAATTCTATGACATGATGTATTGGTTTTCGTGAGTGTTAAGGATTATATCGTTCTTTAACTACTTAATGAGTCATAAAAGCACTCTCAATTTACCAAATTTAAAGCAGTGTAAGTTATATGACTGAATCTTCCTTTTGATATATCTTTCAAACAAAACTATTCACCTTAATTCAATTAAATATATATTATTGTTCATACGTATACTAATGAGCTTCAACTTATTACTAATTTTTATTTGATCTTTAATTGTTTACTACTAAAAGGTGTTTATTCACAATTTTTCACGATGTGATAAAATAATTTTTGTATAGTTAGTTGTATATAAAACATTAAAAATACTTATACATATATGTCGAGAGGCATGCGTGTTGAAGTCCAAAACATGAAATATTCAGGATAGCAAAATATTTCATTATAATAAATATATAGCTAAACTTAAATGCTAATTATAAAGATTGATTAGATTTATATTTAAGATTCTAACCATTTTGATTGAGAAATGATAAAGCATTAATAACGTATTCCTTGGACGTAGACACCATCATTGAAAAAATACGGTTTTATCGTTAAGAAATTTTGTTGAGAAATAAAATATTATTTTCATTAGATTGATTGAGCGAAAATTAATATAATTGATATGAAAAGTTAGAAATCAGTCATATGTAAATAATAATACATAAAATTGATGTTTCCGATATCTTCATTATTATAATAATATACGATAATCTAGATACCCATAAGTTATTTCCAATCTACATTCATCGAAATACTGTCAATAATAACATGTGTCCGTTCAACCATGTTATATCAAAACTTTAAACAAATTAATTTAGTTTAATGGAAGTTTATGATTTATAAAGTAGTTGAACGAGTTGCTAAAATATTAAACTTTAAAATAACAAATCTCGTCGAGTGTTATGAGTACATTGCTTTTAAATTGTTTAATATCAAATTGCAGATGACTGAATCCGAAATTTTATTCGCGATACACACAAACTCGCTATCAACAACACCTAGGCATCAGACGTCTAAAACAAGCATCGTATTTTCAACAATTTATCCCTTCAACTCATTAAATTTATGAAGCAAAAAGTTTCAAAGTATTTCGGCGTCATGATTTTGAAAATCCATTGCCATTATTAAATACAAGTTGATGAATACTTCAATAAATAAATATCGAATAAATTGTCAACGTTCATAATGTTTATCTTTACCTTTGCTGTGATAATTTTATACAGTATTGTCTTATTTTTAAGACAGTTATTTAATATTATATTAACAGATTATCTCTTGGGCTGTCATCCTACTTATCCATGTTTGATTCATACATTGATTTTTAAAAATAATATGACATGTATTAAACGTTTTTATCTCTTCACATCTACCATCTGAAGCCCGGGTTTAGTAATAGTGATAAATAGGATTTTTCATAATCTTCTTTCTATCATTTTTTACTATATCTAGTGGAAGATATTGAACGACACAGTTATATGGCAATCCGTGTTTTCCATATTGGAGGCAGACATTTCTCAAGAAAAACAAACAATATAATGAATATATAACAAAAGTAATCAATATATAACGCTTGTATTTGAATTCAGTATTCACTTCTCAACAAGGTATAGCAATACCATAATACCGTCACCGGAATCTCAGTATAAATGGTGCTTTTGAATACCGAAATATCGGTATTTCATTATTGAAAACTTACCAAAATCTAATCGCATATTTTCTCTCTTTTCGTCTTTCAACGATGTATTATTATTTTAAGAAGCCATAATTTTAAATTGCAAGTTTTTAATAATAATAATTTTTTAAATGGTTGTATTTTACATTATGAAATATTTAAATACCCATTTTGATTTACTCGCCTGGAACGGCAATTCTTTTTGGCTATCTTTTTTTGCGTTGCTTAAACTTTTTTGTAATACCGATATTGATATAAATTACTAAAAAAGTGTAATTTCTGACATCTTTAGCCATTAAACATATCATCCATTATTATATGCCCGGTAAAGACACTAAAATAGGCATCAAAATAACACTTTTAAATCGTTGGGCTTAAATGAATGTATTATTCATTTTAAAAAATACTGTAGGAGATTTACGACCCATTTCTAAAATTGTACCATGTGATCAATGTGGTCAACGACGTATGTTATTATATTGAGATACGCAATAATAAACTTTATATTCACTTAAGGATTCGTAATATAATTTTACTTATACTCTTTAAATTGTGGTATTATCTTAATGGATCATTATAATTATCACAAACTGACGCAAAACAGTACGGAGCTTTCTTGAGCAAACCAATGTCTACCTCAGGCTATACCAGGATCGCCCAACTTGCGGCTAAAGACAAAATATAACGTGGTACAAAACTCATCAATATTTTATATTGATAAAACCAAGTTTTACAAATATAATAAATGTATTGAACTTTATTTTTAAAACATATATTCATGATGATTTATTTGTGAGTAATTATTTTCTAGAAACTAATATTGGAATCAAATTTTCTGGTGAGCAATTCAAGCATTCGCTTAAATTAATAAAAACACAATAATCCTTTGTACTTAATTCCACTTTATTTAATATGTCAGGACTGGTTTCGCTCATTGCGAGCATTGTCAACTGATAAGAAATATAATTTAACAATGCTATTTATACAAAATTGAAAAGTTATACCCAACAATTGGCATTGAAAAGAAATTGCCAATTACATTAAAGTGATTCTAAAATAACACAAAATTAAAATGTTCAACACATCTAACATATAATTAAAACGTCATCCCAGATTAATAAATTCAGAATGCGATTGAAAGTAATTACAAACATAATTAAAATTTGGGAAATTTTTGACAAAGTGATAAAATGCTACATTAATAAAGTGAATATGCTTAATTCACTTTTATGGAAACAGATAGTATGAGTCAAATATCACATTGTTTTTGTGTTGCCTTCTTTTAATATAATGCTGTGAAATTTTACTATTACAATATTCATTATTTGCTTCAAACATGTTATGTGGCTTAAAACAGTATCTCTTAAATTAAAGTCAACACATAAAAACCCCATTTGGTATACCGTATACAAGTAATATTTCCACGGAATTCGTTATAACAAAAATCAACTTGTTAATCTTGAGTGATTTGCAATAACCAAATACATTTTATACATATATAAATCAATATCCATACAGCAAGATAAAACTACTCATAGTTGTGTTATGTCAGGGCTGTGTTGTCGAAGTTGGGTGACTCCGGATTATCTTTTAATTATATTTAAATACAAACCGCTTTGCATTTTAGTAGATATAAAAAATATGCAGACTTTTTTAAAATCAGAGATGGATCTGTGTTTCGACTTTTGGTAGTCATTGTAACTAGGGCTTTTGAAAAAACTGGTTTTCGTTTTACAAAATATGGATAATTAAATTAAATTAGCGAGAAAAGTTCATTTTTTTAATGTTGTTTATATAAATAATAATACATATCAAGAAATTATTTGATGTTAATCTTCATAAAATATGATTTAAGAAAACACAAAGCGTCCAATGATCGTTTTTCAACAAAATTTCCTGATATCGAAAATACCCTTTCGCTGGATAATGATGTGTGGCATATGGTCTTTAAGCCATCAAAAAAATCTGTCCTTTTGTTTATAGACTCGTTTATGGAAAATTCGGCACAACCGATTACGAAGTTGAAAAACCGGTTTTCTAATGTCACAAATTTAGCCAAAAAACCGGGTTTAAGAACTTTTTTTAAAAACCAACAAGCCCTAATTTTAACACTGAATATTTTAATAAGATGATGCCTCTCAAAGAGATAAAACACGTGTTACATTTTGTAAAACAATACATGTAACAAAAAAGTTGTAAAATTTAATTCCATATTTATTATGTTTCATATATTATTATGAGCATTATTTTATTGTTTGGTTTTTGTTTCGTTTACATTAAAAATTTACCCATATCATCTTACTTGAACCATTCTTTAAGTAAAATGTATTAAGAGTAAAGCTTTCCTCATCATAATTGCACTGCTTCGAGACCCGTCTCATCCACTTTTCCATTTTCTTTTTACCGTTATATTTAACAACCTTCTTCCATTAAACTTTCCATTCAAGAAAATTCTCGGGATATACGTTCGTTCGTTTCACAAAATCAGCTTTGTATGAAACAAGCTTATGGACATTTAACGTCTCGTCTGAAAATACCTATTATGATAAAATTTTGTGACAGGTATAAAAATGGTAGCTTTGTGGCTTTAGATATTCTATTTTATTCATCGAATCGTCCATTTTCAATCACACAAAACTGTTCATTTATTTACTGCTTTTTGATTGTGGTATTATTCGTGTACTAATCTAATTTATTTAAAAAATATCAACAAAATTATACATCTATTATATGCCATTATGCAAGCATAATTGATCGAGGCCCCTTTATAAAATGAATCTTCTTTGAGAACCATAATCTATACGAAAGTATAATAAATAAATACAAATAAAATTTAAAACTCCTTAAAGTTAATTACTTTAGCCAACAATCGCATTTTGATCATTTGAAAAAGTTTATATAGGGCGTTTAGAATTATTTTGTGAAAAAATGTTGAATATTGAAAAACGTGTTTAGCTTACAAAATTTCAAGTATTTTTCGCCTCGGAATCTTGCTGGTTGCCTTTTTCAGCGTAAAATAATTTACATCTGACCTTGGTATACAATACAATAAAAACACTTTTTTTCAAATGTACCATTTTCAATATTCAAAATCAATTCTCTTTGTCGATCAAAAGATTATTTATTTTTGCGTTTAAAATTCTGCAATAAATATTGTTTTTTGATTGAAAATAATGTACTACATATTTATCCAATTCATACAGCTACCCTTAAACTTTGTCAGATTAAGATTAACGAAAATCTTTTTTTGTATAAGAACTTGTACTATTTTGCATAATATTTTCTCACCATGCTAAACTATAGCATTCGAATAGTCTGTATTATATTTTTTTTCTAATTATTTAGCTGTTGAACTGTTGAAAAAATTTGAACCCTTCACTTTAAAAACAAAGTGTTTAATACTGACTGGCTTGGAATAGAATCTCTATAGACTAGTTGTCATTACTTATATCAACGGTCGGTCACCGTTGTCGAGCCCCAAGAGGCATGGCCCGGGCTCTACACGAATTCAAGGAATTAATCTTTTAGAAAGTTAGATAATATGTTATTTTTTCAACTGTTTTAAAGATTTTAATTCACAGAATTTCATATTTTATTCTGAGAGACGAATCGGTCAAATAATATTCATTATCTTTTTTCTAGTATCTTTATAAATCTATACCACATATAGTCGGTTTCGAGTATCAAAATGTTCATATTTTTAAGCAGACAGTGTTTCAATTAATTATTAGTCAAAACGATCAAATGTAATGGCAAAAACATTGTTAAATAGTTTATATATAATACAATAGTGGTTTAAATTAATGCAATGGTCAATTTTTATACAATACAAATACTAACATATAAAGTATGCTCAATGAAGCAAAATAGTTCGTTATAATACTTGCTATACAAAATATTAATAATATTTTGTTAATATATTACAATACTGCTATTACCGAAACCAAGTGCTCGATATCTCGACTGTTTTTTCAATACCCAAGTATCATATTTCAATCCAAAAATACAATTAATTAAATTCATTTATATGAAGCCTTTGATGTTTATGATATTGACACGAAACGTGTTGTGTTTACTGGTATTATTTTAATCATCAGCATTGCTATCCCAACTGACCATTACTTTTTTTTCTCAGCTATATTTATCTTTAAAATAGTGATGTTTAAAAAATTCATCCAGTATTGCATACCTTCACCATGTGTTCTGTTGTACTCTTATTGTATTTTGTAATATTCCTTTAGTTACCGCGATGTAATACCAAACGCAACCGCGTATAAAGCGGATATATAGATATCTATGAGACAAGCCGGTTTGAAAACCTTTTGCAAAGTTGAAAATGATTATTGCAGCAGCTTTTTCGCCTCGCGTGCGAAGATTTTATCACGATCCCAACTCACCTGGCAGGTGTTACGAGCAAAAAGCCCTACAATCAGAGTGAAATGTACCAAAAAAACGAATAATATAAAGCATGTCGTGCCAGAGTACCATATATTTGATTTGTGTTTCGCTAAAAATAAATCGCCATGCTGTAAATCTTAGTAAAACATAATTGTATCAAATTTAAATAACTACTCCAAAATATGGAAGGATTTTAATTTGAGTTCATAAAATTTCACTATTTTAAGAAACAAAAAGTAGATTTAATGGTAACATACTCAAACCATTTTATTGTTTACGACATCAAAAAACAGTATGATTTTTTTTATTCATAAATATCATAACATTTCTAGTGACCTTAAATGAATTACGTAATCTTTTTTTGAAACTACTTAAATACTACCTACAACAATTTTAAAAAAAGGTATTGAATATGATCTTACATATTTTTTTTCAAAATTCCATAAACATTATTTAATTTTTCTTAATTATATTAAACATTTTTTTTTTATATTTTAAACACTTTTTATGGCTTAGTAATCAAATAAAGTTTGATTTTAATTTTTCCAAGAACGATCAAATCAAAAGTTTTTAGTTGTAATTCTGAGGTATTTATTTTGATTTTACTACTCTATAATATTACCGTAAAGACATTATAAATATAAACAACAAAATAACTATTTTGTTTTAATTTCACATTATTTATTTATATCATGACTGATTTCGCTCATCACAAGCATTATCAACTGACCATTTTTGATATTAGTTAATATTGTGTTATAAGTGTAAATTTGATTTTAAAATATCATGCATTTTATTTCTTTATTATTTGATTAATGATCAGTTTGGTTTACCAAACATATCTTTTTCTAGATAGCTTTAAAAGATATTCGTTGCAAACTGATAAATTCTGGAAATGTCGACATTAAGCAAATCTATCTTGGGCCAAGGTTTTTTATTCTTCTCTGCAAAAAATTAAGCTGATTTATCATTAATGCTGATTCCTTAAATGATTTTAATAATTGTTTAATTTAATCAATTTTCTGTTTTAAACGGCTACGTCAGGCAGTAGGATAAATAGTCAATTTTAGTATTACTGTGTTTGATATTTACAATAGAAATATATATGTGCAAAGAATAAATAAACTTTGTTGGATATTTGACATTGGATGTATTCAGAGCAAAAATTCAATACAAGCTCAAACAGCAATTTTCTTGCGTAAACCTTATGGGTGTTGTGGATATCTTTGAAATGAAATTTTGAACGACCCTACATATATGTACATAGATTCTTGGTTGGCATGCAAATCCAAAGAAAATTACGCAGATTTCAATAAGAAAAGTAGCAAGCTTCGGAAAACAATAATATTGCTATTTATAGAGTCGATATTTTATATATTGTAAGAATTTTATTTTTTATTTTTTCCTTGTAACATTAGTAGCCATTTTTTATCCACTTCAGAATGAAGGCACAACACTGTTTTCGCACATCTCGTTCATGTTCTACAAAATTTTTCATTTTTACTGTAGGTTAAGTTGGTTTTTATCTCCCTGAGCGATGGTGCCAGTACAGCACACTGTTGCCTTTTCAAATCTTTTATTATAATAGCATTCTTTACCCGATTCGTTAGTTATTTTTTAATACTTATACTTACATCACTTGATACCTAAATATCTCTACCGTTTTGTTTCTCCAAATGTTTGAACATTTGTTTGTATTGAAGTTATAAATTGTACACGCATGCGTAAGCACAATAAATTACACACCGTATACTAACAGTTTTCAAATTAAAACTTAGAGTAGATCATTTAAACTAATTTATTATGCACCAAATAATCAAATCAGTCTCATTTACTTCATTAAAAACCAAATCTGCTCAGATCATAGCATAGCATATAACAGTGGTGGTAAACCTTTTTACGTGCGCGTATTACAAATCTAAAATATTATTAAGCAACTTTTCAACATGCCAAAAAATAAACTTCACATATTTCAGTTTAAAAATATAAAATAAACATCACGTAACAGTCCTTGATTGTTTTTATTTTGAATAAAGCAAGTTCTCCGTTTATTGAATAATTGCAGAAAATCCTTCCAGATAAAATGTATTTTTCGATCTACCAACTTGGGCACGCGTGCTATTGGTTTACCATTCCTGGCCTAGGACTTTCTAAGGCATTGTTTTTTTTAAGGCGGATATTTTTTAAGTGTTTTGGAGATGCCACTTAAGCACGAGTAGACAATTACATCATTGGAATAAACAACCAGTTACTTTCTTAATGTTTGCAAGATATTTGTTTTGGTGTGTCATTGCATTATTTAAATTCATTACGTGAAATACATAAAATCAATCAAGCCTACAATAAGGTAGAAGAAAGTTCATTGCTAAAGTGTATACAAAATGATACTGACTTGATAATTTCTCATATAGTTACGCCAACCTGATTGTTTCGAGAACGAAACATTTTGCATTAAATGGCTTCACTCGTGAAGGTACTTGATATCAATTCGTAGAAGATTAATATTTGCGATGAATTCGGCAGCAACTTTGTGAAAATTTATATGTAATATTAAATTACATTCGATAACTTTGTTATTCTAATGAATGTATTGAAAATTTTGGCACGTTTTTTGATACGTTCAGATGCGTCTTCAGACTAACAGTTGTATTTGAGGAGCAAACATTCAAAAAGTGTTTTGTCACACAAATACAAAGCTTGGTAAATGATGATTTAAGTGTTGCAAAAGTGACGGTTTGTATGAATTTGTCAACTTTATGATTTCATTTTAATATGAAAAAAAAACTTTTTTAACACTAATTTTGATTTCCATTTATAGGTTTTATTATGGGCTATCAGAATTGATATAAAACGCCATTTTTCAAAATTTGTGACAAAACACTTTTTGAATGTTTGCTCCTCATTTATTTTTTAAAAAACTAATTAACTAACAAGTTATAAAAAATATTACAATCTTTATTTACAGGTTTTTTTTTACAAATCAATCATTTTTGAAATCATTGTTAATTTTACAAGATCGCGCAATTGAAACATTTGTCTTTTTAAAATTATTAAAGCAGTGTTTTTATTACTCATTCTACATTCTACACGAATTGCTTTACTTTACACGTAAAAAGTAAATGAATTCCGTTTTCCTTTTATTAAAACAATGATGTCTGTATTTTAAATACAGAGAAATTTCAAAACTCTCATTAATTAAAAACTCTTCTGTAATCACGACTATTTTACGTCGCTTCAATGGAGGAAATTCTCTCGCTTCCTTTTGTTTAGTAAAACGTCATCCCGCTCACTAACTAATTAACGTTTTTACAGTCATATTTAATTCAAGAAGGTGCATTCGTATTCAGTAAAACAGCTATGAAGCAAGGGTTGCCGTTAACTGTCGACATTAATATAAATATACGTCTCAAGGGGTTTTGCTGTTTGCTGTCGTGAAATTGTTATTTTCTAAGAAATAGAACAATACTTATAAAAATACATAACTGATTCTCGACTTCTTTCAACCACTCGACTTATTTTTTCAGTATCATTCGTTGTGTGTGTATACATCGGTGTAGGGAATAAAATAGAAAGATGAATGTCAGTTGTTTAAATAGCATTTGACTTTTTTTTAAGTATATCTCTTGCTATTTCAGTTTTCGCATTCATTATATTTGATGGTTGGCCATGTAATTGACTCTTAAACAACGTAATCTTCATTGCAGTTTTTACTGATATTAATTCAAATACGCAGACTTTTGTAATTTATTTTTCAATCGATTTACAGATTTGTGTTCGGAGGCATGGATCCACGTTTTGCCTTAATTCTCTCCAACTCATCCAATCCTTAAAATGGGGCGTTGCAAGAGTCATTAGTTTAAGCTTAGTTTTTTCTAAAGGCCATCCTTCTTTCTCTCAAAAAAAAAGATGTCAAGTGGCCAAATAGTATGTTGTTTTGGTAGAAAAAAATAGATTACTATATACTGTACTAGGAGTATTTATTCTGCTCCAGATTGGGAACAGACGTGGTATGAGTATCACTGATGTATTATGACTCTTTAATACATATTTCTGTATTGATAAATTTTAAAAATACATAATTTTAATATTATATTATACACACTGCTACATCAAATACATGAAATCAAAACTGATGTAACCGTTTCAGCCAAGAGGGATTATAGACAAAAGCCGAAACTATTTTCGTTCTTAAAAATTGTTTAATTATTTTTAAAAGTTTATGTTTTATTCAATTTATTTTAATTGAGCTTCAATCCATAACAGGGTTTTCCAAACTATGTTCCGCGGAACACTGGTGTTCCATAAAACCTGAATAGGTGTTCCGCGAACACCCACATAACTTAAAAACCACTCTTTTTAAATGTTTGCCAAAAACTATCAATTATGATTAATTGGCTTGGCATCTATTTTCCGCAACAGCAAAACCAACATGCTTAATTCAGCGCACGCTATTATGAATATCTGACTGATTTTATCAGTGATTCTTATATAAATGTCATTAAATTCTTTCTTAGTGAGTTTGTCAGAAAAATCTTCCAATGTGTCGAACCAAGGTATTTTTGTTTAACTTCCGTTATTTACAACCTATTTATGTGAAACAGGATTTCCTTTTTATGCTGCAATGAAGTCAAGGTGGAGACCATTGTTTTATTACCTTTTTTGTACTTATACTATTAAAAATAACCCGACGTAAAAAAATAAGGCAAGTGTTCCTTTGAGATTTCCGTATTTGCAAAGTGTTCTATTATAGATAATTTTTCGGAAACCCTGATCTAAAACAATAAGTAATTTATTAAACATACAATTCTCATTATACATTAGACATACAGCCTGTAGATATATAATCAAAATCTAAAAAGCAATGAATTTTTACATCATGTTTTCATCGTTTTCTGATGATTTTATTCTAAATATTTATTCCACAATCCACCTTAAGCATTTATATCGTACACAATAATATTTGAATGAAAAACATTTTTTTTTAAATAATAACTAAAATACCAAGAGTTACCTCCTCCGTAATTTTAAATGGTGATTACTCGTGGCAAGTGTCCCATTTCATTATGGTTAACACGTTGGTTAGCAATGTAAGCATTACACAAGTAGACCTTTACAGCAAAGCTCGCACGTGTCGATTTTCTTTCGAATGTTAGTAGTTACTCTGAAAAGTTTCCACAAATAGACATTGGCAAAATGTCTGATTAAAAACATTACGTGGAAAATTTTGAGTATTAAATAATATTAATTAGAAGTCTGGACGGCTTATATAATATTATAGACATAACCTTTTGTCATTGAAAACCTTAATTATAATTTCAAAACACAATAAAATAAATTTTCATCAAGGTAATGCAAATTAAATTGACCATATTGTTAATTGATTCGGCGGCAACTTTCTGAAAATTTATTTCTAAAATTTAATATTTTTGTTATTCCACTGATCGTGCTATTATTTGTAGCAAAATTAGTTGAAATTACCATTAGACACCACTTTAACTTTATTACTTTTTAGTGATCTTTGTAATTAATTACATGTTAGAAATGAAACTTATTTATAATTCTTTCTGTAATTTGTAATTTTTTTTTCAATGCTAATGGCAGCACTGTTATATTATGTTTTTTATCAGTTGGCAATGCTTGCCATGAGCGAAACTGGTCCTGGTCTCGGTAAATAAAAGTGGAAATAAATAAAAAGGAATATTGTGTTTTCTTAATATAATGCCTTTCCACCAAATATTGACAGTGAACACCCTAAAAGTGCATAACATAGTTATCAAATTTAGTTTTATATTAAATATCACTTTTTAGAAAGTATGTGCAAAAAATAACGTTAATAATAAAAACGTTTAATATCATTTGTTTTTCTTTCTTTTACAAATAAAGCCTTATTTAATATTACAAAAACGATTAAATGTTTTATCGATAGTTTTAAAATCATTACTTGTTTTCTTTAGTATTTTACTGTTCTTCTTGTACTTCAATTAGGCACATGAATTAAAAGTATAATCAATGTTTTCGATTGCTGACTCTTAGAATAACACCTGATTTTTTTTAAAGTAGTTTCAATACGTGTCCTTGCAGCCAAGTAAACAAAGGCCAAAGTTTTCATCCTGAATACAAAAGAATTCAGCTTACTTTACTGTAATACAAAATAATGCAATACCATAGCGTACCAATCTTTGTACGCTTTGTATTATATTGCGGCAAAAACAAATGCCATTTTGATATTGTTTACGTTCCTCTTACTTTGATGTCAATATATTATTTCCGCGTGATAGATTGCGTAAACAATATGTGCAATGTATTGCGAAATGTCGCAGTTTGAAAACGGTGTATTTACAATAAATTGGCCGTGTTTATGAGAGATTCTGTGCACTCAGTGAGCGCGGCATTATCATTGCTAAACAAGAATCGATCGGTTCAGTGGCTGTGTCCGAACTGGATGTCGGAGCTTCACGTGTGATCGGTGGACCGGAAATTAATTTCAAAAACCGAACATCCGCCGCCAGCATGGCGGAGGTGCAGTGTCATATGTCCAGGTGGTATTTCCATAACAGAAAAATGCAGGCACAAGAGAATTTGTGCCGAGGTTATTAAAGACGAGCACGCTTTTGATGCTATTAAATATTGATATATTTCCATGTTTTATAAAATACAGTCTAATAGTTAAATATATGGGCCTTCGATAAGTAAGTGAGCCTTTTTTGGACTTTTAAGAACATACAATTACGTCCTTAATTGGTGTTTTGCTGGATTTTAAATTTTTATTTTACGGATACAACACTATTGTAATGTGTATTAACTGAGGTTACTTCGCTTTTACATTACTTTAAAACGTGTTATGATTGATTAGAACCAGGGCTGTGGAGTCGTGTTAAAAAAAGACGACTCCGACTCCGAGGAAATTTTTTAATAATTTTATTTTAACTTATATATACATATCGACTGTGGAAAGGAAAGAGGACGTTAGCCACAGGTTTTTTTTCGATAATCACAATGTATCAAACTTGATACAAGTTCTATCAAAAAGATGCAAGCTGCAAATTCTGAATTAGTATCTAAATTTAGCTTTTAAGTATGAAAAAGATGACCTTGTAAAAAATTAAAACCAAGAAAAAAGACTGAAATAAAGATTTTTTCTACACAATTTCTTTAATTAATATTAGATTATGTCAATTAAACACCAGTTTAAAAGTCTCCGTGCACTTTAAGGTTGTGTATAATTCATAATTTGCTTATGTCCCAAAATCATCAAAACACGTTTTTAGCGCCTCCTGTAAATTTTTATATCTGTAGGTTACGTCCTTTTTCCTTTCCACAGTTGGTATTTATACCATCACATCAATTTTAGTCAGCCAAAAATGAAATGTCAACACTTTGGACTATTTTGTTTGAATACATATCATTAAATATATTTTTCAAAAAAAAATCGAGCCACTCATTTTCAACGACTCCGGCCAAAATATCATGACTTCATGACTCAACAGCCCTGATTACAACGCATCTAACTTATTTTATAAAATACCACTTGGCTCACTTCATCTGCAATGGGGCCCATATATACCAGTGTTTCCTGAATGTTGCTTTACGCAACCCAGTAATTCCCTGAGATAAAATTAACGTTATGCATTTGAGAAAATTAAGCTCTGTTCTGCTAAGAATATTAAAACGGTTTCATTTCGCAAAAGCTACGTTGGTGTTCCAACAACGGTAAGTAGGATACGTGCCTATTCGCGATGCAATATTAGTACATACCATAGACCTCAACACAACATTTTTTTTCGAATCGTTGTTATCCCTCACTGGTATATTGGTGTGGTTTTTTAATATATTCAGCCCCGTTCATTTTGTATATTGAGCTAATGACCAATGTAAATTAGTATGTTAGAGTAAACAACAATATTTATTGTGTATCTCTTCTAAGCCAGTATATATAGCTGAGCAAATGCAGGCTTAAACATAGTTCTAGGGATAGTGCACGCTTAAATAGCTATAAACTAATATTATTAAAACTGAAGAACTAAATACGTTGATATTTTAACTCTATTACAATTAAGTTCTACCAAGTAAATTCCAATTCAATCAATAGCATTTGGAGTTTTCAAAACAGTTTTACCATTCTTTGAAGCAAATTAGCGGTCATTAAACCGCTGTGTGTTTTGGACATTTTTCCTATTCGGTTTCAGTGTCAAATGGCTCGAATCAAATAAAGACAAGTTTTGAAATAAACTTTGATTTTTCCTCAAAAGTATGATGTTAATACTTCCTTTCCACTCGTCTAATTTTAAACATGGTTCGAATCAAGAGTGTCTACATAATTATTAGACCATTCATTAACGTATCTTTCTTCTTCTTTCTATTCTGTTGCTACAATCTGGTGTGAACCGTGGCCGCCTTTATTAATCTTTTACATTCAATTCAGTCATCCGCTTTTCAAAGACAGTCTCTTACCTTAAGCAATGTTTGTTGGTGTGTTGTCATCCATGCGTTATATATGTTCAGCCCAGCGTACGCGTTGAGTTTTAACAAATCTGACGATATCTAATCCACTGTAGAGATTATTAAGCTCATGCTTGTGCTGACGTCGCCAGATGCCATCCTCGCAGACACTATCAAAAATCTTTCGATAATTATAATCCTAATCTTATATTTATAATATTTCCAAAATAATGAACGTAGAGTGAACAACAAATGCACCACCGTGTCCGTCCTTTCATATACTTCTGTCATCATTTTTTTTAAGAAAGAGGGGTTTTGTGACTTTGATTTCATATTCTACACTATGGTTTCTCAACCGAGGGCCACAGAAATAAAATAGTTTTGGCGGACCACGGGCAAATCTTTAATCTCCCAAATTTTTAAAATCGGGCAGCGGCATAATATTTTGAAATTCTCGGAAGAGCCAAAAAGCCGGAAAGCCGTGTCGCGTCTTTCTTTTTCAAGAATTTCGTGATGTCGTGAATTTTCCTGAGTCAAATATTAAAATCTACCAACGAGAAAAATGTTCGAGGAATTGTAAATTATTTTGGATTCTTTCAATCCCCGAGTCTCAAATAACTTATTTGTTCGGGGGTATGGAGGGCAAGGACTCAAAAATGGTCACTGGACTAAAAAGGTTGAGGAACTATGTTATACGCAATTGTTAACGCACATGGTTTAAATTTATATAATTTAGGTTATAAGAAAAACATTCATTCGGTAAAAACGGCGTACTCAGTTGCACAACAGTAACAGATTGTCAAATTAGTGGTTACCGTTATTTAACTGTCGGCAACAAAACTTGAATATTATGAAAGTTCTGTAGTTTGTTTATTATCTCTATGGTGATGGCACTACTGACTACAACGAATAATTTACAATACTATATGTACATGGTATTTTCTAATGAAAATCGATTGGAATTTACATAATATTGCCGACCGGGAGAACATCCGGTGAACTTCCCTCTAAGTGGTCAACAATATACTCTGGCATTGCGAAATATCTCTCAAACTATTTACCGTAAGCATACTTGTTTTATGGGGGAATTTGATTTCCATAATAAAACTTGAACGTTGGTTCTAATGGAAACTGTTCGATCGATTGGAAATTTTACAATCTATATTCATAAAGTATTATAGCACAATCTAGGGACATACTAATTAATTCTACTTTTGTATTCTAATTTAACGACTGTTTTTTTCAATCAGTATGGAGCATATGGCCTCTTAATAGAGGTATCTTAACAGATTTTTGATACGAAAACTGTTTGTTACTCAGTCGCTCAACCTCTCTTTTTCAAAGAGGGTAGTAGGGGTAGAATGATAAGGCTAGAACTGGACTAGTGGTTAAATAATCGCTCTCGCTACCCATAGTTACTACAGGATCGGAAAGGTGGGAGGGAATTTTTAGGACAAACACCTATGCCTTCGAACAGAAATCGAAAATATACTGAGACTCGAGCCCGTGAGATCCGGCATGGAAGCCCACAACGCTAACCGCTACGCCATAGGACGACGACTTATAGGCCTGATTATCTTTTATCGAATCAAAAACGATTAAAAATATATATTTTGTGATCTCAAACGGTATTAAAACAATAAAACCAGTCGGCATCTTAAAAAAAACTTTTACATTTTGTCAACCATATTCTACTATATAAATTTATCCCTTAGCAGAATACTGTTCTTTTTTTCTGTAAATTAAAATAACCAAAATGAATACGATGCTTGTCGTTATTAATATTTTTATTTTCTGTTTTCAATATGAAACTTCAACCAAAATTGTTATCAATTAATTGATTGAATTGGTATTTACTTGGTAGAACTCCATTGTAATACGGTAAAAAAAATATCAATTTTATTGAATAATTAAAATTTTACTAGCATATTACTGTTAACCTCAATTCACTTTATTTTTTATAAAACTGGATGCTGTGGCAACGCCACTGTGTAAATTATATAAGAAGTATTACTTTTACAGGTTTTACTATGAAGCAACCTTTTTTAGTTTATTTTCAAACTACTGAGAGGAAGTTTTTCGGTCATACTTCACATACAATGATAGCTTTCCGATGGCGAAAAGGGAACTTTTACTTAAGCAAGTAATAAAAAACAAAATATCAAGTGTGAGCAAGTAAATTTCACATTTTAAGACAGTCATTGCTTTTTAAAAGCACTAGAAATCTTGTCAGCTTACGTTAATCTTTACATTTACACAATTCAATTTATATACTTATAAAATGAACATTTATTTGCATTCCATGATAGCATTTTTTTTTTCTTTACGTGCCTACAACTTAAACTGTTTTGTAATTTTATGTGCCGTTAAACCTCGTTCTCTCTATGGGCCCAAATTTTACTCAAAAAACATTAAATAATAATCAAAGTTGTTTTAACTCAATTATTAATTGTTAAATATGTATATTTACAGTATATTGTAGGTAATATTCAAATAAACTTTAACGATAGGGAAATTAAATCGGGTTAACCCGTAACATGCCATCCTAAAAAATCACGTTCCCTGCCATGATGGCATCTCAGTTTCACTGTTTATTGACAGTATTTAAACCTATGTTAGAAGCTAAAAATAATTTAAAAATGTATATATGCTTGAAAATATATTCTAGGTCTAATTTTCACCCTCATTTTATTTATAAATGATTAAAATGCTTGAATGATTTAATGGCTCAACTAGCTATGAATACATCATGAGCATGGAGGAGTTAAGTCACATAAATAAAAGTTTATTTTCATACGAGCTCCTTATACGGAGCTTGTGGTCACAACATATGTAGTTCCTCCAAGATTTTCTATCCCCGTCAGTCACTTTGCTTCCTCTCAGGTCATCCCAGCGTCTCGCAACACCGCTCAGTACATCGTATCGATGGTCATCATTGGCCTTCCACGACTTCGGGATCTATCTTGTTGGTAGAAGAAACAGGCATTCTTCAGATTCTCTTGGGCTATCCACTGCGCAATAAGGAGCTGGTTAGTCAGCTTTTTTAACATTTTGGCTGCCGTAGAAAAAATACATTTGAACCTAGCACACCAGCTGTAATTTCCAATTATTAATTTAATTAGTTATTGACGAAGTCACTCGTTTCTGGCGTGTTGAGCACAAAAAATTGGTGTCTGCAGCAGCCATCCAGTTAACTCCGTGTTTCTGAAAAAATCAGACCACCGTATCCCTAATATTGGCCATAGGCATATGTTTTCAAATCACAGTATTAGTTATTCTACGCTTTTTTATGTGTCATGGCTCGCAACCGTAAATCAACACTATCGAGACGTACGCGCTGAACAGGATTTTATTATATCTTCTTCATAAAATCCGATGAAAAAAACAATAGAGACTTAATTCAATCCATAACTCAATTAAACACTCACACAGAAGTAAATGATACCCAAATTATAAACATAGATACGTTTGTTTAAACTGTTTATCAATTAAGAACGGGTCATAATGTATACACACACCACAGATAACATAGGGTATGTAGTATATTAAAAAGAAAGTAATTTTTGAAAAAAATATCCTCGAAGAATAGTTTGTGCTTTTCTTATATTTACGAAAACAAAATGAATTATTCTTGCGTAGGTTTACCGTAAGCAAACAAGGCGTAGCATGAGAGGCTCGTTTATCACTTTAATAAGGCAAACTTATTTGGATAAACGTCAACAATAACGGTATATGTGACTTAATCAAAGTCTAGTTTACTACTTCACTGCAAGGAAAAATGTCTAGTATATAAAAATCTTGATATTAAACACACATTCGAGAAAAACTTTAGTATTTAAGCAAACATAAATCTGTTTACGCATCGGTGACTAAATATACGTAAAGGAAAAAAATCGTATATATTCGATACAAATACATTTTACTATCTTGTGAGATTAACGTTTGGCAGAGTTCAGGGAAACGTAAGTTTTTTAATATTGTTTTTTTTTGTTTATTCTTTACGAGATGATATAGATACTTACACCATAATATCTTATCTTAAAATGAGAATATATTGATATTTGATTTGTTTGTATCAAAATTTGTTTATTCTTATTTCGATACTTATCATTTTTTATTGTTCCCCGTTCATCAAGAAAAATCTTTAAAGGTTATTCTTCTACTTTCTTCACAGAACGAACAGAATATAGATATACAAAAGAGATAAGGAATAGTTTTGTAGATATCAAATGACTTTATTTACACCTCAGTTATATAATCAGATAGAGGGTATTTGTTAAGGGATTCTTGGCTTTGAATTTAAAAAAAAGTAAAGTTTTCATCCAGTGATTGTTTTCAACAACATAAGTAACAATTTTAAATGAAATTTATCTAATATACTGAATGTAATGTTTTTAATTACAAATAATTTTAAAACATTATGAATAATAAACTTTTGTCTTATCTTGATTATAGCATATAGGCCCATTAGAAGGGAAGTAAGCCAAATGATAGCTTAGAAAAAAAAATGATACATTGTAATATTTTACACGTCTTAAAGTATCGTAAAAGTGAAATAACCTCAGTTAATACACATTGCAATAGTGTTATCTCCGTAAAATAACAATATGTAATACACCAAAACACCAAATAAAGACGTGATTGTACTTTTAAAGTCCAAGAAAAACGTTTTACCATTTTACTAGTTGGCCCACTTCACCTCTGGAGGACCCATATAATACTAAAAGTTAGCCATATTCTTTATTTTCTTAACGGGTCTTATGTAAAATAATGACATTTAATTCACTTTTAGAATGTTTAATGTCAATACAATAATAAAATACCCATTTGTAATTATTCCACTTTTAATAAAAACAATAATCCTTTGTACTTCATTCCACTTTATTTAATATGTCAGGACCGGTTTCGCTCATTGCGAGCATTGTCAACTGATAAGAAATATAATTTAACAATGCTATTTATACAAAATTGAAAAGTTATACACAACAGTTGGCATTGAAAAGAAACCGGTCCTGACATATTAAATAAAGTGGAATGAAGTACAAAGGATTATTGTTTTTATTAATATAATGCCTTTCCACCAAGTATTGACAGTGAACATCCTAAAAGTATTCCACTTTTATTTAATATGATCAAGATCGGTTTCACTCATGACGATCATTATCAACTGATAAGATTGTATTATCTCATCAGTTGATAATGCTCTTCACGAGAAAAATCGTTCCTGACCATATGAAATAAAGGAGGAATTATTAAGAATGAGTATTTATTTTTTCATCATAATTAATTGTAATGAAATATAGAAATACGGACGTTATCGGATTACAAGAACACTTCACAAATAAAAAATCGACATCATTTAAGTATGTTATATTATATTAACTAAATATTTTTATTATTATTTCTAGTTGCAATTTGTGACTCGTGGACTAAATGGTTGACTACGAACATTCGTGGAAAAGAATCCGTTTTAATAAGAGTTACAATAGAGACTTCCAATGGAGAATACAGACTCCCTCGTACCTTTTCGCGATTGAACAAATACACTCTTTGAACGATTGAGTCAAATATTTTACATTGGTCCATCCCCGGAAATGATTTTGATAAAAGGCAGGAAAAAAAATCAGAATGTATGTGACCGCTAATGTACTCTTTTGTGAATGGCTATTACACTCCCTGGATATGAACATGTATTGTAAATAGGGATCGCAGGCCCGACGTTTTGTTTCTATGCGGACTTTTTTATTTTATACATAACTCGTATGTATACGACCAGAAGGCGTTAAATTGAAAACCGGCTTATAGCAAATATAGACTTTAATTTGCTGTATCATCTGAAAAAAACAATTTCAGTCATATTCCGTGTGTGTTTACATAATTTGAACATAATATAAAACAAAATAAATATAATTCTTAAAACTATTCACTACTCAAATCTGTAGGCAATTACCATGGGCTTATCCTTTTCACCAACAATAGCATTAAACTCAGTGATGCATTTATTTCTTATATAAACACGAAACATTCATTTGCTAAGCGTCAGTTCAAGTTCATGCCGAAACGCAAAACCCGGGTCGTTAGTGACAAAATCTGTGTGATTGTACATAATTTGAACGATTCAAATTCAATTCAATTCTGTTCAACGAACGTTGGCAAAAAAAACACTTTTGAATATGTGGATCAAATATCTTTTAATCATTATCAAATTTCATAAAGTGTTTGAAACGATACGTAATAGATATATTACATGAATGAAGATATTATCTCGAAACAAGGTTTTATAGACTTATCTCCATTTGCCACGATTCATCTAGAAAATTGGTATATTTACCATTTATGAATTTCAAATATTCAATGATCGGTCAATTATAAGATGTCAAAATCAATTAATTGTCATATTTTATATATCATCGTTAGCCGATTTTCATCAAAATCTCACTTGAGCAAATGACATAACACACATTTTTCACCAAATAGCTTCTTTTCGATAATCACGAAGTACACAACTTGATACACGTTCTATCAAAAGAATGTAAGCTGAAAATGCTGAATTAGTACCTAAATTTTAATGTTATATTTGAAAAAAAAAAAGGGCCTACGAAAATTGCGAACAGGAAAAGGCTTTAAAAAAACCTGTTTATCATTCACCGTGCACTTCAAGGTTGTGTATATTTTAAAATTTTCTTTTGGCCCAACATCATCAAAAAACTTTTTTGGTCTCTCCTGTAAAAAAAATATGTGTGGGCTACGTCATTTTCCCTTTTTACTGTCGATATCTTACCACGTTCACACTGCACACACTAAGCCGATACGTCACTGAAGCAACAAGCAACATATTGCATCAAAGCTCGGTACCGAAATGGAAATAAAAAAGTTGCTAACAGCTATTGCCTCATAATATGATGACCAACCTTTGCTGCTTCGTTTATTCCTGTCGTACGTATCAAAGGAAACTTTTCTCGATACTTTCGGCGTGTTTGAACAACTTTTCCAAGTATCCATATGTGATATAATGTGAGGGTGACTACAAGGTAGCGCTTAGAAAATATATTCCATCTACATTTTAGTCAGCTCACTATATATGCACGAACTGCATTTTATTAAATGATGGTTCCAAAAGTGATTTTTGGCCTTTCTGTGTGACCTTTACAGATCGAATATTGACTTGCCAAATATAAAATTTTGATTGATGAATTGTGCTTTCTTTTCATCTAAATCACAGATAATTTGCTTTTTTTAACTAAATCACTGGCAATGGCACTGGTTGACTTCTTTTTCTATGTATAAATTATACTTTTTTAATAACAATTAAAGACACAGGTAAGGTTTCATAATATGTCACTTAGACGCTTTGATAATATATCTGTTTCCAATTTTGTACTTACACAATACATTACTAATTTTAACAGAAATTATTCTGTATAACTTTGCTATGATTCAATTATTCAGCTTCACTTTTTTGAAAATAGTATAGAAATAACTATCTCATCTATGGTAGGGTAATTACAATAGTTATCTAGTTGCGCTACGATTGCACTGAACATGTTAATTAGTTGAGTGTTTTTTTTTATAAATACTGTATTACTCAATTTCAATCAACCATTGAGTTTTTTAATTATTGATCATACAGTTTTAAGTTATAAAGTTGAATGAATTTTTCCTGTTTTTCGAATGATTTAATTTGAGTTCAATACTTAATCGTTGCTTTTAAATTTAAAATATGTTTTTTATTTACAACAACAGAAAAATGTTGCTGTATTTTGAGCAACACATAAATCAATAGCTAAATTCAAAATGTCACAATTTTATTCAACATTCCTTTTACAGACAAAATCTTAGGTGATACCAAAAAAGTTGTTCTGAGCTCTACAAATCAATCAAAACTTAATTTTCCGGCCTTGTTATTTTCAATCGGGCACATTAGGCTTTCAAATCCCGGGATTCCGGGATTGTTTTGGAATTAAGATTTTTTTAGCAAATTTCTAAAATTTATAGAATTTTTGGTTTGGTAGAGCTAAACGATTCACGGTGATATTTTAGGCAAATCGGCAAATTCCTGAGTTTTTGAAATTGGAAATGAAATAATGAAAAATTAATCAATCCCGAAAACCCGGGATCACAAAAAGGCTTCGGGATTGGATACCCTACTTGCAGCTCTTTGCGTCATGCTTTTGGTACATTTTTTCTTTTTCTGCCCTATGGGTATACAGTGACACGTATAATTCAACCATTTGTATGTTTGATAGTACCAGTTTATTTTATAAGAAATACTTCGTTACTAAAACATTTCCAACAGCAGAGCACGTGTTTAAAATAATGAGGTAAAAACTGCTTTGAAATACGGCACACATTAATTATTGTATTTCTATAGACAACAATATTACATATTATCAGTGTGATGACAAAATAGCATGTTGTGTGGATAAAATCGTGTGACAAAAATGTATGTGCTGTCGTTGGTGAAGTCTGTTCACTGAGTAATATTATATATGGCAGACATGTCTGCTTTATTCCCATGAAAATGAATCAAGACAAAAATTTTGCTAGAAGAGATTTTAGATAGCTGTAAAAAATATCTTAGTAGACGATTCGCTGAAAACGTCTCGGGAAAGTCATAGAGACAGGAAATTTCCGGATTATGTGAACGGTTTGCTATTAAATTTCTAGGAAATTTTACAAACATATTAAGCTTGTTTTTATACAAGAAATGACTTCGTCAGTCAAACTAAATACTTACAGTATATCAAATTTTATTAGATTCCAGTTGAAATATTAAATTGGCGTCTTTTATCAGTTTTTACTGCAAATAATTTTGTTTGCCTAGTGTCATTATTGTTATGGATTATTATTACTATTATCGATGAAGGAGACTAGAAGAACCTTGACGTTAGCGCGTCCTGGTACTTGAAGCTCCATAAATTTGATATCCAAAAAAAAAAAAAATACTAAAACACTTATTTTAAATTAAATGTTGTTTCAACTTTATTCCATATATATAATTTACACTTTATAATAAATCACTTAATCATATTTTATCAAAAGAATATCGATTTGAGTATTGAGAAGTTTCTACTAAGCAGTAAGACGTTTCGATTTGAACTCTCGATTGTAACTGAGAAAGATTTAGAGAGAAGGAATTGGATATCGGTTTAGTCCGTTGAAAAGGTTTATTGTTACAAGTATGGCATAGATAATTTAACACAGCACTCTATGCTATAATGTTGTGTATACATAACATTATAAAGAATCAAATAAAATTACAAATATAGTTTTTGATCTTTTATATTCTAATTTCTATTTTCCTTTCCAGATACTTTGTTTTTCACATTTTTAATAACTACTGTGTATCACAAATCACCATACAAAAATGCAAAATTATAATTTCCGTTAAAACTATTTTATATAAGTACATAGATATTCACTTTTGGCTTAGTATTTTTAAATACCTTACTCATGTATGCGTTTATATTATATCGTTAAAACTTCTTTTGGTATAATACAATTATGAAAACCATTGCGCACGTGTAAATAAATAAGACTGAAAATATTTAAAATTTAACACAACAAAATGGTAAATTTGAATCGTTCAAACTATGTACATTCTCACAAATTTTGTCACTAACGACCCGGGTTTCGCCTTTCGGCATCTTCAGGCATTCAAGTGCACGGATGAACTTGAACTGACGCTAAGCAAATAAAAGTTTCGTGTTTATATAAGGTATAAATGCATCACTGAGTCCAAAGCCATTGCTGGCGAAAAGGATGAGCCCATGGGAATGCCAACAGATTTGTGTAGTGAGCAGTTTCAAGAATTATATAATTTGTTTGTCGGCAAAGGTTTTATGATTATATAGGGTATAGAAGAGGAGATGTGGGAAAGTTTGATATTTCGTTTAAAATCGGAAGACTTTGCAACTGTGCTTTGTTGATTTCTAAAATTTCTTGGAAAAAGAGCTTATGACTGTCCGTATTTGGGTGTAACATTTTTATCCCTTGTTCCTGATTGAACACGTGTCCTTCCGAAATTAAGTGATTAGCAAAAGTAGACGTGTCTTTTTTCAATCTAAAGGCTGCCATATGTTCTAAAACTCGGATGTTCAATGTTCTTTCTGTTTTGCCGATATAAAACTTTGTACAACAAGAGCATTGCAATCTATAAATCCCGGATTTATTTAAGTAATGTATTTTATCTTTATTATTAATTAATAATTTGCCTAAAGAGTTTTTACAGTAAAAAGCAGGTCTAACACTATCAGCTAGCTGTTTTTTAATTTTGAGACTTGTATTTCCTAAAAAAATGATTCTACGCCAATACCTAGTATGATCTATGTCCTTTGACACTATACCTTTAAATAACATTTTTTCTGCAAGTTTAGTTTGTTTTTTTGATAAAAGATTGTCTATAAGAGACATGTCTTCATACGAAACGTTATATTCTATGACGTAACATTTTTTTACATCTGTTAAAACTATAGCTACCATTTAACTTATAGTATTACACCATAACACTATACGTAAACTAATGAAACTTATTATAATGATTCATTCTATTCCATACAAACTTTTTTATTATCACGTATTTATATTATGAACAACTGTTTAACTTTTAATAAATTCAATACAAAGTAATATCGGAAAAAAACGAAGTGTCGACGTTGTGAAATAAATTCTCTTTTTTTGAGTTTGAAGTTGTCAATAAAGTTTACGAAACAAAAAATTACTCTGAAAGAGTTTTGGAAATACATACGATAAATCGTTAAACTTTTTTCCGTAATCTTTAATAGCAAATTCTTTGTTGATTATCAATCAAAGTTTTATAAATCGATTTATTAGTATTTTTTAAAAAATGCTTACATCTTAAATATATCAAGTCTTCATGATATATTGAGATTATTTTCAAAAAGTCTTTAAGTAAACTATCACTTTCGAGGTGTTCATATTTTGTTTCTTTATCTGTAAATTCCTTTCGTATTTCTATCACCGACTGTTGTTTTTAACCATAATAGCTTTACTTGTAACAGTATAAATAGCACTGTTTTAATGTGTATTCTTAACAGCTAAATGCTAATCTTTGTCATGCAAAATACCGGTTGCCGGTTATAGATAACCGGTATAAGTACAAAAGAGTGTTTTATTTTTTAAATACGAAGATATTTTTGAATACGAAGATATTAACACTTTTGACAGAAATCGACACAAAAACTTCGTGTATGCGTTTGTAAAAAATCTATATTTGTTTCTTCGCTTAAGACATTTTTTATAATTAAGTTTACAACGATATTAAACCTAACTTTAAAACAAAATTTTATTTTACGCAGACATAATAATGCGGGCTTTACTTTGAATAATATATTATATATCTTCTCTGAAAGCGGCTGTCATGCAGTATTTTTTTAATCAGCAAAAAACCAACTTAACTTTTACTCTCTAAACGTAATGGACACTTAAATTGTTTAAATAATATTACCTACTTCGAGTGATAGCTTTCAAAATTTTCTCTGAAAGCTTAAATATTAATTTTAACTTTCCACGTTACCAAATACATTAAAACTTTTTTTAAAAGACCGACGAAAGTCTGTTTTATAATAAATATAGTGTAATATTTGTCAGCCTTTGTGGCTTAGTGAAAGAGCTTTGTCTCAACGGTTGTATGCTTTTGGGCTCAATCCCTGGCATGACAATGGAAATTTTAAATTTAAGATCTTGTACCAATGTGTGACCCTTTTTCTTTTCGGGTTGATCTTAAGTAACTTATATATTGTTTCTACTCTCACATTCATGAAATTTAAAAAAATCCTGAATTCTACATGTGTCGCTTACCAACCGAATAGGTCCAGGGATGGGCTGGAGGGGGCTCGGAAGGGCTCGCGCGAGCCCCTTGCTAATTTAGGAGAAAACAATATTTTCAGATCAAATTAGTATATAGCTGCAATTTCTAACATGTATTATCTGAGACAGCTTCAGTATACACAATAGAATATTTTTAGGAATTTACATTGATAAGTTTACGGTAAAATGCATATTGTTTCATATTATAAGTGTGTTAACTAACAATAGATTGCTTATTTAAGTATTGCATATAATGGCATGGGAGTGACAAAAAATCACTCCTTCCCAAGAACACCGAGAATTGCTTTGAGATTTAGCGAACTTTTTGCTAACGTATTGGGAGCCCACCGCTGAATGGGTCTCGCCGTCGAGGAAGGAAACTTATAAACATACATTGGAAGAAGCAAAAAGATTGACAAAGAGTCTTGAATATACCAAAACAGTCACTATATTCAATCAGACATCTAGGCATTTTAATGATATATTACACTTAAGGTTTCCAACACGGGTAAAACTATAACTGGGTACTCGCATGTTTTTAAGCGAACCGAAAACCGGGAAATCCTTAATCCGGGCATTTTAATTTGAATATAATATATATCTTCTGATATATCTTTTCAAGATACCAAATTCTCCGGATATAGTTTTATTTCGCAATTCTCATTTACTGTGCGTTTTACGTGGACGAAGTCAAAGCGAAATGGTCTCCGTCGCTATTGCAACCATGTACATACCTTACAAAACCGCTATCAGTTTGTTTGTTATTTTGATAATCGCGTTCGCAGTGACTTCGCCGAGGTAAGACGTAGCGTTAGATTTAAGGTGAATTTTGAATCTACTTGCAATCTAGTACAATCTACAAAGGAAAAGTGTATTTTCCGTTTGTAACAATTTTCTTTATAAAGAAATTGCATGCATTGATGTTTTTGAAATATTACTTTTAATAACCTTTTTAATATATGTATATTTTTTTAATCCATGTCCGCTCCCAATGTGGAGCATATGGCCTTCCAATGGCATCTCAACAGAAGTTTTTTTCTACGAGAACTGTTTGTTACTCAGTCGCTCAACCTCACTTTTTTCAATGTGAGTAGTAGGGAAAGAAGGATGAGGCTAGAACACGACTAGTGGTTGGCTAATCGCTATTGCTACACTCAGTTATTAAAGGATCAGTAGGATGGGAGGAGAGGAAATGATGTGGATTGACATCACAAACACCCAGTCTTCGATCACAACTCTAAATTGAATAATTCTCAAATTCACTGTGATCTGACCGGATAATAAATAATAGTATAATTTATCCTAATTTACTTTGAAAAATCCCATATTGCTTATTGTTGTTCGAAACAATAAAGCCATAGTTAATAAATTGTATGTAATGTCATTAATAATAAATATCATTTTAATTTTATCCTAATTAATGTTTTAAGAAATAAACCCAGATTGTTAATCGTTATTTGAAAAACTAGAATCACATTTGATAAGTGTAATATTGTAATTATAATTAGGATGTTAGAGTGAATAACTTGATGCATTGTGTATCTCTTCAGAGCCAGTAGCTGAGCAAAATATTAGTTTAAACATAGTTCTGACGATGGCGCAAGCCGAAATAGCTATCAACGAATAAAATTATTAAAAACTGTAGAGCTAAAATACTTTGTTATTTTAATCTGTTTAATTATATGTGTCTTAAGAAAAAATACCTGGAACCGAACTGAGTACCCGGTTAGTTTGTGAAAAAAATGCCAGGGCCGGTGCCCTGGCATTACTCGGTAGTAATTCATTTGGGTGGGTATTTGGATGCCATATTTACACTTTGCTAGTGGCCACATAAACTTTTCATAAATGAACAAAGTTATATGAAATGTAATAACATATCAGTCCCAACCCGCACCTGTTAAATGAAATATGAAACAAGAGGGCACTTGTCAAATATATCATGTTTTATTTCACTTTACACATATTATTTCCGCTAAAACATACCACTTCAGAATAAACATGTCGCACAAACGAATATGAAATTTAAAATATTCAGTGTTTCAATTAACGACCATTTTTCACAAGCCTCTCTATAAAAATTATTAAAGAAATATATATATTTTATATTGAATCAGTTGCACAGATAATACGTCGTCATATTTAATAATTTCTACCCTTATATGACACATTCAAATAACGTTAATGTAGGCTTAAAATTAATAAATATTCTTCTTCATCTTAGGGCTTGTTTGCTCCTTATGTGGAGCATATGGCCGCCACGCGGCACCTCCATGTTTCCCTGTCTCCCGTCAATTGTTTTGCTTCCTCCCATGACATGCCAGCATCCCTCAGTTCCACCGAGTACATCCTATGGATAGTACCCGACGGACGTCCGGGGCGCCGGAATCCCACCGGTCGAAAGAAGAGGCAGGCAGGATTGAGGCTTTCCGGAGGCATCCGCAGCACGTGACCCAGCCAGTTCCAACGTCTCTCCATAACCACTGACGTGACGGGGCGCTGCCTTGTACGCTCCCTTATCTCTGAATTCCTCACAAAATCAAACTACCTTACAGTGGCGGTTCCTGACCTGAAATCTTGGGTGGGCTAGAGAAAAGCATAGCATTGTATACTATTTACGAAATTTTGCATGCTTCCACTTCATCTTATACATTAATCTACAAGCAAATTAACAAATACTACGACACTACTGCAAAGCATAAATTACTATATAATACAATCAATGCTAATGTAAGTAAGAAATAATAATACGTGACCTTAAATTTGTCATTTTCAAAGTGAAATAACAAGTAAAAAAAGCAATACAGAACTGTCACTGAGATTCGATACCTGTCACTTTCATAAAATACAAAGATATTGGTATGTTTGTACGGGCCATGGACTAATTCCAATTTAGCCCCCGATGAATGACAGAAGCCAGTAAAATTGAAATACAGTCCTGTGTGTTTGATGACGTTTCCGTACATACAAATACAAACAAAATCGAATCGTGCTAGATTGCGTTCCAGTGTAGAGAAATATTGTCTATGGTTTTGGGCTGGAAAGCGTTAGCCCCTGACCAATAGCATGTACATAGGTGTTGCCAGACTGACGTCACGTTGAATGTTCTCTATGAATTATTTATAGGGTTATTGTTTTTTTTATGCCGGCTCAGCTTAAAATTGTAATAAAAAACAATCGAGAATATTATTGTAGGTAGACATGCCATTGTCTTATATTGATAGAGGAAAATTTAAACAAAGATATTATATTCATTTGGGGAAGGTTAGTTACGCTTATAAATCTATTTATTTTGTTCAGCGGCCGAATTGCTGTTCATTTTTATTCAGCCATCTAAAGTTTTGGGTGAAAAATGCAGGTCGGGCTTAGCCCACCTAGCCCAGTACCTAGAACCGCCACTGCTACCTTACCCCCATTATCCGACGCAAGCATCTGTCCTCAAAGCTCAGTATACGGTTTTTCTGAGTCTTCGTCAGGTGCCATGATTTGCAACTGTAAAGCAGTACCAGTAGAATGCAAGCGTTATTATGCAATAAATATACAGGGCAAAAAAATATTTTAATTGTTTTTTTTTCATTATTTAATTTACAGTATTTGAACTCTATTCTTAACTGTTCTTGTCTGTTCACAGTCTATTTTATCGATTAATAATTAATTATACGATTTCAAATATTTTCCGGTTACCAAAAGTAATAAACATGTTTGAAAAATCATGAAACAAAAAAATTATGAATCAATCAATATATAATATTATAATACATTCAAACTTAAAGCAAAATTTCTCTCATGTTTAACAATCGCCACGATTCAAACTTATTTTGCTGTTTTCTGTGCTAGCGGACTTTTCGGAAATGAATTACGATCTTTTAAGTTTTTATCAGAGCTTCGGGCATTTTTGAAACTTTCTTTTATAAATCGAGACCTTCACATGAAAAATAGAGTAATAAAATATAATATCAGACAACAAAAAGTGGATACGTTTTAAAACGCCGTCGTATAAAAAATATCCATAAAAGTTTGAGATTCTTGTGTGTGTTTTACGAGCATCATTTTGTTAAAATATTATTCGGAGGAACTCACTCGAAAATAAGACAAAATAAAAGAAAGTTTTATTCTACGTCACGGAAAAAAGGGACTATGTAAGTGGGTTAATGAAACGTAACAACGTATACATTTTTTTTCTACTGAGATACTGCTGACAGTTCTGTATAAAGGTTTTCTCGAGAAGAATCTCTTTTTCGCTATGTCTTATGTACACGTAAGCACCTAGTTTAAAGGCCCTTGTAGTATGTGCTTCGTTAAATGCAACACGTTGAGTTTTATGCCAAACACTGTAAAAACTGGTTGCTTTTTTAGGTGTTCATGCCAACGGTGAGTCGCAATCACGGGTATGAATTCATAAGTCATTTATATTATATATATTTTATTTTCTTTTCATCCCTGTCAAGAGTTACCAATTCGGATAGAGTTGGCTATGAGCCAACAACTTGTATCCTTCCCTAAGTAAATTTTGTTTACTTCTCATCTCAGAAAAGAGGAATATGACTTCTGAATTCCAACTTTCTCTACATTTGACATCCCTTGATTATTGAACATCTCGTCAAGAGTAAGCTACTCAATATTCGAAAAAAATATATGAAACTTCAATACTCAAAATTCTCACAAAAATCGTTCGATTCACCGTCAGTTATTTATATTGAGGCAGTGAATTATATTATTTAATGCAATAATTTACTGAGATAGCAGTGCTATATTTTATCGTTTTTTTGACACTCACTCTCACACACCCGATCTCTCCCAGCATGCGCATTATGTAACGTACATAAGCGCATTGTTTCGATATGCCCCAAATAGTCATGTTATATTTTAAAAATAGATTTATATTTTCATAAAAAAAAAACAATATTATTAATACAAAAATATATCATTTTTTCATTTAGAATTTGTTTCTATGAATATAGCTGTATTCTGATAATAACGCTATACAAGTAATTTCAATTATAAATTTTCGTACATTGCCAATATTGTTAGATGAAAATGATTCTTTCGTGTTTATGAACATTAACATTTTCGATTGAACGATAATTTTTCTATTTTAAAAATAATTAATCAAGCCCAATTTCTCGTAATTTAAATAACTAATTTTAAAAAGGTCTTATGTATTTGCCAATTTGCAAACACTCGATCCGAACGTCGCTTGCTCAACATCTTTGAGCAAAGTTTACTTATTATAAACATTACAATCAAGCATCATTATTAAGCTGTATTAACATTACAACTTGAAGTCAAAGGAAATTTATAGATGCGGAAAATGGTTGCACTTTACTAATTTTCCAGTTGAACTCGTAACAAGAAAATAGGTAGCAACTGTTTTAGAAGTCACAAACTAAGGTCTTAAGCCAAAACAACATTAAATTTGTTATTTTTTCTCGCTCTGTAACATATTGGTTATAGTACATTGTCGCATGTATCCTCCTGTACTGTCACTTTTGAATTCAACACTTGTGTGAATGTATATAATTTGAACGACTCAAATTTAATATTAAAATTCCACCAAGCACCTTCAGTCAAAATCTTAAATTAAATCATGTAACCGTAATCTGATTTATTTTTTCGAATAGCGAAACTGAAAACCTAATATCCACATCTAAATATTCAAAATCAATTATTCTAATGTGAAACAAAGAGAGAAAACTTATGCATAGACGACAGGTAAAAGACAAACTTCTAAAAGTCGAAGTTGGAATAATCTTTTACGTGATCTGCTATTCATCTTGATAAGTGAAACTTGTTTCGCTGACTCTATCTTACTGTATACCTTACTTAACATTGTTTCCAAAGAAATGTATCGATCTTTGCATCAGTTTGTTTTTCTAATATGCCGTTCAATTACAGTCTGCATCAGTGACACTATCAAAATTCTTTGTTATATGAGATGTAGTTTATAACTGGCATAATTCGTTTTTCTTTCGAATTGGTCATGATTTTTTACAGCATTTCATTGCAAATGGTCAGTAAGATATTGAAAATGTATGCGTTTATATAAAAATGATTAAATGTAGTTGTGCAATTTAATAAAGTATGGTCATGTTATTCAAGAACCTCAGTCTTATGTAAATTCTATTAATATCTGTTTTTGAATCCAAAAATATTCAATTTCATATGTTTATTTCTCATACCTTTGACTACAAATTTACCTCTTACGATCCCCTTTGGGATTAAGGGGTAGGGATATAATTGTTACACTCCATTTTTGATAAAACTTACCAGCTGTCAAACTAAAACTAGCTATTTAATTGAATAATTGACCATTTAATTTTAATCTCACCGTTTTACATAAATTACTGGCCATTCAATTTAATAAATGACCACATACATACTGATACAGTGGATAAATACTGTTTATAACATTTATTATGCATTTTCAATTTTTCTATTTGAAACTGTCTCATTTCTAGGCCTTAGTAAATAAAACTACCAGAAAGTAATTACTAAATAAAATCAATAGAAAGAATGTTTTAAAATGTCTGTTTACTAGTTTCTGTTGACCAGTGAAAAAGTATTTCATCTAATTTATAATTGGTTCAATCTCGCTAAATTGAAAAAAGAATTGTAAACCTATTTAGATATATACGCACAGCACGTAGCAGTTTTTACAAGTTGATTGCTTGCTAAGTGTAAAGTTTCGTTGACCAACCTCTTGAGATTTTAAAAACGTTTCAGAAAAAAAAAACACTGGCTAGACATCGTTTCAACTTCTTCGAATACATGAATGAAAACAAATCAAATTATGTATTTGTTTTCAATCTTATAATTTTGTATACATGAATTCGATGCTTGTTCAAAGTCTACCACTGAAAATGAACATTGTTCGTATTATCCATTTCGACTTACTAAAAATTTACTGATAAATACATTTTTTTTAAATTGCATTATTTTTGTAAGTCACTTGAGATCAACTAAAATAAATTTTACATCACTTACAGTCTTTTATTATATCTCTAATTTAAATTGAAAAGAATTCTCAGTTTTACATTAACTTCTCCAGGACTTGAACCCAAACATAGTTTATCTGAAGAGTCTAGCTAGCACTTACTAACTAAACCACAGAGAGCAATATAATCACATTTACCAATCATTCCTGGTATATTGTTATGAAATAACATTGGAATCATTGTAACTAACGTGATATAGTATTTAACATTTAATTATCACTCAAGTATAATATATTATATTGTATATATTAAAGATATGAAACCGTAGAATATTCAAAAAACAATTTAAACTAAAACACAGCCTGCTTTATAATTATTCTTGGACATATTACTCAGAATCCTTGTGGTTTCTTTTAACATTTTCCGTTTATTTTCAATATTTTTGTTAAAATATATTACATTGTTTGTAGTACATATTATGGTTATTCAAGAAATTGAATTTAAAATTTTACACGCTTGACTGTTTTATAATTCGTTAAATATAGCCTAAATTCAACTTCATTATAATTCTCCAAAAGTACGCTAATAAAATTAACTAGACAACACAATATTCTTTATAGAACTGTCCATATTATATTGTGATATTGTTTTTTTTTTGTTGGTATTTAATACTCATTTATAACATATTATCAACATATCATCAGTAAACAAAAAAAACATAGGAGCAGTACTTTTTTTAGTTTAAAAAATAAATAATAATTATTACTATGAATATTTTATACGAAGTGAAAAGTAAGACTTTTAAAAATGAAAAGTATACTTTTTTAAATATGAAAAATACAGATCGCCGATATACTCATTTTAAAATGTGAGCTTGACACCAACGGTGATATTTGGCAGTGGTTTTAAGATTGTTTACAAGTATTTTTTAGTACACAACTATTATATTGTATGTATTGATGAATTTCGATTCATTTGGCATACTTTGCTCAAAAATTACAAAAATGCAAAATGTGAGTTTTTATTCAAAGCGCTAAAAATCTTGTCTTAAACAGAATATTTTTTCCAATAATAAAAAATCGGCGCTGGGAATTAATACATTAATTTGTTTGAAAAGTTTATAATATTTTATTTTTTTTTAAACCATGTCCGCTCCCAATATGGAGCATATGGACTCCTAATGGAGTTTATCTCAACAGAAGTGTTTTTCTACGAGAACTGCTTGTTACTCAGTTGCTCAACCTCTCTTTTTCCAAAGAGAGTAGGGATAGAAGGATAAGGCTAAGACAGGATTAGTGGTAAGCTAATCGCTCTCGATACGCCCCATTTATGGGATAGGATGGGTGAGAGGGGGGAATTCAAGACATCACATACATCCATGCCTGTGAACAGAAATTCATAAATCGATTGAAAAATCAATTTATAAAACTGTCCGTACCGGGATTTGAACCCGGGCCCTCCGTAGCCAAAGCCAACAACGTTGACCACTCGACCACACAGGCGACATATTAATCATTCTAAAATATTAATTGTTAATTTTGATATGGGTTCAACTTATTTTAAGCGTTCATCATCTCGTTCATAATACTTTGTATCTTGCAAAGCGATATATTTGGTAGTAATATTCTAGAATATAATATATCTTGTGACATTCAGACAATCCAATATTGTCAGATCTCGAGGTAACATGAATTGTTCAAAGAGACAACCGTTCCGATCTGCATGTCGGCAATATAATGCAGCTTCAAAGTTGAACGGGTTGTATGCAACCTTATTTCACAGAATCGGTTATATACGATAGTTTGAACTTTGCCACAGTCGTAAGGTTATAATGATTTACAGCAACAGTGTATGAAACAAAGAATCTTGAATCAAAATACGGTGCTATAAGCTGTATTGTCACAGGATATAATTTAAAAGTGTTTGTGTCGTACAAACAACTTGCACTATTTTTTCTTATTTTGCAATCGTATGAGCGTCTACTGTGAAGTATAAATGGACTAGTTTTTATTAAATTTTTCGATCTTTTTTTTCAAAAAGTCTATGGATGGTGCAAAAAAAATCTTATTGTAGTATTTAGCAAACCACGCTCGCTATTATCTGTATTAGAATCCAGCTAGCATAAGTATGATGCTGTCTACAAAGTTAAAAAATAATTAATTTTCCATTCACCCAACTAGATTTTATATCAACACAATTGTCGTTATATAATAAACGATAAAAAAACTTTATTTTTTACCAAGTGAATTGTTGCCAACAATATTACTCTAATAAAATAAGCCTCGAGTGCTAATTTCACAAAGCAAAAGACGTTTAGCTTTCAGACATTTATTGTTTATAAAAGCTTAAACGTTTACGACTGTTGATTATTCAATTTGAAAATGTTTTGTAAACATGTTGAACTAATCTTCCACACACGACTTTAGGGTTTAAAAGGATAAGTATGTCAGTGCTCACACAAAACAGACAATGTTTGTTTACTACCCACAACATCAAAACAGCCATATATATAATATTATATAATGTTTCATTTTAATGGTAGCAAACTAATATTCTGTCAAAATGTATTAATTATTTAAAACGTTTAATAAATAATCATTACTTGTCAGGGTTTATCATATACGTAATTATTGTCTTATCGGATAAAGATCAGACAAATCGTCTATTTGCTAAAGGTGGCTTACTGAAATTTTATGCAAAAATGAGTTATATATAAGGGGGATATTTCCAAGGTGAACTTATTTCACTACCAGACGAAAATGAGTTACAAATGCAAAAGAGAACATTTATTACAATTATTATCTGTATGCGAGAACATCAAAGCATATACAATACATTAGAAAAATCAATTTCAGAATGAGTGCTATAAACACTTTTTTATTTCAAATTAACCAATGGGAAAACTGCATCTACAATGGCGTCATGTCAGTTAAACAGTCAATTTAGTTCAAAATAGCTTATTGGTTTTAAGTACAATATGTAAAAGAAATATTTAACAACACCGTGAACAATTTTTTGACTTTTGTTTGATTGAATTGGTATTTACTTTCTAAAACTCTATTGTAATGAGGTAACAAAAATAACAAAGTATTTAGTTCTGACATGTTTTTATTATTATGAATTGTTGATAGATATTTCGGCGTATGCCGTCATTAGAACTATGTTTATCCTACATTTAGTCAGCTGTAATATATATATATTATTATACTGGCTTAGGAGAGATACACAATACATCCTGTTTTTTGTTAAAAAATTGTTAAAGTGAAATAAGTTTACTTCGGAAATACACCCCTCATAATATAAAAGTGTGAAAAGTAACCTGGTGATATTATTATGAAAAAACGATATTTAGCCTTTTAGCTGCCGTAGATAATTAATATTAATTACCTAGCACGCCGGCTATAATTTTTAATTATTAAATTATTTTTTTATTGATGAGATAACTCGTCTCTGGCGTGTTGAGCATGAAAAATTTTACGAGATATCTCGTTTGTGGCAGCCATCGAGTTAAGAAATCTATATCTAAATATCTTTTGAAATATAACAATTCTTATATAGGCGTCAGAAAAATGCTTTTGTATGTATGTAGGAGTGTATAAGGTAAAACTTAATCTGTTTATATATCCGATATTATATCATTTTGCCACTTAGCCACTTTTTGCATTACAGGGACGAAATATTCGTTGACTGGAAATACGTTATGTCAACGACAATAATTGACAAACGTTTTGCTTGATTTTCTAATGTTTAATATTGAAAAGCTCATACTTAAAATGATTTTTTAATATAATTTATATTTTCTTTTCTTAGTTGAAGGAACGGCTAATAAATATATTTCATAGTTTTATAAGTGTACAAAATGATACTTACCTTGTTCAACATAAACCATTTTAGTTCAAGATATTAATAAAATTTATATAAAAAGATCGGAAGTACCAGTGCAGTTTTCAACTTACAACTGAGTTAATCTATGTTCGCAGTTTGTTAAATCGTTTGATATCCTCGACTCCCACAGCACATAAACTTTTAGCGAAAGTTCAGAACTCGTGTGTAAAGCATTTTTATTTACAGTCAGTTCATGAAAAATATAATTTATATGGATGCGGTATAATATGAATAATCTCAAAGTTTTTAAATCTGCCAGCCATTGAGCTCAAACAGAACATTTTCGCAGTTTTAATTGCAAAAACTTCAGAAAGTTTTTCAGTTTAAATAAGCGAGAATGCAATGACGCATAGGTAGTATTGAAAATATTTTCATAATTACTGACTGACTGGTGTCTTTCATCTTTTACAGAGAGAAGAGCTCTTGCTCTATTTCTCTTTCTTCTTTTGTATTTTGATCTTTTTTTTTTTTTTCACTTCTTTCTCTTTTTTCTCTTCTTCAGTGCTTGTTTGATTCTTAGTTGTCTTCTTCGTGCCATTCATCTTTTTATGGGGAATTATGGAGCCTAGCTTCAATCTCCTTTTCACCTAGCTAGGGTTTTTGTAATATATATATAGTTTGTTTATTTTATATTTTGTGGCTTTGACGTTCGAGCCCGTTTCCTTTTTTTTGTGGTCAGTGTCCTTTTCATCTGTCCGGGGCTTGACATTGTCAACCAGGCAGGTGAGATAAGAAGTGGTAGAAGTAAGGGGGTTTATATAAATTCTAGCTTAGCAAGGACCTTCCGTTGCCTCACGTTGTACGTATGGGGATAGTCTATGTAATCGACAAGTAATGTTTTTATCGTAGAGTTGGGATGATCTATTTTTTTCTGTAAAAAAAATCGACAGATGTGTTTGAGGATAGGATCAATTTTGAGGTATCTGTGTAGTGTATCAGAGAGCGTCCTTGAACGCGCGTAATGTCTTGGCTTGTATTGTTTGAAAAAAATATAAGTGATTCGCGCTTGCGTGTGCTTTTATTGGACATGCTTAGGTCATGATCGGTCCGATTATCGATTTACTTTTTATTTTCATCGATGTAAATTAAAATTTATTTTGAATAACTATTTGTAGAGGGGTCCTAAAAAATCAGTTTAATTATATAATAATTAGGAATTCGACTGAAGGTATTTAATGGAAATTCAGTATTAAAATTAAATCGATAAAATTTTGTTCATCGGCATCGACAGTATACGGATAAACATGAACTGACGTCAGTGTGAATTAGTTCATTAGAGACAGAACGTGTGGAAATCAAATTAAGTCATTAATATTAATTTCAGTCAGCATATTCACTGACATATTTTTTAAACAGAGACCTTAAAACAACAATAGTTACGATAATTCTAAAAAAGTCGATAAGCAAGGAAATGAATAAAAATAACTTTTTCTCAACCTTCCACCGTAAGCGTCGAAATCCCTCTCACACTTCCTACTCCGTATATCACTTCGTCTCGCTCGCAGGTATACGTTTATTTGATAAAATACTGTAAACCATATAAAAAGATGCTGTACGATTATGGAATTTAACAGAATAGAATTATTATTATGTTTATACAATTTCCTTTTAAACTTTACCTATCCCCCGTGTGTTAGTTATATTTAATTTTAGAGTTTTCATTTAAAACGGGTTTACCGTTTCCATAGTTGCAGGTGTTTCATCAAATACTGTGTTTGGTTAAATTTGAAATAATAAAATGATTAAATTAAATAAGTTAAACAACATTATAAAAAAGCCGAATTTGTATAAATGATTTATGTGTCAATATCTTAAAAACGTCAAATACATCACGAAATGACTAACAGTGAGCAGTTTTTACTTTTTATCTCAAAGGTTTTTTTAGCACTCAGTGCCATATTTATTTAATTAATTAATCGTAAACAATATTTTTTAATTTCTAATTTTAAAAAAAACATAACGTTTAAATGTTGTACAGCACAAAATATGTTTCACTTTTGGTGTTCGTTTCGTGTCAATACTTGGTGGAAAGACATTATTTACTAAAATAAAACACTTTATTTCACTTATTTAATATTTATCCGAATGGATCAGAATCGGTTTCGCACGACCACGAATATATATTAATACAGGAATTTTGTGTATTTTTTATCAGATACATAAACGTAGAAATAGTACGATCGAATGGTTTTTAGTATTACTAAATACTTTACAAAAAGAAATCATAGCCTCGCATAAACTTGAGAGACGATTAATAATTGCGCCCTCTCTAATTTTTCGCTCTCAGCATTCATCTCATTGCCAGCATATTATCAAAACTTTATTGCGCAAATTCCAAATAAAATTTACAGGCTTACTTATGTGTGAATATTTCAAATAACCTCCAGTCAAATAACGCAATTTGTTTAACCCTTTCCACTCCAAAGGTTTTTCAAAAAAATTCCACCAGCAATTTTTAGTGAATTTGCACATAAAAAGATATTGATGTTATAAATAAATAATACAGTTTTGAAAAAAAAAATATGAGGATTTCTTACACATGATGTCAACTTACTAATCTGTCAACAACCAAACCTAAAAAAACTAAAACCATCCACTAGCCCCACAATCTTTGAAAAAATTCAATTTTTTTTTTTAAAAAATTTTCACAAAAAGACAAATAACTTTCAAACCGTTTGACTGAGCAAATCGAAAAATATCACAGCCGGACAACATATTTTTACGTAACCTCGGCGCGAGAACAACTGCCTTTGTTCCGTCGCTGCATTCTTCGCTTGCATCCCCAAAATATTCCATTCTATTGTTTACGCCAGGTAGTTGTCGCAAAGCGTCCCAACTTTCTAACATTCCTTAATTGCTCGACAAATCACGTATTTCGAATGGGTATTCAAGAAAAATATAGAAAAAAATCCTTCACACAAAAATAATCAAATCAAAATATGTAACCGATCATGTCGAGTGACACTCGACATTGGAGTGGAAAGGGTTAAGCAACAAAATGGTTTTGCTTTCAAGGTGAAATTTTAATACTTTAATAATCAATTTGGAAAAGCAAATACAGGCGGAACTCCACATTCGCACACAATTGGTTCCTGAAAACTTGTGCGAATGTTGAATGTTCGAAAGAAGTGGGATGTAAAAAAAACACCAAAAATTGTCCTTTAAAAATTGATAAAAATTATGTTTTTTTTAATAAACTTGTCAAGAGTTAGTTGTAATTTATCTTTCCCTTTCAATGTTCTAGAATTTTCTGCTTGATAAACTAACATTAGCTTCAATTTTAAATCACTAGCTAAATTTCCATTTGTAAAGAATGTACGATTAAGCATTTTCTTCCAAAATAAACCAGTCTTATCTAAATTGAATATTTAACATGGGGTATATTCTCCATCTTCAATAATTTTGGACAATGAGGAAATAAAGTCTTTTCCAGCATCTCTATCCGCATCAGCCGATTCTCCAATGAATTTAATATTATGTAAATAATAATAATATCTCGTTTTAAATTCGGCAAACCAGCCGTTACTTACCGAAACAAAACATTTTTGCATTATCGCCAAAAAATCTAAAAAGATTTTCTAAAAATGTGCGAAATAGCAAATCGTGCGAAGGTAGAGGTCCGCCTGTACTACATTTATCGCAAATCAAGTGTGCCTTGTAAGGAATAATGTTTCAAACGAGCATGTTGTTTAAAGTAACTTGCTTGTTACAAGAGTTTTTTAGGAATCGTAAGTGAATTTAAATAAAAATGTTTAAGCATAATATTACCATAACGAATTGATTAGTCGGGTTTGTAGTACAGTCGTAAACGTCGTTGACTTCCGTGACGAATCTCATGGGCTTAAATTCTAGTACGAATCGCATTTTTTCTCTTATTTTGCATGGATATTGGTGATGCCTAAAAATTCTTTCCCGCCCTACCAATGCTTAAATAACGGGGTAAAGTGAGAGCGATTAGCTAACCTAGTCATATTCTTTTTATCCCTACGAGAGAGTTTAAGCGATTGTGTAACAAGCAGTTCTCTTAAAAATATGTTGAGAAACCTCTATCATAAAGTCATTGATCCAATGGGGACGGATGGATATAGATTTTTTTTAATGTTTTAAAAATAGATAACTAGAAATTTTGTGTTCCAAATATTTTTTATTGTACAGTAGTACTTACTACGTTACAAAAACAGTGTAATTCATTCGTTTTACCAAAAATAAAATATCCAGCCCTGTAGCATAGTTGTCAACGCTTTTGAGGGTACGTCTTATTCTGAGAAGGTTGGTTTTTTTTTCCCTTTTTACTTAAGTGACGATATTCTGTCCGATGATGCTTCTACGGGTGGAGAAGCACGTGTCATAATTTTTATCATAAGTGGAGGTACACTTAATTGTATGCTGTCTTAGCTCTATCTTATAATAATCTATATAAAAAAATAGATATTGAGCAAGTTAGTAACAACTAGTTCTTGTATAAAATTTTCTATTGAAAGAATATTCATTAGAAATCCTTATGCTTCACATTAGACACGGATTTTTGTATAGATTATTTATTATCAACTAAAAAAACTTCCAGAGCTTTGAGTCTATTATGAAATTAATTTGAATTTTGATTGTTAACAAATATTCTTTTGTTCGCATAAAATATTCAAGATTTTACCGTTTCAAATATCAAAAGAAAATCTCATAAGCACTTCATGTTAATATTTCTCCTTTTATTTATTCTATAAACAATGCAATAAAACATAAGTTTATTACGTTTACAATTTGTTTTCTAGTCGTATTAAAATAGCGTCGAAGTTTTAATTGTTCGCTAAGAGTGTGGTTTTACTTTCGTTTTAAAATGTATAAACAAAATTTACATCCAATGCAAAGTTTGAAACAAAATTTCCATATTTCTCGTTTCAGATCTGAGGACGGGCGCCATCAAAGAGCTGTCAAAACTCAACAATGGAGAAACATTTTAAATCCTGCGAGCCGTCGACAAAACACAACGATTGTCCGAAAACTGTCCGATAAATTTGTGCTTACACAATCCAGTATTTGATTTAGTTTTTGTTTTCGACCGGCTTAGATTAGTTTCATAAATGAATAACAATAATTCGAATATGGGGGACAATGAACGTATCCGGTTGGTCGTGCTAGGCGGCGCTGGCGTCGGGAAGTCTTGCATCGTCCGCCGCTTCCTGACTAACTCCTATTCGGACAAGTACCGAAGCACCGTTGAGGACTTATATAGTCGAGAATACGATCTTGGCCACATGACTCTCAAGGTGAGTATTCTACATTCTTATACATTTCACTGAGTTCTTAATTAATGGCACTAAAGCTTTCCGCGCTTCCGTTTAATTTACATTCTGACTCTCTTTATGTTGATACTTTCACAATGTTATGTTAATAGTAATATTTTTTATGTAACTTAATGCGCAAACTTATGAGGTATCATTATTAAAATTGCTCTTACTTTTGACTCGAGTCACGACTGTAGTTTTCACAGTGAAAAACCAACAAAAAGCGCAAATATTTTAATGATATTACATGTTTTTATAAAATTGAACATTAAAACATGAGTCGGCGCAGATTATTTACGGCAAATTGTATTTACAATGTACATATGAGAGGCTCAAAAGACAAATGGTAAAATCCCAAGAGTTTTGTTTAAATTTAAAGCATATTTTACTAGCTTCAATCAAACAAAATAATCTTTCTACCTACAATAAGCTTTTTATTTTTATTTTTTTAAAATTCGAAGACTTTGAGAGATCTGTCAAGTTTGTCAATCATAAAAAAAATAGCCAAAGTCACGAATGTCATTTATTAAACAACAAATTTTGGTCCATATATTAGTAATTAATGTCAGACTATTCTTCTTGTGTTACATATTGAATGTCACAATTCATTTTTAACTATCAGGTCGCTATTTTCTCATAGTTAATTCCATACTATTTAATCGTTCAAATTATGTATATTCACACAGATTTTTTTACTAACGACCCGGATTTCACCTTTCGGCATCTTCATGCGTTCAAGTGCACGGTGTGAATGTACATAATTTGAACGATTCAAATTTTTACATTGATTAGATTAATTATTTTTTATACGAAATCAGTACTAACCACATTAGCTTTTAATTATTATTATTAACTAATTTATCCAGTATAATATATTTTAAGTACTTTGATGAACCACTTAGTGATTAGTAACCTGATCCTGCAATAAAAGCTATTAGTGCGTTAAGCGCCGGGTTTTTATCTTAGCAATAAAAAACGGAATAGCTTTTTCACAACTTTAAAGATTAAATGAGTTGATACTTAATAAAACAAAGATTATTTAGTTACAAAGCTCGTCTCAAAATTTATTTAATAAAACAACAGATAATTTGACAGGTTAAGATTTTTGTTTAAAATTACAAAACAATTTTTTTAAATATCTTTATAAATTTAGATAGATACTATTTTTTTAATGAAATGCAATGAAAAATAGTTTTCTGATGATTTGTAAAAAAAACAAAGATTAAAAGCGGCTGTATATTGTTTAGTTGTAATAAGTGTTTATTCCTCACATTGGCAGCGGACGTAATTTAAGAATATTTGTTTTTATATAACGTAATTACAAAAGATCTACTTTTAATTATATAGCATGTTAATAGAACTGTGTATAAAGATTAAATATGTCTAAACATACCCTTCCAAGCTTTCCACAAATTCCTAAATAAACTGAAAAACCTTTTTATTCTACTCGTTTGGCAACACAGATGCAAAGCAAATTGACAATGTAAACAAGACGGCCTTTAAATTTATTCGGCAGGGTAGTAAACACAAAAACCTTCCGTTTGTCTTCTCATTAAATATGAATGATTTGTAATTCCATTACAGACATACCCTCGCGACTATTTTACTTACTAAAGCGATGTGGACATTAAAAGCACGGAAAGAAAATGTCGCAGTGAACGCATAAATCCAATTAAACCTTAGTTGTGCAAAAAATCTTTTTAATTTAACTAAGTAACCGTAGCTTTGAGCCGCCTGGCGTAAAATAAGCAATTATTATTATATTCTTAAGTGAAGGTCAACTCATTTTTCAGTCAATAGACGAACGGCCCGAGCTCTCAAGCATTCTCCTTTTTATTAATTTCACGATATTTTATAAATCTTCAAATATAAGCTTTTAAACATTGCTTCCGTTCTTGATTTATAAATCTGTACATGAGAGGTAAACTACATTATCTCAAAAATGACAATTTTTTACTATGGCTGTTCAAAACATCTCCACGATTTTTTTGTTAAAAAATCAATATTTATCTTCTACTATTTTTATTGTTTAATATTTGTATTATTTACTTGAGGAGTTTTTCTACAATATTGATGAAAAGAGTAACACTTCGTCGATATTTCAATTTGACCAAAATCGACTTATTGTCACATGTACAGAAATAAACAAAAAAAAAGCATTTTAATGTTTAGTTAGTTTTTGGATTAATTAAATAAAAACTCTTATGACAATGTGAGTATTTCAAAAAAAAAATAAGGAAGTATTATTTCACCATTTATAGAATATCAAAGTTTTTTATTATCTTTCTCTCATTTTGTGAATAGACAAATCAATTTTCAAATTATTATCGTAAATAAAGTATTATTCATGTGTCTCAGTTTTATACATTTTATCTTTAAGTGTTTACATATGAAAACTTAAGGTTAGGTTCAGTAAGTAGTATTTATGTAACGACGTTTTTTGTGTCATAGAGCGCAACATTTTAAGCTAGATTATTCGGAACTGTCTGACCAATGAACTTGACAATCGATAATCTAAGGCAAATTATAGGGCATTTAAAGAATTCTCCGCGTCTTTTTGAAATAGAGTTGAGTTAAATAGATAAAATCTAATATTTTTAACTGCACTTAAATATTTATTAACTTTTAATTTCTGCACACTGTAGTGCATGCAACCAAGTCTTGAGGAATTTCTTCTCGGGACATTTCTTAGCGAAACACGACTAACGTTGTTACGCTACGGAATACACCCTATAAGAAGAGTTTGAAGCCGTAGCGGTTGGTGGTGGGTACAACTTTGAGTACCCTAGGGATTTTTTAAAAAAAAATCGATATGTCATGAAACTGCCTTCATAAATTGGTATTTCATAAAAATATTAGGTAAAGCGGAAAGAAATGTCATTTTTTTAATGCTACAAAAAAAATCAATATTATTCCGTTAAATAATTTCTTTTACTAGGTATGATTTTCTTGCACAAAATAGGCAGTTTTTTAATATCTCTTTCGTAAAAGTCTGGCGGTTTATTATTAAAATATGAATCCAGGTGATTTTTTACTTATTCAATGTTTGATTTTTTTATCACAAAGTAAATGTATCATCAACTTAAATAAGTGATAATCTGAAGGTGCTATACCCGGTGAATATGGTGGGTGTTGCAGATGTTCCGAATCCCGCCCTCTTAACCTTGATCATTATAATCTTTGATCAAGCCTAAAAACATAAAATACCGCAAATGTATCTCTTCAGTCTCTGGCTTCTGCATTTTTCTTTGACGGTAAAAAAAATAAAGAATATATTATAACAGAAAGAATACTGATGGAGCTTTACAATGATTCCAACCACGACCTGTTTACTTAATAGAAACCGGTGGCAAACTGATTAGTGACGCACCAAAAAAAAATACATTCCTTTCCGTTTTACCAAAAAAATCACCTGGATTCATATTTTAATAATATACCGCCAGAATTTTACGAAAGCGATGTTAAAAACTGCTAATTTTGTGAAGAGAAATCATACTTTATAACAGAAATTATTTCACAGAATAATATTAAATGGTTTTTTTTTTTTAAATTTTGTAGCATCAAATAAATGACATTTCTTTCCGATTTACCTATTATATTGCAAATTTCAAATATCAATTTCTTCTTATTCTACTGCCCGTGCTACAACGTGTAAAAGGTGTTTTATGTATGATAATATTATGATTATAAACGGTAAACATGTTCGATGCCTATGTGTTCGAGTGGTCAACATTGTTGGCTTCGGCTACAGAGGGCCCGGGTTCAAATCCTGGTACGGACAGTTTTATAAATTGATTTTTCAATCGATTTATGATTTCTGTTCAAAGGAATAGATGTATGTGATGTCTTGAATTCCCCCCTCTCACCCATCTTATCCTATGAACGGGGCGTATTGAGAGCGATTAGCTTACCACTAATCCTGTCCTAGCCCTGTCCTTCTATCCCTACTCTCTTTGGAAAAAGAGAGGTTGAGCAACTAAGTAACAAGCAGTTCTCGTAGAAACACTTCTGTTGAGATAAACTCCATTAGGAGTCCATATGCTCCACATTGGGAGCGGACATGGTTTAAAAAAAACATGTTCGATAAAGAATTTTTTTATTTAAAAAATCACTTATTCATATTATCAGAAAATATACAAATGTATGATATGTATAAATGAAATTTATCGCTATTTTCCAATGCTGAACACTCTAGTCACAAATTTTGAATACCTCAACAATATACATATTACGTACAGCACAAATTTTGTCACATTTATATTTTTTTACCAACAGGTGGATATATTGGATACAGCGGGCGATATGCAGTTTCCAGCCATGCGACGTTTGAGCATCGCGACCGCACACGCCTTCCTGTTGGTTTATGCAACAACGTCAGCGCCAGCTTTCGGGGCAGTCAAACAATGCTTCGAAGAAATACGAGAGCAAAGACCCGACTATCAAGTGAGTAACATGTCAAAGAGATATTCGTTTACGCGGCCACTTTGACAAACGAGCTACGACTCTACAAAGCACAGCGGAAGGATAACAGAAATAGATGCATTTAATCAGGATCTGAAAGATGATCACGGAGAATTTATAATCAAACATTTTGTTTGAAAACGTTTCCCGGTCGCGATTCATTTTTTTACGTATACAATGTAACTTGATTAGTTTTTCTGCCACCGTTTTATAAGATTGTTTGACTCTAACACTCCTGAATTTTATGTTGTGTTTGCAAAGCTCCGATTAATAGCTAAGCAATAAATATTTAAAAAATGACTTATATGACAACAAACCAAAAATTTTCAAATAAAAAAGATTCAGAAACACATTTAAACATTTCATTTTGACCTTTAAAAGAAAAATCGTCATTCTTTCCCACAAATATAAAGTATACTAAATATTTAAGAAAATTACAATATTGTAAAAAATCTTATTATTTATTAAATATTAGAACCCGCGTGATCATTATCAACAGATATACATATTGATACAGGGTTATGTATACAAAATTTAGTATGACTAGCTGTAAGCCCGTTGCCCAGCAACGTGAGATTTTTGTTGCATAGTATTTAATTTAATTTAATTTTATGTTATTTTATTTTATGGTATTTTATTTTATTTTATTTCATTTCATTTTATTTTATTTTATTTTATTTTATTTTATTTTATTTTATTGAATTTAATTTAATTTAATTATATTTTATTTTAATATATTTTATTTTTATAGTTAGCAGATATTTCGTAAATTATTTAATATTTGGAATAATGTTTAAGTTTGCTAACAACAATTTTTCGTATTAGCAGAAACTTCGTAAATTACTTAATTTTTAGAATAATGTTCAAGTTTGCTGACAACTATTTTTCGTAGTAGCAGAAATTTCGTGAATTATTGAATTTTTGGAAAAAAAAAGTTTGATAACAACCATTTTTCGTAGTAGCCGAAATTTCGTAAATGATTTAATATTTGGAATAATGTTCAAGTTTGCTAACAACCATTTTTCGTAGTAGCATAAATTTCGTAAAATATTGATTTTTTGGAATAAAGTTTAAGTTTGCTAACAACCATTTTTCGTAGTAGCAGAAATTTCGTAAATTATTTAATATTTGGAATAATGTTCAAGTTTGCTAACAACCATTTTTCGCAGTAGCATAAATTTCGTGAAATATTTAATTTTTGGAATAAAGTTAAAGTTTGCTAACAACCAATTTTCGTAGTAGCCGAAATTTCGTAAATTATTGAATTTTTGGAATAAAGTTTAAGTTTGCTAACCATTTTTCGTAGTAGCAGAAATTTCGTAAATTATTGAATTTTTGGAATAATGTTCAAGTTTGCTAACAGCCATTTTTCGTAGTAGCAGAAATTTCGTAAATTATTTAATATTTGGAATAATGTTTAAGTTTGCTAACAACCATTTTTCGTAGTAGCAGAAATTTCGTAAAATATTTAATTTTTAGAATAATGTTTAAGTTTGCTAACAACCATTTTTCGTAGGAGCAGAAATTTCGTAAATTATTTAATATTTGGAATAATGTCCAAGTTTGCTAACAACCATTTTTCGTAGGAGCAGAAATTTCGTAAATTATTTAATTTTTGGAATAATGTTGAAGTTTGCTAACAACCATTTTTCGTAGTAACAGAAATTTAGTAAATTATTTAATTTTTGGAATAAAGTTTAAGTTTGCTAACAACCATTTTTCGTAGTAGCAGAAATTTCCTAAATTACTTAATTTTTGGAATAATGTTTAAGTTTGCTAACAACCATTTTTCGTAGAAGCAGAAATTTCGTAAATTATTGATTTTTTAGAATAATGTTTAAGTTTGCTAACAACCATTTTTCGTAGTAGCAGAAATTTCGTAAATTATTGAAATTATTGAATTTTTGGAATAATGTTTAAGTTTGCTAACAACCATTTTTCGTAGTAGCAGAAATTTCGTAAATTATTGATTTTTTGGAATAATGTTTAAGTTTGCTAACAACCATTTTTCGTAGTAGCAGAAATTTCGTAAATTATTGAATTTTTGGAATAAAGTTTATGTTTGCTAACAACCATTTTTCGTAGTAGCAGAAATTACGTAAATTATTTAATTGTTGGAATAATGATTAAGTTTGCTAACAACCATTTTTCGTAGTAGCAGAAATTTCGTAAATTATTTAATTTTTGGAATAATGTTAAAGTTTGCTAACAATCATCTTTCGTAGTAGCAGAAATTTTGTAAATTACTTAATTTTTGGAATAATGTTTAAGTTTGCCAACAATTATTTTTCGGATTTTAAATTATTTAACAATTATTTCCAATAAAAATCAAAAGATCAAATCCAATTTTTCAATAAAAAATCAGTTGCACATTTTGTCCAAGTGTATGAAAAAAGCAAAATATTATTCTATCATATATCCATATCATAATTTGAATATTCTTAATGTATTAAAGAATTCTAACAGATTTTCAAGGTCAGACGTGAAAAGATTCATCATTATGATTCAATTGATCAAATCCGCTCCAAAAAATATTAGTCTCACATCGACTCACACGATCAGACGATTCATTTCGATAGCCCTATAATCATAGTTTGCAATAGTCGAATTAAAGTCTTTGATTATTCGAATATTATGATGTATGGTGATACAATACTTTAGCTCTACACCAAGAAATATCAAATTTTCAAACGTGGCGATATCAGAACATTCACGCCCGGTTTAAAATAAGCCGCTCCCATTGGATAGAACAACATTTCAAAAATGTGCTGTTCAGAATAAATCGAAATCATTGGTCTGTACCTTACTGCGGACGTCCTTACAGACAGACCTTATCGGCTATTAATGTTAAGATTAAAAACAATGTGTAACGAGCAATTGGTAAAAAAATATGAATAGAAATTTTCAATATATATACAAATTTGAATGTTTTAGACCTCGTACAAAAAAATACTACTACTTTGAAATCAAAATTTAAATGAATTCAAAAGTTATTCTAAATAATCATTGTGAAAATTAACAAATGGACTTTTTTTTACATTACCAGAAACAATTAGCGTAATATTTAAATAAATTATTCTAAGCAGCTTCCAGGTATCGTGGTGAAGATCTCCAATCGTGCTGCGAGAAGATATTAGTTATAACTTAAAATACTATTCTGTCACATAGTAAAATTAAATATTGCGTATTTTATCTCAAATGAAAATAGGGTAATAAATTTGGCATTTAGGTTTTTCTATTAATTTACATTTCACAATTAGGTGAGTTAGGAGAAGTTCGGTTCAGATAAGGCTAAGTAGGGTTTAAGTTGAGTAAGGTTTCACAAATTCGTTGTGGGAATAGATTGAAATCATTTATCTGCAAGGATAGTTTTTCTTTATTTATTTCAGGATGAAATCGTAACTGAAATTGGTTTATTAGTTGTTTTTTTTAATATATTTTGACGCAAATATATACCATTTCAAAACTCTTGTGTTTTTCATATTATGATTTCAAAACAATCAAAAATTCTACGGAAAAAATTACGTAATTTACATGTTTAGCAGTTTTGAAAAATATTACATAATGAAATACAAAACCGTTTGTCATAGTGTTGTTTCAAAATATGTCCTTGAATAATCTTTCAGTATTCATATACAGAGATTTGCATTCCATTGAGAATGTATTGTGCAATATAGTTTTAGCTTACAATTCACAATAAAGGAACAAATTTATCTAAAATCTAGAGTTTCAAGAGTCTATTCTAGATAAACGAAGACAAGCCTTTATACCCGCAACCAGATATATACATTTATTACACCTAAAGGAACCATAACACAATGAGGGTATCGCCGATTATGCGCCTACGATAACCGTTTTCCGCATGGCGTAGCGCTACTACGAACATCTACGTTGCGTAAAGATTGGCACGTGCCACATAATAATGGTCTACAATTTACGACCCAGTTGAAAAATAACTCAAGTTTTAATATTCATGGATGTGTTATAATCAAAGAAATGTGTTGTTACATTCTGTTCATTCATTCATTACATTCTTAATATTAATCGATAAATAGTGAATGAAAAGCGAAAAACCATTATTGTCAGCTTGTGGCATAGAACTTGACAATATGTATTTTCACTGTCTTCGGCAGGGGTTTTCAATAATTGGTGTTTGTTTTTAGGATAAAATCTTCTTTTCACCTCCTAGATAAAATCACCGTATTTTAAAATTAATCATAATGTTTTCATTCGAAGCCATCATCAAAAAAGTAAAGTAAAGCCCGTCTTCTTTCATTTTTTTTGTATGTAACTTCGTTTATGAATCAACTTTTTGGCTTCTGACTGTTTTAAAAATTGCATAAATTTAAGGATTATTTAAAAGTGTTTGTACAAAATAAAATTTTACTAAACTTAAAAAAATCAAATGACATTAACTTGTTTTCAGTTTTTATTGGACATTCATAGCCAGACAATGTTTAAATTGAAATGGAGAATCGTTGATAACATTAAAAAAATAATGTTAATAATAATTAGCCGCCTGTGTTGTCGAGTGGTCAACGTTGTTGGCTTCGGCTACGGAGGGCCCGGGTTCAAATCCCGGTACGGACAGTTTTATAAATTGATTTTTCAATCGATTTATGAATTTCTGTACGGTAGCATGGATGCATGTGATGTCTTGAATTCCCCCCTCTCACCCATCCTATCCTATAAACGGGGCGTATCGAGAGCGATTAGCTTACCACTAATCCTGTCTTAGCCCTATCCTTCTATCCCTACTCTCTTTGGAAAATGAGAGGTTGAGCAACTGAGTAACAAGCAGTTCTCTTAGAAACACTTCTGTTAAGATAAACTCCATTAGGAGTCCATATGCTCCACATTGGGAGCGGACATGGTTTTAAAAATAAAATTTACATATTTGATTTTACTGACGTTAAATAAAATTTTCAATAATAAATAGTCCGTTTTAGTTAAATTGTGATTATTTATTGAAAGACATAGGAGGTTTTTTCTTTGCTGCTCATTTTTAATATACATTTTATAGCAATACAATAATAATAAATGCTTTACTCAACTGGGATGTTTTGAAAATCGTTAAGAAGTAATTTAATAATTTGTCTCAATTATAGGTGTCGCTGTAGACCACTACACTCACCCTTAGGTTTATATCGAACAATTACATTCACCTGGTCATTCCTATAATACGTTCATATGTTTTAATGTGTGATAATATTGTTTAAAATTAGAGAAGTGGATACAATAATTAACATAATATACAGATGTATTGTAAATGTGTATGTGTTATTTACAAATACACATTTACGATAGTCAAGAACACTGTACTTTTCAAATACACAAATCTTGAGTTATTCAATATCCAGTCAATAATAGTGCTGTTTCAATTATCACTTAATTAGAGAGTTAATAACTCAATCAATGGAAGTCATCAAATTGCCGAACACAGATAATTTTACCGGTACTTCATTTCAACGGGCTGTTAATTGTGTACAAGGATTATATGTGTATTATTTTATGCATTGTAAAATAGGTCCATAGCTATTAAAACTTATTTTTTTTGACCAGAGATATATTCTTATTTTAGTATTGTTTTGTCCCGGTATTCCAATGCTGGAACATTTAGATGTCTATATCGACTGTGGAAAGGAAAAAGGACGTAACCCACACATATCAAATTTTACAGGAGGCGCTAAAAACGTGTTTTGATAATTTTGTGACATATGCAAATTATGAATTATACACAACCCTGAAGTGCACGGAGACTTCTAAACTGGTGTTTAATTGACATAATCTAATATTCATTAAACCAATTGTCTAGGAAAAACTTTTATTTCAGTCTTTTTTCTTGGTTTTAATTTTTTATTAGGTCATTTTTTGAAACTTAAAAGCTAAATTTAGATACTTATTCGGCATTTGCAGCTTGCATCCTTTTGATTGAACGTGTATCAAGTTGGATACATTGTGATTATCGAAAAAAACCTGTTTTAAAGAAACTGTGGGTTAAGTCCTTCTTCCTTTCCACAGTCGATATGTATTATGAAATGTAAAGTAAGATTGCTTCAGCCAAGAGTTCGACATCTTTGACAGGGTGTGATGCACTATTACAAAGCTTAAACTTATTGGCATATTTTACGATTAGCGTTACCTGACAAAATGCGCAAAAACGGGTTAAACTTTAGATTTTTTTTCGAAAAAAAACTTTAATACAAAAATTTTACTTCGCGATCTTTTATTCCTGTGAAATTTGTTTACAATACACGTATAACACAATATGGTTTATTATATTTACATACACATTTTCGTTATTAATTCAGCATTGCTTGTACAAGTGATTTGTACAATTTAAGGTCATCCTCTGTTTGATATCCGCTTTGATATGATTTATTAATTATATTTTGTTGTTTGCATAGGAAATCCCCATTGTTATTGCCGGAAACAAGCATGACTTGGCTTCGACCCACAGGGAAGTTCAAATAGAAGACGTATCAGAATGGGTGTTTTGTGAACTTCCCAAATTAAGGTAAGCGTATTTTGCCAATAACATATTTAAAACATTTTTTTATTTCATTTCTTAAATGTAAATTCGTTCCACAGTGGATAAACAACACTTACTTAATTGATTGATTTGACGTTTACTTAGAAAAATTCCATTATAAATCAACTCATATCATAAAAGAACCGCATCGCATAAATGTTCACCCAGTTTGCATATGTGTAATGACACTAAGCTAAATCCACTAAAACAACTAGAAATTAATAGACACAATCGAGCCAATAACATTTTGAATGCCCAAACAATTGGAAATCTATCTCCATTTTAAGAGCTTTTAATTTAAACTAATTTGCTGTGAATACTTCTTAAAAATACCATATGTATAGTTCCGGGAAAACATAAAGTCAATTTATAACATATAATACTGTATTTTTCAATGTATGTAAGGATTTTAGAATATATGAGAAAACGAATTGTGTATATCTTCTACGCCAGTATATTATAAGTAAGTAAACATAGATCTGACGATGACGTTAGCCGAAAACACTATCGACTATAATATATGCCCATGAGAGGTGAAGTGAGCCTAGTGGTATTAAAGAAAAAATATGTGGATGAGTTGTAATATTCTACATGTCTTTAAGTATCGTAAAAGTGAATTCAGGTCGGTAAATATACACTGCAATAGTGTTATCTCTCTAAAATAAATATATGCAATCCACACAAAACACCAAGTAAAGTCGTAATTTTACCCTTAAAGTCCAATAGAAAAGTTTTACTATTTTACTACTTGTTTCACTTTACCTCTTGATGGCTCATATAAAATCATAAATGTAGTACGAAAATATATTAACATTCTTTCATTTAACAACATTTACTTCCCTTATATTTAATGTATGGCAGTGAAAAATTATATCACGTACATAGCGCATGCAGTATATTTCTTATGATGCGTTTTTACATTGCATTGGGGCAATAAGCCCCCACAGAAATAATATAAATTTCAAATGAAAAAGTTTATAAATATCATCTTTACATAAAATTAATAGTATGAACTAGCTGTTCTAAATAATGAATTTAAGGTTATTTGTTGAATAAAAACAACTGTCGGAAAAATGTTTAGTTTCTTATTTTTATTTTATTAAATTTCTTACCCCAAATTTGCAATGGAACTTTAAATTTCTTTAGTATGGGACAAATTTATGTGGTATAAAAAGTTCGTCGAATCATATTCTTAACTAACTAACTATCAAATGCTTATTTGTATCGAATTTTAATTAAATGAATAATTTACAACACAGTTTAGAGTCCCTGAATGATTTGTAGATGTCGTTAATTTTTTCATTATTTCCAGGGCAAAAGTTTTGGAGTGCTCTGCCAAAAGCGACTACAACGTAAAGGAAATCTTTCGCACTTTTCTAACGCTGTCCAAAATTATGCCGAAACCTGGAGATGACAACACTACTGGACTCAAAAGACGTTCCAGTGCTTATGTTAGTGCAACAAGTAAAGGTAATGGTAATCTTGACCCCTTATACGATATTTGTTTATTGTAAAAAGAAAAACACAAAACATTAATTGTTAATTAATCATACAGTTCCTAAAAACTTAATTTTAAATAATGGGAAAAGCATTATTTATTTTATCAATAGGTGTTTACAGATTAGATACATTAATAATATTAAGAAGAAGGATATCAAGGACCATTCGTGCAATGACCCAGACGAAACAAGCATTTTTTGAGTATTTTTTTTATTGCTGAGCTCGATAGAGCGCATTTTTCACATTACTGCATAATATTTTGCTTCTGTTTCGATTTTTCGAAGTTGCCTGCTCAGTGAACTGGATGTTCGACATGGCATAACAGCTGGCGCCAATGCACCATGTATTCAATAAATTAAATTAAAACGATAAAAAAACAAAAACAAAATATTTTCATTTACATTCAAAAATACCAAAAATCCAAACTGTATACAAATACATAGATTGATCTTTCCAGCACCGTTTTCAGCTAGTGTATCATATTTCTGACTCACATAAAATTAAAAAACTTATCTCAACTATCATTTCGGCAACGATTTGACAGATTGGATTGAATTGTAAACCCGACCTCGTAGGACGTAGAAGAAGAGAAAAATGCTTTAAGCTTCAGAATGAATGAAACGATGGCATTATTATAAGAACATGTAGCATTATGATAAAGCGGTATTATATCTTTCAAATATCGCTACATTATACTTAAAAAATTGCGTCTTGTCCAGTTTTTATTCGAAATCTTGAAGTTATTAATGTTGTGTACAATAGTTTGATGCTTAAGGAAAAAGCATTTTTTTCCATAAAACATATATTGAGACCATATTTTTTTACTTTTATTAGAAGTAAAAATGTCAATAGAGTATTTTTCGTACCTTAAAATAGTTTGCTACATTAAGGTTATCAGAATTCTTAAGAAATACTCTTACATATATTCTTATATGTGTGTTCTTAAATCTTTTTAGTATGTTAACTTCAACACGTTGTTTTTGGGGATTTCTAATAGCTTCATGGTAATTTAGTTTAATAAATAGTCATAAGAGGATTCTTTCATAATTTAACACGTATCCTTGAATTTACGAGAAGGACTTCAATTGAATAAACTATGCTTACGATTTACGAATGCTATGAACTATATTACTTCTATATTAGGTTGATTGAGAAACCGACGAAAAATATATTCAAATAGAAATAAAACGTCACCCAATATATTTTTTAAAAATCACGCAATTTCATAATTATTATATTTGTTTTGGTGGTGTAAAACTATTTCGATTAAATAAATTGGTTTGGACGTTTGATCAATAAAATTACTAAAAAACTTCAAATGCCTTCAATTCATCTTTAAATACATATAATTTTAAATGAATGTTAACATTTCAGACGCAAATTGCGGAAAAATAAAATGTTCTGAAACGAAACTACAGGAATTGCTTGTTAGTGAACGTTAAATTGAGGTTTCACTGTATGTTGAAATAGCCACGCGATGTTTAAATTAGTTTGTATTATTTTGAGTAACACAATCTAATGAGAAATATATTAAAAAATTCTTAGTTCAAAATTCATTACGAAATCACTAGTATTTTTACTATCATGCTTATAAATACATTTATCGATAGTTTTGAAATTTCATTTTACATTTTACAAAATAAATAATCATTCTCATACGACATTTAAAATCATTCTACACTAAAAGATATTACGGCTTGGAAACCGGTTTCCATATTATATGTTTTCCAAATCATTTGACCGAAAACACACTTCAAAGAAAGAAACAACTTGTGGCGGAAAATTTCCATTTTTTACCGAGCAGAATTTACTGATATTACACACTTTTCCACTTGATAAAGTATAACGAGTGTTAAACTTTGTTTAAAGCCTTTTTAACCCTTTACTGAAAAAAAGTAATGGGTGTTTTTTACTCCATATTTATGGCAAAAGCGTGTTTAGCAGGCACCTTCTAAGTTTTAGCAGCAATAAATTTAAAGTCGCCTACAAGTTAACATAAGAGATCTCTATCTAAATCTTGTAAAGTACAATACAACTTAGTTTGTATTGTCAAACAGACCTTTTAACCACTAGGAACAGTTCAGTCGGGTTCTGCGGCATAAGGAAACACTATGCGGCATTTCGAAATGTAAACACTTGTTTTATTCGAATAAAACAATATAGTCACAGTTAAGATTTAAAACTCTTAAGACATAATAGGTCATCGAGTGTATTATTGTAGCACCTGACAAGTAGCAATTAAAATTGAGTAATTGTTCATTGAATGACTTCCGTAATTACTGATGGACTATGTCATCACTGTGATCCACTATCTATTATTGACGTTCGAGAAAACAGAAAGACACTGGAAATACTATGTTTGAATAAATTTGTGTGTTTAATAAAAGTTTAAAAACAATGGATTTATGGAAAATTTATTGAAAATATTACGGATTGGGTTGTATTGTTATTCGTTTTGATTGAGGGTGTGTTAGAGTTCGAATCCTAGTTCAATTTTAATCTTTCAATCGATTTAAAAATTTACCTTTAAGCGCACGGATATCTGTGATAACTAAAGATCTCTCCCACTCATCCAATCTTACTAGTCGCTCACCTGCCTTGTCCATCTATATGTACTTTCTTCGAAATAAGAGAGTTAGAGAGACTTAATAACAAGCAGTATTCTTAGAACTACTTATGTTGATATTCCGGTATTAACCCTTTGCCCGCGTCACCAAATTTAGCCAACATGCCCTGTACACGGCTGCTTTTTTGCAGATTTTGTTATCGCGTTTTCGACTATAAATATAGGTTGTTATATTTTTTCATCTAATCAAATATGTTAATTGCCACCCAAAGTAACTTTTTCAATAATAGTATACAATATATTTATTGTATTTTTGGTTTAATTCAACAATAATCATTCTTCATACAATTGCGGCGTGACGTTGCCATACCATGCTTATAATATTAAATTTTCGGAACAATTTCAATTTCACTTGCACTCGATCGCTTATTCACACTATCCAAAATCTTGCATTGGTGACGTATGTTCACGGCGTGTTCCAGTAAATAAATTACGTTAGCCTATATTGAATCTTTTTTGACTAATGCTATCTATTGAATTTGGTAAAATATACATTTAATAATATTTTCAACCAAGTTATACAATTTTAACACAATAGATAGCTCTTATATAGGGTTTGAAATTTCCATGATATCTATACGTGTCACACGCGTTGAGGGCATGTTTGCTAGGACATGCATAAATGTCATACGCGGTGAAAAGGTTAAGAGCTTAAATGCTTTTCACTGGGATAGGAAAAGGTTTTAAAAAATCATTAGCAAAAAAACACAAACGCATTTGTCTTTGATCTATAAATCCTTAAAAGATATCTTACGGAGACTTCTCTAAGAAGTTGCTACGGAACATACCAAAATGCTTACGTTTCCTGAGTACAAAATACGGCTGGATTACCAGAAAAGCCCGAGACGTTAGTATCTCAGATTTTTTTTTTTGGATTCACGTAATTTGTACGCGTCCGGGGATTTGATCGACCCATGAGAATTCACGCTATTTTATCGTTTCCGGCTACATCACAGGGGGGAATCTATTATGTGGAATGTGATGTTAAAGGGAAAACGATGTTCTTACTTACATACGCAGCCGTCGTGTCTTGGCAACCTGTGTAGTAATTCAATTTTTTTCTTAGATTTTGATGTAATTTATTTCTAGAAAATAAAAAATATTCCTACGTATATCTAACGGGGAAAGGATATAATCTAATACATCATGAATTCGTGGAAAACCACATTTTATATTTTTGATCGATAAAAAAATGAAAATAAACGAAAAACGTTTAAATTTAGGTATATTTTTAACAAATAATAAATTATATCGACTGTGAAAAGGAAAAAAGACGTAATCCACACATTTTCAAAACAGCTTTTTTCGATAATCCTAGTGTGCGCAACTTTCTATCTAAAATATGTAAGCTGCAAATGCTGAATTAGTAACTAAATTTAGCTTTTAAGATTGAAAAAAGAAGGACCCATGAAAATTCAGACCAGGAAAAAGGATTGATTTTAGGGATATCTTCTTGCACATCATTAATTCAAATCAAATAGATTATTTACCCTTCAATTTATTTGTTGAAATTGGATCAATTGACGTATATATAAATTGAAACGCATATGCACTTATATATTTTAGTATACTAATCCACTTTTGGGGTGTGTTTGATTGTATTAATAATAATATAACAAATATTTCAAATTATTGCATTTTCGAATTAACTGCTGCGATAAAACGTAAAAGCGGATATTAATTTAATAAAATAGGACAGACAGCATAAATCGCACGCAAAAAACGGGAAAACGTAAATTCAACTGTTAAAATATGCTTGCCATGCGTTTTCTGAATGATAAATAATATATAAATAATAGTAATAATAATGTAATATAATAGGTAATTCAAAAAAATACCTAATAACTAATTTTACCAGCTACAAATTAAAGCTGTCAGAATATGTTTTCAAAGGAAGGGGAAGTTTTTACATTAGGACGTCCAACTAGTCTTAAAACTCGTTGGCGTATTTTGTTTTCTCAGCTTCAATTCGTTAAGAACCATGTTTCTTACTGATTGCTGTTATACTGCCTCAACTTTTTTCGAGATGAATATTTGATATTATGGTCATTCAAAATATTAAACCAGCCCACAAATAAATGCTAGAGTTATCTTTATTCTAATTCAATTATGTATAGCTTTGATCATCTAATAAATCCTTCATTTTTTCCTCTGTAAAATAAAAACATACATCAATTAATGAGAATATTAATTAGAGTGGTAAAATGTATTGCTCAATCTAAATAAATTAATTTGGACTTGGATTGAATATACTTGAAGTATCGCTTCATTAAAGCCCACTATATAAAGCCGCCTGTGTGGTCGAGTGGTCAACAGTGTTGGCTTCGGCTACAGAGGGCCCGGGTTCAAATCCCGGTACGGACAGTTTTATAAATTGATTTTTCAATCGATTTATGAATTTCTGTTCAAAGGCATGGATGTATGTGATGTCTTGAATTCCCCCCTCTCACCTTTCCCATCCTATGAACGGGTCGTATCGACAGCGATTAGCTTACCACTAATCCTGTCCTAGCCCAATCCTTCTATCCCAACTCTCTTTGGAAAAAGAGAGGTTGAGCAACTGAGTAACAAGCAGTTCTCGTAGAAACACTTCTGTTGAGATAAACTCCATTAGGAGTCCATATGCTCCACATTGGGAGCGGACATGGTTTAAAAAAAAAATAATATAAAGCTAACAAGTTGCACACATTTGTTCACAATTCTACTTGAATACCTCCGACTATCTCATACTATCAATTTTTAATTGGATATCTTTTTGTCTTCTTTTATTATCATTCGTAAAAACATTTTGTTTAAATAAATGAACAACGGATTTTGCTCCAAAATACAATAAATATTATAATTATACCACAATTTAAAAAAAATTAACGTCTCGATTTAATTTTATAGGTAAAAACAGAGCGCCAAGTCCTGCAGAAGGAAGGCCAAGTCACCTGGCAGCGGGAAGCACTTCGGAAGCGGCAGATGCCAAGGCAAAACCTCGCTCCAGATCTCTCATCCGCCGATCTTCGAGGAAGACAAAGCAGCAGATGAGAGATGCACAGTCCAACGCAGAGGAATGCACCATCCAATAAATCAACAACATACTGATGGCATATTATTTTTTGGCCAACAATCAAGTTTCGGTAATGCCGCATAAATTAATTTCGATACGTATTTGATAAACGAGTGAAAAGAAAGACTTTTATTAAATGTGAGAAGGACAATGATTCTCAGGTTCTTTGTGTTCCAGATTATAAATCACGCAAAGGCTAAAATTGAAATATATTATATATCACGAGAGAATTATGACCATCTTAACGTTAAATGATTTGTATTATGAGAGTGTAAAAGCCCAAAAACCACTACTGTAGAACGAAGTAATTCTCATTAAAACCACGATGCTATCTATATTAAGTGTTGTACGATACTTTTACAACGTGTTTTGGGTACGATTTAAAACTATACGCTTAACCAAGAAGGTATTCATTCATACGTGAAAAAAAAGTTTGAAAAATACTTACTGTTGTAAAAAACATTCGATTTGAATGAATCTTTATTGTTTCTTTTTTCAAATTTGACACAAAGGATATCATTGTAAAAAAAACTTGCCGAGTTAAAAACACATGTATTAATTATTATAGTTATAATATATTATAGATACCATCATCAGTGTTTTTGCAATCCGTATTATTCAAAAATTTACATGGAGTATGAAAACCTTCAGGAAGAATAAATGACAGTTTTTTTAATTAATAGATGGCCCACGAAATTTGACAAGGGTATAAGAAAGTAGGCAACAGGTACCTACTGGAAAATGTGATGTGTTTTTAAATAACAGTATGTAAGGTTAGAATATATTAAAAATTATATTATTATCCTGTTTAATAAGATACGATTTTTGCACAATTAGATTTGCGATCTATTCTATCTACTCGATTGTATACCTACTTGAAAAATACTTATTATATGATATTTAGAGTAGTTTATATATTGAGTGGGTGACCAATTCAAGTAACTAAATCTCACAACTTACTTTGTGTTTTATTAAATTGGGTCAAGTATTTTTTTTAGTAACACGATTTCAAAGACAAATCAACAATCTTTCTCATAAGAAACTTAATGTGCATTGAAAAAACATAGCAGAGAATTCACAAATTCGTAATTGATTGCTGTAAGGATTTTCTTTCGAAACAACACTAAAGCAAATCACTTCGCTTAAATAACCGAGTAAGTGTTAATAAACCACTAGACGCCATATTATCAATAATGTTTGCAAGAAAACCTATTCCTCAACAGTTGACAACTTGGTTTCGCGATTTTTTTGTCATAATCCAATGATTGCTAAATGAAATCTATAACTTTACTCAGGCTTGTAATCACGGCGTAGCGGAAACTTTTCCCGTTTACGTTTTGTTACCCGATACAAAGGTTTATAAATTCTAGAAACCTTGGCCCAAACCACTTCCTTTGCGAATTGAGTTTTCGAAAATTTCCTTTGTGAACTTGACCAGTCAATAAAATACGTCCAATGTGAAACTTTGTAATGAAAATAATTTTCCGTTCAACTCGATTTCGAACTCCAATATTTTGAAGAAAATTATTTAACAATATTAATTTTGACATTGGAATCTTACTAATCTATCGGTTAACAATAATTATGAATATTCCAATTGAAAACTTAATAGTTTACCTAGGTAGCAGAATAACATTCAACAAATATCTCTAAATTAAATAATAAATGACATTTATTATTTTTTGATTAACTTTTATTAATTAAATTTTATTTTATTCACTGTGTAGTATGCGCGTGCCTTCCAGATGCGACTTTTTACATTTTATTCCTTTAAAATTCTTTCAAAATTTATTGTTTGCTGCACTGGCTCTCACATATAAACAAACAAACTAGCAACTCATACCCTACCCTTTAAAGAGCTAAAATTAATTTCGTGAGGGGCACCTTCAAAATATGGTGGATTCTAAAACCTAACAATTTATTACGTAGGTATTTCAGTTATGTTTAGTGTATCGCAGATTTCATATAATTTATTGTTTTCGGCGATGCCTGTAAAACTTTTGATTATTGATTTTAAAAATTGGTATGGATTAGTTTAAAAATAGCATATATTAAAAATTAATTGTTTGTTATCATATTTTATATTATTTCTTGTTGTTTTTATCACAGTATTAAATAAAATAATCGTTGCGATATAGGTAAACAAGAGTTCAGTGAAATAAATAGCATAATATTATATAATTATACACAATGCCAGATTATTTTAAAAACTGTGCAATGTTGTTTTTAATTTTTTGTGCCCGCTACTAAGCATAAATATATTTAAGTAAATATTATATAAACTTAAACTAACGTTTTATCAAGCCTAAAAATGTCCAATTTATAAAAGAAGGGTATAAATAAATAACTCGCATGATAATAAAATAAATCATATAAACCTGTTTATGAAAATGAATGTTTTCATTTAAATACCATTATTAGACTAAATTAATAAATATTATATCACATCAGTGTTACATAATATAACCAATCTAATATTTTTCGTAATTTATAAATCACATTTTTTTACATTAAAAATTATTGTCGATGGTCATTTATTATATCTACCAACCATAAATAGCCCAATTTTTAAATTAACTCTTCTATAGATGGCAGCAGTTATAACAATAAATAATGAAATATTAGAGTTATTATTACAGTATTCGAAATATGTATTATTTATTATGTATGGATATGTTTAAATGGCATGTCAAAATGATTTTAACGACAATAAAGAATACATTGTCTTTAAAAGCATAGGTACTTGTATTAAAGAATAAGAATCTAAACAAACTTTATTTGGGCTTATTACACAAATTAAATATTTTATCTATTATATCAGAACAGTTAAAACATATATTATTATGACAACAATGTTTAATCCTGTGCCCGCCCATCTTGTATTGATTCATGTTGAGAAAAAAGTGCAGTGTAAATGAATTCGGTAAATTTAAAAAAATCACTGTTGAGAAAAATAATTGAAAAATTATGCTTGTTTTAGGCATTCAAGAGTCGCATTTTGCAAATGGGTAGGGATAGGGTATAAAAATGATTATATGAAATAGCTTGCAGAATGAGAGTATTAGTATTATTAAAATTGTATGTTTCAAAATATAAATGAAACTTATTCACAGTGATATCTTCTTTTTTAAATAATTGATATTGTACCCATAATTAAAATAAGATTTAGACATAACAATATGTACCCACATTATCAATGTAATATCAATAATGTACCTACATCAAATTAATCACATTTTTTAATAAAATAGGATCAGTTTATTGAATAATCAAAGTTCTTGTCCTGCATCATTAAAAATAACCACCTCCTAATGGAGGAGACCAAAATGAAGATGTTAATATCAAAATATTATTATTTTTATAAATTTATCAATCTGTTAATTATTTGCAGACCATCTTTTATCATTGTTGTTATTTTATCACAAGATTATTGAAATATTGTATAAAATAAAAACAGGTTAATATGACATATTTTCGGTGTATTCGGTGTCAACTGTGGAAATTCATTTTTTATATAAATTTAAATAAAACAAATTTGATATTCCACTAATTGAATCCGAAAATGATTCTCTAATAGGTGAAAAAAGTATGATAATTTGTAGTGGAATAAATAATTCTATAATAAATTAATAAAAATATGTGCACATAATTTTGGTAACTACAAAATAATTATTTCAAAGGGAACATTGATAATTGCAAATTATTAATATTTATAAATATAGCATACTCCTGTAACAGGAATAGATGAGAAAAGTACGGAATCCAAATCAATGCAGAAAAATACAAAAATAAACAAGATTTAAAAGATTGTAACACAAATATTCCTCAGCCACTATTTGAAGGTAATATCACCATCTTGCTGTATAATGATGGTGCTGTTATATCAAATGCTAGAAATTATGCTGAAGCAGCATCCAATTATGTGATAATCAACTGTTTTGTGAGACGGTACTTACTCACATAAAATTCTAGTACCTCAGTATTCCACCAATCAATGAACTTACACTTAATCATCTCTGCGAGATGAAGAAATACATGACTGAGTGAACAGCAGATATTAAACGGAGACTGAAAAAAGTATTTATGGTGAATTAGTTTTATTATTAGCATATTGATTAAAAGAAACAAATTTGACTGTGTCAAAAGCAAAGGTCAGAAAATACGCTTTGCAATGTAAAACATGACATCCTTTCATTATTCTTCTGACATTTAGTAAAATCATTAAAACTGATTCAATGTTTAAAGCTTTCATTTTATAAATTCATTATGTATTGACGCAAATCTAAGGACATCATCACAGTACTGGCAGAAGTTTTTCAAGTATTGCATTGTTAGTTTTGAGTAAACAGCAAATGAAAAATATGAATTCTAAAGATAAAGTTTCATTATTATACGTTACATGGATAATTATAACATCAAAATATAGATGCTTTATGCAGTTCTGACACAATTAAAGTTAGAAATCAAAAGGCTATGTCAATTGCTTGCCTTAAATCTGCATTATAATTACCGAGGTACAAATGCCGGAAGACAGTAGTAGAAAAAAAAGGAGCTCGCCATTCACATTGGAACTGGCTGGGTCACGTGCTGCAGATGCCTCCAGAAAGTCTCAATCCTGCCTGCCTCTTTTTTCGACCAGTGGGATTCTGGCGTCCCGGATGACTGTCGGATACTATCCATAGGATGTACTCGCCGAAACTGAGGGATGCTGGCATGTCATGGGAGGAAGCAAAGCAATTGGCAGGAGACAGAGAAACAAGGAGGTGCCACGTGGCAGTTAAAAAGAAGAATAATTACCAATTTTAAAATGCTGTTTTTACCAAACTGGTACAATAAATGCCCCAGCTGAGCTATTCTAGACAAGAAATTAATTTCCAAGATTCTCATTGTGAATTTTGTTACTTACAAACTTTTGCCAGTCCAGGGATGATATAAAATAGGAATAGATTTACTCTTTAAGAATTAGTACACTGATTTAACATGTAACTGTAACGATAGACTAGCTTTCTAGGGCTCAAAGAGTTTATAATCTCAACTGTGGTTAGGAAGACAAGATTAAGTCCATCTTAATGCATCCATCCGGCCATACATATTTAGAGTTTTTAATCATAAGTAAACCATTCCCAAAAGGTCTAAAAATTTAAACCAATAAACCTTTTCCATATCAATATTAAAACAAGAAAACTGCACCGATATTCTTCGATGTTTTCGTATCAGTCACTTTATATAAAATCACATATCACAAAATATTGTAAAAACACTCACCTGGTCCGATCACTTATGATAATTAGTTCTGAAAATAAGTTACTTAATTAAAGGATGATAACTGATGCCCTAGAAATTATTATATAAACCTACAATTCTTGTGCTTTACAATCTTCAATTATTTTAGTCATCTCATAGAATCAGTTTTATTTCATAACCAATAGGAATTGTGTATTCACTGTGACCATTAGAAATGATTGAAATATTGTTTCATTTAATCGATGTGAAAATATTATCAAAGACAAATTTATTAACTGAGATAGGTAATCTGTTTTCTTGACTACACACATTAGAGGTTTGTACGGGTCCGAGCCCGAAAGACTCAGGCCTCACCCGGCCCGGGACTGAGTCTAATACCACACTTGTTACCCGAACCCGACCCGAAGCCCAAATTTATATTCCTCAGTCTGAAAAAAACCCGTTTTTTATAACAATTTACGATTCACTATCTCTTGCGTTACGAATAATAGCTTGTCGTTACGAATAATATTAACGCATGGCTGACTTATGACACGAACATAGTCTGAAATATTTTTTTGACGGGCCGGGTAGGAGCTCGAGGGCCAGGCCCGTGTCCATAGATAAGATTTAGATCATTTGAGCCCCTGAGAGATGAAGTGAGCCAATTGATATATTAGGGGGACCAGAAAGAAGTCGCGCATTTTTAAGAAGCTAGAAATCTTTCACTAGAAGTTTATTTAATTTAAATATTTTATAAAATTACTACTATTTGCCATCTATTTCCCATCTTGTCTGCAGTTTTTCAATTCCATTAAAAAAAAAACTTTCCAGCCTGGATTCATAATACTCATTTATGTGGTTTTCAACATCTTTTACGTTCCAAAAAAAATTCCACTTTGAGTGTGCTCCATAGATCTGAATAAAAAATAATCGGAAGGAGCAAGGTCTGGGGAATTTGGAGGGTGTGGCAGAACTTCCCAGTTTAACCTCTGAATTTTTCTTGGGGAGTTCTTGCGCTGAGGGCGTGCATTATCATGGTGCAGAATTACAACCCTTTCGGTAAAAACAAACATGAACGTTTTTCCAATGCGTTTTAAATGTAACTGCGTAGTTGACCATGGAGATTTGAGTCTTTCTGATAATTCCTCGATGGTTTATCGAGGATCTGACTCGATCAGAGATTTTAAGTTATCATCTACAAATTTTGATGGTCGTCCAGATTTAGGTGCATTTTTCAGATTTCTATTGCCCGATTTGAATCTTTGAAACCAAAATTGACATCTACGTACTGTTAGCACTTGACCGTATATTTCTTTAATTGCGTTTAGTTGCCTTGCTGGCATTCAAGCCCTGGTAGAAAAAAGTACAATACAGTGCCTGATTGTTATTCGTCAATTTCCGGTTTGCAAATAACTTTATCAAAGATTTTTTGTACTCATAAATAATATGTCAAACAATAGGTCTACTAAAAAAAAACTTACGGACGTGCGCAATTTATTTCTGGTCGCCCTAACAGTAGGAAAATATGAGTTAGGTGCGGTATCATGTTCTACGTGTCTTAAAATATCTTGTAAGTGAAGTGGGCTCAGTCAATTCACACTACAATAGTGTTATCTCCCAAAAATTAAAATAAGTAATCAATCAAAACACAAAATAAAGATGCAATTGTACTTAAAAGTCCAATAGACAAGTTTAACCATTTTACTACTCATTAAACAGTTCACTTTTATAACTTACAACAGTGATTTTCAACCTGGGATGCGTGGGCTATTGCAAAGGGAGGCGCGAACGGTCCAAAATATTTATTTTCCTTTTAAAACGTGTCTTTATTACTATATGAAATAAAGGATGGGTAGGCACGAAGATAGTTTTTCTTCAAAGGGAGTTATAGTAACATAAAGGTTGGAAACCACTGACTTACAAGTTGATTAAAAACAATCCCAATTAACCAAATATTCAAATAGTTACTACTACGGGAGAGCATGCATTTGAGACTTAGCTTTTTTAATTGAAGCTATTTGATTTGCCAATATGGTTTATATACATGTTAAAACTTTAATGTTACCTGTTTCAAATCTATGGAGTCCGATTATAAAAGGTGTCTAAAAGAGAACATACAATAATTCTCACTTATATGCAGAAGCTACGTACTATAATATAAGCACATAAAAAATATTATTAAAAATACCTTCTACCTATTAATCTTTGCAATAATGTAAGCTTAAATTCAAATTCAAAACCATTTTCAAGTTTCAATGCTGTGAGAAAGTCAGATGAAAGACTTTTTCTTTGTCAAACACAAGACTTTTTTATAGTATGTTAATTCCAATTCAGCTTAGTTGCGAAATTATTTGTACAAAAAATACATATACTGAAATAAATATTTTTCAAATATTGTTATTATGCTTTATTACTTATATTTGAAATAGAATAAAAAATACTACAAAGCGGGAATACTATATTTTGAAGAGGATTTGTTTGTATTCGATCAAAGAAATTATTAAAAGTTAACTGTTTGAATAATTTGTTATAATTATTTAGTTAGTTGTCCTTGAATTTTCTATTGATGCAAGAATATAATATAGTCTAATAATTGTTATCCCTAGGTTTTGTGTGAATTAGCACACTTGATAAGGAAACAAAGATATATTTAATTATAAGATTTTAGCTGGGCCGAGAGCCAGTCTCCCTTTAAAATATGCAACATAAATTTGTGTATTATTACGTGTGATGTTTGCTAGTATTCTATGATTATAAAGTAACTATTTAGCTTTAATATATGATATATCCCAAAGCGCTATGCCGATTTGTGTAAGATATTGCAAATGTAACATATTACTGATGATAATTTGCTTAGATATGAATATATTAATTAATGTTGATTAACAGGCTCTCAAAAGCATCAAAGTGATGTAATTTATTAATCTTTGCACTATACCAAGATTAAGCACAATTTAAGTAATCATAATAATGAATTCATTTAAGATGTACATAATTTTTTTAAGCGGTTGTGTAAGAATTAAGTGTGTATTTTATACAGTAGAACTTTGATCTATTGTTTTTTAACTGACCATTGTTTAAACCTGGTCTATAGATAAGTGTTACTAATTTACTCTGTATGTAATTGTCACCGAACCAACTATTGTGACAGTAATATGATATGTTTTTCAATTAGTTAGGTTGTAAATGAAGCCTTTGGTGAAAATAATCAATAACTCACTTTCTTTACAGATATTATTAAAGCTTTGACAAATGAACTGAATTACCAGTATAGTCCTGATCCTCACTGAGATTTGTTGTTGAGTAACCTTCAAAACTTTTCTTTTCAAACATCATAACAAAAGGTGTTCAAATCTAGAAGATTTTTTCACTCATGAAGACAGCGTATCAACAGACTAAATCTTTAATCTCAAGCCCGAAAAAAAAACATTGAAAATATACAATAGCATACTTACAAGCATAACGGATCAAACATTCATCATGGAAACTAACTAAATGGAAAAAATCAATCATTGTACTGAAATGACGAAGGGTGGCACTCACAAACACAAACTCAAAAATACTTTTTATTTATAATTTATTAGAATAAAAATGATTTGTATCATAAGTATTTATGCTCAAAGCAATTATTTAATACCATCAATATGTAAAATCATTTTTTATCATTACCATTCACAATGAAAAATTTACATTATCATTAATTTAAACATTTTTTAAAGTACTTTCGATGGTTTCGGCGGTAACTTTGTGGAAATTCATTTTAATAGAAAATTTAAATTAACTTTGATTATTCCACGTATTGTGTTACTAACTGTGACACGTGTTTCGCCTCTTTCAGAGGCATCTTCAGACTTACTATCGCAAAGTTTGCTTAAGTTAGTAACACAATACGTGGAATATTCAAAGTTAATTTAAATTTTCTATTTTTTAAAGTGTTTATTTTTAGTTAATTATCTATTGAAGATAAACAATATGTATTTTTCATCACAGTAATTTTGGTTTAAATGAGATCAATAAGAAAAAAATAGATAGTTATGCGTGTCAGCCGAAAAGGTGACGCAATGCAAAATCGTAAAATGTTTACTTAACCTTCCAAAGACGAGAGCTTTTTTTTGATAAAAAATATATTTTTAAGCCATATTAAAGTCAAGGATAACTTTTATTTCTAACAAAAATTAAACTTAACACAATTAAACAGAAAGTCATTGTATAGAAATCCCGCGTGACTATGTGGTCATTCTCATCCTTATATTGCAGTGTTATATTGTGTAAGGACAGTAGTAAGGACGAGCGTGAACGCATGGGCATGCAAACATTCGGGGTTGAAATATAGCTAAACGTGAAAATTTTGTATATATTTACAATTTGAACTTTTTAGATCGACATAATTTCAACACAAATATGTTAATAAAAGTAGTGTAAATAATTTTATTTTTTGATAAAATAATTATTAACAGTTTCAAAAAGTTCATTCAAAATAAACGGAAATTCAAAAATTCGTGTGTGCTTTTGGTAGTTGTTTTCGTCCCCGCGGCTGATGACTAACTGAATTCTGTATCCTTTTTAATCAAATTTGATTTAAAAGCAACGACATTCAGGTAGAAAAAGGATAAATAGTGATCAATAGACAATGGTGTTTACTATGACTATATGGTCACACTCGTCCTTGGAGGGTTAACTAACATGTCGTGAGACAATACTAGGTAGTATTTTAATCTGTATACATATTTTAATTAATTTCTTTGGTTATATATATTGCAGATACTGTATTTTCTCAGTTACTAGACGTAAATTTTTATGTCTGATGGTCTTTGAATTCGGAGTGTATATTAGAAGGTTTAACCCTCCAAGGACGAGCGTCACCATATGGTCACACAAAACACCGTTGTCTATTGATCCCACTATTCATACTTTTTCTACCTGAATATCGTTGCTTTCGCTCATATTTGGTTAAGAAGGATACGGACTACAGTAAGTCATCAGCCGTAGGAACAGGAACGGTCTCCAAAAGCACATGTGATTTTTTGAATTTCCGTTTTTTTTAATTTACTTTTTGAAACTGTTAGATATTTTTTTATAAAAACATAAAATTATTTACAGTTATTTTGCTAATATATTTGTTTTGAAATTATGTTGATCTAAAGAGGTCAAATTGTAAATATTTTAAAAAAAATCACATTTAGCTATATTTCAACCCCGAATGTTTGCAAGCCCATACGGTCACTTTTGTCCTTACTACTGTCCGTACTCAATATTACACGGTAATAAAAGGATGAGCATGACCATATAGTCATGCGGGGTTTCTATACAACGACTTTGCGTTTTTTTTTTTTTAAATTTTGGATAGGAATAAAAGTTATCCGTGACTTCAATATGGCTTAGAAAATATTTTTTTTATCGGAAAAAAGCTCTCGTCTCTGGAGGGTTAAGTACGTACTCAATACGCATACGTTAAATACTTTTTTCTGTCATTGGTTTACTTTGATTTCAAAGAATAAAATTTAATTGTTTTATAATCAGTATTAAAAATAAGGCTGTCTGATAATCGAGGAAATACAGTAAATCAAGGCAACCAAACACATGAAACGGAATCACAAAATGATAGCTCCAAGTTCTACTTTATACATGAAGTATTTTTTTATTTGATTTGAAATGAGCTGCCTCACAAGAAATATTAAATAATATTTCTGAGCTTACCGTAATGTTAAATGTATGAAGCTTTTTCACGCTGAGAAAAAGATATTACTTTCTCTATGAAAATAATATGATCGTTCAACTGTTATAAAAATATTCATACATATTATTATTAAGCAGAAAAGGAACAAAATGTACAAGGGGATTACAAGGGACTGTGTAATTATAATGTTATTTATAAATGAATGTTTTCCTGCGACTGATCACGGTTGCATTTTTTCAATGTAGAATTTAAATAAAACTTACACCAGATTTCTTAAATGTCTTCTTAGTTCGTACTGTATCATAGTCTAAAGTAGATTCAATACGATCCGTAACTAAACTATTTTCTCAAAGCTCTTAGTGTTTTCTGTCCATAGTATCACTTATATAATAGTAAATGTCATCGCGCACTCTATTACTCCTCATACAAAATATTATCTTCACTTTTCTAAAACTCTCTTGATCAAAAAAAATACTTTGATAAATGTTAAAATCTTATTTGTTACGGTACAGCCAAATTATCGATAGGAGGGGAAGTAATGTTATGTAGTAAATTAAATAATATTCGTCATTCCGATGGTTGTATGAATTTTATACATTATTGATATATATGTAATTTATTCTCATTTTCATATTATTATTCAAAGAAAGACGTAAAAGTGATAAATGTATAACAGATACCCAAATTAATATTCGTTGATCGCTTCCCATGAAATTAATAAGTATAATATAATATTGTATTCTCAAAGGTTATAACAATAAAACAACAAAAATACTAAAAAATACTTTGGCCATATTTTATTTGATGTCCATTATCACAATTATTAGATATAAATTAGGATGAGAACATTTTAAATTACATCGAGTACGTAGTCTTGGACGTTTGGCTCGGGAGCGGTGGGATTTCTTCATCTTGGCTTCCGATGCATTTTTTTACATACTGAAAACAAACATACATATGAGTTTTACACCTTCACCATATTTATCAATAAATCTATGTACTATAATATAAATCACATAACTACAAATCTACAAGCAACCATTGAAATTTCACAGTGGAAATAAAATACAGTGGTACCCTGGACAAGACAAGATAACCGGTACAGACGTTGTTCTTAAATCAGGCTGTTATTTAGTCAATCAAACTTCTTCTTTTTGAAGAGTAAAGCCTCATTTCACCAACTGAGTACGCAACTCGGCATCTTTAGCCCGAGTATTGACCGAGTAAGTGTTTACACGCATATGTATTTTTTTTGCAATTCAGTTAATTTTTACGTGCGTTACATTCGATTCAACAGCACGTTCAAACATGCCGAAAACGTGAGTGAGAGATTGCTACAGGTGGTGGGGGAGTTTACTCTGATGGCCTCATACTCGGTTGGTCTAAATGAAACATAACGGTAGAAGGATGGTGCAAGGAAAGTACTAGTAGTTAGTGCTATCATTTTTGCTGTACCACGATTGTGGGCATAAAACACATCTATTCGTATTTGGATTCAAACCCATATACACTATAACCGAAGACAGTGAAGTTGAAGTCTCGCCTACAGGCCTGGAAAATCCTATGGCTACACTTTAATATAATTTAGTTAGACATCATGTGATATGGTTGTCAGAGACAACCGCAGTTCATATACGAGAAATCATTTCTAATTCATTTTGACGAGCCTGTGCGCACTTTAGAGTGGCAAATCTTAATGAGGCAGAATCATTCAGCCGTTCAATGCGAAAAAATTCCAGGTAACAGAAAAATAGTTACCAGTTATACAAATCATTAACAAAATAAATTATCTACAAAGCAAGTTATGAGTGTAATAAAAATATAAGTATTAGTGAAGAGAATATACATTTATATGTAAAAATGGCTTACCTGTGGATTAACTTGAATCTGCTGATCCATTTCCAAAATGTGCTGATGAAGACGGGTACAATTGGCCATTTGCCTTTCTAACAGACAAAGAGTTTCAGGTGAAGCGAATTTCTCAGGATTGTCCAGGAATATCACCATACCATCTTTCTGATTGATCACGGCGAAAATCTCTCCATCTTCAATCTGCAATCAAATCACATTCAGTTTTTATTACCCCGATAGTGTAAATTCAGACATAAGTATCTTTTATCATATTAATGAGTAATTACACAATAAGAAAACTAGTAAAACACGGTTGAGTTTTAAGCCAGCCTGCAGCCATATTATCACACATCTTGTTGCAATAAGTATATTATTTTTTGCAGATTGGCTGATTACTGAGAAAGGAATATCTACATTTAAAATAGACAATACATTCAACAAAACGTAATTTCATAGAACATAACCGATTACTCAAAGGGTAAATATTCCATAACTTTACTATACCTGGAAATATTGAAGGAATTATTTTTGTATAAGAGTTTACGGTGAAAATAAATTATTTAAATTACCATGTTAAGAATATAACTCTCGGCTTGCAATGGACCTGATAGCTGAACGCGACTTGCAACATCGGATAATGAAAGTGTGAGGAAAGTTTTTGTAAGGCGTTGAATATTCTTCTTATACATAGACGACAGCACCTAAACAAACAAAAAGTAGACAAAGCTTGTAACAACAAATAATCAAATTACGAGGTAAAAGTTCTTTTCTCGGCGACAAATTTCGAATAAATATAAATTTTGTCGTGACCCGAGGCCTTTATAAATATGAAAATTTTCTACGGAGTATAATTATTCTAATATCCTTAAAGCTGATTCAAAAAGTTAGTTAACCCTGTTATAAACATACTGTATGAATTTTTTCAATAACTAAAATACATGTGTAAAGTAAAAATTATTGATTTTTGAGCAAAATATGCAAGGCTTGAAAATGAATTACCTGATTGACAAGGCCCATATTGTGATCTCGTTGAAACGTATCTCGATGCTTTTGAATGACATGCTGTATGGACGAATTGGCGTGAGGACCCGCGAGTTCGTGATAAGCACACGATAGAGGTTTCAAAAAACGTCCAACAACCTGTGAGGTGTACTTAGGAATCGGTTGAACCTACAAAATGCGACAATACAATTCAGAATAATTCGGGCTTAGAATAATACTTTTGAAACAAAATTAATTTCAAGGAACCTTTTAATTTAACTATAAAAAGGGAGACAGATATCGCAATCCTTTCAGAACTCATTTTATGAAACAATTCTAGACTTCACATTAATGATATACATAAATAGGACAGCAAAATGATTGCACTAAATACGAATACAAAATATATGAATTAATAACCTTTCCGTGCAAAATGAGTGAAACAAGAATATATTTTTTGTAAGCCTCTAGCATGATATGCGACACAGCAACTGCCGGCGTGGTGATGGCGACTTCGAAGAAATATAGGGCCCTATCGTAGTTCTTCATCGCAGCATAAATCATACCACCATAATAGTAATACAAAAGAAAATGTTTGGAATCGTACTGCCCGCCTTGCTGAAAACAGTAAAGAAGAATGTTTATTAATTCTTTGTGAATGATATTCAACATGAGAAAAATTTAGTAAACCGTTAAAATAATTTAAGCAAAGATAAATCTGTTTGTCTTCAGGCAACATATAGTTGTCGGAGAGCTGTACTGGGACATCTCAAAAATCTAGTATTGAGATGCTATGCAATGTTGTGCTATATTTTAAGACGTGTTACAAGTGGTTTATCTAAAATAAAAAGATATTTTTGTCTTTAAGATAGATAGCCCACCACAGCACTAACATTATTAAAGGAAATGGAATCTTTCTAGTAAAAACAAAATATCTATTTTTTCAGATATCCCAGTGCAGTTCTCAGGCGACTATGTCATACTGAATTTTGGCAAAGCAGCAGACGAAAACATGAAAAATATTTTTAAAAAATCCACATTACTTTTGAATTAACAACATAAAATAAAATGTCTCGAGAAAACCCAAAAATTAGAGTTTTTATTACTACAGTTGTTAACTAGTTATGTATAATTTATGTGATATTGCTTTGGTATAATTTTATATAGGTGGAAGTAACTCCTGTAATATAACATTTATAGAACTAATTGGTAATTAATTTATACTATAAAATTTGATAACTGTATGTCTTACGTGGACGAAATCCGTGCTCCCATCGTGTTCGCGGTGACTTCGCCCACGTAAAACGTCACGTAATTCATTTATCTGATTGGCTATTATAAACAATAATGAAATTACAAAAACTTACTTCTGCGCTAATACCGGTTACATCTGTATCCAAAAACTCTATCGCCGGTTTCATACACTTTGATAAGAGGCACAACTGACACAGATCGGCATGCACCGACGTTAACTGCGAGTCGAAGAGTTGTATCTTCCGAATCGCTCTCTTGAGGAGCTCAATTCCTCTGATGGGTTGCTTAGTTTCGACTAAATAATTTGTTAATAAGTGACAGAGTTCAGCATCTGAAAACATGCCAAAAAGAAAAAACTGTTCAAGTCTAACATTCTTCAAAAACATCTTATTTTTTTCAACTTGAATAAAAAAAAAATACAATACTTACGCATTTCAGGAGAGAACCGCACTTGTTCTCCATTACATCCGGTGATAAATTCTTGAACCTGATCAAACATAGTGCTATTATCAACTCCCGGAGCTGACTGGAAATGAAAAATAAATACATCAAGCGAAGTCATATTTTGAATGATATAAAAAAACAAGGATTACATGGTAGAAATATTCAAAGAGTGAGAGCAAATGAAAACTTCTATCTCAAAAATATTAATTGTGAGTGAACTGATAAAGATGAAACAAATTTAATTGCAGCTATTTATTTGATTGGTGACAATTTAAGATATTCCTTTCTGAGTTTGCATGGAAAAAAATCAACATGGTGTAGAAGCAACAGCAAATGGACACCACGTGAATTAAATAAAGACAACATGGGTGTCCGAATGTGTCCAAAAACATTTCGTTGGGATAGAGAACAATTCAATATTTTCTGGATCTTGCGCCATTTGCTTTTAAGGAAGGGTTAAGATCGTTGCAAACTCTTTTTATATGAAAAAAATGCCAGAAATGTCAAGTAGGTGGAAAAGGAACGCATTGAATATTATCATTCAAAACTGACGGAATTATATGAAAGAGGGATTATGAAGTTGTCAACGAGGTGGAGAGATTTCATAACTATCGACAGAAATTATATTTTTAATATTAATCAATAAACTGAGTTTTCATTGAAAATTACTTCTTTCATTCAAAATACGATATTACTTTTCAGATAACCAATTATTGAACATACAAGTCTGAAAATTTCAAACAATAGTTTAGCAATCATAATTTATAGAATGAATGTATGTTGGACGGGTGTATAAAAACTTCAAGGACATGAAAATATAACCGAATCGACAAACTACATAGACAAACCTGTGGCATTGAAAATTTTGCACATAACACCGCAAGAACTCCTAATGAATGTTGTTGAAGATCTAATGTTTCCAAAACCGTATTTAGGTGTAGACTATTCCGTTGCAAAACTTCCTGAGATTTACTTATAAACTCACAGAGTTCTACAAAGTTACCTGAAATTCAAAAAAAAATATATATAATGAAAAACTTCAAAATTTCAGTACTGATTTTGTTAAACAAAGTATTGACAAGCAAAATGAATTTTTCAACTATTCAAACTAAGAAGAAAAGACATATTAATTAATTGGTATGTAAAGTGAATTTTGTATCTATGGTTTTAGGACTAACTTTCAATAGAAGCAGAAGAAAAAAAATATGTTTAACATCAGTAGTTTTAATTATAAATAATAAAAGTTTCAATAAAGAATATAAAAATGAGAATGTGATTTCTCAATCAGTTAATTTCTTAGCCTTTTATAGGCGGGTCACCTGATTATTTTTTGAGAAATCGTGGACATGAATTGTTTGTTCTCCCAAGGTGTAGAACCAACCTGCCAATGGGGATGCCACTGGGGAGAGCTTTAACGGTGTTCAACAATATTGCTTCGGATGTTGACATATTCCACATAGACGTGGGTAAGTTCCGAAGAATACTGTTTTTTTTATGTATTAAAGTAGCATTCGTCGGAGCTTACTCAGTTGACTTCCTTGCTATTTTTTTCCTACTGCTTTTAATATTAAATTATACTATTTTTTTTCTTCATTGTAAAAGTTTTAAATTTATAATTTGTCAACCTTTTTTTTTACAATGTTAATTAAATAAAAATAGATTTTGTGTTTTCGGCCGGTAACAGAATATTTCATTTCTAACAACCTGTGAGTTAACGGCTGGAGACATATCATTCCATGCTCCCAAGTAAACATTAAAGCTATATCAAAACAATCAGTTAGTGGCCGTGCACTGTGCAAATGTCTATAAATAAGTGCAACCAGAAACCGGTTTATAATACTAAGAGATGGTCAAACCGGTATGTGCTGGACAAATTTCATTTTTTTATTTTTTTCAGTACAAAACTTACTGTAAGTTTTTGCAGACTGGTAATTAACTCTTGCTGACCAGTGCCGGTCAGCAAGAGAAGAGAGAGTGCCGGTTGAAGAACACTGGGCTAGAAGGCACATGTTTGTTATTTCCATAAGTCCCGGATGTTTAGGTTTAGTAATATCATTTTGATTGTTCATGTATTTTATTTTACCCATTAAATGCCCAAACGTTTCCGCAAGCATTGGCGCGGTGCCCCATCGATAAATGCATAAAAAATATATAAAACCAAATATTCGGTGTAAGTGCAGCTTTAGCATGAAAGAGCGAGAAAGACATGAGAACCGAGTGAGATACAGCGAACTACAGCCAGGCGCGTGAGTCGCGTCGAGGGCACCACTGCAAAGTATGCGTGGATGCGTGAGACGCGCCCTGGGCACTGTACGAGTTAAAAATAGTCTGGGATTAACAAAAATTTAAGATTTATGTCTGCATACACCAAGGAATGATTGATGCCGTGGTGTAAACATTTTTAAACATTATGATCTTGTAGATATTGTACAAGGTAATAAAACGTTTAAACATAAAAATTTAGGTAACATGCAGTACAACATGCTACTCTTTGTCTAGAAAGTTTACTAAATCTATTTATATTGATTCATTGATTTCCAGGTATAAAAAGATGGTAAATATGCTTTACAACATGCTACTGTTTTTCTACCTGAAAATTAACAAAATGCCACTAATAGCAATAGATCTCTGTAGAAAATTTAATTACAAATAGGAAAATGCTAAATTAGCATACATGCCAATCAGGAAAACCGATAATTTATGCGAAATACGAATACGTTTGTTTAATATTTTCATATTCGCGGTTAAGCTTCCCAGCAAATTGCATTGTTTTTAGAGCAATTTAGTGAATTTTCGGGGAGAAATAGAGTAGCATGTTGTAAAGCATGCGTACCTCATATTTTACCATGGACTATCATCGAACTCCATTCCAAGAAGGTTATAATTAATAAAATATTGATCACAACTTTATTAGTCTAAAAATCTATAATTAACACCGAGCCGTAGATCCCACCCAATCATAAAGAATTATGTTTACACTTTTTTGGGATTAAGACATCAATTCAAACAAATAACTAAGCTATACAAATTATTGTGAATCATGAAAAATGCAATAGGCTATCAGAAATGTTGTCAATGTGTTAAGTTTGACAAGTAGAAATGTTTTTAAGTGCTTTTAAATCGACTAGATCTTACCTGATGCCGACATCGTTCGAACATTGTTGACAAATTGCTCCAATGCAGACGCCATGGAATAATATTTTAATTATATGAGTGGAAATAAACAATGCGAATAAAACAGAAACGTCAAAAGATGAACGGATTTGAAGCTTGAAATTTCGATCGAACTAGACTGAAGTTGCAGAAGTTCGTATCAATGTGGCCTACAAAAAATATGCGTGTATGTAGTAATTATTCGTGCTGGCAGCGTGGTCTGTCGAGTGCCTTCGGTTACGGAGGTCACAGGTTTGAATCCCAGTACGGACAATTTTTGATTGATTTATGAATTTCTGTGCAAAGGCATGGATGTAGGTGATGTATTGATTTTTTTCACACCGATACTATCCAAAAAAACTAGTCCACTAGTCTTGTTCTAGTTTTATTCTTTTACTCCTACTGTTTTTGGGAAAAATATAGGTTGAGCAACTGAGTATCAGTTCTCATAGAAATACTTATGTTAAAATAAACTCCATTAGGAGTTCATATTGACCAATGGTTAGGGATTTCTTGCAAGTCAAACCGAAACATTTGCCAATTTACCCAAACGATCAGCGTGGCTCGTTTTTTTTAGCTCTTCCAATACTTTCAAATCCAGAAACCCAGGAATTGCCAATTTGCCCTAAATACCAGCGTGACTCGTTTTTAGTTGTTTTAGCTCTTCCAAGACTTTTGAATCCAATATCCCAAGATTAAATAAACCGAGACATGAGACTTAAAACCGGCGACAGTCCCGATTAGTCGTGAGTCGGGACGTTTGACAACCCTATCAATAGTGAATTACCCTATAGCGTAAACTAGTATACTTTACCCCATCGACTACCTTATGACTGTATGTCTCGCGTATTGTATTGTTTTTTATTTATATTTTCTGGAATCTAAATATTTCTGCCAAATTCAATCCATTGTTTGAAAATTTAATGTGATGATGAAGCATATTTATTTATATTTAACGTTGCAATATGATTATTTTGTGACCCACAGTCAACGCCATCGCACTATGCGCCTATAGAAACGAAAACTAATGCGCTTTTTCGTAGATGTTGGACATAGAGAATAATTGCTGAAAATATTATTGTTTTAGTGTTAATTATTTCCATTGAAGTGTGAATAAATAATTTACCATGCATTAATATTATTTGGAACAAAACAGTCTACGCGCATGTATACGGTGTTCGTATTTTATTAATAACCATTTCTACGAAATTCGATTAAATCTTCTGTTGTCTATAGCGCAATGTCAAATAATCAATGCGGGAAATTTAAAGCATGCGCAATAATTGCTGTTTACGTTTTCGCGTCAGCCGGTTATGATGTTGTAGTTGTGTGAAAATTAAAAATTAGAATGTTTGCCGATATAAAGTTTGAGCAATAAAAATAAATAAACGGTAGAATTGCATTTATACGTCATGTATAATGGACCCCCAATTGTCATTGCATTAAACATATGCGCAATTATGTAAACCAATATACATAATCAGATTAAATTCACTCTGTCAGCAATAATACATTGTCAATCCAATATGACTGATAACCTGGGACGGGGCTATAAACATATTGGAAGACCGAGAGGTGATTTTATCTCTGCAAACGGCCTCAATCATGTGTCACCGCCGGTTGATAAACAGAGTCGAATTTTCGCAGCAATGGTTTTAGCTGGAATAGGGTTTTTATTACCCTATAATAGGTGAGAACGTTAACATGAAAATACTTTTTTTTATAATAACTCTACTACCCAACTTATCATTGGTATGTCTTTGATTTTTAGCTTTATTTTGGCGGTCGACTTTTTTCAAGATCGTTACCCAAATACAACGATAATGTTTGACATGTCGATGGTTTACATAATAACAGCATTTTTTGCTGTTCTGCTCAACAACATACTTGTAGAAATGTTATCATTAAACACGAGAATAACATTTGGTAAGTAACCATTCAGCTTTAACTGTAATTAAAAAAAATATCTTCAAACAACAACTCTAATTACCGTAAAATTAGTGCATCACTTAAATATCTATATATTAATAGCCGATAATGTCTGTCCGACCACATTTCACACCTTCCAGTCTCCACTTTTTTGAATAAAATAAAATAAAAAAATTAAAATTAAATTAAATTAAATTAAACTAAATAAAATTAAACACAATGCAACAAAAATCTCACGTTGCTGGGCAACGGGTTTACAGCTAGTTATACTTAAAGTGGTATTCATACCACGTTTGGAAAATATACGAATTGTGTATTTTTTCTCACAAAAATAAATAAACCACCGAATTTTTAACAGATTTTGTTCAAATGTGTTGTAGGTGGCACGTAAATAGTCACAATCTTAAGGGGATGTGTCTAATGTGATTATTTGTGACACTAGGTTAGAAAATATGTAATTGTAGAAAATAATATAATATTATTTATTTGTGATGTCATATTATGACATCACAAAACCCAGAAAAAATATTTTTGAATGTTGTAAAATAGTTAATGTTTATGGAGAATCAACACTTTTAACCCACAACCAAGTTGAACAAAGACCCAAACCATTGGCAAATGTTTAATAACACCATGTTTTTTTATAAAATTCATCGTAAAAAATAATTAGTTAATTATAATTTTTAGTCAATATTTCTTTCTCCGTAGGTTATGCTGTCTCTCTTGTTACATTATTATTTGTGGCATTCTGTGAAATAGACATGGAGGCATTTTCTCCAGCTATATCATACAAAATAAACCTAATCGCTGTCGGAGCTGTGGCAGTCGGCTGCACTGTCCAGCAGTCGAGTTATTACGGATTCACCAGTATGCTTCCTACACGCTACACCCAAGCAGTGATGGCAGGAGAAAGTAAGACATTGCAATTATTGTAGATAAAACAAATTTCCGCTTTGTGCTCACTTCTTGTCAGTGTTAAAAATTCTTAATAATTAAAAACGCATGTATATTACTTTGATTTGTGATTGTTTCCACGGAAGACCTCCTCTTTATTCATTTGTTTTACACTGATGAAAGTGTATAGCTGTAGAGCAGCATATGCAGTGGCGGATTAAGCACTTGGGAGGCCCCAAGCGCAACACAATCTGGAGGCCCTGTTTCGGATTGCACAACGCGATGCAATCAGGGGTGGACTGGAGGGGGTTTGGAGGGGCTTGCGAGTGCTCCTTGCTAAATTTTACCAAGACTGACGAGCCCCTTGTTAAAGTAAAACAAATATTCTCAGATCAACAGTTATTGTTGTAGATCAACGGTTTCCAACCTGAGGGTGCCAAAACTTTTTGATAAAAAAATAATTTTCATATCATAATATCTTTAAATAAATAAAACTTCATACCGTAACGTACAATAAATATTCAGTGTTTGAATGTTTATTTTTATTTTTATACATATGTTTGTATGTATTGTAAAGTTAATTCTTATTAAAAATTACGGAGCGAAAGATTTATAATTGGTGCCTTAGCAAACATTTTGTTTCAGTATTGCACAAAATGACCTATTTGGCTGAAATTTATGGACAGTTGAGCGGTTTTAATAATTCAATGCAGGGCAGGAATCACAAATAGATATACTTGTTCAAAAAGAAAAAATTACAGCTTTCATTAAAAATGTTCATTGCGAGCATTTTCAACTGAAATCAGTTGAAAATGCTCGCAATCAGCGAAACCGGTCTTGACCTAATTAATAAAGTGGAATGAAGTACAAAGAAATATTGTGTTTTTACCAATATAATGCCTTTCCACCAAGTATTGACAGTGGACACCCTAAAAGTGATAATAATTTAATATTTTGTTTTATTTTGACTCACCTATGAACAAAGTATCTATATAACTGAAATATCACTATCCAAGTCACATGAATGATTTGATAAGTAAAAACTGCATCATCATTATCATCCTCAAAATCTCTTGAACTAATTTTGAAGGGATGATGATAAAAATTGCAAATATCAAAATTGTGCAAAACGACAGTTTACATTGACTCCTAAAGTAATACTAAATCGAAGGTTAAAATGTTGGGCAGAAAAATATTCAACCATCGTGAAAATTTATTAACCAGATGCATGATACCCTACATTTACAATATGCATTTATAAAAAAAGGCTAGTTAAAAACGTACACTCATGAAATTCTCGGAACGACATATTTCTATAGAACCGCCAAAGTAAAATTTTACGTGGGAATTAGGGTATCCAATCCCGAAGCCTTTTTCCAATCCCGGGATTGGGATTTTCTCACCGAGGAATTTGAAATCCTCAATTCGCTATACTTTTTCCCCGGATTATCTCCAATCTCGTTTTTTTTTTTTTAGCTCACCGAAATTCGCGATTTGCCAATTTCGTGTCAATTTTCGGGATTTGCTCAAAATTTCTCAATCCCGAAATCCCGGGATCGCAGCCGTATTAATCCCGGGATTTCGGGATCAGAAAATTGAACGGGTTCTCGGGATTACGGGATCCCGAATCCCGGGATTGGATGCCCTAGTGGGAACCAATACTTTGCGCCTAATTAAACTTCGTTTCTTGGGCCAAGCCTTACGACAGATTTGATGTTGTAGGCGGCATATCAGATGTCAAATTGGTTTCCTACACATAAAAACTACATCGCCAACTATGATTTTGTATGGATGAATGCATATGGTTTTATTTATGTCATTTCATAAATAAGGGTGTTTGGTTATCTTTGTGTGACTTCGTATTTTTAGTTGAATTGATGTATTTAAACATGGACTTTTGCAATAGATATTCTCAATTGAAATTTAAGTGTTACATAAAATTTAAAATAAATAAATTATTATATTTCGGATAACATAAAAACGTCAGAAAATTCCATATAAAATGATAAAAATGCATTATATTTTGAACAAAAAGTATATAATATAAGCTATTTTTGAGGCCCCTAAATTTGGAGGCCCCAAGCAAGCGCCTCAAGTGCTTATGGGTTAATCTGCAACTGAGCATGTGGTATTGTTAGCAAAACTTAACTTAAACCAATGAATATTCTGGATACATTTGTATTTTTGTGTCCGTACATTTATGTTATATCACTATATTATGTAGAGTATGTGGTATATTGATGTATTACTATTAATATGCTGCGGCCAGGGTTACCAGGCGTCCCTATTTGAGTGGGACTGTCCCGAGTTCAATTGACAAATCCCGAGTCCCGCATTGCAAGTCCCTCTATAATCCCGACGTATACATGTATAAAAGTCTTCGAAATAATGAATGTCCCAATCTGTGTTTTTAGAAATCTGGCAACCCTGGCTGCGGCCCACGTAATGTAGGAAAAATTGGCAAACGGCCCAGACTAAAAAAGGGTTTAATATCGCTGCTATAGAGCATGGACAATTATTATAATATTACTGATACGGTTCAAATTTACTACCACTATTATAATGTTGTAGATTGGGGAATTATGAATGATAAAGTTAATAATAATATATTTCACTTGTAAGCTGTATTGATGAATGACGGACATTCGATTGTTCATAACACACGAACATAAATAAAAAATATAAATATATTTCCATTTCATAATCATTGACTGTCTTGTGTATATGATCATATTTAAATATAAAAATATTCATCAACATGTTTAATTTATTTTTTATATATTTATACACATTACAAAAAAATACAAATTAAAGATTATTTTTGTAATATTACGAATAATAAAAACATAGTAAAAATAATAATTAAATTGACATTGAAATATGCCGACATCCCAAACAATACTGTTACACATGTCAGATATCACCTTTGGCACGATGGTTCAACACTTCATGTCCACTATTCATTAAAAAATGACCAGGAACCTAAAGTGTGATGTTCTCATAAATGTCACATTTCTCATTTTGGCCTTGTAATGGCCAGACGAAATAAGCTGCAAGTAAATTTTCATTTGGGAGTTCAAATTAGATAATGTGAGCAATTATGTGCATAATTTATACACCTAAAAAAAAGAAGCCTCAAAAATTTCTTCTGAACTTTCTCTGTAATGCTACATTCTTAAAGGTGAAGTCACACATGGATAGCTTTCGTTCGTCATTGAAAATTCAAGTAAAAGTCAACAAGTATACTAATTTGAATTTTAATGAAGACCACTTGAAATGGTTAAAAAAAGAATATCCGTTGACACATACATGTTAACCTTCAGGTAATTCTTCTTATTTCAACCATTCTCTAAATATCAATAATTTCTGGCTGATATTTATTGTAATCTACTATGGTACCTCTATCAATGCAATAGAAATATTACGCAAATTTATCTGGGGTCACTTTGTACCCCATCGGTTCTCGATGCTATTTTCAACGTTTCGATACTGGAGTATTAAAGATTAGCTGAGATTTCAAAACCATGTGCTGATGAATAAATAGAGTAAAATAATTATTTCTCAGTTTAAAAAATGTACATTTTTAGGTGCTGCGGGTGTTTGGGTATCTGCCAACCGTATTCTCACTAAATTGCTGCTGCAAGATGAAAAGAAAAACACAGAAGTATTCTTTGGGCTTACATTGGTTACGCTCTGTGTTTGCTGGGGCTTATATGTAGTAGTCAGAAAGACAGCATTTGTTGAATTTTATATCACTCTTTGCCAAGAATCTAGAAAGAAAATTGTGCTCGAGCCAACAGAAGATGCCGGATTGGTAGGAGTATGAATTTTTTATACACTTTGTTTTATAGGGTGTCAAAAAAAATGTATCAGCAATTTACATTGCGGTGCCTCCATGATTTCCTGCCTCGATTGCTTTGTTTTCTCCCGTAACATGCCAGCATCCTTCAGTTCCGCCGAGTAAATCCCATGGATAAAATCCGACGTCGCTTGATACCAGCTATTTAATTGTTGATACATTTTTTTGCAACATTCAGTATTTTATAGGTTTTATTTTAATATAGTTGTCAAACTGAGTCTTAGAGTCAAGTAAAAGATTAATATTTAAGAATATATGGTAAATATATTTAATAGTAAAAATATATGACAATCTGGTATTAAATTTTAAATATTGAGGGTAAACAAATGACGTAAAATACAAAACAACAGCTCATTGAAAATCATATAAAAATTACTTCCCAGGATCGAAATCAAGTTATTGTTTGGAGCTTAGATTATTGGAAATGCTACAAAATATCATCATGATATCATTATTTCAAAATTTTTAGAAATGTGCTATATTTGTTGACCAATAATTTGTTATAATTTTTATGTAACGGTATTTATTTACAAATAGACAATCAGGCAAGCCAATGTGGTATTTTATGAACTGCATTCAAATTATCCATGATTTTTGTAGTTATTTTGCATATTTAACCCTTTCTAGATGGATATGGATACTAATGATACACCAAAAGGCCAATATGGAGTATTGAAGTTGCAGATAAGTCCACCTCCAGATACATGCGTTTCTCTAAATTCCGAAGAAAGCCTGGCTCAACCTGCAGGTGAAAACAAGCTTCTTTTTTTTTGATTAAGTTAAAAAGTGTCAAATATAGTATTCTAGAAAAATCCAATGGATCTATATTATTTAGTTAGATATTATGTTGGTATATAAGGGTATTTTCTTTAGAGATATATTTTATGCTCTCATCGAATGTTTCCTTTAATAAATTGATTGTGGTGCGCGCTGTGTGGCATGCTGTGCCATCTTGTTGGAACCACAGCTTATTCATATCAATGCCATTCAATTGGGGAACGAAAATGACAGTAATCAAGGATCTATAGCGCTCTTCATTGACTGTAAAATTCTGGCTAGCATATTTTTTTTTCAAAATAAGTTTTTACAATTTGCAAGCGTTGTTCTGGCATAATTCTATTCATGGTGTAATGAAAAACCAAACCGAGCTCAAATCAGCTTTCAGCTGAGAAGCTGACTGTCACTCGAAAAAAATGTTGCTAATTCCAAAGACAAACCTCTAAAAAATACAGCCTATCCAGTAGATGCAATAATCCCAATGGCTTAGTAAAGACAATTTAACTATCATGAATTATGTTTAACTGTAACAAAATCTTATGCTTTTAATTGTAGTATATTTAATAAAAAAAAATAATCCATTGCTCAATATTTTATTGTTTCATTGTTTCCTAATTATTACAAATCAAAAATTGTAGAACCGTATTTAAATGTATAATGACAAAATTAATGAAAGAAATCTTCTTTTTTGAAAGTATTTATTGTGTGCTGATGAACCCATGTTAAATAATATAATATTTAATTTGCAGAAGGTGGTCAATTTTCAGCATTCAGTTTTTCAAATCCCGTCTATGAGCCGACGAGTAATGGTTTGACATCAGTTAATACAAACAATGTTCAACTGTCGGGTCCCAGCTTCAAAGTGGAAGACGTCCTAGTTAGAACGCAGAGTACGGGGTCATCCCACGGAAAAACATGGGCCGGAATCAAAGGTATATCAATAATATCTGATTAGTTGACATTGGAAGCATTTTTGACTTCTAGTAAATGACTTGTATAAAATGGATAAATCAAATAAGTAAACCAAATGTCAGATTTTCAGCTTTTATGTGAGGAACATTTACCTTGATCGCGGACTATTTTTTTATCTATATGCCGTTACTGATCTTATTAGGATTTTGTATAAAAGGTTTCTGCTGTGCTCGATAAACTGATTTTTAGCCAGAGGAGTATTTATCATTATAATATTCAATTGAGAATCCAACGTCCAATCTACAATGACTGAGAGAATTTTTCTTGTAGAAAAATATTGGTAGCAAATGCAAGGCAATTATGTATCTGATACTACACAGACGGACCATCTCTAGATATCAGCTATTGAAGGAATAATGTGCTTACGAGAAGTTTTCTTAAAACAACCAACGCAGCCCAGGCATAGATGATTTAATCCGTGTGTTTTTTTATTAGATTTTTAAATACATTGAGGCCTTTTACGCACTGGCGACTGGTCTCCGGCAACTGGTCTCCGGCAACTGGAGGCAATAGAAAGCATATCCAGTGCGTAAGGGACTTAATAGTCCAAAAACACAATATTCTATATTCTCATTGTTTTTCAGGTGGAATCAGAGCAAGGTGGCTTGTGGCTCAACAGATCTACCCGTACATGGTGTTTATTGCTCTAGCATACTTTGTAACACTGTGCTTGTACCCTGGGATTCTTTCGGAGATTGTCAGTTGCCGATTCGGCTCTTGGATGCCTGTCATACTCATGGCCATATTTAATCTCGGAGATTTAATTGGAAAGGTAAAGATTTCGTAATTGTTATGAAGCGTAGCGTGAAGATTCATTATATTAGATTTATTAATGATTTTTTTCCCTCTGAATAAATTTACGCATTGTAAGTAGAATTTATATTATAAATTTGTCAGTATTTTTAAATATTATTAAAAACATACTTGTTAAAGATCAATGGTTTGCCATAACAGCCGTATGTGCTGTGACCTTTCTAGCAAAAATTGAACTTTAGCGATATTTATGAATTAAATATTTCATATTGAATAATTTGTAGTTGTTCCCATCTCTTGTTTCTTTATAAAAATTTTGGATGAGATAACATAAATTTGTACCTTCTAACCATTATTGAATGTGTCAGCAGATGTTTTCAACTAGAGTCTCTGAATGGGCACGCAGCAAACTGGCAGCGTGTTGCTCACTTCGGTTGCTGCTTTTGCCGTTGACCCTTCTGTGCTGCGCACCCCGGGGATCTCCTCACGTGGCCGCAGCGGGAGACGCGGCTCCGGCAATTCTAGCTCTTCTGTTGGGAGCCACAGGCGGAGCGCTGGGAGCTGCGCCGATGTTGGCTGCCGCCCAACGAGTCAGAAATGATGCACGAGAATTAGCAGGTTTCAACTAAAACAATAATTAAAACCGTTACATATACCATATTTAACAATAGATAGATAATTTTTAGCAGTACTATTCATTTTAATATGTTTATAAGGTTTTGCTTTCTTTTCTAGAAGCATTGATAAAATACAATTATTCTTTTCATCAGGAAACATAATGACTCTCTCGTACAATGTGGGACTGACGGCCGGATCACTGGTGGCGTACGTATTAGACGCTATGCTCGGTCCTCAAGTGGCGGATCCCTGCGGAGCCGTCTACCCTACAATCGGACCCATGACCAAAGCTATAACTACTACCATGGCAGCCAACATAACGACAATTCCCGAGATCATCACGACTGCCACATCAATGATAGCTGCGGTCGTAAACTCCACAATATTAAGCGGAATAGAAGGTACAATGCCATCTGGCACCGCTGGGAAAGTTATTCAAGACTTCTCATCGAGTATGACAACGTTATTGCATCACAGTACGACTTCTGCCAACGACATCCATTTAAATACTCACGACACTACATCTACGGCTTCCTGGCTCGGAGAGTGAAGTCTCTATGTAATATTGTTTTTTGTATGCAGCTGTAAGGTTGTTTTCAATACAACAAGGAATATTTTGTGTTTTTTTTTATAAACAAAAGAAATGAAAAAAAAATTGCACTAAGATTCAGCCGTTATAAAATTACATCATCTTACCTTTATTCAAACGTGGTTCATTTTTTTTCTCAATCCGTTTTGTGAAATGTTGAATGAGTCGTTTAATTTTGAAGAATGTACATATGGAATCAAAATAGTGTACAGATTTTATCATAAATTTTGTTGAAATTATTGTTGTCCTGTAGCTTATATAGAGGAGTGTTTTAACGTTCATCTGCATCGTATTTAGCCAATCATTCGTTGTGACCTGAACAATAGAAATGTTCAAAATAACATACGAGTCTTTTATCAGATAGCTTTTGTAATTAAATAACAGCACTATAAATAAATTTCAATCAGAATATGTCTTGAAAAACAATAAATTACATATTATAGTGCTTCATTTTAATTTTTGATAAATTGGTGAAAAGGCTGTCAGAACATACTTATGTGAATAGTTGTGTAATTATTTTATGTTAGATGTTTAGGTTATTATAAATAATGATTATAATCATCATTTGTAGGTTGGCGACTACTAACCTAACCTGATATTGATAAAGTGCAACTCAAGCATTATCCTTCCTTTCCTATATTACCCCTTCATTCTTCTATGCTATACGTATTACCATTGCTTAACGTCTTTCATGAACCTCTTCACTGTCCTTTTTGTTACTTCTAGGCACCGACAGATTATTTTAATTAACTATATCTAGGTTTGAGTCTACCGGTTCATAGTGAAGTATATATCTTGTTAAGCACAGATATGGTATCTACATTGTAAGCAAGTGTAAGAATTAAGCCTAAATATTTTTTCTCCTATAAAACAGCCACTCGATTAACATTTTTTTAATTTCCATAATACCTATTATCAAATTCATTTTCCTACCTTACCCTGAATATTTTTTTATTTTACAAAATATTAATTCTTAAAAAAGTCAACATGTTTTAAAATGTCAGATACCATTACTGAGCTAAACATACCGCAATAATTAACTGGGGGTGCTTTATTATTTAGCAGCATCATTGTGTACCTTTTTTTGAAAAGCTGTACCTATTCTTTTATGTTTTATTTAAGGATTATTTTAATCAAACCTATGTGTAGATAATTTAAAAATAAATTGATAACATAATGTTTAAGCTAAGAATTCTTCTATCTATTTTTTGGATTTAAGATATTTATTTACATCTTAAAAAGTGAAAAACATATAGGTGTAATGTGCCATGTTATAAATAATAAGGTTATTTCGTTGGGTTAGTGCTCATTGATAGGTTTCGAAATCGAAATATGAAGATTTTTTTATTTTTTCGTTATTTATGTAATCTTTATTGAGAAGACTGTGAATAAATCTCATAATATATTAATAAATTCACCTATCATTTAAAATTATATGCATTAGTGCATAAAGAGGTTGATTTTAAAATAATTAAAATCTTAAACTAGCATAACATTACGTTTGGAAAATTTGTTTTCAATTGTCTCTAAGAATAAGTAGATTTAAAATATTTGTTTGCTTAATCAAAAAATTTGAATACTCCCTTGAAAATTAATCAAAAAAATTGACTATCGTTATTATAAGAAACTAAATCTTACTTAAAATATGTAATTGCTGAGGGGTTTGTTCATAAATGATAATTTGGGACATTTTTGAGAACCTCTCAGATTGATTAGAAAATGACTTTATTTTCAAAACTATATACTATCAGCATATTCGAATTAAATGTTTTGTTCACCATCCCCCTTGTCACAAATCATGATAATATTTTCGACACCTGCCCATGGAATACATAGTTCACTTTCAATATTTGTTAATTTATATAGGGATATAGACAAAAGAGACGAATATGCAGCCAAAGATTTAATGTTAGTGATACTTTTAACAATTTAATGTAAAGAAAAATTGATATGTGAGCTCTGCAGCAGGACTATTTTTTTTTATTTAGTTTTGACATATGCATATAATATGGTTTACAGGTGTGTACTAAAATTATCATTTATTGAGATATATACTCACTTAAGGGGTAATTATGAGTTTATACTGTATTTAAAAATCATGCATATTTTTACTAGATTTTAACATTAAAATTTGATTGTAGAAAAAGATCTTTGAAGTACTCTACTATTACACACTTTGTTTTATGCTGATTTTGTTAAAAGTTTTTATCAGTGGTGGTCCTCAATAAGCCGCGCAAGAGTGCGCGTGCTCCCACACAGGGATATTTGTTGGTGCCCGTCTCAAAAATCCACGTATATATGAATATGAATAGTAAATAAAAAAGTAATCTATTTTCGAATAGTAATATTTCAATAAAGTTGTGTTTCCTTCTTCTTAATGAAATTTTCAAAGAATTACGTAAACATGTTTATACATATACAGTGGAACCCCCAATTACACTACTCCGAATTACACGCTGGCTTGAAATATTGGCCGCAAATCCCCCAATTCCATTGTTGTTGCTACTAGACGGCCGTCTGTGCGGTGCATACAGTCAAATGTTGACACGCATAGCCGGACGACTGTGCTGCATTCACTTAGTAACTAAATTTTTTTTTCCAAATTTTTTTTTTTTTTTGCAAAACTAAGGGAAATCTTAGTTTTGCATTTTTCGTGGAAAAACAAAATCAGTAATTTTGTATGAGATTCACTCCCCCAATTACACTAAACCAAATTACACGGTCCAGACTTTCGTGTAAATGGGGTTTTTACAGTATTACTATTTAAATAACATTTATATTTTCCTGTTTTGATAATTAATCGTCAACTGCAGGACTGTGGAGTCAAACTGTTTCAACTGAAGTCATGCTCGAAAAAAACTAATGACTTCGAGTCCTTTAAAAAAAAAGGTGTATTCAAATTGCTGGGCTCAAAAGTGGCGCCACTGCATGCTACTTAAATTTAAATTATGGTCCAAGTCGTAGACATCTTATTTCTTAACGACTCCAGAGCCCTGATAAAATGAGAATCTCTGGTATTAATGATTTAGTATGATTGCACCTCGTATTTTTTTTTTTTTACTTATATAATTATCAATAAATTATGACTTTTCTCTTATGCCTCAAAGTCGTACCCTATTACTGTCATATAATTCAATACATTTATGTCATTTCATATCAATTGATTTGGCGATGTGCGGTTAGAATAAATCTCTGCCGGAATGACTTTTTTTTAAATTAAATCTGTTGAATTATGTGGTAGTTTATAGTAACAGAAAAGGAAATTTGTAATCTTGTATTATTAATTATTGTTCTTAATTGTTTTCTATTGATTTAAAAAATAATATTATCCCATGAGTTGGAAAATTGTTTTCAAATAACCATGTGACAAATAATATTTAACTTCTCAATTTGTATTGTGTTAACATAGGTATGCTTTAGAAATACATTATGTGAAAAACTGTGACAATTCCATGGAGAAGCTATTTCAAAAAATAAAATTACTTCGTTGACGTCTGATTGTGTAGAATTAATTCAAACTGAATCAATTTTTCTTCATATTTTACGTATCCCAAATTTGTTATTGAAAAATGAGGTTTATTTTTATAAATTATTTATCATATAAACAGGGAATTCTATTCACAATGATATTATAATAAATACAAGCCCCAAAAGAACAGTAAGTATGTATTATTTTGACAAAATTTGTGATAAAGTTTATTAAAGTCGTAACTTTTTATTATTATGATTGCGTAATATACATTTTAACAGTATAATAACGGTTCAAAGTTATCGATAATTATTTTTAAGTAATGCAGTTCCTGATATTAGTAATAGTTGATAGCAATACTTACTCCTTTAATTATTCTTGAGGTATTAGTTGTTATATGAATATATGATATATTATGTCAATAGTATTCCCAATCATAATAAACTTCTTCGTCATAATATTTTCATTTAAACCTTCATTTAATTATTTAATAAAAAATGGTAAAACCAGATTCATTAATATAATAATTATTTTGCTTTTTGACATTGAAATAAATATTTATGGAAAGTAAACTGAATATTTTTCACCATGTAATTCTAAAATAAAAAATTATCATTGATTATTTTGTAAATACCTCTTTTATCTTACAATGATGCATGCTGCGCTTCTTAGAGAAGTTTCTTGACTGACTAGACACGTTTCTCAAAAAAGTGAAATAGTTTCTATTGTTTAATATTACACATTTTATTTACACATTAGGACTGGTTATGCTTAGCTAGTAAGCACGTTCAACTGTTTAAAAAAGTTAATATGTAAATAAAATGTAGATATCTCATTATTTACAAGAAATAGACGCAGAATTAAAATTTTATAATGAAACTGATATCTTATTATAGTAATAATATTCAACCTGAATGATTGAGGTTATTTTCAACTACTTACACTTGATATGCTATTAGAATCCATTCTTGCCTGACTTCACCACACAATATGTTTCATTATTTTTTCTGGAAGCTTCGTATAATTAATAACGAATATGCAAAACATTTTTAGACAAAGTGGCTTTATTCGTGATTCACAATATATTTTTCCATCATGTTTAATGGTTATGTTTACTTTAGTATGCTATAATCATTTAATGTAATTTATTTTATCACGATGTTAGCAATTCTTAGATTTTATATCAATAAATTTGTGACCATATCACTAGTTCATTACAAAATATTACCCACTTCATTTAGCTCGGCTGTTATTATTGACAGTATATTTTCTTTAAGGCGTCAATTTTGATACCTGGTGGGCTAGATCCATCGATATGATTTGTCAACACACAATCTTTTGATGTCATAGTATTTATGATATATGTCATTTATGAATTAACATTGCTAATGCAGAATATCATCGCGTCAAACATACTAATCGGTGATTAGTTATTCTCAAATGTGTACAAGTATTTAAGCCTGACTGAAAGTTTGCATTGTTGAAGAAAAACAATGCGTTTGAATGTTATATTATTATAAGGACTACTTCTACTCAATACTATGTACTGTAAAATATGTATCTCAATATTTTAAATATATATATTATCAATGAAAAATGAAACAGTAGTTTTATTTATAAATTCTATTCGGAAATCAATACATCCTACATAAAGCGATGTTAAAATAAGAAGTTATATCTCTCAAATGGATTTTTTTCTTAAGCCATGTCCACTTCTAATGTGAACCATGAACTCTTAGTGGAGTTTACGTCAACAGAATTTTTCTACGAGAACTGCTTGTCACTCGTCACTAAGCCTCTCTTTTTTTTTAAGATAGAGGATAGAAAAATAGGCGCAGTGGTAAACAAATCGCTCTTTTCAGAATAAGATGGATGGGAGAAAATTTCAGAACATCAGCTTCAAACAGAAATCCATAAGTCAATTGAAAAATCAATTTATAAAAACTGTCAAATAACAGTGCGAGTACCGCAGCTGTAGCCAATAACGTTCGACCACGGACCCGACAGTGTAATGCTTAACCCTTCAGACAAAAAAAAAAATTTTGTAATCACTCAAGATCAGCTCAATGAGAAAAAATATAAAAACATCAGTGGCCGCCAAGATCTCAAATGTAAACATGATAAAAAAAGAAAAATGATATTGACCTTGACTCAAAGGCCACAGACTATAGATGATAACAGTAACCATGGAATCAAAACAATAAGCTAATCAATAAAAACACTTAAAAAATGAGTCATTCCCATCGCCATGGTTACCGAGATCTTATTTTATATAGTTTTCATTGTATTGAAGTCATTTCATGTGAAAGTTTCAGTAAATAACAAAATGTCAAATATAACATACAACAACTTATGGGCTGACGCCAGAGCCACATTAACTGAAGCTGCAAACGCAGACACATTTCTTCAAAATGATATTCCGCACTCGGACAAGACAACATTCCACAATACCATCAGCGAGATATACTACAAATACATTATCGCAGCGAACAAATTGGACGAGTGCTATGATCAAATAGTCCACCCGCAGAAGCGCAGGTTGGTTCGGAATTTGCTAGACGGATGCCTTGGCAGACTGATCGAATTGAAGAATGACTTGGTCAATGTTGACATTTCGGAATTCAGCTATAACGACGATGCGCTCATCAAAATCGGTATTTCGCCAATGGAGGCGGAAATAGCGGTGCCTAAATATTTCCGCAGGGAGAGAGAGGAAGAGATAAATTATAAAAAACAGTTCATCGAAGACACTCTTCGCAGTTTGGGCTATGTAGAAGAAGAGGTATTCAAAATTCAACTCACGGAATTGGAAGCTATAAAAATCATACAGATACATGAAAGAGCAAGACAGGGGAGACTTAGGTAAAGAAAAAACAATTAGTTTCGATATTGTGTCTTCTCATAAACAAAAATACTTATTCAATATTTCATACAATATTTATATCACAATTAATATATTTATCAAAGTCCAATAACAAAATATCTCACCTTAGATGTAATGTAATTTTCCCCCACGTTTTTACCCAAGAGTGAAATAATTTTTAAAGTGCTTCTTTTCAATTTGTTGATGTTTAATTATTAAAAGGGTATGGCCATATCGCTATTGGATATAGGTTTAATATCTCTACAATATAGAGAATTTTAAAAATAATAGTTAGGCTGGCCACATGTTTACTTACAATAATACTAAATGTTGTTAACATACTTTCTTTGCCACTGTCATCATGTTTTTTTTAAATATATGTTTTATTAATCATTTGCAATCTTCATTCTCGTAATTTTCAATATGTATTTTTAGAGGACAATTTATGAAAGAAATACGACTTTTGAAAGAAAAAGGAAAACCGGATGGACAGAGAGGAAAAGAAGAGATAAATTTGGTGTCAGCTCTGATGATACAAAGAATGTGGAGAGGATTTATAACACGGCGAAATATTAGGAAAAGAAAAATGGATGAGATGTATTTGATAGGCATGATCCCACCTACGCCGACTGAATCGAGCGTATTAAAAAAGGCAGACGTGGTATACATTACAAAATAGTGCTATCAAAAGTAATTGAAATAAAGATTTCGACAGATAATATTCAAAATTTTGTTGCTCTCTTTCTAGGTTAAAGACTATCGGCATAAAATTCAAGAGAAGCATGAAAAGGATTACCTCGAGGCACTTGATACGGTTGAAAATTCAATTAAGGATAAAAAGGGAGCGGTGATAATGGAAGAAATAACCGAAGAGGTGAGACACTGGTTTAAGGAATACAAAGATCACTCCGGTAAATTTCCAGAATTCCCATCCGAAGAAAATGGAGGATCCAGAATGATGTTTAGCAGGCAAGGTTAGCAATACTCTTTGAACTTAAAACTACATACTGTAATATTGAATCAGCTTTACTTGTATCTACCTTTTCTTTAAGTAATAATAGTGTTGTTTAAAGGCACTGAAAGTGAAGTGAGCAAATCTACTGCAATTTCATCGAAAGAATCAAAAAAAAGCAAAGACAAGGATAAGGGTAAAAAAAGTAAATCTGCAGAAGGTAAGGTAAAAGAAGTTCCCGAGACTGATTTCAATGGCTACAAAACAGCTCCAACAATTTTTTTACCAAACATCATGACAGCTAATGAAGAGTGAGTAATTTCTGTATCTATTTAATATCTGTCAAATATCTATCTAATATGAACCCGATACAGGCAGTCCTCGATTTTTGTACTTAATTGGTTTCTGAAAATGTATAGGAAAGCAGAGAGACATTAAAGAATATTAAGAAATGTTTTAAAATATTGATTTAACTGTACTATCAAATGAATCTATATCAATTAGAATTTGTGAATGAAACCTAGGTATGAAGATATTTGGAGATATAAAGATGAATCAGACAACGCAGAACAAAAACATAACGAAGACATGATTTACACTGAGAAGTATAGGAAAGTTGAATCTGAAATTCGAAAGGTAGTAGATGAGATTATGAGGAATGAATTAGAATTGCTGCAAATAGCTTTAGATAAAGATAAGGCACACAAAGGTAAAAAGTCAAAGAAGGCAAGTAAGAAGAAGGCTAGAAAAGGTGGGAAGAAAGCCAAAAAAAAGAAAGAAAAGGATCTCACGCCAGACAGGACGACGGAATCGCTGTTTGAAGAGTTGGTATCGAACGGTATAATAAAAAAATATCCAGAAGTTCCCATCGATTCGTTCATCGGTGAAAAGTCATTTGCCGCATTCGAGCTCAGAAAACTTGGAAAGCACCCTCTACCCTGCTTGGGTGACATACGTCAAGTCATCAAAGAGTACTGCATCATTCCTATGGGCTCCGATATCATCCACCAGTCTACACCTCTCATAAGATCTATTCTCATTTCTGGTAACATCGATTTTCAACCGCTTAATAATTATCCAAATAACAAAATATAATGTGAAATAATTATAGTGATTTATTATAGGGCCTCACGGGAGTGGAAAAAAAATGTTGGTGAACGCAGTGTGCACAGAGCTCGGTGCGATTATGTTTGATTTGACACCGGCGAATATTGTCGGAAAGTATCCGGGGAAAACAGGGCTGATTATGCTCACACATCTGGTAAACAAGGTGTCTAGGTTATTGCAGCCTTCGATTATATTTATGGATGGTGCAGAAAAGCCTTTTGTAAAAAAAATACCGAAAACTGACAAGACCGATCCGAAGAGATTAAAGAAAGATTTACCAAAACTCATTAAAGGTGGAATATTTTATTTATGTAAATTAACTATTATCAAATAAGGCACAGAACATTTTTTTAAAATAGGTTATTGTATATGTATATTGATGAAAATTTCATTTCCTTATGCAGGGTTAACACTAGAGGACAGAGTTATGTTTATTGGCACTTCATATTGTCCATGGGATGCAGATCAAAAGCTGTTACAGCAAACTTTTCAGAAATATATTCAAATACCACGTCCAGATTACGGTTCTGTTTCGTTTCTGTGGACGATGCAACTAAATCAGTATAGCGGGATAGGGCCTCACTTTGACATTTCTCCTATTGCAAAAATGTCAGACGGATACACTGTTGGTAAGATATATCACATAAGTAATGCCATATTCTTTGTTTTATATTTGAATAAAGGTTCAATGGGCCACCACTTTAACAAGCAATCACTTATAATGAAAAATTTCATCAGGTGAAATACTTAAGGTAATAAAAAGCGTCATAACTACAAAACGGATGCTTCAGCTGCGCGTTCACCCACTGACTCACGCTGAACTTATCATGGCCCTGAGCAAGCACGAGCCAGTTTACAAGGAAGAGGATGAAGCCGCCGAACAATGGTGGTGGAAAACTCCCCTCGGAAAAAAGAAAATCAAAGCCTTAGAGATGGAAGAAGAGATGCGTAGAGAAATAGAAGAACAGAATTCAAAAAACAAATAATCTGAACCTGCCATATTTTAAATGTTTGTAAAACGGCACCGGCTTGGCAAGTTTGTCTGTCTCAATAATATGTTGTAAATGTGTGTTCTAGAAGTTCAAAATAGTCAATATGTCTGATAATAAAATGTGGACATCATTTTAGCTGGTAACTTATAACGAGACGATGTATGCCTTCAGCTATATTCATGAAAATAGCACAGTAAATCGTTACAGTAAATTGTGTAAGTTTTCATTTTCCTTTTTCATTGTCGCGGGTTGTGGAAATTTCCAAAATATTGTAGATTGTACAATGCAAAAATTATTTAGCCCACCCAAAATTTTTGGTCACTAACCGCCTCTGATGTAAATTTAGAGTATATACAACATAATTATGTATACCCTCAACATCGTTTATTACTACAGCACTGCTTACAATCTACCTTAAGTAGTGTTTCCTAAACTTTCGACATCTGTGTATCCCTTTTATAATTTTCACAACACCGAGTATCCCTCGTTAAAAAAAAACACGCATATACTTTAATAACAATCAAAGTATATTAATGTTTCCCCTTTTTCGTGCGTAAATAAAATAACAATAAGCAAAAAAAAATCTTTCATAATAAAATAAAAATTAAATAAGTAATAGTTATATTACAAATAACACTCATCATGATAACATCAATGAAAGAAAGATTTTTTTATGTTGAGACAACAGATCATCATAATTTGGTTCCCTGCTTGTTAATTTCAGTTTTGGAAAAATCAAAATTTTCAGATTGTTCTGTTAAAACATGCAGCTTACCCCCGCATACCCTCGCCAAATGCGTTGCGTACCCCAAGGGGATACGCGCACCACACTTTGGGAAACACTGACTTAAAGGATAACTAATAAATAGTATTTTATTATATTATTAGCAAGTTGTTTTTTATTGTTAATAACTCTAGCATTGTTTTGAATTATGACATATTATACATAATAATCTTGAATTATTCCAGATTACAGATTTTATCAAAATAGTACTAAAACCTTCATCTAATATTTATTTTCATAGGACTGAAAAATCAAACAAAAAGATAGAGTAATGTTTAGAATAAAAAAAATATATATTTTATTAATACAACTGTATTTTTGTGTGAATATAATAAATATACTTCATGTGTGTGTTCATGTATTTTACCATTAACAGTCTTATACCATTGCAATGTCTGATATATCACATTTTTTACACTATTTAAATAGGTTAACACTGTAAGTTTATTAACAGACACACCTAGTCTTCCGAAGTCTACTGTACTAGATAGACTTAATCCTTGCTGAGGTTTAGTTAAACACCTTATAATGTACATAGCATGGAGTTTGACAGGGTCACCTAAAGACAAACAAATAATAAGTGCATGCAGTGACATTCTTAGGCTAACAAAACGGGTTTCAGTTTTTTTTATTTTTTACATCTATTGTCTTTTCTGTTACTTCGGAGTGTGCCAGTGACGTATGTTGATTTACTAAGTAAATCTTCAACTAGAGGAACACTATTGTAATAGTTGTCCATAAACAATGCATGGCCGTCTCCAGTCTTTCCGTTCATAAGCTTATGGACAACCTTATTGGTGTGGCCTTTCCCACCTAATTCTTTGTCGGCGGCACCACCATATATCACTAGCTTTAACGCCAAGCCACTCGATTCCACTCGAGCCATTTAATTCCATATTTCGCCTTCTTCCCTTTGATATACTGGCGGAATTTTAATTTTCCTCGCCACAACACGAGCGACTCATCGATGGACAGATGCCTACGAGGCGCGTAGATTGTTTCCATCCTTTTATTGAAGAAATCTACCAGCGGCTGAATTTTATCTAAGCTGGCTGTATTTTGGGTATTTTTATTGAAGCGCAATGTCCGGAGAATCGCCAAAAATCTGTCTCGTGACATGTATTGGGAGAAAACTTGTATATTGAAGAGGTGATGTTTTTTCCAATAATCGTGTATTCGATTCAGTCTGATGGTACCCATATGGAATAAAGACCTAGCCATGTTTTAAATTCAGCCACTGTAATATTTTTCCAACATTTTATTCTACTTCGGGACTCGTTTGAAAGAAATAAAATTTCCGCCGAGTATTCATTTGATTGATTTATTATGAGCTCGTAAAAACTATCATTCGCTATGGCATTTAAAAAGTCGATTGGCTTGTCGCCTGCCCTGTCTATTTTAAGACCCGAAGTACCCGAAAATGGAATATTTATAGCCGGTTTCCGTAAATCTGTCCATTGCCTTATGCCAGAAGATGTTGACGGCGTGTTTTCAAACTGACTTTGTTCTTCCCTTGGTGTTGAAAGTCGGTCTCTTGATGGTGGTATTGATCCGGAATAAGGAATGAGGAGCAAACATTCAAAAGTGTTTTGTGACACAAATACAAAGCTTGGAAAATGATGATTTAAATGTTGCAAAAGTGACGGTTTGTATGAATGTGTCAACTTTATGACTTCATTTTAATATGAAAAAAAACCTTTTTAAATACTTATTTTGATTTCCATTCATAGGTTTTATTATGGGCTATTAGAATTGATATAAAACGCCATTTTTCAAAATATGTGACAAAACACTTTTTGAATGTTTGCTCCTCGAATATTTTCATGATCACTCTCAGAGTCACTGTCTGTATCACTGCCTGTATCACTGTCAATTCCAAAACCACTACTTAATTCAAAGTCACTGATGTCACTAAAATCTGAAAATTCACTACCACTACAATTTGAATCTTCACTATCACTATGTTCTTCAGCCATTTTTGCTCGTTTAGAGCTTGAAGGGTGATCCATAGTGTAAAAATTAAAAAAAAAAAAGCAATATTCTGAGCAAAATTGGTTACTCAAACAATAACGAAAACTATTGAGTCAAAAAAAGAATAAAAAGAAATTTCGCAAAAAAAAAACACTGATAGAAAAAGCCGATTGGTAAAAAGCACTGGGAGCAAAGCACTGACATCAAAATATGAAGATTCAAAAAAAAAATAACAGGCAAAAGCAAAAAAAAACAATCTAAAGATTATAAACATTATTATTGTTCAGTGTAAGCTCAGCTTTAGGGCCAAAATTTTGAAATAATGCTGTCTAGACCTTATTGGCAGACGTGTATAGACACACTGACCTGAAAAAGTGTATCGAGACTGTTTTCATGAAGTTTCAATGACCTACGATAATTTAAAACAAAAGATTAGTAAGAATTTTAGTCGTTCGCGCCTGGCGCGTAATCCGCTCCGTGGGATATGTCAGCTGTACGCGCTAGGCCCGTACTCCGGCATCAACGAGTTAAAATGAGCATACTATACAGATATGCCATACACTTTACAGTTTGGAACCATTCAGATATGCAAGATTTTCAATTGTTTGTTTGGTAGTAAAAATCTATTTATTACAATAACAGACAAAAGTGAAAAATTCAACTTAGTAATTATTATTTTGCTCGCACTGGATATTTACTGATACTAGAACTAAATATGACTTGGCCACCCATTTTAGGAACTTGAGGGTTGATCACTTGAAAATCACTTTACAGAACAATATTTTCGATGGAATCAGCTTTAACTTTGTGAAATTTCATTTTTAATATATTTTTTGTTTTTAGATGTTGACAAGGAGATGATTGCTATGGCTATAGCTAAAGATGCGAAAACTAATTTTATAAATTTTAGAGAATCTGTTTTCACTGGTAACGATTACGAGAAATCATCTCAACTGGTTTCAGCCGTTTTCAGTTTGTCTGTAAAACTTCAACCGTGCATTATATTCATTAATGAAATTGACTCATTGTTTCCATCCGACACCGGCGAGGCGATGAAAGAACAGCAATGATATCAAAGGAAATTTTAAGTTTATGGAACGGACTCGATCTCGACCCAAATTCCATTGTCTTCGTAATGGGTATGCAAATTCATTAATTACTAAACATCAGATATTCTTAATCAAAAAATCGCTACATTTTGTAATTACCTCACGAGTTTCTTCAATTTTACTTTTATGTTGTAGGTGCTACCAATAGACCTTATGTTTTGGACAATGCTTTTCTTCTTCGATTCGGAAAATGTTCTCGTATCGGTCCCCCAAACAAAGATGAACACGAATATATGTTTCTTGACTAGATAAGGTTGATAACATAATATGATAAAGCAGAACCACAATTTTTTCGGGAAAAGCGTGCCAATTATTAATTATAACAATCTAAAATACGTGAGTTGCTAATTTCCTCACTATTAAAACCTGTACAACAAATGATTAAATCTTATTTTTCTCTACACTGTGAGCAAGCTGTTATTATTATCATAATTGTAATAAACTGAATTCACAAATAAAATCAAATATCTTCAAAAGAAACTAATTTTTATTTGATAAAGTGTCTACCGCCTGAGTCCATCCAAATATCATAGACAAATACCTGACGGTTATCCTATAATCCTGGACTATCCCTTGGATAGCCCCCATTCGTAACTTACAATCGGAACTTCTTTGACTCTTAAGAAAAATAGACTACAATCTACATCTCAAGTCAACCCAGCCCTCTGAAAATAAGACTACACATGTTCTCATCTTATATTAAAAAATCTTTAACAAGAAGAGTACGTAACAGATCGTCAGATCTATATATTGACGAATATATGTGACCTTGCAAAACAAACGTGGTCATCACCATCAAAAATGAAACTGAGTAAATCACATTTATAGTATCTATACCATCAGAATTTGACCAGTTTTAATATAAAAACTTCTGTTGTAGATCACCAGTTCTAATTTTTATTTGGGTGAAAGCAAACAGGGTTATGCAAAAATAAAATTTCACAATATTTAAAAATCTTTTTATTTATTCATTGAATATCTTTACATTTTTAAATTAACAGCTTAACGACCGTGGACGCGTATTTAAGTCTTTGAAATCCAACGGTTGCGGACCGTGGACGCATATACGCATCCTACATCATACATTCTATTCTATTGAAAAATCAATTGGTTAGGATCGAGTTGGATTTTAAATGTTAACGAGAGATGGTAGCATACACATTGACGCAATATTTAACAAAAAAAAATCAATATTATACTAAAATATTTCGTAAAAATACCCTTAAGATGGTAGACGTTTATTTTTTTCAGGTGTCATTTTTCATAGTATTATTTTACGTTCTCGTAAAAGATTTTATGTTTAAATTGTTTCTGGTTTGTTTCTCTGATTAGCGACGACATACATCCGTAATATTAGCAGGGTAACATGATTCCCAGATGCTCTTGTAGGGCCTCTTAGAGATACGCACACACGTATCGTAGTATTTGTTTACATCGAATTGCCTTGTGATTTATTGCTTGGGCAGGAGGCGGGCCATGCTGTAGTTTTATGGAGCAAGTGTCATTATAGCGGTCGAAAACAATTTTTGAAATTTGAATCGGGTGGTTGATAATATTGCGACCTATTCAAACTCAGTGGCAGGGGTTCTCAATTCTTAAATAATACATATTTGTATTGAATATGTTATTATTCATAAAACGTACTTTTTTCACGATTTTTTGATCATCCTTGTAAATAGTATATCCAATTATTTTTTTATATATATATTTGAACATAAAAACAAAGAAAACAATATGAAAAAGTAGATTTTACATATTTAAAAGAAAACCTTTCAGTAGATTTAAGTTATTTTGACTGCACCACATAAGTATGCAACCCACAGATATAGAACCATTGCTCAAGTGGCATTGATTTATGCGCCAAAGTATCTGGAAGCTATCAAATAAAATTTTGTGAAGATATCTCAATTGGTTTACAAATTATGGTGAATTTAGTAGAATGGCAGTTTTTTGCGATTTTTTTGCAAAATCGTCCGGCTACCAGGTCAAATTCAATAGAAAACACGCGGGCGGTAAGCTGTTAATATATTTAGTTAACAATTCAAATTCACATATTTTTATCACGTTGTGTATGTTACCTGACAGTTTTTCATGGAATGGCATTATCTTATTTAAATCAAATAAAACAATATGTACAGGTGGTCCTCGACTTACGACCAAGATACGTTCCTGAACTTTGGTCGTATGTCGAATTTCATACAAAATATGTCGTCGCTGCACATCAAATATGGTATATGTGACGATTTTACGAAAATGAGCTAAATATACAGTTTTTTTCTATTTATTTCTTAGCATTTTAAAGTATGAACCATGTAATAATACAACATACTAAAGGAGATAGAAAACAAACTACTATGTGCCATCCAGTGGCGGCCGGTCAATGTGACATTGGATCAATGCATCCCTTGCATATGCAGGGGCAGTTATATTTCATGAAATAATATTCAAACATAACATTTATACCATTCACTCATTTTAAATTCTTCATGTTTTTATTGTCTATAATAAATATTAAAAATTGTCTACAATAAAATAAATGCCCCGTGATGCAATTCATTTTTTTTAAAAATGCTATTTTTTTCGGTCGTAAGTGGGAATTGTCGTAAGTCGAACTGTCATAAGTTGATATATCAGAATAGTAAAATTAAAATCATTCATACTTAAGCAAGCATTTGTGAAAGTAAGTGTGTCTGAGGATGCCTCTGAAAGAGTCGAAACACTTGTCACAGTTATTTTAGTTTTTATATTAAAATGAACTTCAACAAAGTTACCGCCGAATCCATCGAAAGTATGCATTTAGCTCGCCTGTTGTAGCCATAAACGGGAAATCCATAGAATTGACGGTTGGTTGGCGCGTGAACAACAGTTTCATAAGTCCACATACAAACAAAATATTTTCTCTAGAAATAATTTTCGACTTTTTTTAGATTTCAGCAATTTTCGAGAAAAGAAAGTAATCCTAAATTTTGTATGAGTTTCATGTATCCGACAATGTGTGTTCAAAGAGGTGGTTTGATTTTGTGAGGAATTCAGAGATAAGGGAGCGTACAAAACAGCGTCCCGTCACGTCAGTGGTTATGGAGAGACGTTGGAACGTGTGTCACGTGCTGCGGATGCCTCCGGAAAGCCTCAATCCTGCCTGCCTCTTCATTCGACTGGTGGGATTCCGGCGTCCTCCATAGGATGTACTTGGCGGAACTGAGGGATGCTGGCATGTCATGGGAGGAAGCAAAGCGGTTGGCGGAGGATAAGGAAACATGGAGGTGCTGCGTGGCGACCATATGTTCCACATAGGGATCGAACATGGCCAAAGAAGAAGAAGAAGAAAAATCAAACAAAAAGATGAGGAATATTTAGAATTTTTTATTTTTTTTATTTCAACTGTATTTTTGTGTGAATATAATAAAATATACTTCATGTGTGTTCTTGTCAAATTTTCCCTAAATCAATGTTGGAATATAGGTTCATGTATTTTTAATAACAGTCTTATACCATTGCAATGTCTGATATATCACATTGTCTTCACTATTTAAATAGGTTAACACTGTAAGTTTATTAACAGACACACCTAGTCTTCCGAAGGCTACTATACTAGATAGACTTAATTCTTGCTGAGGTTTAGTTAAACACCTTATAATGTACATAGCATGGAATTTGACAGGGTCACCTAAAAACAAACAAATAATTAGTTAATGTATTCATCACTAAATAAGTTCGTAGGATGAATCATGTATTAGTCGTAAGATGACTTGGAAAACAACAACTTTTAGGCAAAATTCAACATTATTCATCAACATAGTCTCCTTCAAGAGTGATACATTCATTCCAATGCTTTTCTAACATTCCGGTGCCTTTTTTTTGCTTGATTTATCTTTGGCCTCAAAATAGGCTTCAGTTTCAGCAATCAGTACTTCATTGGAGCCAAATCTCTTTCCCTGGAGCCAGTGGCGGCCGGTTAACCCTCCAGAGACGAGAGCTTTTTTCCGATAAAAAAAATATTTTCTAAGCCATATTGAAGTCACGGATAACTTTTATTCCTATCCAAAATTTAAAAAAAAAAAAAACGCAAAGTCGTTGTATAGAAACCCCGCATGACTATATGGTCATGCTCATCCTTTTATTACCGTGTAATATTGAGTACGGACAGTAGTAAGGACAAAAGTGACAGTATGGGCTTGCAAACATTCGGGGTTGAAATATAGCTAAACGTGATTTTTTTTAAAATATTTACAATTTGACCTCTTTAGATCAACATAATTTCAAAACAAATATATTAGCAAAATAACTGTAAATAATTTTATGTTTTTATAAAAAAATATCTAACAGTTTCAAAAAGTAAATTAAAAAAAACGGAAATTCAAAAAATCACATGTGCTTTTGGAGACCGTTCCTGTTCCTACGGCTGATGACTTACTGTAGTCCGTACCCTTCTTAACCAAATATGAGCAAAAGCAACGATATTCAGGTAGAAAAAGTATGAATAGTGGGATCAATAGACAACGGTGTTTTGTGTGACCATATGGTGACGCTCGTCCTTGGAGGGTTAATGTGGCATTTGATCAATGCACCATTTGTATATGCGAGGGCGGTTTTAAAAAAAGTAAAGTACCTACTTGAAGTAATTGGCAAAAGCGTTGAGCTATGACAAATGATTTGTGCAATACTAATTACTTCAGTCAAAAGTGAGAGCTGCTTATCAGCTTTAACTCGATGGCTGCTACAGACGAGATATCTTGTAAAACTGTTTGTGTTCAACACACCAGACGATTTATTTCATCAATAACTAATTAAATTAACAGTTGCAAATTGAAGCCGGCGTGCTAGGTAATTACTATTAATTATCTACGGCAGCTAAAAGGCTAAAAAGGACAGTCAATATTTGAGTCAATACCGTAAATAAACCATAAACAAAATAAATATGACTCAAGACAGATTAAGTGATCGTGCAACTGTAGAGAAAATAATAGTAAAATGGCATTGTAATTTTTCAGACACAAGCGTTCGTGTAGTTGGTGTTGTTATAATTTAAGAAGCAGATGATAGATTTCTTACATAAATAAGTCTTTTTTTGCACCCCCTAATATTTTTGTCACCGGTCGCCACTGCCTGGAGCATTCTTTTTAGGTCTGCAATCAAAAGTCGCTGGGAACCAAATCCGGCGAATAGGGTGGATGGGGAAGCAATTTAAAGTGCAATTTGTACAATTTTGTCATTGTTACTATCGACATGTGACATGGTGCATTGTCTTGGTGAAAAAGTACTCTTTTCTTCTCTAATTTGGGGTCATTTTTTCGCAATTTCTTCCTTCAAACGCATCAATAAATGCCATATAATATTCACTATTGATGGTTCTTCCTTTCTCGAGGTAATTGATGAAAAAAAGATTGTGCGCATAACAAAATACAGAGAGCAAAACTTGTCTACTCAGTTGACTGCCGATTTGACTCTGCTCAGTTCAGAGATCATGAAATGAGCGTTCAGAAATCAGCAAACCACTCTTCTACCATTTGTCTTGATAGAGCAAAGTCCCAATAACACTTGCCAAGCCATTGCTTTGCATGAACAGTATTTTTCCCATTAAAAATCAATGCTTTATCAACACACGAAATTCAGATTTTTCCATTGTTTTGAAAATTACAAAAGAAGTGTCACTAAAACTACTGTATCTTAGGAACTAAACGTCAGATTGTTGTGAAATTTTGACAGATATTATTTGAAGGTTGGTACATAATAAAAATCATATGGATCTGTCAATAGTGGCGCCATCTATATGTCATCCTACGAACTTACTGAGTGATGTGAGTGTGTTATATTATTTTTTTCACAATCAATCGATAGAGCTATGTATATTCAAAATGTTAAATATAAACATATCATTTAAACCAAAGAAAACCACTGAAAAACTGGAGTGAAGCTGATACGATTCAATTCAAACAGAATGTTCATTTATCTTAAGGATGCGGAAACACAGTCAGTCACTCAAGTTCTCCCTTCAGAGTAACGTAAGAATAGAAAGTTGTAAAAGGTTCAAAGCTCTCTCTATCAGTATTGGTTGAGGAGTGGGTGAAGATTTGTGCAATTATCACATATATTCATGCTTTATAAAAATTATAAAAATCATATCATGAAATTATCCATGGGGGTGTTTGAACCCTTGACTGTGGCACTGAGAAGGAGGAAGGCCTAAAAGCGTTCACCACTCGTTTGCAATGACATCTTACGCATTTGACTTTTTTTTAATAAGAAAACATTGATACCTGGATAAACTAGAAAGTCTCCACCAAATTTCATGCCAGCTGTAATATGATGTCCTCTATTCCATAAGTCTCGAAAGACTGCATATTTCACTTTACCCATTTCAGAGGTGATTTTCGGGTTAAGTTCATTTATTTTCACTATTTTTGTTTCTGAAAAAAAATCATTGTTATCATGTATACTATAGACCACAGGTTTTTTAACAGTCTACCGTGAGCTTGTTGCAAGTGCGCCACAGAAAAAAATGGTAAAAGCTAAAAAATCCACGAAAAGATGCAAAGCGAAAAAATGCTTAACGAAATTATGAAAGCCGGCGAATTGATTTTCCCTAATCGATCGCACGCACGTGTTGGAAGACCATACCAAATAAAGGTAATTGGCCACCTTGTCAACGGATCGTAATCTAAAAATTAAATTTTCTGAAGTAACTGTGGAGGAATTTTGAATTTCTGTCCAAGACCCATCTTGTTACAGTTTTCAACATCATATTTGTGTGAGCTCGGTTTTTCAACAATAACTAATATGAAAACTAAATAACGAGAAACACTTACGAACTCAGACGAATAATTGAAGGTAATATATCTGTATCAAATATTCGACTTAATATTTCTGAACTCTGCAAAAATCAACAAGCTCATATATGAATGAATATGAATAAGAATGAATATAAGCTCAATAACTGACACCAACACCATAACTGACTGAAAAGGGTTCATTTTCACCCAAAATGCAATTGGTTATTATGAAACTTATAGTGATTGCAGGACTAATCGAACATAAAAAAAAACTTGATCACAATAAAACACAAGTCAAGGTTGAAAACTGAAATCTTAGTAGACGTTTGACATAGTTACGATTAATAACCCTTTTTTAATGTGTATCAACCGTATAAATAGCTACAGAAAACATTATATTAGGGAGTGGTTGTTGTCTGAGCTCTAAGCAATAAACCTGTTGTATTTGTGTACTGTTGAAATGGTCTGACTTTGTCAGGAATACGGAGATTAGAGAGCGAACTAACCAGCCTCTTATTACGTCCAAAATAAAGAAGCGGCGATGGACCTGGCTTGGACACATGTTAAGGATGCCTCAAGAGAGACTGAACCCTGCCTGTCTCTTCTTCCAACTGGATGGATCCCGGCGTCGTGGAAGGCCACTGATGACCATACTCAGTACTCAGCGGAGTTACGGGACGCTGGGATGACCTGGGAGGAAGCAAGAAGACTGGCTGGGGATAGAGAATCATGGAGGAACTTCGTGGTGACCATATGCTTCGTATAGGGAGCGGATATGGAATACAATTTTTTTTTTAAATAAAAGTCTTTTCGATTGGATAAATGGCAAACTAAATTGAAATCATAATATGAGTTGAAATGTAGTTTACCATGGGGCCACGGATGTTCGGTGGGAATTTGTATTAAAGTGTGTCCCTCACTTAGCGGTGGTAATTTGAGTAATTCTTCTTCCATCAAGCATTCACGATCAATCTCTGAAAATCAATTAAAAATTATACACAACTAACTGATGGCAATGAATTTTCTGCAAACGGACCTCATAATGTATGTGTTCTGCAGAAAACTTCTTAACATAATAATTATTTCATGAAGTAAGTAGGCAGTTTCTAATGTGAATTTCAGTTGGAGTCTTTTTTCTGGCGTACCACTGGAATACTGAACTTGTTCAGTGATTAATCAGTTGTCTGTCATATGATGTGTTCAACATTTTCCATTTTTGTTCATATAGGAAATTTTTTAAAACCATATTATATTTAATTACCGATAATTTGTCCTTTGGTAGCCATTTTCTTCTTCTTTCCAGCAATTATCATATCGATTTTCGATGCCAATTGCTCTGCTCTTTTTTCTTTCATACAATGTAATTGTTCTAAATAAATTCTGAAATAAAAAATAAATCAATAGCAAAGGTACCAATAAAGTATAGAATGCAGATCGCATAATCTGGGAAAGTTTAGAGATGAATAATGAAATGGAAGAATAGCCAAATCTGCCCGACACTGTTCAACCATCCCACCCTGACATGATAGCGAAGGTGATAAAATTGCATGTGATAAATATACTGTGTTTTATGGAGATAGAGTCGATCCTAACTAATAGAAGCTTTGTATTATGCACTGTATTTGAGATCAATTTAACATAATCAACGCCTAACCAGTTACAAAATACTCTAACTGTAAATTGGTAATGGATGGGGGCAGATGAATTACTGACTATCCTGGGAAGATAAAACGTCGCATAGTTTTGTGATGGTTGAAAATCATGGCTTAGATTGTGAAAATGTATGCAATTGAAATAATCTTACCTTTTCTCCACTTCTGAAACTAGCTCGCAATGATTTGGGCTGGGCGGTGTCTCAAAATCTGTAGATTCTATTAGTTGACAGTGTCCTTCTTCAACTAGAAGAGCAGTCTCTTCTGTAGTAAGCGCCATCGGAAAGCCTAAAAGGAGACACTTTACTTAACTTAGTTTATTAAACATAATATTGCAGAACTATCTGTAGGGGAGTTTTTAATTGAAAATTTGTGATTTTTAAGGTGTTGCTGGAGATACAGTTCAATACCAACTTTGATGTGTTTAAAATGTTGCCATTTTTAATGGTGAAATTTCAATGAGTTAAGTAAATGCATTGCTTTATTGTCACGCACTGGTTGCTTCATTGATTTACATTTTAACTTAAGTATAAATCACTACATACATATTCTATTGACCTCAAAAAAAACAGAATTGAATTTAAAAAAAGGTTACACGTTATGCTATTGGAATTAATTTGTTCAATCGCACCTAGGCTGGAATTTTTTTGTAATCTTATACTTTTGATTTGATTACTTTTGAATATGTTTATTTTGCTTCAATGATAAAGACATTGATGGTGTCATCGGTAACGGATATACCTTGACAGTGTAACAAACATCAAAAGGATTCATAAAAGAATATAGATAAATGAAAGAAAATATTTTTTTAATTTTAGCCCGAATTTGATTACTTGATTATAGTACTTGATTATACTATTTGAAACATTAAAACAATTATACCCACAATCGGTCTTCTACTCTTACTGTATATCCATTAAATTAGTTTGATGTATAAAGTCGAACACAATAAATATCTATATGTATTTCAACGGTATAATCTACAATAGAACTATTTAAGTGATACCTTAGTTAAATACAAAACTGATGGTACAACTTAACCAAATGTGATTTAACCTTGGAATCCCTCATTGCGAGGCATAGATGCAATTGATCCAAAAAGTTCACCCACTATCCGATGAGCACTACGAAGTTTGAGCCAATCTAGAAGTAAAAGTACATAAGAGTGAAAAATTTTCAACAGTGAACAGTTTAATCTTAAATTGTTTATGGAAATTAATAACAGTGCGGTATCCTTTCAGTCATTACTACTTGCTTTCAACGAAAGCTATTGGTACCATATCATATCATCAATCCTAACATTATTTATAATTGCTCGTTTAATATTTTATTGATACCTTTGATTCCTATCAAAATTCTCATACAGGTGCTTCTCAAATTTGTTTTTAATGTCGGGGCATATATTAATTCCACAAGCATCAATAATACATTCTTTAACCTTTATGGACGTACGTGTACGTCAACGCTATTTTTATGTAAAAGAGTACAGACATACTTTTAACTCAACACAGTAGTGTCTGTCTGTGGGTATATTTTAGGTAAAAAGGAAAGAAATGACATTTTTTTTGGTGCGTCACTTTGGAATCAGTTTGCCACCCGTTTCTATTGAGTTAACAGGTTGTGGTTGGTATAATTGTAAAGCTCCATTACTTTTTCTGTTGTGATTTTTTTTATATACCATTATATAATAATGTAGAAGCCAGAGACTGAAGAGATAATTTGCAGTATTGTATGCTCTTTTTGCTTGATCAAGGATAAACACCAAAAAAGGCTATGCAGGCTATCTACGATATTTAAGGAGACGTCTTGAACCTTTGGAAGTGCTTTGGATGACTTAAAAATTTAAAAAGCGGTGATAAGGAATTGAAGGAAAAACCAAAAACAGGATCAAAGACAGTTACTGCTGAAATGTGTTGTACCCAATTAGAAAGGCTAACACTGGAGCCGCTTAAAAAAGAATTTGAATATTAAAATAATTATGTTTTTAGAATTATTATTAAATTTTCATCAAGCACCTTCAGTCGAAATTTTAAATTATAATAAAATAATTAACAAAAAAAGAATTTTACACCATGATAATGCAAGACCACACACAGCAAGAATTACCCAAGACAAAATAAGAAAGATGGGTTTAAAACTTCTGCAACACCTACCATATTCATCTGATATACGGCTTTCAGATTATCGCTTATTTAAGTTGACAGAAGTCATTTTGTGAAAAAATTGTAGACATTGAACAGGTAAAAAATCACCTGGATTGATATATTAATAGTAAACTGCCAGAATTGTATTGAAAAACTGCCTATTTTGTGGAGGAAGATCATACATATTGACAGAAATTATTTCACGGAATTATATTGAATGGTACTTTTTGTAGTATTAAAAAAAGTGTCATTTCTTTCCGTTTTAACTTACTGCTTTAAGTATGAATTACATATATTTATTGGAAAAAAAAGTCACAATTGTCATGTTAAAAAAAAGCCAGTGAATTAAAGTAAGATCAGTAAGATCTATTCACTACTCTAAAGGTTAATATAGTCTCCGAAAACGGATTTTTGCAATCAAAAAATTAAAAAAGATTATTTTTCATTCATTTGTCGCAAAAGCACATTTTGTTGTCTAAATAAATTTTAAATCAATCCATCAGCAGTTTTCGTTTTTGCTTCCGGAGATAAATTTGCAGCATGTTCTTTTCAACAAGAATATGAACTACATAATATTAAATATCAATTAAATTTATGAGTATGCTTAATCCAATAAAAACTCAGCTAAGATTTTTTTTCCATGTCTGTTCCCAATGTGGAGCGTGTGGCCTCCTAATGGAGGTATCTCAACAGATTTCTTCCATAAGAACTGTTTGTAACTCAGTTGCTCAACCTCTCTCTTTTAACAACAGTAGGGATAGAAAGATAGGACTAGGACAAGACTAGTGGTTGGCTAATCGCTCTAGCTACGCTCATTTTAGGATAGGATGAGTGGGGAGGAAATTCGAGACATCACACACATCCATGCCTTCAGACAGAAATCCATAAATCGATTGAAAAACCAATCTGTAAAAACTGTCAGAATTGGGATTCAAGCCCGTGACCTCTGAGTTCTAAGTCGTCGACGTTGACATACATTCATGCAGCCGGCAGTAAGGTATGCAGCAATCAATAATACATTCATATCAACGTGGCTTATAAAACATTGAAAATACTTTTTTCTTCTAAGGTGGCTGGGTATTGTTTTAAACAAAAAGGAAGATGAAGTGAATGATGTTAAAGTGAAATCATGTGAAGTGGAATTCAGATTTTTTAAAAATTAAAGCTTAAGCTTTTCATAATAATTTTACTAGCATGCATTCATTTGCTTTGCTGCACATATTTTCACTGATCCCTTAAAAAAATATTGCAAAAATTATTATTAACTGTTTGAATACTGCGCAAATAAATCATTAATATGTCCCAGAGATACTGCGTGTTTTTGCAAAAAATAATTTTGCCTAATACACACTAGAATTTGATATTTTAAAAACCTTTATCGACTCAGTATAGATAGCACTACACATATTCATCAAAATATTGCTTATATTCTATTAGAATACCAAGTATTTGATTTTTAAATGTCTTGGACATCCGTGTTCACTTGCATATGTTCCGGACACATGTGTCCACTTAGTATTCAAGTGGTGGTAATCATTAACACTAGAGTCTGAAACCATCTGACAGTTAATCTAGTATGGCCACCGTGTCATTGCTGCCAATACAAAAACGTAACTCACTCAATAATTATTATTTGTAAATATTGTATATACCTAAGAACAACACCATATCCGTAATCTGTAAACTTTGTGGATCCAAACGATAGTGAGTTAAATACTCAAAACTTTGAAAACATGTGGATGCGAGCGAAACGAAAGCTGAAACGCCAATTCGGCACAAGTAGGGCTTTATTCAGGTCCTATTTGGGTGAATTCGTGTTAAGGAATTTGTTTTGCTCTCCAGGCAGCAGTATTTTTGGAGTATTTCTAACGATTATTAGAGATAACTACGATTCTCAGGTATGTAAAATATTTACAAATAATATTTAATAATTATTATTGAGTGAGAGTTATGTTTTTGTATTGGCAGCACTGACACGGCGGCCATACTAAATTAACTGTCAGATGGTTTCAAATTCTAGTGTTAATGATTACCCAAATGGTTAATGTGTCTATAATATGACACCTTCACAAATTCATACAAGAAAAACAGAATTTAAAAATCAATAAACAAAATTCATCGCTGAATATGTTAACATCTTTGGTTTGGTCAATCTATTGATCAGTCACTTTGCATTTTAAATATGCAATTTTTCTGAAACAGTTGAATAGCGTTGATTCAAACAGCATCAAGTAATTTTTCAGAATCCTAGCACCTAGTAAAGCATATTTATCGAAAGCTGTAGTTCAGCTTACCTTCTGCATTCCAAACGTAGGCTTTGCCACCTCTGAAGTGTAATGAAATCATCATCATATACGGACAGGTCAGAAAGATTTTATAAAGCCATTTTAAATAAATGTTTTAGCTATCTCCGGAATTGTAATTGAAATTTAATCAAGTCATCTATCGCATATTTTGGTATTGTTTCACGTTATATATTACATTTGATCGAATCGGTATATTTTTTAAATTGAAATAAAAACTTTTGAAACTTTCTCCAAGTTTTTTTGAGCATCTGCTGAAAAAAGTAATGTTTTTTTTTCAAATCAAATAATTTTGCCAGTTTTTTTCATACAGAATGATATTTTATCAACCACTTGTTTATTATCTTTTGACAGCACGGTTTCGATAGACAATCTACACAAACAAGCTGGTTATTCGAATAAAATTTGTACTCATATTAGATATTACCTACCAATACTATACCTACATATACAAGTTTTAAAAAATACATAGCTCATTTAGAATGATCAGATCAGCTTTTTACATTTAACATTATTTTGGCATAACAATTAGTTGTAATGCGCCACATATTTTGGAATTGAATGATCATGTAAAATTAACTCAATTAGATTTTTATTTTAGCCACTTGAGACCAATTTGAGGAATATCAAAAAATATTTTAATCCTCGACGACGACGCTCTAGTGCATAGGTTCCCAACCTGGGGGTCGCGAAGGGGTTTTTGGGGGGTCGCCAACTTATACAGTCAACTAAAAAAATCCATCCAAAGTTCCATTTGTTTCTACATATTTCTGCGAAAGTGGATTTTCAACGCTTTTTTATTTAAAAACAAAAGTAAGAAACCAATTAAATGTTGAAAATGACTGAAAATGGATTGTATGGGGGGTCGTGAGTCACATAGATTTTATGAAAAGGGGTCGCTACCCGAAAAAGCTTGGGAGCCTATGCTCTAGTGTATATACCTTTATTGACTTTACTGGATCTTAAGCTCAGAAGTACTTGATCAGAATAGCCAAGCTTTTAGTTAAATACACAATTAAATACAGTATTCACTTAGGGAAGGAGATCCTCAGCATAAAGTTTACGTGACGCTGCGCCCTGTTCCCTAAGGCGCTGGTTTACACCGCGCGCCGCAGGCCGCATACAGTGTGATATCCAGAGCCGACGCCACAATACAGGTGAAATAGGAGCGCGAAATTGCGACCCAGGGCGCAAACCATCAGAGGGCGCATAAATGAATAAGTAAATTTTTTTTTTATATTTCAATAATTTTAAATATCTATGGAGTGAGCTTCAAGCAGTAGCTCGAAAACTTGAAAAAAAATTGCCATCACAAAACTTACTGCTCTTAGTGCAATAGTGCAAAAATATTGAACGAGAGCTAAAAAAAGTTACTAATTATTTAATTTTGGAAATTCCGCAAATTCCTGGGTTTTTGAAGTTGGAAATCTTAGAAGAATTTAAACAAAAGTTCCAATTTTTTCCCAGGATTTCAAAATCGGGCGACCCTCCGAGCCCCCTCCAGCCCACCCCTGAGAACAGACCTAAAGTTGTGTCATATTTCGAAAATTTCTTCAGTTTCCCTTGACTGTATACATTTCTATAAAGTTAGGTATTATGATGGAATCTTTACCATCGACAATATAATTCTTTCTAAGTATATTAGCTATAGTGAATGTTTGACAGTTCATTATTTATACCATAGACTAGTTACTTTAATTTACACCAGACACAATACTAATTTGACTCCATTTGACTTTATCTCTGATTTGACTCTCTACCCATCTCTACCATTCAAAAGACGGGAACTTATCAAATTGACTGATGTATTATTTGAATGACATGCTTAGAAATACCTATATTTAAGGAAGGAAATATTTAGCAAGCAAATCAAAATAGACAATTTAAGTAAACATGAAAGTATTTTATTGTAGTTTCGCATAACCCCTATTTACTTAACACAACCATAAGATGATATTTCTATCAGACTATTTGATTTTTCTCTTTAATTATTATATTATTTGCCGTTGTTTGGAACGTCAACATATTCGGTACTAATGTCTTAACAATTTTTAAATGATTATTTTTAACTTCCGTTTTCAGATTAAATTAGTTGCTAATCATTGAAATATTGGAAATGGCTGGCCGTGTACTAATTGGTAGGTTGAATATATCTTTTAAACTTCTATTTTTCTTATATGCCATTTTTAGAAAAGACAGCTATACTCTCATGTAGATTATATAATACCAATACTAACAATAAATACGCTAAATAATGTTGCCCAATTAAGTTTTGAGATAAATAATATGCTAAGACAAAATCAATAATGAAAACATTTATGCAAGATTGAGAATATACACTTGGTTCTGAGTATGCTACTCTAATGGCCCCTCATCATGATAGGTCATCATAGCCATTGAATATCTCAAACATCACCAGCCATTGATGCTGTCAATACTTTGGTCCATCATTCGGAATCATCACTGAGTAGTCAAGAATATATCATATATGAAAGTCATATATTTACTTAATATCTACTATTATTATGTAAAGAAAAAGAAGATTCTATGAACTGAAAAATTTAGTTGTTTCAATTGTGCACCATAATATGGTAACTACATACTGAATGATAGACCAGCGTGTTGACACATGTCAGCCACTGTCCACCACCTTCCTTCAATTGGGGTTTAAGAAACTGACACAGCACTCTACGCAATGGTTCATTAGACAAGAAGCAGATATGATTTTAAAAAAGAAGGGAATTGAGTATTTCAGTTGCCTCCTAAATATTCATTTATTTTCGATCTGAGGTGTTCAAGCAAGTTCCACAGTATTACTCTCTTGTCTGTTGAGGGCAAAAAAACAATTAAATATTGATACTCGCACCTTTATGAAATTCACAATTTTTTTTTTTTTTAAATTTTCTCACCTTTGAAAAATCCAAATATATAGAGATTAATGCCAAACTACTTAAGGTTGTATTTAAACTTTTGATTAAATTAAACAGAAGAAATACAAATTTAAATGAATAAATGAACCGAGTTGAAAACAGTTTATTCCAAAGTAACGTTAGAATTTGAGGGTGAAAATTAAACATTTTTTTTAATGCCAAGACATAAAAAGTGCGATCATTCTAAAATTTGTTGTAACCATTTGTTTAATGTGAACATTCCAAAAGGGCTGTCGCCTTTGCGGCCTACCGATAACCCATAATCTACAAAAAGAATTTTATGTGGTCTCGCAGCTCTGTGTTAAGAGCAATAAATTATGTTTGTACATTTAAGGTGGCGGAAGAGGTTTCGTAGGAAAGCACTTGACTTATCTTCTAGAATCAAAAGGATTTGATGTGATTAAGGTATCCCGTAAGCCTGGTCCTCAAATACTTACATGGGATGATATTGAAAAAAATGGTCTACCTCAAGGAACCAAATCGGTTGTTAATTTAGCTGGTGAGAATGTCTTAAATTTTGCCAAAAGATGGACAGAAAGGTATGTATTTTTACCATTGTATTGAATATATAGGGCAAGACGATAGTAGTCGCAATTTTGATATGAAAATTATTGCCATCACAGAGATCATAAAATTTATTATTATAATCTTTATCCGTTCATCAGTCACTGTGGGGACTGTGAGTTTTTATTTGTATAGTTTTGACACTCCACTTTACAAGTGTTTTACCTTTTTAAGAAGCATCATCCGACAGTATATCGCAAGTTTTACTAATAAACTAAAAATTGATTCCAACTCTAAAATTATAAATTACAAAACGAAGGTCAAGATTTTTCTCTTCTACTGGACGCAGGGACGGGGTGATAAAAAACATTGCTAGTATTAATTACAAATTAATTACTTGTATTAGGAATGGTAGATCCCAAAATAAATAAGTTAAAAAATTGTGAGCCACCTGTCATATTTAAAATGTTTCATTTCTATTAATGATTTTATTAATTTCCAAAAACGCATAAACTGTTCACAACAAGTGGTGTAACAAAGTTATCAAATTTTTTTTTTTTTTTATTAAAAATGACTTTCCACAAAACAACCGCCAAATCCATCAAAAATTGCATTTTTTATTTAAAATTGTATTCGAAAATGCTATCAAGTAATTAATTATCATGGATATTCAGTATTTTACTTTTACCAAGCTTTATAAAGTCTTCACCACTGAACTAATTCTTAACTTTCTCCAACAGGCATTCTTTACATGTATGTGTAACATGTGTACATGTATGTTTAATTAATAGTCGGAAAAATTTAACAAAAACATACACTTTGCAAACATAAATAATGTGGATTATTTTTTCAGTTTCAAAAATGAGGTTTATCAATCAAGAGTAAAGTCGACTGCAATTTTAGCAAAGGCTATCGATGCAGCTGAAGACAAACCTAAAGCGTTCATAGCCATATCTGGGGTGGGTATTTATCCACCATCTGAAGAAACAGAATATAATGAAGATACAACTGTAAAGGAGTTTGATTTTCTATCTAAACTCTGCCACAATTGGGAGTCAGCATCTAAACTAAATGTTCCGGGAAATTGCAGAAGTGTAAGCTGGAATTATGAACACATTATACAATAATAACTTATTATTTGTCAAGAGTTAGTTGGCTGAAATTCATATTCCTTGATATTTCCAGCATATTGATTGAGTCGCAAAGAACTGTGATTTTTGATAACATACCCTAGCAACTTGTTCAACATACTTCATCGCATACATACGCCGTTAGCACACTGGTGCGAAAGCGGACCGGTACGATGCGCAATCTTATGAGAGTACGGTCTGCTTTCGTTCCGTTTCCGCGTCTGTATGCTAACGGCGTCAATTTTTCGTTGGATAGTTCAGTTTTTTTTTTTTTAATAATAAAAATGGTATAAACTTTGCATCAAAGAAATCTGACTCTTAACAACATTTCAATTTTATTGGCTTTGATAATAACCAAATGTGGTTTGGAATATTTCTAGGTAACAATAAGAAGTGGCGTGGTTTTAGGAAGAGACGGTGGAATGATTAATAACATGTTTATTCCATTTTTCTTCGGTTTGGGAGGACCCATTGGAAGTGGGAAACAATTTTTACCATGGGTTCAAGTGAATGATTTAACTAATTTAATACTTTTTGCAATAGAGAATAACTTAAATGGAATATACAACGGAACTGCTCCACAGAAGACTACAAATAAACAATTTACTGAGGTACAAATACATTTTTTAAAACGAACTCTTATAAATAGTTTATCAAGTAAATCCTAAATTACGTTTCTTCTTCTTTTTTTAGGCATTCGCAAAAGCTTTACATCGACCAGCTATATTTTGGATTCCAGAGTTTGTTTTCAATATAATGCTTGGAAAAGAACGAGCTATAATGATAACTAAGGGTCAATTTGTTTCACCTAAACGAACAATAGAAGCCGGGTTTCAATTCAAATACCCTGACATTCAATCTGCATGTAAATCTGTTGCTCACGTTTTTCCAAAAAAGTTATAATTGAACATTAACTGTTAAAAATTATATTGTTGAAAGATTAATAGTCATATAAAAGTAAAATATTGTTTTTTATTCAGTAACCGTATAAAAAGATTTTTTACGCCATTATGAATGCTATAACACATTTCTCTGTTAGAATGTAGAGGATTTCATTTGTGGCGCAAATTCCTAAAACTTCTCCGTCCTTATCAAGAGACACAACCTGTTGTTCGCCGATTCTTACTTGTCTGTTTTCTCCTTCTCCAATTCTTTGCCGCAGTTGACATCCTTGGCTCTTGATCGAATCTTTTCTATAAATAAATACGTGTCGATTTGCCTCGCATACGATGCAGTATTTCATATCTGGCGGACATACTGTGAACTTTTTTTGCTGCTTTGACGATTGAACGTATCCAAACGCTAAGAGGGTGCCCTCGTGGCGTATCGGCCAGATTTTATCTTCATCGATTGCTTTGCCAGGTTGCCAAATACAGCAGTCTACATCGTGCCGAAGACCAATCGCGAGAGGCTCGGCAGGATTTAAGCACACTGTGAGAACTACTTGATGCAGACTTAGAGGCGCTTGGTGTGTTACTTGATGACTGAAACCGTCCATCCTTACTGAAAATTTAGAAATAACAAATAAATATTGATAAACTGTTTATCTGTTTGATTTGATTTTGTGAGGAATTCAGAGATAAGGGAGCGTACAAGACAGCGTCCCGTCACGTCAGTGGTTATGGAGAGACGTTGGAACTGGCTGGGTCACGTGCTGCGGATGCCTCCGGAAAGCCTCAATCCTGCCTGCCTCTTCTTCCGACCGGTGGGATTCCGGCGTCCTGGACGTCCGTCGGGTACTATCCATAGGATGTACTCGGCGGAACTGAGGGATGCTGGCATGTCATGGGAGGAAGCAAAGCTATTGGCGGGAGACAGGGAAACATGGAGGTGCCGCGTGGCGGCCATATGCTCCACATAGGGAGCGAACATGGCCAAAGAAGAAGAAGTTTATCCGTTTGCTCTTTGAATCTTAACTCACATTGTACTGATAGTCAAAAAAAAAACGAATGAGTACCATCAACAATGCGTCAAGTTGTTTGATGTTATTTATATTATAGTTGTATACACCTTTAAATGTTAGTCTAAAAGAGTCATGGTACACGTGGCACTCTGAGATTGCGGTGTGATCATTCGTTGAGTATGTCAACCTTTGTGATCTAGCGGTAAAAGCCCTGCCCTAGCAATCGAGTTGGTCTGGGTTCTGACAAGGTCTACATGAAAATTAGATTATTTAAATTAAACATCTTGGAAATAGGTGTATGTGATCTCATTTCTCTTTGAACTGATCCTGAGTGAAAAATTCTCATTGAGTTTATGTAGTTTTTTTTTAAATAGTTAGCACATTGGCATTAGTTACAATGATAAATATTTTTAAAAAAGTATATATTGTAATGAATGTTTCAAAAAAAATATTGAAATATACATTTCAACTTATATTGTTAACATATTATTGAAAAAAAAATAGAACAAACCTAGTGAAGTATTTTCTTCTGATATAGCATCACATTCCTCCAACTGTTGATTGCTAAATGAAGGAATTGTACCTTCAGCGACTGCTTCCGTTTCACTGCACAAATGCGCAAGACGAGAATGAATCGCATCTACCAATGTAGGATCCATTATCTGTTCACCGTCAGGGTCGCCTTCTTTCAAAAAATTTCTCCACATCCCATCAGAATGAAACTTTGTCAAGAGGATATCTAATTTTCCATCCTTATTAATATTATAAGTGGTTAAATCAGAATTAATCGGCATATGCAAGACGCCTCTCAGTAATGCGATGTTATTATATTTAATTTCCACAGAATCTTTAGTTGTGTTTACACTGACAAGTGATTCATTGAAAGTTTTTCCCAAGCTAAGGGTCAGCGTTATATCTTCTCCCGTTTGTAACCAGGTATAGATACATTTTTTTTGGTCTATTGCCGGCTCCATTTTTAATATGCCTTCGTTTGAATCATTAATAAAGTTGAATGGATGATCGCTGATGAGATATATGGCTTTTGATTTATTTTCTAGCGCCATGTAGTAAACGCTTCCTTGGCCTTTCAATTCTTTGACAGACAACAGGCTCCATATTTTATTTTCTTTCTGTAGTGTTACCCATGCCACCACAGTTTCAAAACATTTTTCGCTTTGTTGTACATACTGTAAAAGACAGTGGATTACTTCTCTCGTATCTTCAATTTCTACTCTACTGTCAACTATCAAAAAACATTTGTCAGGTCCTAAAACTTGATCTGAAAATACGTTTATCCATTTGATTTGGCAACGATTTCTATTCCCTGTCAAAGCTATGTGTAAACACCCTGCTCCGTCGGATAGCAATGCGTACTGCTCGGAGGAGAAATGCAAAGATACGTTAAAATGACCCGATTTTCTTTCAATGTGACTCGGGATTTCGTAGACGCATTCGATTGTTTTAAATCTACCTTCATCTGGATTAGCAGCCGCTTTATGTACTGACCACTGATCATCGATAAAATAAACACCGCTGTTAGTCCAGTTATCGTTTACGAGATGATTGTGCAAACCGAAGAGTTTTGCATGAATAAGTGAATATTGATCATCATTTGGGAATACTCGGTCAATTTTAGAGGTTAAATTCTCTCGCCAGATAGAAACGCTATCCAATGATAGCTTATACCCATCAAAATTAGGTTGTAAAAGTTTTCTATCTGGTCTCAGTTCGACTAAAGTTCTCATATTTAAGTAGTTATCGGTCTAAGGCGATAATAGCCAGAGAACACAGAATTAAAACAATTATCGGATCAGATATGTCAAGCTATAGACCCGGGTAATACGAACTTGTCAAATTGACGTACCTCACGTATATACCAGAGATAATGTATATACCACAGACAATATAGACGAATTTTCCATTATAGACAATTATAAAAAATATTTTGTGCTTAAGATTATTTTTTTATGGTAAATTTAGCGGTGGTTTTATGAATATTATTTAAAATTCATTATTAGCACGCTTAATTTCCAAGTCCGCTTATTTTGGGTGCTAAAATTCACAACGTTCTTCCACTTATAAAAGCATGTCAATTCACAGAAACGTAAGATAAAATGAACGTATAAAGAACAATACCTGACCTTACACACAATAATTTAATTATATAAAATGTTTGCTTTGAAACGAGAGGAAATAGTGTGTAAATAAGGTGTTAGGGTTATTAACTCTCGCGGCTCGAAGACTAGAAAAATACTTCTCTGCCGATGGAGATCGTTTAGAGACCTCAGTGGTTTCCTCATTTTTGGCCTTATTCTTATGAATTCAAAAAAAATAGTTTAAGGGCTTCAAAATATCTCTCTGCATCATTCCTCATACATTTTTTTTTTATAAAATCCGTGTTTTTTTAATAAATAATCATATTTTAAGTTGTGCGTAAAAAAGACGTCATCCCAGCACACATGTGAAATTGCAACTGACGACTTTACCCAGCTATCTTACGAACGATCGCTTATCGCGGGCGCTTATCGCCTCATCACGTTACCGCGTATTTATATAAACTACAAAGGTCCAAAAAAACTATGATATAAAAATACCTTAATTATAAACATTGTATCACCCATAATAAAATAGATATTTAAGAAAATGTGGGTATTGGGGTCGCATTTCTTGAGCTTAGAACCGGAAAAGTTATATTAAATCAAATGAATCCTGCAAAAGCGCTTTTGCGTGCAATCAGGTGGTTGTGTTTGTTTTGAAACGAGAGAAAATATGTGTTAAGAAAGTTTGTTTGGTTTGACATTCATAAGCCGGCTTAATACGTTGGTGCTTTCACATAAAATTGGGTTATGGCTAATGTGCATGCTAAATCTCGAAAGAACTCTTACACATCTTGTTTACACGCCTTTTTTCTCGCTGAAAAAACATACACAAATACATAATCGCTTGTTAAAGTGCCTGTGTGTACAGCACGCTCTTGATCCTAGATGAGAAAATTTAAAAGTGCTTAATTTTATTTCATCTAGGGAGGAAAGATTTGCAACTCAACATACTTGACAGCTTCACTTTTAATTATTTTTTTTGTTTTTTGCCAAGGCACATGTTACTGTATGTACTCATCAGTAATTTCCAAACTTTTTGTTACTACGCCTCCTTTTGAAAAAAATATATTTTCGCAATTGCCCATACAAAATTTCATATAAAGACACGTTTAAAATGGTAAAGAAATATTTATATACCGTCCGCGCCGCCTTTTGCAATAGTCCACGCCTGCCCAGAAAGGCGCGCCTCACAGTTTTGAAATCGCTGCTGTACATAGAAATTAAGCTCAATTGTAGCCTCAACGAAGGGTTAATAACGATTGCTTTTAAATAAGTCGTTCAACTTCTGTTCAGTGGGAATAATTGGGTAATGGAATAAGAATGGGATCGAAAAAGGCAAGTAATAAACTGATTGTTCTCTTTACGTCCCAGTAGGGGAGTTATAAAAATCATTTAACACATTTGTGGCTTTGGATAATCCGATAATCGATTGTATAGTCTTGATATAAATTGATCAGAATTAGCATTTAATTAGTAGAACTCGATTCTGTTATATTGTTGATATTTTTTCAAAGACTGTGTAGTCGGAGTCGCAAAGGGAATGGGTAGTTTTGATTTCCCCTTTTAAATTAAATTAAAATATATAGAGTTATGCATTTTAGTTATGACTCCATTTCAATATAAATGTTGACGTCGTTTTTTTAAATCAGAATTGCAGTCGGAGTTAAAACGTTTACAATCGCCAGAGTCGTAATCGGAGTTGCAGTTTTTTCACAATTCCACAGCCTTGGTTAATTCTTCTGTTCTCCTCCAAAGATCTTTTTCCTTTCTCCTACTAAGTCATTTGTTACACGCTTGATTCTATTGTGTTGTTAATCCTCTATAAGTTCAATTCTTTTTTTTTCATGTATTGTATCCCTGTCTTTTTTTGCTGATTGTATCAGCAAAACAAGGCAGGGCTCCAAAATTTGACGAGTGAAATGGGTTCTACAATCAGAAACAATTTATAATATATTATTATTGTAATCGTAGAACTCATTTCACCATATTGGAAGCCGCTGTCATACGCGAATGTATTTTGTTTTCACTATATATATATAATTTATTTATATGAGTATACGATTTATATATTGTGTACAAATGTATTTCATAATTTTATGCACAATATTATTCCTAATGATAAAAATAAATATTATAATCTGATACAGGGATGACAATCAGTGGCGTAGCTATCTAATCGTTACAGTATCATAAGAATTGAGGCCCAGCCGGATGAGGCCCTCTAAATCTCAGATGTATAATATATTTATACTAATAGTTTCATTGCTTACTAATAAATATAACAATACAAATAAAATGAAAATGATTTGAGAGAAAATCATTAGTATTTTTTAACTTTTTAGCAACATATTTTTCCAATATGGTAAACATAGTCGATCTTGTTTTGAAACGGCAAAATTATTGATTTTCACATATATTTTGTGAATCAAACATTGTTTTTATTCATTATTGGAGTATGAAACAATATAACTACCCATTAGATCCATATAAATTCGAAATAATAGTAATAAATACATCATATTATAATACTCTATTGGCACATTTTCGAGCTAGACTTTTTTGGAACGCCTATCGAAAAGCCATCATTTGCATGATTTTGTATAGGGGCCTAATTTTTTCAGCTACGCCACTGTTTAACATATTACAAAATTTGATTATTTATTAAAAATATTATTTTTATTAAACTAATACAGTTATCATTATTTTGCAGCAGTTTTTATTTCATTCGCAATAACCTCCACTATCTTCGATACAAAGGTTGATAATGTTGTTTGTCGAAGTTTTCCAACATCCATGACTTCTTCGTGGTTGGCTTCTCCAGAGCTGTAATAGTCCATGACGCATTCGTTGGTGATAAGACTGAATGCAAATACAGTCATGTCGCAATGCCTGGCCGTTATTACCTGAAAAAAATTAAGAAGATATATCAACACTTTGTTCAATTATCGCAACGCATATTGTATCTTCTGTAACGACTTGTATTCCAACGTCGCAATCACCACCACATGGGTCGTCTATATCTCTCTCAACCAGGGTCCCAAGTAGCCCGCCCTGAGGACCACAGCATGTTCTAAAAGGGCCCCAGTCCCAGGTTTTTTATTTGGAAACCCGCTAATTCCTGGGTTTTTGAAATTGGCCATCCGGGAAGAGCTATAAAAAAGGTCTCGCGTCTTTTTAATTTGGGAAATTCGCGAATTCCTGGGTAATTTTTTTAATCTCGAAAAAACATATTAAGTATAGGCATCAGCAGCGTAGCAAAGGGGGTGTGGTAGGGCGGACCGCCCCAGGCAACACATTTTTGGGGGCGGCATTTACAAAAATAAATACAAAATTTTGTGAGAAATTATATTTATACATAAAAACATTAAGCCACATGTGGTAAAAACTCCACATTCATAGTTTATAAATAGTTGAAGTGATTTAAAAACAAAATTAGAGGTCATATCGGGGGCGACAAATTCAAGAATCGCCCCAGGCGACAGGGCCTTTTCCTACTCCACTGATAGGCATCCTTTATAAAATAAGAGAGGTTTTCAAAAACGAGTCATCATTGAAACAGTAAGGTTTATTATACAACTTAGACATAAATAAGTAAATAAAAAGTCTCCAATACCTCGTGAACAGTAGACATTCCCACAGCATCAACACCGAGCATTTGTAACATTTTCAATTCGGAAACAGTTTCAAAGTTTGGTCCTCCAAGACACGTGTAGACACCTTCGTGAATGACGGAGTCTAATTCGAGAGTTTTTGCTATCTGTATAATAAAGAATATAGTAAATTATTATTGTCTGCTCAGAATAAATATGGTGTATGTTGATCAGGGACGTCCCTTGGCATAGGCGAGTGGGTAGTCGCCTAGGGGCGGCAAGTCCTAGGGAGCGGCAAATGATCACAGTTTTTTTCTTAATGACTGAATATTTTTGAAATACGATTTTGATTAGGAATAAACATGATGCCTCAATGCCTTTAATAAAAAAAGAGAAGGGAAAAACATTTTCAATAGCAATAATATTATGACCGATGGCTTAACAGTAGTCGAATTGATCACAAAAATCTTCTTTAAGTATGACAGATACCGATCTCAGCACTATAGGCGGCAAATAATGTTATTTCAAAAAAATAAAATAGCAAGAGCGCTATTTAAAACTCTGCCTAGGGGCGGCACATAGCCTAGGAACGTCACTGATGTTGATTAACAGGACATATCTAAAGATATTGTTAAAAAGGGTGGCCGCAACTCCAATTTTCAACTAAGAATTTGTAAATATACACTACAGCATCCATGTAATATTATATCTTACGGCGAGAAAAGTATTTGTTCATAATATCATGGATGAAAAAAGTGTAAAATAAAAATATTATGTAAATGTGAAATTAGTACAAAAGAGTGTTTTATTTTTTTAATGTAATGTCTTTTCGCCAAGTATTGACAGTGAAAAAGTGATATTTACTTTTAATTTTTAAAACGAGTGGACCACGGCATCATCCAATTAACTGGTTCTCATTTCTTCCGAGAACCCCCGCCAATTGTCGTAGTGCAATAGAGCCATAAATGCTTTTCCTTGCTTTATTTTATTTACAGTACATATTGTTTATTTTTTATTGTTGATGTATTTAACCAATCTTACTCTTTATTCTCATTTGAATTGGCATGCAAAAGTAATATTTTTTATGTGCACAAATTGGACTGTTAAGGTAATATTTGTTTGGTATAATGGATATAATGGTTAGTTTCTTTAAAACCAAGTTTAATATTTTGGGAGACGATATATTAAAATAATGGTTATTTCAGGTCGCTTCAGATCACTAATGCCGTGGACATTAATTAAGCCACTTACGAAGGTTACTGGGCAGGGAGAATTGCTTTCCTTTTTCGCCTCGCTGCCATATTGTATTTCTTGAATGTTGAATTGGGACTGTTCGTATTTCTCATCGTATAAAATTTCACATAAAAAATGAATGTAGTTTTTCTTCCTTTATTAGTCTCTATGATAAAAGTGGCATGTTTTATAATAAGAGCCTTCTGATCCGTGCTTTGAACAGACCAGGTAAACTTTACTATACGACGATGGTCCTTAGATATTATTCGTTGTACTACTGATATAATTGGTTAATTACAATATAAATTAAATTAATAAATTACCTCTCTCGCTAGCTTGATCAAATCTTTGTCGTATGCTTTGTTCATTGGGAAAAACCGGGGGCCAAATCTCTCCTCGTTGGGACCCTGAAGCGGATTGTTACCCGCGAATCCCATCAAATTGATATGATCTCTCACCAACATAATATCGCCTACTTTGTAGTCTGGATTAAGGCCTCCCGCCGCGTTGGTGGCGATCAGATGAGTTACGCCGAGAAGCTTCATTACCCTTATTGGCATGCAGCACTGAAATATAAACAAAGCATGTACAATATACTAAATAAAAACCCTTAATTAAATTAGCTGCTCGAATAACTTAATAAGTGTAGTAAACTGTATATTGTTATATAATTATTTTAGAGATTTGACCACTTACCTTCCATAGCGGATATCCTTCGTAATAATGAAACCTTCCCTGCATACAGACCACAGGAATGTCTGCCAACTTTCCGAAGACGAGTTGTCCAACGTGACCTTGCACAGTACTAACTGGGAAGTGTGGTATGATTTCGTACGGGAAAGTAATCTTCTCCGTCAGTCTGTCGGCCAATGGGCCTGAAAACAATTTTGGATCTATGAGTTTATTAAAACTCTGCTCTTAACCCAAATCGAAATAGATTCGTACAGTCTATGAAATATAATTAAAATTTAGTTATATAAATATTGTATTATTCGTTTATATAAAAAATGATTACTATTTATTACCTCAACACACAGAGACAGTTATTCAATATTCATTTTGTTTTGAAAGCTTACAAACAATATGAATATTTATATTTTATTACAATATTATAAACGAAGTGGTTATAAAAGACCTTACAACTTCCAAAACAGATAATAATAACGCTATGAAGCTTATCTTCTTTTTTTCATACATTATTTCAAAGTTGCAAAAACAATACTCCAAAATCCGAAAGCTTTTAAATTCTTATGATTAAAAACAATTTTCTCCAAATATTCTTTACAAAAAATATTAAATATATTATAGAATCTTCCTAATTCATTGCAAAATATATACATAATTTTTTAACATGATATTTATAATATCATATTTAAATATTTTTCATAAAGCTTTTTTGAATTATTTTTTAATTTAAATAGTACATACTATTACATCATTAATTATTCTGACAAATTTCTAGTTATACAGAGCATCGAAACATTCTAAATAATTGAAGTCATTCAAAATTGTTTAACATTGGAATAAATTCAGTGTTTTATAAAAAAATATGTAAATACTGGAAGATAAAAAGTATTTTTGTTATAAAAAAATCTTCTCAGAACAAACATAATAATAATAATAATTTCCACCTGTTCTGCAACAATTATTAGTACTAGCTGTAAGCCAAGGCAACGGGGGGGATTTTTGTTGCATTCTTAAACTGTCAGAACGGTTACTGGCGTGAAAAATAAATTGCAAACCTTTTTAATGAATAACCCAGAAAATCTAAACGTTAATAGTTCTCTCAATGGATTTTTTTAGGAATACACCCAATTCTCTAAAATAACTAAAATACACCGGGACTGCAAAACAAAATATGCAAATAGCTGATATAATAAAATATATATTCATAAAGATCATAATTGAGCTGCCCTGCTGAGCTGCTATATCCAATATCGACAGCCCTACAGTATTAATTGAAGCATAACGTGTTTCAGGCTTGCTTTATAAATCATCGCAAACGATGTTTAAAATCAATAATCAACATTGAACAATAGCAAAAAACTGTAGGAAACTGCTCTTTTTGTTATCAAATTGCTGTTATTATCCGTTAAAATATTCTAATTTCACCGTAGTATTTAAAAAATATATCAAGTCAACTTTATGATGATAACAATTGGCGTCACAAAAATATTCAGATTAGAAAATTTGAAAATTATTCTGGGATTGATCTTCCACCAAATCTTTAGTTTGTATTTAATGAAATCACATCGATAACAAATTTCTCACCCATTCCTGACCCGCAAATAATTCCTATAACAGGCCTCATAGTAATCCGATCCAATAGAAAATTTGCTGTTTCTAGTATAGATTCATAGGTATAGCTGTAAAAAATAAGAATAATTTTAGTTGTTTTATGTTTATAGATTTTAATGTATTGTTAATATAGACCAGTGTTTACCAAAGTTTGTTACGCGTACCCCTTGGTGAATTCATGGTGAATAGTTTGGTGGGGGTACGCGCTGCACAGGGCTTTGGCTGTGCCTGGTGCGACAAGCAGCTTATATACATATTTTGGTTGTTATTAAAGTATATCCATTTTTTTGAAGACGGGTACTTGATATTACGAAAATTACAGAAGGGGTACATATATGTCAAAAGTTTGGGTAACACTGATATATACCAATTTTAAGGTGTTCACATACTTGGTGGAAAGGCCTCATATTCAATAAATAAAACACTCATTTGTAGTAATTCTATTTTTTATTTTATATGATCAGGCCTGGTTTCGCTCATGACGAGCATTATCAACTGATGACTCTTTGAGAAAATTGGAAAATAACATTATAATATCAAACTGATAATTGTATACAATTTTTAGCATTCGGTAACACTTATTTAAAAAGCGCGACACGTTTTACTTATTCTACCCATAAATTAGTGCTAAATATGAATGTTATGGTGAGAATTTGTTATTATAAAGCATATTAGTAGTCTATGACTAAAACTTGTCTATGAATTTGACTAGTGATATCTAGGTATACTTAAATCCGAAACGAAATATTTGGAAACGTTTCTGTTTTTATGACACTCGGTGAAAACGACGACAAATATTATTTAAGCTAATTATTCCTAATATTCATTTTGCGTATTTTCCCAATCTTCCGGACTTATTCCCATTTTTTTTTCATCCCTAATCGTAATATACTTTTCAATTGAACATATACAAAATATATTCCTTTTTCAAAATGAAATTTGGTTTGATACGCTAATTATCAAAGTGACGTTTCATAAATTCGCTACTCTTCTATTTGCATACTGCTTAAAGAGATCTGCAAAGGGGAAAAGAGGAGACTAATAATTATTGCGGCTAAATTAAAGCATAATTTAAAATGAACTGTATATTCTGCTTTAAATGGACTTACCACCACTTGGAATGTAACTTAACCATGATTATAGTAATAATATACGTTCGATGCAATTTGGAATGGCTTGCAACTAAACAGGTTTTGCTGCTTTCGTAATACCATTCCAGCCCAGTCTAGGTAGTAAATGCACCACTAATTTTGTTTTAAGTAAGGTAGGTAGTTGCAAATCATAAGCGATTAATGTAGATATTATGATTTTTTTGGGAGATGAAGATATAGTTTCCGATGAACGCTGTTGGCTTCACTTTGGAGTTCATATGCTCACATTGGGAACGAACATGGTTAAAAAAAGATATATTTTCCGGTTGTTGGTTTATTTTCCATACATGCCGTTTTAATTGTTTTATCTTATTCCTTAAACTATTAAAAAAGAAAACAAATGTGCTCAATCTTTAACAAGATTTCGTCGTGATATGATATTAACTGAAGTACTTAAAAGTATTAATTGATTTGGCATTTACTTGGTAGAACTCCATTTATAACAGATTAAAATAACAAAGTATTTTAGCTCTACAGTTTTTTAATAATTTTATTCGTTGATAGCTATTTCGGCTTGCGCCATCGTCAGAACTAGTTCTGACGATGGCGCAAGCCGAAATAGCTATCAACGAATAAAATTATTAAAAAACTGTAGAGCTAAAATACTTTGTTATTTTAATCTGTTACTTAAAAGTAACTAAATTAAGAGTTTTCTTTAAGCTTGCAAGTGCCCAACTGAATTTCAAGCGTTGCTAGATCGTGAACGGACGCATCTGAAGGAAGGTTTTGGGCACAATTTATTGAAAACCTTATTTTGGGCATTAGCTGAAATTAGGACATTCAATCCTGGACCTTTTTTGTGATACCGGGATTTCGGGATTCACAATTCATTGATCATTGATCATTCGCCATGAAATCATGTCACAGTTGCTTGAGATTCTTAGGGAAATTTGGGATTTCTAATTATTTAGGGATGTGGGTTTTTGGGATCTCAGGATCGATCACTCGGAAAATGTCAGAAATTGAGAGATTTAAAAATAATCTATAAATAAAGGTGAAACGCCTTCTGTAGTCCAAATGCTTCACATTGTGAGCGGACATGATTATAAACAACGAGATTATACTCTAGGTGACTACTTTTTTATGTATAAATATTTTGAGACATTATTATATAAAAATGAAAAATTATTTGCATTATTATTATTATTTATTTTACATGTAAACAAATTAAAAGTTAATTTAGAATAAGATACACTAGATTTTATTTTTTAAACATAAAATTTGGCAAAAAAGCATATTGAAAAAAAAGTTTTTCTAGCTTTTCTCCTCGCAAAATCGTTAGTTAAATATCAAAGTCTATTTCGTCTGCTAGTTTTTATTTTATAAAAAAATATTTACACGACTTTTTAATGACAAATTGCTCATCGTCGATCTTAATTAATCTTATATAAATTTCAATTTCAAAAACTCTTTTCACAGTTGCAAAATTGCAGCAATTGCAAGGAAAAAATACAATAGAATGACAATATAAGAAACGTCTATTTATGCTTTAGAATAAATTGCAAAAGGTTCGAAAGCCTTTCGCTTTTCTTTCTCATCACTGTTTGCTTAGCAGGGACAGCAATAGCATTTAAATTTCTTCCCAATGAATGTCATCATGATGTTGGTTTTACTATAACATGATTTTCACAGATCACCATAAGCAGAAAAAAATATAGTTAAATGAATACAGCAAGCATTGGTTTTGTATACATATCAATCTTTATTTCTTTATTACTTTCAAAATTTTCTTTAAAATATGTTACCCCAAAATTGCTTTTTATTTAATGCTTCAAATTTTCGGGGGCACGTTCAAAAGATCATCGACTGCACAATGTTTTTGATATTGTGTAAATACTGTAAATGGTAATAAATTATTTATCTACTTCCAAATTATCGCCGCTCGCAGATATAATAAATAAATTATTAATCAGTCGTTCTTGTTGGAGTTTGACCTTTCAGGTTTAAGAAGTGTTAAAAATTCTCAATGAGATATAGTCCTACTGGAATAACCTGCGGTCATTTAATATATTGTTATGTGTTTTTCTTTATCAGAAAAAATATGGTATTCATTTCTTCTACCGCAAACGTGCATTTTGCAATTTCCGTACCTTGAAGCTACGTATACAAGGACAAACGACGCGGGACATGGCGCTCAACAACTACATTCAAGTCTCGGGAAAAATTTGCGGAACCAGGGCTCACGTCAGATGTCGTAAAAATGTCACCCTTGGAGACGAGGCTATGTTGGTTTATAAATGTATATAATATAGATAATATTTTTTATATGAGAATAATTTATATTACTCATTTACGATTTACGAATTTATGTTCGTGGATGTCTGTGATGCATAAAATTCGTTACCATCCATAATATTCTAAAAACAGGGCGTTACGAGAGCGATAGCTACCCACTAGTGCATTGATGGCGAACAACGGACCCGCTTGAACTTTTAGAAATGATTGTTTTTATTTAAAGCCTTAATTATTCAATCTATGTGACCCGCGACATGACTTTTTTACCTTTTAAATCAAATTTGACCCACTTGCAAAAAAGGTTCGCCATCCTTGCACTAGTGCTTTCATAGCCAAATCTTTCTATACAAACTATATTCGAAAAAAAAAAGGTTGAGCAACTGAGCACGTGCAGTTTTCGTAGAAACATTTCTGTTGTGATTCAAAACTGAGTAACAAGTAGTTCTCGTAGAAAACTTCTTTGGAAATAATTTCTATAATGAGTCCATTTGGTCTACATCATGAGCAGAAATCTTTCATACAAAGTATATCTAAATTCTACAATAACTCAAGCCGGTGTAGAAGGAAAAAATCTAATGATGGTCTTCGGTCGGTTCAACCGCCCTTGCACGCCCGCACACATGTTATTAAATAGTGCCATCCGTATGCGACCCATCTATTTATTTGTATCATGTTTATAAGAAACAAACACAATATACAATTTTAAGATTTTAATCAGTTTTTAAGGTCATAAGATTATCATTCGCTGGGGTTATGTTATATAATATTCAACATAATTAGCATCTAATCATTTGTGTACAAATATTTTTTAAGAATAACTTAATACATTAATTATGTTTACAAGGCTTTATATATTTTTTTTCTTTAATGTTCAAGAGATGATAATTAAATCGGTGAAATTAATCACATGCAATGTACAGTGTTATTTTATAAATTTATATTTTTAATAGTATGATCTTAGGAGCGAATGATTAAGCATGTCTTATTTATTTATTAACATTAAAATTATTATAATATCTTTACTTTCACTTATTATATTTATTTTTTAATGTATTGTATTTGGTTATCTAGAAATACTTTGTAATCTTTTCGCAAATTGACTTTTCAAATTTATTTTTGTTATAATTTTCCTGTACTGTTTCCATATAAATAAACACATATTATATTTTTACGGAGATTTATAAATGTTTAGCAAAGACCTCTTTTCAATTCGAAAATTAATAAATACACATATAATATAAAGGGTCTTTCAATAGGGACGTTCGAAATTTGTGAAAAATACTGCATAGTGGCATGAGATGTGTGGCACGCAGGGCTGGCGTCACCAAACAGGCGAAATATGCATTAGGGGCGCATAAATGGAATATTAAAATTATTTTTATATACTCTAATAATAATAAATAATTGTACGTTATATTTTATTTTGATGTTTGTATCCGTTCGTTGTATGTATCATATTCTATATGATTCGGTTGAGCGATTGAGTAACAAAAAGTTTACGTAGAAAAACTTCTAATGAGATACCTCCATGAGGAGGCCATATGGTCCACATTGGGAGTGGGCATGGATAAATCAAAAACAAGATTTGATGATTCCGAATTTTTATTATTATTTAGAAAAAAATTTGGACGAATTGTTGAAAAGACGGCGCGCTAATAACCGTTGCCTATGGCGCAAAATAGCCTCGCGCTGGCACTGGTGGCACGGAGCGCCATCCTGTTAGAACCACATGTTATCGGTTTTCATATTATCCAGTTTAGGCCACAATAAGATGCTTATCAGCGATCTGTAGCACTCGCCGTTGACGGTTATTGCAATGTAAGAAGTACTGACCGATGATTCCACCACACCAAAATCCGCACCAAACAGTGACATTCTCGGGATGCATTTGGTGCTGGTGTATCTCGTATGGATTTGCATCGTCCCAAATCCGACAAGTTTGCTTGTTTACATATCAACTGTGGAAAGGAAAAAGGACGTAACCCACACATAGCAAATTTTACAGGAGGGGCAAAGAACGTGTTTTGATGATTTTGACCCATATGCAAATTATGAATTATACACAACCTTGAAGTGCACAGAGACTTCTAAACTGGAGTTTAATTGATATAATCTAATATTAATTAAAGAAATTGTCTAGGAAAAACCTTTACTTCAGTCTTTTTTCTTGATCTTAACTTTTTACAAGGTCATATTTTTCAAACTTAAAAGCTAAATTTAGATACTAATTTGGCATTTACTGCTTGCATCCTTTTGATAGAACATGTATCAAGTTTGATTCATTGTGATTATCGAAAAAAAACCTGTTTTAAAAAACTGTGGGTTACGTCCTTTTTCCTTTCCACAGTCGATATATATTCATCCAACAATGGGCCTAACAAACGTCGAGCGTCCCTATTGAATGACCCTATACAGCAAGGGTGTCCAACCATTTTTGCCCTAGGATCGACTTTTCAATCTTAAGTTTTCTCGCGATCGACTTCTAACATGATTCTTATAAGAAATTTTATTTAGGGTTTTTTCTCTTCTTAAAACATAGAAATGTTTATTTTAAATGCGAACTACATATCATTAGATAGATATGTGCTTTCAAAATAATTCAATTTTTGTATATTTTATATTTAAATAATATATTTTTTCGAAATTCACGGAAGCTTTCAAGATCGACCAAATTTTGCTTTGGGATCGACCGGTCGATCGCGATCTACCGCTTGGACACCTATGTTATACAGTATACATCAATCTTAAAATGCAATAGTGGGAATAACCTGAAAAAACGAAATCGTAGTTAAATATGCAGCCATGTGTAAAGTTTTGCACTCTATCGGGTCAATTAATCAAATAATGGGACAATAAATCTAATACCGATAAACTACCAAAATATTATTGGTATTTTCTGAGTCATTTCACAAACATTTCTTAACGTTTTACTACTAAACCTGGCCTACGTATCTAATCTGTAAACAAACACCTTTTGATAAAATGTATAATTTTCAGATACAGTCAAATAATATTTTTTTTATGAATATTTCTTACACTATCTCAAAGCAGGTCATTCGGAACTGTCTGGCTAATGAACTGGGCGATCGATCTAAAATAACACTGTTGATTTTGTAAAAAAAAAACATTTTCAAATTTCAGTTCTACTTGACATATGGATTTATCAAATCTGAGGTTTGTTAAGACGTACAATATAATAATAATTATTATATTCAGTTTTTAAAGCTAATTGTTAAACATATAAATATGCCAAATCAGTCAAAATAATTACATCTATCGCGACCAAATCTTTGATTTACCAGCATAAAAATAGCTATCTAATTTTCATAACTATATAATATGCACTGTGAGTGATTTAAAATACATCTTGACATTTTTTTTCAATTTTTATTATTATACTATACATATTTTTTTATCGTCACTAGTATTTTTTTTGAATCATTTGTTTATGTCTCATTAAACAATGTGAAGTAACAAAATATTCTTTTCATCACATAATTACATCTCTTTTGTTCTAAATAAATTATCGCTGGTTTATAGATTTTGAATATCGAATATCCCGGTTTCCTACATGAATTTGAGCCCTGAATCTATAGTAAACATATGTTCTGCTATATTTTCAACAGCTTTAAACTCATTTGCAAATTTAAGAGACACATTGGGCTTCAATATTTATTAAATGTTTCTTATATCGACTGTCAATTAATTGAAATAAATTTTCTCCATTGGTGAGTTGACACCAATAAATTCAATGTTAAATATTAAGAACTATCAACGTCGTCTGCCTTTATGTTCAATTCAAATGAATTGATTTTAAAATGACATATAGCTGTTGTATCTTTGTGTAATAAAATTAGTAAACAATACTTTAATCAATGTTATTTGCAAATTTCAGTTACAAAATTTTATAACTTACTTCGAAAATATTTACACAAACGTCTTTAATTATCTAAAAAAATACATCGAACATGTGAATGCGTCAATTATTTTTTGAAATTGGAAAATTATACGAGATAAAATCAATTAGTTTGTTTTAAGTCATTCGAGATCAGATTGAAGGAGGAATGATATCTATTAACCCGTTTTCAAATATAAATTGTAAACACCTATATAAAATAACTGACCTTGCCGGGACTTGAACCAGACCCGGGAAATTAATTCGAGTGATAAGGATAAAGCTCTTAACACAAGATCACATATTTCTAAAGGGTGTTTTTACCAACTTCTTTACAAATTATATTGTAATGTAGAAACCATGCGTAGAAGGTCTACGCAGCAAAATTCACATTTCGTTTAATTGGAAAAGTCTATCGAAACATTTAAGTTTACAATCTTTATAGTCACAATGACATTGGATACTGGAATTATCGTCAAAAATGAAAAATCTGCGTAGGTATGACGTACAGCAAATCCATAATTATTTATGTTGAATTCTTATCTTCCCTGATATTTTCGTTATGTATACAAATCGGTATTTATTTTCAATGTTTTGACATTATTACAAATAATAACAATATAACTATAAAATATACCATATGGAAATATGAAAGCAAAATCTTTTCTAGACAGTGACTTATTATAATTAATGAGATAAAAATAAAGTTTTTTAAAATAATATAGGATAATTTAAAAGAAAAATTTAAAGGTCCATTTGTGTTTTCAATGATACCAAATCAATCATAAATTTTATGCCCAAAAGGTATAGATGATCTGTGTATAGTTTATATACAGTGTTGAAGTGGGGCCTGAAAATTATGAAGGTACCCTGCTACCTTTTTGACTTGTAACTTAATTTTCAAGTACATACATATATTCAAAATCATTTTTCTTTATCGATTTAATTGTTAAAACTTTTGTTTTTTTAACTTCGGACAGATATAAAAAAAATAGGGAAGAAATCAATGACCGACCTGGTACCTATTTATTTACCACTACACCACTGTTTGTACACCATTCCTGATCCAGGGGGAAGCCACGGGGGCCATGGCTCCCTCTAAGGAGAATTTATTTTCCATTTTTATAATTCATCAAAACTTTATTGTGAAATGGGTTCTTTAATTGTTTAGTATACTATGTTTTATAGAATACATACTTTCTTATATAATATATAGATGTATTATTTTAAAGCCATTTTTTTTAATGTGTTATTTAGGTATCATGTTTATTTTCAAATTGAATGACCTGGGACAATTTTTGGATCCGTAACTGTTATACATATTCTTTTTTTAAACTGTCTCCTGATCTTAGCTTTTAAACAAGATGAGACAATATGTATGATAAATTACTAGATATTGTATGATGTATAAATTAAAATTTACAAAATGAAGTCGTTAGAATTATTCTTCTTGAATTAATTTATATTATCATTAAATACAAATATAAATTTAGTCGAGCGTTGTAGCATTTTGATTCGACACATAATAATATTTCATACTGTTTGATTATCAGCGTAATATTGTAACAAAAACAAACTTCCGTAAATATTTGTGTTATTCCACAAGGAGATAATAAAATAATGATGAACAAACAATATCAGCTGTCGTCATTGCCGTTTGATCTATGTGTATTTGGAAATTTCGAGCCACTTACAAAATATTTACACTACATTCATTGAAAATAGAATTATTATTCTCAACGGGGGCTCGTATGGACGAATTGAATAAGTTATATCAATGCAAATCGGGTTTCCAATCACCACATGTGGCTCATTTTTCAACTGCTTTCCACGGCGCAATAAAAGATTTCAGTGACACCGATTATTAGGATTATTATGCATTATAAATTATGAACCAGGATTAAAAGAAGGAAATAATAATGTCATTAGTGGATAAATAATATGTGGAAGTCACAAAAATAGCTTTTGAGACATTGTATGTTCTTAAAACTGATTATAAACCTTGTGTAAAAGCTATAAAAACACAGATATCGTAACCGAGTAGTCAGATCTTTATCATTTGCGGTGTCTATTGGCTGCAGTCTCTTAACGAATATTATCATAAATTATTTCTCTATGTACTTTGTAATTTAGGTTTGTATTCGAAGGGATAGATGTTGATCGTGTATGAAATTGGTCAGTACTAGTGGTTAACTAATCGCTCTCACTACGCCCAGTTATTAAAGGATTGAAAAGGGTGGGAGGGAATTCGTAGACATCACAAACACCCATACCTTCGAACAGAAATCGATAAATCAATCGAAAAAATGCTGTTCTCGCTGAGACTTGAATCCGTGACATCCAGCATGGAAGTCCACAACGCTAACCACTGCCCAATAGGACCGTGAATTAGAATCTAGTGTAGCATAATAACGTATTGGTTGCTCTTTGGAGGTGATGTATTTCGGATATTCTGAAACACTTTTCATACTGACCTCGATATTATCAAATTCAGACATAGTGCACACTGCAACTAGGTTAACACTATAGTCTGCATTGGAAGCAGACATGTTTTTAAAAAAAAATAAACATGCGAATAAACCTATTTCAGATTTGAATAGCTAAACCATAAAATACATTTTCTGAATTCCGTTTTTTCAAAGACACATTTTTTAGCATATACGGCAATTGATATTTCTGACTCAATTATGTGTGATATGATTCAGAGCAATGTACAATGTTATTTGCTAATGCTATGTTAGGACTTTTTCACACTCATGGGTTTTCCGGAAAAAACATATTTACATACTTTTTAAAACACAAATACAGGTCACTAACGTACGAATTTACAGAATAAGAATACAGTTAACCCGTCTTTATAATAATAATGCAGTAAGCTCTGTTTTCAACAAAACTCTCAAAAAGTCAAGTTACTTATTTCGTAAATATTTAATTTTATGCATAAATAATAACTGATTATGTTCTGCGAATATCATCAACAATTTCGTCAATACATGCCAAGTCCAATTAAACAATATTTACATAAAACAAAGTGAGTCATTTAACATTTTTAGATGTACATTTTTTTAAAAAATATACATATTTATATAAATTTCGAGCAATTTAAAAAATTTAACCCTAAATTTTGTATTGGAGCCTAGTTTCTTTTAGGGCAGGTTTCTATAGCTTGGTTCCGAGATTGGCGCTATAGGAAGTTGAATGTTCTATCTTAAATGTAGTATTTTTTTTAAATGTTTGTAGTAAAATTAGTATGCATAATAACTTATATTATACAAGTAACACGCGAGATTGTAATGCGTGGAAAGTGTATGCCATAATATATTTGACGTTACATGATGTAGAAATGAAAATTTAAATTTATCAAACAAAACGTAAGGATTTATATGTATGTAATTGTTTTACTAGCTAGCTTTTTATTAGAATTCAATCTAAATGAAATAAAAACAGCAACTTTTGCTCAGATGTTTCAATATAGAAAATAATTTAGTGATGTAATTTAATATATCTATCAGATACTTTTCGAAAAATGATTATCTTAGCGCTTTTTTATGTTATATAAATATACTAAATTGTAACGTCATTAATTATCACACGTTGGCGATATGTTAAAAACATAAATATTTTGTAATACATTATGGAGAGCTGCGATAATGAGACGCCGCGTTGCGACACGGGGGGTGTAAACATTATTGTCAGACCGTCGATGCGTGAATTTAGTTACCACGTTGTCAAGTTCATCGGTCATTTTTTTAATTGAAGCAGAGTGTGATAAATCTTTCAAGGTAATCTATAATATGTCTGTTGCTCTCGCGTATCATACTAGCGAAACAACGCTCAAGTTATCGACGCTCGATAGATGAAAACTAATTTGTTTGTGTTGCCATGACTAAATAAAAAAAATAAAACAAAATATAGGAAATAGTTCAATTCAGTAATACCCGGAGGTATGCATATTTTTTAGTCGAGAAAATATCTTTTATATTGCTATCAATTATTGTTATTGGAGTTTATGGCCATTATGAATTGACATGGAGGTTTAACTGGAGCGAAAAACTATAAGACTAATTTTCTTTTACATACTATTTTCGTCTAAATCCTTTTCTGTGGTAATCCTTGAGAATATTTGCAATATTTCATTATCGTTAGATTTTCGTATGTGATTTTTCATGATCGAATTGAATGTTCATTACGATTATGTCATCTATCTATGTGTTCATGATAATACTATCTTTTTCTAAAATCACAATGCGTATGGAATTTTGTCGACATAATTTCTTTGAAAATAGTACTGCAGAGAGTGCAGACGTCACAATTTTGTGGTAATATCACAAAAATTTTAACACCAGCCTTTGCCAAGCGGAATCCCAGAATAGAAACAAACACTTTCATTTTTCAATCGATATATGGGTTAGTGTTAAACGGCATTGGCTTATGTAATACATCCCCACTAATCCGTTTCTTAAAACTCAACATACCCAGAGCGATTAGCTAGCTTACAACTGGTATTGTTCTACTTGGCTACTCCCCATTTTTGTATCCCTACTCTCTCAACAAGACAGCTGTCGAGTGACTGAATTACACTAACTTTCACAACAATAAATCATATATTGATTGTTTTTGCATATTTTCTTGAAAATATTTATCCTCTTCTTATCCGGTTTTATGGAATTGAAAAGGGTTAGGCATATAGATACATGCATCAAAACCTTGTTGAAGCCTTTATCTTTTTCGTTTAATATATTGAATGTAATAAAAGAAACACAAATCAATGCAGACATCAGTCGTGCAATGTTTAACAATATATTTAAAAAATAATAAAATTTAAATAAATTAATTTGAGGTGACTCGCGAACCCCCATTTGTAGAATAATGTATTATTGACACCAAGAAGGCACGATTCAAATAAATCTAAGACTGAACAGAAATAACCTTTGCTGTAGGTTTCTAGAAATCCAATCTCTGGCGATATTCATTTTATCACTAAACATCTACACATAATCTATTAACTGCACACATATTCATCTATTACACTTTCAACGTTTCGTTGATAATTATTATCAACAATCCTTTTGTTTCCTAATCCTAAGATTTAACTCGTTCGATCAACCGATATGACACTTACGATAATAATATTAAGGTATGTGACTTTTACTAATATTCAAAATCTGGCCAATATTGCACATATGGAAATTACTCAAATAAATACAAAGTTTGTATTTATAAAAATATGTCGTCTGCGTAGTCGAGTATTGACATTTTTATAAATTGATTTATAAATTTCTGTAAGTATGGGTAAATTTATGTTCTGGATTCCCCCATCCCACCCATTCTAGAGCGAGAGCGATAAGCTAACCACTAGTCCTGTCCTAGCCCTATCCATAAAAAAATATTTGTAAGCTAATACTTGCTTCTTAAAATATAAAAAAATATGTAATTTTGTTCGAGTAGACTGACATTTTATAAATATAATTTTAAGTAGTGTATGAAAAAAATGAACGCAGAAATGTTTCATCTTATTTTGGGACGTGGAACAAAATTACATGTAATCATTTGTTGGCTTAAATATAGTCAGTGGCGGATTAAAAATTTGGAATACTTGCTTATTGAATTATTGAATATTAAAACCAAGCTTTTTTCAATTGATTAGGTATCCCAATTTTACACATTTAGTGTACTTTTATATTAACTGCTCAGTAACTCGGCAAGCGGCCGGTATTAACGTTAATGAGAAATCAGAAAAAAAAATATTTTCCTGAAAATGTTTCTGCAGTATTATAGTTTTATGGGATCCGGTAAATTGCTCGAATGGAAATTGCTCGAATTACAAATTATTCGAATTGCTTGGTTATCTAAACGATTTTTCACGACTTTTTCTACGAATTTCATTTTTATCTTGTGCGACACTTGTTTAGAGAATGAAATATAAAAATAATTTTCGTAAGTATTTATTTTAACCGTGTTCGCTCCAAATGCGGAACATATGATCTTTTAATGGAGTTTATCTCAACAGAAGTGTTTCTACGACAACTGCTTATTAATTAGTTACTCAAACTGTTTCTATATATTTCCAGAAAACATAGAAGACTAGGGCTAAGACAGAACAAACGGAAACAAATTGATTATCTTGTTATACGAGCAATTTCCATTCGAGCAATTTACCTGGAACCTTGTTTTATAACCCGCTTCATAATATATAAAACTATGTTTGTTTGTTTTCAAGCTGATAAATTTCGCAATAGAATATGCAGCGAAACATTTATTAGATAAGTTATTTAAACGTTATATGTTTATTGTGCTCAATTTTAATAGATGAAAAATGAAATAATAAAGGTCGAAAAGGTTATCAAAAATAATAACGTATACTGATAGAGTAGTCAAAATAACACATCGACGAATCTTAATAAATACAAGAAAACATTTTTCGTAAAAGAGTGAAATTAACAAAATTTAATTAACAAAATTCAATTTACTTGGTAGAACTTCATTTTAATAAGGTAAGAAACATTATAGTATTAACTTTAACAAGATTTATGGGAGAGAGTTGATTGCTATTTCGGTGTATACAGTGACGTTCCTAGGCAGAGTTTAAAATAGCGCCTTTTCTATTTTTCTAAATATTTTTTTTTGAAATAACATTATTTTTCGCCTTTAGTGCTGAGCTCGGTAAATGTCATATTTAATGAAGATTTTTGCAATCAATTCAACTACTGTTAAACCATCGGTCATAATATTAATACTATTGAAACTGTTTTTTGTCGGCACTTTTTTATCAAAGACATTGAGGCATCATATTTTTTTTTAAACCATGTCCGCTCCCAATGTGGAGCATATGGACTCCTAATGGAGTTTATCTCAACAGAAGTGTTTCTACGAGAACTGCTTGTTACTCAGATGCTCAACCTATCTTTTTCCAAAGAGAGTAGGGATAGAAGGATAGGGGCTAGGACAGGATTAGTGGTAAGCTAATCGCTCTCGATACGCCCCATTCGTAAGATAGGATGGGTGAGAGGGGGGAATTCAAGACATCACATACACCCATGCCTTTGAACAGAAATTCTTAAATCGATTGAAAAATCAATTTATTAAAACTGTCCGTACCGGGATTTGAACCCGGGCCCTCCGTAGCCGAAGCCAACAACGTTGACCACTCGACCACACAGGCGGCGGCATCATATTTATTCTATGCTAAAACCGTGTGTCAAAAATATTCATTCATTTAAAAAAAACTGTGATCATTTGCCGCTCCCTAGGACATGCCGCCCCTAGGCAACTGCCTACTCGCTTATGCCCACGGGACGTTCCTGGGTATATAAAATCGGTTTCAATGGATTTTTGTTTATTCGTTTACTAACTTAAAAGAGATGTTATATTAATATAATATGTACAATATATCGACCCGTAATGAACAAAAAAGGGTAAGCGACAATTCATAAATTGTACAGAAGGTTTTTTTTAACTGCCTCTCGTAATAAGCTCGTAAAAAACTTTAACTAACCAAATATTATTACTAACCGCATTCAAGGAATTCTTTTTGCGACTCGTTACGAAAGGAAATTTTAAAAAACTTATTTTATGATTAAAAGCTGACCATTTCTGTAAAATTTCACATACGCTTTTCTTATTATCTTATTTACTACAACGTCTTTAATTTTACATAAAAAGAATATATGCGATAAAATGATTATATAAGCTGTAAATAATGTGATAAATTTATGCTTTATTTTATGTAAAATAGAAAATATTAATCGATTAAAGGGTTAAACTTACGTTGGTGTTGTGAGTAAATCAATTGCACATTTTTCATTTTCTGTTTTTGGCTGTTGAATCTTTTTCGATTCCACGGCATTGTTCTGCTCCAATTTGTTTACACCATTAGAATAAGACATTTTATGTTGTGATTGTTATAACTAGTATCTAATAAAGAAATATAAAATTATTTAATAAATATGCCGCTGACTGGTTACTGTATAGTAAAACTTGCTTAGCTTCAAGAACACGTATTTATCACTGGGATGTTTTTATCGAACAAGCAATAGACATTCGATGTGAATGCTTTATATGTCTCAGAAATATGACGTCAAACGAGTTGTAAATAATACTGTGCTTCTAAAAGAAAAAAATCTTTAATCTCCGGCAAGTAATTAAATAAAGTATTGCAATAGTATTTTAAATAAATTATTGCGTTTATGGATTTACTGGTCCAATGTCATTGATATCGACTGTGGAAAGGAAAAAGGACGTAACCCACAATATATTCAAAACAGCTTTATTTCAATAATCACAATGCATCCAACTTGATACACGTTCTATCAAATGGATGCAAGCTGAAAATGCCGAATTAGTATCTAAATTTAGCTTTTAAGTTTGAAAAAGATGACCTTGTAAAATATTAAAACCAAGAAAAAAAGACTGAAATAAAGGTTTTTCCTAGACAATTTCTTTAATTAATATTAGATTATGTCAATTAAACACCAGCTTAGAAGTCTCCGTGCACTTCAAGGTTGTGTATAATTCATAATTTTTATATGGCCCAAAATCATCAAAACACGTTTATTGCGTCTCCTGTAAAATTTCATATGTGTGGGTTACGTTCTTTTTCCTTTCCACAATCGATATAATGAAGAAATACAATCCATATGCAATTTTAGGATTGGATAAAAAGTCCTCTCACATAACATTAATTATTGCGTTCATGGATTTACTGCTCCAACATTATTAAAGTGATGAAGACATAAGATCCATATGCAATTTTAGGTTTGTATAAAAAAACCTTCTCACAAAAAAATTGTATCTTTTGATACCCAAATTCAGGGTGGAGAGGAAAGGACCCGCAGCAATACAACAATATGCTCAGATTAATGACCCTTTCTGACATTTATTTTTATCTATGAAAGTTAAATGTACCGTTTGCAACACGGACTTGGAGCGACACTAAAAGAACCTAGTCATGTGTCAATCTTGAAACTCTTCACTCTTGCAATCTAAAGTATGCACAAATATTTTTCAGCTTTCAATATTAATTGAGGAGCAAACATTCAAAAAGTGATTTGCCACACAGATGCAGAGCTTGGGAAGTTATGAAAAACGTATCATTTGATAATGAAAAGTAAAAAAATAATTTTATATAAAACGGATTACGGAATGAATTTCGATCATCGTATTTTATATAATCTAAAACTCTTGGATTTTGAATTTTTTTGGTTTAAAATTTGGACAAAACACCTTTTGCGTGAAGAATGTGGACAAAACACTATTTGAACAAAAATGAAAGTTTTTTTATGTCGCATTTATTATTTTAATATTTTATTGATATTGATACAATTGCACGAAGTGGTACTCAACTATTTTATTGATACTAGAGATTATAAGTATAATTATGTACATATTGTTATACAGTATAAGGTTTTGGGTCCACGCAATCACATATGATATCTTCTTCTATACTGGCCAATGGTTCATCAAAAAGAATTTTGTTGTACCACCCTAGTCTTCAAGATATTTACATAATATATTATAATGTGTCGCTAATATTATAATTATTATTTTTATCGGTATAGTATGACAGTATTATAGGCATATTATTTTACCGACAGAAATTTAGTTACATACAGAAATGAATTGTAAGCGCAGTTTACAAATAATACTCTTTTAAGAGCCACTTTTAACGATCAAAAAGTTCAAGATTCAATTTCTGACAAACATAAGATGTTGGAAATTAGTGGCTGTTATCTACATTTATTTCCGTCTAATTGGTCACGATTAACTTTATCAAATTTCTCTTTGAGTTTCACATTTTAATAACCATTCAAAATATCTCGTGCGTTGATAATATTAGCTGTTTTAGCAAATATCATACTAACACGTAGCAAAACAACAATAAAAATAATTCATTCAATCAAAAATAATTCAATAAAGCAATTAACAATAAAAATAATTCAAAACACTTAGCGCAATTTATATCCGCTGTCATAAATAATAACTCATATTCTTTAATTACATATAAAACTGATAATAAGTTATTGATTAACAGTTTGAGGATTATTGATTTATTTCCAAACATAAACAAGACTTAATTATCAAATGATTAGGTCTTTTTTGATATCTGTACACTTCAAGTGGAAAACACTATTTTGTATAAACTTCAATCCTCGTATAACACAGATTTGTATTACACGTCATATGACCGCGTTATACGAAGCCCAAGTGGATACATTAAATACATGTATTTATCTCAATATAACATAATATAATTTAATATGATATACTTTCCCTGTAAAAAGCATTGCATTCTTTTCAGTACATATATTGATTTTTCAGTCGATAAATGTATGTAGTTATATTCAAAGTAATAAATAAAATATTATATTTTTCATCCCTTTCAATCCCACCAGTATCCTGAAAGTATGGCTTAGAGAGATTGCATTGCTAGCTGGTAATTCTTTTCCTACCGCATCATTATCCATACCGTGCGGCCATGGTAAAATCAGCAAACCATTTATATACCATCCAGAGTCCGAAAAACACTCGTCAAGCTATTGCGTTGCTTGAACGGTATTTTTTTCAGACGTTTTCATTGTTTTGAAAATTGCAAAGGTAGCGTCACTAAAACCAATTGAACTTGTGAACTAAACGTCAGATTGTTATGAAATTTTGACACGTATTATTTTAAGATTGGTTATTCCTAAAAATCACATGGATATGTCTATAGTGGCGCCATGTATATGTCATCATATGAACTTATTGAGTGATGGATTACAACGACATGATGTTTAGACATTCTGTTAAAATTACACATCAGTCAATTTCAGGGTTTTTTAACGATGCTTGTGTTTCTATAGATATGGATTTATGATAGTAATAATTATGGTAAAATAATGAATAGTTTTTTATCATGTAACCCAGCGATTTCCAACCTGGGAGGCGCGGACTATTGCAAAGGGAGGCGCGAACAGTCAAAAATATGTATTTACCCTTTAAAACGTGTCTTTATTGCTATATGAAATGAAATATGGGGAGGCGCGAAAATATTTTTTTCTTCAAAGGGAGACGCAGTAACATAAAGGTTGGAAACCACTGATGTAACCTAAGATACTTAAAATTTAATATAATGGCAAATATTTTTTCATTAATATATCGTTTTTCTTCCCTTTGAAAAAGAAACTGCGTATTTTATAATATGTCTTTCCACGGAAAATTGACAGAGCTATTTTTATATTTGATAATGAATCGACCACACTTCTACTTGCTCTGGGCCAAATCCTCTGGTCAACGTAACTGCCTACTATAAAGTAAGAGCTACTGCTACTGCAACGCATTTTAGTTCTACCTTATTTTTTAATTTAGTTGACATCTAGCTTTTTCTGCTTTTTGTCCTCTTCAGATCTATAGATAGTTCTGACGATAGCATAAAGGCGAAATAGCTTTCAACTTTTTAAAAAAAATAATGGTAGAAATAAAATAAATTACCTTTTTTGACCCTATGGCAATGAAGTTCTACCAAGTAAATACTATTTCAATCATATATTTTAAAGGCAGGCGTATCACGCAGAACAATAACGTCGCTGCACATTAACGTAGGGGGCATATGGCGATAAGTACTTTCCGAGATAATCGATAACCGATTAATATTTAACATTTAATAAATTCATTTCCATTCAAATATTTAATTCACTGAAGATAAGATTGAATCATGAATTCATATTAGATTACATTCTACTTTATTATCGTATAGATTAGATAAGGGCATTTTATTTATTTTTAATTATATATAGCATTGTTTTAGTAAAAATATGTAGACATAAATATTTGTTTTCATTTATATTTTGCATAATATGCACATGCATATTATGAAGTGAGTATGGCAACATAACTGATTCGGAGGTAGCGCCTTCATGGACGGTCAAGTTATGTTGGTTAATCTATAGCAGGGGTTCACAAAGTGTGCCAATTATGTCAATCGAAACTTTTTGAAGTGTCCCACTAGATTTATGTTATATCCAGTATCTCCATTATTTTTTTTAGCTTCATACGGATTATTAAAATCACTTTTGATATACACTTCTGGCAAGTATGAATGGCCCGACAATTTGATATTTGTTAAATATGGTCATCAAATTACTTTCTAGTTTAGAAGTACCTATGTATATTTGTGAAAAAATCTACAATGCGTAAACTTAGGTTTAAAATAACAGACAATCACACCGCATATATTTTGCGTATTTACACCTAAAAAATTGAGCCTAGATTTCAAGATTTAGTTTCAAACAAATAATTGGATAAATCAAATGGTGAAAAAAATAAATGAACCCCTCATCTATAGTGTTAATCAGGCTAGAATCAGTTCCAGTTCTAATTTTCGGGGTGTGTCGAGAGCAATTAGCTAACCACTAGTACTGTCCTAGCCCTATCCTGTGTATCTCTACTTTTTTCGAAGAAAAGAGAGTTTGAGCAACTAAGTAACAAGCTCTTGTTGTAGGAAAACTTCTGTTAATTGAAAGAAAAAAATGTAAAATCGTCCAGAATGCTTTTTGAAATTCGGTGATTCATATTCAATGTTTTGGTCGGTCATCCTTGTTCAATGACATTTTCGAGATGGTTCAGGGCTAGACCAGTAAAGGGCAACGAGCTGTGAACATATTTGTTCTACTTTATACTGGCGAATTGTTATGAAGTAGGTTTAAGATATATATTATTTACTACGTGAATCTGTAATCACTAAATACAGATAAATATGGCTTGTCACAAGTGCACCGCGAAATAAATTATAAAATCAGAATAATTTGCGAAAAAGTGAAAGCCGAAAAGGTCCTCTGCGAAATTATTAAAGCCGAAATCTGCAAAATCCGACAAGCTCTGGTATCACATTAATTGATCTTCACATCAAATAAATTTCATTTCGCTTAGGGTAATTTGAGTTATAGTTTTTTTATATATGTATATTTGTATACCTTTTCATTAACTATTTTTTCCTAAACTGTTATATAATTTGTTTAATTTATAATAAAAGTTATGTCCACCGTGACTTCAAAATGATTAAGCACCACAGATATAATAAATAGTACTCATTTCGAAAAATAGAGATTGATTAACTGAGTAAAAAGGTGTTCCCGTAGAAAAAAACATCTGTCCGAGGATAAATTCTATAAGGAGTCCATATGCTTCAGACTGGCAGCGGATATGGTAAATCTATACGAAAGTGACGCACACCTGCCAGGCAGGGGCTTGTTTCCATCTCCGATTTTTCCTTATAACAGAATAGATGGATTAAATAAAATACTCGGACAATTCATTGCTTGGTGAAAAAAAACATTGAAATCACTGGATATTTTTAATAATTCAGGTAGCTGTTTGTTTTTGCAACGAAAGGACAACGGTATCACTCGCTTATAAAATAAATGTTTATATTTTTCAATAAAAACAAAAAAGCTTTCGAAATTCAAAAATCCTGAATGAATACGCTGCTTTCATATCTTTCTTTCAGAAAAAAAAAATCTACCCATGAAGATAAAATGTCAGCTGACTATGGTTAGACATTTTGAAAACGGGGTTTTAACCATTGTTTTAAATATTATTACAATACAACATATTATAGTATAAATACAACATATAAAAAGTATAAATATTTTCATTTTTACAAATCCATCGCAAGAAGTATGGGAGATGAAACCAGCCAAAAGTCAATTGTATGAATTCATTTACATTAGATATTATAAATATTAATTGATATAAATGAAATATTTATCTGCAATCATTTATACTTACTCTTATAAATCATAATTAATTTAGAAACATGTATTTATAGATATATCTATAACATTCGTCAATATAATATCGTTTTTTCTAGTTTCAAAATGAGAAATTACGGAAGACGATGCCATCCAGAATGCAATAGTCATGACTTGAATTATTTGCTTAATTAATATTATTAAATGTTAAAAATGAAATACTTATTTTCAAAATAATAATCATGAATTTAGGTGCTTTTGTGTCGTGATTTATTTTTAAAAAATTTACGTCATTGAAATTTTGTATTCGTGTAATTAGTTACTGTTATTAATAGAAATAGTTTAAGGTTGTTAAAGCTCTTTTTTAATGTAAAATTTTCAGCTTAACAGTCGCCTTTTCGGCAATTAATTAATTACTAGTGTAATAATAAACTCATATAAGGATCAAAAAATGTTCGATCCCTTTGATCATTTATTTTTATCATAAAAAAATACAAATAATATTAAAATATTAGTCAATTACTGATTATTAGACAATACAGACTTTCATAGCGACTGAATTAAAGGTAATGGTATTCATTAACCCTTCCCTTACTATGCAAAAAAAAGCACAAGCTCCTGAGCTGTGTATCCGTTACACATCAGGCAAACGGGAGTGAGTCATGACAATTATATAACACTACTACAGCAGTACTACATATAATTGTCATGATTCACTCCTGTTTGCCTGATGTGTAACGGATACACAGCTCAGGAGCTTGTGCTTTTTTGCATAGTAAGAGAAGGGTTAAATATTCGCTGTCCATGAGGACAAAGAAACAAAGCTGAGAGCAAATATCATTATTATTTTTCCAACGTCAGAACTGACATGAAAATAGCTGATGATTAGGGATTCCAATTCGGATATTCGAATATTCGATAACCGAATATATTCGGCCCTTTTTCAACTATTCGATATTCGGATATTTGGAGAAATATCCGAATAGTATTCGTAATCATTTTTAATTAAATATGTTACAAAATCTACGAAAGATCTCATCACAATTTCTCCACATTTAAAGAATAATTATGAATTCCCCATGTAGTGGTGTTTTCGCCATCACCCAACACGGGTGTTATCAATATCTTATCATAATATGTTGTACTTGAGTTTGACGAATCGGCTCGAATTCGGGGATATAAAAAACCATCAATGCCGTAATTTGATTCATTAAAAAAATACCGCTGGAGTAATCCGATTGAACTGCAAATTTTAAATATTGTAATACAATGGAACGATATTGAAATATGTATTTATATGTTTTGTCTTTATCTAATACAGAAATGTGAAAATATTTAGTCTTTATTATAAAATGTATATCAGTGAACAAAGAAACTTTGATCGTGTAACATTTCTTTTTGCGTGCGACTTATAAGATTATTTAGTAAAAAGTCGAGACCACTGTCTACTATCAAAAACAGTCGGTTATTCCTTGTTTATTAAAATATGTTTTTTTAAATCATAATTTTAAAAATATTTTGTATATAAATATATTTGGATCAATTAAAAAAAAAACTGAAAAGTTAGACGTGTTGCTTAAAACACTTCTAAAAATAAAGCCAATGTCAACTGCTACTAAACGAGTATTTTCAATGGCAGGAACAATTAAAAACTAAGTTAAAAACAAATTAAAAATATGAAAAATTATTTTTAAGATATGCATTTTTGAAATTTAAATAAATTACTTTTATTACAAATGGGCTCGATTTTCGTGTATTTCGATGTATTCGGATATCCGGATAGTTTCAGTTTTACTATTCGATATTTGAATAGTTGATAATGACGAATAGTTGGAATCCCTACTGATCTAATCGACTTATTTATGTTAAATTTGGTAATGTATAACCAATAAATCGGTGCATTATTTTCACGAAGTTGTGCTTCTCGTGAGAAAGTTAAATTTTAATAGTATGTTTTCGGGATGTGAGAAAATCTACCAATGACATCGTAGATATTTCAATTTTGAACGGTATCCAGGTATTGCCACTATTAACTAATAAAAACGTTATTACAATTTTATTTTAATATATCAATTCAACATAATAAAATAATATGGTATATCTATGTAATAATAATTAGAAATTATGGGAGTGAAATCCAATTTAAGATTATATATGTAATTTCACGTTCTTCGTAAATTCGCAGCGCTGCAAACATTTGCGTCGAACTTTTATTGCAAACTTATGATATGACCAGAGATAACTAAATATGACGAAAAAATTATGTTGCAAAGTAACGCAGTTGAGTTTGGCGGAACTCGCTGGTAACGATTCTACCTACACTAGTGCCGGCAGATAATTTTTGCTTGTACATCATTAGCAGACTTTACAATAAGACGCCGGCGTGGACGACAAGAGAACGCTATATATACTATCGTATAAGGCCCTCGGGCAATCGCGCGTCCAAAAGTGTTGTTTCTAAAAGTCATAAAAGTTATATCGTCCACGAAAATAAGACATAAAACTGAGCGCGGGAAAACATGTTGGTGTAAAGTCTAACCACGTAGGAATAGTCGCGGCACGTGGAACGTCTGCAAGAAGGACACTTTTTACGCCGGAGTTACCTTCTTCTTCTTTTTTTACCATATCTGCCTCTTATTATTATCTACGAACCTAAAAAATTAAACGTCAAAATGAACTGTCAGACGAGACATTTAGCTTAACTTCACGTCGTTTATGTATAGCTAGCTATAGAGCAAAATAAAGAATTGGAGGTTTCGGATAAAGCATATACAGATAACGCTATTCCCATATTTAATAAATTAATTGAAGAACATTTTTATCTTGTTAATTTTGATATTGTAGTTTCGTTTTGACAGTATTTTAGGACCGAATAATATCTTATCTTCCACGGGCTTGCATTATTTAGTAGGTATAGATTCATATTGTGAATTGTACCAAGTAAATAAAATGACAGAATGAAAAATTCTTAAGACGAGGAAATTTTCGTGTTCATAAAATATAGACAAATTAGCGATAAAAAAAGATTGTCGAGCTGATTGAAGTGCTATTTATGCCCATATCATAACTGTTAATAGAAAAAATCAGATTTTAAGGATCATTCATTCATTCAATAAGTAGATTTTGAGATTATATTCATAAATAAATATTATACAATTTGCATTATAGTAACACGCATGTGCGGCGATGACAACCGCGCATTTTATTGACACAATAGCACGCAGTGGCGGATTATCCCGTAAGCGCAATAGAAATATTATTATTCTTCGAAGAGTTTTGCAGCACTTTTATGTTATTCGAAAAACAGGGCCTCCAAATTTTATTGCGCCTGTACATATAGTGTAAAGAGATTCGACTTGTACATGATGGTGAGTGTATTGTTTTTATATTTGATTACATTGGCACGATTTCTAAGATTTTTAAGATTTGAGACTGAAGGTGCTTGGCGGAATTTCAATATTAAATTCAATATCAAGCTTTGTCACTAACGAGCCGGGTTTCACCTTTCGGCATCATCGGGCGTTCTAGTGCACGGATAAAATTGAACTAAGAACTTCATCCGTGTCAGTTCAAGTTCATCCGTGCACTTGAACGCATAAAGTTGCCGAAAGACGAAATCTAGATCGTGAGTGACAAACCTTGTGTTAATGTACATAGTTTGAACGATTCAAATGTGCCTATGTACCTAACGATTGAAAGTAACATGTACGATAAGAATGGTTTTTCCTCCTAACCATGCCTAAAGCTCTTTGAGCTTTATTCGCTCTTCGTATTATGTATCATCCTAGCATAGAGATCACCCAAGCGGTGCTGTTCAGTATTGGCTTACTATTCGTCTACGCTTGATTCTTACAAAGTTCTCACATATGAAAAAAGCTCAGTAGTCATACAACTTTGTAAACGAGGCGGTGAATGTCTGCTCGGGGGCGGATTAAGTTTCTGTTTCTATTTGTGCAATAGATTTGCTGTGACGTCAGAATTCATCCTTATTTTCTCCTAATAACTGGATCTCTCAATCATCAATGGATACGGTGCGCTTTATACAAACGTGGCAATGGTTATTGATGCGCCCCCTATTTAACAGATCGTCCCATTTTTTTCGAAATAATGAAAAAAAACCAATTCGAGATCATTAGAAATATTTATATAGATAAATGTCTGCTCTCTATGTGTAACATATGGTCTCCTAATGCAGGTATCTCAACAAAAGCTTTTATACGTGAATTTTTTGTTACTCAGTCGTTCAACCTCTTTTTTTCGAATCAACTAACAAATACAAACATCAAAATAAAATTAAATGTTTTATTCTTTATTATTATTATTAGAGTATATAAAAATAATTATAATACTCTATTTATGCGCCCCTTAATGGTTTGCGCTCTAGGCGGTTGCCTATTTGGCCTGTATGGTGGCGCCGGCCCTGGCTCCGAGCAAAACAAAACAAAAGTCGAACTGTAAAAAAAATAATAAAAGTTGTTGTTTATTATTGACAATTCAATCAGTTAAACTTATTCACAAATTTCCTGATAAAAACGTGTCAAATTACCCAGAGTTCGAGGCAACTTCACATATTTTGCTTAGCAAATAAATTCTCTCTAAATATTACATTATATTTCATTTGCAAGGTCGACGAGAAAGTTTAATTCAACTGCCATAATCAGTTAGAATAAAAAAACACACTTATTGCAATACGTGATCAGCAAAACAAACACCTTTTTTATATAAATATTTACATCGATTTGTTTACTAACTTTAACAATCGACCGGTAAAAGTTGTTACAATTCATATATAATAATTGTTTCGTTGTCTAGTTGGGATAAATTCCTATCAATGTAATTATTTCTAGTTTTTTTATTGGCATGGCATATATTTTGATTTCATATACACAGTTGAAGCAGTATTGGTTTCATTACAATTCAAATATGATATAATTTATTATTTTTTATAATGTCCACTTAAAATGCTATGAAATTATCTAAATGTTAATGCCTTATATATCGCCAGGCTTAATTACAAATGTTTAAATCACAAAATAGTGAATAGGAGATTTTAGAGATGCTTTGGTTTTTTTAGATTTTGCATTTTCAGAAATATTATAAATAAACTCATCCTTTATATCGCTCTGCTAAACTTTCTCGTTGTTACACCGGCGTGATGTTGAAATAATTGCTATCATCATTATTTTCTAAGTAATTCATTATTTATATGTCTACATTTATATTTATTTTAATACGTTATGTCAGTATGTTGGTTAAATTAAGCACGTGTCAAAAAGTAATGTCAATTCAAATAATTAGAAGTAGTGTGTGCCCCTGCAGATTTCAATATCATATTAGTGCTATGTGTATTGCCTCAGATTTAAGTTTAGGCGCTTACCAATAATACTCAATTCAATGCAAAGGATTCTTGATATTTCTTACGCGATTATGAACACGTTATACGTTTTTATTGAAAAATAAAATATTACAAGGTTCAAATAATACGCACACGCGCATAGCATCATGGCGGCGGCATGTTAGATTATGGTTTACGGTTTTTTTTTTAGCGCAATTTAATAATAACGAATCAATCACTCAGGGAGATTGCTGATCGAATGGCGATCGATGAAGCGTTTTAGCTGATTAGTTTGGCTACCCGTGTACGTTTTACACGTTGGACATGATACGATGTATGTACAGTCAGTTCGCGACTTACGATGGGGTTCCGTTCCACCACCTAAGACGTAGGTCGAAATGGTCATAAGTCGAATTGTATACAAAAAACTAATGAAATTATAGACATAAAAAGTGTGTGGTAAGTTAGTGGTATTTATTACAGAATATGTACTTTAAGTAATTAATATACATGTATTTATAATATAATAATAATAAATAATATATATTTTCAAAGTTATTCTGTGATATTTTTATCATCTGTTTATCAATATCCACAGGTGTCTCAGTGATTATAGTAGTTTAGTTTTTCTCACAAACATATCCAGATTTGCTTGTGTAAATTTCTTTTTCTTTTCTTTATAGATTTCATTGAAACAGGCGAGTGCTTGCTGAATCAGGCGATATACTTTCAAAAATCTATCAGTGTCTGGGACCTGGGTCCATATTCTCAAATTGTTGGATTCCATTGTTAATTTGGCTAAAAGCTGCTGGTAGGTCGTTGTGCTCATCTAGTTCTTTTGATTATTTGATTTTTTTTTTGTCACACATTCCTTCTCAATCTCAATCAAATCTTGATTAGTGAGCTCTTCGACATCATTTTTTAAAAGTTGAATTCTATCTTCACTGTCAACTTCCAGATTAAGTTTTTGAGCAAATTGTACAATTATATTAGTTACTTCTCCTACTTTATTTTCTCTATTAAAATTCATATTATTATTACGTTGTAATAGTTTGTTCCATATGCCATTCATACATGATGTCGTTACATTTGATCATCCTTCTGAGATATTTTTAATTGCTTGAAAGATGTTATAGTTTTTCCAAAACTCTCTTAATATCTGGTCTCAATCGATTGCATCATCTTACATTAAGGCACACGCATTATTCTTCAATTTTGTATTTAATATCTTAATTTTGGTCTCCGTCGGAAGTCCGAATGGTCGTAAGTTGAGATGGTCGTAAGTAGAGAACTGACTGTATTATAAAAACCGTTTGCATCCGAATCGAAAAAGGTACATATTGAATTCGACAAGGCAAATTGTAGAGGACAACGAATTTACAGCTCGCAAATGATATTATTCTGAACTATCGTACATATGCTATAAGTTTGTAACTTAGAAAATGATATATTTTACGTTCAAAACCACTGGATGAACATTCAATCAAAGTTTTGGACAGTTCGAATGACCGAGGAGCTTCCGAACAAACTGTTTATCATGATCCTTCAACCGTTAATTCACTTTTGATATATTTTTTTACACATATGTATATGGTGATTATTCAGGGAGATTCATATTAAATATTTAAAAAAGTATTTCCAACTATCATAAATTAACGAAAATAACAAAAAGTGATTGCAGCTAGGGCATCCAATCCCGGGATCCCGTTCAATTTTCTGATCCCGAAATTCCGGGATTGAGATGGCCGCGATCCCGGGATTTCGGGATTGAGAAATTTTGAGGAAAACCCGATAATTTACACGAAATTGGTAAATCGGTGAGCTAAAAAAAAACGAGGTTTTGCGAGATTCTGGGGAAAAGTATACCAAATTGGAGATTTCAAATTCCTCGGTGAGCTAAATACCAAATCGGAGATTTCAAATTCCTCGGTGAGCTAAAAAAAAAAAAACGAGTTTCGGTGAGATTCTGGGAAAAAGTATACCAAATCGGAGATTTCGAATTCCTCGGTGAGCTAAAAAAAAAAAAAAAACGAGGTTCTGTGAGAATCTGGGAAAAAGTATAACGAATTGAGGATTTCAAATTTCTCGGTAAGAAAATCACAATCCCGGGATCCCGAAATCCCGGGATTGGAAAAAGGCTCCGGGATTGGATCCCAATCAATTGCGCTCTGCTTTACCATAAATACAACGCTGTGAATAAGTAAATAAAAAAAACAATTATGCAGTACAAATTAATAATAAGCTTGCACTTGGAAATTGAGGTTAATCGTGCGTTTAAGGAGTTTCATATATATAGGGTACAGTGTATATTTATAAATGAAAGCATCAAATTGACCAGTAATAGTCGAGTCATTTGTTGATAATTTAAAATCACGTGCAGAATTTGCATTCGTTTTAATCAGATCGAATTCATTTTATGACTAATGAATAGTTTTTATTCATATCACTTTCGTTTGAAAGACAGAAAATAAATGAATGACTAATTGGTGATATATTACTTTTGCATTGTTTTTTTTTCACATATGTGGGATAGGTACAGAAGTCAAATAATAAAGGTTGTTTTTTTTTTAGTTAATTTTATTGAAATCTTTCAAGTAAAACGTTGAAAAGAAACAATAATTTGAGACAATGAGATAACTAAAGATATTTTTACAGTAAAAAATCCTTTAAAATCTTAAAAGTAAAATCAGGATACATAATATTAAAATTTCAACATATGTATAGAATATTTTTTTTTTCATTTTCTCGTACGATTTTTCTTGTAAATGAGAAAATTAAAAGTACATCTGTATATAGAACAAAGATCAATATTTACACATTTAATTATTTATCTAATTTAATACATAAATTAATACATTTTTTAATGTTTAACACTGGCAATATATAATATTTACGAAGTGTTATTCTCGTATTAAGGCTCGTCCACACAATGGCCCGACCCATGTGGATAGTCCAAAATACCAAAAAATTCAAACAAAAATGTTTTTTATATAATGCTAGTTTTATGAATTTGATCTTTTGCGGTGTTTTATTCATATAAATTATATTTATTGTAGAGGAGTGGCAAAATGTTTAATTGAAGAGTAGCGGTCAACGGTACGAAATGTGTATCTTTTGGGCTAGCTTTCAAAACCGCCTTAGCTGAATTCGGGCGCCGCGTTTTTGAGCCCATTGCACATATTATACAAAATTGGTGTGCCTTTTCAATTTCAATTGGGAAGACACCTGATTTAACAGTGCTGTCAAAATTGTGATTCATGACGCATCATATTCTTGATTACCATTTTCATGGAGAAATTATTTTTCACGCTTTTTTACGCTTCACAAATTTAATTCGCTTCTTGTACATTTGATAAGTAGGTTCATAATAGTCACTGAACGAGTCGTCGTCATTTCCCGGTTTCGAAGACGCTCCCGACGATGTCCAGCGACAGTTGGAGCTGCAGTTTGAAGAATATGATACGCTTTTATTCCCCGATGAGTTTCCGGTCAACGATGACATCTTAGAGGATTCCACAGGGTTGTACGATTCAAGAATATGTTTGTAAGAACATTCCAGGATATTTTCTGGAGTTCGACCAACAGCCTGGTGTATTCTCAAGCGCACGCACTCCTTACAATAGCCACAGCCGTCATTGAAAGACTGATTCACCATAATGATAACGTTTAATCACTTAGGTATATATTTTAAAATTTAATTAATCAATTCGTTAAAATGTTTTGAATAGATACTGTCTCTTTAACGTTATGATTAGTTATGACAGTTCTCTACTTTCTGCCGTGTTTATAAAGCTACATCAAATGAAATTTATAACAAACTGTGGTGTCGCTGCTTTGACAGATAGAGCCAATGCAAACAATTTAATTGTTTTCGTCAGTCACAATTGTCAGTGGGACATGTATAATTTCATGGTATTGCATCCCGGTCAACCGATAAGAAATTATCGATACTGATAATGTCAAATCCAAAGATCATGTTTTGTTTAAACTCCTCGACACACGCCAGTATTTATTTATGCATGTTATTAATTTCTAGAAAATACAACATTCTGTACGACTATATATTTGGGAGAATAATGCTCAAACTAAGGGGCATAATAATTAATACTACATCTCTTTATTAAGCTGCATATTTTTGTACTTGTTAATGAATAATAGATTCGTAACATTATTTGTAGAAAATTTTGATCAGAATTTTGTTTTTAATCAATGGTCAATATTTTATGCCTTTAGCACGGCTTGCTTAACATCAACACGGAGGTATATTTTCTGTCGGAAAAAAGTAAAAAGAAATAAAACGTAGTAATCTTAGCTTAAATTGGCAAGGTTCAATGTCTGTTCGTAACGATTAGTGGCCGATAACACACAATCAGTAATTATAGTGCCTAAGGGGTAACACGGAAATAAATAATCGCCAAACATGTGTTGCACATCATTCACAATAAATGTTATCTAAGTAAAAATGTCGAAGGCCTTACTAATATGAGACGATTTAAACTTTTGATTATAAATACAAAAAAAAATGCGTAGTTTTCATACTTAATCACAATTATACCAAACAAAGTATTCTATATCGAATAAAGATTGATATTTATCATATCATTTAGTAGTATTTACCATAGTTAAATAATAAACTACTTTCATCATTGATTTTATTATTGTCTCAATGTAATTTCATATAATTACGATTTGTAAATAATGACCGAGAACGTGATTATTTGAACGTACAATTTATTTGAAGCATTTTGTCAAAATTTTGTCAAAAGCAGCGTTCGCCAAACGGTCGGTCGCGGTGGCACTTCGTTGATATTATCTTTTAATGGTAGGAATGTTTTCGAGTAATGTTATTTGCAGGATTTGTATATTATTAGGTTGAAAACAAGGAAGGAACACATTTTTATACTTTTCAGAAACATGTCATCATAAATAGCACTGCAAAAAAAACTATTTACTTGTCAGTTATGTGTTTTATTACTTATCACACAGGGAAATTTACTGAGGCTTCCAATCCACATTCATCTTACGATAAAAGTTAAAAAATGGTAAATAATGTATTCAAGTATGTACTTGTAAAATTATTATTAATTTATTAAGACCGCTGTAATTTCTACTGTATCGAAAAAAAGGAAGATTTTAAAAAAGTAATAAGGAGGATTTTGTTATTTTTGTTAAATTAATAAACTCCATGCCTCATCGGATAAAATACTTAAATAGTATGTAAAATTTTTGTACCTGAAACTCAATATACAATTAGCTATTCATTTTTTTACAAAACAGACCAATTATGGTATATGTATGTATATGCACATTTTGTGCTTACATTTTACTAATGACCACTTACAATTTTTTTATAGTGTTTTCGAATTTATACTTCCGTCATAAATAAGATATAATATGTATGCACGTAAATAATTAATAACAAGGATGTATATTAAGAAGGTTGACCAATCTCACAGTGGCAATAGTAAATAATATTTATCCCTGGATGTCATGCGACGCACATTTTGATATAAATAAAATAAGCGCTCCGCACTATCGTCTTTAAATATCCTACACCGGATAAATCTAGTTGGCTGTCAATCATTACTTGTTTCCATATTTCTTTATCAAACTTATTTACATGCATTTCAATTTATAATGCTGCTCAATGAAGTTCTATTTCTGAGGGACTGAAAGTAAATAAAGTCTTGGCAGTATTTTTATTTTAAATTTTGACATTTTATTCTTTCATTTAAAGCAAATAAAACTTAACAACTACATAAAAAGTACACCTCAATTTTGGCATTAAATTCTAAATTATATATAATAACTAGACTACCATTATCAAAACATGGAATGTTGATGATACAACTTAACCACTGTTTACATTAGCTCTGTTCTTCTGCGTACTTCTGACGGTTTGCTGACGGCTTGCAAACTGTTTTCGAATTATAATCTAATTCGATGCTTTTAGATTCTAATTCGAAAGCAGTTTGCAAACCATCAGCAAACCGTCAGAAGTACGCAGAAGAATAGAGCTTTTAACATTTTGTTGTTTGTAGCTAGCTAATCACAGAATTTTAGATTTTACAATGAATCACAATGCATGCTATTCAATTATATCATTGATTTATCGGAAAGCTTTAATCTGGTATTTAATAGAACGGGATTGATAGAATGGTGGTTTCACGAAGAGTCTGGTAGCTTTTTTCGATTGGAATAAATGAATTACAGGCATCTAAGCCGGGGATGGGTTTGTGCAAGCCTCCGTTTGATTAAAAAATCAAATCAGATTCAAATTAGAATTTCTGACAATATACATGTTTACAACATACACATCGGCTTAAACATTGAATTTTAACGAAAAGAATAGTACTGATTTCTGTGCTAATCTTAGAACTCTTCACTCTAGAAATCTGAGAAGTACATTTTTCAGCTGTTGATACTTATAATTTTACGGTACATTGCGTGATGCTACATAATACAAGTATATAATATAGTAAAATACGGTTGCTCTAATTTTTTTTAATTTAATATTTGATTACCTATAATTCAGTGGAGATCACGAACTACCTAAAATTTTGGATGGACTTAAAAAGTTTAGCAATGTATACAATTTACAGAATTGTTGGTGTTTTCATGTATGGGATATTTAATTTTAGTTGTTTATTTAATTCTTGTTGGTGATTGTGTTGTTTGTTGCTATTTGAACTGTCACAGCTTCGCCTTATAATGATCGAAGAGAATCAAAGAAAAAAATTGTCCCAAGTTAATAACGTTGTACGCAAACATTAAAAAAATATCGTCCTAGCAGCGGCAGAATTTATTGTTTTTATTTACATTTTGGCTAAAAATTTTAGGTCCGGCTGATCCTAAATAGCCCAATACGAAGAACCGCCACTGCTTATATAATTATTTATATAAGAGTGATGAAAAAATCCGGACCTTCCCCAGAACATCGCGAATTGCTTTGAGATTAACCGAGCCCCCTTGTTAACGTATTGGAAGCCCACCGCGGATCCAAACCTTTTATTACAAGTCATTATGAATCGATAGACAATTTCATAGATTCATATCGATATGAATCTATGAAATTATCTATTTATTTGATTCTGACCTTAAACCACGTAAACTAATACGACGTAAAACCTAGCTCTGTTCTTCTGCATACTTCTGACGGCTTGCAAACTGTTTTCGAGTTAGAATCTTATTGAAAACCTTTAGATTCTCATTCTCTAGACTTGCCAGTCGGCCGTGGATCCACGAAGAGTATATTAATCCAAGTTAAAGCGCAATACACACGAAAGGTCAGTTTAAAGGTGATTTTACTCGTGTTTATTACTAGCTATAAAACCAGTGTAATACCAAAGTTATCAACTCTAGTTTTATATTCAGGTGGGACTAGAATTTTCTTTTTTTAATGAATCCGATCATGATCTTTTTAAAGTTCGCAAAATTATTATTTACTCAGTTTCGCATTGTATTATGTTTATTAATTCGAGCGCTTAAAATCATAAAGTTTATAAAACATTCAAAAAAAATGCAGTAGGGTCGTAATAAGTTAGATTTATCGTTTTCTTTTACCTTGGCTATTTTTAATAAGGCGATTTTATATTTATCTTTCGCGGTGAAAAAACGCGTTTAGTAATTATTATTGTAACTTGCGATTTATTAAGTTTTTTCAAATGACCATTACAATCAGGTAGACAATAAATTTATAATTTTAATATTTTATTTAGAGGTCGACTGTCGGGTATTTGCTAGCTACAATATGTAATATTTTTTAGTTTTACATGTCATTGAACTGTTATAATACGTCATGTAGCAATCAAAATTTCAAATTAAATATCAATATTCTTGAATATTTTTTGTTAAAATATGAAGCATAATTACTTTTGTGTGCCTGTTTTCATTAGACCTTGAAAAAGCTTCTGCTTGTTAGATGTTGAAAGCTAAGCTTTCAATTAAGGATCAGGGCTATCCACCGAGCTGACACTCGAAAGTGAATTGTTACTCTAACAGTGTTTGTAATATCGCACTTTGATTTTGCGCAGCTATTTTTTCTTCATCTACATAAATATGTACCTAAATACAGCGGTGGGCTGATAATATCTTGACAAGGGGCTCGGTAAATCTCCTCCATAATGCCTTCAAGCCATGTAATATATATGATGCATAAACCGTGGCTCGCGAGCCACATGCGGTCAACTAGGGTCTCTTTTATTATGCAGCTGAAGACAGTGTATTTTTTGAAAAAAAAATAAAGGGCAACCAAGTCTTGTTTCATAATAAACTTTAATCATCTACAGAAATTGCAGTTAGGTGCTGATTTTATCTGAGACGAATGATTTTCTTATCTTAACAAGGAGCTCGCGCGAGCCCCCCCCCCCCTGCCTAAATAGCACAAATATTATTCATTATATTGTAATCCAAAAGCAGCAATATCTAGGTTTGTAGCTTCTGATAAACAGAACTGTGAATTAGGAGTACGATTCGTAAAAAACGGACGACTCCGGCACCTTTTTATTATATTTTTCAATCATGTCCGCTTCCAGTGGGTGGGAACGGGAATTCAAGACATCACATACATTCATGTCTTCGAACAGAAATCTTTCAAAAGTTTGAATGAAATTAGATATTACAAAATCGTAACGTCTCTTTCAACGATTTTTTAAAATATTAAAGTCAGAGTTGGACCAGTTATGCCGGAGCCGGACACGCGGTTTTTTTCACGACTCTAAATCCCTGTTTATAAACTTCGTTTTATTTTGAAAATTAATCAAACTCTCAATCTACACTAAATAATAACTAAATTAACGTAGGGATTTAACAGCATATATGCCATTTTTTAAGTCAATTATTTAATTAAAGGAGAAAAGATGAGTTGAGGTCAATTTTATGACTAACTGAATTCTCCTTACCATAATATAAAGAGTAATAAGTCACATAATCAGGGGTGGGCTGGAGGGGGCTCGGAGGGGCTCGCGCGAGCCCCTTGTTAATTTAAGATAACTCAATATTCTCAGATCAAATTAATATATAACTGCAATTTCTGACTTATATATTAACTATGACAGCTTCAGTATATACAGTAGTACATTTGTAGCCATTTACATTGATTGGAGTACGGTAAATTGTATGCTGATACCTATTATAAGTGTATTAAGTAACAATCGCTTGCTTATTTAAGCATTGCATATAATTGCATAGTAGTGATTAAAAAAATCACCCCTTCCCCAGAACACCGAGAATTGCTTTGAGATTAAGCGAGCCCCTTGTTAACTTACTAGCAGCCCACCGCTGCACATAATAGCTAAATAAATGGATTTATATAAATGTAAACAAATGCTTCATAATATTATATTCATTATGAATAATGGAATGGTGTAGCTAGAAATTTCGGGCTTTTAAGCAAGCATCGCTCAAAGCCCCAATATTGAGTATGTAGAAATGTTGGCCCTCTTGCATTGCCTATCTCTACTATTAGGTGGCCGCTGTGAATAATTAAGTTCTGGAAAAGCACAGCCTACCATATTTTTTAACATCAATCACAGCAAAAACAAATATTAGACTGACTAATGAATGTATTTTTTTATTATTTAGTGAAAAAGCGAAGTTTAATGATGCATCTTAGAATTGATACATAATAGTTGTCATATTTGAATGCCTTTACTGGAATGAGTACACATCAAATAGTCATTTTACCAACTATTTATTTTCCCCTGCTCTAGTAAACATATCAATTATATAGAAAATTATACGTCTTAAAAGCATTCATTTAGTATTTTGTTAATAAATACTGGATGTGAGCGTCTTACATTCGATAATATATTTCTTTGGTGCCACTTTTGTTGAACCTTAATCAATTGATAAGAATTCAGAATTCATTTTTAAATAGCATTAGCTATTTTTCATCATTTTTGACCTCAGAGTTGTTTTTTGAATATCTCTCAAATACATGTACCTTAAATTCTGGAATGAACAAGCCTAAGTTGTTGTTGTATAAATTGATAGATAATGTTATCTATCCATATTTGAATAGAAACATTATTTACATAGCATAATTGTCAAACTCAATAACAAATTCTTTTCTCTGCAAGAGGTTAGAACTATGAAAAAGTATGTGCATCCATGTAATACTATTTAAATTATCATATGAACAGAAAAAAAAGTTTCATCATAAAGAATGTGCATGGTGCAAATATAATGATATATCAAGATACATAATGCATTCATTTTATTCATATAATTTAAGATTTCGACTGAAGGTGCTTGGTGGAATTTCAATATTAAATTTGAATTGTTCAAACTATGTGCATTCTCACAGATTTTGTCACTAACGACCCGGGTTTCGCCTTTCGGCATCTTCAGGCGTTCAAGTGCACGGATGAACTTGAACTGACGTTTAGTAAATGAATGTTTCGTGTTTATATAAGAAATAAATGTATCATTGAGTTCAAAGCCATTGCTGGCGAAAAGGATAAGCTCATGGGAATGCCCACAGATTTGAGAAGTAAGTAGTTTCAAGAACTATATTTTATTTGTTTGTCGGCAAAGTTTTTATGATTATATTTATATAGGGTACAAAAGTGGAGACCCAGGTAGGTTGAGAATTTCATTTAAAATCGGAAGACTATGCAATTGTGCTCTATTAATTTCCAAAATTTCCTGGAAAAAGAGTTTATGACTGTCCGTATTTGGGTGTAACATTTTTATCCCTTGTTCCTGATTGAACAAGTTAATGTCATAAAACAAAACAATACCAGGTCCATAGACTTACTCTTGCTTAATATATTGTTTTACAAAAAGAGAGGTTTAGTAACAAGTAGTTCTCGTAAAAAAACTTATGCTGAGAAATATCCAATAGGAAGCAATATGGTCCACATGGGAATGGACATGGAATAGAAAAAGTGAGTTTTGACACCTATACGTGCATACTATTTACAAACTTGAGCTGGTAACTGTTGAACAAAGTGATTTTATGAAGTCCTCTTTATGAACTACTATATATAAACGGTTCTGTTATGATAGATAGATATTTTAAAATATACATTTTCAATATAACTTACTTACTCTGCCCAATTTTGTTTCTCCGGATAATAACGAAGAATATATATTATGTAATGAATAACAGTCATTTTTACACTTTTTTTGTTTTATTATAAATCGAAGAACTCATGAATTAAAGGATAGCATCATTGACAGTGGCGGATTAAGCACGTGGGAGGCCCCAGGCGCAATACAATTTGGAGGCCCCTTTTTTCGGATAGCACAACGCATTTCAAAAAAAATCTTGCAAACCATCGGCAGGATGCCTCACTAGAGATATTACTGTTATTATCGAAATCAGGATCCCGGCATTCGTGGTGTTTTTTTTAAATACCTTTATATCGGTGATGGAAATTACCCACAATCAGTGGCGGATTAAGCACTTTGGAGGCCCCAGACGCAATAGTTTTCGGAGGCCCAGCTTATTTGAATAATATAAAAGTGCTGCAAGCCTATTCGTAGAATAATAATAAATATTTTAAACTGAAATTAATATATAAGGGTTTGTATACTACGTGTTATCTTTGAGGCCCCCAAGATTTAGAGGCCCCAAGCGCGCGCCTCTTGCGCTTATAGGGTAATCCGTCACTGATCATTGAGGAAATACAACCAATCATTAAATGTAATTGAATGTGATGTGCAATATCATATTACGGTGTTTTATAATTACTGTTCACTTTTAGAGCATCAAAAATGGTCCACAGTGGCAGTGTTGCGGTTAGTCACATCACATGTAATTTGACCTATTCCATTTGTTCAATTATTATCAGTCAAGATTGGCACTGCAGCGAAAAAAACAATGCATGATATTTGATACATCCAGCAATCAATTTAAATAATATTAATAACTAATGAATGCCATCAATTGCAATTAGTATTTATCTATAAGATGCGGAGTTGTCTTGTTATAATTATTATTTAATCATTTTCGTGACCCAAACCATAAATGCAGACAGCATTCATAACCAGTAATAACAGGAATGTTTTATTTTTAGAGCCATATATTTTTTGGCGTAAATGGAGATTAATTGCAATTGACTTGATTGATAATTTTGAAAAAAAAATTCAGTTCCAATTGTACATTTAGGAATCTTTAAATTTGTATTCACTTAAAAAAATAATTTAAAAACCATCAGTTTAATATTCGGACATGGAATATCCAAATTGATGATTATTTACTTGCTGATATGAACATATTTTTTATTTGTTAGATCTGTAGAGCTATTTTTACAATTATACAGTACATTTATAGGGATCTTCTTAAAACTCTTGAAGATGAAAATGAAAACTTAACCTTACTCTGGTAAAAAAATGAGAATACTGAATATTATATAATACAGAACAATCCTTGTCCTAACTAAATTCGTTATAACTTGTTTTATCAATAGCGGGAAGCCGGAGTTAAGCCAGCTCGACCAGTAAGTTAGAGATAATTTATTTTTATTTCATCAGGATGGTTTTGTCTTCCTTATTAAATTTAATTCTTTGCTAAAAGAGGTTACTAAACTGAACAAAGGTGGGCTATATATTGAATGTATTACATATAATATACCAGAAAAAATAATATTACTAATTTAACAAGAAAATTTAAAACATGGATAAATATTCAAATATGAAAAAAATGAGTTGGCTGGTTACGAGGCTCAGGGCTTTCTTAACCTTGAACAATTTGCAAAGCAGTGAATGATGTTATAAATGAATTTATGAACATTGAACTACATCGCAAAACAACAATGGATAAGTTCGTAAATATCATTGTGGAGTAATTAGCGATCAAATGTAAAACCTTTTTTTATACTCTTCTTCTTTGGCCATGTTCGCTCCCTATGTGGAGCATATGGCCGCCACGCGGCACCTCCATGTTTCACTGTCTCCCGCCAATAGCTTTGCTTCCTCCCATGACATGCCAGCATCCCTCAGTTCCGCCGAGTACATCCAATGGATAGTACCCGACGGACGTCCGGGACGCCGGAATCCCACCGGTCGAAAGAAGAGGCAGGCAGGATTGAGGCTTTCCGGAGGCATCAGCAGCACGTGACCCAGCCAGTTCCAACGTCTCTCCATAACCACTGACGTGACGGGACGTTGTCTTGCACGCTCCCTTATCTCTGAATTCCTCACAAAATAAAACCACCTCACCCCCATTATCCGACGCAAGCATCTGTTCTCGAAGCTCAGTATACGGTATTTCTTTAGTCTTCGTCAGGTGCCATAATTCGCAACCGTAAAGCATTACCGGCAGAATGTAAGCGTTGAACAAGTGGCATTTGGTTTTAATCGAGTACAGCTGTGTGTCCCAGACAGTCCGCATTGAGTTGAATTGTAATTAATGTTTAAGATTTTATAAAACTTTTATAAAAAATTTCGAGTAATTTGTAATTCGAGCATTTGACTTTCGAGGAATTGGTTATTCGAGGAACTTGTTATTCGAGCAATTTTCATTCGAGGAATTGCATTCGAGCAATTCACCGGCTCCCGTTAAATTCATTGCTCTGCTGGAAGAGACATCGAAGATTGTGTATTTGGTCCGCACACGACCTTCCAGGGAGGAAGCCCGTTTGATTTTTTCTTAGTATTTTCATAATGGGACCTCTTATTCTCGCCAAGAGAATGTGTGCCATTACCGGCGCTTGGCGCTTGTCAAGTCGCGCAGACTTCTTGACAACCGTGTTCTGATTACGATAATCAGCGCGACGTTCATCAAATTTTTCAGGATCAGCTTCACTGTACTTCAGTGCTTTTAGCCTGGCCCGCTCTTCAATTCTCCTCCACGTATTTTCGGACATCCATTTTGGTTGCCCCTCCCTCTAGAATCCAAGAACATCTTCGGCCGATGATGCAATAGCACGTTCGATACAGCACCAGTCCGCCTCAATGCGATCGGACCCGGATATAGGTCGCACGGAGACACGATCTATTTCCTTCCTTACAGCAATCACGAATTTTAGCCTCGTATTCACGTTTTCAAACTTCTCGATGCCGATCTTTTTCCGCGCTGAATTTTGAGCTATGCGACTTAGTTTCAGGCGGATTTTGCCGACAAGTAGTTCGTGGTCGCTATAAATGTCGGCACCTCGATATGTGCGAACATCGAGAAGTTCTTTTCTATGTTTCGTGCTGTAAAGAAGATGGTCAATCTGCGTCTTTGTGCGACCATCAGGAAAGGTCCATGTGTATTTATGGATGTCTTTATGCGGGAAGATAGTTCCGCCAATGGTGAGCTCATTCATGATAGCGAATTCAATCAGTCTACCACCATGGTCGTTTGCAGTGCCCAGACCATGCCGTCCCATCACTGAGGGCCCGAGAGCCGGATCAGCCCCTACTCGCGAATTATAATCCCCCATTACTATCACGCGATCCCTACGGGGGTTTGCTGCAACTGCCGCGTGAAGGGAGTTGCAGAAGGCGTCCTTTGCTTGCTCGTTGGCGTCCTCAGTGGGGGCATAGCACTGAAAGACAGTCACAGAGCTGTCACTAGTCCTGAAGGTGGCACGTATCAATCTCTCAGAGATCGGTTCCCATTTCACAAGGCAACGGGCCGCTCTCCCAGACATCAGTATTGCCACCCCCTGGCAATGATATTGACTCTGGCCAGAAAAGATCAACGTGCACCCCTCCAACAGCTTCTTTCCTGCGCCTTTCCAGCGTATCTCGCTCAGTCCTAAGATGTCAAGGCCATACTTTCGCAAGATACGAGTAGCATGCAGGTCCTTTCCAGAAGTGCGCATGGTACGGACGTTGTACACACCAATGCGCATAATGTATTTGTTGGAGGATTTTTTCTTCTCGGTCCATGGTTGTGCTGGGTTGTCTATTTTGGCTTCCGGGTGTCCGAGGCGTTCGTGGCGGTGTTCTAATCGGTGTTGAGTTTAAGAATGCAGGGTGATAAACCCTGCGCTCCCGAGGCCTGGGTCACAAGGGCTCTAAGGGTCAGCTCAACCCTGGTTTTTCTGTCGGGGACTTCCTTCCCTTTTTTATACTATAAGAATTATTCTTTTCTTAACCATGCCAGATACGTACTGCCCCATTTTACCCATAGATTATATTATAAAAAAGTGTGCTAAAAGTAAAGTTGTTTGGGCGTATTATTTTTCCTTATTAATTCATTTATCATCGGCGAGTATGGTTGTAAATTAATTATTTTGAATATTTTTTGTGTAACTTTATAATATATCAGTGTGTTAGTGGTTAATAGCTGCAATTTATACCTAGTTCATCGCTTAAACATTTGCATATCTTTATTTTTCAATTGATAGATGAATTTTTATTTTAGGTTACGGGTGCCATTAAGTTTTTTGATCTTCAAATCGTGCTCATTGAAGGGGGGACAGAGCGATAGACTTAAATAATCTCATCTTTATAATAATACTCTGTGGAGATTCAGAAAATAAATTTCAAACAAATTTCATTAAATATATTCATTTGAAATATTTCAATGGCATATCAATAGAGTTTATTTGATCTATATTCACCATGGACAGAGTTTTCTTATCTCTCTAATTTAATAACCAAAACATTTTCTTATAACTTATAGTTTACACATGGATCTCATAAATTGTATTAAACTTAATATTGAAACAAGCAACCAGTCAATGATTTTACTTACTAAAGATTGCATCAGACATACCTAGACATAATTTTATAAAGTATTTGAAACCCATGAGGACTGTTTAATCATGCAATTCATAATAAATCTTAATCATCACATTATAGTTGTATATAAATCATACACATCAGTAATGTAGCAATTTCAGCAACAAGTCATAACAAATTGTAAATGTAGTCCGACAGGCAGTACACAAAATTTCTCGGTTCAGAGCCATATCTCTCCAATCAATCGATCACAATAAACTTTTCAGAATCTCTCTATATGTTGTGCATTCATCTCCTCCAGAAGCAGTCCAAGAACTAAGTGCATAAAAGAACTCCTTCACTTACCTTGTGGATAGGTCTTCCCCATCAAACAAATGTGATTTCCATCAAGTCTTCTCGGCATCAAGATATATTAAGTAATTTCGAAATGAATGTATTCATTTTTTATGGCTAGATGTGTTTTGCTCGTAAATGTATGACAATATCATTTGTTAAATCTGTGTTGGTGCATTAGAACATAGTTTCTCAACCTTTTTAAGCCCGTGGCCCCCTTTTGAGTCTCATATTTTTCTATGGCCCCCTACCCCTAGTAATAAAATTCTCAGGGCTCGGAAAAATGAAAAAAAATGTAGGTACATTAATTTTTAAAAAATACAATACAATAAAATTGTTTGTTAAAAAAAAATATGTTTACAAAATAATTTATAATATTACTTTTTTTTGAAAAGCCCTAGGGTACCCAATGTTTTACCCATCACAGCCCGCTGTGGTTCACACTATTGTTACGGGGGGGTATTCTGCAGCATTATTCGTGTTAATTTTTTATCCATAAATTCCTAAAACTAGTTTGCATGCACTGCAGGGTGCGAATGCGAAATGCAGAATTGCTCAAAGGAATCACCTGAATAATTGCATTTTCACTCTGATTCATAACTCTTGAAATTGCAAAATCAAAGATTTGGAAATATAATGCTTTTTTCTAGCTTTTGCAATTAATTTGGAAATTTCGTAAGAAACTATTAATTAAACCAGTGTCTAAATTTTCACTGAATACTATAAATCTTATTTTTTGCTGCGGAAATTTCTTTAAGCTTTTTGAATTATTAAAATGGCGTATAAAATGGATAGTAGCATTAGTGAAGCAAAACATATTTAACGCACACGAGTTTCATAATATCATGGGGTGATGAAAGAAATCCGTGGACAAGATAGTAGATACAATATTGTCGACACTCACTTTTGGATGCAGTTATTATGGTATACTTAAATATCATTGGAAAAAAAGTAAAGAGTATGTTTTATAAATACATTATTTCTGCTGCAATGTATTATTGTCCTACTGTATTATATATGATTTTAATATAAATTTTAGTTCATTATATTTTGAGTGGCCGTGGCCCCCCTAAAGTCTGCTGTGGCTCCCCAAAACTGATATTTTCTTCTGTGGCCCCCTTGGAGTATGCTGTGGCCCCCGGTTGAGAAACGCTGCATTAGACTGCGTTTCGATATTTGAAAATTGTTTACCAAAATTGACAATGGAAAAATCTTTACCAATTCAACAACTAAAGCCACTAAAAATAAGTGATAGGTGATGCCTAAGATATCTGTTAATGTTAAAAATTGAACTGAAAGTTACTATATCAAACAATGACTTGGATGTTAGACAAGCAAAGGTAGAGGGTTATGCCCTGGCTGCTGCAATGGTAGGAAGTCTCCCTCTAACTATTTATTCGCTGGCCAAGAAATTGAATTATTTTGATACCACACATCTTGATAACAAAGTGCATCGTCGTTAATTTTCTTCTAACTCGTATCTTAACTTTTGTCAGTTTTGATATTTTTGATGTAATGAATTAAGAATTTCAATACACACATATTCCTTTAATTTGTATACCAAAAAAAAAATTCATGCTTTATTTAACCTAATACGAAAATGATGGCAAAAAATAATATGCTATGTTCAGCATGAATGGAAACGTCATTGCTTCCTTCCTTAATCAACTCCCTCGGAGATATTGAGACCAAAACCATTCAAGTGGTGTTTTATAGTGATAGTGGTAGAATGAAATACATTTATGTGTCTAATGAAAACTTGTACTTTTTGAGATACGAGGTAGTAGAAAATTACTGACAGCTTGGGTTCCACACAAATTGAGTGAAGAGAACAAATCAGCGCATATCACAAGAGCTTTTGAATCTTGAAGCTGACTTGGCTTGACTGGAACGTTTTATTTTACTCACCATACTCTCCAGACCTTGTAGACTACCAGTTATTTTTAATAATGCAACATTTTCTAGATGGAAAAACAATTCAAAGTGCTAACAATCTGACAGAAGGTTAGTCTATTGGAGTATTTCGGAATTAAAGCCTACAACATTTTATGCTAATGGTATTGAAAAAATAACTGACACGTGACAGAAGGTTATATGAACAGATAGAAATTATATTATTTCATCAAAACGAAAATAAACATTCAAGACTGATTCGAGAAATTTCAAAAGCAAGTCTTTAGTTTCATAAATATAAACCATCTATAGAAATTGCAGTTAGATATTGATTAGATCTGAAAATATTGTTTTTCTTAGTTTATGGGTTCACCACCTTATGTCAAATTTAACAAGGGCTCACGTGAGCCCCTCTGGCCCCTTATAGCCTACCCCTATGCGTGAGCACCATAACTATCAGCGTGGACCACTCAGCTAAAGACCCAGCATTTTTTTACAATACTTAATAAGATTAGAAATGTTTAAATTATTATGTAGTTTAATGTACAAGTATTTATTCAGTATTCAATAGACATGAGACATCTTTGCAGTTGAGGTAGATAAGCAATAATCTAAAATAGAAAGTTAGTCAATCTTTCTTCAGACTTGAGTACGTTTTGAAAAAACATATTAGCATAGAAATAATGACACATTGTGGTTTATTAGATACTAGAGGTCTGCACGGGCCCGGGTCCCTAAGGGCAAGTAAGCACAATTATGATTCGGGCTCGGGCCGGGCCCAGGTAAGGAATTTATCTCTTCAAAAAAATATTTAAGACTGTTTGTGTCATAAGTCAGCCATGATGATTTTAATTATTACCAGTTTTATAGAAAATTGTAAATTTTTGTAAATTTGTAAAATAACGGGTTTTTTCGGGCTGACAAGTATAAATTAGGGCTTCGGGTCGGGTTCGGGTAACAAGTGTGGTATTAGACTCGGGCCCGGACCGGGTAATTTTGTAAAATTTCAACCCGTGCAGACCTCTATTAGATACAATACATAGTTCTATAACCGAACACATACTATGCCAAAATAAATGCATATTGATCAGAGACTACAAGACACAAAATATTCAGTTACAATGATTTTGTTACTTCCAATAATTAAATATTCTCAGTATAATTTCTCTAGCTGATTTTGCATAATGAAGGAAAAAGATAGCAAGTGAAAGTCACATTCTAACTAATGAACACACAGTTTATGTTACATTGCTCAGAATATTAAATTTGCTGTTCGCTCTTGCGCTTACGATTGCAATGTCTCTGGAATAATTAAAAGTACAAATTTAAGAATGGAGCTGGTAAATCTTTGAACATTGCAATAAAATAATTTCTTATTAGAGCAAACTTTTACTATGTTTTAAATTAACGATTTCAAAAAAACATATTATATTTTTTGTACACATGACAACACTGATTGTAAGGCGATAGACTTAAAATCTTCAAATTTTCAGGATGAATTCTTGAAGTAGGCAGTATTGATACGTGCCTTATCACATTCATATGTAAATCCAAGAATATCATAAATTTGCTTGAAGATATTTTGATTTATAAATGAGAAATAAATATCTTATCACATAGAACAATACAAATAAAATATTTAAGTGTAAAGAAATTTACTTTTTATAAATTTTAAAGTAACAACGAATTTTATAGGTCAAAAAAATGTCTGTAAAAATGCATACGAAAAATTTCTTTAAAAATAAATGTAAAATTTATACAATCATAATTTATTATAAGCTCATTAAAAACATGTTAACAAAGTCTTGCCTCGATCGAAACAATCCAGAGCCTAAAAATTAAGTTTGTGACAGAAAATAAAAAAGATTAATTGTGACAAAATTGTATTGATCAGAATATCACAAATTTTGAATGACAAAAGAAGCAATAATTGCAACCTCCAGTAATACTAATAATAAAATAATTAACAGAAATTTGTGTGTTATTCGAGACTAGAAAATAAGCCTGTCATATATTAAGACAGAAGATATTTTATTATCAGATTACAAAACTAAACATTTACTTATTTTAAATTTATTATTATTAAACAATACTGTAAATTACCTAGCTGCCAATATATTGTGAGTGAAATCAGCAGAACAAAGTTAAAAATAGCTAATTTGAGAATTATCAAAGAATAAACATTGATAAAATTATAAATTGAGATTTTTACAAAATGAGAGACTATTCACAGATAACATCTTATTCTGCTCAATGTTTGAGTTGGGATCTGAAACAGGAGATTAAAAATAATATTAGTTCAATTATTTTTATGTTATTAACCTTTCCACCGCGTATGACCGCTATGCATGTCCTAGCGAACATACCCTCAGCGCGCGTGACACGTATAAATGTCATGGAAATTTCAAACCCTATATAAGAACTATATATTGTGTTAAAATTGTATAACTTGGTTGAAAATATTACTAAATGTATATTTTACCAAATTCAATAGATGGCATTAGTGAAAAAAGATTCAATATAGGCTAAAATAATTTATTTACTGGAAAACGCCGTGAACATACGTCACCAATTCAAGATGGCCGCCGTTGATTCATAGCGTTTCTCGTAAGAACTGTGCGCTACGTATTTACAAAATATGCATATATCATTATATTATTTGGGATTATTATAAGCATGGTATGGTGGTGGCGCAGTGTTGTCGGTCGCGCGTGGCGGTATTTTGCAATATGGCGACGTCACGCCGCAATTGTATGAAGAATGATTATTGTTGAATAAAACCGAAAATACGAGAAATATATTATATTTTATTATTGAAAAAGTTACTTTGGGTGACAATTAACATATTTGATTAGTTAAAAAAATATTACAACCTATATTTACAGTCGAAAACGTGATAATAAAATCCGTAAAAAAGCAGCCGCGTACAGGGCATGTTCACTAAATTTGGTGACACGGGCAAAGGGTTAATAATGGACACTTACAAATTAGAAATGTTTATCCATAATAATCATCTGTAAGTTTTCTACAATTCCAATCACGTATATTGTGAGACAACCAAATCTTTTTACAAGACGGCTAGTTTTTTTGATTAGACAAATACATTCTAGTCATGTAATGTCGTAATGATTTTTCCACTAATATCATTGAGTATAAATAATATAAAATCATATATTTAGAAACAAACAATTTAAAATTCAGGACAGTAACAGGAAATAGATAATTCAAAAATAAGACACACTTTTGTAGTATTGTAACCATTGATCAAGGTGTTCAAATTTTTATAAATATCATCTTATTTTCAACTACGAAAAGTTAAAATTTTTGATTCGATTGAATATGTCAAATGGGAAGACGTTATTTTAGTTGTAAAATAACTTTTATTCTTTTGTTTTGGATAAGAATCAGAATTAGAAGAATTCAAATTATGAAATATGAAATAATGTGATTCAGCATTTAGATTAAGTCCTAACAAATATTGGGGATTTAGGGCCACAAGAGAGAAACTATTTTTTTTAGTATTATATTTTTTCAAAACAACATTATTATAAAGGCAAACCTTTCATATTTCGACTATATTTTTGTGCCGTTGAATATTATACGTCTTAAATAAAAAATTACATAAACAAAAACTGTTTCTGTGTTTTTCTCAAAACCATTGTTTTGTAGTTTCGCCCTTTTGACCTTAAGCCCCCGAAATTTTGGCATCTAGATAATATTGTGATTGATAGAAATTGGAAATCTACCTAAAAACATTTGATGTACTGGTTTAGCAACCAGATATAAAAGTTTCACACCTTAAGGTAATATCAATAATCAAATTGAGAATTCAGTTATAAGATAATAAAAGTAATATACTTTTTGTGGAATCCAAATGTTGTCAATAGAGATTGTTGAACCCCGGGTATGGAAGAATTGGATGTTTTCTTATGTAAGCCAGGTCTCCGGCATAATTTATTTTGTTTTTTAATATCTATATTGCTCTTATTCTTAGCTATGGGATGGATGGATGGACGATATGCCGAAGCTGAATTCGTTTCAAGTGACTGGTGGATTTCAATGACATCATCATCATCAGTAAACGATACCTGTAATAATCAGTGTTAATTAAGATGAGATATTTTGCATAAAATAATATAAAATCATGGCGCATACTATCAAATTGATGATCTTATAGTTTTAGAACTAGTTTACTGATAAACAGTTGTGCTCTTTTTATGAGGTTATTATTTGCAATCCCGGCTCGTTCCAAAATGGCTAAAAAATGAAACTTGAATTTCATTTTGTACAAAAATATTAATTTTAAAAGTATTTTTAGTTTTGCATTACTTTGGAATGATATTTTGTATGTTATAAAGCCAGGTTTGAGACTAGTTTCTAAAAATATCTTTAAAATTTATTTTTATTTACTAAATTATGTTGGAACAAGCAGGGTTTGCAAATAATAGCCTCATATATTGTTTGTATACTGCCAGAAAACGCTGTCAATAAACCTTGTTTTGAGATATTGGGCTTTTTGAAAATTCGTTTTGAAATTGTGAGTATTAATTGTTGAACTGACCACTTTAGGACATTCTTCAATCATTTACGGAGACAATTAGAACATAATTAGTTTTTTTTTATAATTATAATATTAGGTTTTTCAGATCTATTAAAAAAACAGAAACACTGTTGTAATTAAGTTATTATTATCACAAAGGACTTTCATAATACAAATTAATTAATATTACGAAATTTAGAAATTTAAATATAAATGAGTAGAAGTGTTTGATGCAGTAAAAATCCAATTTAGATTTTATAATCTTTCAAGTAAGAATGATAATAATTTCAAATTAAAACACTTAATTTTAATTTTAAACTATTTAATCAAACTACTTTGATTTCAAGAGCTGTCGTTATTATTTAATTATTATATAGGTCTTCCAATATTTATGTTTTAAGATGGGATTGATATGACTGATGTTATACTTGATGCAATTTGAATTGAAATTTAAGGAATATCTTAACAATTTTAAAATATACTTAACTTATTTTGTGTACTAAGAGGACTTGGGTCAAAATAGAATGGGGATCACGACTAGGGTGACAAGAGACAACCCTGGACTTTTTTGCAGCAAGAATTATGAAAAACTTATGTCTCTTAGAAAATAAAATAATGTATTTGTATTTATTCCTCATTTTTCACTAGGATAGTTGTATTGCTGTGCGTGCAGAGGTTTTCAAATTGCTGCGCGTTTGTGCACAATCGCAGCTTAGAGGAAATATTGCTCACAATATATGTGCCATCAATGATAGCACTGTATACAAATTGACATTTTAAAATAATATATTTACCTGTGATGCAACTGGTGTGACTATATCTCCGAGAGGGTAAGTATTCTCATTATGAAAACTCTCTGAATAGCTGATTGTCTCAGATACGGTTTTCTTAAATAGGTTTTTTTTATGAGAAGAGCTCTCCGGTGATATAGCACTAGTACAATCTTCAAGAGCACTATTAGATATAGAATTACTCAAATAACCAGACGACCCAAAACTGTTCAATGAAAGTCTTTTATTAAGCACTCCGGAGTTATTTAAACTATTTGTTTCGTCAACCAAAACATCAAAAACACTCTCCTTGCCACTGTCCGCGTCGGCTTTTATAGCATCATCAGAATCATCCATCATCTTTAAGCCGGCAATTCCAGATACATTCAGCCCACTTTCCTCTTTAATTGCTGAGTAATCTTTTTCTAAGTCATCAGTATTGACAGATTCTTGATTACCAGATCCAAAAAACCTGCTTTGGACTGGATTACTTTCGTCTAAAACAGTTCTTTGAAATTTACTCAGTTTATTAAACTTAGAAAAAGAACTGTTCTTCATCAATTTATGGTAATTTCTATTCTTATTTTCTAAAATAGGAGATAAGTTTGATTCAGATCTAAAATTATCATGTTTTGAATTGTTTACAGTCGTTGTAACTTTTGAGAACTCTACAACATCGTCTACATTATTCTGAACATTTGTTGAAGAGTGTACAGCAAATGGATTCTTTGTTTCAAAAATTTCTGTACAGTTAAAATCCTGAGTTTCCTCAACAATTACGACTTTCTTTTTTTTACTAGGTGGCGGTAGGCAATACATAGAACTGAGATCATCGATGGTCAACCTGGAACAGATATAATTGTATATAGTATTAAGAAACACAAGTCAAAATATTTTAAATGTTACTCACAATATTTCTGTAAGCCTTGTCACTCCCAATGTGGAACATATAAACTCTTGCAATGTCCAATTTTTAGGATCGAATGGGTGGCAGTAAATTTAGACACCATATAAATGTTATCTATTTATTTTTTTCTAAAATTGCCTTTTGTATTACTTCGTAGGACTGATTTTTAGTTGAGTCGAGTATTATAAACTAAATTTCATTTGACGATGAAAAAAAAACCTTTCCACCAGGACTTGACGGTTACCACTTTAGAAGTGATTTATGCTTGCTATCTATAAACAAACTAGGGAGACAAAATAATGATTTATTTTAGAAACAATTTTACCCTTCATCCTGTTTTTCTTCCGATCGTGTCATCACCATTTTGGAAATTAACTTTCTGGTTGTTGGCATAGAAAAAGCGCTAACACATTTCTGGACCTTCTTTTTCGAGTCAGTTTTTTGTACATGATCTAAATAATCTTCACTCCACATGCTTTTATGAGGAGCGATGCTGCACTGTTTCCAACCGTTAGTTTTCCCACCAGCTAACTGGAATAAAAAAATAAAATATAATAAATTAAATTAAAATTATGTCAACCCCTTAAACCAATGATTAGCTGAAAAGCTAATTTTCATTGAGACTTGTTGTCAAACACAATAGTTATAATAAAATTAGGTTAGTTTAAACTGTTTTGATCAAAAATATGGTGGATTTGTGTTTTATATTGTTTTAAGAACTAATGAATATTTAAGACATGATGATAAAACTATTATTATGATTATTTATTAGCCTCCTACCTTCGTTTGCTGATTGTCAGGATGCCAGTCGTCCATCTTTTTTAGTGAAAAAGGATCCAAGTTTCCTAATGCCAATTGAAATGCAATATCGGGATCTAGAAAGGCACCGGCGTTCGTACAATCTTCAGGATCAGTACCTTAAATATAATTTTGTCGGAAACTTGTGAAAGATTCTTTAATCACAAATGTCAAAGGATTTAGAATTGACATGGCCAAAAACCGTTTTGAAATTTTTTGATGAATGATGTTGACAAAGTTGTTCTTTTGTTAACCACTTGATTACCAAGCGGACACAGGTGTCCGAAACATATGCAAGCGAACACGGATGTCCAAGACATTTAAAAAATCAAATACTTGATATTCTAATAGAATATAAGCAATATTTTAATGAATATGTGTAGTGCTATCCAACGTTCCCGCTAAGGTGTGCGCGCACACACCTCTCAAAATATGGCCGCACACATTTTTCCATTCCCGCACAGGCCGTACACAGAAATATTGTAAAATACTTATACTAAGCTCACCAAATCTTCCACATCTAGCGTCAGTGAGTACATACCTAGTTATTTCCGCACATTATTTATTTTGCTGAAAATTTATTGCTCACAAATGTTAATGGTCCGCACACACAATAGAAAAATTAGAGGGAACGTTGGTGCTATCTATACTGAGTCAATATAGGTTTTTTAAAATATGGAATTCGAGTGTATTCAGGCAAAATTATTTTTCTCAAAAACACGCAGTATCTCTGGGACATATTAATGATTTATTTGCGCAGTATTCAAACGGTTAAGGCTTTTGTTATCTTAGATAAATGTCGTTGGCTGCATACGGCATTACCTGACGCCTAGATACACCGGCTGTTGACGCACAGCGAGGTTTGCTGTACATTCTTGGATGTGGTGCATCAATATTTGTGACTAGAGAGATCGATTGTTGTTTTAACATATTAGTCAAAAAACTTTTATACAGTTACAATATGAAGTTTGAAGGGTGTTTTATAATCACACGGGTGAAGATGACAATTTTGAAAATACTTAAAGACGATCAAATAAAACTTCTATCGAAAATATTTATTTTTCAAAATTCTTTTCAGTTGAATCAAATAAAACTTTCTTTATTTCATTATTAAATTTGTCCATTTTTGGCAAAAGGTCACAACGTCCGTACCTAGACACTACATCGGCGCTCTCATACCACTTAAGGCGAGATAACTAGACTACACTGGTTTATTTCAATAGTAAGCATTCATTGGTCGCACATGGCGTGGAACATGTACTTGGTACAGTGTAATTTTGAAAATATTTATAATATTGAGAGATATTATTAGAAAGGCATTCAATGAAAATTTAACAATGAATCATTTACACACCTTCATCTTCCAATGACGTCAGTGGAGCTAACTTTCTTTTTAAAGGATCAAATACAAGTTGATGTTTGAACGTTGCTTCAGCCTTTAAAAACCCATCACAGTATTCATCCGAAACTGTCATTGAGTTCTTCTTGAAAAATGAGGGGACTCTTCTTAATGCCTGAAATGAGATGGTACAGCATGCTACGGTTTCAATAGTAAATAAAAATCTATTTAATATAAAATTTAATTTAAAAGCTTTGTTACTCCGCATGTAGTATTTTAAATTGTGACATGTGTTTGGCCTCTTATATAACTAATTACTACAATCAATGTGTCTAACTTAACCCCTCCTTGCGTCCAGTAGAAATGAAAAAAAATCCCAACTTTTATTTTGTAATCTGTAACTTAGTAATTAAAATCAATCTTTAGTTTATTCGTTAACCTTGCGATATTCTACAAAAATAACGAAACAGTTATTAAATTCTATTATTTATCATATATTTATTTATCAAGCTCTACCTTTAAATGTTGTTGGTGTGGGAAACAAAAGAGTAACAAAGTAGAATAAAATGGAAAGACATCCATTCGTTTTTTTTGTTGTTGTTGAAAATCATTTTCCAGATAACTTCATTTAACAATTTTTTGAGCAGATTTCATCATAGTGGTAGATGAATATAAAATTAAAAATGATCCACTAACGTTACTAATTTTCGGATCCTGTGTAGCATTAATAAATTGCCTAGCCTTTGCGAGTCCGATCCCAGGAAGTGAAGCGAGATAGTCACACCCTGACATGATGCACATCTGACGAAATTTGTTAAAATTGAAACGTTCGAGCGGACACTTCATTACGAGGGGCAGTTTCGAACTCTCCACTAGAACACCGTGACCGTTTAAGTCCATCTTATAGAAAATCTGAAACATGAAAAACAATGTGAAATAAAACCTAATATTTCAAAAGTATAATACGAGTTTTAAACTAGTTATTCCCGCCTTTTAATATGAAATTGAAAAATAACAATCTGTAACAAAATTCACCACAGTGAAGAATAGTATCTTGAAGGAGGAAAATAGAAAGCATTTTGTCACCTGCTCAGATACTTAGTTAGAATTAGAATTACATATATTGATTATCCAATATGAAATTATTTTATCAAGAGATCATCTGTCAAATTACGCGTAGTAATTAAGACTTTCAAAAACCTCAAAATTGAATGGCAAACAGAAGTTATCTCAATTCCAACCCTTAACATACAATTATGTATGTAATTGATTTTCCACTTAAGAAGTTTATAATGTAGAACAGTAATAGTATCCATAGGCAATCAAAAAAAATGTGTGAAAACAAGCTGACAAAGAATCGATTCAAAATTATCACAGCAATATGTACCTTAGTGCATCCGAAAAGTACCAGGTCTGAATCTTCTGTAATAACGACTTGGGCAATATTGATCTTATTAAGATAGGCCATCTGTGCATCTGCCTCGTATGGTGCTACGATACAATCTACGTTCATTGCTCTGCATTCCTTTATTAACGCCAATGCCATTTCATGAGTGATATCTACACAACGCCGCATGTAACCTCTCGCCTCATCTACCTATTCAATTTTTAAACAGTACATAGTGTCAGCAGGACATCTTGAATTGTGATGATTTAACTGATGTAATCAAATAGTTTTAATTAATATATTTTTGTGAAAATAAATACCTGTCCCAAGCGTAGAAGTTCAGCGGCTCGTTTTTTTGCAGTGTTCCTAGATCTGGAAGATTAAATTTTTCTAAATTCTTTAACTTAAATCAAATATGATAAATTATGCTACGCATTTGTTGTATTGGCTTAAGCAGCTGTTGAATTTTCAGCGCAGTTAACTTTTTGTCTTATAGAAAACATTGTTCCCAAATATTGGACAAGATGATTCATTTCAGGACACTAGAGTTTCGCTGTTAAGCTCTTCAAGCTTGGCCGGATAGTCTCAGTGATATGTACATATAGCGTGATGCAGGATGCTGATCACATCCTCTGGGATTGTCATCTCATGAATAATGAACGGGATTAATTAATCGAGTCAGTTCGACCAGCTGTAGGACCCATAGGCCTTGCCGACTTGGTGGCTATATACTAAGGCAGTGCTGGCGAACCTATGATCCGCGGATCAAACACTGACCCACGAAGACTTCCTATCCAAGTGACCCATGAGCTGGTATTTGAAGTAATAATGGGCAAAATTTGACCCACTCCTCAAAACGATTCACCATCACTGTACTAGAGCAAACTACTTAGCATTCACTAAATTTGCGACATCATATGGAGAAAGAGTCGACATTTTTTTTATAGGGCAATTTTTCGCACAAGTCTTGCTCAATTGGTCCCGGGACAATCCTAGCACAAAAATGAACAACACATCAAGTTCTTTACGCCACGGAAAACGTCTGTTGGACACGGATGTGTGGCCGTGGTAGAGGGAATTGTGCAGATGGTCACTTTTAAACATTAAAAATAATTATAATTTTAAAATTATTGTGATACTCACTCTCTTCTCTTGGCTTCCGTCATCGCTTTGGCTGGTAAATGTCGACCATCAAATACCAGGATTGGTTTGATCGAGTGTGATAATAGCATGTTGACATATTTCAAGCAGTACTTGATGTGCCTGCAAACAATCAAGGATATAAGGATTTAACAAGGTGAAAAAAACCAGACACTCACGATGGTTGACTGATGCAATCTCAGTTATATTAGATAATGCATATTGGCATGGGAATAAAAAAAGCTTTAAGTTCGAATGTCGGAACATTGGGCAAATATGGGTTAATGATCAAACTCTATCAATACAAACCGTGAGAATCAAAATGTAATATGATTTATGAATGCTATTCTTTTTCCAATATATGCCTTAGTGTTTTCATAATACTCACGCATCAGTTTTTTCTCCTCGCACGAGTTTATCCGCGCAAGAGAAAGCTCCTTTGTGAAGCCAACAATAAGTATCGATGGCAACGGCACAGCCAGAGAAATCTGAAATATTGCATTTCGTTGAAGCTTTTTCTAAAAAGGGCAATAATCCTGTTATACCCATGTTTGCATGACGACGATTTAGTTGACTGTATTCGTACTGTAATGAATGTTATTTATGAAATGTCAATAGAGAATGTCAACTTGTCAGCTGTAAATTAGTGCGGCGCGAAAACTTCCATAGAAGTAAATCAATTTCACAACAATCGAAGAGATGCAACTGGATAATAAGAAGCATAGACTAATTTGTTTTGTATGAAATAAGACTGCCAGTCTAGTAAAACAAATTTTCGTGATTTCGGTGATTCAAACTTTATGCTGGGTATCATAACGTTATTATCTCTTTCAAGTCACTGCAAGACGTTTAAAAATATAAACATATATCAAATGCATTGAAAATTTAATACTGTTATCAAGTAAAGGAAATCATAGATTATTTTTATTTTTCACTAATCGCCCTGACTGGCAATAGTAGTTGTGTCCATAAGAACATTAGTCTATGATTTATCCATTGTCAAACAAGCAGTCATCGAGTCTATGTAATCGTAGAAATATAAATAAAAATACAATTTAACGAGCTCCTCACGTAGATTGGTGTCAAACAATAGTTATAATTATTTACTCTGTAGCATTAAGGATCTAATATGGCTTCCCCGTTGGAGAATCTCGAAACTCAATTAGAAATGTTTATTGAGAACGTCAGACAAATACGAATTATTGTCAGCGATTTTCAACCACAAGGGCAAAATGTTCTAAATCAAAAGATGTTCGTATACACCTCTTATTGTGTAATATGTTAATATATTTGGCCAATGCTTCTCATTTTAATATGTATTTTGTCATTGCAGCCAGTCGTTAGTGACAGGACTACAAGAAGTCGATAAACTGAAGAGCCAAGTTCAAGACGTGCATGTTCCTTTGGAAGTGTTTGAGTAAGTTTTATTACTGAACTGTGTAAATGAGTGAACTGACAAATATTAAGGGTATATTCAATGCCTATTTTAAATTTTGCTGGGCACATTTGAGATTGCAAACTAGACTGTCGAGTGCCAAACTTCAGTTACAGCATTCCAGTAAACAGGAACTCCAGAGTTGCATGTCACGTATAGGGCCTAAATATAAGGTAAAATTGCCATACTCCCTAGCACGGACTATTGGGGCGAAAAACTTCACAGACTAAGCTAAAAACAACGCCACGATTTAAAATATTCATTGAAGCATCCCGGAAGCACGTTAAAATCACACATTATTATGAATAACACTGATAAATAAATTGGTAAATATGTCATTTAGTAGCACCTCGACTACTGCCGCGCGCGCGGCCATTACGAATAATGGAGGCGAAGATTTCGTATTTCGTATAATTTATCAGTGTTCTTCTTTTTAACGTGTGGTTTTAACGCGATTATCAAGCCCTCAATAAAATATTTTAAATCGTGGCGTTGTTTTCAGCTTAGTTTGTGAAGTTTTTCCCGGCAATAGTCGGTGCTACTTGGTGCTTTGCCGCCTGTGTGGTTGAGTGGTCAACGTTGTTGGCTTCGGCTACGGAGGGCCCGGGTTCAAATCCCGGTACGGACAGTTTTTATAAATTGATTTTTCAATCGATTTATGAATTTCTGTTCAAAGGCATGGGTGTATGTAATGTCTTGAATTCCCCCCTTTCACTCATCCTATCCTATGAACGGGGCGTATCGAGAGCGACTAGCTTACCACTAATCCTGTCCTAGCCCTATCCTTCTATCCCTACTCTCTTTGGAAAAAGAGAGGTTGAGCAACTGAGTAACAAACAGTTCTCGTAGAAACACTTCTGTTGAGATAAACTCCATTAGGAGTCCATATGCTCCACATTGGGAGCGGACATGGTTTAAAAAAAAAAAAAAAATCATTGGTCAATTGTAATTTCTGATTAAGGTTGAATAAGATACACAGTTGTATAGGTTTCTCAGCTTCAAGTTCCCAAAACATATTTATGGTGACGTCATAATACCCCGTGCAGACCTCTTATGTTGTGTCTGACATAATATAACACTGAAAGAGCAGGTAGAAAATCCAAAATTAGATTTATAAATACCTCCCTTCGCCATTTCAATCCTGTTTCAACTATTTGTATTAGTGCAGCGTACTTGATGTATAATTTTATTTTTGCAGCTACATCGACCAGGGACGAAACCCACAACTTTATACCAAGGATTGTATTGAAAAAGCACTCACAAAAAATGAAGAGGTCAAGGGAAAGATTGATTCCTATAAGCGTTTTAAAGCACATTTACTCGTAGAGGTGAATCGATCCTTCCCGCATGAACTTGTGAAATACCGAGCACTACGAGGAGAAGAGAGTTAAGAATTATGTTAAGGAAATCTTTCAGTAATAATTTATATTTATAACAAAAATTGCTTCTGTAATACAAAAATAAATAATGTGTTAATGTAGAACGGTGTTTTCTCTTATTTTATTGAAATATGTCCAGTGACACGTCAACACAATAAATCTCAATATATATTGTATTTATTACAATAAAAAAATTAACACCTAAAATGATCAGGGTATCGAGTATGACAGTTAATTTTCTGCATGATGTTTTCTTTGTAGGATAATATTAAAGGAAACCTATTCATAGAGTACATTGCATTGAATTGTTAATTTCATTTGAAATGCTGGTGAAATCGATATCAAACCTTTCTGCACTGAACTTATCAATGTGTTAAATGTCAACTATTAGATATCACATTTATGAATACAATTTTCAAAAAGGTTGGTTTGGTAAGAACTGTCTCAGTTAGGGCATCCAATCCCGTTCAATTTTCTGATCCCGAAATTCCGGGATTGAGATGGCCGCGATCTCGGGATTGAGAATTTTCGAGCAAATTCTCGAAATTTACACGAAATTGGCAAATTGAAGATTTCAAATTCCTCGGTGAGCTAAAAAAAAAACGAGTTTTTGTGAGATTCTGGGAAAAAGTATACCAAATCAGAGATTTCAAATTCCTCGGTGAGCTAAAAAAAAAAAAACGAGTTTCTGTGAGATTCTGGAAAAAAGTATATCAAATCGGAGATTTCAAATTCCTTGGTCTGCTAAAAAAAAAAACGATTTTTTGTGAGATTCTGGGAAAAAGTATACCAAATCAGAGATTTCAAATTCCTCGGTGAGCTAAAAAAAAAAAAACGAGTTTCTGTGAGATTCCGGAAAAAAGTATACCAAATCGGAGATTTCAAATTCTTCGGTGAGCTAAAAAAAAAAAAACGAGTTTCCGGGAAAAAGTATAGCAAATTGAGGATTTCAAATTCCTCGGTGAGAAAATCTCAATTCCGGGATTCAAAATAAATCAATCCCGAAATCCCGGGATTGGAAAAAGGCTTCGGGATTGGATACCCTAGTCTCAGTTAAGTTGAAATTTTATTTTTAACTAACGGAAAATACAAGTGCCTGAGGGTTATTTATATCAATTATAGATTGTGTAGAAAAGTTTTAGTTTTCTATGACATACAGAAAGTAGAAGATTAATTAAATTATTTAAATATCCTTAGAGGCTAACCCATATTTACTATGTATCAGCCCAGTTATATTACATTACAACAATAATTTATTGTCGAAACAATTAAATATTAAAATATGAATTTGGTTAAAAGGAAAATGAGGTAGGAAATATCACAAACAAAAATAAATCACACCCACTTATTCAGTGGCATATTCATGGTAAGAATGTTGTAATCGATACGGGCTATTATTTTTTTCTTTGAAAGGTTTGGCTGTCAATGGTCAAAAGCTTTACATTTTTAAAAACATTATAATTCCTTAACTGACTTTCCCTACGGTAAAAGTCGGCCCGGGCCCTTACCAGGCCCGGTCCGCGGGGCGGATAAGCGCAATTGAGATTCGGGCTCGAGCCGAGCCTGGGTAAAGAATTACTTCTTTAAAAAAATATTTCAGACTATGTTTGTGTCCTAAATCAGCCATGGTGATTTTAATTATAAACAGATCTATAGAGAATCGTAAATTTGTAAAGACGGGATTTTTTCGGGCTGAGGAGTATAAAACTGGGCTTCGGGTAACAAGTGTGGTATTAGAAAGACTCAGGCCCGAGTCTTTCGGGCTCAGACCGGGTAATTTTGTAAAATTTCGGCCCATGCAGACCTCTACGCTACGGTGTTAAAAAAATCCATCAAAACATGTTTTTCACTTGGTTCTTTGAGGAGCAGCAACATATCGGAAGTATTTTTTAGCAGGAGATGTGTTAAGAAAATACCAATACAACAGTGGCCAACTTGATTTTAAATAAATTAACTTTAACTTAAATCTATACTGTCTGTTCATTATGTTAAATATTTGGATTTTGATGGATTGTTTCTATGGTAGGCAAGTGTTAGTGGGCTGATAGCTAAGTTTTCCTTCGTAAAGACAGAAGGGATAAAAGATTGAATGATTTATACAATGTTTAGAAATCACAAAATAAATAGTTATTTCCAATCAAATATAGTTAAGCAATAGTTTCGAAAACTGGACTACATAACATTTCATTCATTCACATATAACTTCTATTGCACTGCGTGCAAGCAAACTTCTTGGGTTTATTGTTAGACAAAGCAAACCATTTGAAAACCCAACTGTGTTTCGGACGCTTTATGTTTCTTTGGTCTTAAGTAAGCTTGAATATGGATCCATCATTTGGAGCCCATATGAAAGTTCATACAAGCTGAAGTTGGAGAGAATCCATAAAAAATTTCTAAGATATTATTATTTCAAAAAATTTAAATTCTTCCCCTTTGATAATTCCTTAAAGGAATACTACCCCACCAAATTTCTTTTAGGAATGTTATCATTTCACTCACTTGAAGCTCGAAGATCGTTTTCAAGCTTAAAGCATTTTTCTCTTCTTCTTCGGGGCCGAGTTAATAATCCTGAAATTCTCATGACTATTAATTTACATGCTCCCAATTTATTCTTACGTGGGCGAAACAATGAGCAAAAACTTTTATTTCTAAAAACTTATACCTCGCTTAGGAGGTATGAGTCACCAGTTCCAAGGGCCGTTCGACTAATCAACGCATTGCCTAGAGAAGTGGACATTTTTGGTGATGGTATTTGTGAACTGTTTGATAAATTTTTCTTTTGTATTTCTTGATTTTTTATGTTGAATTTGATGTACTGTGTATTTTTATTTTATGTTTTGTCTTATTATATTTTTCAAGTGCATGGCGAATTGGCGTCAGCTGTTATGTCATGTACTGTAATTTTGATTTTTAACAATAAATAAATAAATAAATAAATAAATAACATACTACAAGAAGATAATATTCACAATTTGCGCTGCAAGTCTGCAAAGTTATACACCACCTAAAGAATTTGAAGGAACGTGTGCCTTTATTTTTCTATTTGAAATTTAATCATGCGTACTTAACATTGAACCCACCGCCACCTGCCTACAGCTTGGATCATGTACTGCTTAAAATCAATATGGCCTAGTTCCAGTGGTGTGCTGCTATGGGTTTGCACTAGCTTTTCCGAGTCGGTTCCTAAAATAATAAAATAATTTACCATTCCTTAAGTCATGTCTCAGAAGTCGATGACAGCAGATGATAGACGAATAAGACCCGTCACGGTTATTAGTATATCCGTAAATTCCTGTGATTTAAAAAAAACAATTCTGACGATGGCGAAAGCCGAAATAGCTATCAACGCATAAAAATTATCAAAAACTGTAGAACTAAAATACTTTGATATTTTTACCCTCTGCTACGCTTAAGACTGCTTCATTATTACTTTAGTTTGGCCAAAATTCGACACTTAGAACCTTGTAGTACTCAGTTCTCGATATCTCAAAACTACTAATTTACAATTGTAGCACTATGAAACTAAGCTATCGATATGCTGATTTGCCTATTATACCCAAAGCTGATAAATTGTAAAAAAAAACAGACAGAAGATATGGTGATTTTTATTTTTTTTGTTGATTATAATTGTTTTTAAATTCAATCAGATTTTTTATTAAGCAGTGATGCACGACCCGGGGGCCGAATGCGGCCCTCGAATGTTTCATCATAAAATACATTACATATTTTTTGAAGGAAATCATTGAACTTAACAAATGTGAACAAACTTTTTCGTTAATAAAACAAGACGAAATGGTTCATAGAAATAAGCTTGTTCATGAAAATTTTGATTCGATTTTGCAGCTTTTTTGAAACTTACAAAGACAAAGATCGCATTAAGTTTTAAATTATACATACAATTCTTTTGTTGTATGGTTTTAAAATAATACGGTAAACTGTAATGAAATTTATCTTTCATTTATCTATACATATTCACATTTTTACGTGCAATTTTTAGGCTGTTTTACGTGGAACGTATCCCCCGTGTAAAAGAATATTGAGCGTAACGTAATTAAATAAACTCCTTTCTTTGAGACCCGCTAGCAGAAAAAGGTTGTGCATGACGTTTATAAAAACTTGTATTTAATCGGTCAGTTCTTAAATCAAATTTTGAACAGTATTTAATATTAGATGATCAGTACTTATATTAAACTATCGATATTTTAACGCTTGATCTATGATCAAGTGGTCAACGTTTTTAACTTTGGTTGCAGAGTTTACGGGTTTGAATCCCAGTAGGAACATATTTTTTAATAAATCTATTGATTTCTGTTCAAAGTCATTAATGTCTGTGATGTCTTAAATTCCCTCCAATGATATATCCGATCCTAGGAATAGAATGAGACCGATTAGCTAACCACTAGTCCTGGCCTAGCTGTAATCTTCTGTCCCTACACATTTAAAAAAATAGAAGTAGAGAAACTGACTAATGAGCAGAACTAAATAATTATATGCTTCACATAAAGAAGGAACAAGGTTTAGAAAAAAAAATATAGCATCAAAGCCATTTTGATATTGGCAACCGAACCTAAAGTAACCTAACCACAATTTTATAATCACGACTGTTGACCTAGTTCAAAAAATACTTATCTTTCTGTGTTTATATTGACTAAAATAATATTTATACTGACTAATTTAAAATGAGTATTTTAACGTGTTATAATATTTATTTTTCGCAATGCTAGAATTCACATTAGGATTATTTGAATATTTTGATGTAAGGAAAACTTAATTTTTATCTGGCAGCACTTCAGGTGATGTATAATTTTGATCGATCATATGTTTCGTACAAGAATTTCTTTTGTGTTTTGGTAGAGAACAATTCTTTGGTTCCGTTGTAGTTTTATATTAATGTATCGATAACAGTAGTTTGACGAGTTTTCCTTTAATTGAACTTTTAAACGCGACTGTCGCGATAGCCTGATTCATTAAATTATTGTAATCATTGTCCCCGGGAAAAGTCGCGAATTGTGTCACATTCTTCACCGAGAGCACGTGTTAAAATATTATATTGAAGTTCTTCGCGAAATGGCTTTCCTTAAAATATGTATAATCTGTGCGCATGTTGTGTTAGCTACAGAAGTTATTTATCGTTCTTATTTAAGTTTCAAACGTCGTAATGACAAGTTTATAACAGAAAAACGTGAGAAATCAGTGAATATGGTGTTGCGATTTGACGATCGCTGTTTGAGCTGCAGCTATTGGGAAAAAGGTGTAATATGTGATGTTAAGACTTGTCATTTCCACAACCTTAACACGATGGTGCAGTTTTTAAGTTCGGCTCAATATTGTATGGATGTATGTGTTTATATGTTGACCTGCGATGACCTTGCCGATGCGATCATTAAAGCGCATGGACGAGGTGTCTCAGTTAGGGTTTTTACTGATTCTGAAATGGCATATTCTCATGGAACACGATTTATCAACATGCGTGATGGTGAATAATATTTTATTTCTGTAATATAATATGTTTTCAGACTCTTTTAAATACCTGGCTGCCTCGACGTGCGATCCTTCAAAAGATAGATCGCCAATCTCGTCTAACAAAGCAATCTAATGTTAATAGATTTTTACATATTCTATTTTTTTCAGTTCAGCTTCTTTGCAGATGTGTAATTTCGAAAAGATTTTAATTTTAAATAATAATTACATCTAAATAAAGTTTCCTCTGTTGAATTTGTGATTCAACATATTATACATACCTGTGAAATGGCCCGTATGTAGATACATTTAAAGTTACTATCCTAATTATAAATTCAGATGAATTATGAAAACTCATTTTATTACAGCGATTAATAGTATCTGCTATGAGCAGATGTGAATTCCTACTTTTTTTGGCTTTTCACAAGGCAGGTTTTAACATATATACAATGATTATTCATTTATTTATCTTATTAATAAGTACTGTCACAAAATTGTAAATTGATTGTAAATAATATTTTTTTCTTTCTTTTTTTTCAGTAAAAATTCCAATTAAAATAAAGAAATCAACCAAGTTGATGCACCACAAGTTCTGTGTGATTGATAGTTCTGCTCGTGTTGCAGAAATCAAAAATTCCTCCGTGAAGTGTAGAGAAGTGAAAGGTGAAAAGTTCCATCCTGAAGGATTATTACTCACCGGTTCCTTGAACTGGACCATTCAAGGGTTGAAAGGAAATTTCGAGAATGTCTTGATAACTTCGCAATCATCCCTTGTTGACCAGTTTCAAGATATGTTCAATGATATTTGGAATTTGGGAGACGTTGATTTAGATTATTATGTGAGTTATTCCTTATATTTATTTAGTTAATAAGGTAGGAATCATCTTGTCTAAATTAAAAATCCAAATGCAATATTTTATCCCATTATATATTGCATACAATTGGTAAAACTAATACAATATTTGGTAAAAAAATAAGGTTTGATGCTACGGCACTTTTTATAAAATGCATTTCTTTTTAGGTTTGTAACTCTAATAATATCATATAATATTTTTTAAATGTCGCTACTAGATGTCCTTGTCTAGATAGCTCACAATAGTATTGCTACTTGCCACTAGAGTTCTGCGTATTCGCTATCGTGTACTTTAATAGATAGCGCTGTTCAATTTTGATAATTGCTTTAACATCTTCAGCACAGATGTCAGTTGTTGATTTATTTTATCTTTCGTCGCCCTTATTATTTTCTGTTCTGTTCGATAGAGTTCTCTTTCTCGAAACCATTCGATATTCTTATTTAATATTACCTCGAAAATACTTTGAAACTGATTATCTAAAATGCATAAAAATAATCCAGACTCTTGTGAGGTCCTAAACGAAGAAAAAAAGTGTTTTATTTATACTGGCACTTCCAAAAAGTGTAATACTTTCTCAGTGGTTATTAAAAATTATCATATTCATTTTTTGCATGCGCTGTTGTTAATGACTTTGCGGAAATGATAAAAGTCGAGATTTATTTTAGCCTCAACTTAACACGCGGCGCCGCGCGGCCATAATTGATAACAGAGGCGATGTACTGAAAAATATTTCGTATTTCGCATAATTTATCAGTGTTCTTCGTAATAATGTAAGGTTTTATCGCGATTATCAAGCTCTCAAAATATAATTTTAAATCGTGGCGTTGTTTTTAGCTTAGTTTGTTAAATTTTTTCGCCGTAATAATCCATGACACGCTATACCCTACTTTTGCCTTTGATAACATTATTCTTCGAATAGCACAGTTATCAGATTTAATTTTATATTATTGATAATTTTTCACAATTTTGCCGCCCAATCCATCAAAAATTGCATAATATACCTTAACATGTACACCCCTAGTTTTTTATTATTACAAGTCAAGATAATTATATTTTAAGTTAATAATGCGGAATGATTAAAAATATCAATATTTACCTTATCAGAGACTTTCTCAAGTCTCAGTGAATAAGTGGCAGCAAACAGAGGTTAATAAAATTGGTCTATTTAAAACTATTGACATACACAAATCATTAACTATGAATGTGCATTTTTGGACAAATATCTATGCTGGACAAAATAACAAATATTTCGTTGATTGAATTGGCATTTTCTTGGTAGTTTCCTTTATTATAGGGTAAAAATCAGTAGCGGCCGGTCAATGTGGCATTTTATCAATGTACCCCTGTATATGCAGGGGCGGCTATATTTCATGAAATAATATTCAAAAATTACATTTATACAATTCCCTCATTTTAAATTCAATAAAATAAAATATCTTTTTTCTAAAATATTTATTATAGACAATATAATATATACATGAAGAATTTCAAATGATTGAATGGTATACATGTTATGTTTGAATATTATTTCATGAAATAAACCCGCCTCTCCACCAACGTTCCCTCTAAGCTGCGCGCGTGCGCGGCCGCGCAGCGGTTGTGAAGCCCCCGCGCACTCATTCCGGGTTGGCGCGCACTACAAGACAGTTGCTCAATTAATATTTGATCGGTCCACGCAGCCTCCGCGCAGACTTTTAAATTTCCGCGCAGCTTACCCTTCGGCTTAGAGGGAACGTTGCTCTCCACATACAAGAGGTGCATTGATCGAATGTCGCATTGACCGGCCGCCACTGGTAAAAATAACAACGTATTTAATTCTACAGTTTTTATAATAGTAGTAAATAGCTATTTAGGCTTTCGCCATCGTCAGGACTATAAGTAAATATTTTGCTATTTATACCAATGGCACTAACGTAACATGGTAAGCATTCTAGCCAGGAGTTCGATGTGGCTCTTTTGAAACACAAAATTTTCACCCAATAAAATTCGCTCTTCAAAATGAATAAACAAAATTTGATTGGTGCTCTCCAGTCGCCGTACCAATCTCAATCTGTCAGAATAGTTGCCTTGTTTCTATGCCTTTTAAGTGAAAAATCTTATTGAATTCCTTCCTAAATACTTTGACAGATGCAGCTAATTAGACTGTTTTAAAAAAAACACATTTATGTCTAATGTGTTTAAAAACACATTATTTTCAGTGAATGATTGAACGAATTACTCATTGTGAGTTTTTATTGGAAAGCTTTTTATTGTGCCAATGAACTTAACGTGTACTCTATAGTTGTATTTATTATCCAGGTTCTAAATGGACCTACATATATGTTTAAATAATAATTTTCGACGTCCATACTTTTAAAATTAAAGGTCTTGTGTACTAAGCCATTACTTTTTGATCCAAAGTGCTATTATCAGATGCATCAATAGTGTGTATGTACGCCACTAATAAATACCCCTTAATTTTACACACCCAAACTTTGTTGTTCGTGTGCTAGATGGCAGTGTACGTATTTTAAAATGCTTAACCGGGTGGCTGCCGCGTTCTGTGATTTCGTACCCGCAGTGCCGGCTAAGAAAATTAGCTCGTCTGCGCGCTCGACTTTACGCTCACTTTACTCACTATGGGGTCGGCAAACTTTCAATTGAAAAGAGCCAAGTTGATAAGGAAAGAGGATACCGGAAAGCCGTAAATATGCCATATATATATGAATTTTTAGTGTAAAAAAACGTGATAAATTCAAGGCTTGGGAACCTATGCTTTAACCCCTTTACTATGCAATGATCGAGTATAAATATATATATATTTTCCTACGACCTACAGTACGAACGAATGAGTAAAATACTAAGTGACATTGCAAATTGTTATGCATTGCAAAGTTTTAAAAATTTGCCCTAGCGGTGTTTACAGATAAAGCAGTCGATGTTTATTTATTTTAGTTTCATTGTACCGTGAGTTGCCGTTGAATGGTTCATGCTGCCTTGCATTTCTATAGATTTAGATAATTTACATATGACGGAATCAGATGTGATAAATCTGAATAAAGTTAACGAAAGCAATATCAAAAATTTTATCAAAATATGCAAACAATGACATTTTTCATTAACGATTGCAGTGAATTCGAATACGATTTTACTATGTGAAATGTATAACTGAGTTGAATTTTATCCTCGAAATCTTACCTATTAATTTTTTTAACGTCGATAGCTGTTTGGTTTTCATTATTACACTGAATATTTATATGTTGAGAAAAAAATTCTGACATGAAATAAGCTGAGTAAATTGGCAATGCTCGTTTCTGAGATACAATACTGCGAATCTTTTTGATTCCTTTGTGCCAATCCCTTTTCATTTTAGGCTTTCAATCAAGTCTCTTTTCTCCCGTGCGAGTTTTTTTTATTTCATTTTTTTTATTCTGTTCCTTTATCACTTCAATAGGCATTCTATTTGCTTACTTATTTCCAGTCTGAAGAATCAGTTATAACAGGGGTACCCAACATTTTTGCATAGTGATTTCGCATAAGCTCTAAATCGAATCACTGTTCTATAATGAATTGGGAATAATCTTTAATCATTCTCATTCTCCTTTTTTTTCTTATTTTGGGCCTACTCTGGCTATACTTTAAATTAAGATATAAATGTTGCGTCCTGCAATGCGACCCAACCGGAATTTTATTCTGAGTAAGCCTTATTTGTTTGAGGTTTGCGACTCTGCTTAAAAAAATAACTTTTAACTTTTGCCGATAGATGGTACGGTGTGCACCAAAATTATTTATTTATGACAGATTTTGTTGTAACGTATTTCTGCGGTGTTCTAGAAGTCTTTGGTCTATAATAAATTACATGTGCACATTACAAGACCAATATCTAAATCATGGATTTTTTTTTTATCGAGTGTTAAGCTTCGACATAATCTAGCATACGATATAGGCATTTTATATACCACTCTAAATTTACTGAATGTGTATGTTTATATTTTAAATAATTATTTCATTGCACTCTTTTTGGACGTTTTGAGACCGCCTTGAAAATATCTCCAGTCTAAACAGATACATATTTATTATTCCAACCGCCATTGAAAATGATAATATTGAATAATAGCCAAGTATAATTTCGAGTTTTATCAAATAAAAACTGAAATTAATCGTATTACATAAACGTTAAATTATCCAGATATGATTTTGAATTGTATTAAATCAATGCTTTTATAATTTTTTCTCTTTATAAAATAGATGATATCCGAATGGAACATCTAACATGCAAGTGTAATGAGGCGATGCAAAAATAGTCAGTTTTTAATTTGTGTGGAATCCAGACAGCTTGTTGTTGTGCCATTATCGGCAATTAGCATGTTTTGGCATGCACGTTTCGCTGCGTTTGGAACATGAATAGCATACATGGCCATATAACTAGATTCCACTCGTGTAAGGTTGATGCCCCTCACCTCAACTGTAGTGACGAACCGTTAAATTTAGCAGAAACTTCCCAAATATTCACATTCATTATAGTATTTAAATTTACATAATCGGCGATATTAGGAACATGTTTTTAGTATGTTTCGACAGCAAAATAAAGTTGTATCGTTTTGGTTGTTATGTTTCATTGCAAATTGCAAGCGAACGTAAAATAAATTGCATGTCTATATGCGACATGTCATTTTCAGATTGCTATTTAACCCTTTGCCCGCGTCACCAAATTTAGCGTGCATGCCCTGTACGCGGCTGCTTTTTTGCGGATTTTGTTATCGCGTTTTCGACTATAAATATAGGTTGTAATATTTTTTTCAACTAATCAAATATGTTAATTGCCATCCAAAGTAACTTTTTCAATAATAAAATACAATATATTTCTTGTATTTTCGGTTTAGTTCAACAATAATCATTCTTCATACAATTGCGGCGTGACGTCGCCATATTGCAAAATACCGCCACGCGCGACCGAGAACACTGCGCCACCACCATACCATATGCTTATAATATTGAATTCTCGGAACAATATCAATTTCACCCGCACTCGATCGCTTATTTACATTATCCCAAATCTTGCATTGGTGACGTATGCTCACGGCGTGTTCCAGAAATAAATTATTTTAGCCTATACTGAATCTTTTTTGACTAATGACATTTATTGAACTTAGTAAAATATACATTTAGTAATATTTTCAACCAAGTTATACAATTTTAACACAATAGATAGCTCTTATATAGCGTTTGAAATTTCCATGAAATCTATACGTGTCACGCGCGCTGAGGGTATGTTCGCTGGGACATGCATAGAAGATTAAAAGCTTTTCAGAAAGTTCAGTTTTCATAAAAGAATTTTAATGTATTATTAGAAAACTGATAAAAATTATTCTCTGCCTTTGGAAGTATCAGAAACTATATTTGATTTATGATTTGTGTTGTAATAAAAACAAATCGACTGGAAACCAATTGGAAATCCCATTCTCGTGTGAAAATAATTGAAATTCGTATACAACTCTGAAGAAAATTTACAGAACATCGGGATGTTTGTATTGATTATTTTACCTTAAGAACAATAACATTGTATATAAAATACATACACAGTCATTGTGCGAGTACACTTATTCATTTGTAATTTGACGGGCTTTGTATAAAAAACTCAATCTTCATTTTAAATGTTTTTTTAGATTCCAAAAATTTCTAAATGGATTACTGCATATATCAAAAAATTGTTGGATATTAAAATTAACTTCGAACGTTGTTCAAACTTGGCTAAATATCACCATTGATGTCCAAGCTCACATTTTTTAATAAATATTATATCATCCCCACTGTGGTCTAGTTGGTTAGAGCTTGCTCTATCGATCAGGTGGATCTGGTTTCGATTCCCAGTAAGGTCAATGTCAAATAGGATTTTTTCATTTTTTAATTTGAGATCTAAGACATGGGTGTTTGTGAAGTTAATTATCCTTGAGTTAATCTCATGTGAGTTACAAAAAATTCTCATCGAGTATATCTCGTATGATCTTTCAACTTCAAAATATTTGACGCATTGGGGTAAGCTGTAATGTCAAATAAAAAAAAATGATACTAAAACTAAAAACAAAAGAGCTACTTTTCACTTGCGATACATATTCATGATAATTTAAAAAAGTTTTTAAGATTACGAAAAATTGTGCTTCTGTAGTTTTTTGCGATTTTCTCCAAATTATTATTTTTTAGATTGTAAGTTTGATACTGAGCCCCTCATTTTTTTGTTCATAAATGGATTAAGTTCACAGCTTCCTGAATATAAAAAGGTATTTAAATGCCGCTGAAATCATGCAATATAGTTGAATTATTTATCTATATATTAATAGTCGATAATGTCCGTCCGTCCGACCAGATTTCACACCTTCCAGTCTCCACTTTTTTATTCATACTAAATCTATATATTAATAGTCGATAAAATAATCACTCGCTTTTCACTTTTCACAAATGTGTGCGTACTCTCTTTTTCTTCTTCTAAGAAATGTATTTGTTTGCGTACTTGAAAATTAATAGTTAATGAAATAAAATAAAATAAAATATCATAAAATTAAATTAAATTAAACACAATGCAACAAAAATCTCACGTTGCTGGGCAACGGGCTTACAGCTAGTTACTTATTATTTATGTGAAATCTTTGCTAAATATTGATTGAAAAATTACGGCACCCTCTTAATATAGTAAAGAAAGACACTATCGATAATTTTAAGGATAGACTGTTATTTCATAACTTAAAGGCTGACTTCGTATCATTTTTGTATTCGCACAAATCAAAAATTCCAAGTGCAAATTCCATGGCATAATTGTAAATAAGTGAACACCTCCGATCCTTTTTACACTAATCCATTGGAAAACCCCGGAGGAGGCAACGTTAAAAATAACCATATCAGTAAATCGCGGATTGTTTATTACCCACAGTTGTAATATCGACGTGATTGGTGGACCAGTCTAAGCACTCTAAACTGTCGCTAATTACCCGTAGGAAATGAAAAAGGCATAGGGCTGCCCTTTGTAATTGAGGGCTACGCGACCAAATACACCCCTGTCTCGTCTGGGGTGCGATGACCCTCGAGGTTCACGGTCAATTTAGAGCTTTTGAAAACGCTGCCGGTTAAATAATGCATGTTCGGTGTCGATTATTTATCATGTAAAAATCATGAACGCGTTTTTATTTTCCAATTAACTTCGGAATTAAGCTGTGATGGCTACCAGTCGGGTCATGCGATCTTCTTTTGACGGTGAAAATGTTACTGCGATGAAAACGATCGAATAAGTTGATTGAAAAATAGATTATTAGTAGGGGAAAAATCAACAATTGATAATGAAGGTTTTGTCAAGATATTCTAAAACACGTTTCTAATAAACTGGTCTGATAGATTTACAGCGGTCAAATTGTTAGTCTAGCGCACCTATACTGCCTTGCTGAGGATAAACACAGTAATTACAGAATATGACGAAATTAAGCATAGGTAATGATAGTGTGAAGAATTTGAAAAAAAATATGGTAAAATTACGTAGATTTTTTTTTTTAATTAAAGATTTATTAAAGCAGCGGTCATCAAACTACGGCCCGCGAGCCCGAAACGGCCCTCCAAAGATTTCAATCTGGTCCCTGATTTTTAATATATATATATAGATTTAATTTTAAAAAATCTAATAGGATTCCATCAAGCATATTTTTCGTCTGGCACCCAACATTTTTTGATAAAAACCATCCGGCCCGTTTCTCTAAAAGTTTAGTGACCCATGTATTACAAAAAAACTTAGAAATGTTTCTTAACTAATTACAAATCGGCTAGTTTAAGTGATAGCACAGTTTTATTATGTTTGTCAGTGAATTCGGCTTTGTAAGCAAAATTGCATTCATATATCCTTTTTAATAGAAGACATACCACATAGGTAAATGAAAGCTTAATGCCTCAATCTGTCAAACTATCGATTATTTAATTAAGTACTGTGTTTTTAAATATAAGAAAAGTATATTCGCGTATGAAAGTTTGTTTTAATAACTGCTGAATATATAAAATGTATAGAATATACATTCAAGAATGGTTTTTAATTAATAAATGGACTGACATATTTTACGGCCGTCTTTTATTTTGTTGTTTGCTCGACGACAACATAGTAATATTTTTTAGAAACAGACTTTTCGAATATCAGATGAACGTTTGAGAATATAAATCATTTGCTTGCACAAATAAATGTGTCTAAAATATTCAAATTTGGAATGCGTGTTTGAGAAATGAATTGGTTTATTTGAAAAATATTACGGATCATTTTGTGTGTGTCTGAATATGCACCGCGTCAACTGATTAATCAAGCGTATTGATGGAAAGCAAAATGCCGAGGGGTAACCCTCGATGGAACGCGCGATTGGGTGTCTGCAATTTTCTTCCGCGTGTTTTCAAGAAAAACATCGTGACTTGCGTATTTTATCGAAGCTCTGTGTAAACGGCTTAAGTATGTCGAACCTGTTCGAAAAAGAGAGACGTGGCTGATTAATCTCATAATGTTCGTATTTTCGTGTGTTTTCTATGAACCGTAAGCACCAGCAGTTTTTAGTTTGTATGCGAAAATTGGGTTGGCAGTTTTGATATTCGCATTACTGATCTATTCGTCTGATATCTCTATATATCTCCATTCTGAAGCCACGGAAACCTTGGATTTTAGGCGTTCAGTTGTTAGTAGTCTCGCAGGCAGTAAGTGAATTCGCTTTTTTGCCCTTCCGACAAAGAAGGCAGAAATGTTGTTCACTTTAAAAAGTTTGTTTAAGTGATGAACACACCAACTACTTGGAAGCGGGGAAAACATAAAACTATCATTAAGCATATTCACTTTATTAATGTAGCATTTTATCACTTTGTCAAAAATTTCCCAAATTTTAATTATGTTTGTAATTACTTTCAATCGCCATTCTGAATTTATTAATCTGGGATGACTTTTTAATTATATGTTAGATGTGCTGAACATTTTAATGTTGTCTTATTTTAGAATCACTTTAATGTAATTGGCAATTTCTTTTCAATGCCAATTGTTGTGTATAACTTTTCAATTTTGTATAAATAGCATTGTTAAATTATATTTCTTATCAGTTGACAATGCTCGCAATGAGCGAAACCGGTCCTGACATATTAAATAAAGTGGAATGAAGTACAAAGGATTATTGTGTTTTTATTAATACTGTCTTCTTCCTTGAAAGGGCGGTATTCTCATAAGCATTCTTATTCGAGTCCAATTGAGGAATGTCAAAAGACGTGAAAATTTACTGAATAATTAGTTTCACATACAAATCCACTGTTAGTTTGTATATCGACTGTGGAAAGGAAAAAGGACGTAACCCACACATATCAAATTGTACAGGAGGCGCTAAAAACGTGTTTTGATGATTTTGCGACATATGCAAATTATGAATTATACACAACCTTGAAGTGCACGGATACTTCTAAACTAGTGTTTAATTGACATAACCTAATATTAATTAAATAAATTGTCTCGGAAAACCCTTTATTTCAGTGTTTTTTCTTGGTTTTAATTTTTTACAAGGTCATCTTTTTCAAATTTACAAGCTAAATTTAGATACTTATTCGGCATTTTCAGCTTCCATCCTTTTGATAGAATGTGTGTCATGTTGTATACATTGTTATTATTGAAAAAAAGCTGTTTTGGGAAATTGAGGGTTACGTCCTTTTTCCTTTCCACAGTCGATATCGTCTTTTCGCTGTTATGACCGTCAATTCCATTTTAGCATTATTATAAACGTATTTAGTAGTATGTTAAACAATTCTATTAAAATAAGCAACCCTTTTTTATCTATCGTGTTACACGTACGTTCGATAAAAAAAAATACCTGGCCAATCTATTGAACTGTGCAATCGTGTTCTCATTACCTGCCTCATAATCAACGTTCCCTCTAAGCTGCGCGCGTGCGCGGCCGCGCAGAAGTTGGGAAGCCCCCGCGCACTCATTCCGGGTTGGTGCGCACTACAATACAGTTGCTCAATTAATATTTGATCGTTCCGCGCAGCCTTCACGCAGCCTCCGCGCAGCCTTTGAAATTTCCGCGCAGCTAACCCTTCGGCTTAGAGGGAACGTTGCTCATAATCCCAGTTTACGACATTCGCAGGCGGTACCTTTATATTAAGATTTTTTCTAGTTACAATAGTTATCTCACTCGGCACACGTATCAAAGACAAACCAATATGCAATCATATCTTCGTCACACTTGAGAGCGCAGCCTGAATGCCGCCCCGTCTCGGCATGGGGTAGTTTTATTCCTTGCCGATTGTCTGGCTGCTATTGTTGAAGGTTTTATATTATCCTGACCGGTGATGGCTAGCTTCTGAATCAAAAGGAAAAAAAAACGTACAGGAAGCTTTCTCGCGCTCATTCGACACGTGCCTGCATGTTGGGGTACTGAATTATAGCTATTTTAAGATGAATTAATTATGTTTATTTAATATTTGAATGTATATCCGTTGGAAATAATCACCGAACTAATATTTGTATACGTAGAAGCAAAGTGATACTATTTGTTTTGTAAGATTCGTATATATATTATAATTACAAGTATGTTTGAGTTGACTTACGGCATTAAGGTGAATAAATTTACTACATGATTTTTCTGATTAGTTTACCGTTATTCTAAATCAAATAATTATTAATTGATTTGGCATTTACTTGGTAGAACTCCATTTATAACAGATTAAAATACTTTGTTATTTTAATATGTTACAAATAATTATTCATATTCCATGTTATATCTGTTCAGCGCGCATATCTGCCCTCTATTTTTCCTTCCACGAGTTAAAATAACTTATTGATTCTCGTTGCATAAAATGACACTGAGGTATGTAGCTTTTATTTATTATATCAATATTTAATAGGATTAGTCAATACATTATACTACAATAATGACAATCGATTATTGTTTATTTTATAAATAATTATATTCACTCTTAGCTGTATCTATACCATTAGCGCCACATAGTTGAAATAACAACATTCCACTCTAGTATGTAATTGTATATAACTTTAAACTTGTAAACTTGTTCTTCAGAGATCAGACAAACATTTATAATATGAGCTAGCTTTTTTCATTGTAAATTTTATATTTTGTCTGATGGTGCATTACATATCTAACTTTTATTGAAAAAAATATTTTATTAATATTTTTTTTTGCCATTCACACCGTTCACATGATATTAAGAAAGCTTTTATATGTAAAAACAACTTTAACCCCTCCGGAAAGCGTCAGCAATATAGGCCATACCCTTATGGGTAACATACATGCACATTTCCGTTCGAGATCTTTTTATTAATTCATATTTAAATTATCTCTCCTGACGAAATCGTCTTGCGTAGGTACTGTATTTATTACCTATACGTCGAATACATTATTTAGATTTTAAGTCGCCTTGAAATTCTATTCTGCTACACATTAAAGTGTTGTTTACCGAAATGTAGGGCCACGTGCGTCATCCAGATGCAATCCGACGGCAGATGTTTCAAGATTATTTCAAAGGAAATCCTTGCTCCTTACCCACCTTGATCGCGTCGTCTTTACCTTTCCTTGGGGTTCCAAAAATCGCTCGCTCTGCGCATTGTTCACAGTCACAATGGCCGGCATTATCGCGCGACCATTGCCATTGTGTAATTCTCTGCCCCAGTGGCCGTGCGTAAAAGGCAGATGATGATGCGCGCAGCCTCTCAAGTTTCAAAATTGGCTACAATCGCTCGCTGTGGAATTGGTATGGCTCTGAAAAGGAACGAATAAAATAAAATTGCTCTGTGACTTGCTTATAGAAATCCACCGAGTAAATACAAAGGGTTTAAAGATGAATAGTTTAGAATTTTTAGAAATTAATAAAACTCTGAACAAAAAAGAAATATTATTAAATAATATTCTTAATATGACATGTTGTTCGCCATTACTTACATTTTTTCCAATTAATAGAGTAATCACCAACCTATCTGATAGATTGCAGCTCATTAGTATCATTATGTGTTTGCTTTATTTCGATTATATCACCTTGCTTCCCTTAAAAGGAAAAAAAACCCAAACTCCATTTTGTAATTTCATAATTTTAAAACGTTAGAACCAATCTTGCTTCATTACTCAAGCAAACTTTGCGATAGTAAGTCTGAAAATGCCTCTAAAAGAGGCGAAACACGTGTCACAGTTAGTAACACAATACGTGGAATAATCAAAGTTAATTTAAATTTTCTATTATACTTCAGAGTATTAAACGAGGCCTTTGGTCCTGCATATAACAGTCTGCATCTTTAGGTTACTGATTTCTTTTAACTTAAAAACAATATTATGGGTGCCAGAAGCAAGAGAACCTGCCTCGAGTTGATTTAATACATTTTCACTGAGCTCATTAAATGTGTGTTGCTAATTATCTTATAAATTATCTATAGTGCTCTTCGACACTATTTTTTTTGTCACTTAAAGATTGTGCTTTGCTTTGTTTTACTTAAGTCTTCTTCCTGGGTGAAAAATATATAGTTCATCAGTCGAATTTAAAAAAAAAATCGGGACACGTGCGGCTTTTGCTGTTAGTCAAATAATATTGATTAATTTTACAATCAGTAATTCAATGCAAAATGTGTTATTCCCAAATCTAGAACCTGGCCACAAAAATATTGTAACCTAAATCAATGTTTCTTTTCTTATAGTTAGATTGCTAAAATCAACCTTAAAACGACGATATTTTCAATCCGGTTACTGATCTATTACTTTAGTTATTTTCAACAGAAGGTTACTCAGTTACTTAAGAGCGAGGAAAGAAGAATATGTCTAGGACATGACGTTATAAGAATCGGATTGGATGGGAGGCAATTAAGATATCTAACCAATCGAACAGAAATCAATAAATCGATCGAAAAATCGATTTTCGAAACCGTCCGACCGCATCCGAAGCCAACAGAGTTGACCACCCGTTCGTGAATGCTACATAAAATATTGTGTGTGCATTTGCAGACAGACAATCAAGTGTCGATTCTGTGCTATAGGACGGGTTTTAAAAATCGCCACCTAATGTTTTCATAGCACATGTCCCTTGAAAAAATAGCTTCACAATGGTATTTTTTGCGCACAGTTGATGTAATATTTCATATTTTCTCGGTGCTCTGTTTTCTTGTCAATTTATTGTTATTGTCCTGTGCTAGATTTTTTCTTGAATAATGCTATTTTTGTTTGAAAGATAGTCTTATTTTTTCTACTCTCTATTGAATATTGTCTTTTGTGTAGTTTTTACTCATGTTTCATCGAAATCATGACAGTAGAGTTAGTTATACATAATAACGCAATATTATTTCTATGTACGATTGCACTAAAATAAAACATAATACCTAAATAAAAAGCGTTATTTTGAATAAAATTTCTAATATTCACTGTCGATTATTAAATAAAGTCCCTTCAATAATGATCTGCTTCGAATTTCAATTTGTACTTTGCATTGCCATTTTACGTTAACATGATTGATTTATCTCTTAAAACTTCTACTAAAAACATCTTTTTTAACTGTTCCAAAAAAATCATGTTGATTCTTCCAGTGAATTTTGGACAAAAAACCAGTTTACAAAAATAAATGCAGTTGTATTTTAAATTCGATTTTCCTTAAAATATATGTTTATAAGATTATGCAATCCATCAACAAAATAGTTAGTGTAAAAAAACATCGTTGCAATATCTGACAATATTAGATATGTATTTTTTTATTGAGCTATGACAATTCATGATTTGGTACCCTTATTCTACTAATATAATAGTATATTAAATGACCGAGAAAATAATAAAACAAAAACAGAACAAAACACCACCCCCATACAGGTCAAATCGACACCATTAAAACATCGGTTAAAAAAACTATGTATATTAATTCAAAGCAATTCTATTTATGATGATTTTCTACGTACGTAATTAGGGGAGCTTTTGAGGAAACTGATGTTATATTTTATTGTTGATTAGTAAATAACATACGTAACAAAGTAATCTCTAATTATTTTCATCCTTAAAGATGATTTTCCATTTTGAACAGCTTAATTTTTTTTTCGCAAGTCTTGTTTGTTTATTTATTATATTTAAAGTTTGCAAATGCTTAAGTAATAAGTGTCATGTAAAATTAATTGAAAGAAGTCATCCAATTGGAATGCAAACAAAATGCCGAATAGCTAGACGGGCGGTTCGCATACTTGGGATACTTTATTAAAAAAAATTCGCGGTCTGGTTTAAAATAATGATCGGATACATTCGAAGTACAAATATTGTCTCTGGTAACTTGACAACTGGCAACACAGGCTAGACTCATCATTCAAACCAATTCGAACGATATGTTCCGTCAAATATTTGCTGAGAGAACGATTTCGACAGCGGTTGTTTAACCCTTTGACCGCGGATGACTGCTATAGCAGCCCAATCTGAACCGATTTGGATCCGAGCCGCGGTCAAAAGGTTAATAATGTATTTGATTTGCTGCTTTTGGCAGTTATGTCATATATGTGATATTTTTCATTGTTTAATTTAGTTTATTTAATTGATGTTTAATCCAACTATCCCCGACACTCTGTAAATAACAATTATTTGCATTATTACACTCAATCAATCAATCGACATTTATCATATTATGCAAGTTTATTACACTACTCTTTTTATAATTAGATTTGTTGAAGTTATTCTTAATTTTATTTTTGGACCTATACACCAATTAAGAGGAGTCTCTAATACTCCACTTGATTTTTGTATTTAATTTAACGGTTGGTATAAATTAAACGTTATAATTATGGCTATGTTCAGTATTCACTGTTGCTATATTCGATCTATTAATCGTGAATATGCTTTGAAACTTTACTTGACAAGCTTTCGATAATTTTGACAACCAGTTTCAAAATAAACTCTTGATTGGTTGAAAAATCATTACATTTAAGTTATACCAACTATAAAAACTAAATACAAAATGACGAGTATTACAAATCCCTTTAATTATTGTCTAGATTTTAACAAATTTGAGAAAAACCAACTATCTGATATATTTAATTCCGTAAAGGGATTTTTTTCGGTCAAAACAACTTTGGACACAAATACTTATACACTTATGTGAAATTCTAGTTATATTAATTGGTAACGCATTTAGTATTGCCATTAATAATAAAACAAGGTACGAATCCAGCTGCGTCATATAGAATTATAGAATATAATGACTATAAAATCTTCCCTTCGTTAAATACAATGTACTATGCAGAGAGGGCGAAGAATTATAATGATATCCAGTTTCTGTATAAGAATAATAAATTACTGCTCTATAATCTGGTGAAGTTAGCTTATTTTGTCATAACCTTTTTCGTCTAGTTCCAATTTTATCCCAAGTAGTTAGAGATGTACCATTCTAACTTGACTGTGGCAGAACTCGGAACTAAAATTGTCGCCCTAGGACGTGTTGACTATGGCAACGTTAATGATGCGATAGTGGCGCCCTCGCGGGCAGTCAAGTTACGCTGGTACATATATAGTATGAAAGCTACTATTGGTTGATTACCTATTGATGATTGAGACCATCGAGTGTGTTAATTCGTGAATCATTACTCGATCGATACAATTCGTAAATTTTCAACCGCGTGAAACAATAGGTTTTTGCACCAAGTAATTGCAGTATTTGTAATAAATTTTGATTTTATTTTGAAAATTAACTGCACGTAACTTTATCAAGAATAAACAGCTGCATGAAATAACCAAAAGCTTATAACGGAATTTATTAAGACAAACATTTTACCGTCGGATCAACACAACAAATCCAATTATTAATGGTCGACTCAGATCAAGAATTTAGGAAAAATTAGCATTTCATCAAACGGGTCAGAGCAAAATTCAAATTTAAAAAATTCGTTCAAAAATCGCGAACGATAAAATTTCGCAACCGACAGTGACAGCAGACGAATAACTCCTTCATTATAAAATGATTACAACTATGCGCGAATTTGAACAGCAATGTTTTTTTTTATGTGTATTTGCGCGATATTGTAAATTTTAGATACAATTTATCAAATTATATGAAAGAAACGTTTTTACAGGGTAAAATAGCTATACAGTGGAACCCCGATCTACCGTTCTCGCATTGTTCGTTTTCTCGCATGAATCGTTTATTTTTCACAGTCCCGGCCAAACACCCATAAGAACAATGTTTAATCATTCCCCGATTTACCGATTTCCTCGATCTATCATCTAAATATTATCATCCTGTCCTAATTACGATCCCGATTGACCATTTTTGTTGATAATTTCTTTTTTCACTCATAAATAGTCTGACATCGCATCTGGTTGCGCGAATTTTTCCAACTCAAAAGTCAAAACTAAAATGCCTAAATGAAGAAAACTAGAACTCTAGCTGAGAAACTGAAAACAATTCAAGGCGTTGAAAAAAACATATAGCAAAAAAAGTTCACTTAGAAAAGTACGCGTGTTTGAAGGGTGGGTGTCTGTCAAAATGTAAGTACCCAACTACGAACAGGCAACTAAGTATTTATTAAATTTGAATCGTTCAAATTATGTACATTCACACAGATTTTGTCACTAACGACTCGGGTTTCGCCTTTCTGCATCTTCAGGCGTTCAAGTGCACTGATGAACTTGAACTGACGCTTAGTAAATTAATGTTTCGTGTTTATATAATAAATACATGTATCATTGAGTTTAAAGCCATTGCTGGCGAAAAGGAAAGCCCATGGGAATGCCCGCAGATTTGAGTAGTGAGTAGTTTTAAGAATTATATTTATTTGTTTGTCGGAAAAGGTTTTATGATTATATTTATATAGGGTATAGGAGTGGAGATCCCGGCATGTTTAGTATTTCATTTAAAATCGGCACTGTATTTATTATTGCCATGTTATGTTGAAATTTTCACACGATAGCGACCTGTCACGTTTCGGACTCACAACCCGTCGTTACCTCACGCCAACGAGAGATCAGCTGATCAAACAAACCAATGGACAGGTAATTTAATCAGGTGTTAATTAATTTGTCGTCTCCAAACACAGACGCTGGCTCTATTTTCAGTGAATGAGGCACCGCGTTTTTTGTCACCAGCGCTCTGTCAATATCATCTTCAATGACTTTGGGCAATTTTGTAATTTTTCTCGTGCTCTGCAATAATTTATGGTGACCAGACGAGAAATGGAGCCGCCGGCGTTCGGTATGTGTCAACAAACACGCAATGACTTTGGATCGAAATTTCTTTGTTTGTACGTTGGTCGTGAAATGATTAAGTTTTTTTTTTTGGCTTCGCAAATAATATTGTTTGTTTTTATTATTTTTCGTCTTGGGGCAGGTTATTTTAATTTATTCTAATGTACATGTGGTACAGTGATACGAAACAGGCCCCAGACAGCACTGTTGACCAAACCGGCACAGATAGCTCAGTCACTTTTAAGGTGGGGTGGCGTTTATATAAAAACAGATACATATTTTATTTTACAAATTCCACATTTCTATTGTGATCGAAACCGTTCATGGCAAGCATTATCGCAATTTATGTATAAATATATATCGCCACCTCGATACTATAACTAGGTAACTTGAAATGAAAGCTATTGGTTCAAAGAATAAAATACTCAATTGTATGTACTAATTCATTTTTTTTATTATTATTGAATGTGATCTGGACCGGTTTCGCTCATGACAAGTATTGCCAGTGAACACCCTAAAAGTGATGCATTTTAAATATAATCTATAATATCCTTCTACGAAATTCATCTGAACATCAATTTTTCGATTGGTTCGGCGGGAAAATTGTGAATGTTTATTTTTAATTATACAATTTGGAGTAACAAAGTTTATTTTATTCAATTAATCTCAATTATAAAAAAACACCATGTTTCGTTTTGATTTTAAACAATGATTATTTATACCTTTGATGGTATGTTAATTAGTCGAATAAGTTTATTTTCCCATCGATTATCAAATACGAGTAACACCTAGTTGTAGTATTGAGGTGGCGCTACAAATAGTTACGGCCTAATTGATAGAGAAAATTTCATATTTGATTCCCATCATCGTATTTTTAGATTCAATCGTCACACTGTATATTGATTCGTGTTGTCCACGTATATTTTTACAAACAATATTTATCTATTTCACTATTTATAAGTAACGCTTGCAAAGTGAAATCACTGCGAGTCGTCGCGCCCAATCTTAACAATCCACTCGAACGATTTACGATCTCGGAGAACCTCCGGCAAAGAGAAAGCAAATCATTTTCCAAACCATTACGCCTAGGTTTTTTTCATCCTTTATCCGAAGGGGATGTGCGTGCGAGAGTAAGTAATAAAAATCATCAACAGGCGACAGAATGCGACTGCTGCCCCTCCCCGACGGGCCGCCGGTCGGGGGTTGGAAAACACCCAGCCCCCCGGGCGGGGAAACTTCGACGGGTAATTTTGTCTTTAGATGTGTCACTCAAAGATATTTCCGTCTCGTCTGTCATAGCTTGTGATCAGATGTGATGGAATGTAAAATTTCTGTCACTCAAAATTTAAATTAATGAATTATTAAATGGTATATTAATATAACCACACAATGATTTCTTTTCGCTTTCTTAATCAGAGTTATAACCATTACTTACTAAATATAATATATTTTATTTACCACGTCTTCTCCTAATGTGGAATCATTTGGATTCATAGATTTATCGGATTATGTCCCACGAGAACTGTGTGTTATTTATTCAGTGGTCCCTGTTTTATGGAAATTTCAGATAGAAGGATTATGACTGGAACATGACAAGATCACAGCACGAGGTCGATTTATATTTATAAAGGATTTTAAGGAAAAATACAATGCATTCGGACACAATCATTAATTAACTATTCAGATATCGCTTTAGTGTATCGAAACTAATGTATGCAATATCGATCGTCCAGTTCATTAATCAGACAACTTCAAACAATCTAATTTTTAGCTAAATATGTAATTACTTGTAACAAGTAACGGTCCAGTCAATATTGTCTGGGTTATTAAACGAATATTTCCTATTTTCCTAATACTGAACTCGACTTAAGTGCTTAATTTTTAATGAACTTTTGGTACAATGTATACATACATCTCTGGAAGCAGATTAATAATACTTGATTTATGGCGACTATTAAAATATTGCTTTCCCATTATCTTAAAACATGTCTTTTTGGAGTCGACTGTCTAATGCTGCGATGGCGAGAAAATCTCGAAAGAATTTCGGTGATCCGCAGAGAAAAATGAGGATTTTTTTACATTTTTTAATCCACAGCAAACTTTCAAAAGAAATTACTTGCAATAAACGAATGAACGATGCAAAATGCACGAGATCATCTCAATCTCGCAATACAAAGCTATATATCTTTATTATAAATATATTCAACAGTCAAACAAATTTCAAAGGTGGTCAGCAGGGTAAAAAATCATGAATTTAGTGGTACGTGAGATCCTCAAGTTTGCCGCGCGCTGGTGTTAATGTTCTAGATTTTCTTTAAAATGTGTCCAATTCTATTTTGGTGCAATTAAATATGAATTTGACGGGTGCTAGCTCAAGTTCTTCCGTCTCTCTGTATATTATACGTTATTGATAGCAATATTAGTTAATTGAAATATCCTCCCATTGTGTAGTCGTGGGCTCAAATCCCTGGGTGCAAAACTGTATTGTAAATTGTAATTGTTGCCACTTAAATTACGAATTTATAACTCATCTAAAATGGTGTTATTGAGTACTTGACAATTATGCGGGAGCCACTTGTGCAATATTATAATAAATATAATATTAAAATTATAATAAAATAGGCATCTCGTCAATTATTGTAATTCTTTAACTCCGTTTTATGTTATTAATCACCACTTTATAGTTTATAGACGTATAGTTTGGCTTATTGCGGATTAAATATATTGTTTTTACTACATTTTACAAAATTAAAAATCTTTCAACTATATGCTGTATATATTTTAAAAAAAAAATACTGTCTTGTCTCTACCCTCTTCATTACATTTTTATAATCTTTATCTGTATAAATAGTGAATGAGGGAATTTTTATTACTTCAAAAAATGCTACCCACCTACGTACAACTACCTACCCAACAAAATTACATCGGCTTTATGTTTTAAGTTAGATATGCGAAGGACTTATCTTTTTTTACCACACTAATCCGTTCTCATTGTACCCTGTTTAGGGGAGTTTTAATATATTCAAGAATAATAAGATAGAAGGCCCTATCAAATTAACGAAAACAAATGAATGCAGGAGCAGCTACCTGGCCTTTTTTACGACACAGCTGTGCGTCAGAATTAGGGCATACGATCCCGAGATCCCGTCCAATTTTGTGATCCATAAATTCCGGGATTGTGGTAGCACTAATCTTGGGATTGGCAATTCCGTTAATTTCTGGGTTTTTCGAAATCCAAATCTTGAAATGGCTAAAAAAGCTCTCGCGTCAATCCATTTTGGGAAATCCGCAAATTCCTGAGATTTTAGATTTAAATTTCTGGTAAGAAATAAAAAAAAAAGATCTCGCGTAGTTTCATTTTGGAAAACCCGTATATTCCAGATATATTGGATTTAAAATTCTAAAAAGAGTTATAAAGGGTCTCCTTTCGTTTCATTTTGGGAATTCCGAAAATTCCTGGGTTTTCAAAATCGACAAAAATTTGTTTGAAAAATCCTTGGATTTCAAAATCGCCGAGCAAAAATTTATCAATACCGAATCTATACACGATTTGACGATTTTATGTTGAATGTCAATCCCGGGATCCCAAAACAGGTCCGGTATTGGATGCCCTTGTCAGAATGTTGTATGTAATCTGAATTTTTGATCAATTTGCATAGTTCTCATTTCTCTCGAAAATGTATTCTTGCTTCGAAGCATAGCAAGAAATAGTCCACAACCAAGATGTGAAAATTTATTGCTAGTTACAAAATTTCTGCGTTTAATAAAAGTTACATAGTTCGCTGATATATATCGTTTGATGACGTCCTTATCATTGAATATATGCATCGATATTAAAATGTACCATTTATTTGTATTTCAAATCTACAATATTTATATCTGAATTCTTACCGTTAGGTTAAGACTTACAGCGCTTATAATATCAAAGCTCTACGAACGCTTTACCCCATATGTTTAATTTATGATAATCGAAAAGGTGGGAGACTTACTTAAAGTTCTGAAGTATTTCTACAATATTTGTGTATACTTTTTCTTTCATATTGTAAAATAAATACATTCACTGGCGCAATATACTGTTGCTTTTCATAATAATTTATTCGTGTATTCCTTGCGCTGTGGCGGAAATATTATATATTGCGTAAAAGTATCACATTGCATTACAATTCATTTCACCCTTCAGCAAATAATATGAGCTTTCATTTCAAAATGCCTATTCTTGCCCTCGCATTAACTGTTTGCACCATTATTTATCGTCTGCGCTCGTGCTTGTGATGTGTGTAGAGACAATTAAAATCAGTGGCATTATCAACCGACATCTTTATTCCCTCTTCAAGAACCTTACGATTGTAAAATTGATCTCATTGTTCTGGCAGGTTAACTAGGTTTGTGTATTGTGTCAACTAGCTCCACAGACCCCTGAGAAAATTGCAATAAAATCAACAAAGAGGGCAAAAGATGTATCATTGCGCACCATCATAAGTTAGCCAATTGTTGTCCCGAAATCATATAATTGTCTGTACTTGTATCACTTCTATTTCACCATTCCACTCCCCCAACTCACATGCTTGCAAAATTACGCATTGCTTTTTTTTATTTCTAAGGTATAAATATTTAATGGCATGGTGGCGGTTACTGCGTCCAATTCTGGGATGCCGTTCAATTTTGTGAATTCCCAGTATTGTGACAGTAATAATCCCGGGAATTCGGGATAGATTATAAGTGAGAATTTTTAAATTCGCACGGAACCTAAAAAAGGGTCCTAATATTTGGTAAATGCGTAAATATCTGGCCTTTTGAAATCGGTATGCAGACAAAAAAATTGAAAAATCTCCGAAAGCGCTATAAAAAAGTCCCTTTTTTTTCATTTTGGGAATTCCGTTATTTCTTGGCTTTTTGAAATTGGGCACTGAGAAAATCTTTTAAAATCCCTGGAAGAGCTTAAAAAAGGGCTATTTTTTTTTCATATATGGAAATCTAGAAATTCCCAGGATTTGAAAATCGACGACCAAAAATTTTGGAATTTGGTGAATGTTCAATCCCGGGATTGAAAAAATGTGAATCCCGAAATCCTGGAATTACAAAATGGATCCGGGATTGGATGACTTGTCGGTGGTTATTTTGATATGATAAGTGTAGAATCTGTAGAATACTGTCCGCATGTGATGTATGCAACTCAGAACATGTTCATAAAGTCTTTTTATTACTCGTTCGTCAACTGTTAATACACAGTGTGTTCTATTATATAACGTGAACTTAAATGCGGCATACAAAATCCAATAGCCGAATAATGACAATTGATCGAATTATATTGTGGCCTTCTGGCATATGTGTTTTGCTGTTAACATAAAACAATATTAAATAATTATGTCGTAAATTGGCGTGTAAGTTAAAATGATGCAACTCAAATTTAGTATTTATTATCCCATTCATTTGCGTGGTTCTGTATACCTGAACGACAAACGTTAAATATAAGAATTAATATAAAATCGTCGTATTGCGGAAGTAGATAAATGAATTTAAATTTTATATTTCAAAGTGAAAGGAATGCTAAAATCGTTATTAATACAAATCAATTACTTACTGAATGATCATCGAAAATGTTGCACCGTTTGGGTAGCACGTAATACTTTGTATAATTACAGATAAATTGACTTTTAAACGATAAAATGTTAAAATAAATGGTTGAGATTTACGACAAATATTACTCGTTTGCCGCTAACTTCACCGTGCAATCAATTCGGTGACACATGAAATTTATTACAACTCGTATGAAAGCCATACCTGAAGTAAAGATATTATTCAAATAGAATTATTACACTGATTGTTATAAATATATTCGTAAACTTCCGTGTAATTGTAATGGAGTAAAACAAATCGCTGTATTTCATATAACCCCCCCTCGGAGCATTTGTGACGTAACACAATTAAGGATTGCAATACTAGACGAATTTGCCAATTCCGGTATTCGGTATTTTATAATAAAAATCGGCACAATAAAATTTATCAAAAAATAATGATACGAATACATAAGTCTGATTTTGATTAATTATTGATTTGATTATACGACACTAGTATACTATAGAGCTTTGTTTATTATTACTGTAATAGCTTCGTTGGCTTCCGTGCCGGGCCTCACGGGTTCAAATCATAGTATAAACACCATTTTTTCAATCGATTATTCAATATCTGTTCGAAGGCATGGATTTTTGTGATTTTTAAAAAATCCTCTCCATCTTTCATATCCTTAAATAACGGGGTGTAGCAAGAGTGATTAACCAACCACTAGTCCTGTCCTAGCCTTAGTGTTGAGCGATTTAGTAACAGTTCTTGTAGGAAAACTTCTGTTGATAATCCTCCATTGGAAGGCCATATGTTCTCCACACTGGGAGCGGGATACTTCAGATTTCGATCGAATTTTCAAGCAAAAGGTTTCTCATATGATTAAACGTTCGATGGACGGACAATATTAATTATAGCGATGAGTATATCTATCTTGTATACCTTTTTTTCAATTTAAAAACCGTGATTCCGGCTTAGGTTATATGTATCTGTATTTCATACCCAACCACATCCTAAGTGTCACGCGAAATCTGTTGAACAAATCATTCTCACTTATGAAGCATACAGTCGTGTAATGTCAGTGTGACTTTCCGTATGAATGTGCATCGTTTCTCAAACCGTTTATGCCCCTTCCACCCCTCTTCATCGCCGTTTTGGGTATTCTCCTCTTAGCAAGACTGAATTACAGCACATTTTTCTTCCAGACCCCTCTGCATTTTCACACAGGGGTTGAACTGTCTGCGGGGTGGAGTGAAATATCCATCTAAATTATTGCGAATATTTTTTTAATATAAATAAATTAATACGTTATAACGGGGTTCTATATAATTGTTCCAATTTATACTCTTAAAGTGGATATACATAGATGTTTTATATTAAAATAAATGTGTTATTTTTTAATACGTTTATGTGTAACACCAAATATTACTTTCTGTGATATCAATACAATAATATCAATATTTTCTTCATTATAAAACGCATATAATGAATCACTGCTTTATCTGCATTGCAACTAATTATAATATAAAAAAACTCAATTTCGAACATATGTTAGATAAATCTTCAAAAAATTGTAGCTATTACTAATTTATGTATGGTTATTTTTGGTTAAAATAATAATTCTCTTATTCGTACATCGTTTTTATCGAATTCACTTCTTTTCAAAATTATACATTTTTAACCATTGCTAGTCGGTCATTCAGCTTACTTTTTTTAAGTTAAAGCAAAATTGACGTGACTGAATTAACAGCGCGCACAATCATTTCGTGCGGCACTATGTAGCGTTCGTTAGGGAGAAAATAAGAATATTTTTTGAAATTAATTTACGAATGAATTCATATTAGATATTTTAGGCAGTCAGTTTGTAGATGTTTCTCAAACCAACGAAACAAGAAAGTTTATCTATAATATTTACCGAAATAGTTATTAAAAAAATATTTTTATTCTTTCTTTCAATGTTATATTTTTACAGTTTTCCTATGGTTGGGTGTAGGGATTCAATACTGGACGAAACTATCGATATCGGTATTTCTATACTTTGTTTTAAATACCAGTACTAAAAAAAACGGCTCATTGGTAATGAAATAACGGTATTACGAATATATTAAAATCGGCATTTCAATAGTTTTTATTTACGGGTAATTTTAATGAATAACTTACGGTTTTTTAAAGCAAACAATACAGCATTGATAGTTTCACCAATTCTGGAACCTTTCAATATTGATACAACTCTCAAAATATTTAAAATGCTTCAATTCATCTTAAACGATTTTATTAAAATGTGTTTTTACATACTTAAATACCATGTTTTTGCATTTCCAAACCGGTATTTGGGTATTAAAAAATATGACTACTATAACCCTGGTTCCGGTAATACTTGTATAGCATTGCCTTCTTGGGAATATCTCAGTAAAAAATACTAGAGACCCGTTTGAATCCTAAACGATAAGATTTGATGATAACATACTATCAGACGCGTAGAATGCAAATAAAGCAAGAATTCATAAAGGTCCATTACATTGACGTAATACTTGACACTACACCCTACGGAAGAGTGTCCTATCGCTATTTCTTCAGCCGTTAGGGAGGTTGGGAAAAACTGTCCCACGGATACCCATTGTTGGTTGATATTTCTTTTGCCTATCGTGTTCTGGCATAATATTGTATTTCCAATTGTAACCAGTATTCCAATAACTATTTTTAAATTATCCATGTAAACGTTTACTGTTTGCGGTCATTTATTTTGAATATTAAATACGGTGTTAAGTTTATTTTTTATAAGCCACTATTTTTTTTAAGCTAATGTTTTTTCATAAACATTTAATTTTATCACCAATTTAACATATAACATAATGAACACGTCTTATTTGTTGATTGAATTGGCATTTACTTGGTAGAACTCCATTATAATATGGTAAAAATAGAAACGTATTTAGTTCTACAGTTTGTATATTATTAGTTGATATCTATATCGGCTTTCGCCATCGTCAGAACTATCTGATAAGTTCTGACGGATGGCGAAAGCCGAAAAAGCTATCAACTAATAATATAAAAACTGTAGAACTAAATACGATATTGTAAAACAAATTCTTTCTACCTTCTTCTTCAAACGCTCGGATTCGAGTCATTCTCGAAGTCAATTATGGCACTCGTGTATGGACTATGGCAGGGTTGGGGAACTTTTCTCTCTCCAAAGGCCGCATTTATTTTTCTGATTCGACATGAAGGCCGCAGTAAACATTGACTAGAATTTTGACATCGAAAATCCCAAGAATTTACGAAATTACAAAAATTTAGAGAATTGGCCAGAAGGCCGCACTAGAGTAGCCAAAAGGCCGCGGGTTCCCACGCCTGGACTATGGAGTCATATCACATTAAAAGCATTTCTCCTTAATGAATAAGTCATATTTCTTGATCGTTCACAGTCAGTATTTGTACGGCGTTTTTATTGTTTTACCAATTGAACAATCTACTTTTATTAACATTTATTCTCAGGTTTTAACCACTTGTGCATATTATCATGTTTCTCTTGTAATTTCCTGCGAACATCGAATATATTCAAACGTATGCCAGAATACAAAATGGGTATGTCTGGGATGTGTGTTGGGACATTTTTTTGCAACCAATTCTTATCAAATTTGTTTCATCCATTGTACATACAAATTATATGTGTCGATATATCGACGATTTACAATACAGAATTAATTCTGGTAACTGTTTCACCCGCTTATTGTTACACATCGTGACTTTTGTTTCGTCTATTCGTAAACCTTGCCAATCGTCGATGTTTTGTCAGATGATGCTTTTCAAAGTGGCGAAACACGTCAGAATTTGTAACACAGGTAGAGTTGCAAAATTATCAAATTTAACTATGCAGAAAACGGAATATATTTGGATTTACACTTTTTTTTCATTTTAAATATGTTATAATTTCATTTATTTTTATTTAAGTTTATTATTTTTCTTCGTAGTGATAATGACGACCTCGTAGCAGATTTACCAGCAGCCCTTATACGTAAGTACTCACTATAACATAATTATCAATGAATATTTGTAGACAACGTTCCCTCTAAGCCGAAGGTTTAGATGCGCGGAGGCTGCGTGGAAGCTGCGCGGACCGATCAAATATCAATTGAGCAACTGTCTTGTAGTGCGCGCCAACCCATAATGAGTGCGCGGGGACTTGTCAACTGCTGCGCGGCCGCGCACGCGCGCAGCTTAGAGGGAACGTTGCTCGTAGACATTGTTTTTTCAATTCTTATTGGTATATTTAAAGATCCGCGAGGTAGTAACGACTGTTTTTTTTAATTGGAAAAATTATATGAAATATAAAAATATTTTATTTAAATATTTCGTATTATTGGTATGTAGGTTCGTCGAGTCCTGATTAAAAATAGGTTTTCGTTTACACATTTATATATTTTTTTCTCTCATTATTAAAAGTCAATCTCGGTGACATTAGTGTTCGTATGGCTTCGTGACTAAGGTGTGTATTTATATCAATGCCCTTTTCATTATCTAATTGTAAATTATGATTAATTTTCGTGTAACAACACCATTCTTTATTATAAAACAAAAGCAGCTTATATCAAAACAGAAATTGTTGTTAAAATAAGGCTGCCCCTTTGTACGTACGTACGTCACTGCATCGCGGCCGCTGCCGAAATGTCTGGCTTCATAATCGTGAGTTAAAGTCCGCATTGTAATAAAGAGAGGGCAGGCCGGGGGACGTGCCTCGAATGGGAATTGTCGTAATTTAGATTAGCATTTCCCCTTTTTGAACTCCCCAAAAACTCCACCCCTGCGTGGTTGTCCGCCCGCCGCTGGCGTCTACTGCAAACTTTTTTTGCCGTTTCTTCGCCTTTACAGTGGCGTGCTTTCCAACGAATGATATTAATATTTTTTTACTCATTAAGTACAATACATTTAAAATATTGTTCTTAGATGCAAATTAATGACTCGATAATGATGTTCATATGCCATACATCATCAAAGCTCCCATTGTTAATGCCATTCTACGAAGCGGTGTAGTTTTAGAGGGGAGTCACAACACCATTGTGTTTTGTCATATGTGGTTTTATAATGCAAAACATACTATTTCCAAAATGAGCGATATTGAGTTAGGTATGCAGATAGGGTAATTCAAGCCTAAGAAATCGAACAGATTGACAGATTGACAGGGAAACATGGAGGTGCCGCGTGGCGGCCATATACTCCACATAGGGAGCGAACATGGCCAAAGAAGAAAGAAGAAATCGACTGATCCTATTAATTTAAATATAAAATAAACACTGCCTAAAACACTGTCGTTTTCAAAGTGGAAATCATATTTTTATGGAAATGTTATTTTGTTTGTGTTATTCGTTATAGTATATGAATCTACTGAAAATAGTACTCTTGGAAATAGTACGTTTTGCATTATAACCCCACATACTATATATCTTCAATGACAGTTAAATTGCATAAAAATCCATTAAAAAAATATCCGTTGATAGAATTGGCAATTATTTGGTAGAACTATATTATAATAAATATTATATACACTCAAATATGGTTTGAGTTAACTTTTCAAACAAACATTCTGGAGTATGTACGATTTGTATTTTTTCCATTACTTCGCACAATATATGTAGATAATAATAAATCCTTTTCAATCACTGTGTAGATTATATTAATTATTTGACTATTCGACAATTTAAGATTTCGACTGAAGGTGCTTGGTGGAATTTCAATATTGAATTTGAATCGTTCAATTTATGTCTATTCACACAGATTTTGTCACTAACGACCCGGGTTTCGTCTTTCGGCATCTTCAGGCGTTCAAGTGCACGGATGAACTTGATTCGACAATGTTATCTCTCTTCATAATGTACTGCTACTGCTAATGATATTTTTAATGTCAAATATTAGGAAGATATAGATATTGTTTGCGAATTTCTGTGTGATTATCGAAAAGCAAAATATGACAATTTATTATATCAAAAATTTATATATTATGATGACAGACACTACGCTAGTTTTACAACACTTTAAGACGGTTTCACTGGGATGACTTTGTGACACTACATCATTATTAAAAATCCAAAATATATACTCATGTATGTAGCCATTTGCTGCTTGATATTTAAGGTAAGTAGATGAAAACCTTTCATATAATAATTTTGCAGTGTCAATTATTCATAACGATAATATAGTTGTCTGAAACTTACACGAATTTTAGTGCATTTGATAAAATATAGACTGAGAATTGCTTACGATAGTTTACGATAACTGGACCGACTTCAACGCTTATTTGTTACCGTAAAGCAGTGTTTCCCAAAGTATGGTACGGGAAGATTTAAGTGGGGGTACGCACTGCATCGGGCTTTGACTGGTGAAGCAAGCATCTTAAATATTTTGATCTTTATTAAAGAATGTGCATTTTTTTTTGACAAGTTACGAAAATTATAGAAGGGGTACAGAGTGGTCGAAAGTTTTAGAAACTGCCGGTAAGAGTAGTTTTGCTCAACTCCTAAGGCAACGATTTGATATTTATTATAACTAAAATTCAAAGCTATTTTTTTTTAATGTTATAAGTAAGTCTTACTGGTCGTTTTTAAAACACTGTCTATATAATAAAGTGTGTGCTCTATTAGGCATGTATCTATAAAACGCGTACAAGTTTCCAAAACTTTATTTTGGTATTGATATTAATTATCTACGCATGTTTTCTCCGTATAAATAATATAAAAGAAATTGTATTTAGTCATTTATAACATCCCCACGTCTTTTTCGTTGGTTTGTAACAAGGAAGAGTTGTCATATATGGGAGTGTCAACATCTCAGGGGAACTCTAGTGAAGTCGCATAAATAAACAGAACGAATTAAAAAAGGTGACTCAAATGTATTACTTTTCAGATTTATGTGATGGCAGATGTACCCTGCGTGAATTATATCTCAGTTATTGTAATCGTGATTGTAAAATATAATATTTATTTATATTCAAAATAATCACAAGAGAATGAGAAACGAAGCAAGAACTATGCTGTTTTATGAAAAGTAACGAAACGTCATCCTTTTCTTTATTTGAATGTATCACCACATCAACTGAAATTAATGAAAATATATTAACAGCTTAACGACCGCACGTTTTTTTTTTATAAAATTTCACCTGGCGAAATAAAATTTTGCGAAAAATTCGCAAAAATTGTAATTTTACTAAATTCACTATAATTTGTAAACAAATTGAGATATCTTTACAAAATTTAATTTTCTTAGCTTCTATATACTTCGCCTATACGCATATATTAGTCCGCCGGCCAGCAACCTTTGTTTTTCAAAGACTCAAATACGCGGCCGCGGTCGTTAAGCTGTTAAAATTGTTTATTTGAAGAAAAAAAACTTATCACGTTTTGTAAGCATTTTCGATTTATACTTTTTTTTTAATTAAAAAAAGGTACGCACTTTGGACTTATTTAGTAACGAAAAACTTCAACCAAACATTTTATGTTACTTTTGTAAAACTCATTTATTTATCGCCAATACTTAAACAAAGTAACTTGAATTTCAATGCTTAAGAGATAGCTATTAAATATGATCTCATATTTTATTCTGCAAAGTTTAATTAACATTATTTAATTGTCTCCTATTATTCAAAAAAAAGCAATGATTTGATGAAGTTTTTGTGTTTGTTAACAATTAATAAAACACACAATATTCCTTTGTACTTTAATTAAAAAGGTCAGGACCGGTTCGCTCATGGCGAGCATTATTTAACAGTGCTATTTATACAAAAACAAATTGAAACGAAAAGGCGTAAATAAACAATAGACATTGAAAAGAATTTACAAATTACAGTAGAAGTGATTCTATAATTACACAAAATTAAAATATTTAACACCTTTAACACATCAACTCATTCGCATCGGGGCATTTTTGCGAAATTTTGCAAAAAATTAGGTACTTTTGAAAAAATAGTATAACTTTAAAACTATTTGACATTCAAAAAAATAATTTGGACACCAGTTGTGCAACACTTTGTTGTATAATACTTTATATATTTTAGCCTGCTTTTATTAGCGATACTCATCTTTTGTATTTTTTAATATAGAAAATCGGGTATTTGACATAGAATTATATATTTCATCGAAAACGTAATAAATAACAAGTCAAATAAACATTTACTCCTGTTTATTTTATTTCAAAACAAAATTAGAAAACATAAAAGCCTATTTTTAGCCTACAATTGCTTATATTTTGGTGGCATATTTTTTAAAGTTTTATTTTAACTGTCTGCTGATTTTTCATCGCCGAAATCACCGAATAAAAAAAATATTTGTGCATATATTTTAATATTTTATTTTTTAAATGATGCATCAATCATTTGTTACGCCATCTGCATAGAGAATCTAAAACATTTGTCGCATTGGATGTATATATTTCAACGCGTAAGTCAGACCGGCGAAAAGACTCGTATACGAGTCATCCGTAACCAATGTGTTAAAAAACCATCAATGATTAATAAAGTTAATGTGGTGACTGATGGTAATTACAAACATAATTAATTTGTTAACAATGATCAAATATATTGAGGTGATGGTATGAAGTCGTCAATTTTTTGTCATTTAGCTTAGTAATAAATCTAGTGCACAATTTTAAATTTTAAAAAATCATAAAAGTGTGCGTGTGTAGTTTAACTTTCGATTAATATTAAACTATAATAAATTTCATACAACCACTTTTTTGGCTCTTACCTCATTGATAAAACACTTAATAATATATTTATACATTAATAATATATTTATGTAATGGGTGACTTTGAAAAAGATTCTGTTCGTTTGATATAATGGCAGTAAAAAAAAGATTTTATGAAACGAACATGATTATTTATTAAGTACCCACCGTGCATATTGCATATTCAAAAAGATCTGTCGCAAGCATTGCGTTGAATAAAAACGTATTACATCCCGCAAAATGCAACGCCTATTTTTTCTTATCAGCCCGCTAAGCTTCTGGCTTTTACTGGCATCTCACCGTAATGGCTGTACCATTGCACCCTCCCAGATTACCCGACAGATACACGGTGTCTTTCCTTATGGGATCTTCCCCCATTTTCGAATGTGCGCGCCACCCTCCCGATAGTGTGCGTTATTGAAAATACGATTCGATCCTTTTGTAGTAATGCGATGATTTTTTGATCCGATTCCGATGGGCTCTTCCACTCCTCGGGGTCTGATTACTTGGACGTCCAATCGTGTCCTTTCCAGATTGCAGTTTGCGCATTATAATAAATAAAACTCATATTGCTGGATGTTGTGATCAGGGTTTGATGCAATTTCGACGAGACAGTCTTGCCCTATTTGGAATATAATATATACTAGCTGTAAGCCCGTTGCCCAGCAACGTGAGATTTTTGTTGCATAGTATTTAATTTAATGTTATTTTATTTTATGGTATTTAATTTAATTTAATTTTATTTTATTTTATTTAATTTTATTTTATTCTATGTTATTCTATGTTATTCTATTTTATTTTATTTTATTTTATTTTATTTTATTTTATTCTATGTTATTTTATTTTATTTTATTTTATTTTATTTTAATTTATTTTATTTTTATAGTTAGCAGAAATTTCGTAAATTATTTAATATTTGGAATAATGTTTAAGTTTGCTAACAACAATTTTTCGTAGTAGCAGAAACTTCGGAAATTACTTAATTTTTAGAATAATGTTCAAGTTTGCTGACAACTATTTTTCGTAGTAGCAGAAATTTCGTAAATTATTGATTTTTTGGAATAAAGTTTAAGTTTGCTAACAACCATTTTTCGTAGTAGCAGAAATTTCGTAAATTATTGAATTTTTGGAATAATGTTCAAGTTTGCTAACAACCATTTTTCGTAGGAGCAGAAATTTCGTAAATTATGTAATATTTGGAATAATGTTCAAGTTTGCTAACAACCATTTTTCGTAGTAGCATAAATTTCGTAAAATATTTAATTTTTCGAATAATTTTCAAGTTTGCTAACAACCATATTTCGTAGGAGCAGAAATTTCGTGAATTATTGAATTTTTGGAATAAAAAAAAAGTTTGCTAACAACCATTTTTCGTAGTAGCCGAAATTTCGTAAATTATTGATTTTTTGGAATAAAGTTTAAGTTTGATAACAACCATTTTTCGTAGTAGCAGAAATTTCGTAAATTATTGAATTTTTGGAATAATGTTCAAGTTTGCTAACAACCATTTTTCGTAGGAGCAGAAATTTCGTAAATTATGTAATATTTGGAATAATGTTCAAGTTTGCTAACAACCATTTTTCGTAGTAGCATAAATTTCGTAAAATATTCAATTTTTGGAATAAAGTTTAAGTTTGCTAACAACCATTTTTCGTAGTAGCAGAAATTTCGTAAATTATTGAATTTTTGGAATAATGTTCAAGTTTGCTAACAACCATTTTTCGTAGGAGCAGAAATTTCATAAATTATTTAATATTTGGAATAATGTTCAAGTTTGCTAACAACCATTTTTCGTAGTAGCATAAATTTCGTAAATTATTTAATATGTGGAATAATGTTTAAGTTTGCTAACAACCATTTTTCGTAGTAGCCGAAATTTCGTAAATTATTGAATTTTTGGAATAAAGTTTAAGTTTGCTAACAACCATTTTTCGTAGTAGCAGAAATTTCGTAAATTATTGAATTTTTGGAATAATGTTCAAGTTTGCTGACAACTATTTTTCGTAGTAGCAGAAATTTCGTAAATTATTGATTTTTTGGAATAAAGTTTAAGTTTGCTAACAACCATTTTTCGTAGTAGCAGAAATTTCGTAAATTATTGAATTTTTGGAATAATGTTCAAGTTTGCTAACAACCATTTTTCGTAGGAGCAGAAATTTCGTAAATTATGTAATATTTGGAATAATGTTCAAGTTTGCTAACAACCATTTTTCGTAGTAGCATAAATTTCGTAAAATATTTAATTTTTCGAATAATTTTCAAGTTTGCTAACAACCATATTTCGTAGGAGCAGAAATTTCGTGAATTATTGAATTTTTGGAATAAAAAAAAAGTTTGCTAACAACCATTTTTCGTAGTAGCCGAAATTTCGTAAATTATTGATTTTTTGGAATAAAGTTTAAGTTTGATAACAACCATTTTTCGTAGTAGCAGAAATTTCGTAAATTATTGAATTTTTGGAATAATGTTCAAGTTTGCTAACAACCATTTTTCGTAGGAGCAGAAATTTCGTAAATTATGTAATATTTGGAATAATGTTCAAGTTTGCTAACAACCATTTTTCGTAGTAGCATAAATTTCGTAAAATATTCAATTTTTGGAATAAAGTTTAAGTTTGCTAACAACCATTTTTCGTAGTAGCAGAAATTTCGTAAATTATTGAATTTTTGGAATAATGTTCAAGTTTGCTAACAACCATTTTTCGTAGGAGCAGAAATTTCATAAATTATTTAATATTTGGAATAATGTTCAAGTTTGCTAACAACCATTTTTCGTAGTAGCATAAATTTCGTAAATTATTTAATATGTGGAATAATGTTTAAGTTTGCTAACAACCATTTTTCGTAGTAGCCGAAATTTCGTAAATTATTGAATTTTTGGAATAAAGTTTAAGTTTGCTAACAACCATTTTTCGTAGTAGCAGAAATTTCGTAAATTATTGAATTTTTGGAATAATGTTCAAGTTTGCTAACCATTTTTCGTAGTAGCAGGAATTTCGTAAATTATTGAATTTTTGGAATAATGTTCAAGTTTGCTAACAACCATTTTTCGTAGGAGCAGAAATTTCATAAAATATTGAAATTATTGAATAATTTTTAAGTTTGCTAACAACCATTTTTCGTAGTAGCATAAATTTCGTAAAATATTCAATTTTTGGAATAAAGTTTAAGTTTACTAACAACCATTTTTCATAGTAGCCGAAATTTCGTAAATTATTGAATTTTTGGAATAAAGTTTAAGTTTGCTAACAACCATTTTTCGTAGGAGCAGAAATTTCGTAAATTATTGAATTTTTGGAATAATGTTCAAGTTTGCTAACAACCATTTTTCGTAGTAGCATAAATTTCGTAAATTATTTAATATGTGGAATAATGTTTAAGTTTGCTAACAACCATTTTTCGTAGTAGCATAAATTTCGTAAAATATTCAATTTTTGGAATAAAGTTTATGTTTGCTAACAACCATTTTTCGTAGTAGCAGAAATTTCGTAAATTATTGAATTTTTGGAATAATGTTCAAGTTTGCTAACAACCATTTTTCGTAGGAGCAGAAATTTCGTAAATTATTGAATTTTTGGAATAATGTCCAAGTTTGCTAACAACCATTTTTCGTAGGAGCAGAAATTTCGTAAATTATTGAATTTTTGGAATAATGTCCAAGTTTGCTAACCATTTTTCGTAGGAGCAGAAATTTCGTAAATTATTGAATTTTTGGAATAATGTCCAAGTTTGCTAACAACCATTTTTCGTAGTAGCAGAAATTTCGTAAATTATTTAATTTTTGGAATAATGTTGAAGTTTGCTAACAACCATTTTTCGTAGTAGCAGAAATTTCGTAAATTATTGAATTATTGGAATAATGTTCAAGTTTGCTAACAACCATTTTTCGGATTTTAAATTATTTAACAATTATTTCCAATAAAAATCAAAAGATCAAATCCAATTTTTCAATAAAAAATCAGTTGCACATTTTGTCCAAGTGTATGAAAAAAGCAAAATATTATTCTATGATATATCCATATCATAATTTGAATATTCTTAATGTATTAAAGAATTCTAACAGATTTTCAAGGTCAGACGTGAAAAGATTCATCATTATGATTCAATTGATCAAATCCGCTCCAAAAAATATTAGTCTCACATCGACTCACACGATCAAACGATTCATTTCGATAGCCCTATAATCATAGTTTGCAATAGTCGAATTAAAGTCTTTGATTATTCGAATATTATGATGTATGGTGATACAATACTTTAGCTCTACACCAAGAAATATCAAATTTTCAAACGTGGCGATATCAGAACATTCACGCCCGGTTTAAAATAAGCCGCTCCCATTGGATAGAACAACATTTCAAAAATGTGCTGTTCAGAATAAATCGAAATCATTGGTCTGTACCTTACTGCAGACGTCCTTACAGACGGACCTTATCGGCTATTAATGTTAAGATTACAGTTTTTTTTTATTCACCACAGTAATTTCCATCGTGTAATTGATATACACTTCGACAGCGTTTTGTAGAACTACTAAAATAAATTTTTATCTTTTACAATAATGGTTGTTTGGTTACCGTGCTTATGGATGATTATTTATCAACGAATTATTTTAGTTATATTGAAATATATGTACAAACACGTGTCTATGGTATTATGCACTTACGTCGATAGGGAAATGAAATTTATTGATTGATTCAATTGGCATTTACTTGGTAGAACTCCATTTTAATACGGTAAAAATATCAAAGTGTTTAATTATACATTTTTTTTTATAAAAATATTTTATAGCTATTTTGTAATAGTTCTGACAATGGCGCACGCCGAAATAGCTATAAACTAATTTTATAAAAAAAAACGTGGAACTTAATACTTTGATGTTTGTACTGTATTGAAAGAAGAGTTCATTCCATGATTATAAACAATCGAGGGTATTTTTTTTATACAAACAAATTAAATCATTTTACATATTGGTAATAAGTTTCGTAGTTCAAAATATTAGAGAGAAGATATTATAGGATCAGGGGCTTTGAACTCCAGACTGATTAATCGGTATAAGTAATACATTATGTACGGGAAACAGATGATCAGAATGCCCTTGCTGTCATTGCCAATTTCAAGAGAGCAGATATGTATAACTTTACTGAATTGTTTCTATTTTATTGTGCTATTTTTAGAATCCATTTCTATTATTTGAAATCCAGGCACATGTGATAGATAAGGAACGCGAATAAAATCGTGACTAATTTTTATTTTCAGTTCGTACGCACTGCCATTATTCTGAATCGAAATTTCTTCCGTCATTCGGTCCATTGCCACTTTATTTACTGGAAGTTATCCAAAACACGGTGATGTAAATCAACGTTATTCGAGTTATTAGGTCTAAATCAATCCACAATTCGAGATATTAGTGTATGGACTTATATTAATGAAAATGTGCAGGATTCCATACATATAATTATAGAAAATTAATGAATATTAGACTAGCTAACAGGATAGTATAATCTCTTGGGTTCTAGAATGAAACCGGACAGAAAAATTTACGCCAGCGGTTTCAAAACTGGGAGGCGTGGACTATTGCAGAGTGGCGCGAATAGTGTAAAATATTTGTTTACCCTTTAAAATATGTCTTTATTATTAAATGAAATAAGGGATTAGGATGTTCGGAGATTTTTTTTAAATGGAGGCGTATTAACGTAAAGCTTGGAAACCACTGGTGTACTAACGAAAATAATTTTTCACATTTAAATTACCTCTAATCTTTTCATCAGTTTTGCTTTTAAAAAATAGACTATTGTTTCTGTTGTCCGTGTGTAACTACGAAATTTAAACAGTGCTGAAAATAGCTAATACACTTTTTTACAAATTTCAAAAATTCACAGGATCTTCAATATTTTCCAATGTTGGATCACAAAAAAGATAAAACTTATAATGTTTTCTCATATGATATTACTAACCGCTTGAAGCAAGTTACCGATTGAAAATATTTTCCGTTAATTTTACGTGTTATATGTAGAACGCATAAATCCACATTATGTATAACACTGGAGACAAATGGAGCAAGAAATTCGCTTGGAGTATTAGCACTTGTCTGTAATAAAGAAAACTTTCGACAGTGGCTAGACAGCTGTCCTTGTCTCGACGCTCGCACCTGGGCGTCGCGACGCTAGATAATTAACAATAATGCGAATAAATAGTTAATGTTACAAACAATCCAAAGAATTATCCAAATATTCATCACTTGAATTGTGTTAACTGTCAAGACAATCGCGATTCTATAATATTCCATCAATTTTGGCATCATAACTTTTTCGAGTTCTTTAACTCATTTTGAATTCATACTTCACTCCCTGCCGGATGCGTAAATATTTTTATTGCACCCCTTCGCACGAAGCCTTCGCCATAAACCACAAATTTATTCCTCTAAAATTACTCAAACTATATAACCCTTATATATTATTTGAGAATTATACCGAGAAAATTGTGTATTTTTTCATACTTACATGATACCAAAATTCAATACGATTGAGGTGTTTTTAGAGTTCATTTTTGGTTTATATTTGTTAACCAAAATCCTTTGTGTTGCATTCTGACATTGATTTATGGTTACTTTTGATATTCCTAATATTAAAATTTTCGGTTGGCTTTTGCAGCTTTTTATTATATTTCTTTATCTTTATTCTTTATATCGATGGATATACATACATTGACAACACGTAACCGACATTTCATAAAAATTTTCATTTTCATAAAATGAGTTATGCATATCATTTTTGTTGTTTTTGCAAGCTCTATTAAAATATTGACATCTCGTAATTTACAAAAAAAAAATCATTTTTATGAAGTTGAAAACACGTAACAGAAAAAAAGGCCCACCAAACTGCCAGAAGACAGTAGAAGAGCTACATTGTTTTCCTACTATTTGAAAATAGTTAAGAAAAAATTCCAACATGTTTACTGCAACATTTTGTATTGGAGAGTGGACAATCCGTATTATATGGATGAAATTAAAACAGGTCCATTGAATTGATCAAAATACTTGGAATTGTTTCCTCGTATCATCATAAAAGAAGAAACAAAATTTTAATTGTCACTCGTATCAAACATTCTTGTTAATAAAAAGATTATTTAATTAATGTTGTGTCAACAGATTATTTACAATATACATAATAATTATTTTACTCCAAAGTGTCGTTTATTTTCATTGATTTCTCAATACTTATTTATTTATACAGTTTTTTGGCTCACCTGTAAAATTGAACAAATGTCGGTTACGTGTTGTCAACTTATGGCCATCGATATGTAAAATGAAAGCACTACTAATCGTCAGACATAACATGGATGCTTAATTATTGTACAATAATTTAAGATTTTGACTGATGGAGCTTGCTGGAATTTCAATATAAAATTTGAACCGTTAAAATTTTGTACATTCCCATTTTGTTTATCACCAACGTTCCGGGTTTCGTCTTTCAGCATGGATGAACTTGAATTGACAGTTCACCTGTGCACAAGTTAGTGGTGCCTAATCGTAATTTCAAACATAATTATAATTTGAGAAATTTGCGAAAGTGATCTTAATTGTGATACATTACTAAAATGAATGAAAAAACTTAATGATGATTTAACTGCTCCCTAGTAGTATGTATACTTTTACAAAATCGACAGCCATGAAGATTCTGAAAAAGACTTTTTAAAAACTATATCTATTCTAACAGACTAAATAAATATATACACAAGAATAGTTACGTCGGGTAATACATATTTCAGTATTTATTTCAATTTTGTTTTTGTATACATATCACTGTTAACAGTTGACAGTGCTTGCCATGAGCGAAACCGGTCCTGATCTTGATGAATAAAAAATGGAAATAAGTACAAAGGAATATTGTGTTTTTATTAATTTTATTTTTAATATAGTATCTTCCCTATGATAAGTATTATAACTATATATTATTTTGTCACGTGATGAACTTATGTAATACGGCTATAAGCTCAAGTTATTTGTAATTTTATATACGGGGCTGAAAAAATACCATAAATCGCTTATCCAGATTTCTTTTCGAATGAAAATGGGATTTTCTTTTTGGAGACTGACGTCACTTCTTTATTTTATGTAAGGAAGCCATATATTCAGCGTAAAAGGTTTCTTATGTCTAGTAATTGCGTGTTTCTTTTTATTGTACAACAGTCCCAAACTTTAGAAATTTTCCACTCCGTAAAATTGTTTCCAAACCTATCAAAATAAATACCTATAATTCTCTTTGGGAAATTTATATATTTTTACTTTGAAAGTAGTTAAACCTCGGATCGTTTATTCTGGCCGTGTTTGTGTCTTTTTTTTTTACATCAAGTAATCGTAATTTTATGGTTTCTTGGAATAATCCCAGCTTATTTACTTGAGTAAATCGAGATATATTTCTAAAGCATCACTATCTTATTGGAATGTATACGTTTTGTCTTGTTAAATACTACGAAAACTTGGTGAACTGCCATAATTTATAGTCAATATATATGTATAATACATACAGAACTTTCTTCACCTTAGTTCTGGATCGATTTTCCGTGATGAGTAAGCTATCATCTTAAACAGTACATATTAATTAAATATGAAACGTGTTTTATGAATTGTTGTTTTGGCGTTTAATGCTGGTTAGCTCATAAAAGGTAATAGATATATTTAATGAAAATAAAACTGGACCGCTAAAACGTTTTTTCATTTGAATTCAATCAAAAATGAAATAATCATATTTATAAGGTATGAAAGCTATAATCGTATTAGTAACCCAATTAGCAGTGTTATCACCTTAATGATATCCACTCATGTGTGTACACTTCTATTATAGATTATAGTTTTTTATATTTTATTGGCCATTGTTGAATAATTCATGTTTGTCGGAAGCCTAAAATTTTTTCTTTAGAATTTATTTATACATACTATCCAGATGGAATAGTAAGATTACTGAGTAAATATTCCGACTTTAGTATTGCTTCATTGGCGGAATAATATTTAAAAGATTATAAACATAAACAGCTTATTTTCTGTCCTTTATAATGCGAGTAGAACAAAAATACATGTTTTATTTAGTTTTCTTTTTCAATAAACAGTTGGGTATATGTTGTTCATAAAATTATTAATAAATAAAATATTTACTAAGAATTTTCAAATGGACATAACGTACTGTATTGCGAGTTAAACCAAAGATAACTGTACTGCAACTATATAGGGCTTTCTCCCCTGAGAAGGTCTTGCGGAAATTTCCGTGTTACTGCGTATTTATCACAAATACCTTTATTTAACCCAATAATATGAGGAATCGCCTGTTTTCTCGTTTTTATTTAGTTTATTTAGGAAAAGTCGCTTATTCGTCGAGTCACTCGGCTAAAATGAAAGTCATTTTTAAATTGACATTAATTTAGTAGAAATCAAAAATAAATGAAAATATTGCGGTGCTATTATTTCTACAAGTATCATATCGTCGATGCATATCAAATATGGTCTATGTGACGAAAGTGCATTCCGAGATAATCGATAAAAACTGTTACGAAACGGAAAATAACACTTCTATCAATGGGAAAAATTTTCAATCCCCATTGATAGAAGTGTTATTTTCCGTTGTGTTATTTTTTTAAACAGTTTTTATCGATTATCTCGGAATGCACTTTTGTCACATAGACCATATTTGATATGCATCGACGATATATGTTATTGATATTCGCGTAAAAGATTTTTTAAAAAAAAATATCCATGTCCGCTTCCAATGTGGAAAATATGACCGCGTAATGGAGGTATATATCTCGAAAGAAGTTTTTACTCCGACGCTCAACCTTCCTTTTTCAAAGAGAGTAGAAGGATAATGAAGGCTAGGACAGGACTATTGGTAAACACTAGTCGCTTTTGCTACCCCTCGGTATAAAAGGATCGAAAAGGGTGAGAGGGAACTTTTAGACATCACAAACACCCATGCCTTCGAACAGAAATCGATCGATAAAATACTGGTCGTACTGGGAGTCGAACTCCGGCACGGAAGCCCACACCGCTAACCGCTGCGCCACGGGACAACTGCATTATTTGTAATTATTGCTGAAAACCTTGACATTAAAAAATGCTGTTTTTTTTACATATAAACTATGGTATCTTTATATAATTTAAACATGAGAAAAAAATATCGTCTATTTAGTCGTATATACATATTTCATGACGTGAACATTTCCGCTGTCTTTCCTTATTAACTTAATTTTCTTCTCGACACTACACCGAGGTTGGTTTTTTGTACGATAGTCGTTCGTTCTCTCCCCCAAAATCCACTTACTCATTTAGTATGTTCATAATTTAGAAGAAGGCTTTGCCGGGACCTATTTATCCGACAGCTAGAAACCGGGAAAATAGGACACGAATTCCAATAAATATCAAAAAAAATATTTTTTACCTTAGGACACAAGGCGCATTTGCAATGATGTCTTTTTTTTGCCAAATTTATCTTTCGACAACTCTAATTCGACTTCAATTGATATGGAAATTTAAATTATTACTGTTTTTATTTTAAACATTGGCAATAAAGGTTTCCTACACATAAAACAATTTTGAGAATAAATATGCTCACTTTGATCTTTTGCAGTGGGGACAAACCTTTTTTCATGCGCATGCCAAAAAAACATTTAGTATTTTTTAACGTGCCGAACGAAAAAAAGTTAACCATATTTACATTAGTTATATAATTTTATAAGTTACATCTTGTTATAGTACTGATTTTTTTTTTTGCATAAAAGAAAGTTACATATACATATATTAATTAAATAATTGCAAGAAATTCTCATTTAAAAAATATTTCTTTCTGCCACCTTAAATTTGTGAATAGCTCACGTGCCAGCAATATTTTCTGGCATGCTTACTCGGGCACGTGTGCCTTATGTTCGCTAATCCTGACCTATTTTATTCAGATTTACCGATATGTAGAAATTGGTAAAGATTAACAAAACGCTTTATGTACCTTAAACATAATCTATAATTTATTCTGAGATGGTGAAGTGAACTAGCTGGACATTTTCAGTTGCACGTATATTTTTCTTTAACTCAATCACATATTATTTTCATTAAAATATGTTGCCATTTTCGTAGAGAACAGGAATTCACATTCTAATAGAACAATATTTTTTATATTTAAATGTACGGAATATTCTATGTACGGAAGAATCCGCTCACGGAAAAATAGTAGTGTCCACATTTCTCTTCCCCTTAAACGGGTGTCGTCGGCCCACAGAAACAGTATTAGCGAACGAGTGGTCCTTTTATAATGTGACTCACTTTACAATTCACACCGATGCATTTATTTCGGACTCACCTTGGTCATTAACCGCAATGGCTTTTGCTCCCAATAGATAATTGCTTTCGTTTTCCTTTACGCCAAAGTAAATAATCTACCTCAAAATTATTATTTCAAACAGTCAAGCAGGTGACCTTGTTCTCCCTGTTCTGAAACATTAGATAATCGCTTATTTATCCTGTCTGACTTACACCAATCCACTAAGTCTTTTTTTTTTTACTACGAGCATTATTTATCACAGTTATTTCACATCTAAACAGGTTTTCTTTTTTCGATGACACTGTATACACAATTTCTTGTGCTTTTATTCAGAATTTAAATTGATATTAATGTAATGTACTACAACAAAAAAAAATGTAACACTTTCCCGAATAACAATATATTCTTGTCTGCACGTGTTATTGAAGTAAATGCCGTAACTGAAGCCAACGACTTTGACACTAACTACTTAAATAAAAACATAAAACTAAGTTGTTAAGTTGAAACTGTCTACTGCGGCCCGATTCTCGGTCTATGTAAATGTGATCGAATTATAATATTAAAAAATATGTTACATGATAAATTCATTACAGTGTAAATTGTACATTTTTTAAGATAAAACTATTAAATTTATTAGGACATAATTCCCTAAAATACCCAAGAATATGTGAATAAATTTTCGTTTATTAATGTTTTTGATGGATTACTTTAATCGATTTCCGCATTTCGATAAATCTTGTAAGAAAATTATTAACATTATCACTATCGAATTTAAGCTCAATGTTATCAAGTTAGAATACTTAATTTCATTATTATTTAACCCGGAAGACATTAAAATTAAACAGTTTACTAGGATTAATCCACGATGTAAAGTAACTCCGACGGTCTGGCAAAAAAAATATTAGTATTACATCGAATAAGTAAATGTCTGAGCCAATATTAAATTTGTACGCTGTAATTTATAAAGTCAAAATTCTCTCTGCGAGTAATAATTATGATTTTTTCGTAGCTTCCGCATGGCAGTGCTATTTTTAATTATAACGTTTTCGAAAGCGAGGTGTGTCAAACAAAAATGGCGGCATCTTGGCAACTTTTGACAGGTCGTTTGCGACAAATTTGCGTCGCAAAAATTTGACTTACTTTCCAACTGTCATAATATTTTGATAGACAATAATCTGTCGCGAGATCTTGTTAGCTAGCACTACATTTAAAAAAACATTGTACTCGCGGCATTGTATTATATTATTTAAAGGCGCGTCTTGTTTTTATATAATTTCAAATACGTTGTAATAATTTTGATTTCATTTTATGCTGATTTTTGAAACACCGATTATTCATTGCATGTACAATAAAAGCATTTTCTTCAGAAGTGAAAACTATCGGGAAAATGTTTCTATTAGTAACACAAAAGGGATGAGTCGATTGCCGTCACCTAGGGCTTTAATAATTTTAAACAACTTGTTATCTGCATATCGTCAGTTTTCTGATAGAAGTCATTGAGTGACATGTCGGTCAAAACTGATTAAATGTCACAATCTACGTATTTTGACTCAGTAAATAAATAATTATTTTACATGATTTTTTTTGCAAAAAGTCACATGTGCGGTAACTTACTATTGAATACTTCTCTGGAATCGAGAGAGTAAATATTTGTGAGGGTTTTTGGAAATGTTCAGATTATACATCTTTGTTTTAAGTTTTATTTAAGTTTGGACATAACTGATAAAATTGGATATAACTGAAACTTTAAAGTTGAAGTATTGATTATTTAAGAATCAATATTTTGTCTCTTTATGACTTCTCGTATCAAACCGACGATATAGATATCCCTTAAATTTATTTTCTAATGCTAAAAAAAATGATGTAGGTAATTTAAACGTTTTTAAGGTGTTCACTATCAACCCTTCTAAAAGGTATTGTTTTTTTTAACTTTTCCGGTTCTAAAGCTCAAGAAATGCGACTCCAATACCCACATTTTCTTATTCTATTTTAATATGGGTGATACAATGTTAATAATTAAGGTATTCTTATATCATAGTTTTTTTGGACCTTTTGTAGTTTATATAAATGCGCGATAACGCGATAAGGCGATAAGCGCCCTTTATTTAAGTACTTTCTATGTGTGCTTTTCTACATCGTTCGCTTTCATCGTCAAACCCCAAAGAGTGATTATGCCAGACGTGGGGAACCTGCGGCCTTTTGGCTACTCTGGTGCGGCCTTCTGGCCAATTTTGTAATTCTATAAATTGAAGTAAATTCGTAAATTCCTGACATATTCTGACCGTAAATTCCTGTTTCCGGCTAAAGATTCCCTAGTCAATGTTTACTGCGGCCTTATGTCGAATCAGATTAACGAATGCGGCCGTTACAGAAGAAAAGGTTCCCCACCCCTGGTTTAGGCAGTTATTGACTGAATTGTTTTTTACTTGTTAGAGCTTCTTTATAAAACTGTGTATGTAATTATTTTTAAATTGACTAAATCATTTTTAACCGTATTAAGAAGTTATCTGTTTTTAACTTATTAAATATTGTTTACCCCAAACTAAAAGATGAATTCGTCGATATTTTTTTTTACTTAATCGTAACATTTCATCCAAAGATTATCGTTTTTGTTGTTTGACTGGTGCTTTTTCCACAAGCACCTTCAAGCAATCAATGATCCGAACACTCATCTCACTAATCACACACACCTGACCTGTAGGCAGTGGCGTAGCAAAGGGGGTGCGGCAATAGCGGTCCGCCCCGGGAGGATTTTTTTTATCGATTAATTATATATATATATTAATAGTCGATAAGGTCCGTCCGTATGAGTGAAGGATGTCCTCGACCTTCCAGTCTCCACTTTATATATTAATAGTCGATAAAATAATCACTCGCTTTTCACTTTTCACAAATGTGTGCGTACTGATGTCCTCGAGACTTCTTCTTCTTCTACGAAATGTATTTTGTTTGCGTAAATTTTCAAATTAATAGATAATGAAATGAAATAAAATAAAATTAAATTAAATTAAATTAAACTAAATAAAATTAAACACAATGCAACAAAAATCTCACGTTGCTGGGCAACGGGCTTACAGCTAGTTTATACATAAAACAACTAAGCTGCCTGTACTAAAAACTCTTAGTTCATAGATAAAAAATAGTAGAAGTGATTTAAAAACAAAATTAGAGGAAATATTGGAGGCGGCAAATTCAAGGACCGCCCTGGGTGGCATGACCTCTTCCTACACCACTGCCTTTAGTTATACCCTTTTGATCTCCAAGTCTTATCATAATGTTAATTGTGTTGTTACTATCAAGAGTCGCATGTTATTTCATTGCACTATTATCCAGTCCATTTGAGCTAAACAACTTAAATGAATCAGTCGATTTGTTTAATGTACTAAAATAAAATCAGTCGTTACTCGCATCGCAATGAAGTGGTGCAGTCTCATCGTTTCGGTTGCTAGTTTCACATTTTGCGTGGCGCAAAATGATTACCCAATTATTGGAGTCCTATCCCGAGAAGTGACGTCATCCCTCGATACTTCATTCCCAGGTTATGAAAGTGCTATCCCAGCTTCATATGTCAAATTTGTAGAAGGCGGTGGTGCCAGGGTTGTTCCAATTTGGTAAATAAAACATTTGATCAAATTACTTATCCTACGCTGTTTACTTTATGATACAGTAATTGACGAACCAGTAAACATTTTTTTTTAAATATAATATGTATTGAATTCTTATTCCATAAATCTTTGTCTAAATTTTTATTCATAAATTTTCACGACGCATAACTAGGTAGTGTAATTCGAATACTTAATAACATCCTGGCATATCTAGTTTTTTTCAATTAAGTGATATCTTAGTTTTATTGCTATCAACATCTTTGGGGACAAGTATTGTTGAAAATAAAGTTTAATTTCGACTCATTTTTGATTTCAGTAAAGTTAGGAAATCTCATATTTTCGAAAAATCTAGATACGCCTGTGTTTATTAAGCATGAGAATTATGTTGATTTTTATGAATTTCCATGATTGTTTTTCTATTATACTCTTATGTGAGAAAGTTTCGTTTTCATTTCAAGGCAATGTATTTATTTTTCATGTGTCCACTTTTTTTGCTGGTATTTGTACTTCATTATTGCTTTCTTGTCAATAAAAACAATTAAAGGATCGGGAAGAATAAGTCCTACTATGAAGATATTATGTCAAAAGTTAACGGGTGAGTTTGGAATTTGTATCATAACTAACTTGCGCAACGATTGATATAAACTTTGCTTTATGATTGTTGAATTATATCGATAATAACAAGGAATTCAAATCGAATGTTCGAATATATATATTCTATTGTTTCTTAATATTCGGAAATTGGAATATTTGATAAAGTATTCGAATAATATTCATTCTTATTAGTTACGCAAACTATGTTTAGGGTTGAGATTCAGTCGGCGTTTTATATTTTGATATCTATTTTGTTTATTTAAAAATATACTTCTCACTTGAAACACGTACGTGATTTCAAAGAATATTTGATAATAATTAATACTACTCGTCAAAAAAACAATACGACGTTATGAAATTCACACATAATATTATACGGTTTGAATATTCGATATTCGAATATCTTTTTTTTCCACCGAATATTCGGAATCACACTGCACCGGTGGATAAGCAGATGATTTTTTAATCTTATTTATAGTTTCATAATACGTAAAAATGCAACCTCTGAGAAGTCTTTTATTTATTTTAAAAATCATATGTATTATTATAATAATGCCTAGGGAATTTGTGGGATGCTCAATATTTATTGGGGTACCTCCTGGTAGCTGGTTGCTAACTCAATTAATTAAAAATTGTATTGAATATTGAAAATAAAGCAAATTGAGTAAACATCAGAAAATAGATGCAATAATTATCCAGCTATGTAAATAATGTGTGTATTTAGTGTAGCAAATTTGATACAATACTGAATACAAGCAGATATGTCTACCTCTGCACACAACAGTTTCTGGTGAAAAATACAAATTAAGGATTGAAATTACGGATTCGTTTACGGACTTCGAAAAAACTTAGCCAAGTTAACAAAAAAGTATTTATATTATGAAAATATACATATTCAATTTTTCGAATTCATAGTTCATGGTTTGTTACATAGTTTTAACAAATATTAATCGTATGTCCTTGATCTAGAGTGCTTTTACCCGGCGGATCAACGCAGTTTAAACGATGGAGTGGCTACACAAACGCCGGTGGACACATTTTTAACATTGCTAAAAGCTTAAATGACAACGGGGACTATTTCCCACTGTGGGGAACTTGTTTGGGATTTGAACTGCTCACGTTTTTATCCGCCAATAAAAAAGAACATCGACTGCCTTGTAATTCGGAGATGCAACCACTTAATTTGGAGTTCAAGCCAGGTAATTTCTCCGTTACGTTAATAACACCATAGTGTATATATTTTTTAACTCATTGGGTACCGGGGGACGCGGAATACGCGTTTTTCGAACGTCCTTCGATATAGTCAATGCTATTTGTATATATTTTTTTATAAAATATTTTCTTGACACTTATTGTAAACAAGCCATGCGTTAATATACTATTAATTTCTTTATCCGGGACAATGTCGGCAATTATAAACAAAAGCCATTTAACTTATGCGATATTTAATTAACCCTTTCCATTTATAAATGATAACAAAACACACCACAATGGTATGCTGCTATCGATAAAAATAGAGCACACATGCCGGGTGATTAAACCAAAGCTCTCAAACATTTGGAATATTATTGAAATTAATAAAATACGACTATCAGAGTCAAAATATAATATTGCATTCCAGACTCGAGAAATGACAATAGCTTCTTGATCAATAAAATTATTGAAAAAGTTGATCAGCTTATTACCAAACGCCGATAGGAAAACTTTCATACTTATTTTTAGTCGGTCAGTTGTATTTTATTTAATTTAAAAATCATTCCCTAAATATGGCTGAGATTACTCAGTGAGTTATTTAACTTTTTTTATTTTAAAATGAGAGCCATTGATTTTGCAATCAATGCCATCACCAGTTGGTGCAATCAATAAAGTAAAACATAGTTTTTACGTTAGATTCGTCGATGTTATTCTTTTTATTGTTGACTAACCTCTGTTTGCACGACAAGATTCAAAATCATTGTCTACCGATTCGTTAATACATTGTTTTCATACATTTAAGTGATTTTTTAAACAAAAAATCCGAAATCGTAATATAATGCGGCAATAGATCTCGAAGAACTGATAGAAAAATCTATTTTTTCATTATTTTTCTTATACTATAATAAAGTAGGATAGCTTAAGGAATTCACAAATTTTGAAAAAATATTTTCCACTAGTTTGTTAATTAATAATGTGTTATACATACTTTGTGTGCCCATGTAACTTTCTGTTACGAGACCACGCACATTATTTCAAACGTTTCATCAGATTCAAAGTCTAAGATTCTGACCGATTGTGATGCATGTCATGGTAATACAAATTCTCTATTGGGGAAAACTCTTTAGAAATATTATGTCAACTCTGGACAGGAAGACAGCAGATACAAAAATATATGAACAGAAAATAAAGTATACCTGCTTTTATATTATATAATACCTTGCGTAATCATTTAGTACTTTATCAAGAGGTTACAATGTTTAAGAAGGTCTCTCAACTATTTTTAGTCTAACAACTAACTTTTAAATATATCTATTAAGGAACGTTGACGAGACAGTAGACATAAGACCTTTAATACTATTATGTAGGAATTTATTAAAAAATGTCCCTCAATAATGTTTTTGCAAATATTATTATACATTTCAGATTTTAAAAGTAGTAAACTATTCAAAAATGCTCCTGATGATGTTATAAACATTTTAAAATATCAAAATGTTACTGCAAATTTCCATCGTTTTTGCGTCACAGAAAAGGTAAATATGAACCGCTTTATATCAAACCGGCTTAAACGGTTACGTATTAAGAGATATGTATTTCACATATAAAATTGCAATCAGTTTTCAAGATGTCAAAAACTATACATAATATTTCTAATTGGAAATTTTGGTTAGTTTTGAAACCACCTTAAATAATCAACGTGTAAATTGTAATTAGTCTTTAAATGTACAAATCATATCGTTATACACAGAGATCACTATTTTGACGAAGATCACTTTTTTTTTATTTATTGTCGAAATTATCAAAATTAGTTTTAGCCAGTTTTGAAAGCAAGCTCATCATATTTCAATACATTTTTAAAACTTTCAATTCACATAACTATTATATAAACATATTAATTACTTCAAATTCGCGATGGAACGGAGAATAGAGGACATGGAGGACAGGAGAAGGCGCAGGCAGAAATAGTTTATTTTGACTACCCGACCTTAAGTAAGTAAGTGGCTCAATATCTAACACGACTGAAGTCTTTTGTGGTCGCCAATCTTCAAAACAAAAATACTTAACCTAAAGAAGAGCTTACCACTTACGATGATACCTTTTCAATACAATAGTTTGCTGTCTTAAACAAACCTTAATTATTTCACAGAACTTGACGGCATTTAACATTGAAAAGGATTGGAAAGTTCTATCAATTAATAATGATCTTGACGGCAAGAATTTTATTTCTTCCCTTGAAGCAAAAAGGTTTGTAACATTAAAAATATAAATGACATTGCCTCACAGATTTTTTCCTAAAATTCGCTCACCATAATACGATGTTAAATTTGTAGCTATCCTTTCTACGGTGTCCAGTTTCATCCGGAAAAGCCAATCTACGAATGGATACTTAACAGGAATATTCCGCACACCCCAGAAGCCATAACGGCCAATAGCTATTTCGCTAATTTCTTTGTGAACGAAGCACGGAAAAATCAGCACCGGTTTACGGAAAAGTGGGAAGAAGATCGTGCACTTATCTATAACTATCCAGCCACATACACTGGAATTAAAAAAAGTGTTTACCAACAATGCTATCTCTTTTCAATCCATGACAGAAATGAATGACACAAATTTTTACTTCTTACTGTTGAATCGAAATTTATTTGAACTTAACTTTATTTACTATGTGTATTTTTTTGTAATTTTAAAATTATATGAAATTAAATTTAATGACTATAATTCCACAATAGTGTTACTAGTGGTTTCCATCCATTATGTTACTACGCCTCCCTCTGAAGAAAGAAAATATATTCGCGCCTCTCCGTCCTTTATTTTATAGAGTAATAAAGACACGTTTTAAAGGGTAAATAAATATTTAGGACTGCTAGCGCCTCCCAGGTTGGAAATCGCTGGTGTTACAAAATTTGACACATGCATATGACACTTTGAGAAACTTCATCAGACATAATATCGAAATGTTTTATCTTTTTAGTTTATTCGTAAACCATGCGATGTTATGTCTGATGATGATTCTCAAAGAAGCGAAGCACGTATCATATTTTGTAACTGAACAAGTGGAACAACAATGTTATAAAATTTTATTTTATATTAAAAAGGAACTTCCACGAAGTTATCGCCGAATCAATTGAAAATAATAATTAATAAAATCAATTAATAATTGTTTATAATATTTTTATCTAATGTAACTATTATGTAATGCAATAAAATAGATACATTCATTCTTCAGTAACTGTTTTTTTTCCCAATATTTAACAAAAATACAAGCGAATACAATGTTTTGGTAAAAAGAAACTTCAGCTTAAAAGTTTTAAATCATTTACAATTATTATAGTAACGTGTCGTCTGCTCCGGAGTAGAGCTAAACAATCCAGGGCTGTGGAGTCGGAGTCGCGGTATTTTGGCCGGAGTCGGAAAAATAAACGGCCGGATTTTTTTTTTGATAAATATATTTAATGATGTGTATTCAAACAAAATAGTCGAAAGTGTTGACTTTTCACGCTTGGCTGCTGACTAAAGATGATCTGATGGTATACATATTTATAAGTTAAAATGAAATTATTGAAAAACTTCCTCGGAATCCACAGCCCTGAAAAAATCACCTATGTCGTTTTCGTATGATAGTATTGTAAACTAATTTAGAACAAAAGTTCTTCTAAAATAAAATAAACAAACATATTGATTCGATTAACGGATCAATGCATTCATTGTACATACACGAAATGAGTTTACTGTAAGATTTATTGTTCATTTGATGTACTCGAGAGTACCCGAATAAATATGTTTTATTTGGCAGTTCTTGGTAATCAAATTTAATTTACGTAATATGAGGTGATCGTATAGTGCGTATTTCTAAAAACGTAGAACTTTTGAGAGCGTTGTAGAACTCAGGAGAATTATCTCGGTGTATTTTTAAACAACTACTGCGCAGTTGGTTAAAATGGGTCTGAAATAATATATTGTAGCTACATTATATCACGCATGTCTTCTCTGAATCACGGACACTATTTCTGAAACTATAACATGTTGAATTATTTCGGAAAATATTCCCTGCCGCGGCGTCGTAAGTGTGTCACTGGTTTTTTGTGCACTTTAGATTTGTTCGCAGATTTTTTTAGCGGAAGCGAAAAAAACGTTAAAAAATTTAACTTTTTCCTGAGGCATATCTGAGTCAGTCAGTGGCGTGGCGTTGTTTTACACAATATCAAATATGGTAACCGGATAAAACAGAACATGAAAAAACAGAACATCACAAAACGTACAATATATCTTTAGAAAACACTTAGTATTGACATGTTTTACAATCAATTAGTAATCTCTATGTCGTATTAGATACAATAAATAAAACAGCAATCTTGCATATCAATAACACTTTCAAACTGAAATTGTCGTAAATACACTTATATTCGACGATTATAATAGTCGCCATTGACTGATAAAGTAAAGCGTACGTTATTACACACTGTTCTGAAATTATTACCTGTTAATCTATAATATTTTTCCAATAAATAGTTAAGAAGAAACAGGTATCATTCAACTAAAAATTGATTGTGTTCTGAATTGTCTATGTTCTATGATCTCATGTTCTGTTTATTCATGGAACCATCAAATATATCTACATTTTTATAAGCAATAGATTGTGGTAAGAGGCGATTCTGTACTATATCACAATATTCTCTACCGATCTTACTTAATCATTATTTAATCTAAATTTTCGATAGTCGCAATGTATCAAACTGGATACACGTTCTATCAAAAAGATGCAAGCCGCAAATGCCGAATTAGTATCTAAATCTAGCTTTTAAGTTTGAAAAAGATGACATTTAAAAAATTAAAACCAAGAAAAAAGACTGAAATAAAGGTTTTTCCTATACATATTCTTGAATCAATATTAGATTATGTTAATTAAACACCAGTATAGAAGTCTCCGTACACTTCAAGGTTGTGTATAATTCATAATTTGCATATGTCACAACATCATCAAAACACGCTTTTAGCGCCTCCTGTAAATTTTGTGTGGGTGACGTCCTTGTTCCTTTCCACAGTCGATATGAACCCAGATCACTGCACATGTTAAATTAGTTAGTTTATGTGGAATAACAATTTTGTGAAGCTTAATTTTATTGAATGTAGTTTGTTTAAAGATCAGTCTATGCATGTGACAATTATTTGGGTATATATTAAAAGTCAATAAACTTTACTCTACCTTATGTGTCCTATTTAGTTTAACATGGTAAGTAGATATATAAAACTGTGTTAAATTTCGTTGATATTGGTATCTGGCATGAAAGTTTGAAATCGCGTAGATATGATGTAACTTTATGAAAATCTTTTATTCCGCTCGACACTGGTGAACTCGTGTATTGTTTACGTAGGATCATCTTCAAATAGAAGCCAACATTTATTTGTACGTCAGGAACCTAAAATATTGTTTCTATACACTAGACTCATTGGCCCAATTGGAAATATGCCAATGCATTAGATAATGAACACGGCATTGAAACAAGCACGCGAATTGGAAAAAAAAAACTAAAATCAAACAATTATTATAATTCTTTCTACCAGAGAAACAGACTACAAGGAAGTGTTTTTTTTACATTTCTCATACTCGCAGACAGATAAGTGAGTGTTTGGAAATTAATCTCAACCATGACAGGATGTATAAATTTCTTTTGTCGCTTTGAACAGGAGTGTCTTCAATAATCTTAACTATAAACACAATTTACGTCACGCTTAAGCAAACTTTATAAAATTCAAAATGTGTGGTAGGTCGTATGTTAAGTCCTATTTTTAGAAATAAATTATTTAAATTTGAATCGTTCAAATTATGTACTTTCACACAGATTTTGTCACTAACGACCCGGGTTTCGCCTTTCGGCATCTTCAGGCGTTCAAATGCACGGATGAACTTGAACTGACATTTAGTAAATGAATGTTTCGTGTTTATATAATAAATAAATGTATCAACAAGTTTAAAGCCAAAAAGAATAAGCCCATGGAAATGCCCACAGATTTAAGTAGTGAATGGTTTTAAGAATTATATTTATTTGTTTGTCGGAAAAGGTTTTATGATTATATTTATATAGGGTATAGAAGTGGAGAACCCGGCATGTTGAGTATTTTATTTTCATTAGGATCGTTAGTGACAAAATCTGTGTGAATGTACATAATTTGAACGATTCGAATTTAATATTGAAATTCCACCAGGCACCTTCTTAAACTGAAATCTTAAATAAATTATTAATTATTCGTGAAAAAGAAATTCACTAATAACAGTCTATTGACAAATATTATAACTCCAGTACTCCAATATTATAATTAAGTACTCTCTTCAATTTACTTCCTTGCGTATTGTATGTGGGAAGGTATATATAAAGTATGAATTGTATATGAATGCATATGGTGTCCCCGTGAACTGGCTTCACAGAGGATTGCTCTCCTCTGTAACGATCAAGCCCTTCCTTCGGCAGCGATGGTATAGGAATGCAAATTACCAAAACATCAGCGATCAATGAGACTCGTAAGAACTTTGACGCTAACGCGCCCTAGAACTTAAAGCTTGGTGAAATTGATATCCATGAATATAATATAAACATAGTCACGTTTTACGTGCAATTGAATCAAGCTAAGTTAATCAAAAAAGCTTCACTTGAAGCAATTTAGATATTTATTGGTTTGTTTTGATAATTCACAACCACGATACAATTTGTTTCTATGTATATTTATGTACATTATGATTATGTAATTTGCTAATCCATCTGTTCGTTCAACGTTATTAATGGTCGAAATATTTGGTTCTTATTTATTTGTTTATCCTGGTGCTATCTTATCCTAGTTAAACCTTAATAGAGACGGGGTAGTTATAATGTTCATTAAAACACAACTGCAATAATAAACTATGTACATACGTTGTTGTTACTAGAAATAGTGCCAACTTAAAGGATTATTCGTTTCTTGTAAATGTGATTAAAATATAATTTACCAGCATCAAGGCAAAATTTTATGTATATCTCGAATAGGAATTGAAATACTGGTATTTATGTTGTTTTCTTAATACCATGACACTGGTTTTGAAAATGCACAGATACAGATATTTTGGTATTAGAAATAAATCAAAATCGAATTTAAAATGTATGGAAACCATCACATATTTAAAAATGTGCTAAGTGTTGTATTGACATTGACACATTCTGATAGTTGATGAACCTTTAAATGATTATTATTACTGTATGTTTTTTAAAAAATAATCAGTTAAATAATTACCCGTTTATTATTATTATATCGCGTTTTTTCATGTTTTGAAATATCAAAATAGATATTTTAATTTACTTTCCTGATGTTACGATCGAAATTAACCATACTTTGTAGCTTATTTTTTTTTAACTTTTTAATAATAACAATATTCATCTTTGCAATACCGGTATTGATACATTCGTCCGGTATTGCAATCCCCAATCTCGAATATGTACAAATATTTTCAACATTTTTTTACATGATCAAAAATATTTGAAATGTGTTGCAAGAGTAATTTTTAAAAATCACCGACGTACGTGATTGCTATTTTTATAATTTTGTAATAATTTAATCAAATGTGCAGCTTATAGAATTCTTCCTAAAAGAACTTGTATCAACAGATGATACGAAAACTGCTTGTTACTCACTTGCTGTTCATCTCTTTTTTTAAGAGAGTATGGATAGAAGGATACGGCTAGGACATTACTAGTCGTTAACTTATTAGCTTTCGCTATGGCTTATTCTTAAGGTGGTGGCCGTGGCTCTATGTATGGTAGGAGACAATTTTAGACATTACAGATATCCATGTCTTTGAACAGAAATTCATAAATCAATTGGGAAAACAGTCCGTACTAGTATTCGAACCCGTGAGCTCTGCAACCGAAGCCATCGACGTTGACCACGGACCCGGCAATATCTTATATACCGGCAATAAGTTTTTTCTTATTTTTATTAGATTATTTATTGGCCGACAATTACATGATACCATTAATTAGGAAATAAAAGAAAACACGTAATTTTCGTCTCCTGTAAATCAAGTCCTTAGCTGATTAAGATGATGTAAAAAAATATTTAAATTAAAACTATCTTCTGCCGTAGCGATGATATGATGAGATCAGATTCTTCGAATAGTTAGGGCGCGGTCTCTAAACTCGCCGGTCGCCACCTGTTGCTGCATATAAATCGTGAGCTTACGATTAAGAAGCTTAGCCGATGATCCGCCCAACCTTAATCCGACACGTGCTAATAAAACTATCATCGTCTATCCGATCCTCAGAAACGTGAGGGATAATAAAATTAAATCGCATACTGAAATTAACTTAAAAAAAAACAACCAGGTACCTAACATATTATTTTGTAAGCATGCGTGTGTGTTTGTTTTTGTATTTTAATGCGTAGAAAAGTGGCAACTGGCATGTCTGTCAAAAAGTCATTGACGTCAAAATTCCTCGAGATTTTTTTCAATAATATCGTCCGCTCAAATGTTTTACCCACCCTTCCATAAATTTTATCTCAGATAATACAGATTTCTGTTCCTAATAAATAAATGTGGATTAAGAACAAAATAGTTTTTTTTTTTTTTTATAAATTGAACAATAATATCAAACTGTTTCAGTTAACTTTACGAACAAAAAAGTGAAGTTCGCAACCGGTTGCTATCTCGCTCTAATGGTCAGATTATATTTCATTAAGAAGTTAACAAAATAATAAAACTATTTTCATTGTGAGCTGTTTATTATATTATTGATACAAAAATATGGTAGTTTTATTAAGGTTCAATATATTTATGTGTGGCCCATCAGAGACATGCATTATTTTATTTAGCCAAACAAATGATTTCAGTTGAGCATCCCTGGTATAAACGAAGGCAGACCTGAAACACTTTATATGTAAATACTATTTAGACTATATATGTACAGTGGAACCTCTCATAACGAGTAATTCCCATAACGAGCAAAACAGATTGTGAAAAAAATGCTTTCTTAACGAGCGATATTTCGCATAACGAGTGACGCAGAGTTTTGGAAAGATCACTTTCACATCGTTGCTTGCCTTAAGATGAATGACAAAAGTGGTTGCCATGAGGACCCTCACTTCTGCTTGTAAGAAGCTTTGGTCAGAGAGCGTTGTCGAACGTGATTTTGAGGAGTTTGAAACAGTACCTGTGCAGTCTACAGTCAACGTGATTGTATCTTTGGTCAATACCATGAAACTGGAGGTGGATAATAAAGATATTGATGAGCTCGTGGACGAACACGGTCAAGAGCTGACCACCAAAGAGCTTATGGAGTTGCATCGTTTTTCACAGCTATAATTTATGGAGGATAGTTTGTTAGTGGAGGAGGAGGAAGTAGCAGAACAACAGTCTTCTGGCGCAATAAGAGAAATTCTGAAAGCACGGAAAACTGTTGCATCGTATTATACATTGAGACGCATCACCCTAATAAGGAGGTGGCTATGCGTTTTACGAATGTATTCAATGATAATGCTGTCACATTTTCACCAAATTTTGAACCGTCATCGAAAATAAATGTCTCTAGAGAGCTTTCTAGTAAACAAGAATAAATTATTTGTCCTTATTAAAAAACTAGTCATCTTTGTTTATTATTTTTTGCAAATCGAAATTTCATTCCAGGTTGTTACGCTCCATAACAAGTTAGTTTACAAGTTATACGTTAAAAATATTAAAAAATGTTTTTTTTTCTGTCATGGAACGCATTATTGTATTTTACTTTGTTTTATATGGGAAAAATTGTTTCGCTTAACGAGTAAGATTCTGGAACGAATTAAACTCTTTATGAGAGGTTCCACTGTATAATATTTATTATCAAGGAAAACCCTTATTCTAAATTAGTGTTCCCAGGTGTACAAATAACATTCTGTCGAGTGTCGATAGTTTTAGTAAGTAGATACCGCAAAGAGCGTGTAGCGAGATCGTGCGTCTCGGTTGCAGGCGCGTTCTGCCGTCCACAGAGTAGGCGTCGCGACGCCGTCTATTCTCGTTCGTTTCCGGATTCCTCACTCGGCTATTTTCGCCACCGTTGTTTTAACACTTTTACTTATTGGCCAACGGACAGAGCGGCGAGACGGCGCTCTGAAAATATCCTCGCGTTTTGAGGAAAGTGGACATGATAAGCTTGTTGCCAGGCGGAAATGCGACGGCGGCGGCCGGAATTCATTGTCTGGTCTTACTGGAGTAATTTGATGGTTTTTAATGCTCCAGTGACACGAATAGCATACGAAATAAGCATTTTTCTGGCTCAGTTTATTAAACACGAACAGGGTATGGACTGTGGAGGGATGTTCTATAATACAGACATTTTTTAGGCGTAGATATTTAATATATATTTAAGACATCTTTAGAAAAAGAATATATTTTAAGTTACGATTAAGGCTTTTTTACTTAAAAGTATATGTAAGATTCATTTGTCCACGTTTTTAGTATTATAATAAGGGATGAGAAATGGGTGATTTGAATGGAATTATTAAATGAGCTTGTATTTTAATTGATCATTAGAATTTTTAAAAATGTGGTTTATTTTCACACCAATTGCATCACGTGCCTTGTTTAAAGTACATATTAAATATATAAAAAAACATATAATTAAATTTTTTAAAAACAACAAAATTTTGTGTTAATAACGGTAAGTTTTAAACCATTTATTCCGTAAATGACGGACACCAATACCTATGATAATATGCTGATTGGCAAGACACCATGAAACCTGGCGTCGAAAGGCACGCATTTTGATTACATCAGACGTAAATAGTTTTAGAATATGGATCAAATAGTTAACCGATAAATATGATAACATAGTTGAAAGTAAGATTTTTTGATTATGTATAATAAATAGAACAAAACGTTTGAAATACGACTATTTTTTATTTTTATTTATAAAAGTTAACGTTCTTATGAGAAATACTATTACTGAATAATATTTAACATTTGTAATTACTTTGGAACTAAACAATTTAATAATTATTTTGCCAATGTGACACATACCTAGGTATTCAGAAAAAAATCCTACAATTCAAAGTACGTACGCCACATAAGCGACTGACGAAAGTGGTATCTTTTTTGTTTTGTTTTTTACTCGAAAACACGCTCAACTTTTTCTTTCAACAGAATTTTAATAAATATATAACGTGGGAAAATTTGGAAGATACATTACAGTAATGAGATTTGTTTTGGTTTGATAAGAGTAACTTATTTTTCTTGTGTTCACAAAATGGCTTCGTAAACTAAAGAAAGCTCAACATGTTTTGTTCTCGAAAGGTTTTAAGTTTTGCATTATTTATGACACGTTCTTCAAAGTCTGCACGCAATATTTTACGCTTCATATTTTCGCGATGAAAATAATATTTTCCAAACTTTTTATACGAGTACAAAATTTGATAATATTTTTTATACAGGTAATGTGTACATAATTTTGTTTTTTTCATTCGTTTTCAAGACGTTATTTCAATAAAATGCACGTTCTATTTTTTGCTTGCTATAAATATGCTATAAATTTGAATAGATTTATAATATAAGAATTCCAAAAATATATCAATTTGATATTGTGTTTTTAACTCTATAGACAGATTTGAGTACAATTTTGTAGAATAATTAAATGAATCAAATTTCAATTCATTTTAATAAGTATATTCGATGGATTCGGCAGTAACTTTGTGGAAGCTCATTTTGCTCTCCAAAATGTAACACGTGATTCGCTTATTTAAGAAGCATCATCAGACGTAACATCGCGAGGTTTACGATTAAACTAAAAATTGATTCTAATTACTAAGTAATTAATATATTACAACGTTAAAGTAGGGAGGGGGTAAGATACAAACATTGATAGAGCTATTTAAAAATTAATTACCCAAATTAGGTACGGCAAATTCCAATGGGAATAATATCAACAATGGTGATCAGCCTATATTATTTACTTTAGTTTGATTTCTATCAATGACTTTATTAATTTTCAAAAACTCAAAGCTTTTCATTGTTAACTCTTTATCATTTACTTGATGGAGTGTTTCAACATTTTTATTTTTATCAAAATTGTAACTATTCTACCAAATGATCGGCAAACTCAGAAAAAATATTGCTTTTGATATATTACGTGTTTTTTATTACTTACATTAATATTTCTAGCTGTTTACATATACACCTTTGCAGCCTTGACAGGTGAGGCTATAGATGCCGCTCTAAAAAAATTCTTTACCGATTCATGAAAGTTTCTCTAAGTTGATTCCCATTTTCATTAAATTCCATACTACTCTAAAAATGTGTACTTAAAGTACGACATGGAAGATTATTCTTTTTTGACCGTTTCCACAGATATTAGATTTAATGGTAACGCGTTAAAAAATATATAGAAATAAAATTATAAATTTTACATATGAAAGTGGGCAAATCGGTTTTTACTTTTGAATGTCTCGTATATTTGTCGGGCAACATCTGAAGGATTTACTTTTATTCCTTGTTGGTAGACCTCCCCTAAGGAACGATCGAGGGCGAGCCGATATATATTTTAGCATGCAGAACACCCCACGAAGAGGGATTGGGAAGTGAAACACCTTATTGGCCGCAAGAAAAAGAAAAATGATGCGGAAATGCTAATGTGGTTTGGTCGGCTTAGCATACCGTCACGCGACAGGGCTTGACAACTGGCCAGTCAACAAATAACAATTTTTTTTAGTTCTTTTATTTCATGATTATATCTTCCAACTCTTTTGATGAAAGTTACATATGTCATGTGTATATATTTACATTATGACTGTAAAGAATTATTATCAAGTTCATGAAGACATGTATGTTTGCCGAGTAGAAAATTGACTAAAGAAAACTTATTGAAATGAATGTCGAACATCTGCCATTAATTAAATATGCCTTACATAATGTAATTTATAGTTTCCTATCTTATAAAACTTATTTATACATACATATAAGATAGGGCCAAAACCGGACTGGCGGTCAACTTATCGATACCGCCAGACCGATTTTGGGATCGGATTAGTAGTTATGGACTTTAGGCATCAGAGACATCAATGATTTCGAAAGCAAAACTATAAATCGATTGGATCATGTATTTTTTAACAGTAACACTATTTTTTAAAGCCAATCTGACCTAAGTCACGAAAAAAACTCGATTGAGACAATTTCTTGTCTTTAAGCTTATATTGCGCTTAATAATATTTAAATATGTTTTTACGTAGATTAAATATGAACCATCTTAACCCTCCAAGGACGAGCGTCACCATATGGTCACAGTAAACACCGTTGTCTATTGATCCCACTATTCATCCTTTTTCTAACTGAATATCGTTTCTTTTGCTCATATTTGGTTAAGAAGGGTACAGACTACGGTTAGTCATAAGCCGTGGGGACAGAAACGGCCTCCAAAAGCACATGTGATTTTTGAATTTCCGTTTTTTTTAATTTACTTTTTGAAACTGTTAGTTATTTTTTTATAAAAACATCAAATTATTAACAGTTATTTTGCTAATATATTTGTATTGAAATTATGTTGATCTAAAGAGGTCAAATTGTAAATATTTTTAAAAAAATCACGTTTAGCTATATTTCAACCCCGAATGCTTGCGAGCCCATACGGACACTTTTGTCCTTACTACTGTCCGTACTCAATATTAAACGGTAATAAAAGGATGAGCATGGCCATATAGTCATGTGGGGTATCTATACAACGACTTAGCGTTTTTTTTTTTTTTAAATTTTGAATAGGAATAAAAGTTATCCGTGACTTCAATATGGCTAAGAAAATATTTTTTTTATCGGAAAAAAGCTCTCGTCTCTGGAGGGTATAGTTTTAAATCTGCAATAAAGATGGATTTAAAAATTGTTATATAAAATTCCTTTTTCCAAAAACAGCCTTTCCAACGGAGTCTTCTTTGGCCATGTTCGCTCCCTATGTGGAGCATATGGCCGCCACGCGGCACCTCCATGTTTCCCTGTCTCCCGCCGATAGCTAGTACCCGACGGACGTCCGGGACGCCGGAATCCCACGAGTCGAAAGAAGAGGCAGGCAGGATTGAGGCTTCCCGGAGGCATCCGCAGCACGTGACCCAGCCAGTTCCAACGTCTCTCCATAACCACTGACGTGACGGGACGCTGTCTTGTACGCTCCCTTATCTCTGAATTCCTCACAAAATCAAACCACCTCACCCCCATTATCCGACGCAAGCATCCGTTCTCGAAGCTCAGTATACGCTTTTTCTGAGTCTTCGTCAGGTGCCATGATTCGCAACCGTGAAGCATTACCGGCAGAATGCAAGCTCGTTTTTTGTACTACCGTCTTCGGGGATATGTACGCCGAGGTATCTGAAGCTGTCATGCAGTACGTACAGTACAAATGAGGCTATTATTTTCAAACTCGGTTCGTTACAAAATTCGTAAAACATAGACCATAAATGTAAATAAAGATACATTTAAAAAATATTTTTAGAAAATAGTCTCAAATCTGGCTCGATAAAATACAAAGTAATGTAAAACTAAATATATTTTAATAATGTATATTGTTTTTCAGAAAATAAAATTCATGTTTTATTTTTCAACCATTTCGGAACGAGCCGGGTTTGCAAATAATAGCCTCAAATAAAAGATACTCAAATCCACATTGAATGTTAATGAACGCAATTAATTAAAAAAATAATTCGATATAGGTTTTACGTCTGATCCGGTAGATAAATAACTGACTGGTTTACGACGCCATATTTGTGCGCCGTTTTTCGCATACAAACATTTCCACTCGATACGGCATCGCTATTTGTAGGGGGCCAGTCAAATTACAATATGGTAGAATTTTACGCCTTATAGTGACTTCACATCTACAGACATGCATATTCACGTCTCACTCACTCCGGCATAAGAAAACGAGAGGGATACGCTATTACAAAAAAGTTGGTTTGAAGTGAATCTGACGATACGTGTTTGTTGATGTGAATGGTCGGTCACTTATGTAGTTTAAAAAAGCGGTCAACAACCGTTTGCACCAACGCGAGCCAATTAACTCAAATATGAATCTCGCTGACCTCTAACATGTTTTTTTTTCAATATATCGAATAATAATGATAACAAGAAAATTAGGTTGATTTTTGCTTCTGCATGTTTGTAATAAAGGATTCCTATCTCCAGTTACTGCGAAAAAATTCTCGCCGACCACTATTTCTCATTAATTTCAATTTTAATAGAAATACGTTTTTGAAATTATTGTTATAAACAATTCGTTAAATAATATTTTTTACATTTGAAAATAATTAATCGTAATATGAAACTGGTCCTGAGTATTACATAAAATTACTTTCAAGGTGTTCACTGTAAGTATTTGGTGGAAAGACATGATATCAAAAAATAATCAAACAATCTTTTGTACATACTTATTCCACTATTATGTATTTATACCGTTTTGCACTCAATCCACTATTATTTATTAGAATCAGGAGCGGTTTCACTCATCACAAGCATTTTTAAGTGATTTGAATTTGAACTCGTGACGAGTGAAACCGCTCCTGATTCTAATAAATAATAGTGGATTGAGTGCAAAACAGTTTTTAATTATGCTTTAACATGTAATTGTAAAATAAATACTACAAATTGTATATATATTTTTTATGGTTAACATAATGGCTTTCCGCCACGAATTATTGGTTAACACAGCACAGGGCAGGGGAATAATAACACACGTTGCAAGTAAGGAGTTGCAGTCTTTTTATATCGCCAAATAATAGTTGATTATGTATATTGTGATTTGCGGCAATATTAATATTAATGTTTATGTGCGTGCCTGGCGATTAAAATTACGTATACAATGAAATCGGTCGTTTCGCAAAAACATCACCCCATTTGGATAATAGTTAAAATGAGGGTTTGTTATTAAAGCAATATTCGGCAGCTTTGTTCGTTTACTGGTTTGTTAATTTTAATGCTTCTTAGATGTTATCTCCCCGTCATTTTGCCATTGAGGTCCGGGCGAGGGTGGAAAGTACCCGCATGTGAGTGAACAATTTCGGCTTATTGCCCGTTGCCACGTTATTGGGGCACATGTCATGTGCAAACTGTGGCTCGCAGTAATTGTAAGAAATATTTATATTATATTGTATAACATCAGTTGTTCCCAGCATGTTATTTTTCAGAAAATTTACGTTTTAATTATAATTTGAAGCATATCGCCTCTCATGGAAGTATCTTAACAGAAGTTTTTCTACGAGAACTGCTTCTTACTCAATCGCTCAATCTCTTTTTTCATAGAAATTAGTAGTGATTAGGGATTCTGAAGTCTCTGGATTTTAAAAGTCCCGGGACTCGAGACTTATATTTCCCCTTCAATAAAATTATAATTTTATTCAAATATTTGCATGTATGTATATATTGCATACATACATACATGCTTTATACACCTTTTGAAAGAACGCACTAGTAACAATCGCGTTTTTTAATACAATGTTTAATAATTATTTATTTTTCTTATGTAATGGATATGTGCAATGCTTCCGGCTATTTTTTACTAAGAAGGGATGATAACGGCACATGTAATGAAAAAGTATCAAAGAATTCGACCGCCGTCAGGAGTAAATTTATAACCGTAACTTCACAATACAGCTTTTAGACCTTTTTTGTCCGATTGAGACATTGTTACTTTTGTATAATAGTGAAAAAACATTTGTACACAAAACAACATGAGGTATGAACATTTAATTTAATTATATTTTTAAATTTTCTTTTGCTACAGTTATATGACAATATAAATATAAACACATGTCATTTGAAACTTCTACGAAATTATAAATCCCAAAAATCTGTTTTTTTATCAAATCCCTTTTATATATGCATAATAAATTTTGTTTGAAACCCCAGGTTTTAATACTTATGCTGAATACAACGCATTTTTTTAAAACTGATCTCGAGAATAGACACCAAAGTCCCGGGACTTAAGACAGCCAAAAACCTGAAAAGTCCCGGGATGTCTCGACACAGAATCCCTAGTAGGGATAGAAGGGTAAGGCTAGGACTGGATTAGTGCTTAACTAATCGCTTTCGCTACGCCCAGTTATTGCTATTCAAAAAAATGCTATTCGTACTGGGACTCGAACCCGTAAGATCCGGAACGGAAGTCAACAACGCTAATCGCTGCGCCATAGGATCCGATATTTATTTTTTAGGGCAGTATACATTTTTTTTTCAGATTTAATTTGAGATCGTAGATGAGTGTTTGTGATATCTCTTTTCTTGAATTGATTTCAGGCAACTGTGACTTAGAAAAAAGAAAATATGTCGCCTTGGCCGTTAGCTGTAATACCGGTTATTTTCTTGTATTAAAAGTAGTGATATTTTTTTTTAAAAAAGATATATGATTAATCTCTTGATAAAATGATTGTGAATCCAAAAATACCGCAATCACAGAAAGCGTCCGGTATTGGATGCCCTAATCAAGCCGTATCGAGTTTTTTTTATGGTATTGTTATTGACATTTTAAAGCTTTTTTATACTGGCTTTAGCTTTTCAATTTAGTTTAGATGCGGTAGTTTGTTATTTTATCTTTAGGTTAGCGATATAAATCAGATTATTTTTTTAGGCTGTATTAATTTGTGTGATTTTTGAAAATGCGATTCTGTGCATATTTTAATTTATAACTTAAGAGTTATGCAGTTTTTTAAAATGTATGAATTGAGTCTTCACTTAATCTATTTTATGCGTCATCTCTGTGGGATACTTCTACCGTACAAAAAGGATCTAGTGTAAAATATTATAATTAAGTTTGTAAGCCATGTTTATTTTTTTACAAACCCCGCATAATAGCATTGTAGTTAACTCTCTCCGCCATTAATTACTTAAAAGACATGCCACAATTTTTTAGGACAATATTCTTGATGAATATTTCATATAAATTAGTATTAAAGTAATACAGCACATGTTGAAAATATGATTTACGTTGGGTACGACAAATGCTAATTTTAAGCCTATTAACTTCGCAAGGGAGTCGTGTAATTTCAGTCTGGGAATTGCTGTTTTTCGAAAATTAATTCAACATTTTTGCACCGAGGGCAATTCTTTGAAACCGTTTCAGTAAAGTATAGCTGATAATGTGACTCATTTCGTTTAAATGTTTAAGAACTGAATTATTTTATAATACATACGTAAAAAAAACTAATGTTAATACTTTCGATGGTTTCGGCGGTAACTTTGTGGAAGTTCATTTTAATAGAAAATTTAAATTAACTTTGATTATTCCACGTATTGTGTAACTAACTGTGACACGTGTTTCGCCTCTTTCAGAGGCATCTTCAGACTTACTATCGCAAAGTTTGCTTAAGTAATGAAGCAAGATTGATTCTAACATTTTAAAATTATAAAATTACAAAATGGATTGGGTTTTTTTTCCTTTTAAGAGGAGCAAGGAGGGGGTTGTAGAATCGAAATAAAGCAAACAGATAATGATACTAATTTTACTAATGAGTTGTAAACAATCAGAATGGGATTTTTCCTTTTTAATGGAAGCAAAGAGGGGATTATAAAATGCAAACAAATTTAATCATACTACTAATGACGTTAAACATTACAAACTATTAAAACTAATGAGCTACAATCAATCATCTAGGTTTGTGATTACTCTATTAATTGGAAACAATTTTAGTAACGGGGACAAAAGTAACAATTTCTCTGAGTTTGCCAATCATTTAATAGAAAATAATCATAATTTTAATCAGATTTGTAATTTAGAAATACTCCACCGAGTAAATAAAAAGGGTTTAAAGATGAATAGCTTAGAATTTTTAGAAATTAATAAAACTCTTAACAAAAAAGAAATATTATTAAATAATATTCTTAATAGCACAGGCGGTTCCCCGTTACTAAAATTGTTTCCAATTAATAGAGTAATCACAAACCTAGATGATTGATTGTAGCTCATTAGTTTTAATAGTTTGTAATGTTTAACGTCATTAGTAGTATGATTAAATTTGTTTGCATTTTATAATCCCCTCTTTGCTTCCATTAAAAAGGAAAAATCCCATTCTGATTGTTTACAACTCATTAGTAAAATTAGTATCATTATCTGTTTGCTTTATTTCGATTCTACAACCCCCTCCTTGCTCCTCTTAAAAGGAAAAAAAACCCAATCCATTTTGTAATTTTATAATTTTAAAATGTTAGAATCAATCTTGCTTCATTACTTAAGCAAACTTTGCGATAGTAAGTCTGAAGATGCCTCTGAAAGAGGCGAAACACGTGTCACAGTTAGTTACACAATACGTGGAATAATCAAAGTTAATTTAAATTTTCTATTAAAACTAATGTTCGCTAACCATAGGGTTGGTTTTTCAAAAATTTCGCACAACTTTTCTAGTAATTTTGAAACTAATTGCGTGAAAATAATAAGAACGTCATACTTACCACAACATCTTGACGGTATTTTTTTGAGTCCATTTCCTAAGCGACGCTAAACTTTTCCATATTTTGACAATTGCCGTATTTACGACAACTGTTCGAGAGTCTATTGTTTATTATGTTTGATTTAACCCTTTGCCCGCGTCACCAAATTTAGCGAGCATGCCCTGTACGCGGCTGCTTTTTTGCGGATTTTGTTATCGCGTTTTCGACTATAAATATAGGTTGTAATCTTTTTTCAACTAATCAAATATGTTAATTGCCACCCAAAGTAACTTTTTCAATAATAAAATACAATATATTTCTTGTATTTTCGGTTAAATTCAACAATAATCATTCTTCATACAATTGCGGTGTGAGGTCGCCATATTGCAAAATACTGCCACGCGCGACCGAGAACACTGCGCCACCACCATACCATATGCTTATAATATTAAATTCTCGGAACAATATCAATTTCACCCGCACTCGATCGCTTATTTACATTATCCAAAATCTTGCATTGGTGACGTATGTTCACGGCGTGTTCCAGAAATAAATTATTTTAGCCTATATTGAATCTTTTTTGACTAATGTCATCTATTGAATTTGGTGAAATACACATTTAGTGATATTTTCAACCAGTTTTAAAACAATAGACAGCTCTTATATATGGTTTGAAATTTCCATGAAATCTATACGTGTCACGCGCGCTGAGGGCATGTTCGCTAGGCCATGCATAGCGTTCATACGCGGTGAGAAGGTTAATGAACATTACGAGAGAGGCGTCATAACTGAAAACAACACATTGCCCATTATTTCAATTGAGGGCTCTGGAAACAATGAGTAAGATGTCTGGATTAAGATGTGTCGCCGTTTAGAGCAGTGTTCCCCAACCTTTTTACACATGCGGTCGGGTAAAAAAAAAATCTCGGCCCACTATTAACTGTTTTCAGTTGACAGTGCACACAATGAGCGAAACCGGTCCTGACCTTTTAAATAAAGTGGAATAAAGCACAAAGGAATATTGTGTTTTTATTAACGTAATGCCTTTCCACCGAGTATTCAGTGTAAACACCCTAAAAGTGAAAACAATTATGTATTATGAAATGATTGGTATATTTAGGTAGGGTTTTGCATCCGGGTTCACTATCGAAGAGCAAATATTTATGACTGTCGATTCTGAAAAAACCAGCGACCATCGTGTCGCACACGGAAAAAATAGTACAACAGAATAAATATCCGCAATAAACTAAACTTTACAAATTTGGCGCCGGATTTTAGAAGTTTGAGTGATATGTTACCACACAAAAATGACCAAGAAACAAAATGTGGAGTCGCATTATTGATGTCTTCTTATTTAACAATAACTAAAAATACAAGAAAACGTGCAGGCGATAAAAAATATTATATGTAATAGGGTAAAAATATCAACGTATTTTAGTTCTACAATTTTTAATATTTATGCGTTGATAGCTATTAAAAACTGTAGAATTAAAATACGTTGATATTTTTACCCTATTATAATAGAGTTCTACCAAGTTAATGTCAAATCAATAAATAAAATTATATTTAATATTTTTGCATGGAGAATTTCTTGAAATTTGGCATACTGTTTACGGCCCGGCGGAAAGTCTCAGCGGCCTAGCACTGGGCCACGGACCACCGGTTGGGGAACACTGGTTTAGAGCTTAAAATTTCACATATAAAAAAGTATATTTCCAAATGTGGATTTTCGAAAAAATCGGCAGTTCACATAGTCCTGCATAGATAGTACTAGTAAAAAAAATTACTAGCGTACTCGTTGATTTTTTTTTTGACTGCTCCGGTAAAAACATTTGGATTCCACGACTCCGACACCACAGCCTTGTTTAAAACACGGGTTGTTTTGCTTGGTTGATTCCGTGGGAGCGTATTTGAATATCTCGGTTTTTTTGCTATCTATTAGACTAAAAATAATATTATGTTTGTGAGAAATTCGTTAGAATGGGCGGTCGTTCATCTTATCAGGTTTTTGATCTCTAATCTTGAAATGACCCTTATAAATGTCTCTATCAAGTAAACTGAGCGGTTTGTTGAGAGATAATGGTATCCCTTGTGAACCCGATTGCCGATAACGGATATGACGTGTCGCCGTCGGCCGTCTCTACAACATGACATATTTTATATTTCTAAACTTTATGGTTTAAAATGTGTATTATTTAAACTTCACCAACAAAGCAGCAAACACGTTGCATTTTTGTATGGGCTTGAGGATAGAAGGCAAGGCGAGTTGCTCATTATTTTTTTGATTTTAAATATTTTTAGTACACTAAATTTGGCACTTGATTTAATTTTCAATTTTCAATTTTAAATCCGTTGTCAATATTATATAATATACATGTTTTCATACAATTTACACGGTTTGTATTTATGAAATTATTAATTTGGAAAGATACCGCATTATGTTTGAGTGCAATCAATACGTTTAGGGACTGTTTCGAAAGTATTATTTAATACGGTCAAAATAACACTGTATTAAGTTTTACATTTTTTCAATTGAAATTATAGTTATTACGGCTTCATCTCATCGTCTGAGTTACGTTTGAACTGCGGAAGTCGAAACAGCTATTAACAAAACATAAAAAAGGTGCCAGAACTCACTTCTATTTCAGCTTTTTACTAGAGATTTTTTCTTTTAATCCATATCCTTTCCCTGCGTGAACAACATCTCAACAGAAGTTTATGAGAACTGCTTGTAATTCAGTTTCTCAACCTATCTCTGTTAAAACAATATATCAAGCATTAGACCCCTGGTTCTGGTCGCAGAGTAAGTTTATAGACCAGGAATTGTTTTGTAATATGACATTAATTTGAGTGTCACGGTACATTACATTAAAACGGAATCTAAGATATTGACAAACAGAAAATGGTTTCGAAAATAAGCAAAATATTTTTTTTCGAATACTGATTTGAAACAATGCCGAGAAAAAGGTGAGAAACGTTGTTCCACTGCGTTGTATGGGGATAAAAGCCATGCATGTGCAGTTGTTATTTTTGAGCTCATTATCATATAAAAATATAATAATAATATAATAGCTCTATCAATAAAATATCAATTCAATCAATACTATTGTTATGGATATATTTTTACTAAAACACTTTATTATTATTTAAATGTTGTTTCAACTTTATTCTATAACATAGTTTATGCACTTTATAATAAATCACTTAAATCTTATTAAATCAAAATAATATTGATGTGAGTATTGAGGAGTTTCTACTAAGCTGTTCGACGTTTCGATTTGAACTCTCGCCTGTAACTGAAGAGAAAGGAATTGAATATTGATTTAGTCCGTTGAAAGGTTTATTGTTACAAGTTATGTCATAGAGAATTAACATAGCACAGAGGTTAATGGTGTGTATACATAACACCATTTAACTATCTAAGACGGAGCATGAGTGTAAAAAAATTAACCATGTCTTCATTTATACTTATTAGCAGTGCCTTTTCCCCATGTGACGCAGTGATATCTATCTTTTTACTTTTCTATATTTGCTTTCTTTAAAAAAAGCAGGTTGAACGACTGACTAACGAGCAGTTTTCGTAAAAAAACTATTTTTTTAAAGCACTGCTTAGTCGTGTATAAATACAGCAATGTTCTGATACTAAAATGCCAAAACTATTAAATCTTCACTATTCACAACTATTCATTAATTCAACACTACGTATATCAAATCTTGCATTGAAGAGATACTTTCGGTTTCTATGGTACAAATATTTTGACGACGCAGTTAAATCGTTGTAAGTATTACAAGTGTCTTGAACAGTGGTCGGCAACCTTCTACACACCGAGTTACCCACTTCGACATTTCGAGCTACCCGCCAAGAAATTATGATAATATTTTTTTATCAATTTACTTATTTAATGAGACCAAGGAAGCCACCAATAACAATATTATATGTGTGTTTTGTATTTACACATATATATCATGCAACTATATTATGTATACGTATTATTTTCTAAAAATGATTTTTTAATGAATAAATGGTAAAAAAATATTTTTAATTTTTACCCACTAACCAAATTTATGTTTGCATTTTTTTTATTAACCCAGTCTCTCAAAAGGTTTCCGACCACTGGTCATGAATAATCACGTCGAGCAATAATTCTCGTTCTGCTGTCCCGGCGACATGATTTATAGTCTTGAAAATATTATATAATAATAATATTCTCAGAGTTAACTCCTGGAAAGTACGAGTTGAACGGAAGCTGAAGCAATTTGCCGAGTTTATTGAACAAATCCTTTTAATTCACTTATTTGCCGTATTTTGTATTTACCGGAATAACAAAGTGAGTTGTAATTTGTGAGCGACTGCCACTTTGAAGTACTGTATACACCCCGCAGAGAATAATGATATATCCCTGGATTTATTACAACTCGGCGTTATGGCATCGGGTATTGCTTACAAATAAACTTTTGAGGTACACGCTTTAATGTGCACGGCCATAACAGTCTTAAGTTCCAAGCAGTGCTGTAAAAAAATCAGCAAACGATGAGTGGGCCGTTGAATCCTAGCCTCTACTAACAAATTGTATGGCGGTTATTCGTAGATAGACTCTCAATTCCGATTTATGAGCTCATTTTTCGTTAAATATAACATGTGTGCTTAAAAGATTTCTTGTATGAATAGTCTGTGATTCTTATACGATACATTGGAAGACCCATATATGCAAATGAACTGATGATTGATGCCTTTGTCAGAAATCTAGCGAATGCAAAGAAGTCCGATGTGTCGTAGAGTAGATTTATTCGAATCATAATGTATCGAAAGATACAGTTTTAATTGTATATTTTCTATTACAATTTATGTTATTGATTACTTTTAGTACTTGTAATAATTAACTTTCAAAGTAAGTAAACATCTTTATTCCTGTTAGCAGTTAAGTTTATTGAAATGAACTAACTATCCAACGTTATATTCTGTATTGAAATATTATAACGACATGAATTTGAAAACAATGATTTGCCTTTTTTGTTTGCTTTTGTTCTCGCAGATCTTAATTTGAAAGACCTTAGAAAAATGTTAATTTCTTTATAGTATGAAAAAGATTTAATTGAAAAAATATATAAGAATTTCTTACAAAATAACAGAAATAAATGGTTTCATGATGATGTGATATTTATTACTTTGAACATTAATTTAATAATCTTGCCCGCTTATCTGAAAAAAGCCTCTATTTTCAACTCTATAGCATGGCTTGTTACTATAGAAGGCTTTGGCACGGCCTATTATGTGATCATTATTACACGAAATTACACGTTTCTTTGCGCAGCGATATTCTCCTCTATACGTAAGTTATGAACTTTTTTTTTTTATTGTCCGTGCATTATTACGGCCGGCAAATTTTCAACTAGGATCGTATTTCGATAGTCGAACTAGTTTTACAAATTTATTTCAATGTTAGCACAAATATCACATTCATTGACGTGTATCCGTATGGGATTGGTGGATTTGAATGTAATTATTGTTTTATTACATTCATGAAGATCGTATTACACTTTTATGAACACGTAAGTATTTTTCAAGTCATGTTCGCCACTTGACCTCGATTTTCAAATACGATAAAGATAGAAGGATGCGATTTGAAACGAACAGTAGTAAGTTTTTTTGAATTGCTCATATTTTGTACATTTCTACATTAAATTTAAATTTTCAGCTCAAGTTTATTCATAAACTTGAACACCTGAATATGCCTAAAGACGAAACCCAGTTCGTTAGCAACAACACTTGTGTAAATGAACAAAATTTAATATTGAAATCACACCAAGCACATTCAGTCGAAATCTTAAAGCATTCTAAATGTTTTAGTGTCACGCATTCAAGTGCACGGATGAACTTCAAGCAGGGCTCTCAGTGGTTTAATTCTTACTTGGGCCAACGAGCCCCTTTTTCAACCAAAGAAAATAATTATCTCAAATCTACACATTGCATAATGTAATAATATGCATTATAATCAAATTTAAGAACGCAGTTGTTTACATTTGGTGTTTCTGGCATAACAACGGTATAGGATACAACTGATATATTAGTTGAAACTCTAAAGCTGATGATCTTAGTATCAACATTTTGTCACTTAAAACCCTCCAGAGACGAGAGCTTTTTTCCGATAAAAAAAATATTTTCTAAGCTATATTGAAGTCACGGATAACTTTTATTCCTATCCAAAATTAAAAAAAAAAAAAACGCAAAGTCGTATAGAAACCCCGCATGACTATATGGTCATGCTCATCCTTTTATTACCGTGTAATATTGAGTACGGACAGTAGTAAGGACAAAAGTGACCGTATGGGCTTGCAAACATTCGGGGTTGAAATATAGCTAAACGTGATTTTTTTAAAAATATTTACAATTTGACCTCTTTAGATCAACATAATTTCAAAACAAATATATTAGCAAAATAACTGTAAATAATTTTATGTTTTTATAAAAAAATATCTAACAGTTTCAAAAAGTAAATTAAAAAAAACGGAAATTCAAAAAATCACATGTGCTTTTGGAGACCGTTCCTGTTCCTACGGATGATGACTTAATGTAGTCTGTACCCTTCTTAACCAAATATGAGCAAAAGCAACGATATTCAGGTAGAAAAAGTATGAATAGTGGGATCAATAGACAACGGTGTTTACTGTGACCATATGGTGACGCTCGTCCTTGGAGGGTTTATGATTTCAGTCAGTCAACCGACGATATATATGTATATATATATATATATATAATTGAGAGGAAATATTATTATAACTTAGTTTCAAAGTTTTTTATGGCAATCTGAACTAATTTTACTACTGGTTCGTTATTACTGACATTCAATCTTTATTGGTGAAGTAATCACATAAATAATTACAACCTCTGTTATTACAGTCATAAAGTAGAAATGTTTACTGATTTTGAAAGGGTGGGTATTATTTGATGATAGTAAATTGCACTTTCTCTTCCTATTTCTGTCTTTCTCTGTGACTTGTATTCAGATTATAATTTTAACTAAGATAGTAAACATCACGTAAATTTACAGTATATTGACACTATTTTTTATTGTATATTTGAACCGGAGTTTAGATTCTTTCATCGTCACAACATTGTCACTCGGCGACGGTGTGTGCCAAGTAATTGTAAAGCAAATTGTAAAGCCAATTGTAAATGCATAAATTGTTATTAAATGTTTTTATACAGTTCTGGTTGTAAGAAAATTAAGCAAGTGTATCGCAAAAAATGCATTCTCTGTTTCATAAAAATTTCACAAATGTATCAGTTTTCAGTATTGCTGACATTTGAAAGCCTCAGAGATCTGAACCGAAACAAAAAGGAAAAGTGCATCGTATATAGTTAAACTATGATATAGTTAAGCTAATTTTCAACCGAGCTTTTGAAAACATTAACTAGTAATTGGCAATCTTTGATAATTATATTTACTGCAAAACTTAAAGTGAAATTGGTGCAGAAGTACGATCGCCGACGTTATAGACATGTTCGCAACAAACATTACATTATTTTTAAGAAATATATAATATTTTATATTTTAGACATTTTAAATTAAAAATAAATCCATTCTAGATGGAAAGTACTTTGACTTGCACTTAGTAATTTGAATAACACTACATTAATTATTTAATTATTGGTCTTCTTTGACCATATTTGAACATTATGTGGAGCATATAGCCGCCATGCAACACCTTCATGAATCCATATCTCCCACCAATTGCTTTGCTTCCTCCCATGACATGCCAGCATCCCTCAGTTCCGCCAAACATCCTGGATTGTACCCGACGGTCATCCAGGACGCCGGAATCTCACAGGCTAAAACAAGAGTCCGGAAACATCCGCCAGGTCCAACGTCTCTGTCTAATCAGGTATAATAAATAGGTCAACGATTAATCTCCGAATTCCTCACAAAATCAAACCACTTCACGCCCATTATCCGACGCAAGCATCTGTTATCGAAGCTCAGTATACAGTTTTTTGAGTCTTCGTTAGGTGCCATAATTCGTTACTGTAAATCAGTACTGAATGCAAGCGCTGAACAAACGTTATTCGTAGAGTATGTCAAATGTTTTAGTTTGAACTAAAACTTAGATGAACATTTTACAAAATATATTATTCATTAAATTAAATTTGTGCTAAACGCTCTGTCAAAGAAACTTTATTTTTTAATAAATTTTATAATTGCACTGCTTGCTTTCATATACAAAATATTTCATGATACCATATCGTAATGTATAAGTACTTCAGCTTCGTTTCATATTAATTTTAATTGAACATACATTTGGCACATTGTTGATGGCTGTAATTCAGATCATTTCTTAAAATTGTGTTTATATTTTTTAATCTTCCTTGCCTACGGGCGATACGCATTAAAAAGTCTTTATCTAAGGATTTTTGGTCCTTGTTCGGGTTCAACATAATTTTATTCTTTTGATGTTCATTCAAGAATTTGCGATGTTTTTGCAATTCCTCGTTAGCAAGAATACCCTTTTCAAATTATACTGCACTGTTAATATACCTCCTCAGAGATATTATGTGCAAATAGGAAACGTGTTTATACAAGTGGGTAAAGAATTACTTTTTTTCTTCGATATTGCATTGAATTGTATTTCACTAGATTTTGTTTTGTGTATCGTCTGACGTCTCTTTAAAATGATGGATTTTAAGTGTACTTCAATTTAAATTTAATTTTGAAAATAATAAGGGATGGCTTACAATTTTGATTCAGACATATATTTTTTTTAATATGTAGTTACATATCAATTGTAGGCACTAGGGTCTCCAATACCGGGATCCCGTCCAATTCTGGATTGAGAAATTAGAGACAGATGAGCGAGAGGGGTAAACAATGAAGTTTCCAATTTTGTCTTTATTTTGGCAATTCTGTAAATTACTGGATTTTTCAAATTGCAAATTTAAAAGTTCGCATCTCGTTAATTCTTGGGAACTCTTTTTTTTTTTTTAAAGATTTCGACTGAAGGTGGAATTTCAATATTAAATTTGAATCGTTCAAACTATGTACATTCTCACAGATTTTGTCACTAACGACCCGGGTTTCGCCTTTCGGCATCTTCAGGCATTCAAGTGCACGGATGAACTGACAGTTCAAGTTCATCCGTGCACTTGAATGCCTGAAGATGCCGAAAGGTGAAATCCGGGTCGTTAGTGACAAAATCTGTGAGAATGTACATAGTTTGAACGATTCCTGAGTTTTTGTAAATCGATAAGAAATTGTTTGAAAAATCCCAGTAATTTAAAATCGCCGAGAAAAAATTCCGAATCCCAATTTATACTCAATTTTGTGTTGAATGTTGAATCCCGTGATACCGGAATTGTAAAAAAATGTCCGTGATTGGATGCCCTAGTAGGCACTATTGAAATTCAATTTTAGATTATTTTGTACAACAATTAATGAACATATTCAACGTTTTCAAGGTATTTTTCGATATCTATTCGATATGTTTCTACATCATAATCGAGAAGTATCTTACTGTAGGTATATTTATTCGTACTTTAAATTAAAAATCTGAACTTATCTAATAAGAATCTTTTTAGTTTAGCGCAGTTCTATACAAATTTGAATTGTTTGAATTTTGTACTTTTCCATGAGCTTTGTCGCTAACGACCCGGGTTTCGCCTTTCGGCATCTTCAGGCATTCCAAGTGCACGGATGTACTTGAACTGACGCGTAGTAAACAGTTTGTATCGTTTATAAAAAAAAATATAAGTAGATCACTAAGTTAAAAGGCTATTCAAATGTAAATTAGCGAAAATTGAATGTATACAATTTTCAATGGATTAAGTGGGTTTGTTACAATTATGGGGATTTTTTGAAAATATTAATGACCAGACAATAACATAGGAATGTTTAAAAGTAAATCTAGGGTTTTATCCGAGTTGATTTGTCTTTAAGCCTTTGAATTAATATTTAATGATAGCAAGTGCTTGAATTATTAATAAAATGACAATTATTTAAAAGGGGTACAACAATGGAGAATTTGGTAGATAATATTGCTCGTTTAAAATTGGCAAACTGTTGAGCTGAGCTCGATTAATCTCTAAGATTTCTTGGTAAAATAATTTAAACTCGCCCCTGTTAGTATGTAACAAATCAATACCTGAGTCAAAATTAAACGTATGGTTTTCAAGAATTAAATTATTGGCGAAGGTGGAAGTATCTTTTTTTTATACGTTCTACTAGTTCTATACGTTTTGTTGCTAATAATCAGGGTGTTGCTTTTTAGTTAGTTCTATGTCAAATACGAAACCCGGGTCTTTGGCGACAAAACGTATAAAAGAGAACAACAATTTAAAGATTCAAATTTGATATTGAAATTCTATTAAACACCTTCCGTCAAAATCCTCCATTCAATGTTCAACGTTTGTGCTGGATTGTCGTAGACAATGTTACAATATTGTTACTTTAGCAGTAATCTAAATTCTTGAATAACAATGTGCCTTGATTGGACAGTGTGTTTCTGATGCTTTTGTCCGAGGGTAAGTCCGGTAAAACTTTACTTGAATTCTCTCCAGTACGCTTATTGAAGACTGAATTGATTTCGAAATATTTCATGTGCGTTACTGAAGTGAGAGTTTACTGCCATTGTTCGCGAACGCGTGAGATTTGTTACTTATAAGGAATAAATTGAAAGACAGTTCGAATTTGTATTTTGTAACGATGATTTCTTACGGTTATAATAATATGGAAACCGCTGTACATGAATAGATGATGGCACCCATTGCATTTCGCCCGAAATGTGTCGCAAGCCGTTGGGGGGATAATAAATAAATTACCAACTAATTCATCTTGTTAATCTAAAGTGTAACTGCCATAAAAGGGAGGCGTTTCTATATTTGAGTTATAGGATATAATAGTGAAACATACCTATACATTTATCACTCAGCATTCAAATAGCTTAAAAAAAGACAACATCCGCTCGGAATGTTTTACAATCAAATCACATTAACTGCTCGAATGTTTGACTTAATGTTTTTAATGTTAATTCTTGGTGAAACGGATTATATCGTTAGAAAATCTAGGCTGTTAAGTCGTTAAGAAATAAGACGACTCCGATCATAACTAAAACCACGATTTAAATTATTGTTTTATACTTAGTAGCATGCAGTGGTCAATGAACTACCTTTGACCCTAGCGATTTGAGTAAACATTTTTTTAAAAGGACAAGAAGTTGTTAGTTTTTTTCGAGTATGACTCCGAATCCACACAGTTTTTTGTATTAATTCCACGACTTTTATTAAAGATTACAGGATTGGTTACATTGGTTCTGCCAAAATCATCGCATTGTCTACTGATTTCATTGAATGTTTTTAGCTATATTTGTTTAGATTGACCGCTGTTTAATATTTGCCAATTTTCATGATTAAAATATAGGAAATTTAAATGACTCAAATGCTTATATATTTGTAGTATAACCGCGGTTCTTGTTTTCCGTTCGAAGAATTTAAAAGTAGACACTACAATAAAAGAATAATCTCCATTTTGTAATTTACAATTTTATAATATGAATTTATACCACGATTTTTATTTGCTTAAAATTAATCTTGTAAATGAGCAGATATTCATGCTGTGTTAAAAAAACGAATTCATCGGTTAACCGGGACATTATATCACCCTTAAAAATAATATTCGCCGTTAATGCACAAATTTATTCTTTAAATATAAAATTTCATCGCACATTAGCGCGTGCATTATGTGCGTACATGCTTTAAAATAAATCTCCGTCGCCTTTATAATAAAATGAAAATAGAGCAGTGATTTTTTCTAATCGCTTCCCCAGCGTCTTGTTCCGACTTGCATCGGAAAGATCCCTTCTGTTAGAAGAAAAAAAATATATAATACATAGAGATTGCCTAGGTGTCCCCAGTATGAAATATTACCTCATTGTAGTCGCAATTTATTTTTTGTGTACGCCAATATATCACGGGTAAAGGTACAATAACTCATTGCATCAATGCGTTCTGCAATCCCCGTGCACCTTTACTTTGGTACCCTGATGCAGAATGCGCGTCTTATGATCTATATCTTATTTGTTTTGTTGCAATTCTCTCCGCTGCACATTGTGTTGAACATGAGTTTTTGCATCCCACCTTTCCTTCCAAATTTTCTCTTTTGTCCTTGTGTGTCAGATGATTTGGGTCGATATAAATGGCGGTGCGTGGCGGCTGTTAATTTTTTTTTTAATTGAATAATTAATTTACATTTCACATGAGTCATATATGCATTATTTTTTATCAAAACTTAGACGTATCTTTCGGCCACAATGTGCCTGTTTCGTTTAGTCTTATTTTTGTTTTGTAAGGTGTTGAAGCTTTTAAATGTGAGATTTAAAAGCTTCAATAACTCAATTATTACATTTTTTAAATTAATTATTTTCAATTAATTATTTAAAATGATCTATAATAATGTTCTTATTAACGAAGTTGCGCTGATTGAAAGTTACGAGACTGGTTTTATTTAAACAAAAAAAAAAGATTTCACCGCCTGTCACTGTGCAGCATTGCGGTGCACCTTTGTTAAATGGCAGGCTGGTCTCAGGTAAATAGCATTTTACGTTAAAGTAATGCACTCTATTCTCATTGCACTATTTTTTGTCCTATTTTACGAGGGACAAATGAAGGTCTCTTCTAAAGGAAGTTGATCATCTCTTAAGTAGGGGTCCTGAAATTACAAACTGCCTTAAGTCGTAAAGATGGGCCTGCGTACTTCAACTATTATATTTACAAAGATTCCGTCCAAGTAATCACCAAAATATAGGCTTTTTAAATTGTATATAGTATTGTGTTACTATGAAGAATAATTACGATTTGATTTCTCAATATTAACGGGACGCATAATTGGATTATCATTTTTCCTATTTAATAGTTATTACTATTACTGAAAGTAATTTTGAAATTTTGCCAAATATAAACAGATAAAAGTATGAATTAGGCGGTTTTGTTAAATATTAATATTTGAGCTCCCGAGAGGTGAAATGAACCAAGTGGTATTCAAGGAAAAAAATAGTTGAATGCTTTATTTTATTCTACATGTCTTTAAGTATTGTAAACGTGAAGTGAGCTTATGGAATACTTACTCCAAAGGTATTATTTCCCTAAAATTAGAATATGAAATCCACCCAAACATCAAGTAAAGACGTACTTACAAGTCCAATAGAAAAGTTCTACCTTTTTACTATTTAGGGGCTCATTTATTTAATTGGAAAGATTTCCATAGAAAATTTAAATTAACTTTGATTATTCCACGTATTGTGTTACTAACTGTGACACGTGTTTCGCGTCTTTCAGAGGCATCTTCAGACTTACTATCGCAAAGTTTGCTTAAGTAATGAAGCAAGATTGATACCAACATTTTAAAATTATAAAATTACAAAATGGAGGTTTGGGTTTTATTCTTTTTAAGAGGAGCAAGGAGGGGGGTGTAGAATCGAAATAAAACAAACAGATAATGATACTAATGAGTTGTAATCAATCAGATTGGGATTTTTCCTTTTTAAGGTAAGCAAAGAGGGGATTATAAAATCGAAACAGTGCAAACAAATTTAATCATTAGTAATCAGTAAATGGAAAGATTTCCATTTACTGAAAAAAACTTAATCAATAATGGTAAAAATACCGAACTATTTAGTTCCACATAAATAAATTATGAAATATAATTGGCATATACTTCTAAGATACATTGTTCCATACGAAATAACCATTAACTATATATATTGCATAATTATTATAGAGCTCGTATTTTTTAAATAAATATCGTAATCATAATAACTTTCCTGCAAGAATCAGTACAGCAAACAAAATTAAATATAATCTAAATAATGATGTCGTTTCAATAATGAAATCAACAATTATTGCGGTTCAGATAAAGTATAATATAATATTCCCTATCTAATTTGGCTTTAACACCATTGTCGAGCGAGATTTTCATTAGTACATTTTTCGGATAGTATGAAAACGCAGAATGTTATCACAAAATCAGTAAACAATGTGTGCGTAACCCTTTTCACTTTGTTCATATTACTCGCTTTTGGTATAACGATAGGAAGCTTCACTTAAATATTCACTTAAAATCCGAGATAAAATCTGTTATTCGTATACTTATTTACACTTCATTTCTCGCCTTATCTTATCATTTACGTAGATTCTCATGCTTGTCTTTTAAGATTCCTTACTTAATTTTGATATGAGTAATTAAGATTTTTTTATATCAAGTTTCTCACAGTATGATATTGTCAAACAAATGCCTCGGCATCATATCAACAATTTGATTATAAAGTTAATAATAAATTACTTTGACGATTTTTATAAATATCTAAATATATTTACTTATTTATATAAAACTGTATTTATCTATATAATAAACAATGTTTTTTTTAAATAACGATTCTCCGAAGCACGTATGTACTAGACTGGAGCATCCAAACCCGGACCATCTTTGTGATCTTTGGATTCAACATTGTGATCCCCAAGAAAACTTATCTGGAAGTTTTGCTCTAATAATTTGACTAAAGTGTTTTTTTTAAAGATGTTTCAGCATATTAATTATGTTTTCTTTCTTTTGTTTCAGAGCTACTGTAAAACAGCAAATTGAAAGAATTGAAGATCATGAGGATTATGGTTTCCAAAACGGAATTTAATTGCATTTCTTGATACATGTTCACCCGCAATTGCCCGCATCATTTATTCGCGGTGTGTTAATTCACGTTTTAAATGTTTAACGTTCCTGCAATTTTGATTCTACGTTTTAGCGTTCTATCTACTATTCCACGATATAATTAAGACATTATTTCTACCTAATTAATATGTACATATATATAAATTTGAATTAACGCCATATTAATATAGCAGCCATACTCAACTTTTTTTTCGTTTAAGCCACATACTGATTTTTGATTCGTTAGGCGAGTCGCAAAATTTTAAGCAGTAAGCGGTAAATATACCACATACTATACAAAATATTTTTTTATATATATACACGCATGTGCAACTTTATATTCTAGACCAGCGTTTCCCAAATTATAGGTCGCGACCCGGTAACGAGTCGCAGAAAGCAAAATGCCGGGTCGCCAATTTCCTAAAAATAAATCTTAATATTTACTATATAATTAATTACTAATAATACCTCTCTATTATTGGTAAATTTGATTTCTATATGGGTTTATCAGAATAAATTATGTTCTATTATAACATATAAATACTGAATGGACATAAATATATTGTTTTATTTTACCTATAGGTCGGTAGTATAGGCCATAACAAATTTAGTGGGTCACGAAGGAGAAACATTAAAATAACCGGGTCGCGGCGGGAAAGGTTTGGGAAACGCTGTTCTAGACCAAACCGCTGCACATAGTCAACTAACAAAAACGTGCATTAATGTAATTACATAGACAAAAATACAAATGCATTCAAAATATTACGAAAAACCACATCGAGACATTTGGTTATTTTAGGCATAAAAGTTGAACACGCCGCAGGCTTGGTATGGCTGCTCTATGATATTAATAGTATTATTAGATATATTGTATTTACGATGCAAAAGACAAACTCAATAGAAATAAACAGTTACTGTATTTTTTTACATAAAACATAATTCATAACTGCGTTTATTTACTAACTACATATTTAACTTTTAGTTTACGAATAGGCTCCTAATTCCATCGTGTAAATTCTAATAAGACAGAAACCTGGTCATTATTTTTACGACTTACTGTATTAAATTAGATACTATGATATAAAATGCGAACGCCTATTATGAAAAGGTGTCATTATTCGCCTAATGAGGCTGTTTGATTGCCTAGACCAGGCGTGGGGAACCTGCGGCCTTTTAGCTACTCTGGTGCGGCCTTCTGGCCAATTCTGTAATTCTGTAAATGTATGTAAATTCCCGACAAATTCTGACCGCAAATTCCTGTTTCCGGCCAAAGATTCCATAGTCAATGTTTACTGCGGCCTTTAGAGAAGAAAAGGTTCCCCACCCCTGGACTAGACCGTCATAATAGCACAGTACAAAAATATTTGTTAGTGTTAGGATTTTTTACCAATGGGACATTGTCAGGGTTTTACCAATGGGACATTGTCAGGGTTTTATAATAAAATAAGATATCTTTTATCTTTCGATTTTGAAGTAATTGTTATTACTTATCGCATACTAATTCCGCAAAAAAACACCTTTTATTTTCTGACTTTTAGAAATACTTAAGTAGTTATAAATATGTATAATTATTACACAAAGTCATTTTATTCGATAAGTGTTATTCTATAAAATACGTGTATTAGATAATTAATTATAAAAGAAAAAAATTAAAACAAATATCTGTTTGGTCCTGTGATATATTGTGTAAACAAATGATACTACCGACCAGTACTAAATAAATGTATTTTTTTCGTAAAATTGCTTTTTAATCATGTTTCACTTTTTATTTTGAGCCCTAAAAAAATATTTATTTACCACATATTATAGGAAACGATACATCCTCATTTATCGTGTTTGATACTGCTGCAATATCAAATTTGATTTCTTCATTTTTTTACCCATGACATTAATGATAAAAGAAATAACTTAAACGATTTCAATGTGATATATTTATGAATATTAACTGCATTATAAGCATTGCCTTTCTATAACAATTTCTTTTCTACGGACAATAATTCATCAGTCATCTAGAAGAAGTCATTCACAAAACATACGTGTCAAAATTGAAATACTACAAGGTCAAAAATGTTGTAAATAATGAAACTATTATGCGGAGTCTTCAGATTAAAGAATTCCTTTATTGTTTTGTATTTAGTTTTAACACCAATCTTGAAGATAAACTTTTGTGTGTGGTAAAAAAGTGTCAAGATAAATGTGCCGAGCAGTTTACATCCAAGGTTTCCATTCTACCCTTAGGGGTTACTGACTGATAAGAAGTGCTCTTCAAACGAAAGAATTCAGATAAGACTCACTGATAAAAATAATGATAAATATTAGCTTTCGTCATTTGTTTACTTGATTCTGTGGGCGTCTGTTTAATTTTATAAATTGGAAAAAAAATATTGTTAGTCACAATTGAAGATAATGGATCAGCCTGGAGCTTGTATTGATTTTATAACCGAGAATCGTAGATCTTTTGAATACATTATTCATCAATTTCTAAAAAAAAACGAAATTGTGAGGTATATTTAAACATTTGTAGGTAGAGTTGTGAATTGTGATTGACAGAAATTTTAATTGATGTGTGTGTATAGGTAGTTAGTAAATTAAAAATTAACCTACGAATATCTTAATTACTTACAAAAGGAAAAGAGTCTTATTTTTTTATTATGTTGTTGAATAATTTGACTATTAATTAGTCTTAAGTATTAGGGAATGCCAAAGTTGACAGATTTTAAAACGACTTCACAGACTTGAAACTCCCATGTAATTGAAGCTAGTTTTCGTGAATAATTTTTAAAATTGTTTCTTGTTAATCCTAAATAATGAAAATACATTAGACGATACAATGAAGAAGAGTCTTTTCAGCAGGGTCTCCAATCCAGGGATTGTGATATTACTAATCTCGGAATTTTAGGATTGAGGATAACAAGTAAAAAATTCTTGAAAAGTCTTTGAAACCAGCCAACCAGCCATTTTTTTTTGAGCCAGCAAGCTAAAAAATACCTAATAGAAAATTTAAATTAACTTTGATTATTCCACGTATTGTGTAACTAACTGTGACACGTGTTTCGCCTCTTTCAGAGGCATCTTCAGACTTACTATCGCAAAGTTTGCTTAAGTAATGAAGCAAGATTGATTCTAACATTTTAAAATTATAAAATTACAAAATGGATTGGGTTTTTTTCCTTTTAAGAGGAGCAAGGAGGGGGGTGTAGAATTGAAATAAAGCAAACAGATAATGATACTAATTTTACTAATGAGTTGTAAACAATCAGAATGGGATTTTTCCTTTTTAATGGAAGCAAAGAGGGGATTATAAAATGCAAACAAATTTAATCATACTACTAATGACGTTAAACATTACAAACTATTAAAACTAATGAGCTACAATCAATCATCTAGGTTTGTGATTACTCTATTAAGTGGAAACAATTTGAGTAGCGGGGAACCGCCTGTGCTATTAAGAATATTATTTAATAATATTTCTTTTTTGTTAAGAGTTTTATTAATTTCTAAAAATTCTAAGCTATTCATCTTTAAACCCTTTTTATTTACTCGGTGGAGTATTTCTAAATTACAAATCTGATTAAAATTATGATTATTTTCTATTAAATGATTGGCAAACTCAGAAAAATTGTTACTTTTTAGACATCTTATATGTTCTTTAATTCTAATATTAAAGTTTCTACCTGTCTGTCCAACATAAGACGCTTGACAGTCTCCACAAGAGAGTCGATAGATACCACTCTGTGACGATGAATCTACGCGATCTTTACTGTTCAATAAAATTTTACCTAAATTATTTACTGTATAAAACGCGGGTTCTATATTGTCTGGCAAAAATTTAACTATCTTTGACGAGATGTCTCCTAAATAAATAATTCTACGCCAGTTTTTAATATTATCGTTTGCTTTCTTCTCTCCTGAAAAAATATTATTTACTATGAGTTGTTTAACTTGTTTACGTTTAAGTAAGTTAACTACTACGTCTGTGTTGTAACCATTATTTACAGCTATCTGTTTAATAATGTTTAACTCTAATTCAAAGTTGACTTTAGTGAGAGGGATGTTAACTAATCTATTAATCATTGCATGGAATGATGAGAGTTTTTGCGACCACGGGTGAATTGATTGATGGTGAATGACGACATCTGTATAAGTAGGCTTTCTGTAAATGGCAAATTCTAATCTGTTGCTATTATTTTTCTTTATTGTTATGTCAAGAAAATTTAAGGTTTTTTGTTGCTCGATTTCTAGTGTGAATTTAATATTTGTATGCAATGAATTTATATGACGTAAAAAGGTATCTAACTGTCTATCTGTTCCTGTCCAAATGCAAAAGATATCGTCTACATAACGATACCAAGTTTTTACATTTTTAAGTAACGTGTGATTTGACTTAAAGAGATTATTCTCAAAATAATCCATAAAAATATCCGCGAGCAAAGGTGAAATAGGACCACCCATAGGTAATCCTACCGATTGTTTGTAAATTTTTTTATTAAACAAAAAATAGTTTTGTTCAATACAAATATTAAAAAGTCTAAGCATTTCTTTAACGACGTTGCTATTAATATCCGAAAAAGTTAAAATTTCGCTGACTATATTTTTGCACTCTTCCGTTGGTACGTTAGTAAATAAATTTGTTACGTCGAATGATACTAATTTACAATTACTAGTTAATTGTATGTCTTTGATTTTTTCTGTGAAGTATATGCTATTCTTAACTGTATACTTCGGTTTAAACACGTTGTAAGAATTAAAAACGTCATTTAATTCACGGGCGATTTTGTAAGATGGAGAACTACAAAAAGATACCACGGGACGAATCGGTATCAAGGGTTTGTGTAATTTGGGTAAGCCAAATAATCTCGGAAATCTTTTATAATTTTAAAATGTTAGAATCAATCTTGCTTCATTACTTAAGCAAACTTTGCGATAGTAAGTCTGAAGATGCCTCTGAAAGAGGCGAAACACGTGTCACAGTTAGTTACACAATACGTGGAATAATCAAAGTTAATTTAAATTTTCTATTAAAATGAACTTCCACAAAGTTACCGCCGAAACCATCGAAAGTATTAAAAAATACCTATCACATTTTTTAATACTGGAAAATCCTTACATTCACAGGTGTTCGAATTTTTGAAACGAGCTAGCGAGCTAAACAACGGCGAGTGGCAATTTAAAAATAAGGTGTTTGTTTCACATTCTTTCTGTAGATAATTTAAAAACCTCTCAACTTCAGAATTTTTTCTCAGTGATCAATCCCGGGATCTGAAAAATTGTGAATCTCGAGATCCCGGGATGTTCAATAAAAGTCCGGGATTGGATGCCTTAGTATGCAGGTAACAGGGACAGTTTTAATCTGGTAGTGAGCATTTTAAGCCGAATAAACTGAGTAAAACCGATTACGTTGTGTTAATAAAAAATTTAAAATACTTATAATAAATACGGTATTATCTTTAATGCATTATCTAAATCAAGAAGACGCCATTGAAGTGTGAATTAGAAAATTACTTATCTAGTTTTTTGTAGGTTTACACTAACAATTGTAAATCACAATCGACTGTCATTGTATTACCAACTTAAGTATACCTATTTGAAACAATGTGACGAAAAAGATGTTCGAAGGACGACGCGCTATACAAAACTCTTGTCTGATTATGATGTACGCATTGTTCGCTTTGTTCCCATGTTCGGGAGGATGTAGGAGATTAGTAACCAATGAAGCTTGACCGACCATCAACATGCTAACTTACAGATAATAGGAATATGTTAAGTAAGTATGTGATCGGGGAGAGTGTATTGCACTCGTACGTACAAATTGTATGTTATTTTGGTGATAAGTTTGACGGTATATATCAGGGATGGCGAACCTATGGCACGCGAGACGATTTTGCATGGCACGCGAATGTTTTATTATGAAGTGAAAAAAATGAAGTGAAAATACAAAAAAATCAAAAAGGTTTTAGAAATAGTGTACAAAAAATTCAAAGCATTTGAAACTTAGTTACAAATATTTAATCGTGATATACTGATCAGAAATTTCAAGTATTTTCCTAATCTAAAAAAATACATGATGAATCTGGAAATTCATGAAAAACCGGACGTAGGGAAAATAATAGAACAATTTGAAAATGCTTTAGAAGCAACAATAGAACAATTTTCGGGAAGGTTTGCTCAGTTTCGACAACTTGTAGAAACAAAGAAAGATCTATTATTCATCCAGACACATATATGTATCAACAGCCAAACTTGACAATGTTTGTATTTGTGGAATTAGATGATTGGTAGAGTTCGATATGGACACAGAAATTCAAAGATTTAGAATTAATTTGGAAGAAATTAAGCGAGAACGATGAAAGTGAAGTACTAACAACTTGGAAATCCATCCCGGAAAATTGTTCTTGTCTTAAAAAAAATAGCAATGGGCATTTTAACAATTTTTTCATCGACTTATTCCTGTGAATCATTATTCTCTTCAATGAACCGACATTATCAGACATAAGAAGTAGACTCACAAACGAAAGTAGTATTTCTTGTATTGTATTAAAAGCTACCAACTATGAACCTGATATAAAACATTTGGCATCTAACATCCAACAACAAAAATCTCACTAATAATAAAGTTTTGAAGGTTTTAATTTTTTTAAAATTTATTCTCTTTTATTTTGCCATTAATAGTCATGTGTCATTAAGTCATTTAGACATTTTTTTATTTCCATGGCAAGTGGCACGCGTCATATTATTAAATTGAAAATAAAAATGGCACTCAGACTCTAAAAGGTTCGCCACCACTGGTATAACTAAATGTATTTCTAGCAATAAGCGTCGATGTTATGATGTTGGATCGAAAACTAAACTTTTTACTAATGAGAAGAAAATAATATGCTGAGCTTTGAACACACTTTCCGACGGGTCAAGAGAATTGATAATTATACAAGATAGTGTTGAAGGCTTATAAAACACCGGTTTTCGAATTTCAATATTTCCTAAAACCCGGTTTGTCTCGGTATTCGAAGTTTTTCAAAAAAAGATAGTTTAATTAAAATATTTAAAAAAAAAATGTATTTTTATCATTTAAACACCAAAAAAAAAAATAGCCATGGTGAAAAGGTGAAAGCACTAAGTTTCACTGATAACTCGGTAACTTTAGTTGAATTCGGTTACACATATCATCCATACCTCGATTTTAGCATGATAGAGCCCAAAAAGTTCTATTAATATAAAACTCGTACAAAATTGGGAGATTGGTTGCAAAACAATCTCGTCAAGTGAACTCGTACATGTAATTAAAAAAAACAATATTTCTTTTTACTTTTTCCACTCTTATTTAGCAAGATCATGACCGCTTTCGCTCAGGAGAAGCATTATCAACTGATAAGAAATAATATTCAACACTCATTTATACAAAACAAAATGAAATAAAAAAGTGTAATTTGGTATTGAAAAGAGTTTACAAACTATGAATAAGTGAAACTTAATTGCAGAAAAAGCTTGTTTTTTTAACTTTCTCTCGTAATAAGCTCGCAAAAAGAAACTTTAATTGACGTAACGAATCGCATATAAGAATTATTACGAGAGAAAGTTGATATAACATTTTTTTATGATAAAAACCTGACCATTCCTATAAAATTTATGAATTGTCGCTTACGTTTTTTCTGCCGATTAAGGGTCAATATAGGATTTAAAACAGAATAACAATTTTAATATTCCTCTTTGTAGCTGTTGTATTCTCTAACCAGTTTTTCTTAGAATCAGTTCAAAATTATATTATCACAGTAATATCTGGTTACAGATTCTTTTAGGCTTACCATATCATTGATCGTTGCGTTTGATTTGATTATCATTGATACTAATGCATTTTTCTGACCACGTTGAAGTGAACAGCGAAAATCGAGTCTCGCGTAAATCGAGGTATAAGTGTGTAAGGTATTGGTTTATTATATTTACTTTATTGATGTATTCTTCCCACGATAATCCCTTTTAATCCATTACTTACGTTTACTTTTTTTAAACAGGAAACGATAGATACCTATGCAAAAAACGGTTCAAGTTATCTGTGAGTGCATTATAGAATTGTACACTTCTTTGATTACATAAAGGTTCTTCGATTCTGCTTGTCTTATACAAATATTTTGTCATGGTATCCTGAATTCTGATAAAATTACTTATTCAATGATTTATTCTTTGTGACACATGATATATATTTATATCTTCAACTATTATTATTAATTCAATATGTCGCAATAATATATATTTTTAACGCATCGCCGTCAAAGTTTTTCATGTCTTTCATCGCTAATGTTATTACTTCTTTGTATTATTTTCCCATAGTTTCCGACAGAAGGGTGCGTTTGTTTTTTTTGATCAATCCACGGTGATGCCAGTTCACGTGGACACCATATATATTTCATATTATAAATACCTCTCCACATATCACACACATTTATATCGAATTTAAAAAGGCAAAAGATGTAACATACATAAGACTAATTCTACGCTTCTTATTTTAAACTTAAAAGCTAAATTTAGATACTAATTCGGAATTTGCAGCTCACATCCTTTTTATAAACGTGCAGTAAGATGTATATATTGTGATTATTAAATAAAAACTGTGTGTTACGTATTTTTGTCTTTTTACAGTCGATATACATACGCATGCGCGTGTATACATAAATGCTAAAATAAAATACGTTAACAATTAAACTGATAAGAGTCATTGTCATGATGCTAGGGGTCGTGTTTGCATTAATTGTATAAATTTTAAATCCGCCTACTGTTTGTTAACAGTGCGAAATTTCCATAGTCAATAATTTCTTTTTCAACAATGTATGTATTCAGTTTGATTGACTATTCATACCTTGTTTCAAATATCATGTATATTTAAATACGAAATTCCTCTTATTAGGAACCGGAACAAATCAGTCCTTTCTCAAATTGAAAACAATGATATACTGCCTTCGTTATGATATATGGTCTTTTTCCATTCTTTTCCTAACAAAAATCAACAATTGTTGAACCACAAAACACTCAAGAATCTCAAGAAGTACCCAACTAAATTCCTACAGCTTTCACACTTACAAAACAATACAAAAATGAACACCTTGTTATCTGAAGCCGTAATTACATTTTTCTACTAAGGCACATTTTACCTTTGTCTACTTTTCAAAGGCTCTACATACAAAAGAAAAATGCATTTAGAAAAGCGTCTTTCGCTCTCAGACAAGTCATAAAAATATTGGATGTGGAAACAATATATCGATTGCAATATATACCACAACGTATCCCTGGAATTATTGAATTATTAATAATGAATCAAGGAACTTCATTGATTGTTGTGTGACTTAGGTCCACTTACAACCGTGCAATAAAAGAGATTTATACAGGTATGTAATTATAATCATTGTTATGATAAGATATCTTAAAACAATTGAAAGTTATAAGAAATATTTAATAGTGATAATATAGATGCATAATCCTCAAGATGATCGAAACCGATTCCGAAATTTGACAATTTGTGTGAACAGTACATATACAAGATGTTTCTAGTTTTCCGTTTATATATAATTAAAAAAATATTATCGTTTAAGATAAATAATTACAAACTGTCAGGTCCATTGGCTTCTGTGCCAGATCTCACAGGCTCGACTCTCAGTACGAACTGCATTTTTGCAACCCTGATCCTTATACTAGAGGTGGTCTTATGGGGGCAAACTTTGGTATTTTGTAATAAGCTGGAGATGTATACTATCATTCCTACAAAAAATTATTTTTGAACCTATCCGTTCCCACTGTGGGTCATATGTAGCCTTGTTAAATGAGAAGTGCTGGTTACTCAGAAGATAGTAGAAATAGTCGGATCCGTAGCGCAGTGATTAACGTAGTTTATTTCTTTGACGGGTTTCATTATTTGAAATCCTAGTACGAGCAGCATTTCTTTCAATCGATTTATCAATTTCTATACGAATGCATGGATGTTTGCGATGTCTAAATATACCCTCCCACCCTTATTGTCCGTACTCTCTTCGAAAAATAAGTATACGGGAAACTAATATTTTTTAATTTTTTGTTCTCGCAAAACAAAAAAAACTTCAGACACCTTCATCAGCCGGTCGTATTCTCCACAGGGAGCGGAGCGGAGTTTCATATATCGCTTTTAGGGTGTTCACTGCAATACTTTGTGGAAAGGTATTATATTAATTAAAACACAATATTCCTTTGTACTTCAATCCACTTTATTTAATAGGTAAGGACCGGTTTCGCTCATTGCGAGCATTGTCAACTGAGTTTCATATAATGAAATTAAAAACTGAATTTCGTATACATCTCTATCACACTTCGTCCACCATATTGGAAAATTGAAATCCAAATTGTTTCCAATACATCAAGGTCACATAATCTTTTGTGTATATTTTTACTATTATGTTATGGTCGTGGAATATTTTTATGGCAATCCGCACACTTTGCTGTGCTTTTGTTTGCATGTTTGAAAACAATATCATACTTGCAGGCAGGAATTGTGATTGCATAGAAAAAGAGCAGAGGGTTCCGTTTCAAGTAGGTACCTGCGATTTATTAAATGAAGAGCCGAAAGGGCCCGCAAGTGCACTTGAACGGTGTAATTAATTTTTATGACACTTGCAGGCTTGTTTATGCGACCGTCTGCTTTTTTCTTTGACAATTATTTTCCCGACATCATACATTTTAGCAATCTGCTAAGTGTTCGAATTGACATTCAAAATTCTTCTGCGAAAAAATCTTTATTACTTTAGTTTTATTGTGTTTTACCTGCCTTGTTATATTTATTTTTATGGAAAAGGAAGCGATGAATGGTCTTTAAGTTTTTAATTGGCAGGTATCTAGAATTTCATTAACGTCCTTCAGATAAGTTCTTTTAAACGAAAATATTAACGATATACATTTTCAAAAATCAGTTTGATTCGATTAACACTACTACCGAAACGTACTAAATAGAATCGAGGAGCGATCGGGGTACAAAGTTAATCCAGACAAATTTTCTGAAGGTTAAAGTGTGATATTTTAACTTAAATAATATTGAAACCATTTCGCAGTCAGGGAACATGATAACGGTCAGTTTTTTTTAAAACTGTATTTGTTCGCTCATCCCACGTAAATATGTTCAGATTAGTTCGTAGCTAGGGCTTATACAAAAACCGGTTATCGAATGTCAATATTGTTCGAAAACCAGTTTTATCCGGTTTTCAAAGTTTTACAAAAAATGGATAATTCAATTAATATAGCGAGAAAAAGCTCAATTTTGTATGTTTATTTATATACATAATAATGCACAACGAGAAATTATTTGGTGTTACTGTTCAGAAAATATGATTTAAATAAAAAAAAACACAAAGCGTCCACGGATCGTTTTGTAACTAAATTTCCTGATACCAAAAATACCCTTTATCTGGGTAATGTTGTGGGGCATAAAGTCTTTAAGCCATCAAATAAAAGATACAAATGTTCTGTCCTTTTGTTTATAGACTCGTTTATGTAAAATTTGCTACAACCGGTTACGATGATGAAAAACCGGTTTTCTTTTCGAATGTCACAAATTTTGGCAAAAAACCGGGTTTTAAAACTGGTTTTTGAAAACGGACAAGCCCTATTCGTAGCATTAGTATCCAATCCCGGGATTCGGGATCCCGTTCAATTTTCTGATCCCGAAATCCCGGGATTGATACGGCTGCGATCCTGGGATTTCGAGATTGAGAAATTTTGAGCAAATCCCGAAAATTGACACGAAATTGGCAAATCGAGAATTTCACATTCCTCGGTGAGCTTAAAAAAAACGAGGTTTTGTGATAATTTTAGAAAAAGTAAGAAAAAAAGTATACCAAATCGAAGTTTTCAAATTCCTCGGTGGGCTAAAAAAAAACGAGGAGATAATCCGGGTAAAAAGTATAGCGAATTGAGGATTCCTCGGTGAGCAAATCCCAATCCCGGGATTGGAAAAAGGCTTCAAGATTGGATACCCTAATCCTTACAGTTCTTCCTGACATAATTACTGAATATAAGTTCATAAATTATTTAAATAAACATGCATACGTCTTCGCATAGTACCATTAACGCAAAATTTTAAGAGGAAACGCTTTCATTTTCTCACACAAAAGAACAACGTTCACATCAATTATGTACTTAAAGTCATATTGAAGTATGCTCCCACCGCCATTTTTCATATAGAGTGCTGTCATAAAATTGGAGATTTACATTTTACTGCCGACATATTTGTGGTAAAATTTACAATTTTTTCTCGGTATTGCCGTTTGTTACAGTCGTCCCTATTGTCTCGTTGCAAATTGTTTAAAGCGCAGCTGAACTTTATTTGCGTTTGAGATTGTTGCTTCGGCCCACGAAAGTCGGACTTCTGAAGATTGCCAGCTACGATAATAAATACATCTTAAAATAAACAAACTTACCTCCTACCAAAATCGTATGTTCACTATAGAAAGCTTTAGTTTTTAATTGCAATTATAAATTGGCAGAAACACGCCGTCAAAAGTTTATTCACTAAACTATTAACTATCGCAATTTACACTGCAATATAGTTTGAATGGAATGCGAGCTTAAAATCACTCTTATGCAACGTTCCCTCTAATTTTTCTATTGTGTGTGCGGACCATCAACTTTTGTGAGCAATACATTTTCAGCAAAATAATTAATGTGCGCAAATATTAGGCATGTACTCACTGACGCTAGATGTCGAAGATTTGGTGAGTTTAGTATAAGTATTTTACAATATTTCTGTGTGCGGCCTGTGCGGGGATGGAAAAATGTGTGCGGCCATATTTTGGGAGGTGTGCGCGCGCACACGCGCACACCTTAGCGGGAACGTTGCAGTCTTATGCCGTCGATTTGGTAAAAATGTCTATGAGGCTCATATGTGACCGTATAGGTAAAAGTATTTATGGATATAAAATACATTTTGTGCACTAACTCTGTAATTCTATCTATTGCATAAGATCCGTACACTTGAACGCCTGAAGATGCCGAAAGGCGAAACCCGGTTCGTTAGTGACAAAATCTGTGTGAATGTACATAATTTGAACGATTCAAATTTAATATTTAAATTCCACCAAGCACCTTCAGTCGAAATCTTAAATTATTGCATAAGACTTTTGAATAAATTGTCAACCAGTTAATCTAGTCTTTCGCCCGTATACAATATTATGAACTGTCTGTTTTCTTCACCTTTATGCACCCTTCACTCATAATTCAAGTGCACGAATTTACTAGGACTGTGTGAATATATGTTTTACGAAAGTAAATAAATATTAACTATCGTTTAGTAATAAGAAATTGTCGAAAAATCTAAATAATAGAGTACTAAAAATAATATATACGACATCCAAAATCAGTGGGGATTCTCATGTTATGAACTTTTGAATTGGTTCTTCATGATATCACATGTACTTTCAAAGACCTGCAGAAAGTGTATTTTGAAGATAGTTTTGGGGATCCGTTGGTGTTGATAAAAAACCAATAGACTTATTGTTTGCATATTACCCGAATAATTAAGGGGCGGAAGCGAGATCACGCGCTGACTTACTTCACTGAAAATCGTTTACAAGTTATTGTTGAATAAAATATCCACATATATTATGAAAAGAACTCATAATGTTTTGGATTTTCGATTCAAGAACACATTTATTACAGCTCAAGGTGATAACGCGAATGCATTTTGTCTTTAATGTGCAATCTTTTATGATTATTAGATTCTCTCAATGTGGTTCATATAATATCTGAGTATTTTCAGAGTTCTATAGAACAGTGTTCCCCAACCTTTTTACACCTCCGGACCCGTAAAAAAAGGAACAACTAAACTAAACTTCTAAAGAGTCTACTTTTCACTAGAAAGATTTCATACGAATCATAAATATTACTAATATTGGTGTTTTAGTGCGTTTTTAAAATTAGCATTCTTATTTAATTTACACTTTTACCCGCAATTGGTTGGGGATATAATTTATAGATATTGAAAAAAGGACATAATTGGATAAAAGGATATAATTTGAAATGACGTTTTCTTGACACGTTTTTACATTCATACCATATTATACCACACTCGAGATCGGTTGCCAGCGTCACCACATTTGTTGGGTATTTCACTTCCCATTATTTCTTAATTTCTTGGAGTCGCATCATCCTACCAATTATTACTATTATAACAATAAGTCAAAATACAAGAAAACGTGCAGACGAAAAAATATCTAATATCTATTATATTATTTTTGCATAGCGAATTTCCTGAAATTTGGCATACTGTTTGCAGCCTGGCGGAAAGTCTCTTCGGCCCGGCACCGGGCCTCGGACCACCGGTTGGGGAACACTGCTCTAGGAGGGCTATAAGAGATTGCTTAAAAGTATCTTATACAACGCAATTGAATCTTTTTAGAAAACAAAATGTGTCGAATATTCAATTATTCGATTCGCCGTTAACATTAAAAAATATGGTATTTATGATGTGGAAACGGTCGGCGAACAAGGGGTAAAAAAGCTGCCGCCGGCACGAGATTGCGCCCCCTCGTGCAGGACGGCGACAGACCGCGACTGACATTTGCTGGGGAGCATCATCAACCTCACGTGCATAAGTGGACAGTCAACTTTATTTGCCAACTGTATCGAGACTTCATAATTAATGCTATAAATTCCAGTGTCTGCATGATTCATACCAAGGAATCAGTGATTTTTTAAACAGCTTAACGACCGCACGTTTTTTTATAAAATTTTACTTGGCGGCCGGGCAATTTTGCGAAAAATTCGCAATAATTGTAATTTTACTAAATTCACTATAATTTGTAAACAAATTGAGATATCTTTACCAAATTTTCTTAGCTTCCAGATACTTCGCCTATACGTATATATGTGTCCGCCGGCCAGCAACCTTTGTTTTTCAAAGACTCAAATACGCGTCCGCGGTCATTCCTAAATATGTAATTAAACAAATGTTAAAGTTAATGGTGGGATGTTTCAGAATTCTTTAGAATTAGAATTGTTTCAGAGAGCTTTAATTCTTCTGACCGGTGAGATTTCAGTGTCCTGGATGACCATCGGTACTATCCATGGGACTGGAGAATGCTGGTGTTTCACGTAAGGGAGCAATGCGATAAGCGCGTGACTGGGAATGTTTAAGGTGCCGCAAATCGGCTATATGCTCCACATAAGAAAGGAATATGTTTAACGAAAAAAAAGGCGAAGAGTGTCCTGGGTTCTACCAAAAAGACAAATATTACATCGGAGCAATGGCATGTTACATTTCGGCGCCGATATTGTAAGAACACGTAACTCATTTTTTGGTAAAAGTACTTTTTTATATTTGTTCCAATCTCTTACATATTTTTTTTATTTACACATATTTTCAACGCTGAACACAAATTACTTATTGCAATACCAAGAGTAAGTAAAAAGTTTCTTTATTATTTTTACAGTAATAGCGTTTTTGTCAATTTTTATACGTGTTTTTGCAGTATTGGCGACGATGTATATTTTTTATTTTATAAGAATATGGCACGCCACTGTTTTAAGCTCTTTAAAAATGTATGTGTTTATCAAATTTATTATAGAAAAATACTATGTTACTGCTAATTAATGACTTGTATCTCCTAAATAATTTACACTAGAAATACGGTGTTTTATCGTAGTGATTGTAACAGGGCTGTGAGCCGCCGTCTTGAAAAAACAGGCGATTCAGACTGCTTTTTTTAAAAAAATTATATAAAATACAAGTTATGCACTCGCTATACATTGTAGATATTAAAAAGTACGCCAAGACACTCTTTTTTTGTCATAAAAGTCGAGCCGATTGTAAGTGAATACTAGTCACGGTTTTTTTCATGAATCCCTGAAGCCCTGCATTTTACATTTTACAGTAGATATTGTAGGTATGCAATATTTAATTCAGATAATACAAGGGTTTCCAATCCCGGGATCCCGTCCAATTCTGTGATTCCGAAATCCCGGAATTTCTGGATTGAGAAAATGAAACACGGAATATATTGTTGTGAATTCTTAGGATTTTGGAATAAAAATAAAAGCTAGTCACGCTGATAATTTGGGCAAATTGTAAATTCCTGGGTTTTTGAAATTGGAAATGAAATTGTTTAAAAAATCCCATGATTTCATAATCGCTGACCAAAAGTTTTGTCAATCATACACGGTTTTATGTTGAGTGTTCAATTAAGAAATCCCGGGATCACAAAAAGGGTCCGGAATCGGATACCCTACACCAGGGTTTCCCAAATATTTTTTGGGATGGAACACTTCGCAAGTCCGGAAAATATAACGGAACACTTAGCTGATATTTTTTAAACTCTGTTTCAGCGTATAAAAACCATACCATTTTTTTCGCCTACTCTGGCTCCGCGGAACATAGTTTGGGAAACCCTGCCCTACATAATAATAATGAAAGTAATAATACGGATGAAAGTAAGATTTTTTGTATGCAATGTAACCAAAGTCTTGGGAAAGTTGTTATTTATGTATCAACACATCGAGGGTGGAATTAAACAAAATATAACGATGGTGGTCGGGGTGGTTGGCATGTCCTTTAATAGCTGAAAAGCGGACATGCGAAGAGTCACTATGGTATTTCAGTCCTGTTAAGATATTTTTTAGTATTTTAATCAAATGCCAGGTGTTCAACGTTTGATGTACACATAAAATTATAGCATAGAGTGCTATGTTAAAATATCTATGACAACTTGTAACAATAAGCCTTTCAACTAAACTGATATCCTCCTCCAAATCTAGCTCAGTTCAAATCGAAAAGTCGACAGCCAAGTAGAAACTCTTCGATACTCATATCGTATCATTTTGATTAATAAGATTAAGTGATTTATTTATAAAGTGTAAAATATATATGTGGAATAAAATCAGATAATGGAGGTAAAGTGTTTTGAAGGACGTTGGCGTGTCATGGGAAGAAACAAAGCAATTGGCGGGAGACAGGAAAACCTACCTCCCGCGACGGCCACATGCTCAACATAAGGAGCGAATATGGTCAAAGAAGCCTTCAAACCAAGACTTACTTTTTATTTTAATCTTCTGTATACAAATTGCGAGTCAAAAGTCAATAAAAATATTAAAGTAACGAACACATTAAAAAAAATTAAACTCTTTGATAAATAAATAAATAGTGTTTTTTTTTGTCACTCAAAATCAGGAAAGAATTTCTCTATTCTTTATCGAGATAATAAGATAAAATACTGAATTCAGACCCCTGCTCACCCAAGAATCTGTATTCCGTTACAACATATTATGAGCCATTAAGAGGTGAAGTGAGCCAACTTGTAAAATGGTAAAACATTTTCTTAGACTTTCAAGTACAATCACGTCTTTACTTGGTGTTTTGGTGGATTGCATATTTTTATTTTACGAAGATAAAACTATTGCAATGTGTTTTAACTGGGTTTACTTCACTTATACGACACTTGTGTAAGATGTGTAGAAAATTACAGCGCATCAAATTTTTTTTTATATATAAAATAACACTATTTTCTTCGTGTTTTATTTTAAGGTCGACAGCCCTGCTTCAAGCTAACTAAACGCTCCAGCGATACAATATTATAAAATAATAATTGTTTTAAAAAATCGTCTGCACAATGATTGTGTTACATAATGTTCCGCTACTATTCCAGTCGTTCTTTCTTTACCCCTGGAGTCTTATCATTATAGCTCTACTTAACACCTTATGAAGTCATTAAGTCAACGCATAGAGTCGCCGCCAATTTTTTAAGTAGGCTTTCTAGTCTGATAGGTAGAGTTCAAGTCATTAATTTCTTTGAGATGGAATTAATAGCAGTCCAGTATGAACACACATTCATTAAAATATTTATACAATAGTAGCTTCCCATAAACTTTTTTTTATTAGGCAATATTAAATTTTTTTCGATGTCGATAAAAACTTTCTTATCATATATCATGCATTGTATTATTCCGTTCACCACTCACTGCGCTCTGGAGTTTTAATAAGAGCAACGGTTGAAAAGTTGTAGAACCTCACGGACCATTAAATAAAATGTTTTTTAAATCCATGTCCGCTCCTAATTTGGAGCATATATCTCTGCAGAAGGTATTTTTTAGAGAAGTGCTTGTTACTCAGTTGCTCAAAATTTATTTTTTCGATGAGAGTAGAGATATAAAGAATAAGGTTAGGGCATGTTTAATGGTTGGCTGATTGCTATTTATTGATTGGAAGGGTGTGAAGATATGCTGTTCATAGTGGGATTCGAACACATGAGATCTGGGATGGAAGTCAAGAACGTTGGCCACTGCGGTGCGAATCCGACATAAAAAAAACTAGCTTTGAGAATAAATTTAACGTTATAAATACTAACTTTTAAGGTGATCACTGTAAAAATTTTATGGAAAGGCACAAACACTTTATTTTTTATTAGATTTCGTCCAAATTTGCTTATGACAAGCATTTTCAACTAATAAAATATGAATAATTTATTTAATTAATTTATAATAATTGCCTGATTTAAAATAAATAATCTGGTATTGGCACTTTTGTTTTTTATTTTTGAATTATAATTTTATTGATTGAATTGGTATTTACTTGGTAGAACTCCATTGTGTTTTACCTTTAAATGTAATGGCTATTTTTATGTTATAAACTGACCATTTAATATAATACAAATATTGTCTATTTCTCATAGTTATTTATGCCTGTTCGCAAAGTCATGAATAATCAATTTGTGTAGGCATTGAGAAGTGGTCATCACAGCGGTTAAGTAACAGCTGATGATGATTTATAACATGTGAACAAGGAGAAATTTCTATACATTTTTGACGAAGGAAATAATCAGTAATTTATTTGTTGGTTTTTTGTTTAGATAAACTATTTTGCGGTAAACGGTCAATTTGCTCTCGTGGTCTACAAGTTATCAGTTAACTCTCGTTAATTTTGTGGTCAAGCTGTTCCTTCGCTCGAGGATGATGTGGGCGAAATCTCAAAACTGTTTCCTCTTTGTGTAGTCACACAGTTTATTATGAAAAAAAATAATATCCTATAATTCCTAATCATGCCAAACAAAGGAACTTACCATCTATGAAGTGCGATCAAGTTGTTGAAGATTTTTATATATAGTCTTTTTTTATTACGGTTATATTGAACTTGTATTACAAAATATTCGTATATATTCTAATTCGGCTTGATAAAGTGTAGAGATTGCAATGCCGGACAAATATAATATCAATAATGGGTATGTCGGTACTTCATATTAAACACCGGTATTGCAAATATCGGTATTACAAAAAAAAATATAATCAATGCAAAAAATACTGTCAATTGAGATCGCAATATCGGGGCGAGTGAATCGAAATTTCATATCTAACACAGTGCTATGGGGTCAGGTAAAAAACAACGACCCAGAAGACGAATTGTTTTTTTCAATCCTTCCTGTTTTACCATATATCCATACCATTAGATCATATTTTGGTAGTCTAGAATGCAATGGCAACTCTATGAACTCTTGTGAGCTTAATTACACAACATAAAATATGTATAACAGATTAAAAATAACAAAGTATTTTAGTTCTACAGTTTTTAATAATTTTATGCGTTGATAGCTATTTCGGCTTGCGCCATCGTCAGAACTATGTTTAAACTAATATTTTGCTCAGCTATATATACTGGCTCTGAAGAGATACACAATGCATCAAGTTATTCACTCTAACATCCTAATTATAATTACAATATTACACTTATCAAATGTGATTCTAGTTTTTCAAAGAACGATTAACAAATAGAAAATATTGTAATTATAATTAGGATGTTAGAGTGAATAACTTGATGCATTGTGTATCTCTTCAGAGCCAGTATATATAGCTGAGCAAAATGTTAGTTTAAACATAGTTCTGACGATGGCGCAAGCCGAAATAGCTATCAACGCATAAAATTATTAAAAACTGTAGAACTAAAATACTTTGTTATTTTTAATCTGTTATAAATGGAGTTCTACCAAGTAAATGCCAAATCAATTAATAAAATATGTATTTAAAAATGGGTTGGAGTCGTAATATTTTTCCGACTCCGTTTCAGGGGAGGAAATCCGACTCCACCACCAATTTACAAGTCTCCGTGCACTCTAAGGTTATGTATTTTTCATAATTTGCGTAAGGCCCAAAATAATCAAAACACGTTTTTTCTGCATCATGTGAAATTCGTTATGTGTGGGTTACGTCCTTTTCCTAGCCACAGTTGATATAATGCGTAAATAGTTGAATTCTTAAAATTCATACATTTTTTTTCTTGTATTATTGGACTTATAATATGTACTTCACTCCAGTAGTAAGAGAATTTTAAATAAATTCTTATGTCAAACATTCCTTACAAAAAAAAAAAAAGTAAAACTCGACATTCGGAGAGCTTTCAGACAAAGAGAAAGTAAATAACGTACAATATCGTTGATCTTATTTACTTACCTACCGAATATGTTTAAAAACAGCTGTGCGACACATTTTTTATCGAAATCTTTTTCAGTACAAGTTGTACATTCAATTATATATAGTTTTTCATGTATTTTCTCTTTAGGGGAAAAATGTTAACCATGCAAAGATTTCTTATTTTAAAATAACAGACCCGTTAGTTATAGATTCTTCCCCATATTACTTTTTACTAACGTATGATAATGTTACAATAAATATTAAGAAAATGTAGGCTAAATTTTTATTTATGCTTTTGAAAGATGTAAGAAATTATAAGAAATAAATGTATATTTATCTCAACATCCGTGATTATATTTGACACCATGTCCTCTCTCAATGTGGAGCACATCAATATTATAGGAGTTTATATATCAATATAAGTTTTTTTCTACGAGAACTGATTGTTGTTTAGTTGTTCAACCACAAATTTTCGATTAAAGTAGGGATCGTAGGAAAGAGTGAGGGCATCATTAGCGGTTAGCTAATCGCTCTCGTTTCGACCCGTTTATAAGGGTTCGGTAAGGAGGGAGGGAATTTTCGACATATCAGACATGTTATGGATATATTTTTACTAAAACACTTTATTATTGTTGTTTCAACTTTATTTCATAATAATAATTTATACACTTTATAATAAATCATTTAATATTATTAAATCAAAATAATATCGATGTGAGTATTGAGGAGTTTCTACTGAGCTGTCGGCCTTTCGATTTGAACTCTCAATTTGAACTGGAGAGAAGGAATTGGATTTTGGTTTAGTCCGTTGAAAGGTTTATTGTTACAAGTATGTCATAGAGAATTAACATATAATAGTGGTAGATGTTGTGTATACATAACAGACATATGACATGAGGTTCGGTTTTAAATTTAATTTATGAAACAGTCTGCACTGGTTGGTATTCGAACCCGTGAGACCTGCAACCTGAGCCAACAACGTTCACAACAGTCAGTATTATTATACTTCATTATTACTTCTTCAAAATATTTTTATGTTATCATTGATTATAAATTTCGGTCTCCTTGGTTTCATATTAAAGAATTTTCACTCTTTTAAAAAATGTTACAAAAGTTGTAATAATTTTACGCACTATTCGCGAATACGTATTGTAAATATTTGATTAAAAAATACCCACAGTTTTATTGTTTACCACAGCTGAATTTGATTTATATGAAAAAGCAAAAATGTAATAAGCGTCAAGACTAAAAAGTTGGGCTATTGACCGGCCGACCTATCGATGTCCTATTCGCCAACCACCCATACAACTTGCATGCCTATAATAACTAGGTAGATTCGATGCATAGGTATTCCTATAAAATGTTGTGCCTACAGATATTTAGGTATACGATGTGTGCGGCCATATTGTGTCGCGACTTACTATCAATCATCAATCGAAAAATACTTTCTTATTTGCAAGGCATATTTAAAAAAATATAATCATAATATATTTTGTTTAATTACGTTACATACACTTAGTGAGTACTAGGGTATCCAATCCTGGGATTTCGGGATTGATTTATTTTGAATCCCGGGATCCCGGGATCCCGGGATTGAGATTTTCTCGCCGAGGAATTTGAAATCCTCAATTTGCTATACTTTTTCCCGGAATCTCACGGAAACTCGTTTTTTTTAGCTCACCGAGGAATTTGAAATCTTTAATTTGCCAATTTCGTGTAAATTTCGAGAATTTGCTCAAAATTTCTCAATCCCGAAATCCCGGGATCGCGGACATCTCAATCCCGGAATTTCGGGATCAGAAAATTGAACGGGATCCCGGGATTGGATGCCCTAGTGGGTACTGCGTGTCAATTTTTTACTATATAAATTATAATTTACATCTTCGTAGTTCTATAAAAAAATACTTGATTTTGAATATTTATTTCATTTACATACATTCTACTTTTGAAATACTTTGATATAACAGGTAAATTAAAAGTGAAATAAATGCATTCGGTTTGTTGTATGATTAAAATTTATAATAACATGTTGACACATAATTTTTGGCATAAATATGATAAATTATGCCACGCATTTGTTGGATTGGCCCGCGCAGCCTTTGAATTTCCCCGATGCAAACCTCTCGTTTTAGACATTGCATTAAACATTGCACATAGCTCTGTACAGAGCTCACAACAAAGCGCTTATCGTCCTTTTAGAGTTGTATATGTACATTGTTTAGTATAAAAAAACGTTCAATTCGCCGCAATTCAATTAGTATCTCGGTAATTTTCAAGAAAAATTCAAGAGAATTATGTGAAACCTGTCCTGATAAAACAATACATTTTAGATAATTGATCATACAATAAATTTTTATAGCATATTTTAATATGTCTATTCTAGAAATTGACCACGGAAACAATTCCTTCTGTTCAATATTTCACGATGAGTTAGTTGTCCGTGGATATTAAAGTTATGAAACAACATCGATACGTTATTTAATGGCCGGCATCTAAGCCAGTTTCCTCTCCGGCATTTTTGAGAGACCGATTTGAAAGCGGTTGTTTTTATTTGCCAAACCGAATTCCACAACTTCCTGCGGCATGCACTTTGGCATGTCTGGCCCCCTTGGCGCTCTCTGTGGACACCCCCTTGCACTCTCACTAGATTTACTCAATACCAATAGTCTACTCTGGGTCCAGATTTTACTCATATTTCCAGCAAATTGAATACGGTTATGAACAAAAAGTCAAACGTATTTTTGAGACAATCTGTGAAGTTCCTACGGTGACCATAAAGACGCGTATCATATTTGTGACAATTTTCTTCGAAAAAATATTTAAATTCCACTAATTTGAACTAAAATATTCACAAAGCTGTAGCAGATTATAAAATTAGCCATTCGTGTATTATTAAAGGCGATATTTTGAAAAAAATGGGGTTTTATTATCGATTTACTCTAGAAATATTTTTGAAACAGCGTTTTTATAAATACCCTACTGTTTTAGGGTCCAAGGCAAAGCTCCCGATGTCCGAGGGGTAATTATGTTTACGACGTACCGACAGTCTCCGCCAATCGTTTTATGGTTGTAGCCCATCTCAAAACAATATTAGTTACAATTTGTTATTATTGGTCAATATTTTTTTTACTTACTTGAAGTCAATGTTGAAAACAAAGGATGGGCTGGCCGCGATAACAATAGTTTACAGATCTACACAGTGTTATTGAAAGATTATCTTATTTATAATATTATATCTATAATATTTACACAAATCAATATATTTTATTTATTATCGTGTATGAGCTATTTCTTTATATTGTTTTAATTGATGGTATTTTTCAAAACATACTCCCACGCACAATGCCGGCTTAAAATCACATGTCTTACAAAAATACAATGTCCTTTTTCGTTTTGTTTTATTCGAACACACTACACAATCACGGAATTTTTTCTCTTCTTGTGGCATAATTATATGTAATTTACCATCTAACCTCTGTTCTGGATCCAGTGAGTGTCTTCTTTTTGGAATATCCATTTCTCTTCTGTGATTTCCAACCAGTTCAATAATGAGTTGGTCAACAAACTCAAGATGAGTTATTGATTTCTTATTGTTTTGTTTTTGATTTTCTTTGTACAAAATGTACGCATTGACCACGGAGACTTCTAACCCCCAGAAAAAGAGTTTTCGCCACCATTTTAACGTTTTCCTTAAAAAAGGATATGCTGCAGTGTACTGATCAGCAGTATCTACACCTCCCATATTTTTTGTATAATTAATCACTGCAATCGGTTTTGAAACAATTTGTTCTTGCCCGCCTCGAATTATTCGTTTTACAATATTATTATTATTTGAGTAATAATTTGTGTATATTGTAACTATGCGCTTGTCTTTCCATGCAAGAAGTAATTGGTTATTTTTTGCACAGGCAATGACTTCTCCTATCTTCAATTTGGGTTTCTTTATTGACAAAGGTACATTTTTTCGATTCGTCATTATTGTGCCAGTTAAATGACATTTTAATTTTAGGATTTCTTCTCCTAATTCAAGATTTGTGTAAAAACGATCCGTGAAAATGTGATAACCTTCGGCTCCCGGAATAGAATTTAATAAGTTATTAAATAAGTGTAAAACAATTCTTGATGTAAACGATAGGTCAGGTCTTATTAAAATATTTGTCGTTAAGGAACCAAAATATGGAACGAACGAATATATATACCCCGAGGCTGATTCCGCTAAAACGTATATTCTTATACCCCATTTATTAGGCTTGTTTGGATTGTAAGTCATACAAAAAATCCTGTCTTTAAAATTGACGACCGACTCGTCGACGACTACTTCTTTTCGGGGCACCATATGCTCCCTACATTTACTATCCAAATGTTTTAAAAATCCATTTACCTTTTCAATTCTGCTTGCCAGTGTAACATTTTGGTCGGCGTCATTTTTCTTAAGATGAAGCATCCAAAAAATTTGTAAGAAGCGATGTCGTTTGAAAACGCTTCTAAAAAAGGGTGCGTAAGCAGTAAAAGAAGTCGAAAAATAGTCTTGTAGATTAGGATGTGGCCTCACTCCCATATTTAATATGACTCCCAAGAATGCTCTAAATTCTTCTTCGTTTGTATCTTTCCAAGAATTCCATATGGAATTCTTACTCAATCGAGACTTATGAGCTTTGCTTTTGGCATATTCATTAGTATTTTGAACTATAGATCTTACCAGATCATCGGTAAAAAATAATTTGAAAAAATCAATCGGATCATTACAGTTTTGTGGAATATTTGGACCAACTTTTAGATTACCACTTGAAAAATCAAATATTTTTGGTTGAAAAACAGTATTACTTAAAACCGACCAATTAGCACTAGTTGTATTATTCCCATTTTCACTGTCAGTATTAACACATCGTCTTCTATTACCAAATTGATGTTGAATATCACTTCCACTGCTTTGATTAAATACTGAGTTGTCAGCAGTTATATCAAAATTATCAATTAAAAAGAAATCATCGTCACTATCACTGTCATCTTGGTTTTCTAAGGGATCGTGAACAGAAATTTCAATGTTATTAACACTTTCATTTATTATGTCACCATATGCACTTGAATTAATAAACGCATCGTTATCACTGTATTCCGAAGAACTTGTATTGAATTGATTCATGTTGGTTAAAAATATGTTTCGTTAAGATAACTTTCTCTTTCACTTTGTGAAATGATGGTCACAATATTGAGCATAGCTCTCACGCCCACGAGATGTGTATACAGACTGACAAGATAAAACGACTGCTTTAGTAATACAGAGCAGGTAAAGACTTCAAATATTATTAAAATCAACATTAAAGGCAGCTCTCTACTGTAATTTCCATATTTAAAAATTTTATTGCATTTTTTAATCCCTTAAGTGCACTATTGTAAAATTAAACCCCGGAAATATTTCGGGAAATACCAAAAATAAAGCTTAAAAGAGACCGACTACAAAAGGTATTATCCTGGAGATTGGACCGTGCTATTAGTTGTCCAGATGGTATTATCCTGGCTAATGGAGCGCAAGACGTTAAAGCTGGCAAAATGATCTGAGGCAACGCAACAGGGAACTAAGAGTCTCTCATCCTTAGCTTCAACCCGCCCGCACTTATTATTAATACTTTGATATGTAAATTTTATTGATCGGCCGTCGTATAATGGTGCATGTTGATATAATAAAATTGGGTACTATTTAATCCCAGTACACGTTCACTTTCTGTTATATCATATTTTTAATAATACGTGTTTGACAGTTGTCTTGAACGTGGATAGTAGTAATATTTAACAATCTAACAAGTCTGCTTACAAAATTCCTTTCCTATCAATATATATATTTTTTTAGGGTGTTCACTGTCAATGCTTGGTGGAAAGGCATTATATTAATAAAAACACAATATTCCTTTGTAATTAATTCCACTTAATTAATTAGGTCAGGACCGGTTTTGCTCATTGCTGGCATTGTCAACTGACAACTGACTGTCAGTTGACAATGCTCGTAATGATAATTTGGTCAAACTGCCCACCAACAAACAGTGGTGTAGTGTGGGGGCGTCGGTGCGCGGGGTCGGCGCTCTCATACATTTACTAGACGTTTTGAAAATTTTGCGTTAAATGATAATATAGTATACGCAAATATAGTAAAATATTTTGTTTAATAATAATGTATTGGAAGAAGGTTTTGTTGGAAATTTGTTGGTGCGGAAATTGGATCACTACAATTAGATAGCATTAAATTATAATGTATAATCGCTCCCAGAGATTTTTTTAGTTACCACTACACCATTGGGCCAGAAGTTTTAATACAATAATTATTGATATTGCATAATAAGTATAAAAAAATTATATCGACCGTCCGGTTCACTAGTCAGACAGCTTTAAAAAACCTATTTTGAGATAATGGGAAAAACAGTATTCAAATTGTTACCATAAATCAATTATCAATTATTCATCTGTACCTAAGATGTATACATTTTATTAGTAACAGGTGTTTACAGATTGGATAACTCTCGGGTTTAGTAGTATGATATTAAAAATTATTCGTTTAATGACCCAGAAAACATCAACATTTCGTTTAATCATTCAGAAGTTTATCGGTATTAGCCATTATTTGGCGTATTTTTTTAATTATATGATAAATGGACCCAATACAGCGTAAAATATTTCACATAATGAATATTAAACGTCAAATTAGGTTTTTCAAAGTTGTCTGGCTAATGTATATTAAAAATAATATAAGCTGATAGCTGATTCAATTTTAAAAAATGTGTATTAAATAAATTAAAAACGGTGAATTTTTATTTTTATCCCTTAGGAATTCTCTCTACTAGATATTTAATCAATTATAATTAGCAATGAGTTCTCTCATATCTGTGTTTGATGAATATTATATATCGACTGTGGAAAGGAAAAAGGACGTAACCCACACACTAAAAACGTGTTTTGATGATTTTGTGACATATGGAAATTATGAATTATATACAACCTTGAAGTGCACAGATACTTCTAAACTGGTGTTTAATTGACATAATCTAATATTTATTAAAGAAATTGTCTCGAAAAAATCTTTATTTCAGTTTTTTTTTTGGTTTTAATTTTTTACAAGGTCATCTTTTTCAAACTCAAAAGCTAAATTTAGATACTAATTCGGCATTTTCAACTTCCATCCTTTTGATAGAATGTGTGGCAAGTTGTATACATTGTGATTATCGAAAAAAGCTGTTTTGGAAAATTGAGGGTTTCATCCTTTTTCCTTTCCACGGTCGATATAGTTCAAATGATACCTATAAATGAATATGACATTATAACAAATATCCAAAGAGTTGAAATGACAAATCAAAATAATGCTTTAATTTCGGCAATACAGTATGTATTATACGATATATATTATATATTTGAAATTCGTTTCTTCCATAGTTAGCTGAACATTATCTGGAAGTTTTCTGCAATTTACAATTCTCATTAAGGACCTAAACTAAATCTAAAAAACTCCCTATTTGTATCTTGCGAGCGCATGCCTTATACATGTTTGTACAGGAATCTACCCTCCCACAGGATGAGAATTTAAAATGGCCGTTACCTTGGCATCACAACAAACAAAACATGGATGTTTCTTGCGAAATGCGCTACGATCGATCTCTTGAGGGATGCATCTTTCACCCGTATGGTGCTAGCTATTATCTTCATTGTCTTGTTTGATAATGCGTTACAGCTAAATGCTGGCGAAACCATAAATCAAAACGGTGAAACGTTTTGGCGCCGTCGGTGCTGTGTCCATTGAGAATTTCTCGGAAGAATTGGGATTTTAAAAGCCGCCATTGTGAATGAGGGTTTTTTTGACCGGCCATTATACCTACTTATTATCTATTCCAGAAGTCGCAAACCGTCGATAGCATCCATAATATAAAGCTTAACAATTAATTAATTGTGAAGTAAATACAAAACAGTGTTTTATTATTATTTAATAAGAGAATATTGCGTTAACCGTCAGTGAGAAATTGTTGTTTGTTGAAAAATCTGTTTATCATAAATGTTGACTTTCAATGAAATAAGCAGAGTACATACAGTATACAGACAATAATTACAGAATCCCTATTTCCGTAGATAACAAAACAGCGCAAATTTGAATTATTCTCCGAAATCGATTATTTTCATTATGGCAAGCATTGATCGTTTATATTTTATAGCTGAAATAAAACACAATTCTCGCGATCAAATCGAAGTATGAATTGGCCAAGCATGCTAGGCGTATTTATATATATTTTTTTTATTACGAAAAATATTCTAAAATATAGTTTTCCGATATGGCAAATGACTAAGCTGCCATTCTTTAAAAAGCCCTTTAATATCAAATCATTTCGGAATTTACGAAAAAAAATCATGTGTTAATAATTAAAATATTAATGTTTTCTCAAATATCAATCAAAACGAAATATTTATTTGCGAAAGATTGCCGAGCTCTGATCCATTTGACGATGCAGTACAATTTTGTATACCTAACCTCTAGTTCTAGATTGTATTGTTGGTAGGTGTATTAAGATTGGACAATAAGATCACACCATTTTGGAGGTAGAAGTGCTAGCTGACATCAGTTAAAATAAAAGAAGTTAAAATGTATTTTTAAATGATATTAAGGGGCTTAAAATTGCTTTACTTGATGACTTATCTCATATTAATTCCTTCGTCGTTACAAAATTTGTTTTATTGGTTGAATTGGCATTTACTTGGTAGAACTCCATTGATATATGGTGAAAAAAATATTTTAGTTCTACAAATATTATTATACATAGTTGATAACTAAGTCAGCTTTTGCCTTCTTCAGAAATAGAATAATATTTGTAGAACTTTTACCTTTATAAAATTTGTTCGTCAACAAAACACCAACGAAAATATGTCACTCAACTTTTTTTTACACGCGCTTGAAACAACACGGTCCTCTAAAATGAACGAATGCTTCATTTTACTAATACTAATAACAGGAAATAAAACAACACAAGACAGTGATAACAGACAAAGAGTTTCATTAGATCCTAACACATTAGACGTGTCAAGAAATTTCTTGCGGTGAAAACGATTTATGTCCGGTCCCTCATAATGTCCCCGTACTTAATCAAAATACATGTTATAAATATGTTTTGTGTAATTTTCTTATTGAATCTTCATTATGACCTTTTTACACGATTTTTTATGGAACGTATCTACCGCGTTGAAATGATCGGAAACTTAACAGCTTAACGACCGCACGTTTTTTTTATAAATTTTCACCTGGCGAAATAAAATTTTGCGATAAATTCGCAAAAATTATAATTTTACTAAATTCACTATAATTTGTAAGCAAATTGAGATATCTTTACAAAATTTAATTTTCTTAGCTTCCAGATACTTCACCTATACGCATATATGTGTCCGCCGGCCAGCAACCTTTGTTTTTCAAAGACTCAAATACGCGTCCACGGTCGTTAAGCTGTAAGATAGAAGAGGTGCATGTACAATATATGGACACGGTGAAGATAAATACAAATATAATGAAATACACTTTATCATACCGGAAGTAGTTTTATTTAATATAAATATCATATTTTCGTGTAAAAGTAGAACATACAAGTATGTACAACGATTTAAAAGACCGTTATTGTATTCTAAAAAATATATTATCACAATATTATAACATATTTAAACGACAGCAAATGGAGAATTGGCAGGAATCTGTTCGACCTACCGAGAATCGGTCCATTCATGTTTTCTCGGATCCCACCCACTTAACACTTAGGAGTCCGGGCGAACATATGTGTGCATCTCACTTTCAGTGCGCAGGAGTCCGCGCGAACATATCTGTTCGTTTTGCCGAGTGTAAGTTTACACAAAAAAAAGGTACTTTGTGTGATGATTTTTTTTCTTCACATTTAACATCAAGGTTGCCAGTGATATTGAAATTGATAATGTCAAACAAATATATTAAAAATATTATTTTTTTACTCGTAAATATAGAAGTAAGTAACACAGTATCACCTAGTAAATAATATTTTTTGTATAACGTTTAACGTTTGGTGTAATATTATTTTCATGGAAAAATGCATTTTTTTTTGTTAGATCTTTTGCTTCGTTTACGTATATAAATATGGGTTAAATTTTCGGATAAGTTTATTTATTGCTTCTTTGGCCGCTTCACAATTCTTTACAAAAAAATAAGTGTTTGTTCTATGGGATTTTTACGAAAGTGAAATTAGTCATGACAATAATTATATAACACAGATCCATTGTCTCAGATTCATTTTACATCTGTATCCTTTTTTTTCTTTTGTAGACATTTTGCAACTAATTCTTGTTGGAAAGTCAACCCTAAATTCAAAGAAATGAAATCATTATTTTACTTCGAACAAAGCACCGCTTTTACTCAATATATGTTTGGCTTGCCAATAGCAATAAATTATGTAATTCTTAATGCCCTTTTCGAGACGCTGTTGACAAGGAGCTATTTTTTCTGTAAAGTTTATGGCTCTGCTGTGAAAAAAATGTGACCCTAATGCTTCATAATTATTACACATATGAATGGCCACCATTCATTAATAGCATATACCTGCACCATTCTAACAAAAACAAACGATTCTCAAAGATTTAAAATATTTAAATAATTGAAATATAACAAGAATTATTTAAAAATATCTGAGAGTTGCAAATAAAACCTTACGATATAGAACAGATGTTTATTTTCGGTTTTACAATATCTCAAAAAAACTAAAATAGTTGTCGTTGCTGAGAAGAAGGAGATGGGGGGGGGGGGTTAGTAACCAGTAACTTTATTTTAAATTAGTGTATATTATTGCAACTCTTTATAGCCATTTCTTACTAAATAACTTTATTTTTAAGTTGTTAAGACTTTATATGAAACCCTCGGTTGAGAAACACTGATTTTATCATATTTTTATATGTATAAAACCATACGAACGCTTTTCTGAAAGAAAAAAAATATACATCAATCGGTTAAATAGTTATCGCAATTTAAACGTGAGCGCAAAAAAAGTTCCATTTCCCCAAAATTCGGCCGGCTCCCGCGCATGTTTTAGTATGCAAATCTGCGGACCTATATGTGTTAACAAGAATATTGTTTTTCTTTTTTGTTTTGTTCCTTGTAAAATACTTCATTTGTTTTTGTTTTATCTTACCATTTGAATATCTCATGGCAGTAGTGCGAAATCTTTGTTGTGTGTAACGATTTAATACACTCGTAGGTGCATATTACTGTTTTTCATTTTTTAAATGTTCCAAGTGAAACTTTAATATAAGATACATGTTGATAAAGACTTCGGTAGGATTTAAAAGACTATATTTCTCATACGCACAAATTAAGCGCTTTGAGTGAAGTACTACTTCTTACCATTCGTATAATAATAAAAATAATAAAACATTTTTAGTACTTTTTCCACATAAAATTTATTAGATCAGGACCGGTTTCGCTCATGATGAGCATTGTCAACTGATAAGAAAAACAATAAAACAGTGATATTTATACAAAAGTTAAGTGATAAAAACAAGGTATGACAAACAATTGGTATTACAACCTAGCAAAAGAATTGAAGCAAAATACAAGGAAAATAAACTATAAATAAAAAGTTGAAGACCACTTAGCAATGAAACTATTATGACAAAAACCTTACCTTGTTTTTATCACTTAACTTTTGTATAAATATCACTGTTTTATTGTTTTTCTTATCAGTTGACAATGCTCATCATGAGCGAAACCGGTCCTGATCTAATAAATTTTATGTGGAAAAAGTACTAAAAATGTTTTATAATTTTTATTATAATGCCATTCCACCAAGTATTGACAGTGAACACCTTAAAAGTGATTCGTATAATAGTGTGAGTATAATGTGATTATCTCAAATTCGTCATTTACTATAATACAACATGATAAAAAAAACATTTTAGGTGTGTCGTGTATTATTAAAAACGAGCATCACAAATCCCGCTTAATTGCCACAACTGTATTTTTATGTATTGTAATAATTGCATTGTATTTTTTCCAATATCTAAACAGGTATGGAAAATACTGTAGACTATGTGAAAGGTTGAAATTTTCGCGTTGACTTTCTCGGTTCGATATATTTTTGTGACATCTTAATTTGGCCCATTAGGGGTAAAGTGAGCCAATTAGTCAAATGGTAATACATATTTCTTGGACTTGGAGTACTATCACGACTTTACTAGGTGCTTTGGTGGATTGCATCTTTTTTATTTTACGGATATAAATAAAAATATTGCAATGTGTATTAACTGAGGTTACTTCACTTTTACGATACCTTAAGACGTGTAGAATATTACAACGCATCTATTTTCACCACTTGGCTGACTTCACCTCTAATGTGCCCAATTGTGGGGTAGGCATTTTCTGCTTTAAACAGTTTAAGTAGTTCTATAGCAGGAAATATACATTATTGATCATCAATTATTGTAATTGTACAAATATTGTAATTTCTTTGGTAATATAATATGTTGCTTTATATATGACGCTATCATAAAGCTACAGTGAGATAAGGTGAACAAAAATCATTTTAAGATTATGCCAATCGATTGCTGAAAGCTTAACCTTTATAATGAAATGCTAAAATATTTATTTAATAAGAATTTTGTTTTTTTAACCGCCTGCGCCCACGACTTCTTTCTTTATATCTTGAATAAACGCACATCCACAGTTAGGCTTCGAACTCCTGGTAAGTATACCGTCGTGATTTCACAAAAAATCTATAATGATAAAAAAAATAATAAAGCCAATGGTTATTATATTGAGAGATACGCATACCAAACATTACGCATCACTGTGGTGTGTACTTCATTAACATTACTGCGGAAGAAGGTTGAGAAACAAAAGCAGGGGTGGCCACCCGGTACATGTGTTTCGGTAGAAGTCGAGGCTAAATATTTTCTTCATTATTTCTTGGTAAGCATAATAACATACTTCCGGTCATAAAATATGAAATCTATAAGCTTGCCGTTGTTTAATTGTTAAATATTTTCTATTCACTATTGCTAAAAAGACTTTACATAAATCATTTCAAAGCAAATAGGTATTGAATATATCGTATAATAAATAGTTATATTAAAATTCTTACAAAGGGAGTGGGTGTTATCTTCAACGTTCCCTCTAAGCCGAAGGTTTAGATGCGCGGAAATTTCAAAGGCTGCGCGGAGGCTGTGTGGAGACTGCGCGAACCGATCAAATATCAATTGCACAACTGTCTTGTAGTGCGCGCCAACCCGGAGTGAGTGCGCGGGGACTTCTCAACTGCTGCGCGGCCGCGTACGCGCGCAGCTTAGAGGGAACGTTGGTTATCTTTATCAGTATGACTAGTTAAATTCTAGATGGTAAGACTTCTATTTTTTTTTAATTACCATGAATTTGAATTTATTTGATGTGTGAAGTAAATAATTATTGTGTTTAAATTTACTATTTGATTTATCATACAACAAACAGTGAACTTTTAAATGATCTAGGAAGACTACTCCAAGAGATAATACAGTATTAAATTTTAAGGTGTCCACTTTCAATACTGGAAAGGCATAACATTTAAAAATAAAATTCTTTTGTACTAAGTGCAATTTTTTTATAGGAATCAATACAGTTTCACTCATCATAATCATTTGCAGTTGATTGGAATATAATGTATTGAACTAAATCAAGAAAGATTAATAAATTTACCCAAATAAAACAATTTGTAATAGAATTATGGAAAGAATTTATAGATAATTCTACAAAATACAATCAATAAGTTACAATACTGATTACAATAAAAATGTTTAAGACATCTTCCAAATAAATGCTTTATATCTAAAACTGGGAAAACAATTAAACCATCCATTGTTTGATTATTGTTATTAAATTAACCGTTTGAATACCGCGCAAATAAATCATTAATATGTCCCAGAGATACTGCATGTTTTTGAGAAAAATAATTTTGCGTAATATACACTCGAATTCGATATTTTAAAAACCTATATTGACTCAGTATAGATGGAACTACACATATTCATCAAAATATTGCTTATATTCTATTAGAATACCAAGAATTTGATTTTTTAAATATCTTGTACATATGTGTTCGCTTGCATATGTTCCGGACACCCGTGTCCGCTTGGTATTCAAGTGGTTATTAGTATTACTTGGCTCAGTATTTAATAGCCCTGCATTAATGTATATTCTTATCATATGACAATTTTCTTCGTGGATGAAACTGGTCCTGATCCTAATAAATAAATGTGGAATTAGTATAATCGTGATTTATGTATTTTTTTTTAACAAATCAGTATTTGGCTAAACACAATCAGATGCCTGTAGAATACTTGGTGGAATGGCATTATAATAAAAATAATAAAACATTTTAAAACTCTACTGGATTTTCCAAACTCAATTTGGTTGACAGACATTAAGATTTATTTATTATATACACTAATTGTTGGTTTTTACTTTGGTAATGATAATTCATTACATTGGTTTTTGTCATAATAGTTTCATTGCTAAGTGGTCTTCAACTTTTTATTTATAGTTTATTTTCCTTGTATTTTGCTTCAATTCTTTTGCAATTGTTTGTCATACCTTGTTTTTATCACTAAACTTTTGTATAAATATCACTGTTTTATTGTTTTTCTTATCAGTTGACAATGCTCATCATGAGCGAAACCGGTCCTGATCTAATAAATTTTATGTGGAAAAAGTACTAAAAATGTTTTATTATTTTTAGTAGAAGTCAATGTTCCTCCCAGTAGAATCGCGATTTGCAGGCTGGCCAATTATGTCTACGAGAAAAAATTAAATACTCAAAAGTAGCATTATCGTTCTGTAATTCTGTTTGTTTGGATATCCTTGTCTTATAATATTTTATTTGTATAATATTATATAAAATATATCGATTTATTTATCAATAAATTAATATTAATTTAGTATACAAGCCTTCGTTACTCTATTTTTGTCATATCTTTATTGAGGCTTTTTTTTTTAAATCGGAAGTCATATTAACTAGTGCTCTCACAATTTCCCACGTTTTAACTATTCACAGAAGCCAGAAACGTGCCAGTACGTGGTAAAAAAAATGTGTTTTATTTAGACTTTTTTTTATCACAGTCTATTACAACGATTTGGAATTCTGAATTTTTTGATCTGAATAAAAGATATGTATTAATTCCAACAAAACCCAAGCAAGGAATGAGCTTAACGATCAAAATACTTTGTCCACGTAGAAACCGCTTCCAGAAATTAATGTCAAAAGGGATGGCTTCTGCTTAGCCATTAATTAAAAATAATTAAAATTCTACCATTTCAATTTAAGGATCAAGGGGTAATGTTTATAATATGCTGGAATCAATTCTAAGATGTAAGATATAAGCATTATTATATACTAATTTAAATAATATGAGATATATAAAAGCAAAAGCAACTTTTTAAATTGAAGTAACTTTTTTGGTTTAAGGATTTTTTTGTTAAGTGTATGTGTGAAATTATATATTTATACCACTAATAATTAATCAGTGCTAAAATAAACGTGAATATTCTAAGAGTTCATAGGTCAACGAAAGTGTCAAATTATATGATTTTATTTAATATCTTCATTGTTCTCCATGAGTTTGTACAAAAGCGTATCGCTGTGTCGATGTCTAAGAATTGCACTGTATGATATGGACATCTTTTGATCTATAGTGCCAGTAATTTAATTTAAGCATGTAACAACAGTCAATTTAAATTTAAAAGAATATCGACTATTAAGACCGATTAAAAATCTCAAGATATGGATGAAAGTGCTACAAAGTTTTGGTCTATTTGAAAATAAAATATTACCTAACTTTTATCAAATGTTAAATGACGATTCTTGATATATAAAAAAATTGTATTTACAAAAAGCATACCATGATTTTTTTTCTTTTAATCGTAACAGGTTCTGTTCATGTAATAAATCTGTGGTATCAGTTTTTTGAGTTGTTTTTATTATTGTAACTGTTTTGATGCAAAGTAATCAATGCTGGTGTGGTGCTGGGCTAAAATAACTTGCCAGTCACACGAAACAACATGGGGAAAAAAATCGCTTAGTCATTTTCTCAGATACTGCCAGGTAGATAGATAGATCTGCCTGAGATCTGTTGCAAGGTGCGAGTTGGTAGGTATTTATTTTCAACTTTTCCTTATCATTGAAAAGATTCCATGAAATATGTCTTGCTGTTTGGGAGGTATCCGTAAGGTCACAGTGATAACCGATATATTATATACATATATGCAGTAGAGTGTTTGTTGTCCATGAACGTAGAAAACCTTACCTGCTCTGACTGATGCAATCATATATTATTATATATATGATTCTCATATATATTTATTATATATATGTTTTCTCATGACTATTTATTTACATGCTCCTAATTTATTCTTACGTGGGCGAAACAATGAGCAAAAACTTTTATTTCTAAAAACTTATACCTCGCTTAGGAGGTATGAGTCACCAGTTCCAAGGGCCGTTCGACTAATCAACGCATTGCCTAGAGAAGTGGACATTTTTGGTGATGGTATTTGTGAACTGTTTGATAAATTTTTCTTTTGTATTTCTTGATTTTTTATGTTGAATTTGATGTACTGTGTATTTTTATTTTATATTTTGTCTTATTATATTTTTCAAGTACATGGCGAATTGGCGTCAGCTGTTATGTCATGTACTGTAATTTTAATTTTTAACAATAAATATATACTATAATACATTCATAATTGATTGTATGTTACAACCAATGTTCCCTCTAAGGCAGGCATGGCCAACCTTTCCTAGGTCTGGGGCCAAATTATCATTTTGTCTCCGAGTCAAGGGACGGACCAAATTATTAAACATAATAAAATAATATTAAATTAAATAAAACACGTTGCTACTTCTTATATATTTTTTATTTATATTATAAACGACATAATATTAATATTATATATTGATTACAAAATTTAGTGTGAAGATTGGCCTTGAACTTGAATTACGACACTAGCAATATTGGCTCCTTTTAACTATTTCTTTCTCTATTACATCGCCGAGATGAATCAGGGCCGGACAAAATAGCTCGGTGGGCCGGTGGTTGCCCATATATGCTCTATGGCAAGAGGTTAGCTGCGCGGAAATTTCAAAAGCTGCAAATATTAATTGAACAACTGTCTTGTAGTGCGCGCCAACACGGAATGAGTGCGCGGGGACTTCCTAACTGCCGCGGACTCCTAATTTCTGGACCAGCCAATTCATAACTGGCCACGGTTACTTCGCTGCCAAGCTCTTCCAGCTTGGCCGGTTAGTAAATAGCCCTGAATGTAAATGCGGATATATGATTCAGGATGCTGATCACATCCTTTGGGAATGTCCAGACTTAAATAACGAACGGGAAAAATTGCTCAAGACGATACGACTATCTGTCGGATCTGTCGGCCCCGTCGGTCATGCCGACTTGGTTGCATCGAAGGCAAATTATAGGGCATTTAAAGAATTCTCCGCGTCATTTGGAAAAAAAGTTGAGTTAAATAGATAAAATCTCATGTTTTCAACTGCACTTAATTATTAATTAACTTTTAATTTCTGCACACTGTAGTGCATGCAACCAAGTCTTGAAGAATTTCTTCTCGGGACATTTCTGGCAAAATTTTGAACACGACTAACGTTGTTACGCTACGGAATACACCCTATAAAAAGAGTGTGAAGCCGTAGCGGGTGGTGGTGGGTACAACGTTGAGTACCCTAGGAAAAAAAAACTGCCGCGGACAAGCGCAGCTTAGAGGGGACGTTGGTTATAGGGGCTCGCCGGCTTTAGTAAAATTTAACATGGGGTTCGCGCGAGCCCCTCCGAGCCCCCTCCAGCCCACCCCTGGTTTACGTCTTCACGTGTGTAAAGTCTGGTCACCATGTAAAGGTGTATGAGTAAAGAATGTAGAAATAAAACTCATTCCAATTTGCAGCTTAGAAAAATACATTAATCCTCCATGTTAGCGGGCGGCACCATTTATTCGTATGAGTTGGCAATCTCAGTAAACGCCATTCAAGGGGAAGAGAAAATTTGAAAACCCATATCTCTCCATACTGATTACAACTTGCAAACTTGTGTCGGCCGAAAAAGTTTCTGTATCAATTCTGCTCAAGCAATTTATAAGGGTAATTTCACGCACAGCAGATAAAGTAATCTAACTGGCAGCCAACAAGAAAGATAACACGAAAGTTTTCTGTACAGTCGTGTGTAAATATAGTCAATGTGTTTAAATTAAAACTACCCATGGAGGCTACCCTTACACACAGACAAATTAATAAGCTCGATTCTAATGATATCATAATGTGGATATAAACTATCCAAATCTGTACTGTACAAGCTGTCTGTGGTTTCGTTGAAACGAGCTTTACATGTACATACATGTTTGCTGAGATCTACTCGCTCTCAATAACACGTCGCAAATAACGCAGTTTAATCAGCGTGACTGATTTTTGGGTCAGAAAGTGTTTCCTTCTATTGTCCATCGTCCGACATTTCCAGAACAAGGGACCAGCAACCTTTATAAGGTATGTCGAATTTCGACCACCCAATTGTACTAGACCAGGCATGGGGAACCTGCGGCCTTTTGGGTACTCTGGTGCGGCCTTCTGGTCAATTATGTAATTCTGTAAATGTATGTAAATTCCTGACATATTCTGACCGTAAATTCTTGTTTCCAGACAAAGATTCCCTAGTCAATGTTATCTGCGGCCTTATGTCGGATCAGAAAAATGAATGGGGCCTTTCGAGAAGAAATGGTTCCCCACCCCTGATCTAGTATGTACATGGTTTTTCAGATTTTTTAAAATGGCAGCCACAGTACAGCTTAGGAGGGGGGGGGGTGGCACTGGCAAATTTTCCGAAATCCGTATTTCCAAAATCGTTTCATTGTGAAATATTTAACTCATAAGTGAATGCATTCTTGGTTTTTGTTAATTTTTAACTTTTTTTTTATTTGACATAATATTTGTAAGCCTGTTTCTATGAACCAATTTACTCCCCTTCGTTGAAGAAAAAGCTTACTTACATTTATTAAATAAATGTTTTATGTGAAAAAAATATGTTTGAGAAAAAGATTTAAGGGCCGCCACAAAATTGAAAAAGGGCCGCGGTTTGTGCATCACTGATTTATACACTTGAACAGTGTTTTGTAACAAAACTGATAATTCATTTTGTTTAAGTGTATGAATGTACTGTAAATAAAGTTATGATCCTTTGTCATGTTACGCTTAAAAATAGTTTTATTTTAAATAGTTCGATAACTTATCCATTTTCTCACGCGTTCATACACTGGAAATGAAGATAATAAACAACAGCACATTGATAACGCCTGGGAATATTTTTAACAGCTGAACACTGCAAAATACCCTCTATAACAGTGTTTCTCAACCTTTTTGGGAGCGTGGCCCCTTTTGAGTGTCTTTAATTTTCTTTGGCCCCCATACCATTGTTTTGTCTTCCCATGAAAATTATAATTTCAAAAACCCACCTTTTTTTATAGCTCTTCCGAGATTTTCGAATCTGGGATGCCAATAATTTATTTTATTTACGGATTTACAAAACGGTGACGTCCGCCATTATGCTCTTCCCTGTATCGTTTTTTCAATACCCGTGGCCCCCCTAAACTGTGTTGTGGCTCCCCAAAACAAAAATAAATCTCTGTGGCCCCCTTAGAACACGCTGTGGCCCCCTGGGGGGCCACATGGCCCACCGTTGAGAAACCCTGCTCTATAATATTCCATTAATAATGTTTACTGTTTACCTTTAGTATGGTATTATTAAATGTGATAAACATTTCATTGTCTGTCTTGTTTGATTAGTAATTATTTGCTGTCCTAAAAAAATATCAAGCAAAAGTAAGAATGTAAATCCGTGACCAGAAGAAAACGAGGTATATGTCACCAGATATTTAAGTTAATAAAAACACAATGTTCCTTTGTACTTCATTCCACTTTATTTAATATGTCAGGACCGGTTTCGCTTAGTGGTTAGCGAAACCGGTCCTGGCATATTAAATAAAGTGGAATGAAGTACAAAGGAACATTCTGTTTTTATTAATATAATGCCTTTCCACCAAGTATTGACAGTGAACACACTAAAAAAAGATATTCAAGTATTATAATTATGGGGTTTAGTATATGTTTTGCATATTGTGAAATTCGACTTTTACAATTCGCATCCCTATCTTTAAACTATGACAAATCAAAAAATGGCAGTCTTAGATAATTGGATTTAAAGATCTTTCTTTACCATCACTTTTAAGGTGTTTACTGTCAATACTTGGTGTAATGGCATTAAAATAAAAATAATAAAACATTTTTAATACTTTTTCCACATAAAATTTATTGGATCAGGACCGGTTTCGCTCATAGTGAGCATTGTTAACTGATTCTTACCATCTTTATTTTTCTAACTAAACGTGAATATTTTTTGAAATGTATGATTTTGGTTGCTTGCCATGTTACCTTTGATATGACGATACAATTTATTTTCCCAGCACTGTTATCTGACCGAAAATTCACATTTGTATTAATTCATTTCTTTTTCAAGTACTGGTATAGATAACTACAAATATAATTATCTCTTTAAGCTGATACCAATTCATTGGGCGTGTAAAAGTCTTTGACAAAGTAAGTATTAATATTTTTAACTATTCTGCGTTATTATTTAAAAATGAAAATTTTTTAACATGTCGACTGAGGAAAGGAAAAAGGACGTAACCCACAGTTTTAAAAAATAGCTTTTTTCAATAAACACAATGTATCAAACTTGATACACATTCTATCAAAAGGATGCAAGCTGCAAATGCCGACTTAGTATTCAAATTTAGCTTTTAAGTTTGAAAAAAGGCGGGCTTAAGAAAATTGAAACCAAGAAAAAATACTAAAAGAACGGGTTTTCCTAGACAATTTCTGAAATTAATATTAGATCATGTCAATTAAACACCAGTTTAGAAGTCTCCGTGCACTTAAGGTTGTGTTTATTTTGTAATTTGCATATAGCCGAAAATCATCAAAACACGTTTTTCGTGCCTCCTGTAAAATTTGCAATGTGTGGGTTACGTCTTTTTTCCTTTCCACAGTCGATGTAATAATTTCTTACTAGAGGTGCAAATTGTTAACGAATTTTTATTATTCGTTTGAATGAAAGAATTCTAATCTTAAAACTTTCACATCACTTATTTTCCGCTATCCGGAGATATAATAATATCTAATCATTTATTCATTGAAACGTTATAAAAACAATAAGTTTAAATTAATCCGTCGATTAGTCAAAATAACATAACATATTTTTGTTCTAATAAAATAACAATATAGCAGAACAACAAGTCTTATATGCGCCAACCAAACCAGCTTTCGTTTGATCGAGATGAGTAATATGATCGATTCATTCATTATCTTAATAATAAAATATTGTTACGAGATGGGCTAAAAAGAGCTTTTCCATAAATTATGTGGTTATAAACAATAGTCTGCTATTGATTTATCAGTATTTTAATTAAACTGTAATAAAGCTAATTAAAATGGCAAGAAAATTAAATATTGCTTAAATTAATTTACTTACTGAAATTTATTTTGTTGGCAAAATGAAGTAAAGGGTTTCCTAGTTTATCTTATCGTATGAAAATAAAATAACTGTAAACACGGAAAGATAACAGTGTATTTTCGACACGTTCGTTGCTTGTTAGTGACAGTTATTTCTTTCCATAGCTTCTTGTGGGATGCCATTTAAATAATAATCTAGTACAGGCGTGGGGAACCTGTGGCCGTCTGGCCAATTCTGTAATTCTGTAAATGTATGTAAATTCGTAAATTTCTGACATTTTCTGACCGTAAATTCCTGTTTCCGGCCAAAGATTACCTAGTCAATGTTTACTGCGGCCTTATGTCGAATCAGAAAAATGAATGCGGCCTTTCGAGAAGAAAAGGTTCCCCACCCCCGATCTAGTATGTACATGGTTTTTCAGATTTTTTTAATGGCAGCAACAGTACAGCTTAGGGGGGGAGGCACTGGCAAATTTTCCAAAATCCGTAAATTGTTGTGTTTTAGAAATTATAATGATCGAGAAGAGCTAAAAATATATAAAAAAGGTGTCACAGCGTTTATTTAGGGAAATCCGCAAATTCCTAGGATTATGGATTCTGATTCTTGGAAGAGCAAAAAAAGGGGCTAAATATTAGCGGTACAAAGGGTTTGACTTGTCAGGAACACGGAGATAAGAGAGCGGACTAACCAGCCCCCTAATTACGTCCAAATAATTAAAAAAAAAACGACGATGGACCTTGCATGGACATGTGCTGCGGATTCCCTAAGAGATTCTGAACCCAACATGTGTCTTTTACCAACCGGATGGATCCCGCCGTCGTGAAAGACCACCGATGACCATCTATAGTAGCTAGTATTCTCGGCGGAGTTACGGGACGTTGAGATGACCTAGGAGGAAGCAAAAAGACCATAGACTGGCAGGGGGATAGAGAACCGTATAATATATAAAAGAATCTATTAGAAATAGTTATAATTCTAACATTTCATGTCCCGAACAACGTTCCTTCTAAGCTGCGCGCGCAGCAGTTGGGAAGCCCTCGCGCACTCATTCTGGGTAGGCGCGCAGTACAATACACTCCGCGCAGCCTTTGAAATTTTCGCGCAGCTAACCTCTTGCCTTAGAAGGGAACATTGGTCCCGACTGTTGACGATCATTTGATATAGAAGGGATTGGAAAAAACACAAATTATAGTCGCCTTATATTGTACATATCGACTTTGGAAAGGAAAAAGAACTTAACCCTCAATTTTCCAAAACAGCTTTTTTTCGATAATCACAATGTATACAACTTGACACACATTCCATCAAAAGGATGGAAGCTGAAAATGCCGAATAAGTATCTAAATTTAGCTTTTAAGTTTGAAAAAGATGACCTTGTACAAAATTAAAACCAAGAAAAAACACTGAAATAAAGGTTTTTCCGAGACAATTTCTTTAATTAATATAACGTTATGTCAATTAAACACCAGTTTAGAAGTATACGTGCACTTCAAGGTTGTTTATAATTCATAATTTGCATATGTCACAAAATCATCAAAACACGTTTTTAGCGCCTCCTGTAAAATTTGATATGTGTGGGTTACGTCCTTTTTCCTTTCCACAGTCGATATGTATATTGATATTGAATAAAGTATACATTCATATTCCATTCAAAGGGTACGTTTATCAAAGTACAACATAATAAAATACTTTTATTTTAATTACGGCACCGAACAATAGCACGTAAAAATAACCGCCATTTTTTACGAATTTAAGCGATTATCTTTGACACTTGGAAGATTGCAACGGAAACGGCTTTGTTATTTTTTACTTAATTTAATGCATTTGTGTTGTCTTAAATATGGCAACATGTACCCGTTAAAAGGTTCAACAGTAGTAAAAGGGTCATCAACGCCAAAACAGGAAAGAGTAAAATATAAATTCGGTAATAAATATCAGTATTATCATCAGAAGACGACAATGCGCTGCGGGCTTACACATACGTCCAATCACCCGATTTTTGTTATACGCGATTTTGTCAGTGCAGGATGTCAAGAACTTCGAATCTTTTCTCATCGCTTATGTAGTCGCTGTGGTCGGTCAACAATAATAACATTATTTTTAATTATATGCACTCCAAATTCAGAGCATACGATCAACACAAACGAAACTCTTTTCTAAGAACAGGCATAAATTAATACTTTCGATGGTTTCGGCGGTAACTTTGTGGAAGTTCATTTTAATAGAAAATTTAAATTAACTTTGATTATTCCACGTATTGTGTTACTAACTGTGACACGTGTTTCGCCTCTTTCAGAGGCATCTTCAGACTTACTATCGCAAAGTTTGCTTAAGTAATGAAGCAAGATTGATTCTAACATTTTAAAATTATAAAATTACAAAATGGAGGTTTGGGTTTTTTTCCTTTTAAGAGGAGCAAGGAGGGGGGTGTAGAATCGAAATAAAACAAACAGATAATAATATTAATGATACTAATGAGTTGTAATCAATCAGATTGGGATTTTTCCTTTTTAAGGGAAGCAAAGAGGGGATTATAAAATCGATTTATTTTTTTTATTTTTTAATATTAATTATAATATTATAATTTAATCATACTACTAATGACGTTAAACATTACAAACTATTAAACTAATGAGCTGCAATCAATCAGCTAGGTTTGTGATTACTCTATTAATTGGGAAAAAATTGAGTAACGGGGAACCACCTGTGCTATTAAGAATATCATTTAATAATATTTCTTTTTTGTTAAGAGTTTTATTAATTTCTAAAAATTCTAAACTATTCATCTTTAAACCCTTTTTATTTACTCGGTGCAGTATTTCTAAATTACAAATCTGATTAAAATTATGATTATTTTCTATTAAATGATTGGCAAACTCAGAAAAATTGTTACTTTTTAGACATCTTATATGTTCTTTAATTCTTTATTAAATTTGTTTGCACTGTTTCGATTTTATAATCCCCTCTTTGCTTCCCTTAAAAAGGCGAAACACGTGTCACAGTTAGTAACACAATACGTGGAATAATCAAAGTTAATTTAAATTTTCTATTAGGCATAAATTAAATTACTAAATCTCTTGTATCTTTTTCAGAGAGGCTTAAAATCAATGGATGGTACTTCAAAAATGATAACGATCGACAAAGAACGTCATTGAATAAACAGCGAATATCTGATGAATAGAAAATTGCGTTTTATATGTTTTATAGACTTAAGGTGGAAACATACGGCATACACGCCACGCCACACGACGCGGTCTCACCCCATGCACACTTGTCACACGAGACGCAGGCGAGGCGCCACGATATATCGGAACGACTGGTCTCGTGACCTCTCTCGTAATACAAATTATGGACATACTTTCCAATGAATTCGATGACGATTTAGAAGAAACGTGATGAAAATATCTTATTTTTATCTTGTAAATAACAAAATGAAAGAACTGAAGATATTGGGTTCACGAAATAAATCAGCGAAGAAATAGGTTCGGTAAATTTCATACTCTTTTTGACGAGTTGGTAACAGATAACAAACGATTCCATAAAATAACAATAACATAAATTGCAGTTTAAGTAAATAAATGAATATATTAAAGTTGACATCATTAAAAAGTGTATAAATGTTCGTGGAAATAATCATACACGAGAAAATCAGCCATAAGTCTTAGCTAAGTAAAATACGCAATAACATTATTTATTGTTACGGAAAAATCTAGCTTAAACTTAAATACATATTCATATAAAAATGGCAACCTCGAAAGCCTAGTCAGTCTTTGTATAAAATATGCAAACAAAAAGTTAAAACACCGCTAACATCACTCTTCGAGCGTTCGGGAGCAACTGACGCATGTGAGCATGTGTTGTCAGGGACACACTGGAACACACTGGTCATAACACGTCAGGTGGGCTATTTATCTACATCACCGTCAACACAATATCTGGATCGCTTGGATCGTGTGGGGTATGACCAACGTTCCCTCTAAGCTGCGCACGTGCGCGGCCGCGCAGCAGTTAGGAAGCCCCCGCGCACTCATTCCGGGTTGGCGCGCACTGCAAGACAGTTGCTCAATTAATATTTGATCGGTCCGCGCAGCTTTCGCGCAGCCTCCGAGCAGCCTTTGAAATTTCCGCGCAGCTAACCCTTCGGCTTAGAGGGAACGTTGGGTATGACCGCATCGCGTTGAATGTTTGCAGTGCGCTCCTGTCCCATACAATACAATGGAGAATATGTAGCAATGATCTCATCCAACACGCTTACGTGTCGTTGGGTGTCGGTAGTATGTTTACGCATTTACAAGAGTTTTTACCCCAAACTTCGGAAGTAGACGGCACCAAGAGTTGGTGAAGATGCGCAGAAGAGGATACTTAGATTATTAAACATATTAATTTCAATATAAGTATGATACTTCACAGCTATTTTGTGAAGGTGAATCAGGTAATTATCAAGCCAGTGAGCTTTGTAATACGAATTATCTTAAAGCGCTCTATTTATTCCCGGGAAATAAACAAAACTCTCTTGCCGTGAATTTTTAAGCTTGTTAATTATGTTTTTTGAAATATTGCTTGGCTAGGCTCAGTAATAAATGAAACATTGGTGCCTTAGCTAAGGAACTAAACCAGTGGTGTAGTCACGGAAAAAAAATGATTATTAGATTTTTTATTTTTTTTACCATGTCCGTTCCCAATGTGGTGCATATAGACTGCTAATGGAGTTTATCTCAACAGAAGTGTTTCTGCGATAACTGCTTGTTGCTCAACATGTCTCTTTTTCCGAAGAGAGTAGGAATAGAACGATAGGGCTAGGTCAGGAATAGTGGTTAGCTAATCACTCTCCATACGCCCCGTTCATAGGATAGGATGGGTGGGAGGGGGGAATTCAAGACACCACATACATCAATGCCTCCGAACAATCAATTTATAAAACTGTCCGTACTAGGATTGGAACCCGTGACCTCATTAGATATGTTCAAAGTATTACACCGATACAACTCTTAACACGTACGTTCACTGCTTATTAAAATACTTGATTAAATGTATTACTCACCTCTGCTGTATCAGTTGACAATTCTTGCCACGGGCGAAACCGGTCCTGATCTTTATAAATAATGTGGAAATAATTACAAAGGAATATTGTTATAATTTAAGATTTCGACTGAAGGTGCTTGGTGGAATTTCAATATTAAATTTGAATTGTTCAATTTCGCCAGCAATGGCTTTGAACTCAATGATACATTTATTTCTTATATAAACACGAAACATTCAGTTCAAGTTCATCCGTGCACTTGAACGCCTGAAGATGCCGAAAGGTGAAACCCGGGTCGTTAGTGACAAAATCTGTGAGAATGTACATAGTTTGAACAATTCAAATTTAAAGGAATATTGTGTTTTTTTTTCTTAATAAATGTTTTAAAAACGATTTTTAGTACTTGTTCTATGTTTATTACAAAACAGCGCTATTTTTACGTTTATTATTTTGTCAGTAACCCCACTGTCTTTTAATAATGTCTTTAGTATAGTGGCAGTAAATCATAAAATATAGTTATGTTCTTGTGCACCGCCATTGTTGGACGAACGACCGAACAGACAGATAAGTGCACCCAGCCAACTGTAACTTCAATAATTATTATTTTATTATATCACGATGTGGGACACAGGTTCTGATACCGGTATAACAGTGTAATTAATGGGATATATGGGCTATAGATAAGGAACTCACATTAGATACCGCTGGGGATTGCAATACCGGACGACCATTCCAATGCCGGTATTGCATACAGACCAACATTGCAAAATTTAATAAAGGTTACAGAACTCACTTCTTGTCAAGCTTTTCATTAAAGCTTTTGTTTTGTTATCTATGTCCTCTCTTTATGTGAAGCAAATGGTTTCCCACTAAATGTATTGACACGGTAGGGTTATTGGCACCCGCTTCCACTAGCACTTTTGTGAGGAAAACTGGTAGGATTTTAAAAAAAAGTGTAGCTAAATTAATTGTGTTTGAATTTTGTTTTCAGGTAACCCGTAATATCAATTGTTTATTGTAAATGGCCTTAAATGGCAACATTGTTTTTCGATACCGATGTGATTTTTATTTTTTTCTTTCCTTGCTCTTTGGGATACGAAGCGAACACCTCGTGTGTCCCGGCCTCTGGACGTGGTTCCAGAGACCTTTAGTTGTAAATTCACTTGCAGTTCTTTTTCTTATGTGGTTTTGTTTTTTCCCGAGATGGAAAAAAAATATTTTTCCATTTCGACGAAAATTAAATTCCATTTTGTTCTCTGCGCAGAGTTTAACGTCAAGTTTTTTTTTACATTTATAAAATCGTGTGAGCAAGCTAGGTATAATAGTTTTGTATAATAGTTATTGTGTACTGCAATAATTCAAAATTTTGTTTGTTAAATATTCTATGTAATAGATTTTGTGATTGCAAGTTCTTAAAACAACGTTTTCGTGTTAGTAGAGCCATGTTTGATTTAATAATACCTACCTGTGGACTCAGAGCTTAGGCCAGCGGTATTTGTCGTAATGACTTTTATTAGTGGGGATTTATTCTTGGGGTTTAACATCGTGAACAATAGTAGAAATTTCTAACACTAAATGAAACTCGCTCTAAAATAAATTACGAGTAATGTTAGTGTATCAACATAAGTTGTTTTACAAGAACGTGTGACTCAGTTGCTTGAATTCTATTTTTTTGAAGAGAATACGAATAGAAGGATAGAATGAAGACGAACGAGTCTTTTAGTTTAGTAATCGCTTCCTTTTCCTTCATTTATTTTAGGATTGGCAGAGGGGGGACCTTTTTTTAGATCCCATGCCGTCGAACAGAAATCGATAAATCGAATCTGTGAGATCCACCAGAGTGACCACCGACCAACGTATTTTATATAGAATAGAAAAGTGTCAAAGGTGCTCTGACAATTTTTATTACTAAAACTGAAAAAAACTGTTGCAGATGGAATCCGTATGACACAAATAATGCACTAAATCAAGAATTATACCCCTGGTTCTGGTTACAGAGGAAGTCTATGACCCTGATATTGTTTTGTATTGACATTGATTTTTGAATGTTATGACTTAATTAAGTTTACATGTCCCGGTACATTACAGCGACAAACAACCAATGCCTTTCAAAGCAAAATAAAAGTAAATATTTCCAAAAATTTATTTGAAAAATTTAAAATAATGCCAAGATAAAAAAAGGCGCTGGGACGCCGTTCCACCACGTTACATGAACAAAAAAAACACTGGTTATTTGAATCAATTTATTAGAAAATTGTATTCAATTAACATTTAATTCGGAGAGGTGTGCATTATTTCTCGGGTATTCACTCAAAAAGTTCCCATTAGCAAAATATTTTATTCACAAAAAGTACAGCTGGAAATTTCAGCATGCAATGTCCAGATGCTGATAATTGGTCGTCTACTGTCAGAAGTGTTGGTGTTACACTATATTATGTTTTACATAAAAAACGTTCATGATAGTTATCTAATTCTCGAGAAAATTTTAATAGATTCAGTTTATGAAGTGTATAATCAAAATATTTTGCGAAAATAATTGTATTCCACCTGCATTATTTAGATCAAAAGCGATAGAGGAAAGTCATTAATTATTTGGCATTCTATCATATTTCATGGAAATTATTAAAATTATATGAATTTCGTGAGAATTACACAGTCGATAAAATCTGTAATAAGCACAGAAATTCACAATAGAAATATTGTGCTATATAAATTCAAAGATTTTATAAAATTTTAAATGTCTTTAATGTATGTTGGTAATTACAACCCCCCTCTCCGCAGTCTATATTTTTTATTTAAAGCCCGGTGCAATTAAGTATAGTGAAACTTTTTTGACACAAAAAAAAAGTTAACAAGAAATGTTATTTCCGCCAAAATGCTTTTTAATTACATTTCATTCTTTTAAGAAGAAACATAAATCGGTTAACACGATCAGGGCTGGCTCAAGGGTTTCTCCGCCTATGTTAGGTGTCTCGGGCTCCTAACAAAACTAGAATTAATCGAGTGGATAGTACTAAATCTTAGTGCTGCGCCTGTGCGTCTGTGTGCGCCGCACACTTTGCACACGCCACGAGCCGGTCATGAACACGATTATATATATACAGGTCACGGTCGTATGTTAACTATAAAATCTTATTATAAACTGTACAGCAAAGGTGCCGATAGTCTCAAAGACTCTCACGAAGTAAACCTTTTATTTATTTGCTACCAATGTGAAGCATAGGGACTTCTAATAGAGTATACAATAACTGTTTGTTATCTCTCTTTTTCGGAGAAAAAATGAATAGAAGGATAGACAAAAGACAAGACTAGTTATTAATCAATCGCAACGCCCCATTTATTTTAAGAATTGGATGCGTGGAAGGAGAGAATTAAAAACATCACAGACATCCATGCCTTCGAACAGAAATCCATAAATTGATTTTAAAATCTTTTCGTACTAGGATTCGAACACGTGAGCTCCACAACCGAAACTTACGACGTTGACTACCCTGCTATTTTTATCAGTTTCATTTGTTAATTTAATTGAATTTTATATAGTCTGTTTTCGTAGAATTTAAGATTGTTAATGTGTTTCCATTTCTTCTTGCTAAACGTTTTACTAAATCTTATTTTAATGATGAAATTTTATTGGTTATGCTGAAATTTTAACTGATTTCTTACAGATAAATAAATTTACTGATAATTCAACTATAATAATAATTGTGATTCAGTAGTTAGTATCTCAGTCATTTTTAGACCAACGGTTACAAATTTTGTCGAACCCACGTTAAATTATTTACTACATTTACTAAGAAGAACAGCTATTTAAGTGATAATTTTTTTCTTATTTAAATAAAATTATTGATATATTAACAAGTAACACTTTTCAGACATTTTTTATGCTATCTCATTTTTATATCAAATAAAACTTCTGCCGACATATTCGGCTGGACAGTTTCGATAAGAATGTTTTATACAAGAATATAAAATTTAACCTGTTTCTTCCCGTCAAAATCAAGTGCATTCGTTAAAAAAAATCGTTAAAAGGTGTGCGCAGTTAAATGTCCATGAAAGTAATCACTCTTTATATTAAATTATTATACACCGTGCACTTTCGGTGCATTAATTACTTCCTCGGATATCTTCCGACGAACAATTAAGATTCACAAGTGAGTGGGCACCATGATATCAAAACTCTTATTAACTCTGCTTAACTATTGTATTTACCGACCCTTCGTATTTGACATTTTAGCCATGACGGTGCAATTATTTTCTTCCAACATTACTGTGCGCGCGTTTAAAGGGTTTACACTCGGTTGACCAACCACAAGATTCACTCACTGAGCACTCATAACTAATTTTTAATCGCATTATTGAAATTGAATTCAGGAATTCATTGAAGTAATTAGCGATCGTTTTAAGTTATTATTAGCGTCATGCTTTGGGTCAAATTTCAATTTACAAAATTACAATTTTTGGAGGTATGTATTAACTGTATGGCAGGGTCTACTGTACCTCAGAAACATACGATAATAAATAATTTGTAAACGTACATCGATTGTTAAAAAAATATATATAAATGGCTAACGACTATTATTTTATATTTTTGTTAGTCAATCAAATATTGCCATCATTAAATATCGTATACGATAAAACACTTCTGCTATTCAATCGTGATATCAATATCTCGTATTCCACACGACACACATTTTACAATAGAGAAAAAATATACTGTCACTATTATTGCATAAAATGAGTATTTTTACGCACTTCACAATTTAAAAAAAAACAACAATTTTAAACAATAATTGATTTTTGTTTATGTGGAAAAAAGAGTTATAGCATTTTTAAAAACCGGTCCGGACCATATAACACAAATATGGAATAAGTCCAAAAGAGTGTTTTATTTTTTGAAGTAACAATAAATTCACTTTTTACACTTTTAGGGTGTTTAGAAAGGCATTATATTCAAAACAATAAATACTCATTTGTACTACTTACAATTTTATTGAATAATATCAGGACTGGTTTCGCTGATGACGAGCATTATCAACCGATTTTAAATCAATGAAATTAATTGTATTGCTTCGTGTTGGAAAACAAATCATTTTTTTCTAGATTTTTTTTATTATGCAAAAACTTGTTATTGTCAAAATTGTGGGATGCTAGGTATTCTTTAATCATGCGTAAATTGCTCCGACACCCCTCGGCTTAAGAATAATTTTGTTTACATCTCTATATTTCAACCAATTATCATTATTTTTAATTCATTGAAAGTTTTATTTTCAAAAATTAATTTCAACGAAGTTATCGCCGAATCCAACTAAAATACCTTTAAACAACAAACAATCATGTTGACTCCCTTAATCAATTAGAAAGATCTTCTTTCGATGTCCAATTATAACCATCCGTTCCAAGGAACTCTTTCACAATTGTTCACGTAAGTATAATACAATAAAATATACCAAAAACTCGTTTACATCCTGACCATGTCTTATTTATTATTTTAATGCGGTATAATTTCACATGTGATTATCAGTGAAACTATTCGCTTTCTTCTTTATTATATTTTTTTCCATATACATTTAAATAGTGGTGATATTTTTTAACATGAAAAATATATATATTTAACTGAAACGCATCCAAATATTCTGTAAAACAGTTTTTACTACACATATTTACCAATTTGTTGATTTCTTGCGGAATCGTGTAGTTTTTCTTTTAAAAGGTCCATGTATGTTTTACGTCTCATCTGAAGTTTTGTTTTTATTGTGAATTAAATGATTTATCGACTCTTATGTGCAGTGGTGTAGTGATAAATAAATAGGTACCAGGTTGGTCATAGATTTCTTCACTATTTTTTTTATTAACAATTAAATCAATAAAAAACGCGCAATCATTTTTTTGGATCCTAGAGAGAGAGGTGGTATTTCTTCACGTTACATGTGTACATTTTTGTTTTTTTTGTAAAATCCGTCGGGTAGATCAATTTTGATATAATGCTTTTAAATTTTATGAACATTATTTTAAATATATGTATTTACATACTTGAAAATTAAGTTGTAAGTCAAAAAGACGGCAGGGCGTCGCCCTGGCTCATTTTTAGGTGCCAGGTCGCCGACCTGGCCCCACTACACCACTGCTTATATGAGATTTTTCTAAGGTGCAATATCCGGTGAATTAAGTGAATGTTGCAAAACTTCTAAATCCAACTCAGTGCGTGGTCTTGCGTTGTCGTGTTGCAATTCGTGCGGTACCCAAATTTATTGACTTATTTTTAACATAACTAATGAATTTCGGGATCTCCTCTTCTATACCCTATATAACCATAAAATCATATAATCATAAAACCTTTGCCGACAAACAAATTATATAATTCTTGAAACTGCTCACTAGTCAAATCTGTTGGCATTCCCATGGGCTTATCCTTTTTGCCAGCAGTGGCTCTGGACTCAGTGATGCATTTGTGTCTTATATAAACACGAAACTTTCATTTACTAAGCGTCAGTTCAAGTTCATCCGTGCACTTGAATGCCTGAAGATGCCGAAAGGCGAAACCCGGGTCGTTAATGACAAAATTTGTGAGAATGTACATAGTTTGAACGATTCAAATTTAATCCAATGAATTTAAAGTGGTATATACGTTTGTAGGTCTTCCTGGTTTTGATTTATACTCCAACTTCCTATCATAACTTCTCCCATCTCTAGTCAATCGAATAAGATTAGGAAAACCATTTAATTGTCCTGGACCCATCAAATTATTAATAAAAAGCATTGCTATTCGACTCTAATATTAACCTGTTTTTATATGTATAGTTAAGTATGATTTTTTATTCAGTTTATTGTTGAAGCAACCGTACAATGGAATATAAACGAATACAATATTTTTTTGTTTATTGACGCGTCGCAAGCATTAGGTGTTTGTAATATAGTAAAATTTCACAAGGCACAAAAAAAAAACAAGAAAACCGTTTGTTTTTTGAAGGCTTAAATCATCTTTGTCTATCATATAATTAATTTTATGGTTTTATGACGAGATACGCAGTTAATAACAGTATGCAACAGCTTAGTAATTTCATACGACACTATTTTACATAAATTTCATTTAATGGAATGTCTGTAGAATAAAATTATAAAAAAAGCAATTGTATAGAAAAAAGTAACAATGCATTTAGGCGAGAATAAATTTCATATCGATTTTGACGTTTCAAAATTTTGTGTACTCTTCTGAAGATGGCGTAACCCCATTTTATTTAAACACAGAGAGTAATTTTCAATTGTAAGAATCAAATAAATTTACATAAAATTATATGATATGGCAATTTACACGCTTGAGTTCGACTCTCAGACTGTTTTCGTGAAATACTTACGTTATACACACATCTGGGCAAGGTATGTATATTTAGGGTTAAGGGCCGCAATAATAATTTGAAATGAAAAACGGTAAATTCTTTTTTTCAATAAACATCGCTAAATTTTAATAACATTGAAATTCAGCAAATATAACGCGAAAGGAACAGTACTCATCGAGCAACTTCTTCTAAAAATGATTCATAAAGAGCCGAGAATTATTATTTCGCATTACCTACACTAAGACAAAGACCTATGATCAAATGGGTCTATTTATAAAAAATAAAGTTTAAAGTTCACTAATGTATAACAGGTGATTTACCATTGCACTTCTAACATTATAATTATATTTGTAGATAGACCCATCATCCAACCGTATCTTGTAAATGGTTATACGTACGAGATATAGCTTGGTGTCACTAATAAATATGATTATTGCTTTGCCATAACACGCATTTTGTAGTTAGGCCCCTGTGAGCCATCGAATTATAAAATACCGCATAAGCGAAAGTACTTCATTTTGTGAAATGTTATTTTGATTTTGAATATTTTGACTTAAGATTAAACGTACTAAAACTAACATTCACTTAAACATCTAAACCTTAACTTTTTGACTTGACGAATTTTGCCAGAACAGGATCGACTTTTTATTACTACCCATATTTTTTTTCTTTCAGTTGATATATTACATAATTTACAAGCGTTAATGTAAGCCAACAATAAATTATTGTTTATTTACGGAAAAAATGCAGAACACCGTGTGTAATAAAGTAGTATAATTTTCGTTGAGAATAATTAGGGAAATTTTATGGTTTGTGTGGCATCAAATCTCTATAGAGTACATCAGTACATCAGATACATATACAGTATAGAGTACATCAGCTCTATAGCTGTTGTACTAATTTATGTTTGAAGTTCGGACAAACCTAAATACTTTTTTGTTTTTCGAAATAATAAACGTGATGAGAATGTATGTATGTTCAACTGATGTTATAATTGGTAAAATTATCATAATAATGCCTCAATCAGATAGATAGAATTATGCACTCAAATTCAACCCTGTATTAAAATAAAATAAACATAAAATGAAATACAAGTTCGAACTCGGTTATAACGATCACGGAAATAGTGTAAATTTAAGAGAAAACAATATTCTCAGAAAAAAATAGTATATAGCTGAAATTTCTGACTTAAATATTATCTATGACAGCTTCAGTATACACAGTAGTACAATTTTAGTCATTACCGTTGATAATTGTACGGTAAATTGCATTTGTTTCACATTATCAGTGTATTAAGTAACAATTGATTGCTTATTTAAGTATTGCATATAATTGCATAGTAGTGATAAAAAATCACTCCTTCCCCAGAACCCTAAAAATTGCTTTGAGATTAAGCGAGCCCCTAGTTAACATATTGGCAGCATCGCTGGTTTTCTCCATACATTTATTTACTTTTATAACGAGCTAAAATTTACCTAAAACTGTTAATGAGTCGAAAAATTAAAAGTTGAGCTACAGAAACTCTCAGAGAATTACATGTATTGAGAGCTGTATATGCTCCACATGGATGAGCACAAAGGTTTGTTTACTTAAACAGAGCTTAGGCTTACTATTTTGAATCTTTATTTAAAAAGGCGGTTAAATTATTCATTAAAAATAGAGGAAACAGGTGGTAAAATACTATTTACCTTCTTAAATTCGTATAACGTCATACATAGCCCATCCATGTGCAGTGGTGTAGTGCTAACTAAAAAAATCTGGGAGCGAATAATAACTATAAATTCAGTGGTGTAGTGGTAAATAAATAGGTCGGTCATTTTATTTTTTTTAATATCCGTCCGAAGTTAAAAAAAAACACAAGTTTTTACAATTAAATCAATAAAAAACGCGCAATTATTATTAAAAAAACTCACTTCTGGTACGATGCAATTGATGATAAAAATACAAAAACTTTAAAATAAACCAAAAAGGTGGCAGGGCAGCGCCCTGGCTCACTTTCAGGTACCAGGTCGCTTATCTGGCCCGACCTAGCCCCACTACATCACTTATTATAATAGTTTAATGCTCTCTAACCGCAGTGATTCAACTTTCACAATTTTCCAACCAAACGTTCTTCCAATACTTAATTACAAAAATCAATATATCTAAAAAATATATGTGGGAGCACCGACCCCACGTGATCCCGCCCCACTACACCACTGTATCTATGTAATGAATGTAATATATTAGATTCAATGGACGTTCACAAATTTTATGTATACACGTACGTACTAAAACTGCTACTATGTATTGTGAAACAATAATTAAAGCAATGTTTATGTTGTATTAATTTTTCAGACACAAAAAAAAACAATATAAAGATAAGACTTAGCACTCAGTTTTTTACGCATTCATGACACATTTATTTATGAAGCTTTTGGACGTTCTATAAATTTGTAGGCTCAAACCCATGAAATGTAACGACATCAGATAGCATCGTACAATGGCGTTAACAGCCACGCTCATTAATATGAAACTACGCAAATTAACATGATTCAAGCATTTAATTTACTTTGTTAACGCATTTTAATTATTGTTATACCCAAATACTTACTCGACGATCTAATGGACGGTGTATCAGGGCAATTTAAACGAACGGTTGATGCCTCCACAGCGATGTTGTTTAGATAGTTTATTAAAATATTATCAAACTACTGGAAAAATGCAGGTATACACACTCGACAGGAAGACGTTTTAAATAGAGGAATGTAAAATATGACAAGCTGGTAGCACGCGGAACAACCAATTAAAATATGATATCAGACTTTCTATAATTAAAAGTTGGTTTTTGTAATTCTGGCTGCACTGCTGTGTAACAAAGCTATCGTACCTTATTGCTTCTGACGATTTAAGTATAACATTTAAATATAAAACATGTACCTAATTAGGCAAAAAATAATAGTAACTATTCATGCGTCAATCTTGGAACTCTTCACTCTTGCAATCTAATGAAGATAAGTACACCCATCCCTCGCTTAACATGATTTCGGTTTAACACTGTTTTCATTTTAAAGTTTTTTTGTTAAATCTTGCATTGAAGTTTCTTGAGACTCTAAGTGTCAACGAGAAATATAACAACGCACTCGTCGAATCTCGAAACAGATAGACAATTAAAGATTACAGATTTTTTGATACGGCCGACGGAAAATGACGGAATTATAATCGAAGGCACTAATGATGACATTCAGCCAAAAAGAAGAAGAAAAACCCCATAATAATTTCTAGTGATAGTGAGATCGAATAATGTTTTTTTATGTTTTAATAAATTTTAAAAAGTAATATGTATTTATTTTATAGATATTTCTAAAAAAAGAACATATAACCCTCTTTTCCATACATTTGTTAGTCTCGCTTTACACGGATTCGTTCAACACGGTGATCTAGCTGAAACTATCGTCCGTGTTAAGCGAGTATGGATGTATAATTATTTTACGATATTTATTACATAATATAAGTAACATTCGATTGTTTTAATAATTGTATAAAAATTTTTAAAAAAATCTGCCCCTTTTCCGGAATACCGCGAATCGCTCAATTTAAAATAACATCCAATTTGTCTTTTAATTTATATTTTTTCTTGCGTCCCAAACTTATGAATTTTTCTAGCGGAAAAAGGTTGTTGCACAGTTGCATAGCACATCAAATTATTTGAATTTTATAAATAATATTTTATTATATATATTGTTGATGGTTATTAATTCGGCTTATGCCTTCATCAAAACTATCTTTAAGTAGTTAAAAAAACACTAAAGTCAAGTTATCAAATATAAAACTATAATGTTAGAGTGGACAACAGGATATATTGTGTATATCTTCTAAGAGCTACACAATATATACACTTCTAAGTTTTAAAATTTAAACATATGTATTTCTGATGGAAGCATAAGTAGAAATCGCTATCAACCACATATAAATTGATATCTGTAGAACTAAAATACTTTGATATTTTTTCATTTTATTACAACGGAGCTCTACCAAGTAAATACCAATTCAATCAATAAATTGTATACAATTTTAATTTAATATAATATCAATATACTTGCATGTGATTAACAAGTCGGTACACTTGACTTTCTAACTTACACAATAGCATATATTAACCCTTTTGTTTTTTATCTTTATATTATGTATATATTCCATATTATCATAATTTTTACCTGTAAACTACATATATTTTCAATATTTTCCCAACAGATTGGCTTGGTGATGTTTCGTTGTTGTTTTAATTTGGTATTGCTTTCCCAAATACCTACTACCAAAAAAAAAAATGTCGGAAGTAAAACTAATAACATGGACTGGGAGAAATATTATAAATTTTCAATTATAAATTATTATAAAACGAAAAAATATAAATAATGTTGGTAAAATTTTGCAATACCAATTAAGTATGGTATAATCAAAGATCTATCATTACATCAGCCAAGAAATAATTGCTCAACGAAGGCCATAAATATTCGCGTTCTGTATAATCATGCATTTTGCCTATTGTTAAGCATTTTACATGTTTATAGCCGAAAAGATCCACCTTGCGCTTTGGAACCCGAACCGTTTTATTTCCGTTAAAAGCCTAATCTAAAAATTCACCTTCTTTCGGAAGTGCGGTTCAGCAATAAACGCTATTCAAATTACCATAAAACAATTTTTAAAAATTACAGGTACACACGATTTTTTTCTTTATTTATTATGAACACCTATATTTTTTGCCGGTGCACATGAATTATTTAATTCAATTATAGCAAAGAGTGCTGGCTGGTTTTTTTTTTACAATATATTGTTCATAGTGTGCAGTCTTTATAATTTATAAACTATTTCCTTTCTTCATTAGAATTCCTACCGAAATTTCTGTATTGAATAATTTATAAAAAAAAACTAGCGAGTACCCGACATGCGTTGCAATGCCACTCAACAAAATTTAATCGAAATCGGATGAACGGTATAGGAACGCATAAGGGACAAACAGACATTCATTTATATATATAGATGCCCTGATTTACCATTTCGTCGCCCGCTGTGGTCTAGTTGGTTAGAGCTTGCTCTACCGATCAGGTGGGTCTGGGTTCGATTCCCGGTAAGGTCAATGGCAAATTGGATTTTTTTTTTTAAATTTCAATTTGAGACCTAAGACATGGGTATTTGTGAAGTCAATTCTCCTCGAGTTAATCTCATGTGACTTTCAAAAATTCTCATCGAGTATATCTCGTATGATTTTTCAAGTTAATATCAAAATGTTAATGTTAATGTCAAAATATTTAACGCATTGGCGTAAGCTGTAATGTCAAATATTTAAAAAAATGATTATATTTTCAATATTATTCAAAATAAACACTTAGTAGTTTTTAAATATAAAAAAAGCGTTTGGTGAACTGTCGTTTTTTACCAAACTTTTTACATTGATTATTTCATGTTTAAAAATATAGCTTGCATAAAAAGATGGATTCTGCAATGAAGGTTCAATATATTATCACGGAAGCCAACGAAGTTGACCACTGTGGACGGACCCAACACCTATTTTTGATCATCTTGGCATCGTTCATTCGTGTAAGACATTTATTTTTTGTCAGTTTGATGTGAATTAAAAAGTGGCAAAAAATTCCACATTTTTTTGCGGATCACCACTTTTCCGACCACTGCTCTATATTAGGAAAATAAGTTCACCCATTCAACTACCGAAGCGATACTTTTTCCACTCTACTTGGCAAAGGAGGCTTTCCAGACACATCAGATCGATAAATGGCCAATTTATTTAAGCAATGAATCAGATATGCGTGACGTACAGAGGAATGGGATCTTATGCGTATTTTCACGTTGGCATAATTTTACTTCGGCTGGCGCAGGTAATATGAATATTACATAGCGTGTCGTTTTGGACTTGCGATAAAGCTTGACTGATTTGCATAAGGGTACTCGTGCCTTTAATTTACGGTGCGATGCCTATAGCCGATTACATAAGCTGTTCATTTAAATTCAATTAATATTATAAGATTATATTGGAAATAAATTGTTATTATTTAGCCCGCGTTAAGAAGGTAACGACTGATACGTACTTTAACCACGATCGCTCGGAAGTGAAACATAAAAACTACTTATAATTCTTTATCGATAGCAATCGAGTATTTGTTTGATTTCAAATATAATTGAAAATTGTGGGAATTTATTAAAAATGTACAGACGTACCGAGAAATAGTATGAAATATGAACTCTTGAAGCGAAGAGTGTATCGGTATGTTTAGCAGATAATGATACTTTTTCCTTAACATGAGAACTCACAAGTACCATGTTAAGAGACATATCATCATTAATTTCGTACATGCTCGTATCTAAGCTTTAGTCAGTTTTAAGTTTTTTGATGTAATGAGTTTAGAATTTTAATAATCACTTATACGTGTTTTAAAGCGATACAAAGCGATAGCGATCGCAATTGAATAAAGTACATTTATTTGTCTGATAAAAACTTGTTTTTTTTTGAGATACGAAGCTGTAGAGTGTAGAGAATTAACGATGGTAAACCATTTTTTTCACTCGTTGCAATACTGGGATATTTATATAAAATTAAGTAAGACTAATAGCAAATTGTATCAAACCATCGACCGTCGATTATACATAGGATGTACTCTGGGATGCTAGCATTTCATGAGAAGAAGCAAAAAAAATGGGGAGAACCAGGGAAACGTGGAGGTACTGCGTTGCAGTCATATTCTCCACATAGGGAACAAGTATGGTCAAAGAAGAAGAAGACGAACAAAAGATTGGTAAACGAATTGTAAATAATGTTACAAATTATAAATGATTGACACTAATAATCATTTAAGAATATCAGAAGAGAGTTCCAAGAAACCCTGAATGACGATTTGTCGAAGTCGAAAAACAAGTTCATTGTACGATCATTGGAAAGATTGTCGGAAGTTTAATTATTTTCTTTTGTCGTTTTTTTTTATTCTTTTTAACATGAAATGTTACTAAACGTGTCTAAATAAATCAACAAAGTTATAGCTAGGGTATTCAATCCCGGGATCCCGTTTAATTTTCTGATCCCGAAATTCCGGGATTGAGATGGCCGCGATCCCGGGATTTCGGGATTGAGGAATTTTGAGCAAATTCTTGAAATTTACACGAAATTAGCAAATCGGAGATTTCAAATTCCCCGGTGAGCTAAAAAAAAAAAACCAGTTTTTGTGAGATTCTGGGAAAAAGTATACCAAATCGGAGATTTCAAATTCCTCGGTGAGCTAAAAAAAAAAAAAAACGAGTATCCGTGAGATTCCGGGAAAAAGTATAGCAAATTGAGGATTTCAAATTCCTCGGTGAAAAAATCTTAATCCCGGGATTCAAAATAAATCAATCCCGAAATCCCGGGATCGGAAAAAGGCTTCGGGATTGGATACCCTAGTTATAGCAATACGAATACTTTTTTCAATTTTAATCTACTTGAACAATCATAAAGAAAAAATGTATTGCATCTAGGAATACGGATGCAGTGTCTCGTCGAAGTTGCAGAGCTACCTGCAAACATTCGCGGTTCACGTCTACGGAAATGCCTGGCGGTTTCAGTCGGTCAATTTCTAGACAGTCAACTCGCTCGATTCTCGGAAATCGAAATACTACACGCGAAATATATTTTTCGGATTTAGTAGTTTGCAACCGCAGATCGAGTTTGATATGCAGCGGCTATAAACGTTTTGTTTCTGCGAATTTACGATCTCGTGAATGGTAATGAACTATGCATTGAAATAGTTAAAATGATGGATTTAAATTCGCCGACTTGTAACGAATAATATTGTGGTTTCAAATAGGTCTTTTTCATTCAATCTAATGGTATGTGCAGAAATTCTTGATCAAATTATAAAAAGTTCGGCGCATGATTGTCTTATTTTATTGTAATGATTATGATTACTTCCTAAATTTTTAACAATTTTTTAGAAGAATTTAAGTATGGGTCGAAGTTAATTCAAATATAATGACGCATTTATGGGAGTAATATAATACTTATTAATTTATTTTCCATAATTTATTTATTTATTTATTTATTCAATTAACATTGTACAAGGTTGACAAATTATAAATTTAAAACTTTTACAATGGAGAAAAAAAAATAGTATAATTTAATATTAAAGCAGTAAAAAAAAAGTGGCAAGGAAGTCAACTGAGTAAGATCCGACGAACTCTACTTTAATACATAAAAAATAGTATTCGTCGGAACTCACCCACGTCTACGTGGAATATGTCGACATCCGAAGCAATATTATTGAACACCGTTAAAGCTCTCCCCAGTGGCATCCCCATTGGCAGGCTGGTTCTACACCTTGGGAGAACAAACAATTCATGTCCACGATTTCTCAAAAAATAATCAGGAACATTTAGATTCACATTCTCAAGAATGGTGGAATTCTCATTTTGGCCTCGTATAAGTCGAAAGAAATATATGGCCAGATTAATTATAATGTGTATATACAGCTGGGTGGGTGAGAGGGGGGAGTTTTCCCCCCTCTCACCCACCCTATCCGATAAACGAGGCGTATCGAGAGCGATTAGCTTACCACTAATCCTGTCTTAGCCCTATCCTTCTGCAACTGAGTTCTCGTAGAAACACTTCTGTTGAGATAAACTCCATTAGGAGTCCATATGCTCCACATTGGGAGCGGACATGGCTTAAAAAAATATACAGCTGATTATTATACTTTTTTTTTTATTTAATCGATACAATTACGAGACACTGATGACGTAATATTCTTCCGGGTCTATTCTCGTGTGTATATAGATATATATATAGCTAGAAACTTATTTTGGACGGTCTGAAATACACAACACCGTCACGGCGTGCACAATGATTTTTGTATTCGTTTTTAACGGTTGGTATAACACAAATGTATCAACTGTGGCCACGATCGTTGCCGGATTCATGGCACGCTGGTCAATGTCGTCGGCTTCCATGCCGGACCTCATGGGCTCGAATCTTAATACGAATAGATTTTTTTCAAATCGTCATGTCTTAGTCTTATCATTTATATCCCTACTGTCTGCGGAAAAGAGAGATTGAGCAACTGAGTAACAAGTTATCATAAAAAAAAATTGTTGAGATACCTCCATAAGGAAGTCATATGCTCCACAATGGGAGCGGACATGGATTAAAAAAAAAGATCATTATTGTTATAGAACAGTGTTTCCCAAACTTTGAACATCTGTGTACCCCTCTTATAATCTTCGTAATATGTATGTAATTGAAAAAAATTAAACTAATGTATCGCTAAGCAACATGCAGCTTACCACCGCGTACCCCAGGTAGTAGGCGTACAACACTTTGGGAAACACTGTTGTAGAGTAATATAGGCTGTTTGGTTTGATCTTTCAAGCGTATACGATGTCGCGGTCTACGGCAACAGGTAAGAAAAACATAATTATTTTTCTATTATTTGAATGTGAAGCGTTCAACAAATAACATATGACAACCGTGAACCTGCACCCAGATGTGTCATACCAACCGTCAAAAGCTAATACAAAAACCATTACCAAAGGTGTTACATATTTATATCCGTCTAAAATAAATATCTACCTATGTATAGTCTAAATCTTAATGAACATAAGAATAGCCCCGCTCCGTTGAAAGCTAAGAAGCTGATGGGAGAATTTTCGAAACGCCGTTCGTTGGCCATATGTCTCTAATAAAGGCACGGGCAAACTGAGGCCCGCCGCGAATTTTTCTGCGGCCCGCTAGTAATATTATATTTTTGAAAAAGATTCATGTTCTTATCTTTTAACGCCTTTTTAAGAAAAGATTGAAAATAAATATAATAATCGTTATTTTTGGATCAACCTATATATGTGAACAAATATCTTCAATCATGAACCTCGATAAAAACTCTTTACGACCAATCATCACTGATGGACATTTACAACAAGTTTTCAGAATCTCAACAACAAAATTAGCACCTGAATTTAAATTTAAAAAAATGGTAGTATACGTAAAACAGTGTAAATAGAAAAATGGTATTTTACTTGCTTGAAAAATGGTAATTTTGAATTCATGAATTTGGCCCTCCATCCGAAAAGTTTGCCCCCCCCCCTCCCTGCTCTATTAGAAAGAGTAAACAGTAAAAAAATATGTAAAATACATGTCAATAAAAATTACATATTTACAAGCATCATTGATTAAAAATATACATTTTTATTTTCATCGAATTCGCCTTCGGTAATAAATAATAATGTAACTGTACGTGCATGTTTCTAATTATCACTACGGACTTCAGACGTATACAAATTGAGTCCTTGATGTGAAAGTTATACACAAGAACTAAAAATTTCCAAGTGCGAACGTATTCACTCATTCATCAGTGTCTTAAATAATCACCACAATATTATTCCCACCGGAGCCTATTATAAGCCCCATCGTTTGCAAAAACGATTTTTTTTATCTTTTCTAATCTCCAAAGAATTCAAAATGAAACTTAATCTTTCCGTTCTCTGAAACATGAAGCAGATTTTCTCGGAACTCCTAAGTGGTTTCTCACTTTTTTTACCTCGTTATTTTTTGCCGATTCTAATTAATATTTACACCATTAATCTTTGGTAACTCAATGATTTGATAGGTCTCATTAAGTATCTAATGAGAGATGATTTGATTATTCAATTCAAGCCTAATGAGGCTTATTCATTGTATATAACCTAAGATAAATTATTAATTGATTAAATTGTTATATGAAGAAATATTATAAAGAAACCAGGAAGGCGTTCATTAATTTTTTTGTCTTTACATTCAATTAAGTGTAGTGTACTTTTTAATTAATTTAAATACACACATTAAATAATTATACATTTAAAAAACGCGATCGTATAATTGAATCAGTCATTTTCAGGATGATTACTATCATTTATTGGTTGAAAGGTTTTGTATTAAAAAATAAAACACTTTTTTGTACACATTGCACATTTATTCAGTATAAAGTGCTGGCACGTTTTATTATAAAACAAACAATTATAATTTAGTATAACAAGTATGTATTTGTACCTTGAAACTTACGTATTATATACACGACATTATCAGTTTATTTTTTATTAGATAATACCTATTAACTATCCTTCAATGGCTGATGAATACTATGAAAACTGTTTCATGTAGTGGTTTCCAACCTTTATGTTACTGCGCTTCCCTTTGAAGAATAATACTATCTTCGCGCCTCCCCATCCTTTATTTCATATAGTAATAAAGACACGTTTTAAAATATATTTTGGACTATTCAATAGTCCACTATGCCTCCCTTTTCAATAGTCAACGCCTCCCAGGTTGGAAATCGCTGGTTTAATGTGTAATATATTTATTTTTCGAATTTAAACTTTTATGAAAAATCAAAATAATATCTCAAAAAAAAAACAATTGCGACATCTTCGTTACTATTAAGATTCGGGTTGTGGCGCAGCGCTTCACATCGTTGGCTTCCGTGACGCATCTCACGGGTTCCAATCACAGTACTATCAGGACTATTTCAATCGCGTATTGTTTGATAACATGGGTGTTTGTGGTGTCTAACTATTATCCTCCTACCCTTTTAATCATTAAATAACGGATCGTAGCGAAAGCGATCAGTTAACCACTAATCCTGTCCTAGCCCAATGCTTCTTTCCGTGCTACTCTCTTAGAAAAAGAGAGAACTGAGTAAGAAACAGTTCTCGTCGAAAGATATTGTATTGAGATACCTCCATTAGAGGACCATATGCTCCACACTGAGATTGGGCATGTATTAAAAAAAATAATGCCGCTTTTTTCGGTATAATATAATGTTTTTCAAAAACTGATACAAGTGTGCTTTTAAAAGTTTTTATCACATTTCATTGAAGTATTTTGATTATGGCGATGTCAAAAAGATTGTTTTTGTTATTGATTCCTTCTTTTAAAATGTTTGTTATGATTTTGAGGGCATATTATACTCGTCTTTCGAAACATTTCTTATATTATCACCTGCATATGAAGTTAAATGATATAAAACAATAATACGAAAGTAATGACTTCGGAAACCAGTTTGCTCCATATAGCGAAAGGTAGCGCGTATACTGCATACCTCAAAAACCGCAACATCACCGCTTTTAAAAGGCGGCCAACTTTTGACAGAGTGCATCGATGCAATTTCTTTTTCAATGCCTTTTTTCAAAATCGGATATTGCCGGCGCGCGTCGTTAAAATTTAATATGGACCGATCGGTTGGAACAAAACAAGTTATGCAACGGCTTCTGAGAAAATCGCCAGAGTTGTACAATGAAATTAAAAGAAAAAATTAAAATATTCGCTAACTTATTTTTATTTAATCTTTGGTCAGTGACTTACTATTTTTAAAAAATACTCCGGTAATTGATGCTGATGAACTTCACTATAATAAATCGGAAAACGCCCAGTTTTTACTGTCACAATTATTATATAATTTAAAAAAAATAGCTTCTATAAAAAATATGCTTTAAGAGTTTTTTGATCACTCATTTAAATATTGTACTAGATAGAGTCGTAAACTACACTAAATCATCTTTCTTACTTTAATTTATTGAGTTTTGTTTTAATATTATTTATGTATTCGATAATTTCTGCTTAAGTCGTTCTTGTGGAAAACCAAAATAAAAAGGTTTGACTAAACAATAAAATTCTATCTCTATAAGATACAGTCCACCCGCCGCCTGCGTGGTCGAGTGGTCAACGTTGTTGGCTTCGGCCACGCAGGGCCCGGGTTCAAATCCCGGTACGGACAGTTTTATAAATTGATTTTTCAATCGATTTATGAATTTCTGTTCAAAGGCATGGATGTATGTGATGTCTTGAATTTCCCCCACTCACCCATCCTATCCTATGAACGGGGCGTATCGAGAGCGATTAGCTTACCACTAATCCTGTCCTAGCCCAATCCTTCTATCCCTACTCTCTTTGGAAAAAGAGAGGTTGAGCAACTGAGTATCAAGCAGTTCTCGTAGAAACACTTCTGTTGAGATAAACTCCATTAGGAGTCCATATGCTCCACATTGGGAGCGGACATGGTTTAAAAAAAAAATAAGATAATTCTTTCAAAGATTTTAAATACTGTGTAATTAAAAGAATTCACACTAATCAATGTTAATTAATGCATGTAAAACAGGTTACTTTGCTATTGTTTGCTTTATAATTCTTTTAGTAATTTGGTTGAATTATGGTCATAGGTTGAATATTCAAAAAAAAAATGTATTAATTTGTACTGATTCCACTAACGGTTTTACTCATGGCGTGCATAATCAACTGATAAGAAAATACAATAATATAATACTATTTATATAGAACAAAATAAAGTTACACCTACATAATTAGTACACATGAGTATTTTATTCTTTCAGTATAGTAATGTCTTTCCACCAAGTATTGACACCGAACATCCACAAAGTGATTAATAGTTTGATACAGACCGTTTTGTTAATTTAGTAACTGACAATATATGTACATGCTGATCATTTAGGTATACGTATACTAACTGTATATGAAAACAAAGCGAAGAAGAATGTATCGGCATATACGAGTTGTCTTGATTAATCCCTCACGACGTGTTTACTTGTAGCTTAAGAAAGATAAAATACATTGTATGCTCAGACAATGTATGTAAATTTATGTATGAACTTATTATATTATATTAAATTTAAGTGCTAATTTCCTGTGACCTTTATGTTACCTTTTAGTTTTAAAGTAATACACTTCGGAAAATTAACTTAAATAAATTAAAATTTGTCTTTATTCAGTCAGCAACTTTACAAATGCGTAATTTGATTTTCATTACATGTGCATAAAACATATCAATCATATTGTAAATTGCAGTGGCGGTTCCTGAACTAAAATCTTGGGTGGGCTAGAGGAAAGTTTAGCATTGTATGTATACTACTTACGAAATTGTGTATTTTTCCACTTCACCTTATACATTAATCTACAAGCAAATAAACAAATATTAAGACACTACTGCAAAGCATAAATTACTATATAATAAAATCAATGCTAATGGAAGTAAGAAATAATTAAATAATAACCTTAAATTCGTCTCTTTCAAAGTGAAATAACAAGTAAAAAAAGCAATACAGAGCTGTCACTAAGAGTCAATACCTGTCACTTTCATACAATACAACGATATTGGTATTTGTGTTTGAATGTATTGGTCATGGGCAGATTTAATTTAGCCCCCAACGAATGACAGAATCTTGATAATTTGAAGCACAGTCGTGTGTATTTGATGACGTTTCCGTACATACAAATACAAAAAATATATAATCGTGCTTGATTGCGCCCCAGTGTAAAGAAAGATATATATTATCTCTGGAAAGATCGCGGGCTTGAAAGATCTAGCCCTTGAGTCGTTAATACGTAGGTGTTGCCAGACTGACGTCACGTTGCCTTTTCTCTATGAAGTATTTATAGGGTTATTGTTTTTTTTATGCCGGCTCAGCTTAAAATTGTAATACAAAACACCATCGAGAATATTATTGTAGGTAGACATAGCATTGTCTTATATTGACAGAGGAAAATCAAAACAAAGATATTGTATTCATTTGGGAAAGGTTAGTTACATGTATTTATTTTGTCTAGCGGCCGAATTTCTGTTCATTTTTATTCAGCCATCTAAAGTTTTGGGTGAAAAATGCTGGTCGGGCTTAGCCCACCTAGCCTAGTACCTAGAACTGCCACTGATAAATTGATCAATACTTTAGGACAGGCCTTTTCGTAACCATTTAAAAAAAATACGTCAATTAAATATTAAATTCACCATTGGAGGATATTAGTTTTGGAAAGATTCTGTGGATAATATAATAGTTACCTCTTTTGGGAATTTTATTTGAAATATTTATTTATCGTACTAACTAATCGGCTAATTTCAATTCTAAGAAGATGACTTTCCTATTCTGCTATTTTATACATTTTAAGGTTCAAAATCTATCCGTTTTTTTTGCATCCAAGTTACTTCGTTGTCGGAACACAGAACATGTTTTGATTTTTCCTGTTCAGCGTTTATTTTTGAAGCATGCGCCAACGAATGTATAACAAATATAAGTAATTTATTATTTAAAGTTTAGTTTTTATGGCTTAAAATTAATCTGTACTAAAGAGTGTGTAATATCTGAAATTGTAAGTGTATGTTTGATACACTTACAATTATAATTTTATGAACGTTATATTTACATTGGAGATAACAAATGTATTTAGTTTCATCGTAACACATACATAATTCTAAAAATTAATTGGAGACATTCTCCACACTGTTTTAACGTACATACTGACAAATATGTATACCGTCTCCACTCTCAACTTAGGCAAAAAAACCGTAGTGATTTCGGTTTTTATATTAAAAATTACTCACTTCTTTCAAGAAAATTCGTTTGCACGTTTAAACACACGTACTCATTGGAATTAAAATAATATAGCACACATTCAGTGGCAGATTACTTTTGGGCCTCCAAATCTCAGGGGCCTCAAAAATAGCTTACATATATATTAACTATATCCTTTTTGTTTTGATTTTTATTATTATTTTAAATGGAATCTTCTGAAGTTTTTATGTTATCCGAAAACAGAGCCTCCAAATTTTATTACGCCTGGGGTATCTCATGTTCTTAATCTGCCACTGCATAAATTATGCTCATATTCCGCAATTGTTATTGAATTATTAGTTTTTCGTTATTTGAATAATTCATATATTTAATGATTGGCGTATATATTAAATATTCATCATCAATTTACTCAAGTGAATTATTTCAAATGCGACTTTTCCCCTCAAAATAATGTTTTTATTTAAATAGCATGATAAATCATTATGAAGATATACAGTGTTACATTTATTAAAATGAAGGCATCATTATAATCTAATATTTTTTGTAAATAATCAACGCACACGTCATAGCTATAAACTTCTTCCGAAAACCGAATTTCGATGCAGCATCCGTGGCAGGTAAGTTTGGCAACGAGGTGCATTCTTAACAAAGGAGCCGCTCGCTCTCCTTAAAATATTTTACCAAAACCAAGGCTAACATTAAAAATAATAGTATGTATGGGCGAACTGACATGCATATAAACCCTTGCAGTTTTAACACGTTTTGCTCAAAAAGATATTGTAAATATTAAATAAATAACATGCCCATATTTTGATTCGTATTAATCAATTCATTAAAAGATTTATTATTATTTTTGGCTATCAAAATTTACTATTAACTACTTGAATATTTGCTGCAAATTAAGAATTAATCGCTGTTTTCTTAATAATAATACATAACCCAATGTCGAGGGAAATATAAAAGACAACAAAACAACAACAAATAATGATAGCGTACTATGACATGTATGTGGCTGTCGAAATAGACACAGACATGTCATAGTGTCATGGATTGAAAATTTAACATAAAATCGTGAATTAATCGGGATTCGGAATTGAGAAAAATTTTACTTATGGGATTTTTCAAAGAATTTCTAAAATTCGATTAGATTTTCGTAAATTTCTCCTACAATAGTTTTCGAAATGATAATAGAAAAAAAACGTTACAACTAATTTTTGATCGTTCATTTTTAAATTTATTAAAAAAAACACACAATTTTGTACTAATTTTACATTTATTTAATATGATTAGGAACTCTTTTGCTCATGACGGACATTTTCAACTCATTCAAACATTATACAATAATTTTGGTGAAAATCTACCTAACGTATACGTTAAAAATAAGCCAAATATAATATATACTACCATTGTGGTATATCTACAGTATGGTATCGAATTAATTCATCATTGTGTAAGATTGAATTTTACGGTTTGTTTATTTCTTGACGGTAATATTTACATTATCTACTTTTTATATTGTGTTCACCTTTTCACTAATGTCGTATTTTGTTGACTATAAAGTATAATCGCATTATATATGTCAACTGCATACCTTCCTTATTCAGATACTAAGTCGTTAAAATGGGAACACTGCTAAATCCATACAAATTGCACGAGCTTTATTTGTCTTATTTGGTTAATGCATTACATACATCATATTGTCAAGTCTTTTTGGGTAGCAATAAAACAAGATGGCTCCTTTATTAAACGGCACATTACAACTGTCGTGACGCCATTCATGCGATTTTTTCTCGCCGTGAAGGTAATGAAAGCAAATCCCTTGAGGTAGCCGATCCACTTTCGGTCCTTGTGCAGAAACATGCCAAACCTTATGTAGGGTGAGCCCATTATAATATGATGCACAGCCAAACATTAAAGCAGCACTTTTAAAATGCGAGTGCCGCGTTAACGTCCAAATAAATTATTTAATGTTATATTTACAAAAAGGAAACTTAAATCTATACACATGGTTACTGGAAAAAGAAAATAAACTTCACTATGAAGACTTTTCGATCCGTTATGCAATGGTCTTTAGTTTCCGTGGCGGATCTCACAGTTTCAAATCCCAGTAGAAACAGCAATATTTTTGATCTATTAATCGATTTATGTTCGAAACCATGGGTGCTTGAAATGTTTTAAAATCCCCCCCCCCCATTCGAATCCTAAAATAACGGGGCTCAGCGATAGCCTTTCCATATCCTTTCAATCTTTACTCTCTTCTAAATTTGAATCGTTAAAACTATGTACATTCTCACAAATTTTGTCACTAACGACCCGGGTTTCGCCTTTCGGCAGCGTCAGTTCAAGTTCATCCGTGCACTTGAATGCCTGAAGATGCCGAAAGGCGAAACCCGGGTCGTTAGTGACAAAATTTGTGAGAATGTACATAGTTTGAACGATTCAAATTTAATATTGAAATTCCACCAAGCACCTTCAGTCGAAATCTTAAATTTACTCTCTTCTCTCTTGAGTAACGAGCAGTTCTTGTAGAAAAAAATATGTTGAGAGACCTCCGTTCGGAGGTCATGTGTTCCACATTGAGAGCGTACTAGTATTAAAAAAAATATCCTGAAATCTACTTAATCCAATTTAGTGCTCCCTACCAATTTCTATGAAATTATGAAAGTCAGTTTTTATTATTTTTTATTGATTAATGCATTATTTTTATTTTCAGGATGCGTTTTACAAGACCTTTAACACTATTTGGCATTGTTTTATTTATTGAATTATCAATATATTTGAAGAATGTATAGAATTCGTTCAATATGGATAATAAAACCAGGTGTCGGATTCGGGAGTCGTGGAATCGGATGATGTATCCCGAGTCCCGACTCCACAGTCCTGGATAAAAAAATTTGCTATTCTTGCGTTCTACTGTACTAAATACATCATGAATGAAGCTTTTTCACTTTTTTATACGCATATACTGACTACAAAAAGAAGCAAATATGTTTTCAAAATATGAGGTCAATGCAAAAGCCAATCTTATTTACTAATATTCCACGTTACCTTGTTCATTGATTTCTTTCCGGCTGTCATTGTCGTGCAATATGTTCGACATGCATAAAAGAGTATTTTGTATTAAATTGTTATGCAAACGGAAAATTAGTAAAACTTGAATAAAGCAGAAGAATTGTTACTTCTACTCATGCTCATGCTTTCAAAACTACTACATACACACACTAATGCGGACTAAAATCAATCACTAGCCAATGTTGAAATATATTTATAATAGACCCTTAGAGCTTGTGTTTTATGTAAACATAAAAAGGCGAGAAAAGGGTTTATTTTCGACATGCTACATTCTATCCATCCAATTGGAATGTCATGTCAACAAAAAACCAAAATGGTCTAATGCAAATATTTTATTTGGAAATATTTCGGCGATTCGTATTCATTGATGATTCTTACAATAATAAAAATTTAGAAGATTTAAAATATAAACATAATAAATGGTTTAAATTTATGTTGGTTTACAGTAAAAATGCTCGGGACTTTAAATTATATATTGTGCCCTGAATAATGATTTAATTATTTTTACAGACTTACAATTTATATCTCAAGTTATATAATTTTTGCTTCAATGATTTTTTTTTTCGATCATACAAAGCATAATTAATGCACATTAATTTAAATACCTTATCACGCCCAAAATATTTAAAAAAAAAAAAAAGCGACGATGGTCCTGGATGGGCTTGGACATGTACTGTGGATGACCCAAGAGTCTGAACTTGTACTGTCTCTTCTGCTAACCGAATCGATTCCTACGTCGTGGAAGGTATCTGATGACCATCCATATGATGTACTCTGCTGAGCAAAAACGCTGGGATGACCTGGAAGGAAGCAAATAGACTAACGGAGGAGGATAGAGAATCTTGGAGGAACCATATGGTGGCCAAATGCTCCGAATATGGAGCGGATATGTAAATAAAATAATAATTCAAATAAACTATTTTTTTAAACAATAATTTTACACATTCTAAAATAATATTACTTCACTTCAGACAATTAAAAATCGATTGGATGTTCATTTTAAATATACAATAAACAAACAAATTCATTTTATAAATTTTGATAGTTTTAAAGTACATCTATCTATTTTGTGAAATCTTGTACTTATGTTAATTTTTCTTCTTGTCAGTTCTAAAATTATTATCTTTACTTTATACATTCTGGAACTTTATTATCCATAATCTAAGCTTAGAAAATAACGGTAAATTTAAGTGTGGGTGGTATATTACCCAGTACCCACTAAGAATTGCCATTGTTATTATTTGTTATTTTTACATACAGCGATACAGCGATCCTCAAACGTAAAATATCTACTAATATGCAAAACAGGAAGTAAGCACATTTTCAACTGACTAAAATAATTAGCAAGATCAACATTTTTTTCTGCCTTAGTATTATAATATTTAACATACATATTTTTTTAGCTTAATGTGCAGGAAGCTTAAATTACGTATGTGCAAAATGATCTTTTTTTGTGAAATGTAACGTTTCATCCATACAAGGCAATATCAAATGTGAAATGTTTACTAGCGAAGCGAATTGTTTTTTTTTTGTATACATTAGATTATTTTTCTCAAGAAATAATATAAATAATAATTATACATTTATAATAGATTTCTTCGATGGACTTCGGCGCTAACTTTGTGGAAGTATATTTTTAATATAAACATAAATTTGATAACTTTTTTATTCCACTTGTGCGGTACAAAATGTGTAGACCCGACTTTTATTTTGTAATTTATAACATAACAATTACAATCAATGTTTAGTTTATTCGTAAACGTTGCGATGTTAAGTCTGACGATGCTTCTCAAAACAGTGAAATACGTGCGCCATATTTTGTGATACAGCAAGTGGAATAACAAAGTAATGAAATTTAATTTTATATTCTTAATAAATTACTGTATTTTTTCACTGGCTGTGAAACTAGCAGTGGTACGCGTTTCACTTCTTTGAAAAGGATCATCAGGCAGATTTTTGTTGAAATATTGCAATAAGAATATATTCGATGCTCCATTTTTAGTGGAATTGATATATTTTTTTAATATCAGCATGTATTTATAGTTGTCATATGAATAAATATTCCTACATACTTACGGTAAGCGATTAAAATATGACTGATTTTTATAGCGTCGATTTATTAATTCACATTCATTCAAAGTCGATAGATGTCTGTGATATTGTCGTGTGTTTCTATTATATTGTCATAACTCGTATTCCATACATACCTTTACTTAATCAATAGATAGATTTGCTGATTCATTAACAGTTTTCTTTGAATTTCTTCTGTTGAAAAACAATTAATCATTTTTGCATATGTACATCTTTAATCCTACTATCACAACAACCCCAGTAATGAATTGACTCTACAGCAATCGGCTTAAAGCTAGTCGTCTCCTACCATTATCTGAAAATAAAAAATCATCAATTATTCTTTTGTTATTACTCCAAATAATTTGTATGCTTGGATTATTTGATGAATCGATTAACCAGGATTCATCGCTTCCTATCGATCCAAGTTACTTATGAAAATATAAAACAATTAGTATCAAAATAAAGCAAGATAATAGAAAAAAAAAACAATGAAATATCATATTCTTGTGATTATGTATTGAGAAAGATTGAGAGTCAGTCGTTTACAACCTTCAACATATCTACTAATATTCTACCTACTACTAAGGGTGTTTCTGAGAAGAAGCCAACGAAGCAATATACTTGTGAAAAGCCTAAAATATTGTTATGCTTTATTACTCACATTCTTAGAATTTTAAAGATTTATGACCATTTGGCATGACTTGTAAAAGTGTGTCGGCAAATGACCAGGGATGATTTTACCATCACCGTATTTTCGCTACGAAAAAATAAATATTACTTTGCCATTTACAAAAACCTTTCGACCATCTTTGCTTACAATTTTGTGTGTGTCGTTTGCCTGTAACTTTCCATAGAATTATTATATAAATCTTACAGTCGTGTAATAAATAATTTATTTCGCTAAATTCTAAAAAAAGCTGCTTCTAATTCAGTAGTAATATTTAAGCATCATGTCATAAGCGTATGAACCAGGGCTGTGGAGTCGGAGTCAGGATTAGTGGAGTCGGGGGTTTTGTCCGGAATCGTAGTCGGAAAAATTTTACGACTCGGACCAATTAAAAAAAAAAAAGATGTATATTGAAACCACAGTTGTCCGTTTTGTTGCCACTGTATGCAAGGCTGACTAATAACTTTTCCGTTTCTAAGCTCAAGAAATGCGACCCCAATACCAACATTTTCGTAAATATCTATTTTAATATGGGTGATACGATGTTTATAATTAAGGTATTCTTATATCATAGTTTTTTGGACCTTTTGTAGTTTATATAAATACGCGATAACGCTTATCAGCTGATTAGCGCCCGCGATAACGATTGTTCGTATGATAATTTGGAACGCCGAGAACACTTCAGTAGTCAATTCATATGTGTGCTGACATGACGTCTTTTTTACGCGCAACTTAAAATATGATTATTTATTAAAAAACCACAGATTTTTATAAAAATATGTATGAGGAATGATGCAAAGAGATATTTTTAAGCCCTTGGACTTTTTTTTTTTTGAAATTCATAAGAATAAGGCTAATAATGAGGAAACCACTGGGGTCAAAAAAGACCCCCATCGGCTGAGAAGTATTTTTCTAGTCTCCGAGCTGTAAGAGCTTTAAAGACGATCTGGTGGTACACATATTATATATACATATACATAATATTAGTAAAAATGAAATTGATAAAAACGTAATATTCCTTTGTACTTTATTCCACTTTATTTAAAAGGTCAGGACCGGTTTCGCTCATTGCGAGCATTGTCAACTGATAATAAATATACATAAACAGTGCTATGTATACAAAAATAAATTGAAATAAAAAGGTAAACAACAATTTATTTCAAATTATTTTTGTATAAATAGCACCGTTTGTATATATTTCTTATATACGTAATATTCCTTTATACTTTATTCCACTTTATTTAAAAGGTCAGGACCGCTCATTGCGAGCATTGTCAACTGATAATAAATATACATAAACAGTGCTATGTATACAAAAATAAATTGAAATAAAAAGGTAAACAACAATTTATTTCAAATTATTTTTGTATAAATAGCACTGTTTGTATATATTTCTTATCAGTTGACAATGCTCGCAATGAGCGAAACCGATCCTGACCTTATAAATAGGCGAAGACGATTTTGGTATACGAGTTTTCGATGGACTCGTAGTTTAAGTATGGATGCTCGATTCATCAGTATCAGGATTGAATTTTGGCAATTGATGATCATAATTCAGAAGACTTCCTTCTTCTTGAGATAGTCCAGGGTGGTGACTAATGTTAAGATTGTGAGAGCTATTTTCGGAATCAGAAACCCTGAAGACGCCGAAGAGCAATACCGGAATAGCTGTCTAGATCAGGCGTGGGGAACCTGCGGCCTTTTGGCTACTCTGGTGCGACCTTCTGGCCAATTCTGTGATTATGTAAATTCGTAAATTCCTGACATAATCTGACCGTAAATTCCTGTTTCCGGCCAAAGATTCACTAGTCAATGTTTACTGCGTCCTTATGTCGAATCAGAAAAATGAATGTGGCCTTAAGAGAAGAAAAGGTTCCCCACCCCGATCTAGTATGTACATGGTTTTTCAGATTTTTTTAAATGGCAGCCACAGTACAACTTAGGGGGGGAGGCACTGGCAAATTTTCCAAAATCCGTAAATTGTTGTGTTTTAGAAATTATAATGACTGAGAAGAGCTAAAAATATATAAAAAAAGGTGTCACAGCGTTCATTTAGGGAAATCCGCAAATTCCAAAATTCAAAAAATTAGGATTATGGATTCTAATTCTTGGAAGAGCAAAAAAAAGGAGCTAAATACCCCACCCCTGGATTTTATACAGAATCTAATATCAATTTAATATTGATATCACAGCACGAACACACTTATTTGATTGAAAAGCTCAGTGTACGTCAAACAATGCTTTAGTGATTAATTATGATACTCTGATCAAAAGATACCTTCAGATCAAAAACAGAGGGTTGGTATTATTGAAAAGCTCTTGTATTTTTAACTGACGATAATAAATTTTCTGAGAACTGCCTTTGAACTTTGCTCCCACTAAAAACTTCTTTTCACTAACTGATCGCGAGTCGTGACCTCAAGTAGCATCGACCCAAGGAGTTTAAGATTTCACGTTTATTTTATTAATCCTTTTTGAATAATTCTTTGATATTAAAATTTATTAAGTACCATTTAATCACTTTATATTATATAATATAATAAAAGATTACCTTCATTGCTTAGCATCCGAATGGTGACAAAGCTTCATTTATTGCAGTGATTCCCAAAGTTTTTCATACAACTGCCTCTTAAATATGAAAAAAATCATCCGTGCCCCCCCTGCACACAAAACATGTTCTGCGATGGCCTCCAGTTTGGGAAGTACTGATTTATTGTACACAATAATTCCCTTTTGCATTATTGTTCATCCATAAACATGTTTTCCATCTATAAAACTTTGATAAATGAGGAGCACACATTCAAAAAGCGAAATTGAATTACATTGCAAAGCATTGGAAATGAATATTTGAGTGTTGGAGGAATCGCGGTTTGCTTGAATGTGTCAACTTTATGATTTAATTTTTATAGGAAAAAACCTTTTTTGAACATTAATTATGATTTCCGTTCATAGATTTTACTATGGACTATATCAGAACTGATATTAAATGTCATTTTTCAAAATTTGTGACAAATCACTTTTTGAATGTTTTCTCCACAAATATTCTTCTCCTTTGATAATATTCGCTTCCTACGTGGAGCATATGGCCGCCACGTAGCATCTCCATGTTTTCCTCTCCCGCCGATTGTTTGCTTCCTCCCATGACATGCCAGCATCCCCAGTTCCGCCGAGTACATCCTATGGATAATACCCGGCGGTCGCCCAGGACGCCGGAATCCCACCGGTCGAAAGAAGAGGGAGGCAGGGTTAAGGCACTCTGGAGGCATCTGCAGCACGAGAACCAGCCAGTTACAACGTCTCTCCATAACCGCTGACGTGACGGAGCGCTGTCTTGTACGTTCCCTCAACTCCGAGTTCCTCACGAAGTCAATCTACCCCACCTCCATTATCCGACGCAAGCATTAAAATAAAATTGTTTATAAATTATTATTATTTTTTTAATTCTTAAACAAAAAATACTTTTGTCTTTTAGTATATAGTAATTAATAGCTATTTCCAATAATGCTTTATCGGGGTCGATTAAGATATCTAAATTCTGTCATAAAACCTGAGGAACGGCCCATTCTTTTTTTTCGGCAAGCACGTCAATTGTCAAACGACGGTGTGGGGGCCATCGTAAAGTTTCTTACCTTGTTTAGAAGTCTCCACACGTGTCATCGTAAATTTAATCGGCAGCATCCGACGGCCATTATTGTCCCGTCCGTGCCCATAAAAACGTCAATCTTACCTCCAAATCATCTGATGAAAATGGGATGAGTTATTTTTATTCCCAGGAGCCAGGAAACATAGATGTGACTGTGTCAGCTGTCAAATGCTCGAGGACCCCATTTAAAACGCTTTACTATTTTTATTTACTTCGTAGAAAAAGACCTAGGGATGTATAATACAAAGATAAGTTAAATATTTGATACTGTTATCTTATGAACGAATAACATTTTGATTTAAATATGTTTTGTAAAGTTATGCAAAATAAATTTGCTTAATTTAAATTAAATCACGAGAATCGGCTTATCTTATAAGCTTACTTTAATTGGTGGGTTGCTAAAATCATTCTGGATATGAAGGCTATATTTTTCTTTAGTAAAAATATTATCTAGCAAAGCTTCAAATTTTATCCTATCTGTTGAGGAAATAATTTCGTAAATTTGCAAAAAACCACAAAATGAAAACTGAGTTTATTTAATTTTTCACTAACATAATAAATTAAAAGGTCTAACACATTAACAGAAAATTACAAAAAATAAAACAGTGAATGTTAGGTATGCTCAACAGTTGTTCGTCATTTACTCAAAACTAGAAAAAACTTCTACTGTGCTTTTTTTCAACTCGATGATTCATAAAAGACGAGTGAGTTATACTGTCTTTTAGTAGGTCAATAATAATAACCACAGAAAATAGATAATATGGCATTTGTAAGATAGGTTGTTGTCAAAATTGTCGTTTTTGAAATATATTTTTCAACTTAACTTTACAGTCACTGGCTTATCGACTGTCATTTGTAAAAAAACATCACAAATAAACAATAAAAGATACGTGCAGATTTCCGTTTTGCGCTATCAAAAAAATAAATATATTATACAATTTAATTTGAAATTACACAGCTATTGTATCATTCATTACCTTTCTATACTATTTCGTTTCATGAAACAAGTTTATTAACGTTAACATTTTTCTAAAAAGTCATAAATCATTATGGTACTATAGTTACTTGACCGACGAAACCGGTGCTGTTCCTTTTAAAATAAAATTTGTAAAAATGTATGTATGCTGTAAATTACTTTCATTGTCATCTTAGCTGTCTTTCCATAAACATAAATCATCCTAAATTTGTTATAATTGTTATTGAGGAAAATGTGTTTTTAGTAAAATTATAAAATCTTCTATAAATCGTATGTATTGAACCTATTCAATTTTATTACGAAATTCCTTTCATAGCTTCGTTTCCTTCCACTTATTCCCTTGGAATCTTCCAAAGGTGAACACAAAAATAATAATAAAGAATTGGGGTGTTTGAATTTTAATTTTATTGTACGTCGACGCACCCCCAAAAAGTTCCTCTTTGTCAGCAGGAATTTATGTGACAGCTCTCGATTTTATGGCACTCACAGTTTCAATAATAACAGGCAATAATTTATGTTTGATTTCTTTGCTATCGGCGCCAGTGTCACTATGGGAAATGTATTTAAGGGATGCGTTTTATTGCTAATCGGTATTAGATAAGCCAAAGTCTGACACACTGGAAAGCTTTGAATAATAAGCTCACCAAATATATAATAGAAACTGACACTCTTGCATCTATCAGAAAGGTATTAAAAAACGATATTTTAGCATCTTTTCTGTGCTGTATACTAAATTTAAGAATTGCTTCTAAAAAGTACTCGTAAAAAATATGCTTTGCTGGAATATTTGTATACCTAAACAAATCTGCAATCAAATATACGTGATCATTGAAACGAAACTATACTAAGAAAAAAGATACAAAAAAGTAGCTTAGAAAGAGATAGATGGTCGTACAAAATCCACGAGATACAAAGAACAGAATGAACAAGAACACCTTCCATCCGATTTTCTCACAACACCAAATGATACAAAAAAAGTATCGCTTTGGTTCACGAACTTTTTTAACTCAATATATATATATTAATTTAGAATAAGTGCAGCACTTAGATGAAGTTTGCACGGTCAATTTATTATTAGAAGAATAAAGTGGGTCGGGGTAATAAACTCTTGAAAGTTGAAATAATCAATTTTAAATGCAGGAGACGATAGTAAAAATTAATACAATTCAAATTCCATTACTAAATGTTTAAATGCAGAACCATATTGCATGCATAAAAATTGCTCTTTGAAAGTGAATTTAATTTGTAAAAAAACCTTTCATAACATATACGTCACAATTTCAAAAAGATTAAAAATAGTAACGTAATTTTCAAAAGCACTTTAACATTAAAATTAATTAAATAAATATATCTATTATGTGGTCTCTTTTCGTGTTCTTTTCCAAAGTATGGTACATTTACCATTTCGAAATATTGAATTACATATATGTATGAACGCGTTGATATAGAATCTATAACTCAAGTGAAGTTAATCGCTCTTAGTTGGCAATGTTATCAAGATTTAAAATGCTTCAAACATCACATTGAGAAGACAGTTTGTATATTATATGTATAAAACGTGTGACTTTCACATTGTGACCATGTGAACCGCTTAATTTGTATTGTCTTAATTATGCATTTAATGAAGAATTTCGCATTTTTTATAACACAAGTATTGACACTGTGCGGGTTGTAGAGAATACTGAATTGTATACAATAATAGTAATAATATGTATATATCCAATATTTCATAGAATGAGTGCACAAGTTATAAAATAAAGAGATACAGTCGATCTTGGTTATTACGAGAAAGATGGGATTGAATGAATTTGCTCGTTATAAGCATTACTCGTTATATCAGAGATAATAGTTATTTTTAAATCCTCACAAACATACCCATCACACGAAGACATGAATTATCTGGAGCTGTCACCCACTGACTTCACAAAGCTTGGATTTTTACATACAAGTTGTCGGCGAAAACACCAATTAGGTTCTTAACTAGTGTCATAAACGTAATCCGATACCGCCGGCATCGGTCTAGTTAACTGCCCGGTCGGATTTTGTTTTTAAACGATCGACACATTAACAGTTTTAAGAAAAAAAATTACGATATTTTTGCTTGGTGTGCTCGAGAATTAGCTCGCTATAAAGGTGAATAAATGTATGGAGAAAACCATAAACTAAAGTGTTAACGAATGTTTCTTCATTACATGCCAAGCTCGACTGTATTTTGCTGACCTAATGTAACTAGTATACAAATGTGAAAAGAAATCAACTGAGTCAGTATTCATTCATATTGTATATATGTATAAATATTGTTAGTCCTTCGGATAAGAAGGCCTTGGTATGAATGATAAGGATAACGTAGATATCTTTATTTGACGCTGAATTGAGGCGCAACGATGATGCCAGCACTCCGATACGACAGTGATTTCTCCTGAGAGCTTTAACTTGTCTCGAATAAGAGCTTTTGTGCCGATTTTAAATCTCCCCGTTCAATCTGCGAAACGAACCGGGCTAATCCCAAAATAATCTAAACGCGAAATTTCTACCCCAACAATGAACAAATAAATGCGTTCCTCTGTGCGAACGGAACTGCCAATGACCCACGAATACGTTGCCAATAACAAAACAAACGATCGAAATCTCTTTGCAATTTGATTTCGTTTCCCACGCTCCACAAGCAGAGTAACGCACAACATGCAGTATTATTTCGGCATTCGTTCTCATTGTGATGCGAGTCTTATCGGTCGTGTGCAGGTCCACCGCAGGAACTTATTACGCACATGCTCCTTACATCTTAATTATAAAAACATATATAATAAAGATGCGTGTATATATTGTTATTTACAGGGCTGTGAAGTCACGTAAAAAAATACGACTCCGACGCCAGCTTAAAAATAATTAACGACTCCGGCTCCGAGGATTTTTTTAAATAATTTCATTTTAACTTATATAGATGTATACCATCAGATCATCTTTAGTCCTGAAGCCAAGCATGAAATGTTAACACTTTTGACTATTTTGTTTAAATACACATTAAATATATTTTTCAAAAAAAATCAAGCCGATCATTTTTCACGACTCCGACTCGGGCCAAAATACCGCAACTCCGTGACTCCGACATTATTTTTCAGATTATTTGTAATTGTAATCATTAACTTCATCGTATGTCTCAAAACCTTTTTTTAATGAAGATTTGTATAGAAATATACAATTTAAATTGATAACTTTGTAATCTTTCAGAAGCATGTTCAGACTAGACATGTCGTAAGATTTTCTATTTTTTACAAAATTCGTGAAAAGGGTTAGAGACAAACAGTTGTATATCTCCTGGTATACTAGTTCAGTGTTTCTCAACCTTTTTGGGAGCGTGGCCCCTTTTTAGTGTCTTTATTTTCCTGTGGCCCCCATACCATTGTTTTGTCTTCCCATGAAAATTATAATTGCAAAAACCCACCCTCTTTTCAGCTCTTTCGAATCTAGAATGCCAGTAATTTATTTTATTTACGGACTTAAAAAAATAGCTGCGCGACGTCCGCCATTATGCTCTTCCCTGTATCGTTTTATCAATACCCGCCCCCCTAAACTTTGTTGTGGCTCCTCAAAACAAAAATAAATCTCTATGGCCCACCGTTGAGAAACCCTGGTCTAGTTGATTACAGTTTGCTCTACCTACCAGTGGGTCTGGGTTTGATTCCCGCTAAGAACAATGTCGAATTTAGATTTTTCAATTAAAAATTGAGACCTAAAACATGGGTGCTTGTGTTGTCAATTTACCTCGAGTGACTTACAATATATCCTTATCGAGTGTTTCTCGTATGATCTTTCAACTTTAAAATATTTGGCGCATTTGCATTAGCTGTAATGCCATTTTTTTCAAATTAAAAAAATATTATTATAAAAAAAAGTTGCGGATTCGGTGGCGATTCACTTATACAAAATAAATCCGAGCCTGTACCAATACGCGCGTCACGCTAAAACGATACGTATGAAATTTGAACTTAAAAACCAATTCTGCTTGCAATGCACAATACTATTGGAAGCACAGCATGTAGGAGGCGAACAAATATGTGCACTATTGAAATAAGAAATAAGAGCTATTACACGATTTATAAAACTGTCGCGTTGACACATAAAATGCATCACGGCAATACGTTCGCTAACTGCAGCGAATGTTAAGGGACGTTTCCATCGCATCAGTATAGTTATTATGTTAGATACCAAATATAGACAAGAATATTGTATTCAAAATAAAACACAATACATCTCCGGTAAACTGCCTCAAAACGACAAAGTGAAAAATGAGTCTATTGAGTTAACTACTAATATAACATTTATTTATTTTGATATTGAAAGATTTACACGATCTAAGTAAATTTTGTTATTACCGGCAGAAACATATAAACTTATTATTGCTGTTTAGCTTACAGATTTCTTATTTACCCAATTACCCAACAGTTACCCAAAAAGGATTAGACGATTTATACGATTAGACGTTTTTAAGCTGTTAAAATTGTGGTCAATTGTTATTTATTCATTTGTCTTATTGTCAACATTTCATGATATTATATAAAGCCAACAACAGTTTATTTTATAGTTTTGGTTTTTGCTGTTTGAGATTTGAAATTAATTGTTATATCTATAAATATCTCGCATGGATAAGTGGAAGCCTCCAAAACTATTAAATTTTCACCGCGAGATGACCGATGATCGAAAGATCACAACGTTACTGGATAGGTAGAGTTTTACAAGGCCTACGATTATTGATTGTAAGCGATTGGCTCAGGAATGTGTCGATCTGATTGCCGAAGAAGGAGATTTTTTAAAAACGTTTTCATTACATTTACTTTCGGTGGCCAAAATGAGAATTCCTCCATTCTTGAGATGACAATGAATTCATGATTCAAATGATCCAGATCATTTTCGACAAATTTTAAGATTGCTCAAATTTACAAAAGAAGTATTTTATTCAGTATTTTTTAAATCAATTTATGCAATTAAGTCCAAAGACATTAACATCCGTAATGTTATCTTCCCCTCCCACCCGTCTTGGATCCAATATTATCATAATAACAAAGCGTTCAAAGAACGATAAGCTTACTTCTTATCTTTTTTACCCTCACCCTTACATACGTACCGTAAGAGTTAACAAAAAACAGCATTTGTCGATATGTTTCATTGCGAATGCTTCGGATTGAATACAAAAATATAATGGCATTAATGTGTTGACCGGTCTAAACGTTTCTTTAGTCACTTTAGTGGGTTGAAACCGGCGGGCGAATTTCATGCATGTTTGGCATAAAATACAATTTTGCAGGCCTGCCGACATCGGAATAGTAAGGCGCAGGAAGAATGCATGTCAAATGTTAGACAGGAGTATATTTTTACAATATGAATTTTTTTTTCATCACACAGAACTCTTATTATTCATGGCATTGTACGTTTGATTGCTCGATCGTCATTGCTTTGATATATCGATTTTTGAATCGATGCATGGGAAATATTATTTGGTCACCGAATGACACATGAGAATTAAATTGACAGGCAAACAACGCTACGCCATATTGCTTTCAATTTTAACCATTTCAAAATAGTTGTTTATTATTCAAACGTTTAACCTATTATTTCGTAGAGAGTAAAGATAGTTTGGTTGGGTTAAGAGAGTATATACTAGGAGTGGTGGGCTGCCAATAAGCCAGCAAGGGACTCGCTTAATATGAAGGAGTGGATTTTTTTTTATCCGCCTTATACAAATGTGAGGAATAGGGATTCTGTGTCGAGACGTCCCGGGACTTTTAACGTTTTTTGCTGTCTTAAGTCCCGGGACATTTAACAACAAAGTCCCGGGACTTAAGACAGCCAAATTGGACATTTTTAATTTTGAAAAAAACATTCTAACAAATAAAAATTGGATGCAAGCAATCGCTAATGTGACCTAAAAAGTTAATTTTGATTTAAAATAAAGTTACATTGGTGTCTATCCGCGGGATCAGTTTTGAAAAAAAATAATTATATTTAGGCTAAGGATTAAAGGCCGGGGCTTTAACAAAATTAAGTAAAATCATATTTTGATAAGCAAAAATAAAATATTAACTTTTGTGTAAAAAATACATACTATGTATGATTTGAGGTTGTGACTTAATTATTGAATTAATTTAATATTTTTATTATTAATAAATAAATGTGTTCAAAAGATGTATTTTTTTAATTAACGCATACTTTCGCCGCCCTTTTAAAGTACGCATGAAAAAAAAATACGTCTAACTGCGTAAAAAACGCTCAAAACAATAGTTTAATTGAAACGAAATATTAAAAAACGTTTGGGAGAAAGATATCTTCATTTATGTTTTTAGAATTTGTTTAAATAAATTCATAATCGTATTAAAAATATAACTGTAGCAAAAACAACTTAAAAAATAATATAATTAAGTGTTCATACCTGATGTTGTTTTATTTACAAATGTTTTTCATTATTGTACAAAGTTACCAATGTCTCAATAGGACAAAAAAGGTATAAAAGCTGTATTGTGATTTGTGAAGTAACGGTCATAATTTTACCCAATTCATTGTTATTTTTTCGATACATGAACCGTTATCATCCCTTTTTAGTACATACATACAAATATTTAATTTTAATAAATTTATAATTTTATTAAAGGAAGGGGAAATAAAAGTCCCAAGTCCCGGGAAGTCCCGGGACTTTGACTTTATCACGTCTCGTGTCCCGGGACTTTGAAAAACCCGAGACTTCAGAATCCCTAGTGAGGAATAACTAATAAAGCAATCGGATGTACCTTAGTATACTTATGTAACATAATAAATGTAATGGATCCTAAGGCGTAGCTGTTAGCGTTGTGGGCTTCCGTGCCGGACCTCACGGGCTTGAACCCCAGCACTTTTTTGATTGATTTATGAATTTCGATTGAAAAAGAGAGGTTGTTTGTTTAGTCTAAAACTCCCATTCACCCTTCCGATCCTCCAATAGCTGGGCGTAACGAGAGCGATTACATAATCACTAGTCCTGCTTAACCTTATCCTTCTATCCCTATTACTCTCCTTGGAAAAGAGAGGTTGAGTGGCGGAGTAACAAACAGTTCTCGTAGAAAAAACTTATGTTCAGATACCTCCATTTGGGGCCCATATGCTCTACATGGGAAGCGTACATGGATAAAAAAGGCACAAATATGTTATACACTTACTTACCATACAATTGATTACAATAATTTAATTTTACAATTTCACCAAGAATAGATATTCAAAATTAAATTCAACAAGCATTATTTTGTGGTTCTATAATACAATCTGTGCAAATATTACATATAAATTTTATGGAAACGTTTACCTTACTTTCAATGTTTTATAAGAATGCATTTTAGTGTAATTGAATACAAAATATATAAGAAAACATTATTCACACGTAACGTTATTGTGACAGTTGATTGCTACGATGAAACAATCAGATTTTGTTTCTGTCATTATGTTCGATTGGCTGCATGTTCGATATTCAAAAAAAAAAAATATGAACTTGACCATGTCTGCCACTAGATGACATTGCCAACAAATTGGGTATAAAAATTAATTCTGTTTGATAACACAGTGTTCAAGCACGGAATAAAGCTACGTCTTTTCATTGTGATGGCGGTGTTTCTTTTTGTATATTTTTTTTATTATTATTTTCGGCGGTGTGCTGGAATTACAACGATGATAATGATGAATGCCATAACATTGGCCAGACGCGAGACAGTCACTTTTCACGGTCAAAATTATGTATTCCGTGCGATGCTTTTCACAACAGCCAAATCTTTAACATAGTAATATAATAAGGCATTTTTTTTCCATACACAGTTTTGTTACTTTTGGTCAATTAATTTTATTTGAATACATTACATTATATTATTTTTAGTTAAGAATTATTAGAAATTTACTTAATTATGAGCTGATGTTTAATATATCGACTGTGGAACGGAAAAATGACGAATGCAAAATGAGAAAGATGAAAAATGAGAAATTTCGAGTCTGAACATTCAAGACATACTCGTTTTACTGAAATCAAAATAATATATTATTTATTTGTTATAAAATATAAAGATAACTTTGATTATTCTACGTATTGTGCTACAAACTGTGACACATGTTTCGCCTCTTTCAGAGGCATCCTCAGACAATCTTACTTTCACAAATCCTTGTTTAATTACAAATGATTTTAATTTTACCATTCTGATATATAATAAAAATAAAAACGGAAGGCAAGGAAGGGATGACATTTACACTACTAAATGATTAACTAATGAGTTAATTTAAGATTTCGACTGAAGGTGCTTGGTGGAATTTCAATATTAAATTTGAATCGTTCAAACTAATGAGTTGCTTCAATTAGGTAGGGTTAAACCGTTGGGAATAAATTTAGCAGTGGCGAACAACGTGTCATATTTAAGATATTATTCAATAATAATTCTTTAACTCTCGCGGCTCGGAGACTAGAAAAATACTTCTCTGCCGATGGGCGTCGTTAAGGGGCCCCAGTGGTTTCCTCATTATTGGCCTTATTCTTATGAAATAGTCTAAGGGCTTTCAAATATTTCTCTGCATCATTCCTCATACGTTTTTTTATAAAAATCCGTGGTTTTTTTTAATAAATAATCATATTTTAAGTTGCGCGTAAAAAGACGTCATCCCAGCACACATATGAAATTGCAACTGACGAGTTTATCCCGGCTATCTTACGAACGATCGCTTATCGCAGGCGTTTATCGCGTTATCGCGTATTTACATAACCTACAAAAGGTCCAAAAAACTATGATATAAGAATACCTTAATTATAAATATTGTATCACCCATATTAAAATAGGTATTTAAAAAAATGTGGATATTGGGGTCGCATTTCTTGAGCTTAGAACCGGAAAAGTTAATGTTAATACTTTTATTTATTTCTATAAATTCTAAACTATTCATTTTTAAACATTTTTTATTTACTCGATGGAGTATTTCTACATTACTATTCTGATTTAAATTATGCTCGTTTTCTATTAGATGAAAGGCAAACTCTGGAAAATTGTTAAGTTATGCTTATATTTTATATTAAAGTGAACTTCCACAAAGTTACCTCCGAATCCATCGAAAGTATTTATTTGTTCTTTTATAATAGTAAAATAAATTCAACAGCTATTCAAATAAGCCGGAAGTTTTATATACACATCCTACAGCACAACATAGATAAATCAACATATTGGTATGAAAATATTTACAATGTGACATTTTATTACATCGCCATTCGCCGCCTATTCAATACTGTTTTTGATATAATGTTTTCGGTAAAAAAAATCCATATTTGTCGACTTGCTTACCTTATAATACGCCCACATTTAGCGACACAAATAAAACACAATTATTAACGCCTTCTATAATAAGAATGGGTGGAAGCTTCTTTTAAGAGATGGTGGAGATTTCAGCTCAATAAAAACGGATTCAAATCAACAAGGTCCGCGGAAAATGGGTTTGGAAAATGTTCGCCGACATTTTAACGAATTATTTTAGAGGCAGGTTATCTTGAAGATGTAATGTTTATTGATCCCTTATTAACGTATTCACTATTTGACGGATAGGCATTATTTAAAAAAAAAAATAAGCACACATTGGGCCCATCAGAGGTGAATTAAGCCAAGTGGTATTTTATAAAATAAAATAAAAATGCGTTGTAATATTCCACACGTCTCGTAAAAGTTAAGTAACCTCAGTTAACACGCATTGCAATTTGCAATAGTGTTATAAAAATATGCAATCCACCAAAACGTTAAATAAAGACATTATTGTTAAAAGTCCAAGATTTCTTTTTATCATTTTACTAGTTGGCTCACTTCACCTCTTGAGGGCCCATTTGTACTTAATAAAATCGTATTACTTTTAATTAATTGTTCTTTGATGCGATTTTAAATTATTAATTTATTTGTAAGAGGTAATAAGCATTTTTTTTAGTGCCACTTATTCATATTTTGTATCATTATCTGTAAATTTCTTTTCTATTTCTATTACATATAGTTTGTTACTTAATAATTTTACTTGTTCTCTATAAAATGCACTGTAGTTATATATATTTATCACTTGTTAACGCTTGTTGTCAGCGAAACTGGTCCTGATCATATCAACTAAAAGTGGAATTAGTATAAATGAGTGTTTTATTGTTCGTATGTGTGATGTTTAAATTTTTTTATCGTTTGTTTTACGGTTGCCTACCACTATTCTACTTTTATTTCAAACATGCATTTTGCGCGATCGTTACTGTAATATTAATCGATGGTTTCTATTTCAATGCAACAACATATTTTCGCTTAGAACGAAATAAAATGACGGTTTCATATAATTTTGGTAACATTTAAAAAGTGTTCTTTGTTTTCATTTCCAACATTCCAGTTGATTATGGGTTGCAATAAATTTTCACGGCACAGCTAATATTATTTTATTCATAATCTACAGACGTATTCACGTTGATCAGTGCGAATAAAAAACAAAAAGAAAAATACGTTTGCGATATGACTATCAAGATGTGTTACCATTATTTTTTATTATGAAGATATCTAAGATCCAGAAATAATTTAATTACTAGAGAAGAGACGTTTGAAAATATTGTAGTGAGCTGGGATTTATTTACTGGAACATCTTTTCCAATATAAAAAAATATCAAACTCTGTCGCTTCCTTTGGTGTTGACGTTTAATTCAAAACTCAGTAACCTATCCTAAAATCATAGGTCCAAGCAAAAAGCTTACCGAGCTAATCAACGAGAATTAACCAGCTCGAATATGCTTGTTTGTTAGGATGCCATGGCAACTCTACGTATGGTTTTTTAACGAATGATGATACCAAATATCGACTAAATTTTATAATAGTTCATAGTATCTCTTATATCTTGGTGTGAGGTAATAACAACTGTTCAGTAATGGAATAGTATTTGAATAGAAAATATTCTTGCCACACTCAGTTCAGTGTCCGGCCTGCTCGGTAAAAGAAAAGACTCTAATTTATTGAGCGTGGCATAGCAATTGAATTATTCGATCTTGCGCGTCTTCTTTCGTCCATCCGGTTGTCCTCTCCTTTGCGAAGCTTTTCAAAGGAAGCGGCAAAAGCTCAGAGGAATAATAGAGCATATTCGGTGAGCTACAGTGCTTTTATACAATGCAAGATACTTCCGGTCAAAGCATTTTCTGTATCTATTATTAATCAATTTGTGATACCCACGCTTACTTAGTATTAAATCTGAATAGACGTATGCGTTGAAGCGTTTAAAATAATTAAATAAATTCATTAGTATTTTTTTCTTAAAAATATTAATATTCTTGTGAATTAATATTTTTAAATTGTTGTTACTAGGTGGCAGTTCAACCTGACAGCATTCAATTTGAATTGAACGTGAGTGTTGTTTATTAAAAAAAAATGTTCAATTGAACATAACACACACTGTCTATCGCCACATGCGCATATATGCTGCGTTACAGATGCACAGATAAATCTAGAAAAAAATAAAGATATATATTTGAAAATTGGTCCTTTTCTTACTCTTCTACTTTATCATTCATTAATAAAAACACAATATTCCTTTGTACTTTATTTCCACTTTATTTAAAAAAGGTCAGGACCGTTTTCGCTCTTGGCTGACATTGTCAACTGTACATTCATTTTGGCATTCGAATTGGCATTTAAGTTGAAGTCTCTGTTCGAGTAACCGCAACACTACACCGACATTTTGGCCAGTATTGTTAAAGTTTTTATAAATAATATATTTCGATGATAAAAGGTAAATACTATAACACTGATGAGAATGATTATACGTGGCATAAGAATTTTATATTTAAATTGTAAATAATAAACCCTAAAAAGTACATGAACCGAAATAAATTCCATAAAGCTGTAAGCCCAGAGTGACTAATAATAAATAATATATATTGCTTTATTATTTCACTATAATAGCAGTTTTAAATACGCATTATGTGTCACACATCTATGTAATAAATACATTATTTAATTTTCAATATTATTTCTTATGGATGTCAAAATATTACGTCGTGCGAGAAATCTACTTTGTAGGGATTATTTCTTGTACAAATATTTGGTTACAATACAAAAATACCCGGTACGTGATTCGGTGCTGTGGGGTAAAGATTTATTATGTTAAAAGAATTTGGTAAATATGCTATATTATCAGATTAGTGGAAAAATAAAAATAGAAGAATCGATACAAAACAAATAAAAATAGTAAAAAAAAAAAACTAAAAACAGAGATATAATGCCGGAAAAAGTTTGTGTATTTTTATGCTGTGTCATCATTTATACCTGGATAAATTCTATGTATCGGGTATTTATTATAAGCATTAGATATTTGTTTATATTGAAGTTCATGAGAGGCGGGCGTATTCTATCAACTTCCATGTGAAGAACTCCTCACGTTACCTCAAAAGTTATTAGTTCATCGTCTTTATTTCAATACTTGATCTTCATTATTTCATCAATCACTTGGCTCCTTGTGGTCGTTATTTTTTTTAATGATTCCTCGCCTACTCAACTTTCATAGAGAGGGTCAAGATTTGGATTGTTGGGTCGGTCGGAGTCGGAAAAAATCGACTACGACTTCATTCTAAATTTGTTATTTAACCGTTTGAATACCGCACAAATAAATCATTGATATCTCCTAGAGATACTGCGTGTTTTTGAGAAAATAATTTTGCCTAATATACACTCGAATTCGATATTTAAAAAACCCATATTCACTCAGTATAGATAGCACTACACATATTCATCAAAATATTGCTTATATTCTATTAGAATACCAAGTATTTGATTTTTTAAATGTCATGGACATCCGCGTTCGCTTGCATATGTTCCGGACACTTTTGTCCGCTTGGTATTCAAGTGGTTAAACAAATAGTCAAAATTGTCACCACTGCAAGCTACTAAGCACAAAACAGTCCGAAGTTCGAACGCATCAAAAACAATTAAACTATTTCATAAATAAACAAATTGTAATATGTAAGATTACAAAAATCAGGTTAGAAAAATCTCAATTTTTTATCGAGAATAACATACTGATATTCATACCCCCTTTCGTCGTTTAAGTTGTAATTCGTAAGTACATAGAGTGTACTTTCGATGGTTTCGGCAGTAACTTTGTGGAAGTTCATTTTAATATTTTAATATTTGCTTAAGCAAACTTTGCGATAGTAAGTCTGAAGATGCCTCTGAAAGAGGCGAAACACGTGTCACAGTTAGTAGCACAATACGTGGAATAATCAAAGTTAATTTAAATTTTCTACAATATAGAGTGTAAGTAAGCCGAACATATTCGAAAATTAGCCTATTCATCGTGTTGATTAGTGAAATAGTGACTGTATTTAATAGAAGGATTGAAAACATTGAAGACCATTCATTTAAAAGGCGGAAAAGAATGTTTTTCTAATCTTTGAAAATCGAATTAGTAATTGGAGTCGCGTTTTAATGCCGGAGTCACTCCACAGCGGTAAAAATATAAACACCAAAGGAGTTAATACTTGTTTTGCTATTGACATTAAAATTTCTTGCTAAAGTTTCATCATTATGTGAAACTGTTGAATGAAATGGGTAGTATGGCTTTTAATGTATGTGTTTATTGTCAATTGTATTTCTCGATGGGATTGGAGTATTGTATGAAATTTAATATATGTATTATAAAAATAAACACTTTTTGTTTGAATTCTATACTATTTATAATGGACGAGGATCGGTTTTTATATTTATTTTACAAATTGCGTACGTTATTTAATACGTAGTCTGATACAACTGCTTCAATATTTGATTGATTGAATTGGCATTTACTTGGTAGAACTCCATTACATCCATTTAATATTTGACATATTAAATCAAACATGTTATGAGAATGATATTGTAATGGTATATACCAGGCGTGGGGAACCTGCGGCCTTTTGGCTACCCTGGTGCGGCCTTCTGGCCAATTCTGTATTTTTTTTGTAAATTCGTAAATTCCTGAGAATCTGAGAAGTAAATTCGTAAATTCCGGCCAAAGATTCCCTAGTCAATGTTTACTGCGGCCTTATGTCGAATCAGAAAAGTGAATGCGGCCTTTAGAGAAGAAAAGGTTCCACACCCCTGGTATATATGTACATATTATATATCTTGATACGTCGTTCTATAAATGTATATACTGTAGCAATATCGAATAAACAAATGCTCACTTAATTCTATTGTCTTTTATTATTATCACCTCAGTCGGCACTTTTTGTTTATGTGATTTGTAAACGCCTTTTGATTTTTTAATATATCGTGTCTTTAGATAAGTTTAAATTTAAAAATATTCATCCCATTTGTACGACATAAATTTGTCTAAATATAGGGAAATACTATATTAAAATCCATCGGAAAAGGTCAGTGTTTTTCAGCAGACAATAATATTATTGCCAAGCAAGAGGACGGCATAATAAAATTAAGTGAAATTTTATTGTACAAAGGTTTCGGCAAGTCCTTTGAGGCTTAATTGTCGTTTTGGGTAAACACTTAAAATGAAAGGAAATAACTTTTCACATTAGACTTTACAACATTCAATAAAACCCATCTTCTGAGAAAGACTTGAAATGAAGAAATCTCAAATAAATCACTGAGAACTTAGCCGTCTTTAAATTTAGTACTATAGCAGCAATTAAGAAGACTTTCGTAAACAAAATAATATATTATGTTAGACACAGTTTGTTTTATCTGATATTTAATTAAATGATTTAGCTTATTTGTTCCGTTTGTCATCGAATCTAATTCTTCCACTTTAGTTAAATAATTAACAAATATTTTATTTATGAAGTTGAAAGAGAAATTGTGTAGATTTATATTTGAAGAATATTATCAGACATAAAAAATATATGCAAGCGAGAATCATGTCCGATATAACTGGGGTTCGAACGAGAGATAAATTTAATCATAACCTAAGAATTTGATGTTGCACGAAACTGTGTTAACTATGTATGCAGCTCGCTGCGTTTACAGCATTAAATAGAAAGAAATGAAAATAGTCATTACTGAACGATCGATTTTACAATGAAAAAAAGAAACTTGATAGTGTACATATCCTTTGTAACAAAAATATAATTTGCGTTTTATCTACACCGACGTTTGTTTAAAAGGGTTAAAATTATAAGTGTTTTTTGTGACAAGCTCGGTGCATGTGGTCCATAAAAGAAATTTTAAATGTTGGCACGTTGATTTAATTTCTTTTCTCAGTTTTATTCATAAGATTCCTTATAGCAGCTTAGATTGGTAATAAAATTCACTTTCTGAGTAGTTGGATATATGGACCCATTAGAGGTGAAGTGAGCTAAGTGGTATATTAGAAGAAAAAAAAGTTTCATGCGTTGTAATATTCTATACGTCTTTAAGTATCATAAAAGTGAAGTAACCTCTGTTAATTAATACACATTGTAATAGTGTAATCTCCGTAAAATAAAAATATGCATTGCACCAAGTAAAGACGTGATAGTACCTACTTAAAAGTCCAAGATAAAAGTTTTGCCGTCTTACTAGTTGGTTCAATTCACTTCTAATGGGCACATATGATAATATATATAATGTAAACATAAACTTACTGGCCATCTCACAATGTTGTCAAACTTTTTCCCATAGTCGACATGACGAGCATTAAATTTAACAATTACGTTTATAATCAACCACCACGGTCCGGACGTGCCAATACGGGTAGGTAAATCAATTGGGGTGGTTTTGATATTAATCATACGTCATCTTGATACTATACTATAAATTCTAAAACAATCCCTGAAAATTTGGGATGTTCGACAACCCTAAATAAACTATTACTTCTTAAATAGCACATGAACAACTAAAAAGTAATATAATTTAAAATTTCGACTGAAGGTGCTTGGTGGAATTTCAATGTTAAATTTGAATTCTTCAAACTATGTACATTCTCACAGATTTTGTCACTAACGACCCGGGTTTCGCCTTTCGGCATCTTCGGGCGTTAAAGTGCACGGATGAACTTGAACTGACGCTTAGTAAATGAAAGTTTCGTGATTATATAAGAAATAAATGCATCACTGAATCTTAAGCCATTGCTGGCGATAAGCTCATGGGAATGCCAACAGATTTGAGTAGTAAGTAGTTTCAAGAATTGTATTTATTTGTTTGTCGGCAAAGGTTTTATGATTATATAGTGTATAGAAGTGGAGATCCCGGAAGGTTTGATATTTGAACGCCTGAAGATGCCGAAAGGCGAAACCCGGGTCGTTAGTGACAAAATCTGTGAGAATGTACATAGTTTGAAGAATTCAAATTTAAAAAGTAATATTTTCTCATAAATGTGTACGTTTTTTTAGTCTATTACTTTATTATGATGTTTAATTTACTAAGCTTCCGTAAGAAGCTTTTATGGTACGCATAGATATTTTATACATCGTCCATTATGACTTTTCTATTTCACGATCCATTGTCTGCCCACCGCCGTGGTAGAAAGTATTATAAAAATCTTCAACGTGTATCTATGAAATATACCACGTCATCATATTATTATTATTATAAAGGTAACTAATTCCAGTAGCGTGGAGTTAATAAAGATTAAAACGTGAACTACTTCACCTTTCTCCAAATTTTAGTTCCATGGAGTCTGAATCATGTGCCTAAATCTCAAATGCACAAAAACTCCTGTTCTAGTATATTAGACATACTGGTTTTAACATAAAAACAAATGCTAGTATTCCATCATCATGATTGCGGTTCTGATTATCCGAATATAAATATTATAGAACACGTTTATAAAATTGAATATTACACATTTTCAAAGAAGTGATTTTTGTTAGCAAATATATATAAACAAGATTAACAAACCCACAGAGATAAAAAAAAATGTTGTTCCACTTCCATTAAAATTATATTTTCTTGCAAATATTTATACGATCCAAAACACATCTTTTGTAAACCAAAGAATGTTTCAAATGTCGGTGAATTATGCGAGTGGAATTTTAAATTTATTTATCAGTAAATATTTAGAATATTATCAAAAACAAAATGCTCATTTGTTATATTTTCGCAACGTTATGATAAATTTATTCGTAAATTAAAATAATATGTAATTAAATCAAACTGACTACGGATGCTATTGTCAAACTTTGATAAAATTTTAATATAGGTATCTCATACTATCTATAAATTAATCTACAAGGCTTTGATTTGAATATGTTTTTGATAAAAGTTTGCAAATATATTTTTGATCCCGGAATCTTTTTTTTTTCTTCTATGACTAAAATCTGTGCACGCTACTGGCCGACGTGGATTTGATTACTTTTCTCGAATTGATACCGCTGCCATAATATGAATAAGCGATCTTATTTACGGATCATTTGACTCATTGAACGAATTCTCATTATTTGTGTGGACACTTATTATTATAATGATAGGAATTATGGGTATAAGATTTCGTACAGAATGACAAAAGGGCAAACAGTCGATGAGGTTTTGTGTGGAAGTTATTAATGGTAATTTGGTGCATTGGATGACTTGCATCTAAATGAATGAAGTGAGAATTCGAACGCAATAATCTACCCTTTGTATAACAACGCCCTGAAACGATATTCACAACTAAAGATAGTACATATAATACACAACATAAGCATCTACAGTATGTTTCGGTTTTAATAATCAACCTATAATATGATGAAACCATCTGTTTCAAAATAAACACACTTTCGATATTGGTAGAAATTTTAAAGTTCTACATTTAAATAACAAGTCTGTCAAACTAGACAAGCAGGAAATCCTAAAATCAATAGATTCAAATTTTTACCTGATTCAGATCTTTTGAATGATCAAATAATTTTTGCTAGTTCCCCGTTACTTTATCCATTGCATTAGCCCTTGTAAATATAACAACATTGTAGTAAAGAATTATTAATCGTGTAAAAAAAGAGCTAACAATGAAGACCCAATAAATTGATAACAGAAATTATTTTTAGTTGATTATTTACAGTGACTTTTATGAGGGACTGAACCGACTGGACTCGACTATATCACCAAACTTTTATTGAAGGCGATTAAAAACCACAATAAATTATGAATGGAAACCACTGAATACATTTTCGTTTATGTAATGCAAATTGTGTGTTTTTTTTATTAAAGTCATATATTAAATTACGTGCTTCTACTATTCCCTTGTGTAGTTAAAACGATTTTGATAGTTGAGAATTCAAAAACATTCCCTAATTGTTTTATACATGCTGTGAAAGGTTAAATAAAATCAAATTCAGCATTGCGTAATTGAATAGAAATCTTCATCGGGACTTTTTCAATGTACAGATTAATAATTTGTAATATTATTATTTAATATAACATTTAAATATATTATTATATATGGGTAGTTTATTTTTTTTCGGAATACCCAGTGACCCCTTACCCCTGATCCCGTTTTTTTCAGTAAATGACGTATACAAATTTCGGTGAAAAATGAATTTTAATTTCAACGTCAGTTGTCAGTGTCGCTTTTTTTTGCAAAATCATTACCCAAAAACACTCACGTTTCATATGTTTATTGTAAACAGGCATAAACGTTCTGAATTTAGTACATATTTGGTTTCACAAAAGTACAGTATGTGACATAAAAGGTGGGTATTAAATTGTCATATTTTATACAATTTATTTTGCATAATATAAAGTCATTTATATCTTATCTTGACTATTTTTTAAAGTAAAAGTTGCCTTCGTATCACTTATACTCATTAACCGCTGATGGTAGTTTAATAATGAAGAGACATACGGTGGACAGATTCTTCCGTACAGGAATTTCCCGCACAAAATAAACTTTGCACCGATTATTCTTGTTTATATCTAACATCTAGTATTATTTAAAAAATATGTAATTCTTTACTGAAATAAGAAAGCACGATAGGGGATACAATATTAAAGAATTACCGAAGCGCGCTCCGGTCCCATTTGTATGTGCTACATACATATCGTCTATTACGTCAACAAGTTACACTATTGATTTTATTTCATTTTTGCATAAAATCGTTACAATTTTTAATCTAGAATACAAATTGCCTTAGTTGTTTAGTCCTTGGTGATATAACATAAGATATAATACAAATTAAGTTTTAACGATACAATTTTAATAAGAGTATATCGACTGTGGAAAGGAAAAAGGACGTAACCCACAATTTTCCAAAACAGCTTTTTTTCGATAATCACAATGTATACAACTTGACGCACATTCTATCAAAAGAATGGAAACTGAAAATGCCGAATAAGTATTTAAATTTAGCTTTTTAGTTTGAAAAAGATAACATTGTAAAAAATTAAAACCAATGAAAAACAATAGAGATAAAGGTTTTTCCGAGACAATTTCTTTAATTAATATTAGGTTATGTCAATTAAACACCAGCTTAGAAGTATCCGTGCACTTCAATGTTGTGTATAATTCATAATTTGCATATGTCACAAAATCATCAAAACACGTTTTTAGCGCCTCCTGTAAAGTTTGATATGTGTGGGTTACGTCCTTTTTCCTTTCCAAAGTCGAATTATAAATACCTGTGTTAATTACATACAAAAGTTACACGTAGGGAAATTAAAAAAATATGCATTATCCTCACAGTGGATACCTTAATGATGTCCACCTGGACGAGCAGTGAATTCAAAAGACTTCAATGTTGCTGTTTACGGCAGTGGCGTGAAATAGTATTTTATAAAAAGTTGGATTTTAAATTTAATTAATGTTATTCCAGTAAAATCTCGACAAACCGATATCTGCTATAACTCCAAATTGATTACTAACCCAACACATATTTTTCATCTGTTTGTCCATATTTTAAGCACGAAATATATTAATAAAATGGTAAAAAATAGCAACGTATTTAGTTCTACAGTTCTTATATATATAGAGAACTATAGGTCTGACGATGGCGAAAGTCGAAATAGCTATCAACTAATAAATATAAAAACTGTAGAACTAACTACGTTGCTATTGTTACCCTATTATAATGGAGTTCTACCAAGTAAATGCCAAGCCAATAAATACACGAAATATATCTCACTGGCCTTAAACAATTGCAGTATAATAATATCGTTTACCAAAATCAATACTATATATACTACAAAGCAGTGGCGGTTCCTGAACAAAAATCTTGGGTGGGCTAGAGGAAAGCTTAGCATTGTATACTATTTACGAAATTGTGTATTTTTCCACCTCACCTTATACATTAATCTACAAGCAAATAAACAAATATTACGACACTACTGCAAAGCATAAATTACTGTATAATAAAATCAATGCTAATGTAAGTAAAAAATAATAAAATAATAACCTTTAATTCGTCTCTTTCAAAGTGAAATAACAAGTACAAAAAGCAATACAGAGCTGTCACTGAAATTCAATATCTGTCACTTTCATACAATACAACGATATTGGTATTTGTGTTTGAATGTATGGGTGATCATGGGCAAATTCAGTTTAGCCCCCAACTAATGACAGAATTTTCATAATTTGACGCACAATCGTGTGTGTTTGATGACGTTTCCGTACATACAAATACAAAGAAATCTAATCGTGCTTGATTGCGCCCTGTAAGAGAAAAACACGGGCTAAATCTTTCTAGCCCCTGACTCGTTAATACGTAGGTGTTGCCAGACTGACGTCACGTTGCTTGTTCTCTATGAAGTATTTATAGGGTTATTGTTTTTTTATGCTGGCTTAGTTTAAAATTGTAATACAAAACACAATCGAGAATATTATTGTAGGTAGACATAGCATTGTCTTATATTGACAGAGGAAAATTAAAACAAAGATATTGTATTTATTTATGTATATGCTTATAAATGTATTTATTTTGTTCAGCGGCCGAATTGCTGTTCATTTTTATTCAGCCATCTAAAGTTTTGCGTGAAAAATGCAGGTCGGGCTTAACCCACCTAGCCTAGTACCTAGAACCGCCACTGCTACAAAGATGTAAACGGATGGGTGCTGAATTAAAATCTTCTTTTATGAGAGGATTTGCGAATCGAGAGTCTGTCTTTTAATTATTAAATAACCGTATGCTCTTTAGTACGATTCAATATACTTCTACCTGTTTGTCTTATGTATATTAAATTGCACGAGCCAGATGACATTTTATAGATACTTAATAAAGCTTATGTTTTTATCGGCAAATTTAAATGTCTCTCTCTTTTCGTTATTATTGGACGTCACTGTGGTTGTCTGTGTGATTTCAAAAGATAGCAAGCAACATTATTGCATTTATCACAAAGCAGAAAAAAATGAGTCGGGTAGAGATAACGTATTACATGCTTCGCCTGAGTAATTGATACCTTGTTGCATAAAAAACACAAGATGAACTAATGTTTAACTTTTTTATGTTAAACTTTTCTATAAATACTATGTGGGTAATCTTAACGATACATTATTACAGTATTTTTTTGAGAACTTAAAATATTTTTATACAATAAATAAAGCAAAGGGTAGTTGTGATTTTTTTTAAAATATGATTGGTTTTTCGACAGTTAACATTATGCCCAGCAAATAATATAGAAAATAGTTACCGCACCTAGGCCACGCGAGCCAGAGTTGACACTTTACTCGGCACTCGAGTGATTTAGAAAATTTACATTTTGCAAAAGAAAATGCATATTCGAAAACAGTAGAAAACATTTCACATTGATCAACGATTTCAATGTGAAGTGAAAAAGTAATGCAGCGCTCAAAATCTTAAAAACTAAATCTGTGCGTCAGTGTATACGAGTTATTCTGGATTAAAATCAGTATATGTGACATAAATTGTCTGTCCTTTAAATACATGCATGTAAATAATTATCCATACACGTTAAAAACTTTATAAATGTAATAAAGGAATCGAATGCTTTAATAACGTTAAAGAAGCAGCTTTTGCGAATCATGGCACCTCACGAAGACTCAGGAAACCGTATACTGAGCTTCGAGGACAGATGCTTGCGTTGGAGAATGAGGGTGAGGTGGTTTGATATTGTGAGTAATTCAGAGATAAGGGAGCGTACAAGACAGCGTCCCGTCACGTCAGTGGCTATGGAGAGACGCTGGAACTGGCTGGGTTACGTGCTGCGGATGCCTCCGGAAAGCCTCAATCCTGCCTGCCTCTTCTTTCGACCGGTGGGATTCCAGCATCCCGGACGTCCGTCGGGTACTTACCATAGGATGGACTCGGCGGAACTGAGGGATGCTGGAATGTCATGGGAAGAAGCAAAGCAATTGGCGGAAGACAAGGAAACATGGAAGTGCCACGTGGCGGCCATATGCTCCACATAGGGAGCAAACATGGCCAAAGAAGATAGAAGCAGTGTTCTATGCGTAGTAGTTGAACAGTCTTACTTCCTGAGTGGAATTAAGCATATTATTTAACTTGCTACGTTAAGAAGAATTAGCGAAAAAATCCACAATGAAATTAAACATTCGGTTAACGTAGCATTTAAGGTTGATAATAATTTAGGAATCCAGCTTAAAACCAGTAAAGTAAAAATCAACAAACTTGACAGAAGTGGATTATATAAAATGTCATGTGGATCGTGTAATGCGATTTACATAGGACAGACAGGTAGAAGCATATCAACACGTGCTAAAGAGCACATAAGATCTTTAAACAATACAAAATCAGACTCACAATTTGCAAACCATTTTTGATTCTCATGACATGAGTTTAAGTTTAGAGCCAACCGTTTTGCATCTTTTTCATAAGGGTCAAAAATTAAATTTATTAGAACAACTTGAAATTAATAGGCATAAACAAAACATCTTAAATGAACAAACGATTATTTATCCATCACCGTTGTTAAAACCCCTAATGTAATTAATAATAAATATTAGTATAATTTATCCTAATTTACTTTGAAAAATCCCATATTGCTTATTGTTTTTCGATACAATAAAGCCATAGTTAATAAATTTTATGTAATGTAATTAATAATAAATATCATTTTAATTTTATCCTAATTAATGTTTTAAGAAATAAACCCAGATTGTTAATCGTTCTTTGAAACACGAGAATCACAATTAATAATATTGTAATTATATTTAGGATGTTAGAGTGAATAAATTGATGCATTGTGTATTTCTTCAGAGCCTGTATATATAGCTGAGCAAAATATAAGTTTAAACATAGTTCTGACGATGGCGAAAGCCAAAATAGCTATCAACGCATAAAAAATACTAAAAACTGTAGAACTAAAATACTTATAATCTGTTATAATGGAGTTGTACCAAGTAAATGCCAAATCAATTAACTAATTATTACTATATAATCGGTTAGATTATAATAATGTATTTGAATTAACGTTTTGAAAATACAAAAAACAAACGCTTTTTCAGATTTACCATTTTAAGTGTATTTATTATACGTGAATTAAAATTTATTATAATTAATTATCATTGCTTTATTATCAGGCATTACATGTGGAGGGTATAAAATGGCAACCCCGATAAAATCGTAATGCTATGCGACTGGAGCGATATAATAAATATAAATTATCGCGAAGTTAATTGCATAACATATTATTACACCACTGCATTAAGTATATGTACATATTGTTTTTCGAGTGATAGAAAAGCATCGGTACACTTCAATGTTAACAAATTATTATTTAATTATTTTAAATCACAGGATCACAGCAGGATCACAGAAGGATCCTGCCAGTGTACCCTCTAAGCTGTGCGCGTTCGCGCGCGCACACAACTTGCCGAGCACGCCAATACATTATAACAGAGCGCACAAAAGTTACTCCAGCTATATCATCACCAGAATGAATTAATCGAAATTAAACAGTGTTGTTAATTATTGTCGTTATTAAAAATTAACCTTTTCGCTTAGTGTGTCTAAGTACCGTTCAGTGGCACACAAATCTTTTTTTCCCCTTTAAAAATGCACAAGCCAATGTCTTTTGCGCACAAAACCTTCCGAAAATTAGAGAGAACATTGGATGCTGCTATATTTTTTTTCCAAATGTTAAAGATATGGTTAACGAAAAACGTTGTTTTCTTTAAAAAAAACTTAAATCGTATGTACTTCAAATGTATTTATTTAACAGATTTTGTACATTATTTCTTTTTAAATATTCTTTTATTTCAACAATTCTTTTGCATAAGAAGGCGTACAGAAAATGGTTACTTTAATTTGAGTTTTTTTGTGATGCAGCCTGCAGTTTGGTGTCCAGTACTTTGGCGATAGGTGGTGAATGAGTTTGACATGCCTGCCCTAGGGCCTATGCTCTCAGATGCTAAATAACTTACACTATAAAATAACTGCAATGAAAAGATTATTTATCACTGTCGTTATCATTACGACATCAAAACAAAGATAATTATTATTAAACCTCGGTCATTTACCGTCGAGCGTAACCCCACCTCGTTCGTCACGCGAGCTTTTAAAGTGTTTAATAATAAATATTAACTATTTATTATATATGAGAAAAATGTGTGTGGCACCGATTTTCATCAGTTAAAATTCAGTCAGAAATTATTTAGTTAAAATTTACGTTTTACAAAAGTAGATGGAAATATAATAACATATTTTTAATTTATACTAAAGGTGGAAACATACTGCTGACACCCGACGCCACGTAAGCGTGTTGGACGAGATCATAGCCACATATTTTCCATTGTATTGTAGAGGAAATTATGTGAATTGATATCACAATCTTCGATCACAACTTTGAATTGAAAAAAATTCAAATTTACTGTGTACGAACCCAGACTTGCGTGATCGGTAGTGCAAGCTCTAACCAACTGGGCCACAGCAGGCTTTATATTATCGATACGCAAATATTTTAAATTAAATACATTCTCATTACTTAAAAACACGAAGTTCTGGAAAAGTTATATTTAATTATTGTCGACTCCACCCCTCTATCTATCTATCTATAAACAATCATGCAAGTTTACAAGTGCATTTTTCGCACTTCGGTGCACTTGTTGCACTTTGCGTGGTGGCTGCACTCACGAACCGCATTTCACGTCACTGCTAAGTAACGATGCCCTTGCGTGGCGTCGTTTTGTTAGCAAACTTTGCCATAATTATTATTTGATAATTAATTATACAACAATTAAATCTAAATTAAGAAAAAAGTTTGATATATTACGAGATTATAATAAAACAAATTTTATGTCTGGAAGACTGTATTTTTTATTATTCCTTATTTTTGCTTCATAAACCTCCAGGGCTTTACCAAAGTCGAATGCGAGAATTGAGCTTTTTCGACGAATTTAAGGGGCCGCATATTATCTTTATTAAAATCTACCACTTCTGTACAGAAATTAGGTTTTGGCATATGATTTATCGGCCCGTAATCAAATCGTCAACTTTGTTGACTTTATTGCAATACTTGATCTATGGTTACCATTTCAATATTCACTTTTAAGGCGTTTACGGTCAATTCTTGTTAAAAAAACATTTTTGTACTAATTTTACATTATTTATTTCAGATCAGGCCCGGTTTCGGTTGTCATCTGATGAAATATAAAATTAAGTAAGATTGTATAAATATTCCAGTTTGTTTTCGAGATTTCGACTGAAGGTGGTTGGTGGAATTTCAATGTTAAATTTGAATCGTTCGAATAAGGAATAATCGATCAGATAAAATTTTAACGATTCAAATCCCATTATCATTTTATATTTCATTAGTTGACAATGCACGCGATAAGCGAAACCAGTCATGATTTAAAACAAACTACGCGTTATCAATTCAAAAGTGTTTTATATATTAATATTAAAGTATTGGGTATCTTTTCTAAGCCAGTATATATAACTTGAGTAAATGTAGGTTTAAACATAGTTCTGAGAAAGGTAAATACACCGAAATAGCTAACAACTATTTTTTTTTTAAACTAAATACTATTTTTTACCTTATTATTACTTTTCCCATTATCTCAAAACAGTTTATTTGTAGCTATCTGTCTAGTGTCTAGCTAATTAATGAACTGGAAAATCGGCATAGCCACGGAGTTCGCTCATCTGTGAGAAGTGTTTTATTTATTATCAAAAAATCATTGCTCGCCGAATTATATATAGCTACGACGTGGAGAATAGTTTCTTTAATACTGATGGAAATTTTTATATATATTTAATATGAAATCATTAAAGTGTTGTATTCCTCAAACTAGACAGCGATTATAATGATTTGATTGATCGTGTCGGCAAAATCATAACGGAACACTCAACAAAATATTATTTATGATGGCGTCTTTATTGGCTTTCCTTGAGCCAATAAATCAAGCGTCGTGACAACACCTAAATCTAGTAAATCCCAAGTAACAAAATTTGAAACGGCTAATGTCACACACGTTTTCATTTTCACAAAAATCATACTAAAAAAAACGAGGCGACCAGTGGATTTTTTTACTAGAGGACACCAATATAAAATGGTTGTCTCTTAGAATGATAATAAATTAATGTTAAGTCTATCAAAGTTTGCACAATTTTTGTGTTCGGTCACTTTTCTCCCTATGACCAAAACGAAAAGAAACGAAAATATTATCATACGAAAACTTATAGTTGATATTAGTAAACAATGAATGATTAGTTACTCTTGGTAATCAGAAAAATTAATTAATTTTCAATTCTTGGATTGGTACGATTGCATTCCCGGGATTTCGGGATTACAGAATTGAATGGGATCCTTGAATTGGATACCCTATCAGTATTGCTAAATATAATTATCTTATATAATATAAGTTGATTATGGTTTTAATCTCAATACAGCTTTACGATTTTTGCATATTTGTCTGAAGTAAGTGGTGTTTTTCAAAAAGAAATATTTTTTGTTAATCATTGTTTACACGTATGGATATAATATAAGGCAAAAACATTAATATTACATCGACAATTTCTTGGATTTTAGTTCCACAAAGGCGGTGTGCTCCAGTGCAAGAGCATTTAGTAGGCCTACGGTAAGAACGGTATTGCACAGCGATATTTTGACTCATTCATAATGCTTCCTTGTTGCCTGCTTGTTTATAAATATTTACGGAATATCAGAATGCATTAAGCATTTCTATCAATGGAATGAAATACTTTTTACAAGTGCAAAAACATTTACAAAGTACGAATGAAAATGATCAATTTTTTGACATTCCGCGTCTTCTTTCAGATATTCTGGTTAGTAAAAAGCTCAACATTTAAATACGGTAATGATTCAGGATTAATAATCACAGTTTTTGGGAATGTCTCACAATGGTCAGAGAAGGAAAAATTGTTCAATATCCGACTATTGAATTAAAGCTTACATATTTGTATTTAGGGCTACCAACTTTCCTGGACATATTACCAGGGGTGGGCTTGTGGGACTTGGGCGAACCTCTTGTTAAATTTTACTAAAACCGGCTAGCCCCTTGTTAATTTAAGAGGAAGCAATATTATCAGATTGAATTAGTACATAACTACAATTTCTGACCTGTATATTACGTATCTACGACAGCTTTAGTATACACAGTAATAATTTTTTAACCATTTACATTGATTAGTTTTCGGTAAATTGCATATTGTTACATATTATAAGTGCATTAAGTAACAATCGATTGCTTATTTAAGTATTGCATATAATTGCATAAGAGTGATAAAAAAATTCACTCCTTACCCAGAACACCGAGAATTGCATTGAGATTAAATTAGATCATTGTTAACGTATTGGCAGCCCACCTCTTCATATTACCCAAAACTGAAATAAATCTAAATATAGATATCACAAAGTAATTTCACAAATAAACCACTTAACATAGCATACCTACGATTCTGAACTGTATCGTCAATTCCTGGACATTTCAGACAAATCCTGGACGGTTAGCAAGGCCACTTACATTGCTGATGTATTTGCCTCGCCAGACAACCGCCAAATCGCCAATATTGATGATGATGTTAACTTTTCCGGTTCTAAGCTCAAGAAATGCGACACCAATACCCACATTTTCTTAAATATCTATTTTAATATGGGTGATACAATGTTTATAATTAAGGTATTCTTATATCATAGTTTTTTTGGCCTTTGTAGTTTATATAAATACGCGATACTGCGATAACGCGATAAGCGCCCGCGATATGAGATCGTTCGTTAGATAGCTGGGCTAAGCTCGTCAGTTGCAATTTCATATGTGTGCTGGGATGACGTCTTTTTTACGCGCAACTTAAAATATGATTATTTATTAAAAAATCACGGATTTTTATAAAAAGATGCAAAGAGATATTTTAAAGCCCTTAAACTATTTTTTTTTTGAAATTCATAAGAATAAGGCCAATAATAAGTAAACCACTGGGGTCACTAAACGACCCCCATCGGCAGAGAAGTATTTTTCTAGTCTCCGAGCCGCGAGAGTTAAAAATAGATTAATACTGACGTACCTTAAGAAATAAATGATTTCAATTTATTGTTTTTGTTCTTGAGCAAATCAATATTGAGAACTGTAGTTTCTTTTTTGTGGCTGATAATGATTATACACTTAGAAAGTGACCTGCATTTAGCACAAGCCGATTAAGTGTAATATTTCTTACCCACATAGTTATATGCACATCAATCTAACAAACAGAGAACCGTTTGACCTCCCATTACAGAATTCCTCGCCCATCATTCCTCACTTATAGCTCGTAATAAATTTTGAATATGCGATCAAAAATTCATGATCATATTCAATCAAATGAATGATAATATTTATAGGTCGCGTAGCAATTGTACTTTAAAAAACAATTATACCAAATGTATTGTAAATTATTATCTTTCTATTCTTTCAAATAACTAATATATGGCATGTTAAATAACATATGGGCGTATATGGATTTTCGCAGTTTTTAAAGAACGGTTTAGTAACTGAGAAACAAACAGTTCTCGTAGAAAAAAATCTGTTGAGATAACTCCATTAGGAGGCCACTTGCTTCACATTGGGAGAGGACATAAATTATAAAAATACTTATTTATACATATTATATACAATTGAGCATATTAAATAAAAAAGTAAGTTTTGTTGTAACATCAATAAAGTATATAATAGAATACACCATTATGGTGTATTATAATAAATTTAAGTTTTACTATTAATATGCTGCGGCCCTCTTTGATGAAAAAAAATCAAAGATTAATAAATTACATGTTAAAGGTGTTAATCATTTTAATTTTGGTGTAATTCAAGAATCACTTATACTGTAATTTGTAAATTCTTTTCAATGTCAATTGTTGTTTACACCTTTTAATTTCAATTTGTTTTTATACAATTAGCACTGTTTTCAGTTAACAATGCTCGCCATGAGTGAAACCGGTCCTGACATTTTTGAATAAAGTGGAAATAAAGTACAAATGAGTATTGTGTTTTTATTAATATAATGCCTTTCCACCAAGTGAACACCCTAAAAGTGATGAATTATTGTTTGATTCATCGAAATGGAATGCATAAATCGCACATTATTAACGACTGTCAAGATCAAGGCGCATCTCGATGTGTTTCGTGCTATGTTATATCGAGATATCGAATCAATTCGAAGACCTGGCTCACGATAGTCTAGCTAGGAGAAGAAGCAACAATTTGGCGCGGTCACGATCGCCCTGACATGTATAGCCGATAAGTAAGTGCACCTATAAAAGAAATAGATTCCAAACACACATGTACCATGGGAGGGAAAAAAAAAAACATAAACGAATTGAATCAATTATTATGTTGGTCGTGATTTGTTCAATTGAACTTCAGTAACATCTATCTGTGTATGAATTAAAACTAGTATGTTTGTATTTATTATACATGTACGTATAGAATACACATTTTTTGTTGTTGATTAAAAAAACAATTATACGGGCTCCGTGGTTGTTGGCTTCAGTTACGCTGCACAAGGCTTCAAATCCGGGCAGTTAGGGCATCAGATCCCGTGACTTCGGGATTCACAATTATTTTGGGATCAGGGCTTTCGGGATCCCGGTGTTGATGACTGGCGAAAAAAGTATTTTTTATGTTGTTTCTTGTAATTTCTACAGATTCTACAATTATTGAGAAGTGTGAGAGCTTTTTTTAGCTCTTCTTTCGGAATTTTACGAGCTGTACCAAAATCCCAGAATTACTATTATGACGATCCTGGGATCGCAAAATTGGTCAGAATCCCAATATTGGATGTCCTACGGGTAGTTAAATAAATTGTTTTTTTTTTATCGATTTATAGGTTTTCTGTTCGATGTTATGTATGTATTTGTTTTCCTCATTTATTACTTGAATTGGTATAACTCCATTATAATATTGTAAATTAAAAAAATCAAAAAATAAAACTTTTTTACTGAATCCACATTTATTTGATATGATCAGGGCCAGTTTCAGGAGCATTTTTAACTGATAAGGATATACATGAATACAGTTGTAGATATGTATACTGAAGCAAGTAAAAATAATAAAGTTCCTAACAAATAATTGGTAATATAATAAAAGAAAGGATTTTAAAGATAAAGAATTAAAATATGAATATAATTAAGACATTTATTACCCCGTACAAATAAATTATACTAATATACAATCACACCAAAGTATCATCGAATAAAGTCATCCGTTAGATTCTAACGGTTAGAGCATAGGTTCCCAACCTTTTTCGGGTGGCGACCCCTTTTTATAAAAGCCGTGACTTGGCGACCCCCCGAGGAATTTGAAATCCTCGATTTGCTATACTTTTTCCCCGGATTGTCCCCGAAACACCTATTTTTTTTTAGCTCACCGGGGAAAGTTGGCGACCCCCCAGAAAATCCTTGGCGACACCCAGGTTGGGAACCCGTGGGTTAGAGTCTCTCTTTTCTAATCGGATAGATCAATGAAGGTGATCGTTAATTCATTTCCTTCAATACTGTTTTTATATGGTTTGAGAAAATCATGCTTATAAATGTTAATTAAAAAAGCAATAAGAATAGCAAACTTTTAATTTGAAAATGCACCATATGTTGGTATATAAATATATAAATTTGATCAAATTTCTCTAGTTAGTATGTTTCGATATTAAGAAATTTAGTCGATTTAACAGCTTAACAACCGCACGTTTTTTTTATAAAATTTCACCTGGCGAAATAAAATTTTGCGATAAATTCGCAAAAATTATAATTTTACTAAATTCACTATAATTTGTAAGCAAATTGAGATATCTTTACAAAACTTAATTTTTTTAGCTTCCAAATACTTCACCTATACGCATATATGTGTCCGCCGGCCAGCAACCTTTGTTTTTCAAAGACTCAAATACGCGTCCACGGTCTTAAGATATTATTGGATAGTAATAATTACAATTTTTTTTTTATATATATTTATCTTCTAGTGTAAGTGGAGTAACAAGATTATCGAAATAAATTTTATATTAACTTTCAAAAATTTACCGTTCAATCCATCGAAAATATCCGTTTTATTGGATTAAAAATTGACACATATTTTGCAAGTCAAGCTGACGATGTATAAAAAAATACTATATCTTCTACAGAAAATTTAACTTATGTAAAATTTAACATTTTTTTAAAAATATATGACCATGTTTTTATGACATCTATTTTGTTTTTGTAATCAGAATCAAATGTATGCTCATTTAAATAGCCTAAAATAATTTAATTAAAAAACTTATTATGTATTGGGAATATGCGATAAATGTTAAAGACGAAATAAAAAGACAATTTACTTTTTTATTAATGCGATAAAAATAATGACTAAATTTAAAGATAATTTAATTATACACATGCCCTACCTTAATATTAATATTAATTATTTTTTAAAAATTGAAAACTGACCGCCAACTAATCTTTTATGACCGAATTAAATTACTTATTTTATGGTCACGACGACCTATGGATAATAATGCAGTTATAAAACTTGATTTCTGAGATTAAATATGTTAGTATTCCCATAGAGGCTATAAATAGAGCGATGTGATAGTTCTTTGACTCTGGCATAGGTAAATCGAGTGTCTTCTCAACAAATTGAGATAAAGTAGAGAGGAATTTTACCGACCGTGAAATTAATTGAAAACTCCCGTAAATTGTGAATGCAGCATCCAATTTGGTTTGTATTCGAGTGGTGCATGGTCATTGTAGAATCCCAGGCAAACAAAAAAATGTCGTTTAATCATAATTCAATCAGTGCAGGCTTTTTGCCCACTTCAAGGTGCTACAAACTGAGGCATTCACCCCTGAAAATGTGAGCATGTATGGCAGGAATATTTATATTTGGACAGTGGACAAATTTGATTTTATCATCACCAGATAATTTCGTATAATTATTCACTAGAGATAACATAATGCATAAATTAAAACAGCAAAAGGTACTGCCAAGTCAAATTGCCAATGAGACTGTTGGTGAATATATTATATAATTTATAAGACAAAAAATAAATTCAATTTGACACCAAGTATATAACTTATATTAAGAAAAACAAAATATTCCTTTGTACTTATTTCCACTTTTATTTACCAAGATCAGGACCGGTTTCGCTCATGGCGAGCATTGTCAACAGATATGAAATAGAATTTAGCAGTGCTAATAGAAAATTTAAATTAACTTTGATTATTCCACGTATTGTGTTACTAACTGTGACACGTGTTTCGCCTCTTTCAGAGGCATCTTCAGACTTACTATCGCAAAGTTTGCTTAAGTAATGAAGCAAGATTGATTCTAACATTTTAAAATTATAAAATTACAAAATGGAGGTTTGGGTTTTTTTCCTTTTAAGAGGAGCAAGGAGGGGGGTGTAGAATCGAAATAAAGCAAACAGATAATGATACTAATTATACTAATGAGTTGTAAACAATCAGAATGGGATTTTTCCTTTTTAAGGGAAGCAAAGAGGGGATTATAAAATCGAAACAGTGCAAACAAATTTAATCATACTACTAATGACGTTAAACATTACAAACTATTAAACTAATGAGCTGCAGTCAATCAGCTAGGTTTGTGATTACTGAAAGAGGCGAAACACGTGTCACAGTTAGTAACACAATACGTGGAATAATCAAAGTTAATTTAAATTTTCTATTAAAATGAATTTCCACAAAGTTACCGCCGAAACCATCGAAAGTATTAAGCAGTGCTATTTATACATAAACAAATTGAAATAAAAATGTTCAATAAACCATTGACATTGAAAATAATTTACAAACTACAATAGAAATTATGAATAAGTGACTCTAAACTAACACGAATTAAATTGTTATAGGTGTTAAATATTACAAATCGTGTATAAATTGAGATTCGGGCGGGTTGAGATAATTTTTGCCAGCCGATTTTGAAATACTGGAATTTTTCAAACAATTTCATGTCGATTTCAAAAACTCACGAATGTGCGGATTTTTCAAAATGAAGATCGTGAGAGCTTTTTTTTAAAACTCTTCGAGGATTTGCAAATTGAAAAACCAAGAAATTTACGGAATATCTAAAAAATACCTATTTTTTTTAGACCTCGCCAACTTCTTTTAATTTTCTCAAACCCGGGATTAGTACTATCACAATCGCGGGATTTCGGGATCACAAAATTTGACGGGATCCCGGGATTGAAGACCCTAGTTTTTATGCATTTCTGATGAGAACCAACTCACCAAATGCGATGCGAAAACATACGTACCTATTGACATTTATATTTCATTATTTAGTTTTCTTTTGAAACTTTTAAATTTCAATTAAAATACGTTCGCTTGTTTTTGCTTCGCCGCAAATGTTTATTTATTCTGGAACAGCGCAAATATTTTTTCGATTAAGTTTTACTGTAAACACATTTTCAATTTCGATTTGTTGAACTGAATTAAATAGGAATATTCCTTCTTTTAATTTCGTGATTAATATTTAAAAACAAATTGCGTTGTAATTTAATAGGTCAATTAAAAATCGACTTATTTTTAATTTGTTTTTATACTCTGAATATTCAATAATACATTTCTCGCATAATTTTCTAATGGAGGTCATTTACTAAATCTGATGTAATATGTTATATATGACCTAGAAATGTAAGCCAAGTACTGTATGCATGTGATTGTTTCGTTAAGATTTGTAAGAAATGTAGATAATATATTAAATAATATAAATATTGCAATTGATGTTTAAATCTAGGCAAAAATATTATATTACCTATTGATCTAATTACAATGAGAAGATGATAGTAAACATACAAGTGAAGAAGGTACTGACAATTTAATTAACCTTCAGGTGATACTGACTTCTGTTAAACTCTATTGGATTTCGCCGACCAAAAATAATTCGAATACAACGATAAAAAAGCTCTTGTAATATGGAATGAAATTTGAAAACGATTGAGAGACAAATATATATTCAAAAGCAAACATGAATCGATTTTTTTTAGTTCATATTAAAATCACACTGTCATTTAAACTATTTACATCAAGTGTAAAATTATTCCTGTGAAACTAAATACTACTGTTTGCTTTTAAATAATAAAGATTTATCGAAAAAAAAATCTACATTGTAAATATATGATACATACATATTTTTAAGCCGTATAAAAATTAATAGTTCGGATTATCCGTGTTTTTCAATCATCCGTTCCTGTCTTCCACATCATTAGTTCCGGATAATCGAAATTACACTACATATGAAAAATGGAATAGTTCCATTTAAAATTCTTTCCGTAATAACTATTATAATATATTATATGGATGTTTGTTTGCTCTCTCGGCTTGTGCTAAAAAATGTCTTTGCATGCGTTAATCTCGGTTTTTTTTTGTCGTATGATTGTATCCAGCGGTGGGCTGCCAATATGTTAATGAGGGGTTCGCTTAATCTCAGAGCAATTTTCGGTGTTCTGGAGAAGGAGTGAATTTTTTATCACTCCTATGCAATTATATGCAATACTTATATGTATTATATGTAAAATTATGAATGTAAATAACTAAAATTGCACAACTGCGTATACTGAAGCTGTCGTAGATAATATATAAATCAGAAATTTCAGTTATATACTAATTTTATCTGAGAATATTGTTTTCTCTTAAATTAACAAGGGGCTTGCCGGCTTTAGTAAAATTTAACAATGGGCGTGCGCGAGCCCCTCCGAGCCCCCTCCAGCCTACTCCTGATTGTAACTTTTCCTACATTATCTTTTGAACGACGATAACTCTACAAGCTTATGGGTACATTTTTTACTTAAAGAACAGGCTGTTATTTTAAAATAATATATCCATATAGAATTTATTATTAAGAGTGAACGGAATTTTATCACATGATGACAAAATAATTGTTAAAAGTTAATAATTAATATAAAAGGCTAAATATTAAAAAAAAAAATAGTTTATAAATTTTTGTAGTACAATATGTATAAAGTTTATTGAAATTTGATAATTTAAAAAAAAATCATTGTATGAATTACTAGAATAAAATATATTTTGATTTATTTGAAAACCCCTGTTTCAACTCTCACGTCTTGTCTCACACGATCAGCATTCATCTATTCCGGATGTACTGCAAGCGGAGAAAATGAGGCCCCGCCCGATTTGCGAACCCGGCTACCATAAATTGTCAAACGTTAAAAAACAATAGACAAGATTGATCGATTACAATATGAGCATTAAATGGAGGTAGTTCGCAATCTAAGTATTTTTTTGTACTACACAGTTGGCTATGAAAATGTGAATTCAGCAATCAGCACATATATTTTTATATTACGATTAGAAAAATGAATAATGTTGTTTACTAAAAAAATAAAAGGAAAATAAGTTACAGTTAACGCCATTGCGACATGCACTTAAAACAACATAATGAAACATGCACAAATATAATAAAGACATTAAATAATTCTCTAACATAAATTAGAAATAACAAAATTACTACAATTAATTATACACAAAATTCGTTGTGGATAATGTTCGTGAATCTCTTATCAATTTAGTCGAGCAGCCCTTGCAACTGACAACTCGCATGACTGGCAACCATTTCTATAGACTCTTCTTTTAATATAAAATTAAAAATAACTTTGATTATTCCACGCATTGTTCTACTAACTGTGACACATGTTTCGCCTCTTTCAGAGGCATCTTCAGACTTACTATCACAAAGTTTTCTTAAGTAATGAAGCAAGATTGATTCTAACATTTAGGATTGTATCCAGTATTAGGATTGTATCTCTTCTTTTAGTTCTTAGATCGTTGCTGTTTGTTAAATGTTGCTGTTTGTTAAATGATTTGCGGGTTTGTATTTTAAAAAAATACAACTAAATTATTATTTAGGACATGTCACATTACTTTTGGAAGCAACATCATCGCAAAAATCACAGTAAGTTTATGTATGCTCTTGTGTAGTGTTAACTGTCATTTTTTTGCATAAAGACATTAAATGAGCCCTCAAGAGATAAAGTATACCAAGTAGTAATTTCCATGGGCTAATCCGTTTCGCCAGCAATGGCCTTAAGCTCAACGATACATTTATTTCTTATATAAATACGAAACATTCATTTACGCGTCAGTTTTAGTTTATCCGTGCATTTGAACGTCTGAAAATGCCGAAATGTGAAACCCGGGTCGTTAGTGGCAAAACTTGTGTGAACGTTTCAAATTTAAAAGAATTAACAGTTAACACAAATTACACAAGAGTATAATAAAGTTAGGTGCTTCCAAAAGTAATGTAATATTTCCTACATAATAATGTGTATTACATAATACATATTATTTTGTTGTCATTATATAACAACATTGTTGGCAAGATTTTTGAATCCAGGGTAGATGGATTTAAAATTCAGATAGCAATTAACTTTTATACCACGTTAACATTGAACTCTGTTGTTTTATCGTACGCATGTGCAGAGCGTAACACCGAATCTCATGCTTTGATATCAAATCTTATTCGATGACTTGACATTATCTGCATATTATGCCGCTCTCTATAGAGAGAGAGCGATGTATTGTTTATGGTAACCAAACCGTATAAGTGCTATCTGCACGATTTATCAAGTCCCATATTAAATCTATATTATATAGAGCTTATTTACATGGTACCAATATTTCATAGATTATAATATAATATACAAGTTGGAATTATTTAAAAATAAAGGAAACTTACATTTAAAAGAGTATAGTGTAACACTGAGTTACACGCAGTTCTCGTAGAAACACTTCTGTTGAGATACTTCCATTTAGACCAGCCATACTCAACCTTTTTTTCCTCCGAGCCGCATTCCGATTTTTGCTTCTCTACATGAGCGGTGGGCCACAACATATTTAAGTATAGTAAACTGTAAATATAGCACATACTATACTGCGTACATATCGACTGTGGAAAGGAAAAAGGACATAACCCTCAATTTTCTAAAACAGCTTTTTTTCGATAATTACAATGTATACAACTTGACACACATTCTATCGAAAGGATGGAAGTTGAAAATGCCGAATTAGTATCTAAAGTTTGAAAAAGATGACCTTGTAAAAAATTAAAACCAAGAAAAAACACTGAAATAAAAGTTTTTCTGAGACAATTTCTTTGATTTATATTAGATTATGTCAATTAAACACCAGTTTAGAAGTTGTGTATAATTCATAATTTGCATATGTCACAAAATCATCAAAACACGTTTTAGCGCCTCATGTAAAATTTGATATGTGTGGGTTACGTCCTTTTTCCTTTCCACAGTCGATATGTATGATGTACAATGGCGTTGCGACTAGCGACTGATTTGACGTAAAATACAGTCACTAGTCGAGCCGGCACGCCAGTACTGCGGTTTTTGCATGTGAAATATTTGGTGACTATAATTATTTTGGGCCGCACATAAGAGTTTACTGGGCCGCAGGTTGAGTATGGCTAATTTAGACACATACGTCGAAGCGTACATGGATACAATAAAATATGTTAATGTACAGTTATCACATTTGCTCTGTTTATGCGGGATAAAAAAAAAATTGTATAATATATAAAAGTGTACATATTGTGATGTCTTGAATTGCCCTCTCATACAAATCCTAAACTAACCTAATCACAAGCTCTGTCGTAGACCTACCTTTTTATTCCTGAGCAACTGAGTAACAAGTTCTTGTAGAAACACTTATGTTAAGATAAATTCCATTAGTAGTCCACATACTCCACATTGGGAGCGGATACGGTGAAAAAAAATATTTATTTTTAAAGTGATGTACATTTTTTTTATGTATGCCAATTCCTCGAAGATATGTTGTGTGTGATTAAGTAATTTTCGAATTGCAAGAGTGCTCTTTCGCACGAACCAATATGAATGGGGGTCACTATTAAAATGCTATTATCAGAATGATCATTCCATTATTATTATCGACTATAGTTTGCTTATGGCACGGTTTTTCTAATACCCAATGGTAAATAGTAATAAATTGTAAGAAATAGATTCGCTGAAATATCGTGCATTAAAAAAAATAAATGTACAAACATATATATAAAAAGATATACCGTTCATATATATATAGTTATATACGTTATTATTTAAACTTTTGATTGTTTCTATTCTGAAAAATATTTGGCACCATTGACATAATAACATTAAAATTAAACATAATTTATTATTACTCGTAGGGTGTTCACTGTCAATATTTGATGGAAAGGCATTATGTAAAAAAATATATATAAACATTTGCACTCACTCCCACTTTTATTTATTGAGATCAGGTCCGGTTTTGTTCATGACGCATTATCAATTGATAAAACAATAAAATTTTATAGTGTTATTTTTACAAATCAAAATGAAATATAAAAGGTTTAATAAACAATTTGTATTGAAATGAATAAATTAGTATATTTTATGTACGGAATATGCTGTGTCCGCAGTTTTCTATGTACGGAAGAATCTTGTCCTGAAGAATACGGAGTTTCATGTTCGGAAGAATCTGTTCCCCACCTATCTCTAAAACATCCATATAGTTGAGTTTTATCTAGTAGATCAGAAGCCCTCAACCTTTTTGGACCCTAAAGCGCATTCTAAAATATTATTAGGTTGGCGGGTACCACCTGCTTTTTCTAAATATATTTATTATTGGATGAATAACAAATACATATATTTATATAGAGGTGTGGGAGAGGATTTTTAAACATGACAAACTTCTATGCCATCCGAACAGAAACCGATAAATCAAATAAAAAAAATTATTCGTATTTGAACCTGTGAAGTCCGTTACGGAAGCCAACGACGTTGACCACAGCATATTGATTTCAGAGGTACATACATCACATAATACAGACCTGCACCAAGCCAATCATTTGAATGGAAAGATTATTGGTGAACGAATGAAAGATTATTTTATTTTCTTAACCAATGGACAAAATGTATAGAAATACTATACTAAAAACACTGCTGAAATTAACGTTTTAAAAAATTGAAGCGTAAAACTTCGAACATTTATTTGTTAGTTTATTATTGTTACTAGCAGGTTCTCAGAGAGTTGACGAACAAAAAAAACTGTCTACGAACTTTTTTGATGGAGGTCTTAATTCTCAAGGTGATTTTTTGGTTTCATCAATCTTACAGTCAGATTGAAATTGCACAGACAGGATAAAACAAACGAACATAAGATTCAGTGAAGATATATCACAAACACATTTTTGGAAAGTACATAATAAAGATTAAAAATTGTAAAAGTGTAACCTAACAGTATCCCTTATTAGTCCCTTGACACCAAATTTTAAGAAGAGAAGGGTGGAAAAAATTAGCGTGTAGTTCTGTCTTAAGCCTATCCTTTCTATCTAGGTTGAGCAACTAGCAGTTTTCGTTGAAAAATTCCGTTGAGATACCTTCATTAGGAGACTATATCGACTGTGGAAAATCAAAAGGACTTAACCCACAGCTTTTTTTCAATATTCACAACGTATACAAACAATAAAAATAATACAACATTTTTAGTACTTTTTCCACATAAAATTTATTAGATCAGGACCGGTTTCGCTCATGATGAGCATTGTCAACTGATAAGAAAAACAATAAAACAGTGATATTTATACAAAAGTTAAGTGATAAAAACAACAAACAGGTATACAAAAAACTTGAGACACGTTCAATTAGAAGGATGTAAGCTGAAAATGCTGAATAAGTATCTAAATTTAGCTTTGATTTATGAAAAAAGAAGGGCATGTGAAAATTGCGATCATGAAAAAAGACTCTAAAAGGTTTTTTTTAAACAATTCATTTAATTAGTATTACATAAAACCAATTAAAAATCCAGTTTTTAATCATAATTTCATAATTTGCGTGTAGCCCAAAATCTTCAAAAACGTTTTTTTTTGGTCTCCTGTAAAATTTGTTATGTGTGTATAACGTTATTTTTCCTTTCCACAGTCGATATGCTCCACATTGGAAGATGACATGAATTTAAAAGAAGAAGGGGAGAATATTTTAAATAATTTATTATGGTTGATGGATTTTTTTATAACGAAATATGAAAATGTGATAAGCTAGGGGTGACTGTCTTACCCCTTTCCTTGTTGAGAGAAAAGGAACGAAAAAAATGGACAGCAATTTTATTAATGTAATTAATATTTTTTATTGAAAAAACGTTAAATATATTCACTGATTTACACTTTGGTCGCTTAATCAAAAGATACAATACACGCTTGATTCGACATACATATTTTTATTGATAACAAACCGTACTTTGTTGTCTCTTAATACCGTTAGAAAAGCTCTAATTTTAGATAAAGTGTGCGATTAAAAGCAGGTTAGTTGCCAGACACCAAATTTAGTGACCTCCTTAGCTGTGGGTCACGGACTCGTGTAGTCATTTCAATCATCATCCGTTTTTTCCATCATCGCAATTTGAGAACGAAAGGGATAATCTGCATCGCACGATCATCCGCCCAATTTTTTCTGGCAATCTTCTCGAAAGTAACATTTCATTAATTATACCATAATAGATGGGTGTCAAAAAACTGCAAACACATTATAATAAATTTAACAAGCGTGAATGATTCTCGGAAGGAAATAGAAATTATAACCGATTGCGACTGACCGCAAGGTTCTTAACTCGTTTAAAATAAGCTATAGATTATTTGTTACTATAATGAAAAAAACCACAATAATGGATATTATTTTTTCACCAATCAAAAGTGCGGTTGTGAAAAAAATATATTTCTAAGAAAAAAGAAAGGGTATTTTGTCACGCAAAAATCTTGTGTTTAACTAAGTATACATTTATAATTTAAGATTTCGACTGAAGGTGCTTGGTGGAATTTCAATATTAAATTTGAATCGTTCAAACTATGTACATTCTCAAAGATGTTGTCACTAACGTCCCGGGTTTCGCCTTTCGGCATCTTCAGGCGTTCAAGTGCACGGATGAACTTGAACTGTAAATTAATGTTTCGTTTGAATTGTTTGAATTTTGTACTTTTCCATGAGTTTTGTCGCTAACGACCCGGGTTTCGCCTTTCGGAAAGGCGAAACCCGGGTCGTTAGCGACAAAACTCATGGAAAAGTACAAAATTCAAACAATTCAAATTTGATATTGAAATTCCATCAAGCACCCTCAGTCGAAATAGTTAATTAATGTTTCGTGTTTATATAAGAAATAAATGTATCATTGAGTTTAAAGCCATTGCTGGCGAAAAGGGTAAGCTAATGGAAATTCCCACAGATTTGAGTAGTAAGTAGTTTCAAGAATTATATTTATTTGTTTGTCGGCAAACGTTTTATGATTATATTTATATAGGGTATAGAAGTGGAGATCCCGGAAGGTTTAATATTTTATTTAAAATCAGAAGGCTATGCAATTGTGGTCAATTTATTTCAAAAAATTCCTGGAAAGAGAGCTTATGACTGTCCGTATTTGGGTGTAACATTTTTATCCCTTGTTCCTGAACGCCTGAAGATGCCGAAAGGCGAAACCCGGGTCGTTAATGACAAAATCTGTGAGAATGTACATAGTTTGAACGATTCAAATTAAGTACATATACACTTATTATGTGTTCACTGTCAATACCTAAATATTGAAAAATAAAAAAACTCCAAATTTATTTAATATTGTTAGAACCGTTTTCGTTCATGGCGACCTTTTTCAACTGAAATACTCATCAAATGCTTTCAAAATGGTCATCATGCACGAAACCGTTCCTGAACGTATTAAATAAATGTGCTACCAGTAAAAAAAGGGTTTAATTTATTTTTAATTTAACTAAGCTTACACAAAGAAGCCACATTTAAATAACTTTTTTTTTATAAACATAATAGTGTGATCAGTTTGTTTCAGTAATATATGATATTTTTTAATTTCTGATTATTTGAAATAATTCATTGGTCATAGATTTTAATTAATGTAGATTAAAATAGAACAAATCTATAAATCAATTAAAAAATCTATGTAAGGAGGTTTATTTTCGTCCAATTGAATTTAGTTTTATCCACTCGGCTACAGCACTAACAATTTTATAAACAATAACCATCTAAGTTCATTTTTTCAGTATAGTTTTAACAGTAAGTCACTCTATAAACAATTAATTTCCATATAATGAATACGTTTCTATTTTTTCTGATAGCACTCGGTAAACATCGGCTGTAAATTCTTCAAAGAGGAATGAAATAAATAAACACCTGAAAATATCGTGAGTAGGGCCTATAAAAAACCGACTTTTAAAAAACCGGTTTTTGAATTCCAAGCCGTCTAAAACCCGGCTTAATCTGGCTTTCAAAGTTTTACAAAGAAGTATAATTCAATTAAATTCTGAAGAAAACTGTACATATTTATCACATCAAATATAATACTAAAATTGTATATGGTGAAAGCACAAAGTGATCATAATTATATTATACATATTTTTTGTTGGATTGAGAAAACACTCTTTTGCTACGTAATAGAGAAGGTTATATAGTTTTTTAATGTGTCTATTAGAAGATTCGCATTTTTTTATTGAAGAATCGTACTATGTATAAAATTCAACCTTCAGAGTTTTTGAGTTAGTGTACTTGTAAACCGTACCCGCGTCAAAATTCACCACAAAAATATTGTCAAAAGATAATATGGGCCCATTAGAGGTGAAGTGTGCCAAGATGTATTTTAGAAAAAAATGTTAGATGCGTTGTAATATTCTGTACGTCCTAAAGTATCGTAAAAGTGAAGTAATCTTAGTTTAATACACATTGCAATAGTGTTATTTCACTAAAATAAAAATATGCACTCCACCAAAACACCAAATAAATATGGGATTGTTCTTAGAAGTCCAAGAAAATAGTTCTACCATTTTACTAGATACCTCACTTCACCTCTCGATGGCCCATATTTTCAACGCATTTAAAGATATTTACTCAATACTGATTACTTAACTACATGTTTCTTATCGTTTTTTGTAACATTGTCAGATTGAAATCAATTTCATTTTATAAAATATAAATTTAAATTGAAAAAACCGGCAATAGAATGTCACAAATTCTGCTTAAAAACCGGTTTTTGAAAACCGACAGACCCTATGCTTGTAAAATGTTAGATATCGTTTACATTTTTGACCGTGATGTTTAACGTCTGTTATCTCAATTAGTCAATACTGAAATTCAATTCCTATCAAATGTGGTTAAATAACTAATGCTAATATGCGAACGATAAAATCAATATTCCCACTGCCTTAACCCATTAAAACCCGAATAACGTGCTACGTTTTTCTTAAATATTTTACCTACGTGATTTTTTTTCTGTTGCCAACATTTTATCGTTTTAAAAAATATCCCAGCTAATTATGTTTCAGATATAACGCTCATTCAGGTGTGAAATGGCACATCATATTTGACCTTATTCGACCTCGATGATTTCCTGTCTCCCGCCGATTTCTTTGCTTTCTTTGATAGCATATCAGTTTTCTTCAGTTACTGTACTCGCATTCTATGGACGCTGGAGTCCCACCGGTCAGTAGAAAGAGCAAGCAGAATTGACTCTTCAGAAGTCTCCACAGCACACCCAGCCTGTTTCAACGTTTCTCCATGATCACTAACGAAACAGGGTGCCGTATTGTACGTTTCTATTATTTATATTCGTTCATTTGGTATAATATCGTTATATCTAACTTGCTTCTTTTTCCACAATTCTCAGTAAACCATTTGAGCCATTTTGTGATTCGTTAATTTCCCTTTTCTACAGAATAAACGTTGTCACATTTAGAGTTGCTGTGCGCAGTAATCATGACAGCTTTTTAAAAAGAAATTAACGTTTTTAATGTTATAATTGTTTTACATATTATATTGATGGGTTGATATGACTTTAGCGAAGTATTCGTTGTCATGATTATTTATTTATTTATGTATTTATTGTTAAAAATTAAAATTACAGTACGTACATGACATAACAGCTGACGCCAATTCGCCATGCACTTGAAAAATATAATAAGACAAAATATAAAATAAAACTACATAATACATCAAAATCAACATAAAAAATCAAAAACTTTACAAACAGTTCACAGATACTATCACTAAAAATGTCCACTTCTCTAGGCAATGCGTTGATCAATCGAACGGCCCTTGGAACTGGTGAATTACATACCTCCTAAGTAGGGTATCCAATCCCGAAGCCTTTTTCCAATCCCGGTTTCCAAAAACGGTAATATCGCTCGACACGATTTGGCTGTGATTAGCAATAACACTTGATGAGACTACAGCAGAGCGTAGCGTAGGGCAGACGCGTGCCTGCTTTCCAGCGTATATACATAGTTTTGCACTACTTCATGTAGTAAACAATCTGTGATGCCCTGCACTACGTCACCTGCGCCTCAGTATTCACTTATCCTAACTTGGATGTATATTGTCTATTACTCTCGAGATCGGGAACAATACAGGACAGCTGCCTATATATTACTTATCCGGTGTATTAAGAAAGGTTTATATTTATTCGCAAAAAGAATTATAAATTTAATTTTAAAATTAAGTGCGTCTATCTCTATACCCAAAGGGTTAACGATAAAATCAAACACACCTGATAGACAACGTATTAGCAAATGAGACGGTATCTTACATAACGCCGTAAAAGTCGATTTCCTCGTCGAAAGAATTCGGCCTTCGGATGAAAATGACATTTGGTAAAATGGCCGGCAGACGGTTTCGAGCATGCGATACAGAAACTTGTCAATTGAGTTGTTTTCCTTGGAAACGTATTAATTAATTCACGTTCTGGCAACATTATACGCATTCCTCCAAAATGATTTCTCGGCTAGTTCCGGCATAGTTAAAAATCGTCTCCAATGGTTATTTATTAACATAGTATGTCCGTAAATACAAAACGGAATAAATTTATCGGAATTTAAATATTTTATTTTATGTTTTTTGACAACTTAGAACACCAAAATTTCATATGTATTTTTTTAAGCGGAGACCACCTCTTAAAGGCTAGTGTAAATTGATAATTTTAATTTTACGATTGTATGGCAATAATACATATTATGTACCTTGGTAATATTAAAAAAAATAATATATTTTACTAATTTCACTTTTATTTGATATGATCAGAGCAGGTTTCGCATTATCAACTGATGAATTGACACCTTGACTACCTTGAAAATATCAAAGATTCTAAAACCATCGTATAGAGCAGCTATAATCAAACTTTTTTTGTTCGGTCCACATACCGTTTTTTTATGTCACTTAGGCTGCAAAAAAAAAATAATACGCATATATACCTCATACTATAAATATGACAATAACTTTTAAAAAAATTGTTTTATAGGTATGTATAATATATAAATAAATATACACTAATTAGTTTTCCAATTATAAACTCAAGAGCTACAGAATAACGATAAAAAATAAATAAAAATACATACGTTTCCAAAATATTCATTCGTTTACATAAAGTTTTGAAAACAATGTCAGATGATTTAAAAGGAATTTGGTGTTTATTATTTGTTTTAGACCGCACATAAAAGCTGAATGGGCCACAGAGGCATAATTGTAAAATGCAAATTGTATGCAAAGTTTTCGTTACAATTGTCTGCTTAACGTTTTAATTTAATATCTGAATAAACTACAATGAACTCTGTAACTAAATCATCTAATTTTATCACGTCTTATTTTTTTAGTATTAATATGTTAGCAAAAAAAAACTTTGGCTTTAACGTATCACGTTTAATGTAGTTGAAAAGTGATGATTTTTTTGAATGGCCAGTGATGTAAAACAATTGCTTGATGTTGTAATCATTGTCACAATAAGCTTAATTCTGTAGGCGTCCTGGCATCCCGAAAATTCTCAATCGTCCAGATTCTATTTCGGTATCCGTAATTGATTATTGGTACGTGTTTTGAAATTATTTACCGATTCATCGATAATTTAATGTGAACGATCGTATACGGGCATTATTTTAATCTTGATTGATGGAATACCGTTGACTAGAGGTCTGCACGGGCCCGGCCCTGGCCCGCGGGCCGGGTTCGGGCGAGAAAGCGCAATTGAGATTCGGGTCCGGGTAAGGAATTTATTCTCCAGAAAAATATTTCAGACTCTGTTCGTGTCATAAGTCAGCCATGATAATTTTAATTATTACTAGTTCTATAGAGAATCGTAAATTGTTGTAAAATTGTAAAAAACGGGTTTTTTTCGGTCTGTTGAGTATAAATTCGGGCTTCGGGTCGGGTTCGGGTAACAATTATGGTATTAGACTCGAGCCTGAGTCGGGTCTGAGTCTTTCGGGCTCGGAGCGGGTAATTTTGTAAAATTTCGGCCCGTGCAGACCTCTACCGTTGACATTTACGTACAGCACATTAAGCTAAGTGTGAGGCATATCAATTTTTGCACCCAGTGACAAAAAAAAACGTATTCTATTTACCATTAAACCATTTTTTCCCAGTGTGTTCAAATTGTTAAAAAATACGATAATTTGACCGAGACCATTCCTTATTTTAAGTTTATGGTTTTAAAAAGTCTAGAGTATTGGTTATTATAAAAAGAAACACTCATAAGATAATTTCTTTTCTCAAAAGTGTAGAAATATAAAGAAATATCTACGTTTATATATTTATGAGGCTGATTGTTAAAACCTGCTTAGGAAGACGAAACAAATTCTCTTGGATAAAGGTTTATATGTTAATTGAAAAATCAGCATGTGAAAGAAGCCCCCCTGGGAATCGAGCCCATTACTACGGCCATGTTAACATACTGCCTCTAGCTGTGCTGTGCCGCTCGGCATTCAAACATTTACCAAAATACAAAAAACATACTTGAACCCAGAGTATTATTCATGGGCACTGTAATTAATTTAAAATTATGTTTTAGACGTTCAAATAAATATCCGACGATAACATATCTTCTGACAAAAAACATTGAAATACAGGCTATCTTAGCGCATATTTACTCCATGTTTTTCCACAATAATATCTTGATTATTATCGGCATCCGGTATCATCTAATATTATAGTCGATTGATCCTACGGGAGTTTACTTGTCGTCGATTGTCAATCTTAATTATTAATATCTGAGTTGCTTAAGTTGGCCGAGTGGTTGACGTCGTTGGCTTCGGTTGGCGTGCTCACTGATTCGAATCCCGGTACAAAAAGTCTCATATATTATTTTTTCAGCAGATTTACTGAATTCTGTTCTAAAGCAACATAACATCACGAGAGCCATGAGCTAACCACTAACTCTCTTCAAGCCTATTCTTCTATATCTACTGTTTAAAAAAAAAGAGATGTCGAGCTTCTGAGTTACAAGTAGTCCATCTACTCCACATTCGTTGATAATATCTATCTTTTCTAATATGTGTATATTTTCCTGCCAAGATTACTGACGAAAAACTGTAGAAATTTAAGCTGAACAAAATTGAAAATAAAACCAAGTTGCTTACATTAGAGATATTAATTTATATTGTCATTGATGAATTCTATGTCTTCTGTTATATATACATAGTTTTTCGTAGTCTACCTTGAAACGAACTGAAAAAAAAAAAATTGACAATAAACACCTATCACCGTTGCTTCAGAGGTATAAACTTGACAAAACATATTAACTACATGTATAGTTTATAAAGTATTAAACGCCATTTATTAAATTAGACAGATATATTCTTATTTGTTTTATTTCACACGCTGATTTATTAAAATGCTTAAATGGCATGTGTGTCTGGCATTGCTTAATACTAAATAGTGCAATGATAAAATTAAGGAATTTATTATTACAATGAACGTATACAATTTGTTGGTATGCTTTAAAAAACAATTTTACACTTCGATTTTCAATTTATTAAATCAAAATAACTTCTGATGAACTGTATTCTATATGTTGATATAGAATCAATTGACAAAAAATCAGAAAAACCGTATATTGAGCTTGGAGGATAACGTTTTACATCGGATATTGGGGGGGGGGGGGTTTTATTTCGTGAAATTGCAGAATTTGTACACTAATCCATGCTATATCAATTATTAAAGCACTATATACGAATTTCTATGATGTATTTATCAATCCCCATTCACTCGATCTGATTCTATAAAACTTGACCTATTCTTGTACTTTTATAACGCCATCTTTTTATTGTTCGCTTATTTGAGAAAAGAGTGTAAGCGACTGGCTTACAACACATTCTCGTGAAATATCTGTAATTGAAATTATATATAAGGAGTCATTTGTCGACTTGACTACAAATTACTAAAAAAAACGTAGTACTGAGTAGCAGTGGCGGATTACCCTATAAGAAAATGAGACGCCTCAAAAATAGATTATATTATAAAACCCATATACTTTTTCTTCAGATTTTTATATAGTTTTACTATTTTACTCGGAATTTTCTGACGTTTTTATTTTATCCGTAAAACAGGGACTCCAAATTTTATTGCGCCTGGGGCCTCTCATGTGCTTGATACGCCACTGCTATGTAGTGCAGTCGTCAGTAGTATATTTAGACACAAACTTTTCTATTTAGACAATTTGTAGTAAAGGTAAAAAAGTAATTAGTTAATAACTTTTCCACTTTCACGTCACCGGCAGAACTAAGTTCTAACGAATTTGGTCATACGCCTAAATACAATACAAGTTTGTCAAGTATGTATCATGTCAGAAAATATTCTTTTTTTCAGCAAGGAAATGTTTTCTATAACCCTGTCGGTCATAAATTCCGCCGGATCTTATCTTCGCACGCTACTTCCAGTGTATGATTTTTTTTATTGACAATATTGGTGACGTAATTAAAAAAACGGTCTATCGGTTTCCTTGATCGTCCGTTGCTATGCAAGAATCCCGCTCGTTTCTAAGATGTCGGTCGATGTATTGCGACGTTATGTTGGCCAGACGATTGAGTAGGTATGTGCCTACTTAAAAGCATAAAAAACGACTTAGCAGGTGAGCCAAATAATAAATACGACCAGAGACTACATTCACCGATCAGATGGGATTGATGGTTGACAGAGGCGAAGAGGAAGTGATGTACATTCCGACGTTTCTGTATCGCCGCGCACAAAATGCCATGTCATTTAAATTTCATTAATATTTTTTACGAATCCAACTGAACACCTTTCCAGCATTACCCACCCGTTCATATATTTTACCTACACGACATTCAAATTGTTCGAAATTCAAATTTAATATAAACCGCGGCCACAAGTACACTGCAATGATGATTCAACCGGTCCCATGGCCGAGTGGTAAATACGAATCCTCGAATTGGACGTTTTTATATCGACTTTGCAAAGGAAAAAGGACGTAACCCACAGTTTTATCAAAACAGGTTTTTTTTGATAATCACAATGTATCAAACTTGATACACGTTCTATCAAAAGGATGCAAGCTGCAGATGCCGAATTAGTATCTAAATTTAGCTTTTAAGTTTGAAAAAAGATGAGCTTGTGAAAATTAAAACCAAGAAAAAAGACTGAAAAAGAAGTTTTTCCTAGACAATTTCGTTAATTAATATTAGATTATGTCAATTGAACACTAGTTTAGAAGTCTACGTGCACTTTAAGGTGGTGTATAATTCATAGTTTGCATATGGTCCAAAATCATCAAAACACGTTTTTTGCGCCTCCTGTAAAATTGTATATGTGTGGACCAACGTTCCCTCTAAGCTGCGCGCGTGCGCGGCCGCGCAGCAGTTGGGAAGCCCCCGCGCACTCATTCCGGGTTGGCGCGCACTACAAGACAGTTGCTCAATTAATATTTGATCGGTCCGCGCAGCCTCCACGCAGCCCCCGCGCAGTCTTTGAAATTTCCGCGCAGCTAACCCTTCGGCTTAGAGGGAACGTTGGTGTGGACGTAGGTCCTTTTTCCTTTCCAAAGTCGATATATTTATTTTTTTGATCGATTTATACATTCAATTACGTGGACAAATGTGATATTTTATTAACTACTTTTTAAATGACTTGATTGGGGTGGGGAACCTTTTCATTTTCAAAGACCGCATGAATTTATCTGATTAAATATAAGGCCGCAGTAAAAAAAATGTTGACACCCCCCCTCTATTTTGACTTTCGAACATATCATGGGTTGATTACGCCCCTTTTTCAAGCGCTAGCGTATAATTTTTTGAAAACTGAATATTTCGATCAAGTCAAAAGGCCGTATCAGAGTGACCGAGGGGCCGCAGGTTCCCATCCACTGTACAGGATGAATATTTCAGCGGTAAAATTCCAGATATTTATTGATTGAATTAGCATTTCCTTGATAGAACTCCATTTTAATAAAGTGAAAAATTATTTTAATTTTACAAATATTATTTTTTATAATATGGTTAATAGCTATTTCGGCTTACGCCCTCATCAAAACAATGTTTAAACTTACATTTACTTTGCTTTATACCTACCTTATTATCGTATAAATTATTTTTTAATATAGAAAAAACACTAAACGTATGATCCTGTATATTAATCAAAAATGGGGCGATTAGAAAAATACTATTTATTGATTTTGATTTATTTTTATTATTATTTTGAATATATAATATTATATTGAGTGACTGACTGACAACCAGTTATACTTAAAACAACTTCGATTCTCTTAATTTGGATGATTATTAAGAAAAAAAAATATTGTCAGTAAAATAATAACGTTTCGTATTTAAAGGGTATGCCGTAATTGTATGTATTGTAATATATAAAAAATGTTGGTACAAAAAGGGTAATTGACTAACACAAATGATTATCATGCGGCATAATTGTCGCTAAATCTTTTCAGTCATGTTTTTTATTGAATATTTAAGAATTTGATAATATATTTTTCATTTCCAGGTGATAGATAATCATAACTGTTTGACACCATTAGGGCATCCAATCCCGTTCAATTTTCTGATCCCGAAATTCCGGGATTGAGATGGCCGCGATCCCGGGATTTCGGGATTGAGAAATTTTGAGCAAATTCTCGAAATTTACACGGGATTTCAAATTCCTCGGTGAGCTAAAAAAAAAAAAACGAGTTTCTGTGAGATTCTGGGAAAAAGTATATAATATCGGGGATTTCAAATTCCTCGGTGAGCTAAAAAAAAAAAACGAGTTTCTGTGAGATTCTGGGAAAAAGTATACCAAATCGGGGATTTCAAATTCCTCGGTGAGCTAAAAAAAAAACGAGTTTCCGTGAGATTCCGGGAAAAAGTATAGCAAATTGAGGATTTCAAATTCCTCGGTGAAAAAATCTCAATCCCGGGATCCCGGGACCCCGGGATTCAAAATAAATCAATCCCGAAATCCCGGGATTGGAAAAAGGCTTCGGGATTGGATACCCTAGACACCATTATCTGTCGATTCTCATCGTTTTATAATTCCATATTCGCTAGCAAGGCTCTTCCATCGCGGTGAACTGTCAGATTTATTTAAATTTATAATAAAAAGGGCGATAACTTTGAATAATCTCGTAGTCACTAAAAAAATAAATTATAGCTCGCATATTTCCTAGTTTGGTTAACATCGAGTGGATTCATTACTTACCTACTTACTCAATTTTTTGTTCGACCTTGCTATTTGATGAAAACTGGTCAACCGGCTAATAAACCGTGAATAGGATAGATCAGTGTTTCCCAACCGGTGGTACGCGGCCCAGTGCTGGGCCGCAGAGACTTTTCCCCGACCGCAAACAGTATGCCAAATTTCAAGAAATTCGCCACTCAAAAATAATAAATATAGGATCTTCTTTCGTCTACACGTTTACTTGTTCTTTGACTTATTGTTAAATATTAATAATTGGTAGGATGATGCGACACCAAGGAACTTAAAAATAATGGGAAGTGAAATACCCAACAAATGTGGTGAAGCCGGCAACCGATCTCGAGTGTGGTATAATATGATATGAATTTAAACACGTGTCAATAAAACGTCATTTCAAATTATATTCTTTATTCGATGATGTCCTTTTTTCAATATCTATAAATTATATACCCAACTAATTGTGGGTAAAAGTGTAAATTAAGTACGCATGCTAATTTTAAAAACACCTATATTAGTAATATTTATGATTCGTATGACTCTTTCTAGTGAAAATTAGACATCAATGATGCGGCTCTGAATTAGTGGTCCGCGATTTTTTTTCCATTTTTTACTGGTCCGCATGTGTAAAAAGGTTGTGGAACACTGGGATAGATCATTAATAAACTACCAAAATGTAGTTATTCTTTAACCACTTGTGTTTTCTAGCACCGCTGGTTGTAAATGGGTGTATTATTATTCAAGAATGGTTCAGCATTCGACATTTTTTTTCTAATAATTACGTTAGAGATTTATTATGTTTATTCGCCACATATTTTATAGCGACATGCTAAATGGATACTAATATTTTACTGTTTTTAGGCAATTAATATTAAATCAATTCATTCAGGATCTGTTTAACTATCATAACGTCATTCTTCAATTAAGAAAAAAAAATATTAATTAAATACTTCACTCATATTTTAAATGTAAAGAGAAACAATATGAATTTTAGGCAAATAAAATGACTATTTTCATCGTCGTAATATCTAAATTTGTCTTTTTCTTGTCTGTTTTTTAATTAATATGAAAATATTTATCAACACGTAAACCAGGCGTGGGGAACCTGCGGCCTTTCGTGACTCTTTTGCGGCCTTCTGGCCAATTCTGTAATTCTGTAAATTTATGTAAATTCCTAAATTCCTGAGATATTCTGACCGTAAATTCCTGTTTTCGGCCAAAAATTCTAAAGTCAATGTTTACTGCGACCTTATGTCGAATCAGAAGAATGACTGCGGCCGTTAGAGAAGAAAAGGTTCCCCACCCCTGAAGTAAACTATATAAATACTTTTCAAACCATTTCCACACCCAAATTGTATTTCAGAAATATTAGTCTTTTTATATTCGATTTCTCTAGAACAGCGAAAATGAACTTTTTTGCTGGTTTTTGCTACGTTACGTGGGCCACATTATATTAAAAATGGTACGTAAATATTCCACAATACATAATATAAATGTAAGTACACAAAAATACAAAAGTATCCAAAATATTCATTCCTTTACGTAAAGTTTTACAACCAATACCAGATTTTTTAAAAAACATCTGGTGACAATGATTGTTTTGGGCGGCACATAAAATCTGAATGGGCAGCAGACTGTGTAGCGCTGCTCTAGAAGCATATTTTTATAACATTAAAAATCTTCTTAAATAATGTGATTTTTGTCTAGTGTCTGTCCTAGATGTAAGCAAAAATTTTTTTATCTTCTTCAACGATTTTTTTATATTTCAATACTTAAAAGTTGATTATATAATCGTTAAATGTATACTAGAAAATAAAGCAATAATATGTATTTGAAAATTCGTTATAAAATAAATTACAACCATGCCATTAGAAATATTCAATTTTCATACAGATACGTTTTTATTCTTTATTTATTCAAGCGAAGAAATAATACTTGCACTTTTAAAGGGTAAACAAATAATAAAAATAATTATGCTCAATAAATGTAATATGAAATATTTAAATATTACATATTACATTAGAGATTCACGCAACACATGCGAAATATATTTTATTGTGCTAAAAATTCCATTAATTTACTTGCTTTACTAGAAATCAATTTTCCTTCCACGTAAAGTGGTGACGTTTACCATTTTAACGCTAATTTAAAACAACTAGCGATAATTACCGGTCTTTGATATTGAGCTGTTCAAAAGCGAATTGTACCTTACCTGAATTATATAATATTCGCAGAGAAAACGCATAATTAGTGTAAAAAAATCTAAATTATTTTGGTGCCTATTTTTCCAAAACTGTTAAGAAATGTCGATTATTAAGGCAAAGATATTTTGAATGAAAAACAAGATATAAAATATTATTAAACAAATATATACCCGGCGCTTTGGGAGCTTGTTTAAGGTCGTTACCTTTGGTTATGGAGCTCACATGTTTAAATCCTAGTCTAAGCAGTTTCATAAATTGATTTTTGGATTTATTTTCAAAGGCATACATGTCTAAAATTCTCTCCCACCCAGGGCGGTCGTGGCTTGTGCAAAGTGTGCGGCGCACACTTAAGATTTTCTAAATCGTCGAGCGAAGCGAAAGCTACTAAGCTGACCACATTTTCTGTCATAGTTCTATCTCTCTGAAGAAAATGAGTTTAAGCAATTCTCGTAAAAACAATTCAGTTGAGATAAACTCCACCAGACTTTCATACGATAGTTACATAGTTAAATTAGTATATTAGGTTGACAAAAGTGAAACTGAATGATGATCACTATTCACAATGCAATATATATGATGTTTGTTTTATCTTGATATTTAGTAGTTAAATTTAAAGATCGAGAAAACGATTAAAAAAATGTTATTAGTTTTACACGTTTTGCCTTTTTGAAAAAAAGCGATAGGGCTGTACTTCAAAATTGATAGTTATTACTCAAAAACCCTAATATACACAACATATATTTAACAATATTCTAGGATTCTAATATTTCAACTTCAATGTGTATTCAATAATTTTAGTGCTGCTTCCATGCTACCGCATCAATTTTTCTTCAAAATACCAAAATGTCTGTGGGTGGTATCATCACATTGATGTAGAAGGTATCGTATCGCTATAATCAAATCCTGGAAATTAAAACGAGAATGATTAGATTTTACGGTATTACTCGTCACGTGGAGTAAAAATGTTAACCCTCACATAAAAACTTAAACAATATGAATCTTTATTTTAATATGGGAGGACAGACGCTAGAATAAAAAAAAATGATGAAAAATCACAAACATATAAAAACCAGAAAGCTGACTTAGAAAGGTATTGCGATTAGCTATATTCACCTCTAAAGATTTAAAACGATGGAGGATCTTCGATAGTTATACTTGAGAGCGAACATAGTTTTTTATTCTTAAATATTATAGAATGTTGATCAACATCTGTGCCTTTGTTTTTAAACGGCTCGTTTTTTCTTAGAATAATAAAATTTGCAACATAGTTTGCCAATCGGTTTTATTGTGTAGCCGAATTATTTGAGTTTACCCATTGAACGGCCATTCACCTATTAGCCCCGTCCTTGTCTCGGTCCGAAGGTGTGTTTTTATTACTAATTAGACATAAATAGGAGGATTTTTTCAACGGTTTTTTTGTTCAGAGAAAATCCAATTAAAAAAGTCGATCAGAAACTATTATCGAAGGATTAATAGCGATCATTTTGTATTGCAACCTTAAGCTTCTTTTAACTCTCTTCTTCCAATAAAAGGTAACCAGATACCAATCAAAATCTTCTGTCAAATATTGATGTCGTTCTTTAGTCAACTACAAGCTTCACTTATCCATTTTTTTCTCCGAGCCATTCTGTATGTAAATGATGATCTTTTGTTGAAATTAATGCCTCAGCAATTATTTATAAAATTTACACTAAATTTCACATAGCAACTTGACATTTTTTTGAAAAATCAATAACAACCTGAGGTATGTAAGGAGTCAATATTTAACAAATCGTTGATTTCAATCAAGTCGTTCGAGTACACCCAATATTCAAGAAACTCTTATATTGTCGTTAAATTCATTTTGACAAAGAAAGTTATATCGGTAATCTGAGTTTCTGCTAATCTAATTGAAAATAATAGCCTTTGAGTAATGAATCCATCTAGTTTGGGTATAAGAGTATTATAATATTGACTTGAGTATTTTAAATTGAATGTAATCTTAACATATTTTAATTTATTTGTTTTGTCAAATGAAAAATCATTTCTAAAACCACGAAGCATACATATCGACTGCGGAAGAGAAAAAGGACGTAAACCACAGCTTTTTTTCGATAATCACAATGTATCATACTTGATTCACGTTCTATCAAAAGGATGCAAGCTGTAAATGCCGAATTAATATCTAAATTTAGCTTTTATGTTTGAAAAAGATGACCTTTTAACAAATTAAAACCAAGAAAAAACACTGAAATAAAGGTTTTTACGAGACAATTTCTTTAATTAATATTAGGTTATGTCAATTAAACACCAGTTTAGAAGTATACATGCACTTCAAGGTTGTGTATAATTCATAGTTTGCATATGGCCCAAAATCATCAAAACACGTTTTTTGCGCCTCCTGTAAAATTTGATATGTGTTTGTTACGTCCTTTTTCCTTTCCACAGTCGATATGTAGTAAGATAAGTTGTTTTTACAAGACCTGATATTAAGTTCATCGTAATACGTGTAGGTACAGACGGTGCTACGAAATCACTAGAAGTTTTTTGCGCCCCATTTCAGAGCCGGATAGGAAATAGGGAAGGATGAAAACACTACGGAAAATCATGGCATTGGAAGCAAATTCATGATTCGATTGAAAACATCTAAATATCTCAACCAACGACTTTTCCGCTATACCGTTTCTCCCAAAGTTTATAGAAGGATAATATTCTATAAATTATTGAATAGTGTTCACACTCTACTCTGTTGCGAATCGTCAGCTTCAGTTTTGATCTGTAGTTGTATATATATAATTTAAATCTATTACACACGGTCTCACATCACGATATTGCGTAACAAATGTCTAGTTCAGGGGTATATAATGCACGAACATGTTTGATAAAAATAAAGCACTATCTGTCAATTAATATTATACCATATCAATTAAGTGCTAAATCATACGCACGTTTAGTTTATAGTAAGTTAATTTGAATACAATTCTGACAGTAGTTAAATGAATCAATCAATGTTTTCATAAAGGACTAACGAGCTCATTTTAAATAGCGATGGTCTCATGTCCATTCGCCTTATCGTCAATCATGTAAATACAAACTTGGTATACTATTTAACTCGGTATTTGCTTACAAAATTATCACAAATAACATTAAACTTTCATTATTAATAAAAACACAACATTCCTTTGTACTTCATTCCACTTTATTTAATAGGTCTGGACCGGTTTCGTTCATTGCGAGCATTATCATCTGATAAGAAATATAATTTAACAATGCTATTTATACAAAAATGAAAAGTTGTAAACGACAATTGGCATTCCAGAATTTTAATTATGTTTGTAATTAAATTTCAGTCACCACTCAAAATTAATTAATCTTGGATGACTTTTTAATTGTATGTTAGATGTGTTAAACATTTTAATTTGGTGTTATTTTAGAATCACTTATAAAGTAATGGTAATTTCTTTTCATGCTGTTTACAACTTTTCATTGTCGTATAAATAGCATTGTTAAATTATATTTCTTATCAGTTGACAATGCTCGCAATGAGTGAAACCGGTCCTGACCTATTAAATAAAGTGGAATGAAGTACAAAGGAATATTGTATTTTTATTAATATAATGCCTATCCACCAAGTATTGACAGTGAACACCCTAAAAGTGATTAAACTTTCTTTCTTCGTTGCTGAAAAATATACATTTAGATAATCAATATAAGCGAAAAAGTTGGCGATTTTTTTTTAATTTTTTGATTGAAGATCTTAATTAGAAAAATATATTTTCTAATATAAGCAACACTATTCTTATAATTTTAAAAATCATTTATAAGAATTTGAAATCTTGTGTTACGCCTCATAGTTTATAATTAAAAATTAAATCACATATTATGTGCTTTTTACTTTATGTGGTTTTTATTCTGCTCTGTAGTGTAACAGCAAGCATAACAAGAAAGAGTCCGACTTGAAGATAAATCAATCACAAAATTACAATTGAACCGCGAGTCATTTGTTTTCGTAACGCAGTGATGCGGCTCGAATGAATAAATCGCGGAAGAAGTCTCGTTTTGTATCTCATTTCCTATGTCTTAATAATATTAGTTATATTATGCTGTTTTGTACTAATTCCATATTTATACAATATGATCAGGACCGGTTTCGATCATCAAGAGCATTTCCAACTGATGACGCTTCGAAATGTTCGTGGTGAGAGCAATCGTCCTGATTGTAATATTTGACAAAATGAAACACTATTTCGTACAAATTTCACTTTTATGAAACTGGTCCCGATCGTATTACATAAATGTAGAATTAGTAAAAAAGAGTGTTTTATTTTTATGAATATAATGTTTCTAATCAAAAAATATATTTATTTGATAATCGAAAATTTATAACCTGAATTCAGGGCTGTGGAGTCGGTGTCGTGAAAAATGAGGGGCACGATTTTTTTTTGAAAAATATATTTGATGATGTGTATTTAAACAAAATATTTCATGCTTGGCTGACTAAAGATAATCTGATGGCATACATATATATATAAGTTAAAATGAAATTATTAAAAAAAAATCCTCGCAGTCGGAGTAGGAGTTGTCTTTTTTTCACGCGACTCCACAGCCCTGCCTGAATTATAAAGTGAATAATATGTAAAAATTAAATATTCGAAGCAATAAATATCAAATCAAAAATAACATAATAATAAAAAGCATTATTGTTTTTGTTTTATATTCAGTTTCTTTTTTCTAATCTATTATAAGATACTAGCAACGATGTAAGGGATGAGCAATTAATTATCAAACAAACATTTTTATTTCAACATGGACTCTTAATTGATGCAGAAGTTCTACTTTCCTGGAAGAGAAGCCTACGTGAGTCGTCCGCTTTTTCCATGTTGAGATTTTAATTGCATTCCATTAGTGATTGTATCAACAACGTATTTGGAATATAAAAGTGCAATTCCGCTATCTGTAGCTAATTGTTTTACGATTGCTTAATGATTGAAAACATATCGTATGTTTGTATTAACAGATGTAAAAGAAAGTTTTTGAAAGTTCAGTAACAAAATTTCATAAAACAAATCACAGTACTGCTTTTCGGATGTGATAAAGTTAACGGTTTGTATCTTCTTAGACGGCCGCTCTAAGCTGTTATGTTGTTAAATTTGAATCGTTCAAACTATGTACATTCTCACAGATTTTGTCACTAACGACCCGGGTTTCGCCTTTCGGCATCTTCAGGCATTCAAGTGCACGGGTGAACTTAAACTGACGCTTAGTAAATGAAAGTGTCGTGTTTATATAAGAAATAAATGCATCACTGAGTCCAAAGCCATTGCTGGCAAAAAGGATAAGCTCATGGGAATGCCAACAGATTCGAGTAGTAAGTAGTTTCAAGAATTATTTTATTTGTTTGTCGGCAAAGGTTTTATGATTATATGATTTTATGATTATATAGGATAAAGAAGTGGAGATGCCGGAAAGTTTAATATTTCATTTAAAACCGGAAGACTTTGCAGCTGTGCTCTATTTATTTCCAAAGTTTCCTGGAAAAAGAACTTATGACTGTCCGTATTTGGGTGTAACATTTTTATCCCTTGTTATGTTGTTATATTAAAAGTGAAAATTTAGAAGAAAAAAAAAATACTACAAATATACTGTGCCCATTGTAAGGCATCTTCATTTATTTCACCTCTTTAGAGCAGTGCCATGGCACACTGGTGTGCTATTAAGAGTATGATACGTGGGTCATTGCTCTAATACAAAAACATATATTTTGTGTCTCTGATATATAATTCTCTTATAATGAAAATTATTTAACAAACGGAAAACACAATTAAATATATTTTTTATAACTGTTAATGGAAGGTCAACTGCACTGTCAAAAATAACAGTTTTTCACAATGGCTGTTTAAAGTTTCATCGTGAAGTTTATGTTACTCACTAGTTTTATTCTACTATTTGTTGACATCATTGATTTGACTTACTGGTGTTTTCCTTAATACCACTGGAAGAGCGCCGCAGGTAATTATACTACAAAAAATTGATTTCTCAATTTGGCCAAAACTGACAGTGGATCTGGCAGTGGAGGGGATTCTGCGGCGTTTTGACTACTCTGATGCGGCCGTTCGACTTGATCAAAATATTCACTTTGATAAAAAAAATTATACTCAAGCGTTTGGAAAAAGAGCGTAATCAACCCATTATATGTACGACAGTCAAAAAAAAGGGGAGGGGTGTCAACGTTTTCTTTACTGCGGCATTATGTTGAATAATGATATTTTGATTAATGAATGTGGCATTTATTAGTGAAAAGGTTACCCACACCTGATCTAGAGAGAAGCTTGAGTGTTAGTTAGTGAGAAAAAGGTTGCGTAGAACTGATTGAGAGTATTCAAAGTTAAACAAACAACCACTCATGACACTAACCCTTTATACAGGGTGTATTCCGCAGCGTAACAACTCTATATGTGTTTCAAAATCTCAAAGAAAATTCCTAAATATTGTTTGCACGTTCAGAATGTAAAATAGAAAAGATTCACACGCTCTTTATAGGTTCCTATGAGGCAGTGAATTTTTTGAGTGCATTGTAATTTCGTTCAATTTAAATGTATAAAATGAAATATAAATTTAAATTATTTTATATTAAATACGGCGTGAGTAACTTTTGTAGAGTACCCACACGAAGTATTGCTTGTTTTTTTCAGTCTGAACAGGCCTTATCAATAAACCAGTATTGAACGTCAACAAGAATAAAAAAATATTTTCATGTCATGTTTATTTACGCATCGCTGACAATACACATCTGCACGATTACTACGTACTTTATTTACTTGCATTACTTGACGTAAGTCGCATAAAACCAAACATAGAAATCAAAAAACCAAAAGTGAACTTTTATAACGATTACTGAAATTAATCCACTGGATTGTCTTAAACTTTTATTCATTATAAGAACAGGCGGACCTCTACTCTCGAACATTCTACTTTCGCACAATTCGCTATTTCGCACATTTTTATAAAACCGTTATTTTAGATTGTTTAGCGACAATGCAAAAATGTTTTGTTTCGGCAAGTAACGGCTGCTTTACAAATTTAAAACGAGGTATGGAGAATTGGCTGATGCGGATAGAGATGCTGGAATAGACTTTATTTCCTCATTGTCCAAAATTATTAGATGGAGAATATACCGCAAGTCAAATATTCAATGTAGATGAGACTGGTTTATTTTGGAAGAAAATGCTTAATCTTACATTCTTATCAAAGAAAAAATCAGTTACCCCTGGGCACAAACCTTCTAAAAACCGATTGACATTACTTCTTGGTGGAAATTAAGCTAGTGATTTAAAATTGATGCCAATGTTAGTTTATCAAGCAGATAATTCTAGAACACTGAAAGGGAAAGATAAATACAACTAACTCTTGACAAGTTTATAAAAAAACATATTTTTTATCAAATAGATAAGTAGGTAAATATTGATAAATATTTTTTTTAAAGGACAATTTTTGGTGCTTTTTTAACGTCCCTCTACTTTCTAAGATTCAACATTCGCACACGTTTTCAGGAACCAGTTGTGTGCGAAAGTCGAGGTCCGCCTGTACTAGAATATTATTACACTTACATACAGAAATCAAATTTGTAACTTACAATATAATGGAAGTTTTTTTTTTATTTCCCTTGTGTTAAATCATCGTATATATATTTTTATAATTACATAGTTTTTTGTGAGGCAAGATTGTTAATTATACAAAAAACAATAGATTTTGACCGTCAGATTTTTTTTTATTAACGTGTTATTTTAAATAAACATAAAACCGTTACTTTACTGTATACATACAGCGGGCGATTAGGCATATAATGTATTTACGACATCATATTGAGAGCGAGTAGAATTAAATTCATTTTAACTTTCCGATAAAAAACTGGTATTTCTTTGCAGATTTTATCAAGTATCATTATCAATTAGCTCTCCGTCAATTACTCCAAGGTTCAAAGATCCAATATCTGAACTGTGAACCTTTATATTACAAATTAAAAAAAAATAATAAGAGTTTTTGAATTTTTCAAATGCGCTTCAACTGTTGAAATTCTAGTAAAAAAAATACTGCTAAAATACTTACTTAGGAAGTTTAAGATTTCGACTGAAGGTGCTTGGTGGAATTTCAATATTAAATTTGAATCGTTCAAACTATGTACATTCTCACAGATTTTGTCACTAACGACCCGGGTTCAGTTCAAGTTCATCCGTGCACTTGAATGCCTGAAGATGCCGAAAGGCGAAACCCGGGTCGTTAGTGACAAAATCTGTGAGAATGTACATAGTTTGAACGATTCAAATTTACTTAGAAAGCCTTATGGTCCAACTAATGATCGGACATGGCTTACAAAAAAATCTTGGAAATAAGTGAGTCCAGCACCTTCTTTTTTTCAAAACAAAGCACTGGATATACAAAACGTGGCTAACGGATTTCTTATAGAGTCATTTTTTTTCCTTTTTACGGATTTTTCGGTTCGCATAGCACCAGTTAAGAGTCAATGGCTTAGTACAGAGGTGGGAAACGTTTTCATTCCTAAAGGCCACATTCGTTTATCTGATTCAACGTAAGGCCTCAGTAAAGAAAACGTTGACACACTCCCCCTTTTTTCAACTGCCCAACATATAATGGGTTGATTACGCTCCAAGCTTACGCTTACTTTTCCAAAAACGCTTGCGTATCCTTTATTGATCAAAGTGAAGATTTTGATCAAGTCAAAAGGCCGCATCAGAGTAGCCAAGAGGCCGCCGGTTCCCCTCAACTGGCTTAGTACAACGCTAGTGCAGCTTTAATATTTAGATACGCCAAACTAACTGTGGTTTATTATTCTGCGTTTTATTTTCATGATTGGTATTTAACTTTTTATATTGTTTTATAATCGAAAGCACATTGTGTAAATAAGTGCCATAAATTAGATTTTTTAACAACGTGTCATTTTTTTTACAAACTTAATGCGCATTACTTCATAGTGTTACTTGTTATGTAAATAGTATTACGATCTGCGAAATATTATATCAGCATTGGTAAGAATATATAATTACTCACTTCGTCATAAAAAGACGTTTAGATGTATTTACAGTACACGGACAACACTTTGAATATTTTTTTTGTTTTTGCTTATCGGTGTTGTCATTAACTTCTTAGCAGTGGCGGCTAGCATTTAAAAAAAAAAGGTGTGCTGTGATCAGTGCCAGCGCGAGGTTATTTGATGCCCTAGGCAAACGCTATTGGCGCGCCCCCTTTTGAACACATCGTCTCATTTTTTCGAAATAATGAAAAAAAAAACAATTCGGGATCATTATATATATATTTTTTTTATATAAAGCCATGTCCGCTCCCAATGTGGAGCATATAGTCTCCTAATGGAGATATCCCAACAGAAGTTTTCTACGTGAACTGTTTCTTACTCAGTCGCTCAACCACTCTTTATCGAATCATATAGAATACGATACATAATTACAACGAGCAAATACAACCATCAAAATAAAGTATAACTCACTATTATTTATTAGTATTAGAGTATATAAAAATAATTTTAATACTCCATTTACGCGCCCTCTAATGGTTTGCGCCCTAGGCGGTTGCGTATTTTGCCTGTATGGTGGCGCCGGCTCTGGCTGTGATAGATGAAAAGGTAATCAAAATTTAATTTTCTTTTTCTGACTCTTCAGTCCAAGGAAGACTAAATTAATCTTCTGCGTTCAGCTCAGTCCTCAGCTTTCATTTGCTGACCTCCGGTATTCGCAGCACTCTTTCAGCTTGACCTGTTAGTAAATGCAGGTTTATGATCCAGGATGCTTGCTATTCACATCATTTAGGAATGTCCAGACATGAACAACGAACGGGAACACCGAACAATTTCTCAAGACGATACGACTATCTGTCGGATTTGTCGGCCCTGTCGGTCATGCCGATTTGGATGCATCTAAGGCAAATTATAAGGCCTTCAAGGAATTCACCGCGTCTTATGGAAAGAGAATGGAATCTTATACACAAAGGCTTTCATTATTTTATTTATCAGTGCATGCTAACAATTTTATTGAGGAATTTCTTCCTGGGACATCCCTGCAAGCTTTGATCACGAATACCGTTTTAACACTACGCCCTAACGGATGATGGTGGGTACAACGTTGAGAACCCTTGGGAATATAAAAATCACGACACCCCATCCATCCAATACAACTATCTCAGTATACGGATACACACAATATTTAATATAACCTAATTCTTATGGCTGAGCAAGTCATTTTTTTTTTGTTTATTCTATCATTATTATTTTTTAGGCAAACTAGTGGATGTTTACCACCTAGGAACCGAGCAGATGTGTATCGAGAGAAAAATATATGTAAATTCATTTAATTTTATTGGTCATTATTGCGTTACGGAAGGCGGCCGTGAAACAGCGGCTGCAAACACACACAGCCTTTCAGTCTTTCGACGCTCATGTTTATCAATGTGATTGTGTGCTAATGCTTAAAATATATCGAGTATGTGATAATAATATAAGGAACGATATACATACAACGAATTACTATTGTACGTCGTCAGTCAAAAATTTTGATCTAAGCCAGTGTCTGCCAAACTGTGTGCCGCGGAAGAAGAAGCCTAAAGAATGTTAATTTTAAATAAATATTTACTTTGATCAAAAAATTATACGCAAGCGTTTGGAAAAAGAGCGTAATCAACCCATTATATGCTCGACAGTCGAAAAAAAGAGGGTTTGTCAAAGTTTTCTTTGGTGCGGCTTTATGTTAAATCAGATAAAGGAATGTGGTCTTTAGAAATGAAAAGGTTCCCACCCCCGATATAGATATTCAAATAAATATTTGTCACGTTCGTAACTGGTGGTCGACACTTTAATATGGTGTGCCGTGAATCAAATTCCATTGACCAGTGTGCCGTGAAGTAAAAAAGTTTGACAGACACTGATCTAAGCGGTATGTATTGATGGCTGGTACAACCGAGATAAAAATTCGAATTTAATATAATAAAATATGATCTAATATATAATAAATTAAAATAGCTCGACTACTTATAAAACCACAGTTAGACCAACAATCTCCTCACTCTTAACTGATAAAGTAGGTTTACTTTGCGGTAAGTATGTGGATCGAAGATAAAAAAAAAACTTTATTTGCTCTGTCTTATCTTTGGTTTGATATATTTGGGTGTGGTATAACAAATAAATTTTCGCCTACTAGACCACACTAGATATGTTTACCGGGTTATTATTCTTTACCTACAGGCTGTTCATACATAAACTTTAAATAATAACAATACTTACAGCATTACAGATGATAAAGGCCAAAGCGTTAAATATTTTTTATTATCAGATGCAATCAATTCAATGCGAATTTTTAAAAATCACTTGACATCAACTCAAACAGAAAAGACATCGCAAATAGATCAAATTTTTTTTTGAGATCTAAGAATTTTATAACTCAAATTGTTTTTAAAACAACCTGGTCAGTTGATAATGTTCTTCACGAGCGAAACTGGTCCTAGTCTTATTAAATAAAAGTGGGAATTGGTACATGAGTATATTATTTTTTTAAATTATTGACAGTGAGCATCCTAAAGTGAACAATTTTCATTAGTTATCCAAAAAAATCATTAGTAAATAATTGAAATTACGTTTTAAAATTTAGTCAAAACAATATGATTGAGCAAGTCGAACTTTATGAAAAAGATACTTGATATGATTGTAATAATCAATATGATGACAATATTTATTCTCAAATGTGTACAGACAACTCTGCATTTCAACAGAAATCATTTATCGATAATCGGTTGTAGTTTAGTTGTTCAATTACTTTCTTTGAAGAGGGTAAATAAATAGTAATGTTTCAGAATTCGAATATCATTCAATGAATTGCTCTACCTAACTTTTCACGCCCAGATCATATTCAGAATAAAACTCCATGCCTTTAGAAAAAAGTTGTACATATTGTGAATTATTTAAATATATATATATTTCGACTGTGGAAAGGAAAAAAGACGTAACCCTCAATTTTCCAAAACAGCTTTTTTTCGATAATCACAATGTATACAACTTGACACACATTCTATCAAAAGGATGGAAACTGACAATGCCGAATAAGTATCTAAATTTAGTTTTTAAGTTTGAAAAGGATGACCTTGTAAAAAATTAAAACCAAGAAAAAACACTGAAATAAAGGTTTTTCCGAGACAATTTTTTCAATTAATATTAGGTTATGTCAATTAAACACCAGTTTAGAAGTATCCGTGCACTTCAAGGTTGTGTAAAATTCATAATTTGCATATGTCACAAAATCATCAAAACACGTTTTTAGCGCCTCCTGTAATGTGTGGGTTACGTCCTTATTCCTTCCCACAGTCGATATATTAACCGAACGAATAAATCAACACCTTTTGTTCATATTACCGGAGACCAAACATAAATATAATTTATTAAATATTGAGCTTATACTAAATTCTAAGCAATTTATTTTCTATTGTAAATTTTTGAAACTTTCATTTTACTCTCCCGCAAAATGATCAAACGATGGTTACTCGTTTAATCGGGTGGTGTCGAATCAATCTTTCAAGTGCCCATTGTGTCGAGTGTATTATGAAACACACGGTACTATAAAAATGGTATTATTTATTCAATCCAGGCTACAAGAGTACTAAGAAATTTACTATTAAACATCGCATCCTTCAGTATTTTTATTGAGTAATAAATTACGATAAAACATTTCAATTGTCATAAAAAACGCATCAAATCGGCATACAAAAGCACTCTGTATTGGGCAATAAAATTTTGAAGTGAATAGGATTGCAAATAGGACGATTGCTTTTTACTAATTTGCATATCAGATGCATGTTTTTAATTGCTGCTGCAGTACTAAACCAAATAGCAAGTCATACCAGGTGTTAGAATGATAATCTGAAACAGTAACATCAACACTCGGTACTAATAGTATTTTTGAAAAAATGACTTACTTTCAATACAATACTTTTGTTTGTATCGCTTGCAAAAGGTTAAGAATGTAATTTAAGTAATGCACTCTGCATTACATTGCGTAAATTCTATTAGTGTTTCTCTACGCCCTACGAGAGGTATGGCGAACCTATGGCACGTTTGAGAATTTGGATGGCACGCAAACGATTTTCAATTTTAAAAAAATAAAATTTTGATAAATGATTTTTAAATAATCCTTAAATTATTAATTTATTCTGTTTTATTAATTATCAAATGTCGTTTTAATTGTAATTTTTAAGCTTGTAAATGAAATTAAGAAAAAAAACATTTTTTATTTTTTCTATTGTGCTATTTTTTTTACTGCTTGGGCACGCCACGTCAATCAAGTGATAATATTGGAGGATTTTTGGCACGCGGACCCAAAAAGGTTCGCCATACTTGCCCTACGATAACGAATTATGGCTCCTGAGATTTTTTTGTTGTGAAAAAAAAGTATACAGAACATCGAGATGCTTGCGTCGAATATTGGGGATGGGTGAGTTAGTATGACTTCGTGAGGAACTCTGACAGCGGTCATGAAAAAACGTTGGAACTAGGATATCCAATCTACGAAGCTTTTTGTGATCCGGAGATATCGGGATTCACAATATTTCAATCCCGGGATTGATCATTTATTATAATGTCATTTTTTACATATCCCTAATTCAATATTAAAAATATTTTGAATTACAGCGAACAACCATGGTGACCAACATTCGATATCACAAACACCAGTGTTGAATATTTCAAAATAAAATTGAAAAATAAATCTTATCCCGCTCTCAAGAAGGAAGAAATGGTTAAAACTGATTTTTTTACAAAATTATGGAAAAAAATCAATAAAATTGTCTGCGACTGCTACAGAATATTAAAGGGAGAAATAAACTAAAAGAAAAGAAATAAAAAATGTATTTTTATTATGTAGGTATTATACAATTATATAAAATATATTATTATATATTAACAAACTGAGGTAAACAATCGAAAATTATTTTATTATTAATAATATGGTCGTAGTAGATCGGGAAATATTTATATTTTACATTTAATGGTGAGTCCCGGAATAGAAGGTACGACGATCCCAAGATTAAGGGATCGCCAAATTGATCGGGATCCTGGGATTGGAAGCCCTAGTTAGAACTGACTAGGTCCACGTACTGTGAATGTCTACGAAGTCCTCAAGCCTACATGGCACTACTTTCAACCGTATGGATTTCAGCATCGTTATCACTATCAGGACCTAGCATGATATTGAAGGAAGAACTTAATTCATTGAAACTTGTATATATTCAATTTTCGCTAATTTACATTTTAATAGCCTTTTAACTTAGTGATCTACTTATATTTTTGTATATAAACGATACAAACTGTTTACTACGCGTCAGTTCAAGTACATCCGTGCACTTGGAATGCCTGAAGATGCCGAAAGGCGAAACCCGGGTCGTTAGTCACAAAACTCATGGAAAAGTACAAAATTCAAACAATTCAAATTTAACTATTTGATAGTTATGTGTAACTGAATGCATTATTTTTTTAAAAATTATAAACAAATGATTGCTTGTCTCTTTCAGTAATTTTGTTTATAATTTCAAGTATTTTTTTACACATCCCATCGTATATTATGCTATTTTATGTCACGGACAATATTCGCGTCGTTTCGAATATTTTTCTTTTTAAAAACACGTATTTATCATAGTTAATCGATTTCATTAAAATTGATATAACATTTAACTTGTATTACACTATTGAATCGTATAAATTACTCTCTTAAAATACATGTCATAACATTACATTCCTTTCTCATAACTGATTACTAGAATGTACAATTTTGACAAGTGCATTAAAATAGTGACGGAAAGAAATGCCACGAAACGTGTATAAACGGACTTACACTTAAAATTTCAATATTGACATTTCAGTAAATGTGAATGCTGTCGAAAAACGTGTTATAAACTACATAGAATGAAAAAACATATTGCAAAACTTTAAACAGCAAGGTCGATTTGTAAGAAAGTATGCCCCACGGGAAAAAGTGTGTTCGAATATTTCTCGATTTGTAAAACCTGAACGATATAACCATTATTTTTACTATAAAAATTAATTTGAGCAGAAAAGGGAAACTTAGAATATCTTGAATAACTCAAATATTCTTTAGACAAAAACTAAGCTGATTGATGTTGTTCCTTTCGGTTACGGATATCGAGTGTTTTTATCCCGATACGGACTATATTATAAATTAATTTTACCGTTTCAATTCATAAATGAGGAGCAAACATTCAAAAAGTGTTTTGTCACAAATTTTGAAAAATGCCGTTTTATATCAATTCTGATAGCCCATAATAAAACCTATGAATGTAAATCAAAATTAGCGTTCAAAAAGGTTTTTTTTCATATTAAAATGAAATCATAAAGTTGACACATCCATACAAACCGTCACTTTTGCAACACTTAAATCATCATTTTCCAAGCTTTGTATTTGTGTGACAAAACACTTTTTGAATGTTTGCTCCTCAAATGTGTTCGAAGGCGGCGTTGTATGTTCTGTCTAAAATTCTCTCCCACTGATCCTATCCCACAAATGGGTCCTAAAAGGAGCCACTAACTAACTATTTCTAGTCCTGTCATAGCTCTATTCTTCCACCTCTACTATTTTTGAAAAAAAGAGGTCGATCAACTCAGTAACATATATTTCTCGTACAGTGGCGGATTAACCCATAAGCGCAAGAAGCGCGTGCTTGGGGCCTCCAATCTGAGGCGCCTTAAAATAAAATATCTTATATAAACCCATATAGTATTTTAAATTCTGCTTTATTAATTCGAAAAAGAGGGCCGCCAAAATTGATTGCGCCTCGGGCTTCCCAACTGTTTAATCCGCCGCTGTTCTCGTATAAGTAGTAGGAAAAAAATCGTTGGATTTCAATATGCTCAACATTGAGAACGAACATCGCTTAAAAAAAGTATATATATCAATGTATTTTTGTTCCACGAGAATGGTCAGATATTATCGATAGCTATTTCGGTATCACGTCATCGTCGAAACGTTAAGTATAAAAATATTGATAAAAAAACAGGATATTGAAAGACAGCTAGCTATTGGGAGAGATGATTGGCCACTCTATACTTGAAAGTAGATTCAAGAGATCGGCGAAGTGGAAGTAACCAACCCAAGATGCATAGATTTGACCAGGCGTGGGGAACCTGTGGCCTTTCGGCTACTCTGGTGCGGCCTTCTGGCCAATTCTGTAGTTCTGTAAATTGATGCAAATTCGTAAATTCCTGACATATTCTGACGGTAAATTCCTGTTTCCGGACAAAGATTCTCTAGTCAACGTTTACTCCGGCCTTATGTCGAATCAGAAAAATGAAAGTGGCCTTTAGAGAAGAAAAGGGTTCCCACCCCTGGATTTGACCATACGCATGATAACACGAAACCCTGGTCCATGGATAAAAACGTATCTCAAACTGATGAAACTTATTTTAATTTTCGCAGTTTTTGAATAGGTTGAAGATGCGGCTTAAGATACGATATTATGATTTTATTTCTCAAAAATTATCATCTGCAAAGTAATTTATTTACAGTCGTGAATTAAGTTTATTTTAAAAAGCTCAAGTTTCATGAAGATAACTTTAAAAAATACTAATGTATTCATGGCGATGCTGATGTTACAATGAAATCAAAAAATATATTAGGTATGTCAATTTAACCCACTTATTATATTCTTTTAAATTAATGAAATGCATTGTCGTCTTTATACGGCAATAAAATGTCGATCGTTAATTTTAAAGACTGAAAAGAGTTCCAATGACACTATTCGTCATGGCCTTAAAAATATTCAAGGTCCTCTGTCTTCCTACGGTTATTCAATAAAATCGGTTATTCATACATATGACTCAACGACCGCATCTAAGTCTATTAGATTGAACCCAAAGCCCTTTATAGGCCACGATTTTTGGGATCCCAATCGTATATTTAATATTCGAATATATGGGCTCATTAGAGGTGAAGTGAGCCAACTAGTAAAATGGTAAAACTTCTTCTTGGACTATCACGTCTCTACTTGGTGCTCTGGTTGATTGCATATTTTATTTTACGGAGATAACACTACCATATGACAATGTGTATTAACTGAGGTTACTTCACTTTTAGGATACAACGCATCTAACTTATTTCTTTTAAAATACCACTCGGCTAACTTCCCCTCAAATGGGCCCATAATATTAGACACTTTTCTGATGTAAGAAAATTGTATAAATTAATCAAAAGTTTGTCGTTTTTTGTGTTTATTGTGTGATGTATGTAGCATTATTTTTATTTGTTTTGCCATCTCCTCTACCAATGTGATGTTCATGGAAAGGACGAGAACTGCTTGTTACACATTTTTTCAACCACTCTTTTTTAGAGAGAATGATAATAGAAGGATATGGCTAAGTGGTGAAAAAAATGATCTCGCTACGACCTGTTTCTAAGGATGCCTCGAATCACAAAGATAGCCAATCGACCACATAGCTGATGTTGCATTAAATCTAGATATAATTTATTATGTTTATTTAAAAACCATAATACTTCATACGTGCTGTCATCTAATACAGTGCTTCCCAACCTGCGGGCCGCGAAATTCAGTAGAAAGTACAAAAACCTATATATTTAAGTCTATCAAATCGGTGTTTCCCATATTGGGGGCCGCCGGATTGGATAGAAATTCTGGGGAAAAAGTATAGCAAATCGAGGATTTCAAATTCCTCGGTGAGCTTAAAAAAACGAGTTTCTGTGACAATCTGAGGAAAAAGTATACCAAATCGCAGATTTCAAATTCCTCGGTGAGCTAAAAAAAACGAGTTACGGAGACAATTGAGGAGGGCCGCGGATTATTTTTTTTAGATTTAGGGGGCCGTGGAACGAAAAAGGTTGGGAAGCACTGATGTAATAGATCAATTAGTTTTTAAATAAGTTATACCTTTTAAAAAAATCATAATTTATTGATATGCACAAAATAAAAATAAATGTTCGTTAAACCTTCTTATGAAACATCCAATAATACTCATAATATTATAAAAAATATTTTATGTTACACTAGATAACATTTCAATGTTTGACTAACTGTGAATGAAGTGTCTTCATTTATAATTTCGATAAAGAATTGTACCACGTACTTATAAATCAATATTTAAGTAATCTTTTTTTAAAATCATAGTTTAAATAAATATACTTACATTGCAAAATATTAAGGAAAAATAGTTTATTTACCGTGATAAAACATTAAAAGAATTCGATTTATCGGAAATGTATATATAGTTACTATCTGAAACATGGATTAAAACTACAAGCAAGCCATTTTTTTTTTGATTTTTCGTTTGTTTGTTCAACATTGTACACATCAAAAACATTTTCGATAGTTTAATTTTGTCCCACGTCCGGTATACATTGATGAATTGATAAAGATAAGGTTTATCACTTTTACTCCTTCAGTAGTATGTAGTAGTATATAAAATTATATCATTGGCACTTCCATTATATTTGTATATAAAAAAAAAATCCTTGAAGCCTATTTGAGCCGAGCGAAAAAACTTACTTGTCGCTGTTGTCAATAGCGCATCCAATCATCAGACCGTCTTTGTGATCCCGGAATAAAATTGTGTAGAAATTACAAAAAAAAGTCTATTTCAAAAACAATTAAAAGACGCGAAACCTTTTTTTTAGCTCTTCCGATAATTTCCAAATCCAAAATCCAAGGAATTTACGTAATTGCCAAAGTGAAAAAAAATTGGCCATTATTTTAAAGCTCTCGCTCGAATTTCTAAAATTTCCTCTGGTTGCCCATTTTAATAAGAATTTCATAATTCTTGTCCTCAATTCCGAAATCCCGGGATAAGGACAATCACAATCACGAGATTGATTTCGGGGTCACAAAATTAGAAGGAATCCCGCGATTGGAGGCACGTGTCAAGAGCTATTCTTTATGTATGGCGATTTATATGATAAATAATCATATAAAATGGACAGTAAAACTGTCAATATAATTTCTTATCGTTATTAAACGATATCTATAAAGCAAGTCTTCCAGCATATTTAATACAATTTAATATATGTTATACAATTCCTAACAACAGTATTTGTTGGAACTAGATTGCGTTCACTCGTAATATTTTGATATCCGAAGCAATGTTGTTAAAGAATGTTCATACTTTGCAAGGAGAAACAAATCCATTTCAATTAACATACACCTTTTATTGTTGTAATACATTAATGATAGTTGATTGAAGGACCTATAGCTAAGTGATCATCTTCATTACGTACGGTGAGAATAGTGTCATAAAAAATGATTTTTGAATCGAATAATGAATATTGAAATGTTCGAAGTCTAGGATGTCTGTGATATCTAGAATTCTCTTCCACCGATCCAATCCTTACAATGGAGCGTTGCAAGAATTACCAGCTTACCTCTGATCCTGTCTAAGCCCTTCTATAGACAGAATTCTATAGACTTTGTATTCCATTAATTTTAAAGTATTCATTCTCTATCAATTTTCGGTTGAAAAATATTTTATTAAAAAATAAAGCACTTTATTATTTAAGATAAATATTCTATATTTTTATTCTACAATCATAATAATATGTACTACTCATATTTTTTTTTATCTAGACAGGACGTACATTTTTCTACCTATGCGGTATATAAGATTATATTAAGCAACCACGTAATACAAATGAAGCTTCCTTCATTCACTAACATCTGGCACCAGGACTTTGAATTCTTCTTATTTTCGTGACCAATTTTATAAAGATCACAATGGAATGATGAACAATTTGACATTTCAATACAATTACGCAGAAATGTAATAAAATTGTTTGATATATGCCTTGAGTATGATCTTACCTAATTAAATGTCATGTTAATAGAATAATTATATTAAATTAAAAATCGTATCTGATTACAAGAACTTCAATGATACGTAAGTAGCGCACATGTTTTGGTATTCCTTGTGTTCCAGATGCTTAATAATAAACACATTTAAAAAATACGACTTAAAAGTTTCAATGGTAAAACGTGAATCATCTTATTAAATTCCGGAAGTTTGGGTAATCGTCTACTTATTCCAGATTTCCAGGAAACTGCTAAATATTTATAAAGCTTCAGAATTATAGTATGTTATAAAAGCTCTGTTTATGAATATTATTCAATTGAATAATAAAAAAGCTTTTGTGACATAAATAAATAGCTATTTCTTGTGTTTGATATTGAAAATTATGACTTAAGTAAAGACATCTCTTCTCTTTCAAAATAGTATATGTACATAAAGAAAATAATTACCTGCAATAATAGTTAACCTGTTTATAACTGTTCTTCTTTCCAAGACCAATAAGCTTTGCTGGAATTTATTATTACCTAAAAACTAATCAAGAGAGTCTAGAGAATTCTTTTATACTCAAAATATTGTTTTTATTCTATTTTTACGGTCTGTATATCATTTTTTTACACGAAAATTGCAAAAAATTGACAAATTATAAATTTTAAACTGTTACAGTGAAGGAATAATCATTTTTAATTGGTAAGGAAGTCAACTGAGTAAGCTACGACAAACTCTACTTTAATACTTAAAAATAGCATTCGTCGGAACTCAGACACGTACGTGTTCGCTTAACTGTTAAATCTCTTCCTACTGGCATTTCCATTGGCAGGCTGATTCTACACATTGGGAGAACAAACAATTCAAGACCATAATTTCTCAAAAAATATTTTAGGAACATTTAGTTTCATAATGGTGAAATTCTTATTTTGGCCTCGTATAAGCCGAAAGAAATATATGGACAGTCGCCATGTTAAGCGCTTAAGTATTTTGAACAATTTTAGGAATTTTATTTATTTAGTTATGGATATTATTGTGACTTATTGTCAACTAATATTATTCAGTATCTGTTTTTAATTGGTTTTAAACTGTCGACAGTTCGTTGTACTAGAAAACATACTTTATATATATTTTTAAATATTAAGTTTAATTATATGTATGTTATTGTAAATTTAAAAAAAATATAAATCTGAGCTCCGGATAGGGTCGAAGCCGAATCAGCCGGGCTCGAATAGGGTAATTTCATTAAATTTCGGCCTTTGCAGAACTCTACTGCTTATGGATTGTCATCAGCGGCCTTTTACGTTAAATTAATTTCATACATTTTGTTGAATTTTTCCTATAATCGCTTCGACTTGATGTTTCAATGTTATTTCAGTATTTAAGTGCAATGAACGTCGTGAGATCCCCGCTGAAATTGGATCCACGTTATTTAATTTCAGCCTATTTGATTAATTGGCTGTTACAACTGGTTGATTTGAATGTATCCGAACTGCAAGATACAATGTCAGACGTTTGCCCTCAACCTTTAGTCGGTCGGTCTTATGTGAACTTAATGCCTCCGGCTATAGCCACCTATCAACCGACCATTACATTATTTTTTGCAATGTTTCTATACTTAAAAAAGATACAAGCGGCTCGCCGAATGATAACGATTCTAACGGGACGCAGCTGAGTCGAAATAAGTAGTATGAGATTATTTGATACAGAAATGTGCCATAGTCTATATATAGTCTATACCAGTTGTCGACAAACTCTTAGTACGAAAGAGCTAAATGTGACTGGCACATAGACAAACAATCCGATAGCCATAAATAATATTTTATATTATTTAAAAAAAATGGAATTAAGTCCTTACGCTTCCCGTTAAAAAAAACATGGCTTGAAAAAATACTGTAAATGTGCCGTTAAATCTAATATACATTAACATATTTATTGTTTCTCAATAATATTAATTCTATACAACGGCTAGACATACACAAAAGTAAATTCATTTAACACGATCATAAATCGTGCGTGATTCACATATTTCACACGCTCAGAGCTATAATGTTCGACGTCTTAGCATACATACACAATAAAACTTTCCCTGTCATTTATCAAAAACTCGTTTTGACTGATTGGACAATATTCATATATTTACTGCCAATATCAAATTTGTACATCCGGCTCCGTAGCCAAGTACAGGCGGACCTCTACTTTCAAACATTCTACTTTCGCACAATTCGCTATTTCGCACATTTTTAGAAAATCGTTCTTTTTAGATTTTTGGCGATAATGCTAATCGGCAAGTAACGGATGGTTTGCCAAATTTAAAACGAGGTGTTATTATTAGTTACATAATATTAAATTCATCGGAGAATCGGCTGATGCGGATTAGGGCATCCAATCCCGGGATCCCGTTAAATTTTCTGATCCCGAAATTCCGGGATTGAGATGGCCGCGATCCCGGGATTTCGGGATTGAGAAATTTTGAGCAAATTCTCGAAATTTACACGAAATTGGCAAATCGGAGATTTCAAATTCCTCGGTGAGCTAAAAAAAAAAAAACGAGTTTTCGTGAGATTCTGGGAAAAAGTATACCAAATCGGAGATTTCAAATTCCTCGATGAGCTGAAAAAAAAAGAGTTTCTGTGAGATTCTGGGGAAAAGTATACCAAATCGGGGATTTCAAATTCCTCGGTGAGCTAAAAAAAAAAACGAGTTTTTGTGAGATTCTGGGAAAAAGTATACCAAATCGGGGATTTCAAATTCATCGGTGAGAAAATCTCAATCCCGGGATTCAAAATAAATCAATCCCGAAATCCCGGGATTGGAAAAAGGCTTCGGGATTGGATACCCTAATGCGGATAGAGATGCTGGAAAAGACATTTATATCCTCATTGTTTAAAATTATTGAAGATGAAGAATATACCCCATGTCAAATATTCAATGTAGGTAGATGAGACTGGTTTATTTTTGAAGTAAATGCTTAATCGTACATTCTTATCAAAAAAAAATCAGTTTCCCCCGGGTAAAAACTTTTAATTTTAAATTTAGCTGGTGATTTAAAATTTATGCTAATGTTAGATTATCAAGCAGATAATTCTATAACATTGAAAGGGAAAGATAAATACAACTAACTCTTGACAAGTTTATTAAAAAAACATAATTTTTATCAAATACATGAGACAATTTTCAGTGTTTTTTAACATCCCTCTGCTTTCGACATTCGACATTCAACATTCGCACACATTTTCAGGAACCAATTGTGCGAGAAATTGGAGGTCCGCCTGTACTAAACATATTCGAGTCTCACCCATTAAACAACTATTTAATTCCTATAAAAGTTATAATATAACGTACATCCCAGAAAGTGGGTCATAAACATTCCGTTTGTTGATTTTTTTTACACCATATGTGAACAGAGTATAAACACAATAATCCTTTGTACTTATTTACACTCTTTATTTATCAAGATCAGGACCGGTTTCGCTCATGGCGAGCATTGTCAACTGATACAGCAGAGGTGAGTAATACATTTAATCAAGTATTTTAATAAGCAGTGAACGTACGTGTTAAGAGTTGTATCGATGTAATTCTTTGAACATATCTAATGAGGTCTAGGAGAAATATAATTTGACACTGCTATTTATACAAAAGCAAATTGAAATGAAAAGTTGTAACAACCTATTGGCATTGAAAAGAATTTACAAATTACAGTAGAAATTACGAATAAAAAGCACTTCTAATACGTAATTACAAAGATCATCAAAGAGTTTTTTTTCTTAATATAATGCCTTTTTACCGTGTTGACAGTGAACACCCTAAAAGTAAGCGTGTACATATTATGAGCTTTCAAGAAATGAAGTGACCCAAGTAGTAAAATGGTCAATCTTTTCTATTGGACTTTTTTAATTTGGTCGTTTTGGAGGATTGTTTCATTTATGGAAGTTAAATCACCACTTGGCTCACTTCACTTCTCAGGGGTTCAATTATATTTTATTTATTATTAACTTCATATGCAAGATAGCTAGCTCCTAGCATTTGAAAAATTATGTGTTTGCATACAACTTCATTGATTGAACTGGAATTTAATTTAATACAATATTTGGTTTTGCAAGATAAATAAAATAATTCCGACACATATACATATTATATACTTTACTCATATGGCCATTGGGGAGAATTTTTTTTACGAGAATTGTTTGTATATTAAATATCGCTAAATCTTTTTTGTAAAGAGTAGAGATAGAAGGATGATCACTTTTAGGGTGTTCACTGTCAATACTTGGTGGAAAGGCATTATATTAATAAAAACACAATAATCCTTTGTACTTCATTCCACTTTATTTAATATGTCAGGACCGGTTTCGCTCATTGCGAGCATTGTCAACTGATAAGAAATATAATTTAACAATGCTATTTATACAAAATTGAAAAGTTATACACAACAATTGGCATTGAAAAGAAATTGCCAATTACATTAAAGTGATTCTAAAATAACACAAAATTAAAATTAAATTTGAATCGTTCAAACTATGTACATTCTCACAAATTTTGTCACTCACGACCCGGGTTTCGCCTTTCGGCATCTTCAGGCATTCAAGTGCACGGATGAACTTGAACTGACACGATTCAAATTTAATATTGAAATTCCACCAAGCACCTTCAGTCGAAATCTTAAATTCAAAATTAAAATGTTCAACACATCTAACATATAATTAAAAAGTCATCCCAGATTAATAGATTCAGAATGGCAATTGAAAGTAATTACAAACACAATTAAAATTTGGGGAACAGGGCTATGGAGTCATGGTCTCTCGAGTGGAGTCGGGACCATAAAACAAATAGGTGACTCCGACTTCGTTTTGTTAATAAATTAAAATACAAACTATTAAAATTCATAAATTTCGTCACGGGTTTTTTTTCAAGAGTCCACAGCTGTACTTTGAACACAAATCCATCAATTAATTATTGAGGCTGTCATCGCAACTAAATAGAGCAAACATTCAAGAGCGTTGACTACTAGACTAGAGGCTCGGATATTAAAATTATTATACTCAACTTGTAACCAGGGCTGTGGAGTTGGAGTTTGGAGTCGTGGGGTCGAGGGTTTTGTCCGGATTCGGAGTCGGAAAAACCTTACGACCTAAACCCATGTAGAAAATATATATTTAATGATGTGTATTCAAACCGCAAGAGACCATAGTGTTATTCGGCTGGCTAAAGATAATCTGATGATATACATCTATATACGTTACAACTAAATGATTGAAAAATTCTTTTGGAGTCCGAGTATCCTTTATTTAACCGACTCCACAGCCCTGCTTGTAACACTGTAATAAAACTTTTATCGTGCATGTAAGCCGAGTCCATCACATGCATGGACTCTCCTGAGAATGCATTTTACTGCTGTATGCGGTGCACAAAAACTGCACCAGTGTCCAGCACTTTAATACTGATCTACTTTACCGCACTTACGTTATTCCATCTTGTGAAATGTAAACTTTGGAGGACAGTGAACCAATAATAACGGTGTTTCGACCGAAAGTAGCGCCGCCAAAAACAGCTCTCATTCTGTAAAACTCTTAAAACATATAAAAACATTTAAATTATTAGGGAAAACCCCCGTCGATGGTATTGGTAGGTGGTTATTTGAAAACGCAATTTAGTGGTTGAATTATATCAATTGTATCTATTGCACATTTTTGCGATAGTAATAAAACTACTAATCAATTTTAGCGGTATATATTTTTTACCAATTTGTTCAAAAAGAGTTTTAATATATCAAATACAAAGCCAGTTTTATAAAAGTATTATAGTATAATATTGACTGTGAAAAGGAAAAAGGACGTAACCCACACAGATAAAATTTTACAGGAGGCACAAAAAACGTGTTTTGATGATTTTGGGCCATATGCATATTATGAATTATAAACAACCTTGAAGTGCACGTAGTCTTCTAAACTGGTGTTTAATTGACATAATCTAATATTTATCAAAGAAATTGTGAAGGAAAAACTTTTATTTCAGTCGTTTTTCTTGGTTTTAAGTTTTTACAATGTCATCTTTTTCAAACTTAAAAGCTAAATTTAGATACTAATTCGGAATTCGCAGCTTGCATCCTTTTGATAGAATGTGTATCAAGATTGATACACTGTGTTTATTGAAAAAAGCTATTTTTAAAAAAACTGTGGGTGACGTCCTTTTTCCTTTCCACAGTCGATATATCAATGATAAACAACCCGCGGGCCTCGTGCGAAAAATGATATTTTTTACGACCTGCATACGAATGTCAGTGAAAATTTTAGTATTATTTATTTTACTATCAATTACATACAGTTAATATATATTTTCGATAACGAACAATATGTATTACCAGCGTTGTTTTTTGAAATTAATAGATACCGGAACTCACTTCTTGTCAAGATTTTTTTTCTCATTCGTTTCCGTTCTCAATGTCGAGCATATGGATTCCTAATCGAGATCTAAACTGAAGTTTTTTCACGAAGACTGGTTGTTAATTATGTAGTTTGTCAACATCTCTTTTCTCCGAAGAGAGTAAGGATAGAAAGGTAGGACTAAGACAGAAATAGTCATTAACTAACCGCTCTTTCTTTGCTTCGTACAGTGATTCGAGCCGATGAGATCCGTCACGAAAGCCAACCACGTTGACCACTGTCGTTATGGAACCGACTGTTGGGAAAAGGTGTTGTAAATAAGAAGCACGAAACATTCATTTACTAAGCGTCAGTTCAAGTTCATCCGTGCATTTGAACGCCTGAAGATGCCGAAAGGCGAAACCCAGGTCGTTAGTGACAAAATCTGTGAGAATGTACATAGTTTGAACGATTCAAATTTAAGAGAATTTGCAAAAGAAAATAATATATGAAGCATTAGAGCCCCGGTTCTGGTCACAGAGTAAGCCTATGGACCTTGTATTTTTTTGAACATTACATTCCAAAGCGAACTAAGATAGGAACAAAAATAATGCTTTCCATGAAAAAAAAACAGTAGTTTTTAAGGCAAAATAAAAATTAAATTATATTGAATTGAAGCATTAAAAATTGCAAGAAAAGAGTGCCGGAACACCGTTCCATCACGTTAAATGGAAAGAAAAGCACTATGTTATTACACATGATCTGCAGCGCAAGTAATGTTTTTTTTAAATTGTCCGCTGCGAATGTGGAGCATATGGACTCCTAATGGAGTTTATCTCAACATAAGTGTTTATACGAGAACTGCTTGTTACTCAGTTGCTCAACCTCTCTTTTTTCCGAAAAGAGTAGGAATAGAATGATAGGGCTAGGACATGACTAGTGGTTAGCTAATCACTCTCCATATAATATATGTTCATAATATAGGATGGGTGGGAGGGGGGAATTCAAGACATCAAATACATACATGCTTTCGAGCAGAAATTCAAAAATTGATTTTTCAATAACTTTATAAAACTGTCCGTACTGGGACTCAAACCCGTGACCTCCCTAGCCGAAGCCAAGAACGTTGACCACTCGACAACACAGGCAAGTGTGTATATTTTTATTTTTAGTACTTAGTGTATATTTTTATCTTGGCATAAAATTTAATTAGTATTGATTGTCAGCAGAAAGTTTGACTTTGTGCAAGTCATTTCGGAAGAAATTAAATTTCATTTGCTAACTTATTATAAGCAGTAATGCCGAGTAGACAAGTGCTGGAGTTATTGGTATGCAGTTATTCAATTATTAAAAAAAAAATACACTACGTATGTTATGTCTAGACACGAGAGGGGTTATATCATAATCCACATCTAATCCCTAGTGTAAAGTGTGCTCTCAATTATGTATCAGGCAGCCTTGGCCAAAAATACAAACATTTCTTGCCTTACATCATATAATATTTTCACGTGAAGTATTTCGCGATAGTGTTATTGACCACTGAAAAAAAGATATTATATAAAAAAAGGATGAATATGCCACCCGTTAACATTTACTCGATGCGCAGACAAAGAGGGAATGTATTTGCAGATAAAACATTAAAAATACGAATATATTGTAATAGTTTATGGTTACTTTTACAAGTCGACTGTGGAAAGGAAAAAGGACGTAACCCTCAATTTTCCAAAACAGCTTTTTTTCGATAATCACAATGTATACAACTTCTATCAAAAGGATGGAAGCTGAAAGTGCCGAATTAGTATCTAAATTTAGCTTTTAGGAAAAATATGACCTTGTAAAAAAAATAAAACCAAGAAAAAACATTGAAATAAAGCTTTTTCCGAGACAATTTCTTTAATTAATATTAGATTATGTCAATTAAACACCAGCTTAGAAGTCTCCGTGCACTTCAAGGTTGTGTATAATTCATAATTTGCATATGTCACAAAATCATCAAAACACGTTTTTAGCGCCTCCTGTAAAATTTGATATGTGTGGGTTACGTCCTTTTTCCTTTCCACAGTCGAAGTGATTAATGTCGGAATCGATAATCTCGGAATAAATTACAAAATTCCTGAATCGACAAAAAATCTGTTGTCCCTGTTTCTATTTCACATTATGTTATATTCAAGGTATCAATATGTCTCTATCTGAAAATAAAATGTGACTATAACAATGTTGTAGTATTATTTATTATTAATTACTTGATGCCAAGAATCTAACAACGTTATTCGGTATCATATTGACTTAGATATATCAGATTCTGCACATCGTAAATAACTTCAAGCAACGTTGCCTGCATGCCGCATTCTGAAACGGTTCTTTCATTCTGATCTAGATAATATAAACTTAATACTCCGAATCAGCGAATTCGGACAATCGCAAACGATGTTATGTGGTCGGAAAGATTTTTATTTGTTGATGTCAGGTATCGCGGAATCCGTCCGATAGTCAATAATAATATACGAACTCAATCTAACAATGTACTATCCAGTCAAATATATTACAGTCAATTCCTCTTTTCATGTGGTGGATGCGTTCCACGATATATCGCATAAAAAAGACTTGACTTCAATATAAAAAGTGGGGATACGTTCCATGAATTTTAAAATAACGTTGAAACAGTGAGCTAAAATATACCCAGAATCGCATAAAAAAAGTTTGGGAAAATTAAAGAAAAAGAGAAAATTAATTAAAAAATCATTTAGAATGAAATGATTTTTTTTAAATCCTCCACCTTCCCAATCCTAAATATCGAATGAGTTTAAAGCGATTATCTAACGCAGCCATACTGAACCTTTTTTTTCTCCGGGCCGCATTCCGATAGTGGGAGGGACATTCCGACGTGGGCCGCAACATATTTATGGTATACTCCTTTTTTTTTTAGCTCACCGAGGAATTTGAAATCCTCGATTTGGTATATTTTTCCCCAGATATCTCCAAAACTCCTTTTTTTTAACTCACCGGCGAATTTGAAATCCTCGATTTGGTAAGAGCTTACTAGGCCGCGTGCCACCCGCGGGCCGCAGGTTGAGTATGGCTGATCTAACGTAACCACTTACCCTGTCCTAGCACAAACCTTCTATCCCTACCCTCTTCGAAAATTGATTGTCGCTTACGCTGCTCTACCGGGTTGGTATTTTTGATTGGTGGATATAATATGAAAGTATAATATGCATTTGATAAAATGTACAGTTTAAAGGCAATCGATCTTTATTTCAGACAGTAATTTATTATTTCTATATCCAATATCATCGATTGATCATCAAATTACGTTAACATGATATATAGTTGAATTAACTAGTACATACCTAATTTTGACCTGACAGGTAATCGAACATAAATCGTTTTGCTTGTTAGGCGTAGGTGTTTGCCACGGGCTATAACATCCGGCGACGGATTTTGCTTTTACTGATTTCTCGCAGTACTAATTAATCCTCATTAGAAAAGATTAATATTTACACTTCTTAAAAAAATATTATTAATTATTTAGCCATATCAACATAAGCTTTCTCTCTTCGTGAATTATTTCGACAGAGAAATTACCCCAAGCAACTTTCTTCTGTATGTTTCAAGACCTTATGATTTTCATTTAGAAAGATATTTACGACATTAAAAGACAATCCCACTAAAAATTTGATATAATTTTTAATAGCCCAATTAATGTTTAAGATTTCTGTCTGGAATATTGTTTGTGAATTTACTTTGTTTTTTTAAAAAAATATTAACTTGGTTTCTTCTTTGAAATCAATACATACATCTATCGCTAGCTTTTATTTTATACTTATTTTTCTATTTCAAAGTTTTTTAGTATGGTAACAGGAATTATGTCTGACAAAAACAAAGCATATTAGTTTGTCAGTTTTTGGTAAGGTTTTATGTATAACAAATAAGAAGCGTCTAGTACATAGGTTCCCAACCTTTTTCGGGGTGGCGACCCCTTTTTATAAAAGCCATGTGACCAGGCGACCCCCCCGATAAATGTGAAATCCTTGATTTGCTATACTTTTTCCCCGGATTGTCTCCGAGACTCCTTTTTTTTTTAGCTCACCGAGGAATTTGAAATCCTCGATTTGCTGTATGTACTTTTTCGTTATTTTGGTGTTCAAATCAAAATCGAAAAAAGTTGGCGACCCCCAAGAAAACCCTTCGCGAACCCCAGGTTGGGAACCCGTGGTCTAGTAAGTTACAAAATGGGTACATTTCAATACTTTCGGCTAACAATTTTTTTTATATTTCAAGCCAAAATTGTTTGTTTTAAGTTAAGATTCTTTTTTATATTGTATTTCTTTACAATAAAGCAAAATAACTGCTTTTATAATCTGATAAAATTAAATAAATATACGCTCAATAAAGTTTTGGAATATATATTTTTTTCACTTAGTACAAAATTGCACAAATATGCACATATGTGGTTATATCACTTTTTGTAATTACGTTAGCCAAAATACTGTAAAATAAATATTTACACGATTCGATAATTACTCTTGATGCACTAAAATAGATTGTTAGTTTTATGGAGTTCTTTCAATAATCGATATATTTTTTTTTCGGTTTAAATAATTATGTCCATCATTATTTTTTTAAAATTAAGACTATGGCCGCTCTGATAGATCAATCGGAAGTATTTAGTTGAAAAAATTATGGTTTTACGTGAACGTCAGAACTCAGAACTAAGTCATTTTTAACCGATTTCATTTTGTCTATTATATATATAATATCCTGGCTTAGAAGATATATCATTTTACTTAGTCTAATTAAATAAACACAATTTAATAAATAAAACATTTCATAATAAAGTATTATATCTACCAAGTCGTGAAGTGAAACAAAAAAATGTTTTGCAGTACAGTTGAGACCAAGTCAAATTGGCACGATAAAAAGTCGATTTTATAATGTCAAGTGACAGCTTGGCCGAGCATTGCCATAATTTCACCACCTTTACAGAGAGTATTAACGCGTGCTCGAGTTATTTTCCTCTTATCATTTGTCTACATCGAGCTTTATAGTGAACTTGATCACAGGGATATGCAAGCATTACTTTCAATAGTCTCGTTACTTTCTGCATTGTACTCATTAATACTATATGTATATACTAAATATATCTATAAAAAGCTATATTAAATTATCTCGGGTTCGTGGTCGAGTTGTCAAACAGTGCTCACGGTTTCAAATCTCAGTTACATATCGTCTGTGGAAAGGAAAAAAGACGTAACCCACATTTTTTTCAAAACAGATTTTATTCGATAATCACAATGTATCAAACTTGATACACGTTATATCATAAGGATGCAAGCTGAAAATGCCGAATCAGTATCTAAAGTTTGAAAAAAGATGAACTTCTGAAAATTAAAACCAAGAAAAACGACTGAAATAAAGTTTTTTCCTAGAAAATTTCTTAAATTAATATTAGATTATGTCAATTAAACACCAGTTCAGAAGTCTCCGTGCACTTCCAGGTTGTGTATATTTCATAATTTGCATATATTTCATATGGCCCAAAATCATCAAAACACGTTTTTTGTACCTCCTATAAAATTTGCTGTGTGTAACCATTAGTATTTTCTTAAAACCATGCTATTATCACAGCTTTCTTTTAAATAGTGATGTTAGAAAGGTAAAATGATGTAACTCACAGATTTTTCAAAACAACTTTTTTTTAATAATAATAATGTATAAACAACGTTCTATGGAAAAGATGTGGGCTGCAATTAGTGCCGAATTCGTATCTAAATTTAGCTTCTACGTTTTAAAAATGAAGAGCCCGTAAAAATTGCGACGAAAATAATTAAATTATTCTTAGATTTTGTCAACAAGACACAAATAGCGTAAAACAATGTTTAAACATGACATTTTTTTTCGGCCGCATGTTTGGCAAGCCTGTTTTTTTAATCATCGCTCTAATGCATATGCCCATAATATTTATATTTGGTCATCCGTGTAGTCAAGAGCTGATCTTCATCTATTCAATCACTATTTCAAAACAAGTTTCCGTACGCGTAATACAAAGCAACCTCATTTTAAATCTGTCAGAAACACCTTATTTTGACATTCAAAATTCCGTTTGAGTTTGCTGCAAAGTCTGAATGTATAGTATTTATTATAGCTTATCTTAGACGTATGAAAACATATATTTATTTTCTGTTGATATTCTCCTTATAGAGTTTATAATTATTATTAAATGTATTTCTAACGATAATCATTCCTTTTCCGTAGTGATGTAAGAAAAAGATTGTTTTGTTTGCTAAGGTGATCGTAATCTTGAAGCACCTTTTGAGAAAATGTTGGTTGTTGAGTATCCCACCACCACCCGTTATGTGTATACAGCCGCATTTTCACGGCCGCCTTCCATAACGCAATGCGATCAAGAAAAGAAAAGAATTTATTCCTCATATTTTTTGGCCCGTTACATAGCTGCACGGGACATATCTTTTAACCATGCACCGTTGTGCTTAAAAGATAAAGATAGAAAGACAAAAGAGAATGTGACTTGCTCAGTCATTTAGTTCAAGTGATATTAAGTTTCCTGTGTATCCGTATACTAAGAATCCGCCAATGCGGATGAGTTTAATCTACTCCGCGTTGAATTTAAAGAGGAACCAAGTTGTAAGCTTTACAAATTTACTATAAAATGTATGAAATATATCGTAAGAAAAACTATAGAAAGGCATATTGAAATGTTAACTCTCGGCTACGTCGATTTACGATGATTGAAAAAATTTCTTCGTAACCCACATCCAATTAAAAAACAATGCTGTGCTGAGTGTGAAAGTAATCGTCAATAATTTATTAAGTCAATAGCTACAAAGTTTTTTTTGTTTATAGATTCAAACTATTTATACACTAATATATAATTTTAGTGTCTCGCGTGTGTTGCGCCCACCTGCGACAGCTCGTTCAGCCTGTGAGATATAATAAAATAACAGTTATGAATGTTGATTGCTGACTCCAGCTTTACGAAACCGGATGCAGTTTTTATTGTTTTGGCATTTCGTCCGCTCGTTCAAGACGATCAATCGAGAGACCTCTTTGTGTTTGGCTAAACGGCTATCTGTGTTTACTTTTGTAATTAAATTCATTAATTAAAACGGCGGCTTGTTTCTGTTATTTCTAGATACATTTCCCGACATTTCTGATTAACGCAATATTAACACGGACAAAAAGCTTCAACCGGAAGATGATAGTAAAAGATGACAAAAGGGGAAGATAACATGAATTCATATTTAATACTACTTTTTGTTGTTGTTATTATCGTGGATAATTATTTGTAGAAGATTATTTTGATCAGTGGTGGGGAACTTGCGGCCTCTTGGCTACTCTGATGCGGCCTTTTGACGTGATCAAAATACTCACTTTTATCAAAAAATTATACGAAAAAAGTGTAATCACACATTATATGTTCGACAGTCAAAAAAAAGGAAGGGGTGTCAACGTTTTCTTTACTGTGGGCTTATGTTGAATCAGATAAGTTAATAGAAAATTTAATTTAACTTTGATTATTCCACGTATTGTGTAACTAACTGTGACACGTGTTTCGCCTCTTTCAGAGGCATCTTCAGACTTACTATCGCAAAGTTTGCTTAAGTAATGAAGCAAGATTGATTCTAACATTTTAAAATTATAAAATTACAAAATGGATTGGGTTTTTTTTCCTTTTAAGAGGAGCAAGGAGGGGGGTGTAGAATCGAAATAAAGCAAACAGATAATGATACTAATTTTACTAATGAGTTGTAAACAATCAGAATGGGATTTTTCCTTTTTAATGGAAGCAAAGAGGGGATTATAAAATGCAAACAAATTTAATAATACTACTAATGACGTTAAACATTACAAACTATTAAAACTAATGAGCTACAATCAATCATCTAGGTTTGTGATTACTCTATTAATTGGAAACAATTTGAGTAACGGGGAACCGCCTTTGCTATTAAGAATATTATTTAATAATATTTCTTTTTTGTTAAGAGTTTTATTGATTTCTAAAAATTCTAAGCTATTCATCTTTAAACCCTTTTTATTTACTCGGTGGAGTATTTCTAAATTACAAATCTGATTAAAATTATGATTATTTTCTAAAAAATCCCATTCTGATTGTTTACAACTCATTAGTAAAATTAGTATCATTATCTGTTTGCTTTATTTCGATTCTACACCCCCCTCCTTGCTCCTCTTAAAAGGAAAAAAAACCCAATCCATTTTGTAATTTTATAATTTTAAAATGTTAGAATCAATCTTGCTTCATTACTTAAGCAAACTTTGCGATAGTAAGTCTGAAGATGCATCTGAAAGAGGCGAAACACGTGTCACAGTTAGTTACACAATACGTGGAATAATCAAAGTTAAATTAAATTTTCTATTAAAATGAACTTCCACAAAGTTACCGCCGAAACCATCGAAAGTATCAGATAAGTTAATGTGGTCTTTAGAAACGAAACGGTTCCCTACCCTTGATTTAGATATTCAACTTCAACAGTACGTCATCGTTGGGGTAATAAGTAATATGATTACTTCTACCAATCTATGTACGTACTTACACTGTAGATAAGTGTTTGAAACATGATTAATTTTTAAAAAATTGGTACCCACAAATGGTAAGAATAGTATATCTTTATCCATAAAACATATCAATCAATAAAATGTATGTAAAGTATCATATACAATGATAAATATTAAAAACACAATTTTCCAGTCGTCTATCAAATTTCAGGTGTTTATTTAATGTTTTTATAGTGATTATAGAAGTATTTTTGCGATTTCTACCATTTAATCTTCATTGAAAAACTTTCCGAAATCAAGTTCTCTTTTTCTAAAACAATCAATCAACACTGAATCGTAGCAAAACATAAATAAACAACCCTATATAAAAAAAATATATAAACTACTATGTATCTTTTGAAATTTGACAAGTTGATAATGTTCGCCGTGAGTGAAACCGGTCATAATCTATCACAGTGTTGAATTAGTAAAAAAGTACTTATTTGTTTATATATAATATAAACAAATAAATACTTTTGCCGCCTGTGTGGTCGAGTGGTCAACGTCGTTGGCTTTGGTTACGGAGGGCACGGGTTCAAATCCTAGTACGGACATTTTTGTAAATTGATTTTTCAATCGATTTATGAATTTATGTTCGAAGGCATGGATGTATGTGATGTCTTGAATTCCCCCCTCCCACCCATCCTATCCTATGAACGGGCGTATCGAGAGCGATTAGCTTACCACTAGTCCTGTCCTAGCCCTATCCTTCTATCCCTACTCTCTTTGAAAAAAGAGAGGTTGAGCAACTGAGTAACAAGCAGTTCTCGTAGAAACACTTCTGTCGAAATAAACTCCATTAGGAGTCCGTATGCTCTACAATGGGAGCGGACATGGTTTAAAAATATATATATAATATCTCTTCACCAAGAAATGACACCTAAAAAGTGTCATTTTATCTTGTTAACAAAACATGATTGAAATTATTTTACTGTGAAAATTTTTAACTAAATAAAAAAAAAATGACGAGGTACTATTTAAGTGTTATTGTGTCTTGAATATAAATAAAAGCTAAAGATTGAAACAATCATATTTTACAATTATTTTTTCTTTGTGTTAGGAAATCTAGATATTCCAGTTTTAAATTAGAGGGCGATATCGGTCAATATATTTTGTTTTCTTTTTTTATATTTTTACTATAATACATGATTGATATTAAAAGTAGGTAGTCAATTGATTTGAGCATACAATCTAAATTCCATTACTTTTGTATGTGAATCACATTCAATTAAATATTTTTTTCTTACATTATCGTTAAATTAATAACCGTTTTTGCTGTCCCGGCACCACCCGTTATGTGTACGCAACCACTAATAATAACTGTCGACCAATAATTGGATAAATCTGAACAATGTTACGAGTTTCTTTTTTTGTTTGTTGTATGTCGGTCAATCCACGTGATATATTCTATTATTTTTAAAATTGCTATAGACTTGACAATTTGACGTTTTCTAGGAGTGGCTTGTAAATTAATCTTTCAGTATTTATTAACATTGCTTTATGGTGCTCGTTCTAGGCAGGGGTGGACTGGAGGGGGCCTCTTGTTAATTAAAGAGAGCACAATATTCTTAGATCAAATTAGTATATAACTGAAATTTCTGACTCGTATATAATCTACGAAAGCTTCAGTATACACAGAAGTACACTTTTAGCCATTTGTATTGATAAGTTTACGGTGAACTTCATATTGTTACATATTATAAATGTATTTAGTAAAAATCGATTGTTTATTCAAGTATTTCATATAATTGCTTAGGAGTGATAAAAAAATCATTCTTTCCCCAGAACACCGAGAATTGCTTTTAGATTGAGCGAGCCCCTTGTTACTGTATTGGCAGCCCACCGCTGGTTCTAGGAAAACATATTGGTATAAAGCCGCTATACAAACAAAGATGTGGTTCTGTTCTATATGCAAGCCAATATAAATAGTATTCTAGTGGTTCTCTTTCCGCAGTAAACTTAAACTACATGTCATATTTTCATAAAGAATCAATAATTAAAAGGGAAAATTAGTTGTTATTCAGTCTCCCAATTTGTATTTTTAGAAAAGGAAAGAATTGGAGGTTATTAAATGGATTTTGCGGTAAGCTTATCACATCTCTACGAGTCGCTGAAGCATCGGAATGGTGGGTATGTAGGAACAAAAACATCCATATCCTTGGACAAAAATCCATAAATTTTTGATTTGAATCCACGCAGTTCGGCTATCAGGGCGATTATAAATCAATTATAATCTATAGATGGCGATTGCTATTTTATTAAGCATATCGACTGTGGAAAGGAAAAAGGACGTAACCCACAAATATCAAATTTTACATGAGGCGCAAAAAAAAGGTGTATTGATGATTTTGGGGCATATGCAAATTATGAATTATACACAACCTTGAAGTGCACGGAGACTTCTAAAGTGGTGTTTAATTGACATAATCTAAAATTAATTAAAGAAATTGTCTAGGAAAAACCTTTATTTCAGTATTTTTGTTTGGTTTTAATTTTTTACAAGGTCATCTTTTTCAGAGTTAAAAGCTAAATTTAGATACGCATCCTTTTAATAGAACGTGAAGTTTGATACATTGTAATTATCGAAAAAATCTGTTTTGAAAAAACTGTGGGTTACGTCCTTTTTCCTTTCCACAGTCGATAAGCATATGTACTCTAAATGCGGTGAACTCCTAAATGTCAATAGGAAGATATGTCTTTTATATTAAAATAAACGTATGTAAACTACCATATGTTTTAGAATGCAAAGCGTCCAGTTCCACACACCTTATTGAATTTATAGTTTTCTATTATTGAAAATTGCCACCTCTCATTGTTCTACGAAAACATAATGGGTAAGGTTCCGTGTGCCTGTAGCTATTTTTATGACTGTGACTTTTTATTTGATTTCATTAACGAATTTAGCACTAGTGGAATGTGGAAATAAATAGAAACAATACAAGGGATGTATTATTTTCGATTTTGTGTTCACATTTTGGGAGTTTGTGATCACAAAAACATAGTCTCAATTAGATGAACAAAAAAAGATTTTACGCATATTATTCCAATGTGTATATTTATTTGTTTTTAACAGAAATATATTATTTTCACATAATTTCAAGCCCACTAGCAATGTAACTCCGATGTACCGATTTTTTTTTAAATAACGTTCAACACAACAAAATGAATGAATGGAGGAACGATTTATCCGGGTTACACTGTATTTTACAATTTATTATTGTTGACTCAATCTTATTTAAAAAAACATTTTTTTTGTTATAATTCCACATTTATTCGCTAATGACGAGAATAATCTATATGTTCACTTTTCAACTTGAGGAGTGTTTTGTTTTTTGAATATTTTTTTGTATTTGGACATAATTTTTAGTCCCCGAATTGTTTCATTAAATTTTATTATGGATATAAAAATATTTCGGGTTCTATAGCGCATCGGTTAGCGTTGTTGGCTTCCGTGGCGGATCTCACTGGCTCGAGTCCCAGTACGTACAGCATTTATCGATTTCTGTTTTTTTTTTTAATTTCTGTTAATTTTCCCTCCCACCCTTCCCGATCCTTCAAAAACTGGACGTAGCGAGAGCGATTAGTTAATCACTAGTCCTATCTTAACTTCGGCCTTCGATCCTTACTACTCTCTTTGGAAAAAGAGAGGTTGAGCGACTGAGTAACAAACAGTTCTCGTATAACCATTTCTGTTGAGATACCTACATTAGGAGGCCATATGCTCCACATTGGGAGTGGAAATGGATAAAATAAATAAAAAAAAATGGTTTCTAGAAATGTTGCATCTATTTCGCATTATTATTTATTGTATCCTGTACCTATTAAACAGTTAAACAGTAGAAACAGTACCAATTTATTAATTTGCGAATTGCTCGCGGGGCCGTACAGGGTTATTTTTTTGCGGATTATGATACACCTCTCCCGAGTCTAGACACACATCGTACTATTTTAAATTTGATAACAATACATCAGTGCTATTATGTATTACGTGCATGTGATATCCAATCAAATTGCTTTCGAAAAGACTTTATGGAAAAAAAATATTTTAAAACATTTTATATTATTTTATTTTAGACCATAAATACATGAAGAATTTAAAAAGAGTGAATGGTAAAAATGTTATGTTAGAATATTATTTCATGAAATATAACTGCCCTTGCATATATATACAAGGGGTGAATTGATCCAATGCCACATTGACCGGCCGCCACTGATTGATAACGTTAACCGTTGTCGTTAGAATAGCAAATCACTGCGACTGGTATGTAATGCGCCGTGGTACGTGCACAATAGGGCATCTAATCACGAACCCTTTTTGTAATCCCGAAATTTGGGAGTTCAAAATTAAAAAAATGGGTTTTTAGACATTTGTTTAGGTCTCACGCGGATTTTTTTAATTTGATCTAGTTGCGTGTTTTCAAAAACTTTTCAAGAATTTTGCACTTTTTATCCTCAATCCCGGGATTCCGTGGTTTTGGGATCACATAATTGAACGGGATCCCGGAATTGGAAGCTCTACTGAAAAACTTGCTGCTTCGCAAAGACTAGAAAACAAACCAACCGCAAGATCGTTCGTGACACCTCTCAAAAATTGCAAAGCGAGGTAGGCAAAAATTATAACCTGACGATCTCTTACACGTAACAATTATAACGAGACAATACCTAAAAATCGTTTTAAGCCGAGAGGAGTTTTGCTCAAAGAACCTCCGCAGATTTAATTATCTTTTAAAAATGAATACAACTAAAAATACGACCCTTAAAAGAATTAAAATGATTCTCTTCATATTACTTTGTGCACGTTTATGTATGGGCTTAGTATATTGGGAGCTGTACATAATATAATTTACGTATGAATGCATTGGTGTCTACGCGAACTGACTTCACTATGAATTTCTCACCTCTGAAGCGATCACAACGATGGAAAAAAATGCAAACAACCAATGACATTAGCGTTGAAGGAGAATGGAAGAACCTCGAGAATATCGCGCCCCATGACTTAAAGCTTCATTATTTAATATTTAAAAAAAAACGAAATAATAGTATTCCTTCTGTGACGAACAGTTTAATGAAAAGTAATGAGTAGATAAGAAAAACGGCATATTTTTCAGAGCTGTCAGAAAATTGGGAAATGCAATAAAAAAAATTCACTCCCAATGTGCAGCATATGGCCTTTTATTGAAGGTATCTCAACAGAATTTTTCTACGAGAACTGTTTGTATTACTCATTCGCTCAACCTCTCTTTTTTCAAAGAGAGAAGTAGTAGGGAAGTCAAAAGTCGTTGTTTTTTTGTTAATATCTATAATTGATTTGACAGTGACTTTTTTCACTGGTTTGGCTTATGTTTTTAGATACATTATTTTATTGATTAAATAATAAAGTCTGTTATGCACTTTGTGCTATACGATTTTGATAATTATTGATGTAATGTATGATTTTGAATTTTTCAAACTGTGTACATTCTCACAGATTTTGTCACTAACGACCCGGGTTTCGCCTTTCGGCATCTTCAGGCGTTCAAGTGCACGGATGAACTTGAACTGACGTTTAGTAAATGAATGTTTCGTGTTTATATAAGAAATAAATGTATCATTGAGTTCAAAGCCATTGCTGGCGAAAAGGATAAGCTCATGGGAATGCCCACAGATTTGAGAAGTAAGTAGTTTCAAGAACTATATTTTATTTGTTTGTCGGCAAAGGTTTTATGATTATATTTATATAGGGTACAAAAGTTGAGACCCAGGTAGGCTGAGTATTTCATTTAAAATCGGAAGACTATGCAATTGTGCTCTATTAATTTCCAAAATTTCCTGGAAAAAGAGTTTATGACTGTCCGTATTTGGGTGTAACATTTTGTGAGAATGTACATAGTTTGAACAATTCAAATTTAATATTGAAATTCCACCAAGCACCTTCAGTCGAATCTTAAAGTAATGTATGATCTTGATGTATCGATAATTAACATAATATGTGTATAAATAATAAGCAGGCAGAGGAATAATAAAAAAATATTTTAAACAAAAATTAAAAACTCATAAGTTGCTAATGATCAAGTCGTGTCAAGTGAAATGTTATGGTTCGAATCCCACTGGGCAGCAGGTATATCATTCGTTTATTATGAAGAATCCTCGTACAGCTTTTACATGATAATCAAAAGAAACTTCCGGCTTAATTATAATATATTATATATAAAAATTAATGAGGATAAGCTCGCAATAAATTAAATATATTATGTATCTCTACTACACACGGTCATGAGCCGCTTATAATGTTTCACATGGACATAGCAACACAATATTAACAAATAAAAACTCTTTTTTTTATACAAACCAGCCTTTATAATTCTGTTTTAATTACTTACATTTAATTACAAGTAATGAGTGTTTAATAAACGTAAAGTATATAAAATCGTCTTGGACGGTGGACTTTTACAGAAACTAGTGAATTAAGGCTATTTAAACAAAGGTTTTTTTTACATAAATTTAATTACACAAATAAAATAATATTTGGCTGTAAAACTATTTATATCAAAGGTGCCAGATATTTTGTTATTTTAAATCACGTGGTATATTTTTGAGTTAAAAAAAAGCAACAAAAACACACGTGCCTAAAAAGTTATGTATAAAATTGAAAAAAATATATATTTAATTGTCGTTCTCTTCTAAGCCAGTATTTGTAAATATCTAAGCAAAATTAGGCTTAAAAATAGTAATGACGACGGCGTTAAACCAAAATAGCTTTGAATTTAGTAATATGATTGTCGTGGAACTATATCCTTTATATTATTTTGAAATTATTGAATGTTGAACCTAAATCCATTTGAACGCTAGGGTATAGATTTTACCAGAGATTAATGGTGTATAGTTGCACTTCATTTAATAAGACGCAGCGCGTTCGGATGCTAAATAACTACTGGAACCTCACATAACGATCACCTCTTATAACGAGTAATTCGCATAACGAGCAAAACAGATTGTGAAAAAAATGCTCCCTTAACGAGCGATATTTTTAGAAAGATCACTTTCACATCGTTGCTTGCTTCAAAATGATTGACAAGGCGTGGGAAGGGGTTACCAAGAGAACCCTCATTTCAGCTTCGAAGAAGCTTTGTCAAGGAGCGTTCTCGAATGTGATTTTGAGAGGTTTGAAACAGTACCTGTAAAGTCTACGGTCAACGAGATTGTATCCTTGGCCAATACCATGGGACCGGAGGATGATAACAACAATATTGATGAGCTTGTGAAAGAGTACAGTCAAGAGCTGACTACCGAAAAGCTTATGGAGTTGCATTGTTTTTCACAGTAAAGTTATGGAGGAGAGTTTGTTAGTTGAAGAGGAAGAAGTAGCCGAGCAACAATCTTCTAGCACAATAAGAGAAAAGCTGAAAGCATGTGAAACTGTTGCATCGTACATTGAGAAGCATCACCCTAATAAGGAGGTGGCTATGCGTTTTACAAATTTATTCAAAGATAATGCTGTCATATTTTGACAAAATTTTAAAGTGTCGGCAAAAACAAATGTCTGCTAGTAAAAAATAATTTATTATTTTATCGTTTTTTGCAAATCGAAATCGCATTTCTGGTTGATACGCTTCTTAACAATTTATAAGTATGTAATTTTACTTTAATACATGTTAAAAATAAAAATATATATTTTTTCCGGCATGGAACGCATTATTGTATTTTACATTGTTTTATATGGAGAAAATTGTTTCATATAACAAGTGTTTCACATAACGAGCAAGATTCTGGAACGAATTAAACTCGTTATGAGAGGTTCCACTGTAGCTATGTAAAAATTGTTTTCATTATCAACCGAATTCTCTTTGTAGTGATGGTGTTGAAAAGACGCGAGACCTTTTTATTACCTTTCCCTCAATATTATGTTACATTGTAAAGTAAGCTGTAATTTATGTGAAGCAAATATTTTTTAAGTTTTCGGGCTACTGCTTGAAGCTCACTGCATGGATATTTAATATCATTAAAGTATAAAAAAATATTATAATCCTCCATTCATGCGCCTTAGGCGGATTCCTTTTTCGCTTGTATGGTGGCGCCAACCCTGAGTCCAGGACTGATTGCAGTGCAATTCCTGTGTACCCATTTAGTTGCACATTATTTTAATTTTACGGCGATATTTTTGTCAATCTATGACTAAACGGATATACCTCATTCAAAATGCACATATCACATAAAGTCATGTGCTTAATTTAGTTTTTCTCACAAAACCATCTGTCCCGAGCAGATGAACGTTTCAATATCTGCAGACGATGCGTCAGTAAGGAAGTGCCGTCTTGGATGTCCTATGCTCCTTTATTCGCCAATTTGCGAATGTCCTGTCGTCAATTAATAAAGACATCGCGTCGATTCTCAGCGAATTAGCAGAGCGGTTGACAGCCACAACTAGCTATGCGAGTACTGAGTATACTGGCTAGGGCAGGGATGGCGAACCTTTTTGGGTCCGCGTGCCAACAATCGTCAAATATTTTTTCTCGATTGTGTGGCGTGCCAATCAGTAAAAAAAAATAACAATATAGAAAAAATAAAACGTGATTTTTTCAAAACGATTTTCGTTTATCTTGGAAAATTTTTCGGATTATTTAATCAAAATTTTAATTTTTGAAACTTTTTGGAAATCGTTCGTGTGCCATCCAAATTTTCAAACGTGCCACATCAGGCACGCGTGCCATAGGTTCGCCATCCATGGGCTAGGGTATGCAATCCCGAGATTTCGGAATAGACTAATTTTCATTCCCGGAATCCCGGAATTCCGGGATTGGGATTAGCTCACCGAGGAATTTCAAATCCTCAATTTCCTATACTTTTTCCCCGGACTATCTCCAAACCTTGTTTTTTTTTTTAGCTCACCGAGGAATTTGAAATCCTTGATTTGGTATACTTTTTCCCCAGATTATCTCCGATGGTCGTTTTTTTTCTCCAAAATCCTATCAATTTTCGGGATTTGCTTAAGATTTCTCAATCCCGAAATCCCGGAATCGCGACCATGTCAGTCCCGGTATTTCGGGATCAGAAAATTGGACGGGATCCCTGGATTGGATGCCTTTGTAGTACTGGCTACAGTCATTCAAAATATATACATACCATCGTAATCGTAATTGAAAATTTGCTGCTAAGGCTGTACAACCCAGATTAATATGCTGTAACCCATAACGTATAAAAAGTGGGAATAAAACACATTATTTGTGTTGTACAATATTTAAGCAACGAGTTAATAAGTGAGTGTATTTGCGCAGGCTCACCGAGGAATTTGAAATCCCCGATTTGCCAATTTCGTATAAATTTCGAGAATTTCCTAGAAATTTCTCAATCCCGAAATCCCGGGATCGCGGCCATCTCAATCCCGGAATTTCGGGATCAGAAAATTGAACGGGATCCCGGGATTGGATGCCCTACTTCTATCCAATACTCGATTACAAAAAGAGTTTGAATAACCGAGTGACAAGCAATTGTGACAAGAAAAACTTCAGCTGAGATTAGTGTGGTATGTTACACATTAAGAGCGGACATGGCTTAAAATTTCTTTTTATAAATATGTACATGTTATAATTTAAAATCTCGACTGAAATGCTTGATGGAGTTTCAATATTAAATTTGAACGGTTTAAATTTTGTACATTCGCACAAGTATTGTCAATAACGACCCGGGTTTAGCCTTTTGACATCTTCAGTCAGTTCAAATTCATCCGTGCACTTGAACGCCTAATGACGCTGATCAATAGTGACAAAACTTGTGCGAATGAACAAAATATTAACGATATAAATTTCTATGTTATTTTTAAAAGTGTTTCGTGTGTTAACAACTTTTGTATTTTACTAGTGATTTTACAGTGTAGCGAATTATAACCAGTGGCGGATAACCCTGTAAGTGAATTAGGCGCACGCTTGGGGCCTTCGAATCTTAGGCGCCTCAAAAATAATTAACATTTATAGTCCGCATACTTTTTGGTCAGGTATTAATATATTTTTACTATTTTACATCGAATTTTTGAGACGTTCTAATGTTATTAAAAAAACAGGGCTTCCAAATTTCAGTACGCCTGGGGACTCCCATGTACTTAATCCGCCACTGATTATTACACAGAATCGATAAATGTCACAGGAAAACTGTGCAAGAAGAAACAAATATTTTTCACATTTTGATGAGCTATGTGGTAAGATGTCGTGATGATATCGGATATCACAGAACAGTTTTTTTTTTTACATAAAATCATTTATCAAAGTTATGGTTTGTTTTAATACACATAACTAAATAAAAATGTTAGTCATTACATTTCATAGTTTGAGTCCTACGTCATTTTTCGCCCACGGTCCAATGATGGAATCATATTTGTGACTCAAGTGCATTCATTGACAGTGTGTGCGACTATTCATACAAATAGATTTGACATTCTTTAATTTGCATGTGCGAATAGACTTACAAATGCCATTAATTGATTCGTCCTGCATTATACTCGTATAATAAGAGTATAAATAAAACGACTGTGACTTATTTATATCCGCTGTAAATTCATTAATCAAGAATCTTTCTTTCTTCTTTGGCCATGTTCGCTCCCTATGTGGAGCATATGGCCGCCACGCGGCACCTCCATGTTTCCCTGTCTCCCGCCAATAGCTTTGCTTCCTCCCATGACATGCCAGCATCCCTCAGTTCCGCCGAGTACATCCTATGGATAGTACCCGACGGACGTCCAGGACGCCGGAATCCCACCGGTCGAAAGAAGAGGCAGGCAGGATTGAGGCTTTCCGGAGGCATCCGCAGCACGTGACCCAGCCAGTTCCAACGTCTCTCCATAACCACTGACGTGACGGGACGCTGTCTTGTACGCTCCCTTATCTCTGAATTCCTCACAAAATCAAACCACCTCACCCCCATTATCCGACGCAATCATCTGTTCTCGAAGCTCAGTATACGGTTTTTCTGAGTCTTCGTCAGGTGCCATGATTCGCAACCGTAAAGCATTACCGGCAGAATGCAAGCGTTGAACAAGTGGCATTTGGTTTTAATCGAGTACAGCTGTGTGTCCCAGACAGTCCGCATTGAGTTGAATGTGGCTCCAGCCATTCCTAAACGAATGGCGAGCTCGTTTTTTGTACTACCGTCTTCGGGGATATGTACGCCGAGGTATCTGAAGCTGTCAACCCTCTCGATGATCTGTCCCGCGCTGGTAAGGGTCCTATCAGAGTCATGACAGGTTTGGTTACACATCACATTGGTCTTACTAGTATTAATTTTTAGACCAATGCGACCTGAGTTAGTTCCTAACCCATCAATAGTCTCCTGGATGCCCTCAATGGATTTATCGAATATTACAGCATCATCGGCATATTCGAAGTCACACAGCTTCATCAATAATCACCAATAAATAATTAAGATAAATCTTGTCGATGCCGGGGGAGCATTACGAAAATAATAATAGAATTCAAAATTATCTATGCTATTCTAAGAAATATTACTGAGTGCACTTATTTATTCAGTGAACGAATTCAAGTGACGACTCGGCGAATTCCGGCCAAATTAGATGTCAAGGAACTCGCGTGGACCAAGTGTGAGGAGGTCCTCAGAACAGTATATCAGGAAGGGGATTTAACAGAAGTTGGGAACCTACAGTTTCTTAGATCCTCAAGTGTAGCCAATGGACTGAATAGAATTGATTTATTTATTTATGAAATAATGAATATATGTATACTAATAAATATCAGTATCTTTATCTTATTGAATTTTTTTATATGAGGTATTATTAGATTACAAACAAACAAAAACGTCCTCAAATGATATGTGAGTACATCTTATTTAACGTGAACGTCTTATTTATATATCTATTTCCACATAGTAATTTTATTCAATTGCAATTGCGATTGAAGACTGGGTGTTTGTGATGTAAATCCAAATTATTTTCCTCTCCTCCCATCCTTCTGATCCTTAACTGGTTGTAGCAAAAGCGATTAGCCAACAACTAGTCCTGTTCTAGTCTTATCCTTCTTTCCCTACTACTCACAATGAAAAAATTGAGGCAGAGTGACTGAGTAACAAATAGTTCTCGTAGAAAAAACTTCTGTTGAGATACAAAAATGTCTTAACTGTCACCTAGATTTTGAAAAATAAAACATTCCCCATATTACCTCCTACAATGCATGCGCCAATAATCATACAATATTTCATTAATCCAATTGACAGTTTGAAGTCTGCTGTGGGCCGTCACTTTACCCGAACGCGCCAGACAAGTCTTGCTGGAAAAATCTAGCGTTATATAGTGGATAAATAAAATGTATAATTATGTATACGCTACGTTTTATTTTTAGCTATATAGCGCGTTTTTTTACACAATAAAATAAACTTAGAAAATATTAAAAAAAACTTAGTGCTTTATTCGGTTTGATTCATAATTCTTCTTTGGCCATGTTCGCTCCCTATGTGGAGCATATGGCCGCCACGCGGCACCTCCATGTTTCCCTGTCTCCCGCCAATAGCTTTGCTTCCTCCCATGACATGCCAGCATCCCTCAGTTCCGCCGAGTACATCCTATGGATAGTACCCGACGGACGTCCAGGACGCCGGAATCCCACCGGTCGAAAGAAGAGGCAGGCAGGATTGAGGCTTTCCGGAGGCATCCGCAGCACGTGACCCAGCCAGTTCCAACGTCTCTCCATAACCACTGACGTGACGGGACGCTGTCTTGTACGCTCCCTTATCTCTGAATTCCTCACAAAATCAAACCACCTCACCCCCATTATCCGACGCAAGCATCTGTTCTCGAAGCTCAGTATACGGTTTTTCTGAGTCTTCGTCAGGTGCCATGATTCGCAACCGTAAAGCATTACCGGCAGAATGCAAGCGTTGAACAAGTGGCATTTGGTTTTAATCGAGTACAGCTGTGTGTCCCAGACAGTCCGCATTGAGTTGAATGTGGCTCCAGCCATTCCTAAACGAATGGCGAGCTCGTTTTTTGTACTACCGTCTTCGGGGATATGTACGCCGAGGTATCTGAAGCTGTCAACCCTCTCGATGATCTGTCCCGCGCTGGTAAGGTAAAATCCTCTCCAACAAGTACATTGATTCATAATACTTTCGACGAATTACTGTGGTACTAAAATTAATAATAAAAAAGTGTCCTTTAAGTAGTATGTAATATTGTTTTATGTTTTGCCACGAATTTCCTTCAAGCCGCTTACCTGCTAAGTGAATTATCAACATTGTAGAGTAGTCTATAGCTTTGCTCACATTCTTGACGACACTTTAGATCTGCAAAAGGGACGCAGGCCCTTGAACCCGAAGAACTGCCGAGTAAGTAAACATTTGGAATGAGAGAGGTGGAGATCCTTCAATGTTTAAATAATACAATATGGTATATGACTCTTATAATATGAGTGTAATTTGAATGACTCATTTTTTCTGTATCGAAAATTCATGAAGTTTTCTCACTACATTTTACCCAATCAAATCATATGTGTTCGTCAATATGGATCATATAAAATAAGCCTCATGGATCAATTCGACAGATTATTTTACGTCATTTTTGCTGTTAATGAGTATTCTTTTCCTTTTTCCGAATTCACTGTATACTAAACTCTCACTTGATTTGCGAATGTTTAAAATTTTCACAGTAGAATCGACGGCTATTCTGTGCACACCACCCTCACCTCACTCTTCACATTTTCTTTATGTAAGCCTAGCTTGAATGGTGAGACATTCTCCTTCACACCCCGACGCGAGAAAATATCACGCCTTTACCCCAATGTTAATTTTCTTACGTGCTATAAATAACTAGAATCAAAACTGTATGTATGTACATTTGAAGTTGTAATATTTATTATATAAATTCTGAGAATGCTCTTCAAATAAGACTCCGTTAACACATATTTAATTTAAAAAAAAACGCAGTATATTATCTCTTAATAATGTAGTAAACTTTGTATTGCATCTACCCAGTTAATAATTTATTATAAAGTTATAAATCATTCTAATTGATTGAAACAAAAATATTTTCTTTTACCACGTACATATCTGCTACTTACATTTTCATTGTTATGAAGCGAGCCGCTCTTAATTTAGTCTGAGTTTTGAGTTAGCTGCGACAGGTCATCCACACCATAACCTATGTAACTTTTAATATTTTTTTTACTTTTTATATTTGAGAACATATTTTTAAAATTATATTAAACACGTATTTTGATTTAATTTTACTAATACATACTGTTGAAGTTGATTATACCAAATGGCGAACAAATAAGTGAAAAATTGCTAGAAAATTTACTTGCACTCCTTTACATTACTATATATAAAACATAAAACTCAACGTTTGCTAAAAATAATCCAACACACAGCAAAGATACCCTTAGTTCTAAAAATGAAGAAAACTTAGAAATATTGCGTTGGTGTTTGTATATGAAATGATTAATTTTCTAATTGTAAAAATGTAGCAGCATGATTTTAAAAAAAAATGTTTTTCAATTAAACAATTATCACTTTGAAATCTGAATTTAATCTGGGTTATTGATTTTCAAATTTAAATCAAGGCGTGATGAATCTACTAAGATTTGTGTAAATATTTAGAGATTCCAGAATTTATAAGCCTTCCATTGATAATAGAAAATTTTAATTTAACTTTGATTATTCCACGTATAACGTATACATCAAAGTTAATTTAAATTTTCTATTAAAATGAACTTCCACAAAGTTACCGCCGAAACCATCGAAAATCTTCCATTGATATATTATTTTTTTAAGAAATCATTTATGAAAAACACCCGTTAATGATTACGATATTTTTTAATTACGGTATTTAATATGAAATTTCGAAATAAAGATTTCGATTTTTTATTGTGTAACTAATTGGATGTAATTTTTGTTTGTTTGATTTTTTTTGTTATGTTTTGATTGATATATTGATCCGGTATTTCAATCCCTAGATTGTACATATATACAGCCCTGTGAAATACTCTTGCATTTGTATAAATGCATAATATGTACATAATATGCATTCATGAATGAACTCTCGATATGTTTGTTTACCAAACCGTTCACCAACCCGTCCCAATACGGAGCTCAAATTTAATGGAAATTGTTGTAGAAAACAGAAAAAACGGATAAATGCACATTTTTTTTTATCTTTATATACCCATATACCGAGAAACAAAAGTTATAAATAATTAAATTATTATATTAAAAATGCAAATTAACAAAATCATTAAAAAATCTCACCCCACCGACATAATAATAGCATAATGAACAATTTCCCGCCAAATTATTCTCGTAATCCGCCCACCGCCAAAATCTATTCACAGTAATTTAAATTATATCATTATTACTAATTTAATATTTAATTACTCTTCATTCAACGTTTATTAGTGAAACACGCCACGGCTTTTATAGTCAATATAATATTATAGATATCGCTGAATTAATTACGAAACAATAATCTTATCAGCCTATATTCCCCGAACACCCAAACAAAATTTTCCCGCCAAAATCCTTCGACAACAAGCAACCGCTAGGCAAAACACCCGGGTACAGTACTGACTGCCGCCGTCGACCTCTGAAGATCAAACCGTCTGGTTCGGGTGACATTGGCTAGGGTCGCCAGCCCAGACTCCGCGAGGAGTGCTGCGGGCCCCGCCCAGGTGGCACCCGCCCGCCTTGCCCCACACCCGTCCGCCCAAAACGCTGGGCTCTCTTAGACGGACGGGAGGCCCCTGCGAAAGGCGGCGAGGAGCGGGTCCGTCTAGTTCAGGGATACCCGAAACCGCGGTCACGAGAAGGCTTTGCTTATTATTTACGAAGGTTAAAAATACATACTTATTGATTCATAATTGTATTGCATAAAACAAACACTAGAAAGCTGCAATTCCACACAAAGTTTTATTCAATTTTATGCAACAAGATCTATATTTTATTTATTAACTGATGCTTTATTAGAATTAATTCTTGACAAATATATTTTTTAGATTTATTAACTTCACCCTTTCTTTTTACATGGGAAACAAATAAAAAAACAAAAGTTTTTTTTTGTTTCATCTAAGAAGAACAATATGCAGTTCATTCACCTATTTATTACTATTTAGGTAAGCGAGTTATTCAAACTCTATTTTCATATCATAGTGTTAGGTTAGGTTAGAAAATAATTAGTAAGTGGTAAAAAATTGTGATAATATACGTGTCGTTTTCAGGGTGGAATAGAAAGTGAGTAGGTATATATCTATTCATTTTACACATTTTGCAAAGCGCGTCAAAAGGTCGAAAAAAGTGCCCATTCAGTTTTTCGAATTCTCGACAATCGAACACAATCAAGGACGAAGGAAAATTCAGAGAACGTCTACACACGTTTCAGATACAAGAGCGAAACAATATTACTACTACGTTATCTTTGTACGCTACGCTGTTAGCGGTGTTCAAATCCATAGCATAGCCGTTATCATTCATTGCCGGGGCATGTAAAATGGTATTTAATTTATAATTTTTCTAGTGGAATATGTTTTGACGTAGATGCGGGAACATAATTTTATTAAATACGAGACTGGCTTTATTCCCCCCAATAGCCTGTACGCACGCTCACTCTCTGGCGCTAATTTATTGTATTCACCGCTGAAAAGATACTTTTCGTTATATTTTACTTAGCTTAGAATATGTATCATTAACATTAGGGTCACATTTATATTTTTATTTAATGTATGCGCTATCCACTAAATAAATGTATTTTAAATTGGATGTGAATAATAGATACGATACGTTAATTTATCTGCCATTATAAAAGGCAGGTTGTCGCTTGTTAGGTTAATTAATTGCTAGATGTTTGATATATATTTTTTATTTAATTAAAACAACCAATCGATTATGTTTTAATAAAATTGACTATTTGAGGATAGAGGCTAAAAATATTGTTGCTCCGTTCCCCTATTAACGTCATTCAGAATATTATTTACAAAAACTTTTTTTTAAAAGAAATTTTCAGCTGTATTCGTGGGCTAGAATGGCCTATCAGAGAAGCCAAAAAATAACGAAAACAAGTATCACTGAACTCCACGGGATGTTCGAGAGTACCAGAGAAAATTTAACTGGGGTGTAATTTAGTTGGCTTGTACGGAGTTTTTGTATGCTCGTGAAATGTATAATATTTCATAGATTGACAACTGTGCTCTTGATGATTGTCAATGGAAATACATATCATTACTTTTTGTGGTAATAGTTATAATTTAAATACGAAAACAAGATAAATAAATCTTTTTTCGAATATCTTATATTGTAATATTGAATGTACGAATAATTACGACGCACCCTTACGTGGCAACGTGACGTGGAGAGAAACATCCCTTATTTCAATTGTATGAAACAATAAAGCAGATTACAAAAAATATGTTCAGCGCTTTTGCGACATGATGCTTATTAATAAATTACGTAAATATATTTTAACGCGACTAATAAAATTTACAATTAAATTAGTATAATTGATCAAACGGATCCAAATCGTGCATAGATTACTTTAGCTGATAGTTACTTTTCGTTAAAAATCTCATTTTCAGAGATGGTATGATATATAATCCCAATATATAGTACGAACAATTTCTCTTTACGACTTATTTCAGTATCAGTTAAGTCGCGCTTAAAGGGATTACAATATCACAAACATTCATGCCTCTGCCAAGAATTATAAATATACACATATCATCGGTTGTATGCAAGAATTAATTTAAATGAATTCCATAAGAATAACATAAGTCTGTTAATGATATAATTTAATTCCGGTATGAATGAGCATGGAATACAACATAACAATGTTAAGGGTATGTTATTGAACAATACTGGTTAATGATAGATTAATAATTTTGTTTTTTTCAAAACATTACTGTAGTCTCAAAAAACAGTTCGAATTACAACACAATTCGAGAATACCTTATATCAGGGATGGCGAACCTTTTTGGGCCCGCGTGCCAAAAATCGTGCGTGAAAAAAATGCCAAAGATTATTTCTCGATTATGTGGCGTGCCCAAGCAGAAAAACAAAATTAACAAATGTAAGAAAAAATAAAAAAATGATTTTTTTAAACGATTTTCGCTTATCTTGGGAAACATTTGAAAATTAATAAAACGGAATAAAATAATAATTCACGGATTATTTAATCAAAATTTTAATTTTTTTAAACTTAAAAAATATTTTTTTGAACTTGGAAATCGTTGGAGTGCCATCCAAATTTTCAAGCGTGCCACCTCGGGCACGCGTGCCATAGGTTCGCCATCCCTGTCTTATATCATAATCGTTTTTTTTCTTTACGGGTGCGATAAATTATTATAAACAATCCGATTTCGTGAAAATATGCACATGGCAGATTTTGAAAGCACAACGACAAAACACCTACAAAAATAATAATTAAATCATAGAAATGGGATCTTGAGTTCAATGTTAAAGCTCTTAATTAAATTATTATTTATTGGATCAAATACTCTCTTGAAAATTGGATTAAATTGTTCTTTGATCATTTGCGGTTAAGTTTTTTGTAATATGTACATACTATTATATAATACACGATTTCATTTTTGTGTAAATTATAATTTCAATTCGAAGGTGAATACTTTCCCAATATGCTCATTTTTTATTAGGCTTAGTATAATTACATTTAATAATGTCGTCAATTCCAACGAAATGATTTAAGTAATCTCCACTTTATTTCAAAGATCTCAAAACATAATAATAATACAAACGATACAAATCAAAAGAATAATCACCCATTGAAAGCTTTACAAATATGTTAAATGTCGTACCGTTACTTAAATACTGAGCCTACTCAATTTTCAATAAACGAAAACAAGTTGTTATTTTGACCAAGAATAATAAAAAAGTACTCGACACTAGGGCTTCCAAACCGGTTTAAACCGAAACCGGTTAACCGGTTTATCGCATGGTTTAAAAAAACCGAAAACCGGTTTATTTCACTCGGTTAACCGCGTTTTATCAAAAATACTCGTTTACTTATTTTTCATTTTTTTTTTCAAAAAGAAAAATCTTTAATAACGAATTTACTGCGTAGAAGCGGAAACAATTTGCAACAACAACATCTGAGTAACAAGCAGTTCTCGTTAACAAATATTTTTTTGAGTCTATATGCTTCAAAGTGGGAGTGGAGACATAATATAAGCTAAAATTATGTTATTCTACTATATTTTTGTCTAAGCATTGGATGTCCTGTCTACTCGATATGCTTACAAAATAAATGCATTTATTGAATGATCTTCCTTTTGATGAGTTTTATTATCAAGTTCTATTTTTTTATTTGACATATTTTATAATAAAATATTTTTCCACATTTGATATATATATATACGTATAATGCCTTCTGTGTTCCATCTATTAGATAAATATCAATTTTTCATTAAAATTGGAGCATTTAGGACACATATTTAAAATTTTCCACAAAAACATTTTTTTTTGCATACCTACCCAATCAAAATACGTTATATTTCGGTTTGAACCGGTTAACCGGTTTTATTGCCAGAAAAAAAACCGAAAACCAGTTAGTTGGAAAGTCCGGTTAATTGGAAGCCCTACTCGACACTGTTGCGTACACAGTTATTTAAATAAAGAATGTTATGAATTTAATTTGCTTGGTTGATTCTGTGATTATGGATTTAATATTTTTTTTAATTGCCAAAGATATTTCTGAATTCTTGAATTATCATCTCCCACGCATTATATCCTTAGGTGTAGTAATAGTGATATTGACATTACTCGTAAAATATTTTTGAGCTTGTTTCATTTATTGTGAGAAATTTCTACTTTTGTTTACGATGTTTTACCCCAAGAATAAATCCCCACTAATAAAAGTCATTAAGACCAATAACATTTTTAATGAACTCGACGTAAAACAGGTAGGTAGAATTAAATAAATACCATCGCTCAAGTGTTACAAAAACGTTTATTTAGGAATTTACAATCACCAAAGTTTAATCACATACAATATTTAACAAACAAAATTTGGAATTATTACAATATACAGTAACTATTAAGATTATTAAGACCTAGCTTGCTCGCACCATTTTTTAATAGTTAAGAAAATTGATGCTAAAATCCGCGCGGAAAACAAAATGAATTTTAATTTTCGTCGAAATGGAGAAATATCAGTTCTTTCATCTCGGACGAAAAACCACAAAAGAAAAAAACTACAAGTGAATTTACAACTAAAAGTCTCCGGAGCAAGTTCCAGGACCGGGAAGTGTCCCCCCACACAGGTTGTGTTCGGTTCGTATCCCAAAAAACAAAAAAGAAAGAAACATAAATCGCATCGGGTATCGAAAAACAATGTTGCCATTTAAGGCCATAAACAATAAAACAATTGATATTACGGGTTACATGATAACAAAAATTTAAACACAATTAATTTAGCTACAAATTTTAAATGTCTGCCAGTTTTCATCACAAAAGTGGTAGTAGGAGCGGGTGACTATAAATCTTACCTTATCAATATACTAGTCTTGTCCTAGCATTATCTTTATATTCTCTGTAGTTTATTATATCTGTAGTACTCGTAAAAGCTCAACATATTTAAAGGACATGGTAAAAAAATATGTCTTTTATATGCCGACAGACGTTTTAGTGAAAATTTTCAACTAAAAAATTAATATTGTTTCAAAGCTTCATCTATTTATTTACATATTATCTTGGCTTCATATTATTTCAAGTGTAAAATTAGTCCTTTCGGTAACGTAAAGCCAACCACAAATCAGCTGTTAAATTTTATTAATTTATTACTGAGATATATTCTACTAAACATTTTTGAGATGTGACCGTATTAGAGTACTTATGGAATTACTATAATTTTATGTTAACGTTATATTTTGAAAGCTTTCTATCGTTTTCACTTCGATCACTTTCTTTACGCTTTTATTATTATTATTACTGTCGTAGTTTTCGTCTGGCGTTTCGAGAAAAAGCTTCCATATGTCTACACTCAGCGTGAATTTTCTCGGAAAAACGATTGGAATGTTTCCCTCGGAGCTTAAAGCTCCCGGGTTGCCAAAATACTGAAATACAATATAATACACAGAGCATAAATATTTTTTCCCCATATATTATTACAATTTTACTTACATGCAAATAGTTATATACTTAAGTACATAGTGCCTTAACTTAATAAACTACTAGTAGCAAAGATATTTTGTTAGAAGGGAAACAATGACGTATAAGCAAGCCTTATATATTTCAGATCAGGACCGATTTAGATCATCGCGAGTATTAATTACCAACTGATAAAATATAATGCGTTTTCACCAAGAATTTAGAGTGAACTACTTAAAAATAAAACTCATACTTCCTTGAAGTCATTTTTATATAGAGATAAAAATTTTCTCAAATTGGCTTTTCAATAAAAAAAATTATATATTCGAAACCAGATCTACTATTTTAAAGCATCATTGTAATTGGTTTCTAAAAATACCAAATCTACAATTAATTACTTAATCTTACCAAAGTAAATGAAATTAGGATTTATTTTTTTAATAACCTCTTTCATCAAAATTTCATCCGCTCGGATAATTTAAGAACCATCAGATTGATCAGTAATGATTGTTTCATATAAATATTGGGATATTAAAAAAAATCACAAACAAAACTAGGTCTACTAAAATTTGTGAGAATGTACATAGTTTGAACGATTCAAATTTAATATTGAAATTCCACCAAGCACCTTCAGTCGAAATCTTAAATTTAAAACTAGGTCATTTATTTTATTTAAAACAATGGTAGTTTGTCCATCGTTTTGACTTGTAAATTTCCTCAATTAGTTTTGATTATTCCTAATGTATAAAAAAAAATCGAAAGCCACTTACAACATTAGTTTTATTTTAAATAATTATTTAAATACCATAAGTACATTTTGATGGATATTGAAGAAAACAATCATTATATTTACCAAAGTATTCAAATGTCGAAAAGTAAATGACGGCGTTGCTTCCACTGTTATCCCATGAAATAAACACCATAAATATTTCATTTTCTTTCACACCTTCCTTATGTTGATTTTGACACCTAAACTCCCTGTTATGAAAAGTTCAAATGAGATGACATTGCTTTTGGCAACCCTTAGTCGTATCATATTTGATCTGTCAAATAAAATATCGAAGAGTGAATCTTAAAAAGGGTGGAAGGAAAACTTCTGAGAAATATAAAGGAGAGACTTTCGCCAGCTTTTATATAAGCTTTGAATAGATAACTTTCTGCTCAAGAACTTATTCAAATTTATTCCATTGAATGCTAAGTTGTTAAATTGTTTATCGTAAGTATTATATTATGATTTAGCGACCTTTTTGTAAAGTAGTTTTCAAGTAAAATGAATTGTATAGATTCAGAGAAGTTAGTCAAATTAAATTTAAAATATACCTTTTCTAAAATACTCGTCAAATAAGAATGGTTTGTAAGAAGTTAATTTTACTAATACTTTGATAGCTACACGAAAGAATACTACAGCTCAGTAGATTTAGAAAAAGACGCCATTCAGGAACATGGTATAAAAATAAAACACGGATTACGGATCAGAAATTAGTAAGTTTAACTTCTAACAAGGCATTGAGTTGACAACGTGAAAATGTATTCTTTCTTTAAGCGTTCATCTCAAATTTCTTATTCGTATTTAATTTATATTAGAGAATTTGATATTCCAAAATATCCAGCGCAATTTTAATTTATAAACAATTATATGAACATTCTGGTAAATTTTACATACAACGAAAAAAATGGTAGCATAACACACCTTTATAATAAAAGTTTTGTCACTAACGACGGACGACCCAATTTGTAATTTAACATTACATTTATTAAATAAGTTTGTTTCGATTATAACTTACCCGTAAACTTCAGTGCCTGAAAATGTTTCAATACGAAACTTAGGTCGTAAGTGACAAAATCTTAGACGTGTACAAAATTTGAATAGTTCAAATATTATATTGAGTGTTAAATGATTCTTTGTCTGGCCATAACTAATATGTTTATAATATGCTTAGAAAGTTTTTATACTAGAATACGTCCGGATCTTGGATCTTACTAAAATTTACATTTTGAATGATGGGCTCTTAACGATTACTTATAAATAGGCAATAATCAATTGAAGTTTCGGATAAAAAAATCTTCAGAAGAAATTGGTTTAGAAGTTTATAAATGTATACTATATGAGATCAACGAAACCGCGTGTAGTAATGTTATTTCATGTAGTATTTATTGAGCCTGATAGATTTTTTTACACCAATAGATGTAATTTATGCACATTTACGTAACATAATTGTGTTTCACTAGCGTATACCAAACTGATATATAATATCTATTTTAAAATTAATAGTGAAATAAGAGCAATCTATAAATATACATTATTAATAGTTTTGTAATAAATTTAAAAACTTGATTATCTCACATGATTGAAACCATGTCATAACTTACAACCAAAGGCTAATTTTTTCTTCATATCTATGTACTTATTATATAAACTACTATGTAGCACTATAAGTGCGATATAATTATATAGTAATAATATACACCTGATTTTTTCTAGATTTTCTTACATATGTTTCAATAAATAAGGTCTAGGAAAAATTGTGCAACTATTTTTACGCTGATGATTTTGTTTAAAAAATATATACATAAGTGGTAAAATACTAACAATTCTTTTTTAAATCCATATGTATCGGGTAAAAATATATTTATTTATAACGAAACGGGTCTTCTTGATTAAATGACGATAAATTTTAATTTTGTAAATAATTCTTTGAGTTAAGTTTTACATAATATTATATCTATATTTGCCTCAAATATTTGTTTGTATCAAATCTTCTATCTCAAAATTTTCATGATTATTCAACTACAACAAATAATACGAAGCAATTAATGAAAAAGTTTCAAATTCTCGTATTCAATACACAACAAATAAACTTATTGTACACTAATTTCATCAGTCTTCTTAAGATGTGAAATAATATATGATTATATATGAAAGTGTATTATATATGAAAGTTCATGCCTATAAGATTTTGGACATTTTAACAACTCTAGGTTCCCTATCGTTACATTTCGTCACAAAAACTTGTAAAGCCACGTAAGAATATATTACTACACACTTTGGGAAAAATTACTCTTCAAAAAATTAGATAAACTATTATTGATTTTTGTCCGCTCTACATGTAGAGCATATGGCCTACTAATGGAGAAATCTCAACAGTCCATAGTTGCCGGATCTGTAGTGCAGTGGTCAACGTCATTGGCATCTGTGACGGATCTCATAGGTTCAAATCAAAGTACAGTAGTTTTCAATCGATGTATAGATTTCTGTTCGAATACTGATTGAAAATATTTGTGATGTCTAAAAATTCCTTCCCAACCACTTTACCAATCTTTAAATGACGGGATGTAGCGAGAGCGATTAGTTTACCACTAGTCTCTGTCTTACGCAGTGTCTATCCTATATTCCTTCTCTCTTCGAAAAAAGAGTGGTTGGGGAACTAAGTAACCAGCAGTTTTCGCAGAAAAGCTTCTGTTATTATCGCGAAATATTATATTCTCAGAAGAAATTTACATATTAAAAAAATGCTTTTGATATTATAGTTCAGTGATGCACAAACCGCGGCCCTTTTTGAATTTTGTGGCGGCCCATCAATCTTTTTCTTTGCATATTTTTTTCACGTAAAACATTTATTTAATAAATGTAAGCAAAATTTTTCTTCAATGAAGGAGAATAAATCGGTTCATAGAAACGGGCCCTCAAATACTATGTCAGATTAAAAATTAAGAAAGACCAAGATCGCATTAACTTTTGAATTAAATATAAATGAAAAATAAATATTTCACAATGAAACGATTTTTAATGAGCATTTACTCAAAATACTTTTTTTGCATGGCTTATTTATTTTCACGTTTACGAAATAACACGGCCAAAATAATGTAATGGAACCTATCAATCATTTATCTAAATTCACTTAATCTTTTATATTATACATTGTTGTTTTGTAAAGCTGTTTTAAATGGAACGTACATATTATGCTCCATGTAAAAAAGGACTGAACTTACTTTTAATCTTTTTTTTCTTCGCGGCCCGAACCCACGAACAACTGTTTTATTCGGCCCGCTAGAAAGTAAAGGTTGTGCATCACTGTTCTAGGTGGCCCCAGATTTACTTTGTATTTATCGAAATGCCGTTATTATCATAATTAATGGTGGTGATTTGCAAAATTTTCCATTGACGATGACTTGAGAAATACCGGTCTAGATTACCGGTAAATTTGTCAACGATGTAATCAAAACTGGTCTCTCGGTCTGAACTCACACCGTATTATCAAGTGTGTGTTTGTACAATATTAAACATACTATCTGCCTACTGATTGTTTATTGTTATTAGTGCCGCTATTTCGGCATTTTTGTTCATTGGTCATATTATGGCAAACGATCGCGAGGATGTTGTGCTCGGCTGGCTGAACATTTCGGCTGGTCACGTTTTGCTCCGGGCTATCATAAATAAGACCAACCATTGGCAGACTGATGATCTAACAAATTTTAAAAAAGTAGCGACATATCCTGTCCCAGTAACAAAACCAAGAGTTACGATACCATCGTTCCATCGACATTGTGGACATTTTTATTGTTTTATTGACTCTGTTCAACAATAAACATAGACTAGATGATAAAGTGAAAACTATTTGAATGTAGAGCGGCTACTATTGTATTTATTTCTAATCAAGTTGTCTTCATTTTAACTAGCTGATTTTTAATAGTCCTATTAAACACCGATTTTTTTAGATTATATCAAAAATCGGTATACATACACTAAACAGTGGCGGCCGGTTAATGTGACATCGGATCAATACACTTCTTGTATATGCAAGGGCGGTTATTTTTTTTTTAAACCATGTCCGCTCCCAATGGACTCCTAATGGAGTTTATCTCAATAGAAGTGTTTCTACGAGAACTGCTTGTTACTCAGTTGCCTAACCTCTCTTTTTCCAAAGATAGTAGGGGGGGGGCGGTTATATTTCATGAAATAATATTCAAACATAAAATTTATACCATTAACTCATTTTAAATTCTTCATGTATTTATTGTTTATAATAAATATTTTAGAAAATTTTATTTTATTTTATTGAATTTTAAATGAGGGAATGGTATAAACGTTATTGTTGAATATCATTTCATGAAATATAGCCGCCCCTGCATATACAAGTGGTACATTGAGCGGCCGCCACTGACACTAAATATCAACCCAAATTTCAAACTACATGTCTATTGAAAAGTCACAGACGGCATACGGAATACCAGCGGATCACAAAATACAAAATCTCTTCCATATCTAATTGAACTTTCTACACACTATATTACTATATATTATGTTATCAGTGATTTTTTCCATGTAATGCGGTGGAACGGCGTTCCGGCATCTTTTTCCGTTGCATTTTTAATGTTTCAATTCAATATTAGATTTTTTTATTATTTTGGCTTGACATTTGACACTTTTCAATCCTTTAAAATACGTTGATCGGTGGTCACTCAGAGAAAGACGAGACTTCCGTGACGGATCTCACAGTACAAACAGCATTTTCTTCAATATATTTCTGTTCAAACGAATAGATATCTGTGCTATCTAAAATATTTCCTCCCACCCTTCCAGTCCTAAAATAAATGGGGAATAACAAGTGCGATTAATTGACCAATAGTTCTGTCCTGTTCTTTTATTCTTTCTCTCTTTGAAAAAAGAGTAAGGTTGAGCAACTGAGTAACAGTTCTCGTGAAGACAACTTGTGTTAAAATAGTTATATAAGGAAACCATATTCTCCACATTGGGAACGAACATGGATTCGACTCATGGAAGTGAGTTCCGCCACTTTGTTTTTCAAAAAAAGTACTCTCTGCGAAATACGCCTTGCTAAAACCCGTAGTGGGTAACATGATAGCGAAAGTACGTTACCACAATTTCTATAATGGTCACCGAGATTAAATTAAATTTAAATGAAGTCTACTAACGGAAAAAGTCACTCGGTTATCTAGGACCTAGATAAGTATGTAAGCCACTTTTCCTAGATTTTTTGACCTAGTTTCTAGGTCAAAAAGTAGTTTGTTAGAGCAAAAATTCCTCGACTGGAATATTTCAAGTAACTTACTAAGGTCATAATATCAAAAAAAAAGTTTCGCTTAAATCATCAACCACTAACACGATTTTTCAAATGTTAATGATTACTAGCGCAGCTTTTCTCAACCTTTTTTTTACCGAGGCGTACAAAATATAAACACCGCTTATTTGTGTATCAAATATGTATTTTTAACACTATTTTTTTTATTATTATTATTTTATGAGAACTAATACCAACACAAAAAAAAACAAATACCAAAGACCATGCACCCGCCTACGCCCAGGTAAATCCAGGTCTTTACGCGGGAAAAGCAGCATTACAATTAAGGCATCCAATCCCGATTCAATTTTCTAATCCCGAAATTCCAGGATTGAGAAGGCCGCGATCCCGAGATTTCGGGATTGAGAAATTTTCAGCAAAAGCCGAATATTTACACGAAATTGGTAAATTCGAGATTTCAAATTCTTCGGTGAGCTAAAAAAAAAAAACGAGTTTCCGTGAGAATCTGAGAAAAAGTATACCAAATCGGGGATTTCAAATTCGTCGGTGAGTTAAAAAAAAAAACGAGTTTCTGTGAGAATCTTGGAAAAGGTATAGCGAATCGAGGATTTCGAATTCCTCGGTGAGAAAATCTCAATCCCGATGCCCTAATTACAATACACCTGGTGAAAGGAAAATTGGAGCACGGCTTCACCGACCCCAGAATTTGATGATATCAATAAAAACTATTTGAATAGCCACATTCGTGATATAATCATTCTTATAAAGTTAAATAGATTTTTATTATTACAAAAATATTATTTATTGTGATGTATTATTAATTGCTGTCACCTTTTTTTCACAGTGGATCATCGCATTACTATTGCATATTGTGTCGGAATTGGACCATATACTAGAATAATTAGAAGATACACTGTTTCTTATACGAACATACAAAAAAAAAACAATCATCTAAAATAGTCCAGTTGCAATTAATACTATCAGACGACCACTGCTAATAGTTCACAATGTATGATTGTTTGAAATCCATTTTATCTACATTACATTTTTTTATTTTATTATTCTTTTAAACATACTTCCAGAGTGCTGTTTATTTTTTTTAAAGCGAGGCTTATTACTACTATTTATAAAAAAATCAAAAATGACATTTTACTATTATAAAAATCAAGTGTAAGTTAAAGCCCAATGCGCGACAGAGCTGGTTGAGAGGAACTGACAAAAGCTACAAACGATCATCTTTGACTTCGGGTAGAGGTATAATTTCGTTGTTTATATTGTATATATTATAAATAATTGATGGATCCGTACGGAGATGTTCTACAACATTGAAATTATATTTTTTTACAACATTGCAAACAATGATATTGTACAACATTAAAATCAATTACACAATGTCTAAGTCCACGTACTTATAGCCCGGAGACAAAATATCCGTATCAAATATTAAATCCCACGTAAGGTTAATGCCTGTATCTTATACTACTCTAAAATCGCTGTCATTAACCAGTTTTAAATTTATTCCGACGATGGATTGCCATGGAAAAGTATTCAAACATTGCTTCCATTACCATCGTAATAAAACCCAATTACTCCGTGTTATGATGTGTTTATGACCTAACCAAATATTTTAATGTCTTTTAAAAAATGTAAATCGTGCAAAAAACCTGTTTTAATCTAACCGCCATGAATGCTTTGTTGTAAGTCATTTTCTAAGTCTAATCAAATATTCATTACATACTGTGTTAGAGATTATAAATATAAAAAAAACTACTTATTAATTAATTTATTATTAAAATTACTCCAGATTTTAAATGATTATGAATGTTCGTTTTTTGTTATTATATTCATTAGTGTGCTGTCAATACGTTAACAAGTGCCTCGCTTAATCTCAGAGCTATTCTCGATGTGTGTGTGTGTGTGTGAAGGGGCGGATTTTTAAAATCACTCTTATACAATTAATTATACTCCATAATTATTAAGCCAATAGAATGTTATTTACTTATATTATGAAAAAATACGCAATAAAACGAAAATAATTAGTATCAACTAGCTGTAAGCCCGTTGCCCAGCAACGTGAGATTTTTGTTGCATTGTGTTTAATTTTATTTAGTTTAATTTAATTTAATTTTAATTTATTTTATTTAATTTTATTTTATTTTATTTTATTTTATTTCATTAACTATTAATTTTCAAGTACGCAAACAAATACATTTCGTAGAAGAAGAAAAAGACTCGAGGACATCAGTACACATTTGTGAAAAGTGAAAAGCGAGTGATTATTTTATCGACTATTAATATATAGAATTTAGTATGAATAAAAAAGTGGAGACTGGAAGGTGTGAAATCGGGGACATCCTTCACTCACTCACTCAAACAAACAAACAGACATTATCGACTATTAATATATAGATAGTTCAATCAAATAGTGTCATATAAAATACTAGTAAAGTGTTTATTAAACGTTCAGTTATATGTTTAAAGTAATCTGTAGGGTGAATAATAAATATTATACACGGTTCATACTATTTGGAAGCATGTGTTATGCTATGCTGTCAATATATTCACAGCATACACTGATATAAAATTAATTTTAAATGTAAATTTGTGGTATTTATGTATAAATTGGCAACATCGTAAATTAATGTTATTTGAGCCATTAAACATGCTGAAAATGTTGACAATCTAGAGCATGGGTGGAAAACCTTTCTTATCAAAAGGCCGCATTCATTTTTCTGATTCGACATAAGGCCGCAGTAAACATTGACTGGGGAATCTTAGGCCGGAAACAATTTCATGCCAATTTCTAAAGCCCAGAAATTTGCGGATTTCCCAAAATTACCAGTGTGGGACCTTTTTTTTAGGTCTTCCAAGAATTTTCATATCCAAAATCTCAGGAATTTATGAATTTACAAAAATATACAGAATTAACCAGAAGGCCGCAGGTTCCCCACGCCTGGTCTAGAGAATTTTTGAGAAAGAAGAGGCATTTATCACTTACTTAAATAATAATTCAATAGTGTTATATAGTATTCAAAAATTTATACTTTGAATTTCCTGCTATTCGTGCAATTATTGATTTAATATCGACCGTGGAAAGGAAAAAGGACGTAGTATCCCACACATATCAAATTTTACAGTAGGCGCTAAAAACGTGTTTTGATGATTTTGTGCAAATTATGAATTTTACACAACCTTGAAATGCACGGATACTTCTAAACTGGTGTTTAATTGACATAACCCAATATTAATTAAAGAAATCGTCTCGGAAAAACCTTTATTTCAGTGTTTTTTCTTGGTTTTAATTTTTTACAAGGTCATCTTTTTCAAACTTAAAAGCTAAACTTAGATACTTAAGCTTCCATCATTTTGATAGAACGTGTGTCAAGTTGTATACATTGTGATTCTCGAAAAAAAGATGTTTTGGAAAATTGAGGGTTACGTCCTTTTTCCTTTCCACAGTCGATATACTTATAGTTATTTTTAATAAATATGCGTTTTAATCATTTCCATGATTAAAGAAGAACAAACGCACGATTCTCCATTATGGCTGGAAAATTAGTGATAGGCCGCAAAATTGGCGCTATTAGGGCTCATGGGTCAAAGAAATAAAATTAACAAATTACAGTTATTATAATGAATATTTCTTACCCATAATTTAGTCTACAACGATGCCTCTTAAATAAACTTGGCACGTATCACGATTAGTAACCGGACTTCATTTTACGTTACTTGCTTGTACATGCTGTAGAGTTAGTTAAAATTATAATACATTATGTCAATTATATTAATATTATTGCCTATTTGGGTAAAGTCCCAGTACGAACAGCATTTTTTCAATCGATTAATCATCGATAAGTTTGTGATTTCTAAACATTCCCTCCCACCAGCATTGGAGACTGCCAATACGTTAATAAGGAATAATAAAAATAATAAAAGATTTTTAGTACTTTTTCCACACAAAATTTATTAGATCAGGACCGGTTTCGCTCATCGCGAGCATTATCAACTGATAAGAAAAATATATAAACAGTGATATTTATACAAATTTAAATTGAAATAAAAAGGTGTAAGCAACTATTAACAATTTAAAGGATTAGCAAATTACATTATAATTACACAAAATTAAAATGCTTAACAACCATAACAACAACGTTAATAAGGGGCTGGCTTAATCTCAATGCAATTCTTGGTGTTCTGGGGATGGAGTGAATATTTTCATCACTCCTATGCAATTGTATGCAATACTTAAGTAAGCAATCGATTGTTAATGTTTAATGCACTTTGCAATTTACCGTAAACTTATCAATCTAAATAGTTAAAACTGTACAATTGTGTATACTGAAGCTGTCGTATATAAAATATAAGTCAGTAATTGCAGTTATATATTAATTTGATCTGAGAGACTTATCCGTAGTTGACAGGGGTCTCCGGCAGTGTTCCCTCTAAGCTGTGCGCGTGTACGCGCGCACACAAATCGCCGAGCGAGCACATGCATTAAAACAGAGCGCACAAAAATTACACCAGCTATACCACCACCAGAATAAATTAATTATCATTATATAGTGTTGTTAAATATTGTCATTATAAAAAAAAATCCATTTTGTTAAATAGGTCAAAATACCGTTATGTGGCACACAATTTTTTTAATTTTCTTTCAAAGTTGCACAGCCAATGTATTTTGCGCACATAACCTTCGGGAAATTAGAGGGAACATTGGTCTCCGGCCTTATAAAGAAATAACAAGGGATTCGCGCGAGCCCCTCCAGCTCACCCCTGCCTCCCACCATTCCAAACCGAAAACAACAGGAGTAGTAAGAACGATTAATTTACCACTAGTGCAGTCCTAGCCCTATTCTTCTATCCGAAGTATTCAAAAAAAAAATTAAACAACATAATACAAAACAATTCTCGTTAAAAAAAACACATTGGTAGAGCATGTGAATTTAAAAAAAAACACTCTTATACATTGTAATGATACCTGCTTAGTTCCTGGATGCGATTCAATAATATGTGCTGTGTGTTCAATTACTCTATTTTTTTAATGCTTTATTATTACAAATTGATGTCGATATCTTAAAATTATATTGATCGAACTAACATTTTCATCATGATTATAGAACACAATAAAATGTAAGCAAGTTATTGCTTCCGTTGTAAAAATAATCAATTTTAAATTTACTAGATATCTCCGTGGGCGGCCATCTCAGTATATTTCTATTGCAACACAAAGCAATGATCAATGAGTTATAAAAGATAAAAAGAGAAAAAGCACACTGCTTCCGATTTAGTTTATTCTTCGCACGTGACCGTTATGAAATCCAGAAGATTTTACCACTCACTTGTAAAGACTTTGATAAAAAAAATAAGTCACTGATATATAACATAATACTATTTAAACGCCAACATTAAATAAAATAAGCCTTGCTTATTCAATTTCTCGGAGATACCTTCGTTGAATTATAATGTGTGATAACATTGGTTACTGTTTTCAAGCTATGAAAGTAGCAGCATTTTTACCAGGGAATGTGGAGCTGGAGTCGAGTAGTTTTTCCGGAGTCGAAAAATTTTGTAGGACTTTGTTTTATTTTTAAATATTTAATGATGTGTGAAATGTACAAGTTTGCAGTAGCGAATCATAGCACTTGATGAATACTCCGTATACTGAGCTTCGATAACAGATGCTTGCGTCGGATAATCTGGGTGAGGTGGTTTAATTTTGTGTGGAATTCGGTGATAAGGGAACGTACAAGTCAGCGCATTTACAGATTCATATTTACAACGAACAATATTACAAACGTCCAAATTAAATGTACAATTATTTATTTTTAATAATTGTACATTTTGTGTTTGAAAATAATTTTAATACTTCATTCCCTTAATGGTTTGTGCCCTAAGCGGTTGCCTTTTTCGCCTAAGGTATCCAATCCCGAAGCCTTTATGAGATCCCGGGATTTAGGGATTGACTATTTTTCAATCCCAGGATTGAACACTCAACATGAAATCGTGTATAAGTTGGGATATGGAATTGAGAAAACTTTTGGTCTACGATTAGGAAACAATTTTTCAAACAATTTCATTTCAAATTTCAAAACCCAGAAATTTACCGATTTGTTTCTTTTTTTTTAGCTCTTTCGAGAATTTCAATTCGAACCCTTAGTGGCATCGACCCTAATTATATTCTAGGCTGACTAAAAATGGTTTATGTAAGTTATACTATGTAACGGAAATGATTGAAAAAAATCTCGCCGGTTTTGATGAAAAGTATGTAAATTAGAAAAAATCTAGTAATTTAACAATTTAGGCATGTTTTTTAAAAAAATATTCATATATTTGAGAATACACGAGGAACTGTTAATGTCACGCGATAACCGGCCACACGTCAGCTATTTGATTACAGAAATCATCAATGAATCGAATTATTATTATTGGACAAGGCCAATGTTTTTTTTTGTGTGGCCACGTCGATTTCGTTGTCAACCGCGTGTGGCCATGGATAGTTTAAACTAAGCGATTAGGTGTGACCTTTTTACGCGATACACGAATTAATGTATGGAAATTATTCGATCGCACGTTTTTGGCAAAATGTGTGCAGACGTTATAATAGTTTTTGGTAATTGGACATATGTTTCAAACTCTCAGTTTTGCAAATCATATAAAATGTCTAACACTACACTTTTCAAACTGACATTGTGTTGTGTCTCAGAATTAATTATATATATACGACAAAAAACATATTTATTTCAAAAACAACACACATATATTGCTTAGAAAGTTTACCAAGTAAATCCCGACAACATCTTTTTTAAAAGTACAGTCGAACTTGGTTATTACGAGGAAGATGGGACCGACTGCATTCGCTCGTTATCCGCATTACTCGGTATATCAGAGAATAGGTATTCTTAAATGCTTACAAAAATACCCGTCACATGAAGACATGAAGTATCTGGAGCGGTCACTTAACACAAAAAGTCGCAATTCAAACAAAAATACACAATTAGAATTTATTTACACACCCGTTACACGCATAATACATTTTTCTACCAATCTGCGTTCTTTATAACATTTAAAACTGATGCGTTTTCACTCTCATTGTTTCAAATTTATGACGATATTTTTGCTCGAGTTTGACTGTATTAGAATATATTTTTTTCGGATTTAACGTAAGAAAAACATTAAAATTACTAGGAAAATCAACATGATTATACATAATGTTTATTATTTTTAAATTACGAAAATTTGTATTTTATTATATAAACATCAAGATAATATTTTTCTCTTAAGCGCTCAAACAATAACACGTGAACAATAAATGTTTCAATAATAATCTGTTTGATAAATCCTTATTCCACGCTTAATTTTCATTTACCCCCAAATAAAATTTCATCTCTTTGTAGGGACAAAATAAAATCTCGATATTTTTATTATGTTCGCATCTCAAGACTATGGACTCTGTATTCGCTGTTTAAATTGTGTCATTTTTTTATAACATCACAGATTAAGAAAAAGCATTTTTTAATTATTCTGTATGTATTAATTCAAATCAGCTTTTGATCTCGATAGTGGAATTATTACAATAGAGTGTTTTATTTTTTCATTTAAAGCCGTTCGACAATTTTCGACAGTGAAACACACAAACAGTGATTACAAATCGATCACAGAGTTAAAATATTATATCTCAATAAATCATAAAATAGTAAAAACTGAATTTGAATGTTTGCAAATTAGATTTTATGTTATAATTATAGTGTCTTTGGATTTAAATATTTAATAAAATAAAGTTTTTCCACACTGCACATTTTTACATAACTGATAATTCTGAACTGGAATGAAAACTTTCACTCAGTATAAAGATAATTATATTGTTAAGGAAATAAATTTATTTGCTTATAAAAATATTGCCTGGAAGATTTACAATACTATATCGACTGTGGAAAGGAAAAAGGACGTAACCCTCAGCTTTTTCAAAACAGGTTTTTTTCGATAATCACAATGTAATACACGTTTTATCAAAAGGATGCAAGCTGCAAATGCCGAATTAGTATCTAAATTTAGCTTTTAAGTTTGAAAGGTCATCTTTTTAAAACCAAGAAAAAAGGCTGAAATAAAGGTTTTTTCTAGACAAATTCTTTAATTAATATTAGATTATGTCAATTAAACACCAGCTTAGAAGTCTCCGTGCACTTCAAGGTTGTGTATAATTCATAAATTGCATATGGCCCAAAATCATCAAAACACGTTTTTTTCACCTCCTGTAAAATTTTATATGAGTGGGTTACGTCATTTTTCCTTTCCACAGTCGATATTATATATATGTAGACTTGAAAATTCAATATTTTACCACATACAAATATAATCGAAATTTGGAAAAGCAAAACTTCTTAAAATTACAAATAAATTTTACTGAACTTCCACTTTCATCTTTTTATGATTTCGCAAGGATAAATATTGAAATAGATTACATTCATATTTTGTTACTGTACTTTTTCAAAATTTAAGTATTTGGCTGATATTAAGTAGGCACTTATTTTTAACAAGTCCGCAATCCTCACATTTAACACATCTGAAAGTTTATTTAAAAAACGAATTGTCATCAATGCATTTGTTATTTATTTTTACTTTAGTAGGTGGTAGACTTTTGAAATGATTTGCATATTAATGTCACTACTGATAAAAAAATAATTTGGCACCCATATTTCGCACCAGAATTATTAGTGACAATGATTTAATTATAATTGTATGTATACACAATATATCTATGATTCAAGAGTGTGAGTAATTTAATAAGACCACAAATAATGTAATTTTATATTTGATGGTTTAGTATTACAGACAGTGTACAAGCTGGAGAAGGGTCGCAAGGGTTCAGGCGAGCCCCTTGTTAAATAAGAAAAAAACAATAGTCTCAGATAAAATCAGTAAGAAATATTTACGACGGTTAAATAGTATAAATAGTACATTTTCAGCTGTACAAAGTATGTATTGAGAAAAAGCGAACTCCTTGTCAGCGTTTTGGTAGCCAACCGCTAATCACAAAGGTCTACTACAAAAATGCGTGTTTCAAGTTAAGCTCGCTATGGCTATTAAGGCTATGGCAATGTCATCATGATATTTATTAGTGACACAAAGTTATATCTCGTTCATATAACCCAGTGGTCGGCAAAATTATTAGTCAACTCAAATATCAACTACATATATTACGATTGAAATTTCTTTTGTGAGCCAATTTCTTAAAACTTAAACTACGTCGGTAGGTAAATTATGGAAAATAAATAATTCGAAGTCGGTTTTTAATTTGAGACCAGAGTCGGAGTCGTTTTGTTATTAAACGAGTCCACAGCCCTGCTATATATAACGAATGTGGAAAGGAAAAAGGACGTAACCCACACATATTAAATTTTACAAGAGGCACTAAAAACGTGTTTTGATGGTTTTGGGCTATATGCAAGTTATGAAATATATACAACCTTAAAGTGCACGGAGAGTTCTAAGCTGGTGTTTAATTGACATAATTTAGTATTTATTAAAGAAATTGTCTAGGAAAAACTTTTATTTCAGTCTTTTTTCTTGGTTTCAATTTTCGGAAGCTCATCTTTTTTCAAACTTAAAAGCTTAATTTAGATACTAATTCGGTATTTGCAGCTTACATCCTTTTAATATGACGTGTATCAAGTTTGATACATTGTGATTATCGAAAAAAAGCTGTTTTGAAAAAAACTGTTGGTTACGTCCTGTTTCCTTATCAAAGTTGATAAGTAAATAATAAACCATCACGATTAATCTCATTTCCTTCGCGCGCTATTATGGTTATCTGTCTTTCTTTTCTCAGCGATAGGTATAATATGTTTTATCGTAATATATTTGATAAAAAAATATGTTTTCAGTTTTTTTTAATAACTATCTGACCATGCTAATTCAGAACAACGCCAGAGGTGTCAAAGTAAGCTTTTCACTTTTAAATATTCTTATATGTAATACTAGAAAATAATTCATGGTATGTGATCTCGCCTACTTTGCCACCAATAGATAGTTGTCGCTTAAGCTGTGGAAATGACACATTATTGCAATAATAATATGCACATAAACTAATTTGAATATGCAAGTATGTAAATTATTATGAAAGTTTGCTAAACAGTTTTTTTTTGTTCTTTCGCTAGACAACATTTTTGCAGCCATGAATCTATTAATGATACAGTAAAATTCGCCAATTATTTCACAACGTAAAACATTGGAAATTTCTAAAGGCTAAAATTAATTTCACGAATAATAATTATGTATAACCAGTTATAAGTGTGCTGGAGAACAGTTTACAAATTAGTTCAAAATCATATCGTTTTATGTCAATATATGTTATTAAAAAAATTACGTTCGGTTTAATAATATAAAAAAAAGCGTTTAAAACTATAATGAAGGCCTATATGTATGCCGAAATTTCGATTTCAAATAGTAAAAATCTGTCTCTTACTTTCATTTAATGAGATTTTAAGAACAGTGCAATGTTTTCAGTAGAAGTTCTCCCACTATACAACCATTTTTGAGATTGATGATTATATTGAGTTATTATTACTTTTTTCGCCATTTGTAATTAACTCAATATTATAATATCCAATCTCGGGATTGTGACAGTATTAATCCCAGGATTTTGGCAATGAGAAAATAAAAATGTATGTAATTTAAAATAATCCGCATAAACCCCGCGAGAAATCTATTGTGCAACTTATAATTCTGTACAAATCTTGGTTCGCGTACCAAAAAATAGCCTGCTTTGGAAACATTTGGCGGAACACAATTTTCACTGTCCTATACCTATTGTAAACAAAACAGTTTTTGTATAAATACACATATATGACACAGTCAACTTACTTAAACGTAAGCAAGTTAAACAACTAAAGAGTATGATTAAATTTGTTTGCACTGTTTCGATTTTATAATCCCCTCTTTGCTTCCCTTAAAAAGTAAAAATCCCAATCTGATTGATTACAACTCATTAGTATCATTAGTATCATTATCTGTTTGTTTTATTTCGATTCTACACCCCCCTCCTTGCTACTCTTAAAAGGAAAAAACCCAAACCTCCATTTTGTAATTTTATAATTTTAAAATGTTAGAATCAATCTTGCTTCATTACTTAAGCAAACTTTGCGATAGTAAGTCTGAAGATGCCTCTGAAAGAGGCGAAACACGTGTCACAGTTAGTAACACAATACGTGGAATAATCAAAGCTAATTTAAATTTTCTATTAAAATGAACTTCCACAAAGTTACCGCCGAAACCATCGAAAGTATTAACTATTTAGTAATTTAATAATAAAATAATAAGTAATCGAACATAAGTTGGCAATCCTGATAATTAATTGGCGGGAAAAATTTAAATTAAAGTATTTATTAGTATTATAATTTATAACTATCAATAAAAAAAAGCACACATGAGTGGTGTCAGGGATAACCGTTATATTGAACCGAATACAGATAAAAAGGTGCCATTTGCAATGTTTGAACATAAGTTTATACACATACTACATATGTATAACTAAAATAAATTATTCAATTGCAATTCGGCATGTGCGATAAGGCGCAGTGGTTACATTAATTATTATTTATGTATACGATAAGGTGAAAGTGATATTCAATCAAACTGTATTTCGATTATGAAAAACTGTCCCAATTTTTTTGAGAGGTGCACTTTTGGGATCACTGCACCTAGTCTGTGTGACCTTCTGCATTGCGTCATACCTTTCGTGATATTTATTTTCCTTTAAACTACAGTAAGGCTCAAACGTTAGATAATTGTTTCATCAAAGGAACTGTTATAAATAACATCGTATTTATTTCATACATTGACATTACTCGTAATTTATTTTAGAGCGACTTTCATTTATTGTTAGAAATTTCTACTATTGTTCACGATGTTAAACCTCAAGAATAAATCCCCACTAATAAAAGTTATTAAGACCGATACCGCTGGTATAAACTCAGCGTTAGCAGGTAGGTAGAAATGAAATGAAATCATCGCTCGACTGTTACGAAAACGTTTATTTAGGAACTTGCAATCACCGAATTAGTCACATACAATATTTAACAAACAAAATTTTGAATTATTACAATATACAATAACTATTATACAACCTAGCTTGCTCACACGATTTTATAAATGTTAAAAAAAATTGATGTTAAAATTTGCGCAGAGAACAAAATTGAATTTAATTTTCGTCGAAATGGAAAAATATTAGTTCTTCCATCTCGTACAAAAAAACAAAACCACAAAATAAAAAGAACTGCAAGTGAATTTACAACTAAAGGTCTCTGGAACCACGTTCCAGAGGCCGGGAAATGTCTCCCACACGCACGATGTGTGCGCTTCGTATCCCAAAGAGCAAGAAAGAAAGAAACAAAAATTACATCGGTATTGAAAAACAATGTTTCCATTTAAGGCCATTAACAATAAACAATTGATATTACGGGTTACCTGATAACAAAATTCAAACACAATTAATTTAGCTACACCTTTTTTTTAAACCTGCCAGATTTCATCACAAAAGTGCTAGTGGAAGCGGGTGCCAATAAACCCTACCGTGTCAACATACATATATCATTCTTCACTTCAGTTCGGAATCGCGCTACGTCATACATGGGCAAAGTCACTGCGAACAAAATATCAAACAAACTGATCACGGCGTGCGGTTTGTCAGTTGGACACTATAACGGCGGTGACCATTTGATGTGTTCGCGCCGCACCGAGTCGCTTTGCATTCGCTTTGATTTCGTCCACGTACAGTACACGGGGTTTAAAGTCACACGCGTTTGCGGGAGAGATTGCACGTCTCAACCAATTTGTTTGTATAATTTAAATTGCATATTATGAATTTTTCGTTGCATATTTTGAAATACGACTGATTTTCGTGTATTGAAAAACATATAGCATTTCCTTTGATAGTTCAAAGAGTTCCAGTAAAAACCGCTTATACCTTTTGATGTTTAATTATGACGTGAATATTACTATGATTGGTACAAAAGAAATTTAGATAATTACAATCAGGGCCGGCGCCACCATACAGGCGAAATAGGCAACCGCCTAGGGCGCAAACCATAGCGGGCGCACAAATGGAATATTAAAATTATTTGTATGTAAAAAAAGTAAGACAGTATCTTATCTTCGGAAAAAGACGGTATGATTAAAAAAAATAGATTGAGGAACTGAATTAATGTATGAAAACTTCTGTTAAGGCATTAGGAGGTCATATGCTCCACATTGGGAGCGGACATGGTTATATAAAAAAAATACTATTTCTAATGATTTTTTTTTTATTTCGAAAAAAATAGGACGTTTGTTAAAAAGGGGGCGCGCCAATAACCGTTGCCTAGGGCGTCAAATAATCTCGCGCCGGCACTGATTACAATAATATCGTGTTTAATCAAATGCTTAAGCTTTGTAAAAAAATAACACATTCATATAATAGCCATTTCTATCGAGTGCTCAAGGAACGGATGAATTATTGGTGAAAATAAATACTTTTTAAGCATTTGTTGATTAATTGAAATATAATTGGTAAAACTCTTTTCTAGCAATGTCATAAAATATGTATTTTGGTTTAATTTTGTTATTATTTTAAAAACTATTTCGACTCTACGCCGTAGTTCTGACGAGGGCGTAAAGCTGAAATTGATATTAACTTAATTTAAGATATGTAAAACCAACCTACGTTGCTATTTTCACCTTATTGTAAAGCAAGTTTCACATTATCCAATATGTATAAATCAATTTTTTTTAAATATTATATAATATGTACTATTTTCGCATCTTGTGTAAAGTATTTGGTCTACTAATTAATTATCTCAACGGGTATTTTTTACATGAACTGTTTGTTACTTAATAGCTCAACCTCTCTTTATATAAGAGGGTAGAGATAGAAGGGTGGAGCTAGGACTATTTTTTATCAGGATCACATAGATGGTGGAAGGGAATTTTAGACATCACAGACGTCCATAACTCCGAACAGAAATTCATCAATTGATTGAAAAATCCATCTCTACTGGGATTCAAATCGTTGGCCACTCGACCTCGCGCCAGGCTTATTTGATAGTTTTAAACTATCTAGTAAATTGCAAACAAAATATTGCAATCATTAATGCTTACAAGTACAAATAAAGAAACTGCTTTCGGTAAAGTAAAGAAGGAGAAAAATTTGCAATAAACCGAATACGATTAATTATCGATTTTTGAGCCACCTAGTTCAAAATGATTTATAAATCATTTTAATTTAGTTTATGTAAATTAAATTCTCTAAGTGTTACGTATGTATAATTATTATAATTATTAATGTAATGCGTTCGGCATTGATAATTTAAATTTGTCGCCGAATATAATCGATTAAAAAGAAACAAAATGGTTTCAATGTTTCTGTTTAATTTTTTTATTTTAATTGGGGCCAACATTATATATCTTTATAATCTCGGTGATTTATACTTAGTGCATTTCGCCTGAAGTATGTTATTAATATATGTATATTATTCTGTGATAATAAATTATTTACGTTTAAATACAGCACACCCAATTATTAATTAGACACTCTTAGAAATGCACATAAATCTTATGTAAAATTTAATTATATACTTTCGATTATATGATATTTAAAACAAGTAATATCCTTGATGCATTTTTAATACTGGTATTTTACTATATAAATCAATATAACAGAACTCTTTTTAACACGTCGACTCCCAATTAGGGATCGTCATACCGGTATTACCTAAACCGGGATCCCAGTATTCATGATATTTTTTGAACATCGAAATACCGGTTACACAAATGTAAAAATAAATTTATTTCGGTGTCGTATTGTATTGTATCGGTAGTGTCAGTATTGACTAGGGTATCCAATCCCGGGATTTCGGGATTGATTTATTTTGAATCCCGGGATCCCGGGATTGAGATTTTCTCACCGAGGAATTTGAAATCCTCAATTTGCTATACTTTTTCCCGGAATCTCACGGAAACTCGTTTTTTTTTTTTTAGCTCACCGAGGAATTTGAAATCTCCGATTTGGTATACTTTTTCCCAGAATCTCACAAAAACTCGTTTTTTTTTTTTTAGCTCATCGAGGAATTTGAAATCTTCAATTTGCCAATTTCGTGTAAATTTCGAGTATTTGCTAAAAATTTCTCAATCCCGAAATCCCGGGATCGCGGCCATCTCAATCCCGGAATTTCGGGATCAGAAAATTGAACGGGATCCCGGGATTGGATGCCCTAGTATTGACGGCTTCAATTTCAACGAAAATTCAACATAAAATCGTATATAAATTGGGATTCGGGATTTATAAATGTTTACTCGGATATTTTGAAATCCTGACATTTTTCAAACAATTTCATGTAGATATCAAAAACGCAAGAATTTACTGAATTCCCAAAAAATACCAAAACTTCGAAACTTCTTATTTTTCTTTTTTTTTTACACCGCGCTCAACTTTCTCTAATTTTCTGAATCCCGAAATCATGGGATTAGTACTGTTACAATCCCGAGATTTCGGGATCACATAGTTACATATTAGAGCGACTAGAGCTTGCAATTTACCGTCTAATTTCAGTTATCGGTAAACGATAAAATCTTTATCCTATTACCAACGCATCCAAAAGTGGACTATTATGTATGTCACTACGTTTTACTACAATTTAGGTACTAGATTTCATTTTGCTCTTCTGAAAACTAAAGAACTAAATTATTTGTTGTGTGTGACGATGTGGACACGAATGGAGTATATTCACAAGTTTGTCTACGAGACTGGTTATGATTTAGTAACTCAAGTTCTTTTTTTTTCAGAGAGAGTAAGCTTAGAAAATTTGTTGAAAGAACAGAACTAGAAGTCAGTCTATCTATCTTCCTACGTCCTCTTTTGAGAACTATGTAGATACGCGGGGAGAATGAAGACTTCACAGACGACCATGGCTTAATAGTAAATTGATTATAAATATTTTTTAAAAGATTGCCAACTGGGACTTAAACACACTGTAACCGAAGTGATCTACTTGACCACACGTACTCCAACTACAATAGTATGAATTCAAAAAAGCTACTCATTATTTGGTAAGCCAATAAATGCGTGAACAGAAAGAAAGTCAAAATCATAATCGTTTTATTTATTCGTTTTTTTATATATACAGTAGAACCACCAATTACACTACCCCAAATTACGCACTGGCTTGAAATATTCGCCGCAAATCTCCCAATTGCACGGTCGCATTCCGTTGTCGTTACTACGAGACGGTCGTCTGTGCCGAGCGTACAGTCAAATGTTGGCTAGCGTCTGTGTATGCAATACGTGCCAGGCTATACACGTATAGCGGTCGACTGTCTATGTGTAGGATTTTGGTGCACTTAACATTTTATCACTTGGTAACTAAATATTTAGTCAAAATTATTTTTTTTGCAAAACTAAGGGAAATCTTAGTTTTGCATTTTTCGCGGAATAAACCAAATCCCTAATTTTGTATGAGATTCACACCCCCAATTACACTACCCTGAATTACACTGTCCTGAATTTAGCGTAAATGGGGGTTTTACTGTATTCTTCTTCTTTGGCCATGTTCTCTCCCTATGTGGAGCATATGGCCGCCACGCGGCACCTCCATGTTTCCCTGTCTCCCACCAATAGCTTTGCTTCCTCCCATGACATGCCAGCATCCCTCAGTTCCGCCGAGTACATCCTATGGATAGTACCCGACGGACGTCCAGGACGCCGGAATCCCACCGGTCGAAAGAAGAGGCAGGCAGGATTGAGGCTTTCCGGAGGCATCCGCAGCACGAGTATATGCATTGGTAAAGTTAGGCTTAAGTGAAATTGTATAAAAAATTATTGACTATTTTACTAATATACTGACAGTTACCATAAATATAAACCTTTTTTATATTATACATATATACATTATACATATTACTGACAGTTTGTATTTCAAAGCAAAAAAAATGTGTTTTAGTATTTTTAACTGTTAATCCATGGTGGGCTGACATTAAAAAATACAACAATACAATACATTTTTTTAAAGCACCCAAACAGTTTTGTGATCCAAGCTTTTATTGATTAAATATGTAGATTTTCTCTCGTGTATTATTCATTAGGTATTATGTTATATTCATTTCTTTAGCTGTTAATAATACGTATGTACCTGTTGGTATTGTCATATATCTATTGTATAAACATTAACAAAATACTTAGAAACGTTAATTAATAATAAAAAAATTAACACTATGTTTTGACTAGTTTAACCACCAGATTTTTTCAAAACAGTATATGTTAAAAAATCATAGCTATTAAAGCACGGGCTCCCGACCTGGGGGTCGCCAAGGATTTTCTGGGGGGGGGTCGCCAACTTTTTTCGAATCTAAAATCGAGGATTTCAAATTCCCCGGTGAGATAAAAAGGAGACAATCCGGGGGGAAAGTATAGCAAATCGAGGATTTCAAATTACTCGGGGGGGTCGCCTAGTCACATGGCTTTTATAAAAAAAGGGTCACCACCCGAAAAAGGTTGGGAACCTATGTATTAAAGTAAAAGAATAAGTACATAAAAAAATTTAAATGTTATAAAAGAATTGTTCATTGTTATTATATGAACGGTTTAATGTATTTATATACTGTTTTATTTTTATAAACATTTCGACAACGGACGTATGTATGTACTATATATTTTTTTTACTGGAAGATCTTGACATCAAAATGGCTATAGCCAGTGATAAACAGGCTTAATGAGGAATCAAAAATTAGTCGCCTAACATTTGCTTTAATTCTTTCAAAACGGCGTTTTCTATTGCAGGAAAAATAAATACATGAACGATTCGCAGAGAATCCAATACGAATTGAACCACCAGTATTTTTTGTTTGTCAGCTCCTAAGCATTGTAATAAATAATTTCTCAACAGCGAACGAATACTAAAACTCATCGAATTTCCTGTGTTCCTGTACATTGGTGTCGCATTATCCATTGATACTTGTTCATAATCTCCATATTCCCTTATTCTTAACTTCACAAATTACGTCAGTATTCTTCCACCCGAGCAGATAAATCCAAAGCAAACTCTTCCCAAATAAACCCATTATTTGAGTAAAATTTCTATTAATTTGTGTTATCTTATTTGACGATAGATACAGTTTATAAAAAAAAGTAAGTAGGTAATGGGTACTTCAGATAATATTACTACCATACAGTGTATTAAGAAATTTTATTATATATTTTCTGGCGCGTTTCTCATGTTAAGTAGAAAAAAATGACAACAATGCTATCATTTATGTGTCGTGTGCGTACTGCGTAGTGACAGAATTCGACTAATTTTAAATGAATTACTTTACAACCAATGGTCTCATAACGGTAAGTTGCCGCGATAAGCGAGTTTTTTTGTGATAAGATAAATTATTATCAACTTAAATATTTAACGAAAAATTGTATACCATAATAATATATGTGCAAAGAACATTCTAAGCGCAAAATGTAAAACATATCCTTTTGTACGCGAGGAGACTTGTTAAAATTTATTTTTAACAATTTCATTCATAATAGAAAATTTAAATTAACTTTGATTATTCCACGTATTGTGTTACTAACTGTGACACGTGTTTCGCCTCTTTCAGAGGCATCTTCAAACTTACTATCGCAAAGTTTGCTTTAGTAATGAAGAGTAATCACAAACCTAGCTGATTGACTGCAGCTCATTAGTTTAATAGTTTGTAATGTTTAACATCATTAGTAGTATGATTAAATTTGTTTGCACTGTTTCGATTTTATAATCCCCTCTTTGCTTCCCTTAAAAAGGAAAAATCCCATTCTGATTGTTTACAACTCATTAGTAGCATTAGTATCATTATCTGTTTGTTTTGTAATTTTATAATTTTAAAATGTTAGAATCAATCTTGCTTCATTACTTAAGCAAACTTTGCGATAGTAAGTCTGAAGATGCCTCTGAAAGAGGCGAAACACGTGTCACAGTTAGTAACACAATACGTGGAATAATCAAAGTTAATTTAAATTTTCTATTAAAATGAATTTCCACAAAGTTACCGCCGAAACCATCGAAAGTAATTTCATTCATAATGAAAAAGATTATTTTTCAACCAATATAAGAACTCTATTGACATACATTTATTGTTATTCTTGTTTTAAATATTACAGACTGTTACTAAAATGAATTAAAAAAAACAGTAACTATTCAGATGTAAATAATCTCGAGAAAAAAGGAATTACAACGCCCACGCCAATGATTTTTAAATGTCACATTGAAAAAAGTGTGTGCAGCTCTGTATCGAACCAATAATATGAGGAATATTTTTTTTTATTTTCTTGATCGTATTGCATTATGGAAGGCGGCTGCATACACATATCGGATGGTGGTGGGATACTCAACAACCAACTTGTAGTCATGAAATGACTTGTACTTGGAATCTTCTTAATAGAAAATTTAAATTAACTTTGATTATTCCACGTATTGTGTTACTAACTGTGACACGTGTTTCGCCTCTTTCAGAGGCATCTTCAGACTTACTATCGCAAAGTTTGCTTAAGTAATGAAGCAAGATTGATTCTAACATTTTAAAATTATAAAATTACAAAATGGAGGTTTGGGTTTTTTCCCTTTAAGAGGAGCAAGGAGGGGGGTGTAGAATCGAAATAAAACAAACAGATAATGATACTAATTATACTAATGAGTTGTAATCAATCAGATTGGGATTTTTCCTTTTTAAGGGAAGCAAAGAGAGGATTATAAAATCGAAACAGTGCAAACAAATTTAATCATACTACTAATGACGTTAAACATTACAAACTATTAAACTAATGAGCTACAATCAATCATCTAGGTTTGTGATTACTCTATTAATTGGAAACAATTTGAGTAACGGGGAACCACCTGTGCTATTAAGAATATTATTTAATAATATTTATTTTTTGTTATTTGTTATTAAAGAGGCGAAACACGTGTCACAGTTAGTAACACAATACGTGGAATAATCAAAGTTAATTTAAATTTTCTATTAAAATGAACTTCCACAAAGTTACCGCCGAAACCATCGAAAGTATTGGAATCTTCTGTTCGTGAAACAGAGCGAGTACTGCTAGTTGGAAGAGGGTGGCATATCATAAAGATTGATTAATTGCATGTCCTGGCTATTTTGCACTATCAACATTATCGTGCTATGATCCGAACTTGATAATAGATAAAAAAAAGGTTAAACTATCGTTCTCATAAATGGTCAAATCCAATGGCTTAACAATCACGTCCTATCACGTAACGTTTATTTTTTTGTTTTTATTTAACAGCTGTTTATTTTTTAAATGATTCGTTTGTAGGAGAGCAGTTCTAACTGTCATTGCACTCAAAATTAACGCCTTCGCTCGAATGCGATAGTAATTATTTTTGTGTGCCGTACAAAAAGAGGAGCTGTGGACTGTAGAGTCGGTGTTGGAGTCGGAGTCATTCTTTATTTGTAAACTGGAGTCGGAATCGTCTTTTTTTACCCGACTCCATAGCCCTGGTTAAAAAAAACCACTTGCATTTCATCAATCAATGTACATAATTTGGTGAACTCTTCTATGAACGCCGCAGACATAATTCAATAGTAAAGAACGACGACATTCGCAAAGAAAAATGATATTTATGAATCATTTATTTGAATCGATAAAATCGAAAGTTTGCTTCGATTACGAAATCAGTACAATATAATTGTCGTAATATTTCAAATTTCTTTCAATGTTGTTATTAATATTCTAATGCTAATTTTTGTGATAATTCATTGCATTAAAATATTATAATACATACAACGCCGTTTACATCTCGAATCAAAACCCAGTAGAATTGTTGAATATTTTTTTTTATAATTCGTTTACCCCCTCGTAGCCGTATTTCGTCGACGCCACTGGAAATAATAACGAAAAGATAGGCGTTGGTTCATTTTTTTTTCTCGCCCAGATGACTTTATATGTCAGTTGCTCAACTTTTTATATTACTATAATACGCGTGGGCTGTGTACGCCTTGTCCCCTTTCTTTGAGAGTGGGATTCAACAGATCAGACGGGAATTCAGAAATTTTGTCTGAATAAAATGTAATATATCTACATAATCAACAAATAGCCTTACTTTTATATAATAAAAAAAAATGTTTTCACTTTTTAAATCTACGTTTTTTTCGAATAGATATTCATTGAATTATTATAGTAAAAAAACCTCTACTCTACATGGCGCATTCTGAAAGTAAATTAAAATAAAACTTAATGTTTAATAAGTTTTATAATTGTAATATGAATTAGGATGCTAGAGCAAATAAAAAGATGTCTTGTGTATCTCTTCTTGGACAGTATATCTAAGTTTACTCATAGTTCTGACGATGGCGTACGCCGAAATAGCTATCAACTTATTTTATATAAAAAAATGTAGAACTAAATACGTTGATACTTTTTACCTAATTGCAATGGAGTTATACCAAGTAAATACCAATTCAATCAATAAAATAAAACTACCTATATGTTTATTTGCATTATGTGCATGTGGTCATATTTAGATTCAATTAAATTTATAACAATTTGTCGGGTTCGTAGCGCAATGGTCAACGTCGATGGCTTTCGTGACGGATCTAACGGGCAAAAATCCTAGTACGAACAGCTTGTTTCAATCGATTTCTGTCAGATAGATTAAATGTTTTTGATGTCTAAAAATCCAATCGTAAAAATAATGGGGCGTAGCGAGCGCGATTAACTAACCACTAGTCCTGTCCCAGCCGTATCCTTTCTATCCCGTCTCTCTTCAGAGAGGTTGAGCAACTGAGTAACGAGTAGTTCTTGTAGAAAAACTTCTGTAGAGATACCTCCATTAGGAGGCCATATGATCCACATTGAGAGCGGAAATGCATTTAAATAAATATATATATGTAGATATATATACTATCATTACATATGTTTTTAAAAACATTTTGAAGCTATGTAAATTTATATAAAGTTTAATATGTTTGCAATTCAACATTCACATCATTCATATTAATTATTTAAAAGTGAAAAATAGTTTCGAATACGTTTAGTATAATATATGTATGTACTTGAATAATCTTATATTCAAAGAACCAATATTTCACAATATGGTGTCGGTGACTGGTTGCATTATAACTTGTAACGTTGTTGGTAATAAATTATCAAATGCACATATTGAAATGCTGAAAGGGCCCGCATGTTCAACCCTTAGAACGGAAGTGGTCAAAAAGGGATGCCTTTGTATATGATTCACATAAATTATAAATATGTCCAAATTTCGAGTCGACTTCCGTTAATAAATGACATTTTTTTCTGGCTATGTTCTTATAACCGAAGACAATGTTTATATAAAATGTTCTCGAACTTCTTGATGTCAAGGTTTGCGATTAATATCAACTGCTGTGGTTCTTTTCGTTTCAACATCGAAATATTTCGATAGAATCGATCAGATCCAACTGCAGTCACCGTCAGAATAACGTATTTAGAGTCGTTATTCGTGTTGTGGAGTAATTTTTAAACTCACTGACTTCGATTCCAACTTTGACAAGTAGTCGTGATTTCACCACCGAATGACAGTAAGAGTCTTATTTTTCAAGACGATTCTTACAACGAAACATTTAGAATTTAAAAAGAGCTTAAGTCAACAGATTTAAACTGACTCCTCCTTGAAAACGGTAAATTGCAGCTTCATCTCTAATTCTTCTTCTTCCATGTTTAAAAACAATAATCAATCATACTTTCAATCGCCATTCTGAATTTATTAATCTGGGATGACTTTTTAATTATATGTTAGATGTGTTGAACATTTTAATTTTGTGTTATTTTAGAATCACTTTGATGTAATTGGCAATTTCTTTTCAATGCCAATTGTTGTGTATAACTTTTCAATTTTGTATAAATAGCATTGTTAAATTATATTTCTTATCAGTTGACAATGCTCGCAATGAGCGAAACCGGTCCTGACATATTAAATAAAGTGGAATGAAGTACAAAGGATTATTGTGTTTTTATTAATCAATCATACTTCCAAACGCTAAGTAAGATTCTTTGTCATGTTGTAAGTTATAAATTTTTTCAACTAAATGTTGAAAATTAACTATTACTTAATTTCTAATTTAGATCTTATATCTCGGGCACAGATGTTTGTGACGTCTTTACTTCTCAAGTTAATCTAAATGACTTTAAACTCTCATCAAGTTTATCTCATGGCATTTATAAATTTCACAACATATACTCACTCGGTTATAACTATTAATGTAATGCCAAATATAGTATTAATGTATTTATTATATTAACAATCTTTAATTGATCGGGGCCATGGTCCAGTGGTTAAACTCGTTGGATATGGATACAGATGGATGGATCCCATTACAGACAATTTTAATAATTGTTTTTTCAATCGATATATAGGTTTTCTGTTCGATGCATTGATGTATGTGATGTGCAAAATTCCTTCCCACCCATCTGGTCCTAATAAAATAGTGAGTAGCGATAACGATTAACTAAATACTAGCCATGCCTTCTTACTCTCATAGAATGAAGAAAGGTTGAACAAACTGAGTATCAAGCTCTCGTAGAAATGTTCTCTGTAAATAAGCTCCGTTAAAAATCAATATTCTCTGAATTGGCACTACATCGATACAAGCTTACCTTACCACGGTAAAAAAAAAAAAAAATGACACTACTCATAGTGACAATGTTACGGAAAGAAAAGTCCTGCACTGGCTTCCATTATAAACGATACGAAAAAAACAAAACTTTGCTTTTCCTCTGATAGCCAAGGATCCCCACATAATAGTTTTTTTATTGGTTCTGAAAACTTGAGAAAGCGTTTTATTGATAAGTAAAGTTAGTTTCGACTGTGCGAAACTTTAACTACCTACTCTAAGTTTCAACACTGAAATGAAAGGCATTTGTTGAAAAGAAAAATGGAATACAAAATACGCTGGGCGTAGTAGATTTCTGCGACAGTTAAAATGTAATCACTCAAAATAAATTAAAAGCAATTACGACTTCATAATATAATATATAATTTAGTCTTAACAAATGTTTTAACTATAATTATTAATCACTGTTAAATCAAAATATCTTATGTAACGTTAGCAATGTGTGTTATTTGTAATTATTATATAATTATAATGACTGTAAGAAGTCAAGTTTCTCCAATATATTTCCCAATGTTTTTTTTACAATATTGTTTTCTACGTTGGCAACATTTTAATTGTAAAGATTACGCGACGAATATCTAGTGGTGTAACAAAGGTTCGATTTATCTGTATCTGAGTGTCATATGATAAATGAAAAAGACGCTTTTTCCAAGATTACTCACTGCGAGATTTATTAATGTAGGTCAAGATGGACAAACGTCGATATAAATGTCTATGAGTCCTAGTAAGTAGTAATGCATTAACCACTCGTATACCAAGCGGACATCGGTGTCCGGAACATATCGACTGTGGAAAGGAAAAAGGACTTAACCCTCAATTTTCCAAAACAGTTTTTTCTCGATAATCACAATGTAAAATACTTGTCACACATTCTATCAAAAGGATGGAAGCTGAAAATGCCTAATTAGTATCTAAATTTAGCTTTTAAGTTTGAAAAAGATGACATTGTAAAAAATTAAAACCAAGACAAAACACTGAAATAAAGGTTTTTCCGAGACAATTTCTTTAATTAATATTAGATTATGTCAATTTAATACCAGTTTAGAAATATCCGTGCACTTCAAGGATGTATATAATTCATAATTTGCATATGTCACAAAATCATCAAAACACGTTTTTAGCGCCTCCTGTAAAATTTGATATGTGTGGGTTACGTCCTTTTTCCTTTCCACAGACGATATGAAAGCGAACACGGATGTCCAAGACATTTAAAAAATCAAATACTTGGTATTCTTATAGAATATAAGCAATATTTTGATGAATATGTGTAGTGCTATCTATGCTGAGTCAATATAGGTTTTTAAAATATCGAATTCGAGAGTATCTCTGGGACATATTAATGATTTATTTGCGCGGTATTCAAGCGGTTAATAATGCCCTAACGGGACATACTTATTCTGGATTTATTGTGGGTCAATGACCCAATCAAATAAAGTCTCCGTTGATAGTTTCAGTTTTAATCATAATATCGTATGTGGAAAGGCAAAAGGACGAAACCTGCCAGTTTTTTCAAAACAGCTTTTTCGTTAATCACAATGTATACAACTTGATACACATTCTTTCAAAAAGATGGAAGCTGGAAATGCTGAATTGGTATCTAAATTTAGATTTTATGTTTGAAAAAAAGAAGGTCATTTGAAAATTGAAACCAGGTAAAAGGAGTTTAAAAAAGCTTATAATTAGTAAGTAAATTAAACACAAGTTTACAAGTCTCCATACAATTCTAAGTTGTGTATATTTCATAATTTTCCCTTGGCCCGAAATCATCAATGCTTGTTTTTTGTACCTCCTTTAAAATTTGTTATGTGTGGGTTACGTCATTTTGCCTTTCTACAGTCGAATTATATATAAACTAAGAGTGGGGATATAAGGATATGTCTAAGACAGGACTAGTGGTTAGCTAATCGCTTGCACTACGCCTCATTTTAAATATATAATGGGTGTGGTTAGCCACACTGTCAACAAGTGCGTGTGTATGTTTTGATTTAAATATTCACTCACTTGTTAAAATTAACTTGAAACTTTCGAGGATGTGTGTGTGTGCTGAGCCACAGATAGACAGATTAGACTAGTAAAACGAAAAATATATATGCATATATGTATTGTAATAATAAGGAAAGTAACGAATTTACTTAAATAATCAACAACTAAGAGTGAGATTGATGCAATGCAGTGCTAACACTTTTATATAATTTATAAGTAATTTAAATATTCATGAACCAAAGTAGCTTTCATGAGTGTTAGCAATGCAGGATATTTTTCAAATGTTGGCCCATTTTTTTTTCAAATAAGAACACCGCACACAGCTGGCCTTAACACTATGGAAATCTTAAATTGAAGTAGAAAGTAAAAATAATAACTAAATTGAAATTGAACTTTTGGAAATTGGCCGAAATAAAAAAAACACTAAGAATTAAATAATGCGGAATCACGATCTTCGTGTACTATGCTGTTATAATTATAGTAAACTTACTCATCGAATATAAGTTTATAGATAAAATAATGTATAGTTCGGTACATTTTACATAATTATTATACCGTCGGTCGATCTTGATTCATCGCTTTATAAATGTTTCCCCAGATTCTCACCAACACGATCAATCTTCTTATAATCTGTGTAAGCATTTCAACAGAATTCACTGAACTTTTAATGTGTTGAAAACATTATAGCTATACAAATAAAACAACATTATTTGTATAAAAGTATTTCCACGATTTAAAAAAAATATAAACAGATTCAGACAGTTGAAAATGGAGCGAAAGCAATTTTTTTCATTATTATTTTTTTACGAGAAATGATTGGCTTTGGATTTGATTGAAACACAATCGATCAAACAATAGCGAGAGCCGATTGTTAAACTCGAACTAAAAACAAAAGTAAAATTTCGAAATTTATAATTATTACACTTAATATCAATCGGGAAAAGATTTGACCACGTGAATCAGACTTATGATGAAAGTCAAACTGTGTATAGTTACGAGGATTGATTGTACAAGACAATAAATATACAAATGATTAAGGCGACAAACTTCTGTGGCAATCAGTTGGGACACAAAAGGAATAAGTCTTAGGTTGAAGCTCAACCTACGTACAATTTTTAGGACTGATTGTCACACGAGAAAACAACAGAAGTTGTACAATACAGATACACATATTAAAGTTATACAACACACACGACAATAATACACAAATAATGAAAATAGAAAATAGTAAATGTGATTTGGATTTCTTTGTATGATCTTTAAGATAATATATCATTGATTTGTCTAAATTTGAAAGGGAAGTAATTTTATTTGTAATCAAATTTGTCATACTTTTAACTGCATTTTGTTTCACTTTTCTTCTAATAATTTCTAACATAATGTTGGCTGTCACAGAACAGTATTGCAAGTGTATGTGTAGGAGATTTGTATCTATTTTTTAAAAACATATTTTAAAATATAGGTTTTTTTCATTTTAGATGCATAAGTATGATGTTTACAAACCATCTTATCTTCTCCTAAACGAAAACCTTGTCGTTAATTGGTTGGCATTGTTGGCAACAACCCGTGAAACATTATCCTCGAATTCTGTCCTTTTCGAAAATGGAAATTAAGCGATAAGTTCTCATGAAAATACGTTTTTTTAAAATGATATTTTAGGGTATAATTAAAAACACATGTTGCCGTATAAAATATTCCACATTCTTTCATTGCTCTAGTTTTCTAGTAAATAATAATAAAAAAGAAATTAACATTAACCGACATTTTTTTATTCTTTTGGGGAAGGAAAAAGTTCATTATTGTTAGACTTACTTGGTAGAGTTCTTATGTTATTAAGTATCACAGAGCAATAATAATTATTTAGTACGGAAAAAAATATTTAATATTATAGATTGTTGTGAAGATTGATGAAATAGATAAATTTCAAATCCCTAGGTTTGTCCCAGATTGAGAATAGAGAATAATAACAAATGATTTTTGTGTCACAAGTCACAATATTATTTTTTTTTATTTGCACCAATTATATAACAATTGTTAGAAATGTAGATCGAAAAAATGTTAGACTATTATAATCTATATTAAGTAATATGCCTATCTGCAATCTAAGATATAATAATTATTATAATCATGTGAGAAATTTTGAATTGATCAAATATTTGACAGATAAAAAATATTTGCTTTTAAAGTGGTTTAACTTTAATACATTTAAATATGAAAGACCCTGAACTATTTTCGTTTATCTAATATTCTAATGTATATTCTTACATATAGATTAATTTTGACATTTATAATTATGTGTTATGTAGCGAAGATAAGATATTTACTGTAAATAAAGGTTATACAACTTATGTTTTTTTACCAAAATGGCTATTTTAAATGTTAAGCCATAATAAAGGACCATTAACTTTAAATTAAATAAACGGAGGTGCTCTTTTCTCTGCAATATTTGTAAAGAAAACTTTTTATTGGAAATTATAAACGAAATTGGACGTCTTTTGTGCAACAAAATTGAATCATATAGTTATTAATTGATTTTTAATGTTTTCACATCAATTATTTTAATTCAAATTAAGCAAAAGTGTTTTTCATTCAATTCAAATTGTATTTATTATCTAAACAGTAATGATTTTTGTCTTCTTTCATATGAATATAATATGTAATTGGGTGAGTATTTTTTACAACCGATGTACGAAATTAATTAATTTAAATAATAAAGAATATTTTTATTATAAAGTTATTTGAAACGGTATAAAAGAAGACAAAAGATCTTTTCCACGTAAAAGATTGTGTATACAATTTTTCTAACGTGTGAAGAATTTAAAAAAAACATAATCAATCAAATATATTGATAAATGAAAGAATGTTTTACATAACACAATTAATTATCAAGTCGATAAAAGAGCATGTATCCTTTTATAATATGTTACGTTTCTGAAAAGAACTTCTACGTGGCGCTATAGTCCGTGATGATCTTTGGCCACCTCTATCGATCTCCTCCACATCACTTGATCCTTCGCCCTCCTACGTCAGACTCTGACTTCCTGCACTTGCAGGACCTGTGCCACGCCATCCAATGAGCAATATATTTTTCCAGTCGCCTCGATCAGTCAATAGATATATGACAATTTATTTGTTTCCACCAAACCGAGGCACCTAAAAAAATTAGGTACTTTTATGTTCCGTTTTAAACGTCTCACACTTTCATACAATACAATTTACTAGATAGTAGTGTTTTTTCGTGTCATTTTAGATAAATTATATGAAATTATATTAAAAATACAGTATTTACATTGAAATGTATTATTTACTGCGCGCACCCCCACGCCTTCATCTACCAGTCTAGATTCTACCGACAGGATTTTGATTTTGCGCATTTTTTTAAAATGAGTACCCTGAGTCTCTCTTTTCTAAAACGAGACATTAAAGCTGTGTGCATTGAATCAACGTTCCCTCTATTTGTTTATTGTGTGTGCGGACCATCAACTTTTTTGTGCAGCTAATTTTAAGCAAAAACAAAAATTGTGCGCATGTAAGAAGGTAGGAAAATAGTCACTGACACTTGAAAAATTAATTCATCATATCAGACTTCTAAAAAAACTCTAGGAATAAATGAATTTTATAAAAATTTTAAAATATTTTAAACCGATAGCTTGGTGCTTAAGTCCAGTCAGCCAACCCATTATTTGAATATTTATTTAAAACACAACACTCAACCTTACCTTTATTTGTCTTGGCAACAAAAAGATTACTTAAAATTTAGTAAAACTATAGTAAGTTAAACTTATTTTTACAATATTTCTGTGTGCGGTCTGTGAGGGAGTTAGAAAAATGTGTGCGGTCACATATATGAAAGTGTGTGTGTGAACATTGCTGACAACATGACTCTCCCGGTGACAACGGGACGTCTGGTCACATTATCTATGACCAAACATTTCATGAATGATACAGCGTTTGATTCAACGTTACGAATTGGTCAAATTGATCAATGTATATGATGATGAAACATAATGTGTTGAATCCATATGTAAACATGTGTACGTATGTTTGAATCGCATATTGAGAAGTTCAGGGCAAATAGTGTTAATAACCTTACACAAAAACATTATATCCACACGACACAGTTGAACGGTAAATATCGCCCGTGAACGAAAAACGAGCAAACAATTAATTGAGCGTTAAATGAAGGTTAAATAGTATATTCGAGTGCGCGCAGAGAAAACCTTCAGCTGCATAGCACACTTGCGTTTTCCGAATGACGCAGTACCTGTTACGTCGACCACATCTCGTGACGTAACTGTTACATTACGTTTACGTAACACTTATCCCGCACTCCCCTTATAAATCGAGGCTTTATTTAAAGTGAAACATGTACATAAAAGTCAACGTATTAAGTCAAGAAATCAAATTGTGTCTTATATTATCAGTTTTTTGAACTTATTATAATCATAGCTAGTGTTTTTGTAATTGTATTTATTGTTCCTTTTTGTATTCCATTCATACACCCATGGCCTCATTCATATCTAGCTTAATTGACGTGTGGCAAGATCGATTTTTTTTTTAAATAAATGAAAGAACAATTCGCTTATTTGCCAAATATTTTATGTTTAAAAAAACAATTTTTCGAATAAAGAAACAGGCTAACCGGCTTAGGCCGGAATTTTTTCCAAATATCCATCACACAAAGCAATGCTTCAAAGCATGAAATAAAAATATAGGGCATTTTGCGTACTTAAATAATAATTAATAGCAGCATGTGTAGATTACATTTTTTCAACGACATCCATTTTACCTAAGCAAAGGTTTTTTTCTACGAGAACTGGTTGTTAGTCAGTTTCTCAAGTTTTTGTTTACTAGAGATAGATGTATGCCTGTTAACTAATCGCTTTCGGTACGTTATTTTTGTATTGGACATGTAGGATGGAATTTAAGACTTCACATGACTTTTAGTGAAAAAAATAGTATTTGCACAGTGGCTTAAACACGTTAAATCCTTCACGGTCGCCAATGATGTTGACCACTGCGCCACCTTTCAATAAGCCCCGCTTAACCGTGCAAAATAAACCGGGTTTCGGTTTATTTTTTAACCGGGAATAAACCGGTAACCGGTTTCGGTTTAAGCCGGGTTGGAAGCCCTAGGCATGACTCGATTAATATGTTTCACAATAACCTATGATTAATATATCCAGTCAAATGATAAATTGGAACAATCTTTATTTTAAATTCAACACAAATTTTAAATTCTATCAAGAGACCTCGACAAGACTATTTTTTAGAACTCGCTTACGTCCACGCGTAATATTTGTTAGTCACGTGTCAAATTTTACACGCAATTAATTTACTTGGAAGATAACTAAGTATTCAGGTGTAGTTGTCCATACACGACGATTATTACGAGAAGACATCCCAAAAACGAATTATGGTTTGTCTATGCCAAAACATGCAAAACTCTGAAAAACCCATATCATATGTACCAGGGATGTACATCGTCGTTCGCAAAGGTTTTTATTGTTCTCTTATAATACAATAATATCAAAATAAATCTCAGTAGAACGCCATCCGTAATCTTATCAACCATTCGCAGCTAGTAGAAAAATATATACCAGCAATATTCTCTTCTGAATATTTTCGTTTTTTCGTGGTTATGGATAAGATTTCTACTTTCAAAATATAGTTGTGTTCGTTTTACTATGACTTGGTGTCTATGAATTTCAACTTGCTATACATTAAGCATTTTGTTATTCATAAAATACTAGCTGTAAGCCCGTTGCCCAGCAACGTGAGATTTTTGTTGCATTGTGTTTAATTTTATTTAGTTTAATTTAATTTAATTTTATTTTATTTCATTAACTATTAATTTTCAAGTACGCAAACAAATACATTTCGTAGAAGAAGAAAAAGACTCGAGGACATCAGTACGCACACATTTGTTAAAAGTGAAAAGCGAGTGATTATTTATCGACTATTAATATATAGAATTTAGTATGAATAAAAAAGTGGAGACTGGAAGGTGTGAAATCGAGGACATCCTTCACTTACTCACTCACTCACTCAAACAAACAAACAGACATTATCGACTATTAATATATAGATATTAATTTTCATTGCTAAATTTTTGATGGATAAATTATTACCAGGGTGGTCGTAAGCAACGTTCCCTCTAATTTGTATTTTGTGTGTGCGGACCATACTCTGCTTTGTGCAGTTAATTTTCAGCAAAAACAAAAAGTGTGCGCAATTATAAAAGTAGGTAGAATCAATAAGGTTTATGAAAATAAAAATATTATCCATACCCGATTGGTTGGTGCTTTATTACATTACACTCCAGCAAATTTTCTATTTACAATATTTATGTGTGCGGCCTGTGCGGGATATGTGAAAATGTGTGCGGACACATTTTGGGAAGTGTGCACACGCGCAAACCTTAGCGGGAACATTGGTCGTAAGTCGAAAACAAACATTCGTTTGATGTAATGTAAGTATTATGCGGGACAGCGCTAGTCGACTGAGCGAGACAACAAATGTAGTGCAGCCCTTTTGCATGTCTATAGTACGTACCGGTTGCTATCTCGCTCTAATGGAGAGAGTAAGAGTGAGATGGCTAAAATTGTGTGACCCATACAATATTTTCAAAATGATTTCAGTTAGACACTCCAGGGATAGATTCAATAATAATTGTTATATAGGTAGCTTAAATAGATGACACTTGAGATTTTTAAATAAAATTATCAGTTGCACCTGTTTAAATTCGTGATTATTTCAATTGGAGCTGAAGCGTTTTTTTATCTGTTTGACAAACGCAACAAGGTTATATTTGTATGAGATAACGAAAATTGTATTTCTACACCGCACCGCGATGATTTGGCATATTTTTTATTTCCAAAAAAAGCATTTTTAGGCACGTGTTATATTAAATTATGGCTTTGAAACACAGATTGAGGTTAACGATTCTGAAAAGTTTTTATTACACTTTGACTAATTTATAAACAGAAAATACACTGTCTTTTGTGGAGGAATTCTACGTAACTAAAATGTATGTCTGACTTATATATATTATAAGGTGAAGGGTGATAAACTTTTTTATGTCGCAAGGCCGTATTTATTTATATACAATCAAATCACTCAAGAATCTTCAATTACGTATATTTACAAATATATATTCTTTCGTAAGCTTCATGAATATATAAATTTCAAGTTGGTAAAACACTGCAAAATTTCCCCGTTTTATGTTGCAGTTACTAGTGTTCAGAATTGTAAAAATATAAATTAACTGTAGTGTACAGTTTTAATTCTTTGGTGGCTGGCTATCATGGAAACCTTTTATTTTATCGCTGATACCTTAAATACTTGTCTAATGGTCTGCTCATTAAGTGGAGTTTTTTATACATTGATTTAAGTGATCGCCTTCCTTTGCCACGTTACAATTCTACAGCGCTTCTCTCCCATAAGAAGAAAAACCTTCAATGGATTTCTTGAAATAAGAATCATTTTATATCGAATTAATTTAAGCCCAGAAGAACTCGGATAAACTAACGCAAATAAATTAAGGCGTTCGTCTCGTAATAATCTCAATGTAGCAATCACCCACTCGGATATCAGCAGCTCTACTCTCAAAAATGATAAAAATATTAAAAACTTTCACAAAAAGACGTTTACAGAACTTAAAAAGAACACAGGTTTTCGTATCCAGGAATCAAAACAAATTAGGAATAATTTAAATATTACACACAAATAATATCGCTTCTTCAGAAGAAAAATGAGACAATAGATGAGTGTATAGTTTTTTTAGAAATTACGATTTATTTTTTTTCATATATATTGTACATATGTAACAATACAGTTGAATCGTTATGAACCCCTGTTCGTTTATTTGTAGATGGTTTTGTAAAAATATTCATCGCTTACTTTTACAAATCTGTAAATATAATCTTTTCTGGTAATTATAACCGATTTCGTTGGTTATCAACTACAAATCAAAGTAAATTAACCTATTTCAGTACTTCTGTCATAGTAAACTTAAAAATATCAATATTTAAATTTGCGATATGTGGACAGTTTGCACACCGAGCGAGCATTTTGTAGACTGCATCAATGATGAATTTCCGTTCACATTTTTTTCCACCCAAAGTCAAATAAATTACTCGTATTAAATAAAACGACATGTCGATGTAAGCTTCCAATTATTTCATAGACAATCCTGATTTTTAATCGCTGGTGACATTTGAAAAAAATGTCTCCAGCCATTGCATAAAAAATCTACCTCATATCCAGTTCTGCCGCCCACACAAACTACATACATTTTTTCAATGATATCAATGACCTCAACTTCAAACAATGAATATAATTAATAATAATATCACTATTTTATCATTGATACAGTGAATTATAATTCTACCCACAGATGTCCTAACTACAGCGAGCATGTTGTCACCGGGTATCGACATTTTTGGGAAATTGCGCATTTAATTGTAAATATTTTAAGGCAAAAACCTTGACTTTTAATAATGTTTCTAATATCCGCAACAGTAAAGAAAATTTGAGTCTGATCAGTTGGACTTATTAGGTAATAAGGCATTCATTTAATACTTTACAGCTGGTAGCTGATGACATATTTTAAAAATGAACACGAAAGAAAAATATTTGGATGCGGTTTTTACTGAAGAACACGTTTATTTTGTTGTGACAAATCACATTATTTTGTTTATTGAATAGATATTTAATTTGTTTGATAAAATAATAAAGCATTTTTTGATATATTCGTAGAGAGGTATCATTGTGAATATTCATTTTTAATTTGTTATTCCGAATGTTGTGTTACAAAATGTGACACGTGTTTCGCCTATTTACGAAGCATAATCAGATATAACATCGCAATATTTACGATTATAATTATCAGGCTATAAATTACAAAATTAAAACTCGTCCTTATCCTTTTTCTACTGTTCTTGGATTGTAAAGGTGCTTAAAGAACCTTCTGAAATCAACTGAAATTTTGCCAATTTCAAAATGCCTAAAATCTGTCCAAAAAACCACGTCAAATACTTTACTTAAAACAATTCTTTCTTTGTAAATTTGTACTGGAGTAATAGCAAAAATTAATTAATATTCTCGTAGTCGAATTGATAAAAAAAATATTTTTTTGATTATGTAGTATAAGTTTCTTGATTTCTGATTACACATTTGATATATTCAGATATTATAAAGTATTTCAGGTACCTACTTTATAAACATCATTCAAAAATAGATATTTTGAATTGATGTGTATGAAATTAAATCATGACATATAATTGAACGTACATACCAAAAGAAGAGTCTTACAATTTGGAAAATACGTGTTTTTTTGCTAATTGCGTCTTAGAAATCAAATAAAAAGTTATATTATATTGTAATATATAAACGTTATCATAATTTACAAAAGTATTCCTATGAATTCAATAATATTACGATGAATAAGGTCACGAAATAAAAACTTGATAAGATATTAAATATATTTTCGTTTACCTCATAAAAAGGGGCTTAAAGCTGAGACGAAAAGCTTTCCTCGAAACATGATGGAAGCCTTCTACTTTTTAAAGGGGTCTAGGTGCTATATCAATTGTCGTATCTACAAACTGCAGCCCTCTTAACTACTTTCCAGGCTTCGCCTTACTTCGTAATTTTCAAAACAAAGCTGGCTTTTTGGCACTGGGTATGGCTTTATTCCAAAAGATTTTTTTTTAAATTCAATCAAATATTTTGTAGAGCTACAAATATTTCGTCGCTGTTAGATTAGTAATGATGATGGCTTTAAATTTATTTCCTCCAGTAGTGTATAAATTATGAGGCGAAAAATATTTATATAAAAAAAAATGCTGAGTCCTATGGCGCAGCGGTTAGCGTTGTGGACTTGCATGCCAGACTTCACGGGCTCGAGTCCCGGTATGAACAGCATTTTTTCGATTTATCGATTTCTGTTCGAAGGCATGAGTGTTTGTGATGTCCCTCCCCCCATTTCCGATTCTTTAACAAGTAGGCGTAGCAAGAGCGATTGGTTTACCAATAGTCCTGTTCTAGCCTTATCCTTCTATCCACTACTACTCTCTTTGAAAACATGAGAGGTTAGGCGACTGAGTAACGAACTTCTGTTGAGATACCTCCATTAGGCGGGCATATGGCTCCATATTGGGAGCGGACATGGATAACTATATTTGCTTTAAATACATCAGTATCCATATTGCAAAACTATGATTCGGCGCATTCAACAATCCAATCTGAAAGTGACTACATAAAAAAAAGTGTCTTTAGTTTAGATTGCATCAGAGATAGATAATCATCACGTGAATGTAATGGTTACGACGGCATTGTTCATTTGCACGTCAAAATAGATCGACAACTTAAGATGAAGCGGAGGTCAACTAATTGAAGACGCACCGAACAGTCAACGTCTGCTGAAATGATTTTGAGTGTTATTTACATATGCAGGGTGTAGCAAAACAATGTTTCCACATTCCACACTTAGTTGGTATTTTGCGGTATTTAAAATTGTTAATATTTATTTATAAATATAAAAATCGCGCAATCAACAAAAATGATTCGAATGCATTTAAATAATTATAATTATGTTTATACAAGTAAAATGTGTGAGGTCAGCCTGTCTGTATGTATGTTTTATTCGGGTGTACAAGAGTTACCCAATTTGACAGCTGGCTGGCAGTGTTTTGGGCAGAACCGATAAGTCCACGCACTTTCAATGAATATTTTTTCGATTGGGTAACTCTGTACCGAAATGGACATGCAGCTTTCGTTAATGGAAACAGCGAGACGAGAAATGAATCGTGGGATCACCGCGGAGAGAAATTACTGTGGGATCAACGTAAAAAATACACGGTGACAGCGCATTCGTTTCACAATATCAGTCAACCAAATATGCCGATAGTAAATAAAAAGTTTGTTTAATTGTGTATTTGTGAATTTCTTTTTTTGATTTAAAATTATTACTAAAGAAATTCTGAAAATATTCCTTTGTACTTATTTCCACTTTTATTTACCAAGATCAGAACCGGTTTCGTTCACGGCCTATAGCATTATCAACTAATAAGAAATAGAATTTAACAGTGTTATTTGTACTAAACAAATTGGTGTAAAAAACAGTTGACATTGAAAATAATTTACAAAGTGACTGAGAACTTACACAAATTAAAATGTTTAATACCTCAACACAGTGTCTTTCAAACTGTGTGCCGCAATAAGTCTCAGGTGTGCCGCGGTGAAAGAAACCTTAAAAATGTTGATTGTAATGCCTATTCATATCAAATTTCTTTTACACATTTAATCAAATATTTGTCACTTTTATACATAGTGTAGAACGCGACACATTTTCCACAGTTTCTTTTTTAAAGGTAGACTTCCTTTATAGAGCATTTTTATTTGGTGTGCCGCGGTACAAGTCACATTCACCAGTGTGCCGTGAAGTAAAAAGTTTGGCAGACACTGCTCTAAAATGTAATTACAAAGATAATCAAAGAGTAATAAAGCTTAAGTTGTAATTTCAAACATAATTATAATTTTGGAAATTTTAACAGTGCGACCTAAAATGAATTACCATATTAACATTAATAAAATAAAAAACTAAATGCTGATTTAGCTGCTTTCAAATAGTTCATTAAAGTATGTATACTCTGTTTGTGTGTAGAATTTGAAAAACGATATCAATTCTTACAGAAATTCTTAATTAAAATTATATATATATACATTTATAAAAATTAAGAATAGTTAACGTCAGTTAATGCGACGGATAAAGTTAAGGGGAACTTCCAAATTAAATAAACCTGTAAGTAAGATTACATATAGAATCGATAAAGCTCACTTTTAAAAAATGTATTTTCTATGTGTAATATTTGCGCACGACATTTTTTAACGAACAAATTCTTATTACATACAAAATACGTGAATACATATCGACTGTGGAAAGAAAACAGGACGTAACCCACACATATAAAATTTTACAGGAGGCGCTAAAAACGTGTTTTGATGATTTTGTGACATATGCAAATTATGAATTATACACAACCTTGAAGTTCACGGATACTTCTAAACTGGTGTTTAATTGAAATAATCTAATATTAATTAATGAAATTGTCTCTGAAAAACTTTTATTTCAGTCTTGGTTTTAATTTTTTACAAGGTCATCTTTTTCAAACATAAAAGCTAAATTTAGATACTTATTCGTCATTTTCAGCTTCCATCCTTTTGATAGAATGTGTGTCAAGTTGTAAACATTGTGATTATCGAAAAAAGCTGTTTTGAAAAATTGAGGGTTACGTCCTTTTTATTTTCCACAGTCGATATATGTATACCAAGAGACAATATGTTACGTATCAGCAACGTTGCGAACACCGTATACACTGACGACAAAATTGCGAGTCCAATTTTTTCCTACATTTACTTGTTTGGAATAATGCTATGTTAATTTGTGTCAAACAAATGATTATGGTAATCGGTCTTAGCGTTCAATATAATTTTTGGAAACACATGTAGGAAGAATACGATATTGGTAACGTGATTTACCTAATAGGATATCAATTACCTAATATATTTAATTGGAAGTGTCGGTAATTGGTGATTGATCGCTTTATATCGTGGTTGTACAACCGCATAAATTATGTTTCAATCTGGTAGTCTTTGTATATCTTTTCAACATTCTTGAATTATAATTATTCAGTATTGTTCAACCTGGATCAAAAATGCGTATTACCCGAATCATCGTTTTTCAATGTCTACCTAAAAACTATGAACGAGGAAACGATCAATCGGGTCTCTACTGTATTTTTATTATAAAAGCAAAAAAGACAATGGTTAAAAAGGTTGTCACAGATTTTTGGCAGCATAACTAACTTTTTCTTATCAGTTGACAATGCTCGCAATGAGCGAAACCGGTCCTGACCTATTAAATAAAGTGGAATAAAGTACAAAGGAATATTGTGTTTTTTATTAATATAATGCCTTTCCACCAAGTATTGACAGTGGACAGCCTAAAAGTGAGTGTAAGTTACGATTGATTTTGTATCCATTCCCATTATAATAAGTTTATATTGCTCGTCATGAGTGAAAACGGTCCTGATCCTAATAAATAAAATTAGTAGAAATGTATATTTTATTTTTTTAATATTATATAATGCCATTCCACCAAGTAATGACAGTGAACACCCTTAAAGTGAACATAAATAGTACTTCCGTTAATTACTTGCATGCTTATTTTTACAAGTTTAAAACGCTAAAGAATTCACTTAAATATCACCACCGACAAAACATAAAAAGTATTGTGAGCAAGTATCGAGACAGGCAATTACGTTATTTTGAACCGAAATTGTGTGTGACCTATGCGAAATCAAAAATTACTATCACAAAATAAACTTAAGTTCAATAACTACCGTTAGCTTTTGGTACCTTTGAATGTCTCCCTATCAACTCGTTATGTATAAAGCGACTGACTTATAACAAACAGTTCTAGTAAAACCATGATCGGCTTAGATCATTTTCACTAGGAAGTGATGTTAGATGGTACTATGGTAGATGATTGATAAACAATTACTTAGTAAATTTATTCTGCGGTAAAATAACTGAATCATAATTACTTGATGTTACTTTTAGATCAATTACACGACTTTATACCAAGTAAATCAATGAATAATATCTTTATCATAAATAGTTTCTATCGCTTTTTAATGTGGGCAACATTCATATAAATTATGTCGTGTAATGTCCATTGGGTTCACTTATTTGGTATCATCTGCGAGGGTTGCAGATTAAGAGTAACGGCACTGCATACGCTGTTTTTTAATGGGCACTAATAATATTCTTTCTAAATAAAACAGTGACATCATTCAACCGACGATATTCTTGCACTATAAAATTCTTCAAATAAAGTACAAGGTTGACCCATCGTTCACCAATACATCGTTTTACCAAGTCCATCGTTTTTTTGCCCCGAAACGTTTTACGACCATAAAACGGAAAACATCATCAAATATTCAAAATAATTGTTAATACAATATGTAGATATTTATTCTCCGCAAATTAATTTTAGAAATATAATATAAGCTCAAATACCTTTACAAAACTTTTATTGGTTAACCCAAAAATCTCGAAATTTATATATTATAGTTTGTATGTTTTATCGGGTAAGTTTATTTATCTTTCATACTCAACTTTAGTTTCAAATATTAAAGTGATACCTTTGAAATTGGTATTCTATTCTAAATATCCGTAAAAATGATTGATTAATAAACAAGACGACTACAAAATTAATAAAATTACCTTTTACAATTTCTATGCTATTTTTTAGGATAGTAAGTATTTAATATATAGAAATTTTATAAATATTTGAATTTTAACTCGATGGCTGCCGAGACAGACGAGATATCTCGTAAAATTTTTCGTGCTCAACACACCAGAGACGAGTTATCTCGTAAATAACTAATCAAATTAATATTTGCAAATTATAGCCAGCGTGCTAGGTAATTACTATTAATTATCTACGGCAGCTAAAAGGTTAACAAAAAACTGTGCTTTAAATAAACAAAATATATTTTTTAATGTATGATTTAATTACGTTAACAAGTCCGCAAATAAATTATGATATATATGTAGGTTTATGAATAAAAATATATTTCATTTAGAAGGTCCGAAGAATCTTTACAATAATAATATAATTTAATATTTTTACCATCAGTTATCTTAAAGAAATAAAACATTTTATCGTTCCAAATCCACATTATTTATTAGAAATCATGAGCAGTTTTGCTCATCACGAGCATTATCAACCGATGAAAAAAAAACTAGACTACATGGTGTAACAATCTGTCAGTAAAAGAAACATAAAAACAAATAATGAATGACACTAAATTATCTATAGTAAAAATGTTTATGATTTCTTACCACTAATAATAAATTACTAATAATTTCATTCTAAAAGTAAAACTAAATTACAAAAAAATAAGTTAAATAATCATGAAAATAGGAGATATTTATTACCAAATTTAGTTGGCGTTTTTTATTGCTTTCTTGACAAGTGGTGGATCTAGAACAGTGCTTCCCAACCTTTTTCGTTCCACGGCCCCCTAAATCTAAAAAAAATAATCCGCGGCCCTCCTCAATTGTCTCCGTCACTCGTTTTTTTTTTTTTTTTTAGCTCACCGAGGAATTTGAAATCCTCGATTTGCTGCACTTTTCCCCCAGAATCCAATTTCTATCCAATCCAATCCGGCATCCGGCGGCCCCCTTAAGAAATTCCGCGGCCCCCAATATGGGAAACACCGATTTGATAGACTTAAATATATAGATTTTTGTACTTTCTACTGAATTTCGCGGCCCACGGGTTGGGAAGCACTGATCTAGGATACACTATAATTTATATTGAAAAATCGCAACAGCTGATTAATAAAATAATGCGAAGTTATAAAAACAAACAGCTAAGTTGTTAAAGTGGCGTGTCCCCATCACACTACCTGGAATCATAAACTAGATTCGAGAACATATCCTTAAAATTCTTTTTTCAAAGAATCGCGCTTAGTCGAGATCTACTCTGTAAAAATGTATGGAAATTCGATTGAATCACTTTTAAGCTGAATAGGTCAAAATTGAATGCACCCATACATTTCGAATGTTACTTATCGTAGGTATTATGAGTCATCGGAATGAGTCATTCGGAACTTAATACTATTTTAATAGGAATTACAACCTCTTCCATCGATTCATCGAAGTCATGAATCGTTCATTGAACTAGATATAGAACCACTCTACATTTCCAGATTTCTTCGTAACTTTAACATCATTGTGATCTGAGTTCGTAAGTAAAAATAAAGCTAAAGGCAATCATTATATTGATTGAATTGACATTTACTTGGTAAAACTCCATTGTAATATGCTAAAAAATATCAACGTATTAAGTTCTACATTTTTTTATAAGAAGAGTTAATAGTAATTTCGGCGTGCGCCATCGTCAGAACTATGTTTAAACTTTCATATACATTCGAACCCCCAATTACACTACGCCGAATTACGCGCTGGCTTGAAATATTCGCCGCAAGTCCCCCAATTGCACGGTCGCATTTCATTGTCGTTACTACGAAACGGTCGTCTGTACCGCGCATACAGTCAAATGTTGGCTAGCGTCTGTGTATTCAAAACGTGCCAGGATATACACGCATAGCTGGGCGTCTGCTGTGTGAGGGATATTTACTAATACAAAAACTAAATATTTCGTCCATGTTTTTTGCAAAACGATGGGAAATCTTAGTTTTGCATTATCCTCGGAAAAAAACCAAATCCCTAATTTTGTGTGAGATTTACACCCCCAATTACACAGTCCCGACTATAGTGTAAATAGGGGTTTTACTGTAATCAGCTATATATACTGCCCTTATTGCATCAACGTTTATAATTCTTCGTTTTTTAATGTCTTAATTTACTATTTATGTCATTGTCGCGAGCCGTCTCACGATTCCTGCACCATTTATAAGACAAACGTTTACGATTATTTCAATTTCATAGTTCAATTAAATAATTGACGAGAGTAAATAAATAATTGATGGTTGCGTGAACTTGAAACGCCCTAAATGCTTTCGTTAATTATACCTACGTTGCGTACAAGGTATTAGAGGGCGGATCAATGAGTGAGGCTCATTTCTTATATTCATAATTATACGACGCATGAGCTTTCACTCGAACTAAAACGTGTTTCATCAAGCTTTTGAATACACGCTATCTAATCGATCGATAGATTATCTAAAAAATCTCTCATCGTTTCTGACCAAGACGAAATCGATTAAAGATAAGTTTTTTGGCTGTCAACATTACTTTTAAAAAATAAATATGAGTCATACTGTAAATAAATAATACTTATATATTGTATTTAAATATATATGATATTTTCATCTCTTCTTGGTGCCTACATATAAATTGCATTATGTCTATAGGTTGCAGCTAGGGCCTCCAGTCCCGGGATCTCGCATCCCGATATTCCGAGATTGTGATAGTACTAATCGAGGGATTTCGGGAATGAGAAAATTTGAAAAATTTACGCGGTATTTCTCTGTATCCACTCTTTTCGAAAAAAAGAGATTGATCAACTGAGAAATAAGCAGTTCTTTCAGAAAATCTTTTGTTTAATAAACTCCATTTGGAGTCCGTATGCTCCACGTTAGCAGCGGACATGATTAAATATATATAGGTATATGTGTACAAATATATAAACGTACTTCAGAGTTTGTATCGATTATTTTATAATGACAAATTTAATATAAAAAATCTACTTTCTTTGCTTTTTATTGATATTAATAATAATAAACACGTTTACCAAAGATGATCTATGCCTTCTTAAAAATATTGCTGCGAAGCCTCGATCTATAAACGGTTCTCATATTCATCAATTTCTCGTTTTTTTGTCGTCTTGATAGTTACAACGATTTATAAGATTCCACTGTGCATATGTAAACAGTGAATCAAATAATGCACAATATCATTTTGATTATGAGGAAATCTAAAAGTAACTATCTGTATCTTTGCATGTGTAGAAAGACTTATAATATGATTGGTGTGAGTACGATGTTATGTTTTTATCAACAATTACATAGTATCCATGGCCTATATCCAAGTAAAAAACAATGCATTTTCGATTGCTGCACATACACGATTTATGTACTTCGAAGATCGTTGGAGTCACATAAATTTCATATTGTTTTCAAATACTACTAATAATATATTTAAATTTAAGTTTAACTTGAATATTTAACTACTTTTTTGTCTTAACTGAATCATGAGACAATTATTTTTCAGGACCAGCTTATCTCAGGGTATTTATGTTTTGTCACGCAAATTTTCTAAAGTTGCACTGCCTTATATATCTTACAACTTACAGAACATAGAACACGTGAAAAATATAAATACGTACTCAGTTGATCATTGTTTTTAATAAAGATTTTTTTTAATATCATATCATTAATAATTTCACCAGTTTTAGTTTTTTAATGAAAGTCATGATAAATTCTAAGCGGATAACTCACCGTTACCTTTAAATAGAAAACACCGAACTGCTTGACCACCCCTGATTTACATAGATCGATAAAGTATCATTTTGGTTACTCATTCTCATCATAAATAAATAATTATTGCCGTTGATGTATGGAACTTTATGGAAAATGGTCGTGAAACATTGACAATGTGTAAATGTACATAAATAACAATCACAATAAATGTGTAAGTTGCCAATTCTTGGTGTAAAATCATTTAATTTTTTTTTTCATTGACAGATTTTTTCGTACTTTATCTAATTTCTTTATTTTTGGACTTACCAAATTTATCGGTTGAAGTCGGTCCTTATGTAAATATAAATAAAGAAATACGAAAAATCCTTTTTTTATTAACATACTTACAGACTGGCTCAAGGATGCGTCTGCGTCTCGCAAAACTAGTACTAAATATGCCTGTCTGCCTGTGTGCGTCGCACACTTTACCACAAGCCGACCCTACCTGCATACATGCTGGTGTGTGAAGAAGTGCAATGCAAAGCTCTTTGCAATTGGTAAGTATTTTTTTGTGGACAGATTCTACGTAAGTACATGGTTTATGAAATCAGTCCCGTGCAGCTCAGCTCGGGATATGCATGTGAGTAGTACATTATTCTTTCTCGGCAATAGAGCCATGAAACGCTGTATAACAACAGCTAACGGCAAAACCAGTTTACAGATAAATGATGATTTGAATTTCAAGTAGTAGCCGATATAAATTCAGTAAATATAAAAGCATTTATTTGAGTTTTAATTTATCTTAATTTGATGTTAATTTTTATCAAATCCAATTTAGAATTGACTTATCAAAGCTCACCCTTTGGAAATCATTTTATAAAAACGATAATGCGAATGTAAGCTCAACATCTTTCCCTTTACACAACTTAACTATAAAATACTGTCCATGTATAGATAGAGAATGATATCGTTTGAATGGTTATGTGCGGCCGCGGTGGTGTGTGTGGGCTCCGGTCCGCATAGCAACAGAGAAAACCAAGGCCCAAACGTAGCTGTGACGACGGTGACCCCGTCGAGCCAAAAAATCCAAAGAGAATGGAGGACCAGAGGAATACCAAATGTACGCGCTCACTCACACATACAAACTTATCATGCCGTGAATTTTTTCGTTGATAGGGTTGCCTCAAATAAATATCCTTAACACAAAAGTATTTTTTAAACGTAGGTATGTATACAAACTTTTGTAGATTTTTTAGAGTTAATGGTGGGAAGAAATTGTATGTTTTATCAAGTAATATCCAAAAGATTTTTTTTGTCGACTGCTATTAAATATAATTCAAATAATGTTTGTTATATACTGCCGTCTGTGTGGTCGAGTGGTCAACGTTGTTGGCTTCGGCTACGGAGGGCACGGGCTCAAGTCCCGGTACGGACAGTTTTATTAATTGATTTTTCAATCGATTTATGAATTTCTGTTCAAAGGCATGGATGTATGTGATGTCTTGAATTCTCCCTTCTCACCCATCCTATCCTATTAACGGGCATATCGAGGGCGATTAGCTTACCACTAGTCCTGCCATAGCCCTATCCTTCTATCTCTACTCTCTTTGGAAAAAGAGAGGTTGAGCAACTGAGTAACAAGCAGTTCTCGTAGAAACACTTCTGTTGAGGTAAGCTCCATTAGGAGTCCATATGCTCCACATTGGGAGTGGACATGTTTAAATATATATATATATATATTTATTGAATAAGTTACTTTATTTCATTTAAGATTTCGACTGAAGGTGCTTGGTGGAATTTCAATATTAAATTTGAATCGTTCAAACTATGTACATTCTCACAAATTTTGTCACTAACGACCCGGGTTTCGCCTTTCGGCATCTTCAGGCATTCAAGTGCACGGATGAACTTGAACTGACAGTCAAGTCAAGTCTGTCAAGTCAAGTCAAGTCAAGTCAAGTCAAGTCAAGTCAAGTCTGACTGCCAGTTCAAGTTCATCCGTGCACTTGAATGCCTGAAGATGCCGAAAGGCGAAACCCGGGTCGTTAGTGACAAAATTTGTGAGAATGTACATAGTTTGAACGATTCAAATTTACTTTATTTCAAAGATATGTTAATTTTATGTTTATAAAATTTAACGTAACCTAGTTGTTATTTTTTTTATGTAGAATCCATATTTTAAAATTATATGGTCATCTCTTGACATATTTTTTGGATCCGCCAGTATGGGGCATCGATTTAAGATAAATAATATTACACTTCTTCTGTGGAATAGTACTAACTAAAATAGTCTTGGAGCGCTGATTAATTACAATATTTAAATTCTCTCTATCCGCAGTGATCCAATTACCGCATCAACAACTTTCCAACATATCATTCTTCCAATACACCATTATAAAAATCTTTTTATTTCATTGACGTAAAATTTATCGAAAAGTTTCCAAATTGTCTAGAAAAAGTGTTGGAGCGCCAACCCCATGCGCCGCCACCCCACTACACAACTGCACTTATTCCACGTTTTATCTATTTTAGGTAACACACAATAGCATCTACTATTAATTTCATATCAATATATCGACTGCAGAAAAGTAAAAGACGTAACCCACAGTTTTTTCAAAACAACTTTTTTGATAATCACAAATTCCAATTTATACAACTTGACACACGATTTATATAAAAGACGTAAGCTGAAAATGCTGAATAAGTATCTAAATTCAGCTTTTAAGTTGGAAAACAGAAAAAAAAGAAGAATCTGTAAAAAATGCGACCAAGAAAAAGAATTCAAAAAAAGTTTTTTATAATTAATATTAGATTAAGTCAATGAAAAACTTGTTAATCAGTTTCCGTACACTTTAAAGTTGTGTATATTTTATAATTTATCTTCGGCCAGAAGTAATCAAAAAACACTTTTTGTGTCTACTGTAAAATTTTCCATGTTTCCATTTTCCACTCTTTTTATCCTTTCCAATAATATTATTATTATATATCCTTGATATTAGAATATAAGCCATCGACAACCCTACTTATAGCATATATCCCATGCTGATTTAAAGTGTGTACACATGTTTTAATGGGAATACATGTACACTAATATTAATTTAATAATAATAATAACAATAATGGCACTACACAACGACATGTGCTTAATTGTGACGCGTCTTGCGTACCTACTATTTCTTGTCTGTCAATTTTAAGAGGGGGGACGTGTGTTTGATATTTCACTTCAGTTTTGTTAATTCAATAAACAAAACAGACATTAATACTTCGCTTTCATTAATCACAATTTTATTCTGGTAAACTATTTCAAATTCAGAACATTGAAATGTGATATCAGAAGAAATACGTAAAGTAATTTTGGTGACAATTAATTTTGTTACACGCTTAAAAAAACGTCATTTAGTAAAGAAAAGAAATCAAGAGGTTTATCACACTTTTTAAAAAGTTATTTATGTACATATTTGACATAATGTACTAAATACCTCGATACGTTCAGAGTTGGCACGCGCCTTTTTTGCTATATGCAAGTTTTTTTCATAGTTCTGTGTGCTAATTATCATTTTGAAACACGCTAGCGTTGAATCTGTTTCTTGCTTACACGCATCTCAGGTTTATAATATTGGAAGGCGATTTCAATAGTGTGATCGTTTTACATGTAAATATCGACGATCGCGGTAAATATCAAAAGCGACGGAAACCGTTTCATTAGGACACATTCATAGGCCATACTCATATGAATTATTCTGCGATAGCTGAAGCGTGATTATTAGACTTTTACCAAAGTTCGCTCGAAAAGAATCACATTTAAACATAAACTTGTATAACTATTCCATCAAATTTACCTACATAATGAAAATTTTCAATTCAGTTTAACTTTGATAATATTTGGAACATGATATCAAAATTTCTGTCTTGTTATAATAACAAAGCTGTACCTTATGAGGTCAGTGGCTTAACTGAGAAGTACAATTTACAAGTCGAGACTAAAGAGTATGAAAAGAAAGTTCCATGTGTAGAATTGTTTTCCTATCGATTAAGAAATCCATTTTTACCAATGGACCACGGACATGGCTAATCCGTCTCTATTATATATACTGCCCTACCTAAGTAAATGGACAGTTTTTTTGTAAAAATCAAAATAAGATGATTATTCATAATATGAATAAATGTTCACTTAATTTAGACATATTTTATTAAAGGAAATATGTACAGGACTTTTTGTTTCCTTAGTAAAAGAAAGTTTCTGTCGCCTGCTGTAGCCCAGTTGGTTAGAGCTTGCTCTACCAATCACGCAGGTCTAGGTTCGATCCCCGGTCAGATCACAGTGAATTTGAGGATTATTCAATTCAAAGTTGTGATCGAAGACTGGGTGTTTGTGATGTCAATTCACATCATTTCCTCTCCGCACATCTTTCTGATCCTTTAATAATTGGGTGTAGTAATAGCGATTAGCCAACCACTCGTCCTGTTCTAGCCTTATCCTTCTTTCCCTACTACTCACTTTGAGGAAAGTGAGGTTGAGCGACTGAGTAACAAACAGTTCTCGTAGAAAAAAATACTGTTAAGATACTTCAATTAAGAGGCCATATGCTCCACATTGGGAGCGGAGATGGACTAAAAAAAAAAAGTAAAAGAAAACTGGATTTTATCATAATATACCACATTCTAAGTAAAATGTTTATTCGTATGTTTATTAATTTTATTTTTCAGACAAAGTCGAAATATTTCAGCAATTCTCTTCATACATTATAACAGAAAATGTAGTTTAAAACATTAAGTCTCTTTTAGCCATTCCATTAAAATCAGAAACACGGCGTCTGTGTACCGAGGCTGTGGATTCGTGTAAAAAAAGATGACTCCGACTCCAAACAATTATTTCAATCATTTGATTTCAAATTATATACATTTATATTTATATTTTCAGATTATCTTTAGTCAGCCCAGCATGCAATGGCAACACTATGGGACTATTGTGGTTTGAATACACATCAATAAATATTTAAATGGGTCTGAGTTGTAAGAAGTTTCCGACTCCGAATCCGGAGAAAACCCCGACTCCACAGTCCTACAGGGCAGTGTACATACTTTTATTGATCACTTTTAAAGTGTTTACTGTCAATACTTGGTGGAATGGCATTATAATAAAAATAATAAAACAATTTTAAAAATTTGAATCGTTCAAACTGTGTACATTCTCACTAATTTTGTCACTAACGACCCGGGTTTCGCCTTTCGGCATCTTCAGGCATTCAAGTGCACGGATGAAAGTTTCGTGTTTATATAAGAAAATTTCTTATATAAACACGAAACTTTCATTTACTAAACGTCAGTTCAAGTTCATCCGTGCACTTGAATGCCTAAAGATGCCGAAAGGCTAAGCCCGGGTCGTTAGTGACAAAATTTGTGAGAATGTACACAGTTTGAACGATTCAAATTTAATATTAAAATTCCACCAAGCACCTTCAGTCGAAATCTTAAATTAAAACAATTTTAGTACTTTTTCCACATAAAATTTATTGGATCAGGACCGGTTTCGCTCATGGTGAGCATTGTCAACTGGAAAAAGTACTAAAAATGTTTTATTATTTTTATTTATACTTGTATTGTTTGGTTGTCCAAATTGTAGTAACACCACGAGACAAGGTATTAAAAAGGTGTTTAAAAAATACAATAACACTGATGAATCATTCCGTCTCTCTTAAATTATCGGTGTTCAAAGAAGATAAAAAGTATTCTGTATGAACAGAAATAATTATAAGTTACCGATATAAAATTCACTGATTTATTGTTTTCAATGATTTCCGTGAGAATGAATAAATCGAATGGCTCTACAATCCTATCATATAATAAATACAACATGGTTATTTTATATGGTGGTACGTATAGTTGATATTTATATTGATGTTATTTAAACAGCCTTAGAAAATTATACATATTTTGTTCGAATTTGTGACTGTTGATAAAAGGGCCTTGGCATTAGATACGAGTGGTACTTAAATGGTTTATTGGTGGTAAATTTACTATTTTTATATTATATTTAAATTTCATATCGGAGAAGTTATGATTGAGAGATGTTTTGCAATTTCGTGGATAACCTTTGTTGGAAAACACACAAAAGTGAAACAATCGAAGACGTTTAAGATGGTCATGATTTGTTTTGTGGGAATATTTTTTAAAAATACGATAGTAACCAAATTGCAATCGTTCCAAATTGCAATTCTGAACAAAAATCATCAAAAAAGGATTCGACAAAAACTGTATGCATTTATTTTAGTATTTAAAAATGCAACAAATATATGGACCCTCTAGAGGTGAAGTGAGCCAACAAGTTAAACGGTAAAACTTTTTCTTGGACTTTTAAGTACATACAATCACGTCTTTATTTTGTGTTTTGGTGGATTCCATATTTGCACTTTACAGATATAACACTAAATTTGAATTGTTTGAATTTTGTACTTTTCCATGAGTTTTGTCGCTAACGACCCGGGTTTCGCCTTTCGGCATCTTCAGGCGACGTTAGGCTTCGTTAGCGACAAAACTCATGGAAAAGTACAAAATTCAAATTTGATATTGAAATTCCATCAAGCACCCTCAGTCGAAATACTTAATTATAAAGATATAACACTATTGTAATTTGTATTGAATGAGGTTACTTTACTTCTACAATACTTTAAGAATATCATCACAACGCATCCAACTTATTTTTTTCTAAAATACCACTTGGCTCAATTCACCTCTAATGGCCCAATATAGTACAATAAAACCTATATTTTCCAGACCTCGATTGTCGTGATTATTTTTTTAAACGTACCCATCATCTTTGAAAAAATCGTGAAATATTTTTTTTTGAAAATGTAATATAATAAGTGATGTCACGGAAGCGGTAGTACAAATTACACTATGTCTAAAATGTGACGAAGACGACGTCGCCGAGTGATTTTACTATTCATAATAAATGTACTTTTTATCCCAGTCAATTAATTAAATATATAATATTTTGAATTGTCCGGATTTCCCATTATCCGTAATACCTTCATCCTAAAGTACTCTGGATCAACGTCCCCTCTAAGCTGCGCGCGTGCGCGGCCGCGCAGCAGTTGATAACCCCCCGCGCACTCATTTCGGATTGGCGCGCACTACAAGACAGTTGCTCAATTAATATTTGGTCGGTCCGCGCAGCCTTTGAAATTTCCGCGCAGCTAACCCTGTATTAATATCTATATAGTTGTAATTATTATTTATTGTTGCCTTTAAAATTGTACCTAATGTATCTTAACTCTGTAATGTATCTTAACTGCATCATTGAGGAGATATCATCTTCGGTGTGATGCAGAAAAGAATAGAAAAAGTTTATCGAATAAAAAAAAAAAAAGCTAACCCTTCGGCTTAAAGGGAACGTTGCTCCGGATAATAAAGCTTATCTTGCTTATTGAAAAATATTTCACTTCTACAATAATTGACAGTTAACACAACTTAAAAGTAAGTTATGAATCCAGTACAGCAATAGATTGTATTGTTTTTAAAGATTGTATTTGTACAAAATAATGTGATTATTCTTTTGTGCAAATAAAATAAATTGCATCGGTAATCATAAAATATTGATAGTATACCATAAGTGAATAAATCGTGTTTACTATCATTCGGAATATTCAATGATACAAAAATCAATTTAACTTGTGTGAAAGTACATAATTTGAACGATTCAATTTAAACCATAAAATCGAATCCCGCATAATATGTAAACTTACATTTTATAAATAATTGAGACGGTACACCAATCTTGACATCAAAAGTATGAACCTGTGCTTATAAAGAGAACCGGTTCTGAAACACATACTTTTCTGGACGCATACTAAAACTAGAACTCAATTGTTGTTGTATGCCCAGAAGCCATACCGAAACGAAGCCATCGTTGTTTTGATATAAAAACGCTGGAGTTGATAGATATAAGTGAGCTTGTTTTCTGGATGGAATATTATTACACTTAATTAATCGAAATTTTTTGACATATACCTCACATACTAACTCATCGTTGTTGTAAACTTCTATACCATGTATGATTCAAAATTGTCTTTATTATGTAGAATAACTATTCAGTTTTAATTCTGAGGTGGGTTCATAAAAAAAGGTAAAAAAAAGGTAAGACACTTTACTCAAACACGCCAGACAGGTCTTGCAAAAAATAAAAGCGACATTTCGTTGAACAAACGCGGTAGTTACATACATACATTGATCTGTATATGGGAGGTAACCTACACTTTGTCAATTTCGGTCAAATTGAGATATCGACATTCAATTATATTGTAGAAAAACACTTGAAGGTTTTGTTAAAATATTTTACAATACCAGTAGTAGAAAAAAAAACATTGATTTTCTAAACACAAACTTCATGAAGAAGCTTTTTACAGTAATAGTGAAAAGATGCCATTGTTGTCATACATAAAAGTTTACTTAATATGTATCTAAAGATTTTTACCATTCTATATTAAGATATTTTTTAAACCAAAACAAGTATAAAGATTTATTCGGACTAAAATGGTAATTATAAAATCATTTGCAATATGTTAAGACTGTATTCAAACATAATGAAATAGTGGAAAGGCTCAAAATAACTTAAGTTATGAATTATGTAAAACTTAAGTTATGAATCATTAATTATTATGTAACTGTCGTACCAGCCAGGATATTATTAACATCCTTTTTTACTCCCACCATGTTTAAATATTCAAAAGGCGTCTTCATCGTTTTTCGGGATGTCCAGGATTTATTTAGGCACACAATCCAAGTCATCGAAAATCGGACAACTCCGACTAAATTTGTGTCTTTTTCTACTGTACTCGCAAATGTATTTAAAATCCATCAATATGTAGTGACAGTAAGAATTTACTTAAACCAACTCGTCACTGTGTTTGGTGACAATACTACTGTATGTACTTAATAATATGAGATTAATCTAAGCAGACAGTTTTGTAAAATGATTGTTCAACCGATTTATGAATCATTTATTGAAGGTATCACTATGATGATTTAATTTCTTCCGACTTAACCTATCCTAAATAAACAGAAAGTAGGGAGAGAGATTAGTAACCAATAAACCCTTCCTTAGCCCAATCCTTCAATCCTAATTCTCTCCGAAAACGAGAGGTTGGATGACTACCTATGTAAGTAAGTACCAAGCGGTTCTTTTATACCAATTTCTGTGGATATACACGCCACAAGTATAACATTTTTTTCAAAATATAGCTCAATAATAATCCTATAGTCTCCATAACTTTCCAAGCAACAATAAATTAAGACATAGATTCATTAAGAAAAACCACAATATTCCTTTGTACATTGTACAGTGCTATTTATACAAAAACTAATTGAAATGAAAATGTTTTTGTATAAATAGCACTGTTCAATTATATTTCTTATCAGTTGACAATGATCACCATGAGCAAAACCGTCCCTGACCTTTATAAATAATGTGGAAATAATGTACAAAGGAATATTGTGTTTTTATTAATATAATGCCTTTCCGCCAAGTATTGACAGTGAACACTCTAATAATGATATAAATTCATGATGACAATGAAATATATATAATATGTATAGAGTTTATAATTACTTTTATGGCTATATTGAGCAGTAAGAACTGTAAAGTACAAAGGAATATTGTATGTTTATGAATAGTTAGAACTGTACCTAATTTAAGGAAGAAGTGTATGTAAAAACATAACATTCGAGACTAGCCGGACTTAACAGACGGCAAATATTAATAATAGGCCTATTTCAAAGTCCATTATAAATGCCGCTAGTCTACGATCAAATGCCACTTAATAGTGTCTGAATAATTTGTACGGTGGGAATAGTAGAATGGTCCCAGTTTTATTATTATTTTATTACTAAATGGTTTTGTAGGTCAGTCACTATTCACTACCAGTTGAGAGCAGAGTCAGTGTGCCACGATCACGGGAGATCGGATAGCGACGGAGACAAAGTTCAGAGTTCCACAACCAAAAACGGAACACAAAGAAAGATCTTTTCCTATGTGGGATGCTGTAAAATGAAGAATTATTTATTATTGTTGTGAATTGTTATTGATATTCCACAACGGCGCCGTCAAAGGTACTTCGTCTTGTCTAAGAAAGCGTTTTTCTTTGTTCCTATGATGTGTTCCGCAATAAATAGACGTATGGTTCGTGATCGTGGATCTTGTACCCAGTGTCTAGATTTTTTATCAAATTTATCGGAGTTTTTTCTCCAAAGACGCGTTCGTCATTTTTTTTTGGCTGGGTCCAACAGTCGCTCCAGCGGAAATCAGATGTTTAATGTTCTCAGAATGAATAAAACACGCGGATTACCCTATAAGCAAAAAATGCACGCGCTTGGGGCCCCAAAAACAGCTTATATAACTCAAATACTTTTTGTTCAGATTTTTATTATTTAACTTTGAATTTCTTGTCACTTTATGTTTTCCGAAAAACAGGGCATCCAAATATTATTGCGCCTGGGGCCTCCCATGTGATTCAGCCGCTATCACTCTTTATACTGTAATATAACCGATTATTTTGCAAAATAACTGAAATAACATCGGTAAAACACACAATGACGTATTGACTTAATTTTCATTTACTTGATAGTAATGCATTTTACTACAGTAAAAAAATATCAACGTACTTAGTTTTACATAGTTCTGATGGCGCACGCAGAAATAGCTATAAACTAATTGTATAAAAACATGTAGAACTAAATATTATACGTTGATTTTTTTATCACAATGACATAATCAAGAATTTTTCAAATCCTTCAAAATTTTATGACACTACGAATCAAATATTTCGAACATATTAACGTTTTTACATTTCTTCTGGTCGTTTACCCCAAGACCTCAAAATTCTGGTAAAAAAATAAATTAAAAACGCACATCGCTGCCTTCATATTGCAACTAAGAAACTTGATTTACTGTTTTTTTTCGAGATAGCTATTGAATAAATGACATCACATTTGCTTCTACAAAATTCAATTGAATATTATTATATCTATTGTTTATAAAAAATACTATATGTAATTTTTATTACATAAAAAATGATTATAGCGTAGATGTAACATATGATAAGCAAATAAAGTTTGAGTTTCATTTTGCCAACAATGATCAATTCAATGTTACTTGATTGTAGTATTGAGTTGGCGTAATTTAATGTATATGTTTTTGAGATTTCTATTTTTGTTACCATTAAGGTGTACGTTTCTGATAATAAAAATAAATGTTGAACTCCATTGTTCAAAGTAATAAAATAATTTTATAATATAGATTTTGTCATCTCATAAACATACATTAAGTTGATAATCGCTATTATTTGTCGTGAAAAATATAAATCAGATAATAGTAAAAACTTAAATCTTATAATCATAAACACAACATTGATCAAACAAAAACCTGGAGTAGGATAACGAAAATTTTTTAAATGATCTATTATTTTAGTTTCCATGTGAAGTAACTTTTTGATGTTAGTAAAAAATGTATGAAGTAACGTTGTATTTGATCAAAATTGTATTAATAAATAATTCCTACTGTATTTTGGATTGTATTTAATTAAAAAACGTTTTCAATTCGGTAACTTAAAAGATTATTTACATTTCTTAATAAAAAACACTTGTTGACAAAAATGTGCAATTCCAGTTCATAGACAAACGTTGCCAATCGCTGCTTTTGCGAGACTATACCCGAAGCCCTGCTAGACTATAGGTGGGGGTAACGAGACAACCCATACATGGAAGTCCCATTCACAAACCGTTGTTCACACAGCGCTCGCCAACCCAACACACTCGCGACGTACACCAGCCACAATCTGTTTCACACACAATCAAAATAAACAAGCATAAAATTGACACGGCTATGACGTCACGACGCGAAACTAAATATTCAACCTTCGAGTGGAGCGCTTGGAAATTATAATAAAACATTATAATTGAGCACGTTGGTGTGCTTGGCCCCTTCGCCTCGACGAATCGGCAGTCTAGGGCCCTGGCCTTCCGTTTCGACGTACATACATTGACACATTATTTCCAAAATAAATCACGTGGTTGTAATTAGGGTATGCAATCACGGGATCCCGTCCAATTCTGTGATTTCGAAAACCCGGGATTGCGACAGTACTGATTCCGGGATTGAGAAAATGAGTCACGTAACACCTAAAAAAAGATGTCGCTGTTCATTTGGGCAAATCTGTAATTCTTTGAATTTTGGGATTCGGAAATTCTTGGAAGAGCTAAAAAAAGGTCCCACGCTGGTAATTATGGGAAATCCGCAAATTTCTAGGTTTTCAAAATTGACATGAAATTGTTTGAAAATTCCCATGATTTCAAAATCGCCGACTATAATTTTTCTCAATCCCGAATCCCAATTTATACCCGATAGTGTGAAAAATTGTCAATCGAGAAGTCCCGGGATCACCAGAAGGGGTGAGGGATTGGATAATCTAATTGTAATCAATGTTCCCTCCAAGACAAGAGGTTAGCTGCGCCGACCGATCAAATATTAATTGAACAACTGTCTTGTAGTGCACGCCAACCCGAAACGAGTGAGCGGGGGCTTCCTAACTGCTGCGCGGCCGCGCGCGCGCGCAACTTTGGGGGAACGTTAGTTGTAATTTCATTTTTCCTGGAGTAACCATAATAGTTAATATACTGGTAGCTTTTGAGAAATTTACCAAAATATATTTTTAATATTTTGAGGTCGATATTACCTGTTTCCGACGGCTTAGGATTGTTTTGATTTATTATTGGACAAACAAAATTGACATGCTGATCGCGTGCTAACGTGCTAAGCCATAACCGTATTTCAAATTAAAGTTTCTGAAATCGACCGGAACTTGTTTAAGTCGTCCATTGTAATATTAGTATCGTTATCAAAAACCAGTTATGATCAGTGATCGTTAAAGCTTGAATAGGAATGATTTCTTTATACTGTTCTATCAGGAATGTCAAATATTAACGTTTTTTTTATAATCATAATTGTTTTATAGATAAGAAGATACCTACCCATTCTCCAACAAGTATTTATTACTTATACTAAAACATGTTGTTCGTTGTTTTAACTATGTCCAGTCGACTTGTGGATCAAATTATGGACGCCTAAAGAAGCATCTCGACACGAGATATTTTACGATTACATGCCGTCATTCAGTCACTGAACAATATCATTTTTGATTACGACAGAAGGATGAGTCTAGGAGAGGACCAGCGGTAGGCTGCCAAAACGTTAACAAGTGGCTCGGTTAACCTGAGAGATATTCGCGGTCCTCCAGATAAGGAGTGATTTTTTTTATCACTCTTATAGGATGATTCGCAATAATTATGAAATCAATCGGATGTTACTTAAAACTCTTTTAGTATGCACTCAAAATAAATGTATTTTTCGAACGAAGTCTTTTGTTTCAAAATACATATAAACCATCTACAGCAATAACTGTTGATCTGAGAATATTTTTATTACTTTAACAAGGGTATTGTGCGAGCCCTCTCCAGCCCACCCCTGGATATGACTAATATTGTGCAAATACTGTCGCGATGCCCTCTTGTCAGACTCGGATTAGTAGGATCGAGTGTATACACCACTGGCATCTATTTATATGAATAAATGTCCGTAAATCGATTAAATTATTTATTTATGAAACTGCTTTTACTAGGATTTGAGCCTCTGGACACTGTCACCGTACATGACGGCGATTACCATTCGTATAGGTACAACAGGTCTTGTTTGAACTTTTAATTTTATACGGGAAATAAATACATTTAAAATAGAAAATATCTATTTTGCTGAAGAGATAAGCTTTCGCAAGGTATTACATTTTTGAAGTATGCATCGTAAAGACCTATCAACAATTACTCAATTTAATATCTCGTATAAATAAAAAAAATATTGAATGAATAGTCGTAAAACGGAACACACGCACGGAGTATTAAACAATTTCGACACTGTATCAAAATTTAACAATTACTGTTTGGTATTTATTTATTCAGAATAGAATTGATTTATTTTGCGAAATGGCTGGGCTGCGTAAAATTGCCTAAAATTAAAGTTTGCATTCTGACATTTCAATAGATTTAAATTTTATATGACCTTGCACGATCTGATGGAAAATTTGTAGGTCAAACATTATTGAATTCTTGTATATTATCAACTATGAAGGCAATGTATTATCATAAAAAAAATACTGATGTATGGGTAAAGTTAACGTCGTAGCGATAAATTCAGTATTATTTACTGTTATCATTGGTGGGAAAACGTTTGTGTAAAAAATAAAAACAACTGTATTTTATCAAAATGGCTTATATTATATAACCCATATACTTTTTGTTCAGCTATTTAATATTTTTCATGGAATTTTCTGACGTTCTTATTTTATCCGAAAACAGGGCCTCCAAATTGTATTGCCAAGAGTTTAATCCGCCACTGATTGTACCGAGTTTGCATAATTGAAATAACTTTCCGTCAAAGAGAAACCCATACAAATTTTATATTTCCTTCACCTTTTTCTAAAAAGTTTGGTCACTCAAGGTAAGTTACCTATTGTTAAAATTTTCCATTATAAAAACTTCTTGAAAAAAAGAGTTTTTATTGAAAGGAAACAGCAGACACTTAGCACGAAGTAAAATTATTTTCATCAGACGGAAAAACAAAAAAAAAACAACAAATATTTTTCTCTACTTAAACATGTTTCGTTTGTCTGAAAAAAAAATCATAACAGCTTACGCACATTTGTGAATGGAATTTATAATTCATACCTATTATGTTTATAATCCATAACAGATTAAAATAACAAAGTATTTAAGCTCTACAGTTTTTTAATAATTTTATTTGTTGATAGCTATTTCGGCTTGCGCCATCGTCAGAACTATGTTTAAACTAATGTTTTGCTCAGCTATATATACTGGCTCTGAAGAGATACACAATGCATCAAGTAGGAAGAATTAGCGAAAAAATCCACAATGAAATTAAACATTCGGTTAACGTAGCATTTAAGGTTAATAATAATTTAGGAATCCAGCTTAAAAACAGTAAAGATAAAATCAACAACCTTGACAGAAGCGGAATATATAAAATGTCCTGTGGATCGTGTAATGCGATCTACATAGGACAGACCGGTAGAAGCATTTCAACACGTGCTAAAGAGCATATAAGATCTTTTAACAATACAAAATCAGACTCACAATTTGCAAACCATTTTTTGACCGAGTCTCATGACATTAACTTAAGTTTAGAGCCAACCGTTTTGCATCTTTGTCATAAGGGTCAAAAATTAAATTTATTAGAGCAGCTTGAGATTAATAGGCATAAACAAAACATCTTAAACGAACAAACGATTATTAATCCATCACCGTTGTTAAAACCCCTATTGTAATTAATAATAAACATTAGTATAATTTATCATAATTTACTTTGAAAAAACCCATATTGCTTATTGTTGTTCGAAACAATAAAGCCATAGTTAATAAATTTTATGTAATGTCATTAATAATAAATATCATTTTAATTTTATCCTAATTAATGTTTTAAGAAATAAACCCAGATTGTTAATCGTTCTTTGATAAGTGTAATATTGTAATTATAATTAGGATGTTAGAGCGAATAACTTGATGCATTGTGTATCTCTTCAGAGCCAGTATATATAGCTGAGCAAAACATTAGTTTAAACATAGTTCTGACGATGGCGCAAGCCGAAATAGCTATCAACAAATAAAATTATTAAAAAAAAAAAAAACTGTAGAGCTTAAATACTTTGTTATTTTAATCTGTTATAAATGGAGTTCTACCAAGTAAATGCCAAATCAATTAATTTATAATCCATGGCTTTTTTTTATTCCAGCGTTCACATGTGGTCCTGTTGTATTTTTTCCGTTTTATCAACTGTAAAAAATAGGCACTTTGTGCCCGACATGGCGGTGGGAAAATTTCAGTATTGCTAAATAAAACAACGATCGTGTTGGCGTACTCTTTGTTCCGTAGTGTTGACTATTTAACTTGCTCGTGCTTGTATACACATAGATATTTATTTTTATAAGCACTTTTTGTTTCAACAGTTACAGTTCTGGCACAAATTACTTTATATTAATTAACACTTGAGCACCGAAACATCGAAAATAAGATCGAGGAGCGACGGGGTACAAAGTGACCACGGAAAAATCATTGCAGAAAAATGCATTTATTGAGGAGGTAGGTATCATTGAAGATTACGATAAATATCAGTTAGAAATTATTGATATTTAGTGAATGGTTAAAATATGAAGAATTTCAAAGGTTAATCAAATTTAAGTACAAAAACTGAAATGAGAAATGAGAAAAAAAGAAATAAGACCCATGAATAATATATATATATTTTTTTAATTGCTTTAAATATTATATTAACCTCTCAGTGTTGCCTATTTCTGAACTGTTTATGTATAATATGTCATTATATATTACTAAAAAATAGAACCTATTCGTTTTTATCCGATATCCAAAAAGCCATGACGTCGTGAAATTTATAAATGTTAATTATTGTGCTTGAAAAATCTGAAGAATGAATATTTTCAGTTCACATAATCGACGAAATACCTTATCAACTTATTATAAAAAAAAATAGTAAAGCTTTTTTTTTCCTTATTCTAAATCCAATTCAATCGATAAATATACTGATCTGTTATTGGTTTCTCTTTATTATGAATTTATTATTCATTTAATTAATTTTTTTTCAATATTTTTTTATTACTAATATGATAATTTTCTTTCATTCAATCTTTTCTTTACTGTGTAATAAATTGTATTTTAACTCTGCTGTGAGTTGCTTAACAGTAAGACTCAAATTAAAAGCATATGTATATAACTTTACTTTTTGTAGACATTTATTGAAACACGCTGTATATTTTTGCTATTGTTATGCTTTCATGTGGGGAACGGGATAATCTCTATTCCTATAACGCGCAATGTACACATGGACACAAAATAAAGTACCTATCTGAAGTAATAAGGGATTTGTAGAAAAAGTTGATGCCTTTAATTTTCAGGCTGTCTGCTAAATACGTTTTCTGCAAAATGACATCAGGAAGATCTTAAATCGACTGAGCATTTAGACTATCTTTCGCAATTAATACTTCATGTGTCTGAACACTGTAACTAATCCATTGCACACGAATGCATTTCTGAATAGATAATTGATTCGTAACCTTTCTGTTATGATGCGTCATATCTGCCATATGGAGTGATTAGATTTGAGATAATTACCTGGCTAAAAAAGGATTAGTTGCAGAACGCCACCTACGCAATATTAAATGCCAAAACATACTTCTAGTATGTATATAGTTGCATAATAATAAGCCTACTACGAAGCATCCAGCTGATGTTCAAATTCATTCATAAATTTTGTTTACATGCACCCAAAGAACTCGCATATACAACGCAATATAAAAAAAAACGCCCAATTCTAGTGACGTGTTCTATTGCCACCCACGCCTCCCGATTATTTCTGCTTCGTCTCCTTGTCGGAGCCGTTATAAGAGCGAGACAGGAAGCGTAGGCGGAAGGAGGCTTTGTTACATAGAGACAATACTGTGTGAGCGAAAGTCGTTCACAGTGTTATAAAGGTAACGGGTGAAAGTTTCAATTATACGACCGCCGATTTGTCAAGTGACATAGACATATCTCGGCAGTGCAATTAAATGGCTTAAGTCAATTGTCTTCATGGTCGTACAATGCGACATGCATATCTAATATAAAGACATTAATAAAATTGCATAATCGAAATACTTTTGCAAACTTTTAACAGAGCGTTGTTGTTAATTACTCTTTTTACAAATAACAATAGAACAGTCCAAACATTTAACTATTCATACCTTTAATTAAACTGCATTTTCTCATTACTTAGAATCGGTAAATGAAGCAATTACAACTGGTTATTAATTTCATTCGCTTGACAAATAAATCATACAGATATGCCTATTAACTATTCTGGTAAAGATTTTTTACTGGGTCAATAAAATTCTCAAGGAATATTAATAAAATTGAAACATATATAACTTTATAACGTGTCAAATAGTTATTTTGAAACTCTTAATTGTATTGTACAATAATATGCTTAAATTTTTTATTATTAGATCGTCAGCATGTTTGCATAATATGGATAGAAGATTGAGAAAACGTTGATTGTTGAAATAAACTGTTATGAAATGAATAAACCTAAATGTCTTAGTGAATTTTGTATGTAACATGCTTAAGTAACTTTAAAATCTAGGTTTAAAAACAATCTACATGATTTTTCTCAAACAACGTTACATAGGTAGTAACATCGTATTTTGGAAATAAAGCATAATAGTTATTAAAAAATATTCTTTTGTACTTATTCCACATTTTTTTATATACATCACGACCGGTTTCTCTCATCTCGGATATAAAATGTTACAGAGTAATTTACACAAACTTAAGAAAGACGAATAATAAGTCGTGGCAAACAACTGACTTTGAAAGAAATTTCAAAGAATTTTTAAATGATAAAAATAAATGAATTAAGCCGATGTGCAATCAAACATAGGTAAGAAAAGTAATTAACCCATAGTGAGCTCAAAAGTAATTCATAATGATCACATTAAAAAAGGCTTTTTACAATAAATTGTATATGTATTTTGAAGTTAAAAAATCATACCAGATATACTTGATGAGAATTTTTGTAAATCACACGAGATTAACTCAACGAGAATTGACCAAGCACCCATGTCTTCATTTAAGATTTCGACTTGCTTGGTGGAATTTCAATAAAAACCCTGAATCGTTCAAATTATGTACATTCACAAAAGTTTTGTCACTAACGACCCGGGTTTCGCCTTTCGGCATCTTTCGAAAGGCAAAGCCCGAGTATGTGCATATTTAAATTGAATTTATTTAAGCCTGTGAAATATTCAATGTATTGTTCGCCGAATCTTCCAACCCAACCCTTTTCTAAAGTCCTGGGTTCATTCATTTTAAAACTACACAACTTTACGATTGGCTGGCTCCCACAGTTCATTTATCTGTCATTTTTCTCATTAACTCATCTTAACAGACCAGGACATAGAATGACAGATTTTTTGGAATGAGTACATACTCTGATGCCAATTTTACCAGATATAATAATGTATTGAACATTGTAAAGTTATTATTACATGAAAATTCCACTCGCACACGCCTGAAAACCGTCATTTATAAAAATGGACGTAAAAAAACCATGGCTGTGGAGTAGGAGTCGGAGTCTTGAGTCGTAGATTCGGGTGTTTTTCCGAAGTCGCAGACCGAGTCGGAGTCGAAAAAACCGTAGAAAAATAATTTAAAGGTGTATTTTGAAAAATCTTAATAAGTGATTGATGAAATCTACTAGAGTTTGTCTAGTTACTAGAATGATCTGATGGTTAAACGTAGTCGAAGTCGAAATTGTTTTTTTTTTTTTATTTAATGTTGGAATCGTCAGTTTTTACACGACTCCACAGCCCTGAAAACACTACCAATAATCAATTACTTACATGCTTTCGTTGATAGAAAATTCCTGGAAGACGTGAAACATGTACATACTGTGGTATTTATTTACGACCAGCCAAAAATTAGCTCGTTTTCATAAATAAATGGTTTTCTGCATTAATTTTTTGTTTAATTAATTAATTTAATATGTATTTTTTAAAAAAAAAAAAAGCACACCTGCGCATATTGAAAGTTTGAGTCCAAGAATTTTGGCATCGATTTAATTTATTGTGACACATATATTTATATTTTTCTTATCAACCATTCAATCAAATTATTCTGTCCTACAACATTAATTTAAAATATAATAAAATATAATTTTATTAATGTTGTATATATGTAAATTTTATAGAAAGTTTTTTTCAAATCTTTTCTACAAAGGACCAGATCTTCCACACTTTTCTACTTGTATAGGTAGCTAAATTGCGAAGCGAGCGCGTCATTCATTATGAAGGAGCATTTTATTTAGCCCTTTATTTAATATTATTTTTTAAGACTCGTAAAAAAACACTCCTTCATTTTTTACTCCAGGAGGCGAGCGGATGTTTTTACAGTGCTTTTCAAACTTGTCGGCGTAAACAATGAAAACATAAAACTAATTTTATGTTGAAGACTGCCAAAGAGAATGACGATTTTTGTTTATTTATTACAGTTATCATATATTTTATAGTAATCAACTCATTGACGTTAATGGAAATAAGAAATCTATTATAAATTAGGAATATTTTTTAACACTTCCCTTACAGTGTTTACGATGCGTTGTTGGCCCTTTAGGAATCAAGTGAAAAATATAAGAGTAGATTGGATAGAAGGATAAGACTAGAAAACAAAACTATTTCATTTAAATAACAAGTCAGTAAAATTAGACAAAAAGGAAATCTGGAAATAAACAGATTTAACTTCTTACCTAATTCAGATCTGTTGAATGATTAAATTATATTTGCAAGTTCTCCTTTACTTTACCTTTTACATTAGCCTATGTTAACTTCTCTTTTATATTATATATATATTTTTTTTGTATTAATTGATATGGTTTTTAAAAATGTCTTTTTCGGAATCTTCATTGCTGTTGATTTTGTTGAAGTACAAAGACTTATTACTTGGAAGCGGGAAAAACACAAAATCATCATTAAGTTATTTACTTTAGTAATGTAGAGTTTCACTTTGTAAAAAAAACCCAAATTTTATTTGGCATCATTTGCCACTTATAATGATTAGTCTTTGATGATTTTTTTAAATTGTATGTTATAGGTGTTAAGCATTTAAATTTGTGTAATTTTAATGTAATTTGTAAATCCTTTTCATTGTTGATAGTTTCCTACACATTTTATTTCAATTTAAATTTGTATAAATAGCAATGTTTATATATTTTTCTTATCAGTTGACAATGCTCGCAAAGAGCAAAACCGGTCCTGTACCTAATTAATAAAGTGGAATGAAGTACAAAGGAATATTGTGTTTTTATTAATAAAGTGGTTAACTAATCGCTACGCCCAGTTATTGAAGGATCGGTTATTGAAGGAAGGGTGGGAGGGAATTTTAAGAGATCAGAAACACCCAAGTCTTAGAACAGAACAAATCGATCGCTAACCTTGAGCCATAGGACTCGACGGTATAATTATCTTGATAAATTTTTGATGATAGAGTCTTCATCCAAAAAGCTCAAATTTTTAATTTGCTGTGTTAATTTGTGTGTGTGTGTTTAACCCATGGCCGTGAAATGTGCAAAGTGTGAGCGCGGACAGGCGCCCCACTTAAATTTTAGTATTATCCAGTCACTTTGTTCGGGTTGGTTCGCCTCTCACATAGGCGCAGAAATCCTCGAGCTGGCCCTGCTCAGAACTATCAATATATTGCTTCCAACTTCCACCAGATCCATATAGCTATTTCAGCAACGTCAAACCCTAATAACATATCATATGTCTGACAATGGCGAGATGCTGAAATAGCTAATAACTGTGTGGCAAAATTATTATAATATTGATTTTTTAATATTGTTGACAATAAGTTTATAAATTTTGTTTATATTCTGTCGTTGTATCCAGAATAAAATAAGAGCCACTGATAAGTCAATTGGGGCGCGATGAATGAGAATGGAATGTGCCATTTCGTTTTTGCGTTTGAATATTTGTTTTTTTTTTTTTAAATATTATTTGTTTTGTTTTTTGTCGTTACAACCGACCGACTGTTTGAAAATAAGCGAGCTTCGTTTCAGCGGGAAACCTGTTTGGTTCCAAACGCAATTCGAATGGCGATTATTTGGCGCCAAAAATTCATACCAAACTTGTGTGTTTATATTTCTCGGAAATTTACACATCGTGTTTTTTTTACGTTTTTTTTTATATATTTGGATAAATGTGTGCACACATTTCAGCCGCCCACCAACAAACGTGAAGAATGTTAACACCTTTTGGGTTAATAAAAACTAATAAAAGAGTCAGGCCACTTCGAAAAGTTTCCATTGTGGCATACAATATTCAATTCATAACTGTTGGACACAGTTGTGTGTGACAAGTTTCAGTATTTTTTTGATTTATAATGAATACTACAAACTCTTTGTATTTGAGCACACTGCTCAAAACATTAAAATGTGTTTTCCAGAAACCACAATTAAATTCATACTTTCGATGGTTTCGGCGGTAACTTTGTGGAAGTTAATTTTAAAGAAAGAAACATTTTCAACAGTAAAGATCGCGTAGATTCATCGTCACAGAGTGGTATCTATCGACTCTCTTGTGGAGACTGTCAAGCGTCTTATGTTGGACAGACAGGTAAAAACTTTAATATTAGAATTAAAGAACATATAAGATGTCTAAAAAGTTTGCCAATCATTTAATAGAAATTGATCATAATTTTAATCAGATTAGTAATTTAGAAGTACTCCGCCGAGTAAATAAAAAGGGTTTAAAGATGAAAAGTTTAGAATTTTTAGAAATTAATAAAACTCTCAACAAAAAGAAATATTATTAAATAATATTCTTAATAGGACAGGTTGATCGCCATTACTTACATTGTTTCCAATTAATAGAGTAATCACCAACCTATCTGATTGATTGCAGCTCATTAGTTTAATAGTTTTTAAAGTTTAATCTCATTAGTAATATGATTATATTTGTTTGCTTTGTTTCGATTCTATAACCCCCTCCTTGCTTCCCTTAAAAGGGAAAAATCCCAATCTGATTGATTGCAGCTCATTAATATCATTATTTCTTTGCTTTATTTCGATTCTATCACCCCTTCTTTGCTTCCCTTAAAAGGAAAAAAACCCAAACTCCATTTTGTAATTTCATAATTTCAAAATGTTAGAATCAATCTTGCTTCATTACTTAAGCAAACATTGCGATAGTAAGTCTGAAGATCCCCCTAAAAGAGGCGAAACACGTGTCACAGTTAGTAACACAATACGTGGAATAATCAAAGTTATTTTAATTTTTCTATTACAAATTAATTTAGTATATATTTTAACAGATGATATACAGTAAATCCTCCCAAAACGTGGAGTTGGGTTCGTGGTTATGAGAACAATCCTTATGGGAGACAAGGAACTCTCGAATATATATGGAATGACAATCTACCATACTTGTAAAATATACAAAAATATGCAAATGATGCATATTTTTTCCAAATTACGTAAATGTAAAAATATACATTGGTATTATACGATAAAATGGTAAATTGCTAGAGCAGAGTTACCCAAACTGTCCGCCGCGGCGCCCCAGGGCGTCGTGAAAATTTTCCTTGACAAAATATATATATTTTTTTTTTAACCATGTCCGCTCCCAATGTGGAGCATATGGACTCCTAATGGAGTTTATCTCAACAGAAGTGTTTCTACGAGAACTGCTTGTTACTCAGTTGCTCAACCTCTCTTTTTCCAAAGAGAGTAGGGATAGATGGATAGGGGCTAGGACAGGATTAGTGGTAAGCTAATCGCTCTTGATACGCCCCGTTCGTAGGATAGGATGGGTGAGAGGGGGGATTTCAAGACATCACACACACCCATGCCTTTGAACAGAAATTCATAAATCGATTGAAAAATCAATTTATAAAAACTGTCCGTACCGGGATTTGAACCCGGGCCCTCCGTAGCCGAAGCCAACAACGTTGACCACTCGACCACACAGGCGGCAAAATATTATTACTTTATAAAAATTAAGTACAAAAGCTCAGGACTTGTTGGAGATCCTGAATATATTTATGATTGAAAATAATATAGAATGGAAAAAGTGGGCAAATCGGTGAATTCCTGGGTTTTGAGATTTTGATATTCGAAAGACCTAAAAAAATCGAGTCACGCTGACGTTTTGGGCAAATCAGTAAATTCCTGGGAAAAACTATTTGTGACATAAGTTTTGCCATGAGATAACCAATGTTTTGACTTGGGGCGCTGCAAAAAAAAACTGATATTTTAAGGGCGCCGGAAACCGAAAAAGTCTCGGAACCCCTGTGCTAGAGAAAACTTTTTGGGCTTGAATTATCAAAACATCACTTACTTTACATATTTCTTAATAACAGCGATCTAATAATATGGTTTCATTAGAGGTGAAGTGAGCCAAATGGTATTTTAGAAAAAAAAAGGGTAAATGCGTTGTAATATTCTACACGTCTTAAAGTAATGTAAAAGTGAAGTTACATCAGTTAATCATATTGCTACATGGTTTCGTCTCCATAAAATAAAGATATGCAATCCACCAAAACACCATGTAAAGACGTAACTGTATTAAGAAGTTTTACTATTTTACTACTTGGCTCACTTTACTTCTGAGGGCTGATATTATTTATATGTTTGTTATCTCGGTGACTTCAACGAGTTTTATGATTGTTAAAAAAAGTTCCAGAATACAAGATTCAGAAATACTCATTTCTTAATAACGGAAGTGACGTCATATTTCTACACTATTATATAATGCAGTTTCTATCAATTGTAAATAGACAACAAACGCCGTTTCTAAGAAATAGTTCTGAGTCGAGTGTAACACAAACGAATTCTTAATAATTTGATTTGCTATCATTTTTCAACAATTCGTGAATCATCATAAGACTACGCAGATACAATATCGACTGTGGAAAGGAAAGAGCACGTAACCCACACTTATCAAATTTTACAGGAGGCGCTAAAAACGTGTTTTGATGATTTTGTGACATATGCAAATTATGAATAAATACACAACATTGAAGTGCACGGAGACTTCTAAACTGGTGTTTAATTGACATAATCTAATATTAATTAAAGATTTTTTCTAGAAAAAATCTTTATTTCACTATTTTTTATTGGTTTTAATTTTTTACAAGGTCATCTTTTTCAAACTTAAAAGCTAAATGTAGGTACTAATTCGGCATTTTCAGCTTGCATCCTTTTGATAGAACGTGTATCAAGTTTGATACATTGTGATTATCGAAAAAAAACCTGTTTTGAAAAAACTGTGGGTTACGTCCTTTTTCCTTTCCACAGTCGATTTGTTTAAATGATAATGCCAGCGGTTTGGCAATTTCACAACAGATGACTGATGCTGTGCTTGATTAGGGTTACCGAATTGTAAGATATAAATAAAGGAAAAATTAATATACCTACAAGGAGAGTTAAAGGAAATTATGGTATGATTAAAATTAAAAACAACTAACGGAATCATTTCTTGTACTAAATTGTCTGTCTGTATAAAACAATGTTATTATATTACACTGTTTTAAGAAATGTTCGACGGAGAGATTATAAATTAACATTTTTTAATAGTATTAGTGTAATTATCAGAAAAAAGTAATGGCGTGATATTATATCTTAAGTTTCTAATATTATTTTTTATTTACAATGTATAAAAAAATATACACAATAAAAGAATGGTCGTTTTTTATATATTATATATGAAAAACATTATTTTAAGGTTAAATAAGACGACATTACATATTTTTTTGTTTGATATTATCCGGTAATCCTAAGCATGAATGACATATTGTTCTCACATTATCCTTGTTTGCTTAGAATGTATTATTTGCTAATAAACACACGCCGCGAGAATTAGTTAAAATTCTCAAAAGATCGCAGAATATTTGATGATGATATTTACAATCTTATTAATAGTAAAAAAATACCAAATATAATCAGTATTTTTTTTTAATCTCTCGTCGTATTAGTAATCTAGAAAAGTTGGAGGCTCTATATTCTGAGCAGAAACTCGAAGGAGTGAAGTAATGGAGGTTTACCTAGAACTGGATCAGAGCTATATCATGGAAATTTCCAGGGATCCACTGTTCGTTCGAATTTCCGCTCTAATTTAAATGATTATATTTAAAAAAAATACTGATTATTAATTTAAAAAATGTTATATTTAACAGTTCGCAACACTACCATCATGTATGCCGAATACACAAGCGACCGTCGAATGGTCATAATTCAGTATGGAGCGCCGCTGAAGAGGAGTTTCTCAAAAAAATATTCTCTTCAATCGTCTGATTTAAGAACTAAATACAACATAAAAATATATAATGACATATCGACTTTGGAAAGGAAAAAGTACGTAACCCACAATTTTCCAAAACAGCTTTTTTCGATAATCACAATGTTTACAGCTTGGCACACATTCTATCAAAATGATGGAAGCTAAAAAATGCCGAATAAGTATCTAAATTTAGCTTTTAAGTTTGAAGAAGATGACCTTGTAAAAAATTAAAACCAAGAAATAGACTGAAATAATGGTTTCTCCTAGAGAATTTATTTAATAAATATTAGATTATGTCAATTAAACACCAGTTTAGAAGTATCCGTGCACTTCAAGGTTATGTATAATTCATAATTTGCATGTCACAAAATCATCAAAACACGTTTTTAGCGCCTCCTGTAAAATTTGATATATGTGGGTTACGTCCTTTTTCATTCAGATAACAGAATACATTTAAATCGGTAAAACCAACAGCATAGGGGCAGAACTATGGCAAGCGTCAATAAAATCCAGATCCTTTCTAGATCAAGTACATAGTGTTGATTTTTTGGGGAAAAAAATTGCTCAGATGAGCACAGCTCGCGTCCAAAACTTAATCGTCAATACCTACGCGACTATAGTAAACTGGCCGGGCTTGATATTGAGTACAGATTCAATTCAAAGAAGAATGGACCGTTTTAAATTTTTTTTAGCTAATTCTACCGAGATAAATAACAATTTACGAGATCCTAGAATCGCTATTCGTAAATTACATAGTTCAGAACACAATACAAATATATATAAGACCCATTCATAGAACGACCGCAGCATTTATTAGAAACAAATGGGCTGGGTTGGAATGTCAATTGTTTATGTTTAAGTTATAAATTAATGTACTCGTATGCCGTATTATTGTTGATGTTGTATTGGAGCAGGGTTTCTCAACGTATGACCACTGAGTGTTCCATGGACGAGATTTTTTTTTGTGGAGCCGCAGTTAGGGTTGCCAGATTTCTTGCAAGTGAATCCGGGACATTTGTCCGATTTGCTGACTTTCGAATCCAAAAACCCAGGATTTTACCGAATTGCCCAAAATACCAGCATTACCCGGGATTGATTCATTTTCAATCCCTTACCCTACTTTTTCCCCAGATTATCTCCGATACACTTTTTTTAGCTTACCGAGGAATTTGAAATTGTTGAATTCGCTCTGAATTTCCGGGATAATTTAGTACTAATCCGGGATACGGGACAGCGCTTCCAAGGGACACCTGGCAGCCCTAGCCATAGTACGGTTTAGGGATGCCACGAGAAAATTTTCGTTGTTAGTGATATCTAAAAAATCCTCCGTACCTTCTTATCCTTAAATTGATGGAGAAAAGCAAGAGAAAAAAAATGTTATTTAACCATTAGTCCTGTCCAAGTCCTACCCTTCTATCCTTACTCTCTTCGAAAAAAAAAATTTGAGCAACTAAGTAAAAAGCAGTTGTCGTAAAAAAACTTATTTTAAAATTAATAAAAACACAATAATCCTTTGTACTTATTCCACTTTATTTAATATGTCAGGACCGGTTTCGCTCATTGCGAGTAGGGATTCTGAAGTCTCGGGTTTTTCAAAGTCCCGGGACACGAGACGTGATAAAGTCAAAGTCCCGGGACTTCCCGGGACTTGGGACTTTTATTTCCCCTTCAATAAAATTATAAATTTATTAAAATTAAATATTTGTATGTATGTACTAAAAAGGGATGATAACAGTTCATGTATTGAAAAAATAGCAATAAATTGGGTAAAACTATGCCCGTTACTTCACAAATCACAATACAGCTTTTATACCTTTTTTGTCCTATTGAGACATTGGTGACTTTGTACAATAGTGAAAAACATTTGCAAATAAAACAACATCAGGTATGAACACTTAATTATAATATTTTCTAATTTGTTTTTGCTACAGTTATATTTTTAATACGATTATGAATTGATTTAAACAAATTTCTAATAACATAAATGAAGATATCTTTCTCCCAAACGTTTTTTAATATTTCGTTTCAATTAAACTATTTTTTTGAGCGTTTTTTACGCAGTTAGACATATTTTTTTTCATGCGTACTTTAAAGTGGCGGCGAAAGTATGCGTTAATTAAAAAAAATACATCTTTTGAACACATTTATTTATTAATAATAAAAATATTAAATTAATTCAATAATAAAGTCACAACCTCAAATCATACGTAGTACGTATTATTTACACAAAAGTTAATATTTTATTTTTGCTTATCAAAATATGCTTTTAAAAATAATAATGAATTTACTGACGAATCAGACAGCCGATTTCTCATCTTTGTAATAAACGTTGTTGCTCATCATCATTGTCAGTCGATGTTGCTTTAATGTAATATATAAAAAATAATCTTTGTTTCCGTTCTCCAGTTGATTTTAAAATCTTAAATTCGTTTAGTTGTTTCGTTTTTAATGGAGGAATCTTTTGTTTTTTGTAATCTGTCTATTTAATTCTTCTTCCAGTGACAGTTCTGTAATATTTATCTCATCACCGATATTTTCTTCAGATACCTCGACATCTTTTTCCACGGAGAAAAGACGTTGTAGTAAATTATCTCCGTATTTCAAATATATTGTTTTGGAGCATTTGTCAAAATATTTCGTGTACTCTTTTCGAAAATCAATTAGTCGCAGCAGAACGGTTGGTAATAAAACATAATCCTCCTTGATTTATAACATAATTTTCTAGAAATAACTATTGGTTCCATTATTTCTTGGAATTCTGTGCGATTATCCCATGCTGCAAAAATAGTTAAGCGAACACGTGTTTAAGTTTTATTTGTATTTCTGCATGTCTCTCTCTACCCATTAAAAATGGTTGTTTCGTAGTACAATCTATAAATTTTGTTAAAACCCCGGCCTTTAATCCTTAGCCTAAATATAATGCATTTTTTTCAAAACTGATCCCGCGGATAGACACCAATGTAACTTTATTTTAAATCAAAATTAACTTTTTAGGTCACATTAGCGATTGCTTGCATCCAATTTTTATTTGTTAGAATGGGTTTTTCAAAATTAAAATTGTACAATTTGGCTGTCTTAATTCCCGGGACTTTGTTGTTAAATGTCCCGGGACTTAAGACAGCAAAAAACCATAAAAGTCCCGGGACTTTTGTCCCGGGACGTCTCGACACAGAATCCCTAATTGCGAGCATTGTCAACTGATAAGAAATATAATTTAACAATGCTATTTATACAAAATTGAAAAGTTATACACAACAATTGGCATTGAAAAGAAATTGCCAATTACATTAAAGTAATTCTAAAATAACACAAAATTAAAACGTTCAACACATCTAACATATAATTAAAAAGTCATCCCAGATTAATAAACCCCCTAACCCCTCTAACCTAACCTAACCCTTGAACACCCTAAAAGTGATTATTTTAAAATGCCTCAATTAGGAAGCTACATGCTCCACATTTGGAACGGATATGGATTAGAAAAAAAGTGAGTAAAAAAAAGCACTGGTTTTAAGTATTTGTATCATAATATATTTATATAACGAGTGGTCAACGTTGTTGGCTTCGATTACGGAGGTCTTGGGTTTGAATCCCGGTACGGACAGTTTTATAAATTGATTTTTCAATCGATTTATGAATTTCTGTTCGAAGGCTTGTGATGTCTTGAATTCCCCCCTCCCACCCATCCTATCCTATGAACGGGGCATATCGAGAGCGATTAGCTAACCAGCTGTCCTAGCCCTATCCTTCTATTCCAACTCTCTTTGGAAAAAGAGAGGTTGAGCAACTGAGTATCAAGCAGTTCTCGTAGAAACACTTCTGTTGAGATAAACTTCATTAGGAGTCCATATGCTCCTATCATATATATGAGGAGCAAACATTCAAAAAGTGATTTGTCACAAATTTTGAAAAATGGCGTTTTATATCAAACAAAATTAGAAATAGTGTTCAAAAAGGTTTTTTTTCATATTAAAATGAAATCATAAACTTGACACATTCATACAAACCGTCACTTTTGCAACACTTAAATCATCATTTTCCAAGCTTTGTATTTGTGTGACATAACACTTTTTGAATGTTTGCTCTTCATATATATATAATTTAAATAACGCTATTGTAGATACAAGTTTCACAAGTATCTAGATAAATAAAATTATTGGCATTTAGGTAGCTATTAAAAATAAATCGTTAAAGTTGATTTATTGTTTACAAATGTCATTTAGTTGCACGGTCTCAAGAATCCCATAAAATGCTGTCACACAATCTTCCAACACATTTTCGTCACATGGAATCTAAGCGATTAGCGCGGATTAAAAGTGAATCTTCGAAATAAATTGTTAACACAACTGATAGACTGACGATTTCCCGCCTTTTTATTGGAAAAGATCCAAATGATGCTAAGTCCAGGGCCGCATTATCAACCTCAAGGAGAATTACCATTTATACTAAATGTTCTCAAAATTATAAGTATTTAGAATTTAATGTGAACAATATAATCTTTCAAACTCTTTCATTGAAATCTGAAATATAGCAGAGTACCTACTACAAACTTATTCCAGGATACACATCAAACCCTTTTTTTTAGGACATATTGTTTCCCTGTAAATCTATCAACTCCTGAGTCCTGACAAAGCATTTCGCTTTAACACATTAAATAAAAAAAAATTAGAAGGTTGGGTTTCGCTTTCTTGACACTTTTTTTGAGAATAGGATAAGTGATAGAGCAGTGTCTGCCAAACTGTGTGCCGCAAGAAGTCTCAGATGTGCCGCGGAAGAAGACGCCTCAAAAATTTTCATTTTAAATAATGTCTATACAAATATAGTAGTCGACTCGACACATTTTTCACATTACCGTATTTTAAAGCATTTTTATTTGGTGTCCCGCGGAAAAAAATCCCATTATCCAGTGTGGCGCGAAGTAAACAACTTTTGCAGACACTGTGATAGAATAATGAGGTACTGGAAGAAATGAAAATTTTACAAACACCAACGAGTGTGATATGAATTTTAATTATAGTTAAACTTTTCAAAATGAAAATAAAATCCTTAATAATTGGTGCAAAATGTATAAATTTAAGATAAACACAGCAAGAGATGTTGAGCATCTGAGTAACAAAAAGTCACTTGTTTTTAAAGAGTGTGGATTACATGGACTATTAATGGATTAACAGGTGTTTTTCCGTGAGAACTGCTTGTTACTTAGTTGCTCAATCAAAAGAGGGTATAGATAGAAGAATAAGGCAAGTGGTTATCTAATAGTTCTCTCTACACCTCATTTTTACGATCGGATAAATGGTGGGGAGGGAATTATAAACATAACAGGCATCTATTAATAAAACGACTAAAAATCTGCCGTACTGGGATTCGAATTCGCGAGCTCCGCAGCCGAAGTCACCTACGTCGACTAATCGACCATTAACCTGGAATAACTCCACTAGGAGTCGTTAAACATTGGAAGCGGAGATTATTTTGTATTTATTTTTAAATAGCAAAATGTTTAGTCTCACTGGAGCGATTAGCTAACCACTAGTCCAGAGGTGGGCTGCCAATATTCTAACAAAGGGCTCGCTTAATGTCGGTCATAATGCCTTTACATATAGAATGAGGCTTACCCCGTGGCATGCGACCCAATTTTTTTTTGTGACCCTCAAATGTTTATTTTTTAAATTAAAATAATAAGTAAATTATTTAATATAACAGCTTAACGACCGCACGGTTTTTTTATAAAATGTCACCTGGTGAAATAAAATTTAGCGATAAATTCGCAAAAATTATAATTTTACTAAATTCACTATAATTTGTAAGCAAATTGAGATATCTTTACAAAATTTAACTTTCTTAGCTTCCAGATACTTCACCTTTACGCATATATGTGTCCGTTGGCCAGCAACCTTTGTTTTTCAAAGACTCAAATACGCGTCCACGGTCGTTAAGCTGCATATACATATGTGAGCGAGATTTTTCGTTGACGATGCAGAATATATCGGTTCATAGAAATAGGCTAACTGATTTTGTAGTTTAATACTACACACTCTAAAGATTTTACAAAGGCAAAGGTCGTACTAACTTTTTAATTAAATTATTTGAATTACACGTATTACTTAATATTTCAAAATAACAAAAAAAAGTACATCGAATCCTCTTTTCCACGGTATCAAAATAGCACAGCCGAATGCAATGGAAATTATCTTTCATTTATGTATATATATATATATACATAATATACACGGCTGCTTTACATGAAACGTATCTGCGTGTAAAACGAGGGTTGAGCATACTTTAAATTTCATTTTTACTTGCGACCCGAAGCTTAGAAAAGTTGCATGCCTGCTTTACACCAAGGATTGATTGACAGTGAAAATCTTAAAGTTGATTTTAGTCATCATCAAACATGACACATGCTTGGTTAAAGGTTTACTTCTTTACTCGTAATTATGTTATTCACATATGTTAAGCATTGTTAAGCTTCTACGTTACACTGATAATGAAACAACAATATATTTTTCAACCCAAGAGATTGTTTGGGGCTTTGACAAACGTAGACTCTATTCAAAATATGAACGAAGAAAATTCTATAAATCTACGAAAGATTTCAGTAGGCTTAATAATCTAAATACCTTTCATTGTTTGCAGCTTTTATGTACGGTGTTTAATATATTTGTGTACTTCCAAGAAAAATACCATCAAAAATCTACACATAAATATTAGAACCTTGTTCCTCACATGTTTAGTAAGTTAGAAAGTAGGTTCATAAAACTGTGACGCCGGATATCAGAGCAATAAATTATCACACATCGGCACTATTTGACAATAGACAAAAACCCAGCAAGTCTTTTTTATTATGCAGCCGAAACAAATGGATTTAACGAAAAAGTTAAAGGGCCTTATGTTGTAAAACGAAGTCTTATGTTTTATGGTGGAATTTAACCGTCTACTGAAAAAGCAGCTAAGTACTGATTTTCTCAACTTAACAAGGGGCTCGCCGGCCAGGCTAAAATTTAACAAGGAGCTCGCGCGAGCCCCCTCGAGCCCACCCCTGCGCTAGTCCTTTACTAACCTTTATCTTTACTACCCTCTTCGAAAAAGAGAGGTTGACCAACCGAGTAACAAATAGTTTTCGTAGAAAAACTTCTGCGGAGATACTTTCATTAGGAGACAATATGATCCACATTAGGAGCAGACATAGATTTAAAAAATACCTTCTTTAAATGGAGTTCAATTAAGTAAATGTAAATTTAGCCAACACGGTTAAATACAAATATTTATTTATTTTTTGTACTCGTAAACATTAACTAATGCCAATCCTTTAAAACGGGCTTGCTACAGCGGAATTTTTATTACGAATTTCTCAGAAATCTTGGTTGGTGATTCACGACCTGTAAACTCCGGCTGTTGTCAGTTAGAAAAGCTTTTATCAAAATGATTGCACATTAAATTAAAACGAACCAGTAAGTACGATTCCAATTCAGACCTGTACTATAAAGCGCGGTAAATGGAATTTCGGCACATGCGCACTTGCATTTGAGTAACGTATTTTCGGGTTTCGGCGTAGAACAGTGAATTATGCTTTCGGAATTCGAATTAAGAATAAAAAAAAAACTTGCCACGCTAACATAAACGCGGGAAACATTTGATACTACATTATTGCCTTTTGATTGTTTTTTTCTGGCCGTTTTATTTTAATGAACCTCTGACAGCTGTCAACGATTTTTGCGCATTAGATTTTCAGGCCTGTTGAAGGAAACATAACGATATAAAATAACGTATTTCTAAGAATTTTCCATTCTTTATTGTTGTAAAGCTTTATACTTATTTCTTATTAATTGTCGAGTGGGATATTATTAAAACATCATACATATCATTATAACAATATGTACACGAACACTATTAGATATGTAAGAGATGTCATAGAGAAACAAAAATATATATATTTTTTGTTGATACATACTTAGGATAAACCGCGAATCCGACATCGACTAAAGTTAGCTAACCATTTAATAATTGCTTTCCGAATCGAATAGGACAGTGATGGCGAATAGAATTCGTTTCGTAGGCAAAAACTATCACCTTTTTTCGTGGCGCATGCCATTTCTATTTAGGCGCTCGTATGTATTGTATATAAAAAAAAAACATTTATTTAAATATCCATATAAGTAATTATATTTGTATTGTTCATCGTCACCGTACTAGAAGAAGTTGGTAAGTAGCAAAATTTATAAAAAATACTAAGTAAGCCTTTATTATTTTTTTAAATATATTAGTCATACAAATTTATGTACTATTTCAACACATTTTAGAGGGATGGGCATACAAGAGGTCAAGAAGAGCCACAATTTGGATTTTCCAATATAATCAGTGGTGGGCTGCCAAGGTATGGTAACAAGGGGCTCGTTAAATCTTACAGCTATTCGTGATGTTCTGACCGGGGAAGGAGTGATTTCTTTACCACTCCTATGCAATTTTTACGCGATACTTATTAAAGCTATCAAATGTTTCTATTAACACTTATATTTTGTGACAGAACGCAATATATTGTAATTTATTCAATATCAATATCTGAAATATGTACGTCAGTAATATATTGCATATGTATAGATTATATAACGCGAAGATCTGAGTTTATTTTTTTTTTAATTTATCAAGGGGTTCGCCAACCTGAGTAATATTAACAGCCTACCCATGTATATAATATATATATAGAGCTATATTAGGGTGGGGAACCTTTTCTTCTCCAAAGGCCGCATTCATTTTTCTGATTCGTCATGAAGGCCACAGTAAACTTTGACTAGGGAATTTTTGGCCGAAAACAATTCAATACAAATTTCTAAGCCCCAGAAATTTGCGAATTTCCCAAAATTACCAGCGTGGGACCTTTTTTTAGATCTTTCAGGGATTTTGACATCGAAATTCCCAAGAATTTACATAATTATAAAATTAGCCAGAAGGCCGCACCAGAGTAGCCAAAAGGCCGCAGGTTCCCCACTCCTGAGCTATATACCATTGTCACGTTCTCACGTAGTATTAAATACACAAATTTAAATATAATCATTTATTATCACAAATCTTAAATGATAGAAAGCATAAAAAATATTTTTATCAAGAGATATTGGTAGATGCACTTAACCCAGTGGAGAATGGCATTTGCCGACGTCTGGCATATAGCAATCATAATATGTACGCACAATTTTAATGTTCGTAATATAGCAGTATGGCATTGAAAGCAAATAGGGTCGTTTAAAAAAAAATACAATGACGATTTTAGTTATTTGAATAGGCGAATTATTGAAGATAACAAACACTGCTGATTTTTCATGAATTAACTTAACTTCTTTCGTCTTTTACGTGCCAAGCTGTCAACGTCTCAGATTTGACAAATGCGCTTCGAGATGGATCAGTGGACATCATTAAGGTCAACTATTTCCCGAGATACTTTTGTCTGGCGCGCCGTGGCCGGTGTGGCACAATTCCGAAACAAAAGAAAATATAAAAAAAACACACTGTTAACATAGTGGAAACCGTTTTTTTTTTTTTTGTCCATGTCCAAATCTCACACCATTTCCTCACTTTGTTACATCGAACTCAGCTCTTTAGCACAGGGGCTCTCAAAGGTAGTATTAATCTTGCAGCCACGGTTAACACATAGTCAACGAGGCATTCGTGGGCCGGGGCGTGTAGTCTGATGTGTGTGAAGTCATTTTGAGATACAACCAAAACAAAGTTTTAAAGAACCTGACTGTAAGGGATGTGCCTGACTTAATATTAAATTGACTACACCTTCTCAATACTATAGATAACCTACGACTTAACTGAATACAAACATTGAGAGAGTATTTTTTGTGGATTGACATTGCTATCTCATTTTCAATGTTTTGTGACTTATCTGATTACACATTATGTTATATGAGAGATTATTGAAACCATTTTGATTTTTAAACTATTTCGTACCAATTTCATTCATAATTATTTATTTATGACGAGCAAACCCGAGTGAATTATGTATGCATAAAATGACGAATGACATAAATATATTAATATCTTTTTTGGCATGAAAGCTTTTCATGCATAACACGAGATTTTAAATTGAACAACAACTATGGTTATTTAAAAAAATGTATGTGTTTGGTAAATTGGTTCAAGTCCTAGTACAAACAGCACTTTTTAATCGACTTCTTTTCGAAGATATGTGATATCTGCAAAATCTCTCGCCAATTCCAATACTAATTTAGCAGGGCGTAGCAAGAGCGAGTACCTAACCGCTAGTTATTTCTTAACCTTATCGTGTCTATCCTTACTTTTTCCGAAAAAAGAGAAGTTGAGCAACTAAGTAACAAAAATTTCGTAAAAATTCTTCTGTGTGTGACACCTCCATTAAAAGAAATAAGCTCAACATTGGAAGCGGACATGGATAAAAAAAACATGTTTACTCCCAATTAATAACGTACATAGAAATACTCACATAAATCCTAATAGAGTATTTTTATAAATTTGTTTTAAATAGCATTGGTTATTAAATATCAGTCAGTAACTTTACATATCTTATCGGGATGGTCAAGGAAAGAAGGATAAAAATAAGAAAAAGCTAATCTATATATTAATAGCCGATAATGTTTGTAAAACGTCCGCAGTATAAGGTACAGACCAATGATGACGATTTATTTTGGACAGCACATTTTTGAAATTTTGTTCTATCCAATGGAAGCGGCTTATTTTAAACAGCACGTGAATGTTCTGATATCGCCACGTTTGAAAATTCGATATTTCTTGGTGTAGAGCTAAAGTATAGTATCATCATAGATCATAATATTCGAATAATCAAAGACTTTAATTCGACTATTGCAAACTATGATTATAGGGCTATCGAAATGAATCGTTTGATCGTGTGAGTCGATGTGAGACTAATATTTTTTGGAGCGGATTTGATCAATTGAATCATAATGATGAATCTTTTCACGTCTGACCTTGAAAATCTGTTAGAATTCTTTAATACATTAAGAATATTCAAATTATGATATGGATATATCATAGAATAATATTTTGCTTTTTTCATACACTTGGACAAAATGTGCAACTGATTTTTTATTGAAAAATTGGATTTGATCTTTTGATTTTTATTGGAAATAATTGTTAAATAATTTAAAATCCGAAAAATAATTGTTGGCAAACTTAAACATTATTCCAAAAATTAAGTAATTTACAAAATTTCTGCTACTACGAAAGATGATTGTTAGCAAACTTTAACATTATTCCAAAAATTAAATAATTTACGAAATTTCTGCTACTACGAAAAATGGTTGTTAGCAAACTTAATCATTATTCCAACAATTAAATAATTTACGTAATTTCTGCTACTACGAAAAATGGTTGTTAGCAAACATAAACTTTATTCCAAAAATTCAATAATTTACGAAATTTCTGCTACTACGAAAAATGGTTGTTAGCAAACTTGAACATTATTCCAAATATTAAATAATTTACGAAATTTCTGCTCCTACGAAAAATGGTTGTTAGCAAACTTGAACATTATTCCAAAAATTCAATAATTTACGAAATTTCTGCTCCTACGAAAAATGGTTGTTAGCAAACTTAAACTTTATTCCAAAAATTGAATATTTTACGAAATTTATGCTACTACGAAAAATGGTTGTTAGCAAACTTAAAAAATATTCCAAAAATTAAATATTTTACGAAATTTATGCAACTACGAAAAATGGTTGTTAGCAAACTTGAACATTATTCCAAATATTACATAATTTACGAAATTTCTGCTCCTACGAAAAATGGTTGTTAGCAAACTTGAACATTATTCCAAAAATTCAATAATTTACGAAATTTCTGCTACAACAAAAAATGGTTGTTAGCAAACTTGAACATTATTCCAACAATTAAATAATTTACGTAATTTCTGCTACTACGAAAAATGGTTGTTAGCAAACATAAACTTTATTCCAAAAATTCAATAATTTACGAAATTTCTGCTACTACGAAAAATGGTTGTTAGCAAACTTGAACATTATTCCAAATATAAAATAATTTACGAAATTTCTGCTTCTACGAAAAATGGTTGTTAGCAAACTTAAACATTATTCCAAAAATTAAATAATTTACGAAATTTCTGCTACTATGAAAAATGATTGTTAGCAAACTTGAACATTATTCCAAATATTAAATAATTTACGAAATTTCTGCTCCTACGAAAAATGGTTGTTAGCAAACTTGAACATTATTCCAAAAATTCAATAATTTACGAAATTTCTGCTACTATGAAAAATGGTTGTTAGCAAACTTGAACATTATTCCAAATATCAAATAATTTACGAAATTTCTGCTCCTACGAAAAATGGTTGTTAGCAAACTTAAACTTTATTCCAAAAATTGAATATTTTACGAAATTTATGCTACTACGAAAAATGGTTGTTAGCAAACTTAAAAATTATTCCAAAAATTAAATATTTTACGAAATTTATGCAACTACGAAAAATGGTTGTTAGCAAACTTGAACATTATTCCAAATATTACATAATTTACGAAATTTCTGCTCCTACGAAAAATGGTTGTTAGCAAACTTGAACATTATTCCAAAAATTCAATAATTTACGAAATTTCTGCTACAACAAAAAATGGTTGTTAGAAAACTTGAACATTATTCCAAATATAAAATAATTTACGAAATTTCTGCTTCTACGAAAAATGGTTGTTAGCAAACTTAAACATTATTCCAAAAATTAAATATTTGACGAAATTTCTGCTACTACGAATAATGGTTGTTAGCAAACATAAACATTATTCCAAAAATTAAATAATTTACGAAATTTCTGCTAACTATAAAAATAAAATAAAATAAATAAAAATAAAATAAAATAAAATGAAATAAAATGAAATAAAATAAAATAAAATAAAATAAAATAAAATAAAATAAAATAAAATAAAATAAAATAAAATAAAATAAAATAAAATAAAATAAAATAAAATAAAATAAAATAAAATAAAATAAAATAAAATAAAATAAAATTAAATTAAATTGAATTAAATTAAATTAAATTGAATTAAATTAAATTAAATTAAATTAAATTAAATTAAATTAAATTAAATTAAATTAAATTAAATTAAATTAAATTAAATTAAATTAAATTAAATTAAATTAAATTAAATTAAATTAAATACTATGCAACAAAAATCTCACGTTGCTGGGCAACGGGCTTACAGCTAGTCACTCTTTAATAACGTCTTTCATGGTGAGAAAGTGGTTGACTGGGAATGAATCAAACCATCATTGGAATACATCCTCTCCACATATAAATAAATTCATAAATAAATGTAAGTATGTTATCATTCTGGTATTCGAAACCTAAAATTTTGCGGATGTGTAAGCGAAGACCCAATAGCATGTACGACTCAGCGAAATTAATAATCTGAACCAGGGGTGGGGAACCTTTTATTCTCTTAAGGCCGCATTCATTCTTCTGATTCGACATGAAGGCCGCAGTAAACACTGAATAGGGAATTTTGGCCGGAAAAAAATTCATGCCAAGTTCTAAAGCCCAGAAATTCGCGGATTTCCCAATGCTACCAGCGTGGGCCCTTTTTTTTAGTTCTTTCAAGGATTTAGACATCGAAAATCCCAAGAATTTACGAAATTACAAACATTTTCAGAATCAGAGAATTGGCCAGAAGGCCGCACCAGAGTAGACAAAAGGCCGCAGGTTCCCGACGCCTGATCTAAACGAACAAGTAAGTAAGTAGAAGTCTGATAATGCTTCTTAAAAAACGGTTCACAATTTGTACTACAATAAGTGAAGTAACAAAGATATCAAATTCAACTTCTACAAGATGAATATGTACATTGAAAGAAGTGGGTCTTCATAAATATTTCAATGTTTATTTTAAATAGCTATAAAATAAGTTGAGCAAACCTGTATGCCAAAAGTATTAGCAAATTATGAACCATTTAATTTGCTGATTCGTTTTACTTTCATTTAATTTAGATTTACTTAAGTACTTTTTTATAAATGTGTGTGAGTGAAATTAATGTAAGTGTGTACACGATAAAGTGATCGATGGAATCCAGTCTAGACGTTCTTTTCTAAATCTTCATTTACGAAATACAATCTCATACATTTAACATAATTGCCACTTAGGCACTTGTTTCAAATATCAACTGACGTAACACAAGCGAAGACAAAAAACTTTTTGTATGAAAATTACCAAATAACAATGTACACAGAGACAAAATATTCCATATGATTAATACAGATACCTTCATATATGCCATATATAATATCTATTTTAACAGTGTTCTCTCCAAACGTGATTCATATAGACTGCTAGTGTTAATTATCTAAACAACTTAAATCCATATTTATTTAATTGGTTCAGGACCAGTGTTACTCATTTACGTTGATATAATATGTTATTTGTATAACAAATTGTAAAAAAATACAAAGGCGATTTACGTATCGCACATCCATAAGCAACAATAAGCTTACGTGTACATTGAATTCCCTAATCTTTGAATTATTCACAGCGCCAAAAAAAATATCTCCAATCCAGCATAATCGTATATACCAGAAGTCGGCAAACTTTCAAATGAGAAGAGCCAAATTGTAAAAGAAGCACCGTAGAAAATATACTTGGGAGACGGAAATATACAATATATTTACAATATTGATTTTCCGGTTAAAGACACGTTGATTGTTAAAAAGCAGTTAATGTCCGAAGTGTTGCAAACGACTATACAAGGAGCAAGTACCAGGGCTTTGGATTCTGACTGTTTTAGCTGGAATATTAAATAAATTCGATTAATTTTTAAAAAATGTGTATTCAAATCGCTACGGTCAAAAGTGATTGCTGCATGGTACTAAGATTAACCACTTGAATACCAAGCGGACACGGGTGTCCGGAACATATGCAAGCGAACACGTGGTATTCGCTTGCATTCGCTAAATCAAATACTTGGTATTCTAATAGAATATAAGCAATATTTTGATGAATATGTGTAGTTCCATCTATACTGAGTCAATACAGGTTTTTAAAATATTAAATTCGAGTGTATTTTTTCGGCAATTTTTTTTCCTCAAAAACACGCTGTATCTCTCGGACAAATCAATAATTTATTTGCGCGGTATTCAAACGGTTAAAAAAAAGTCGTGTTTTAAGCTCATGTCGGAGTCGTCTTTTTTGTTGACGGGTCCACAGCAACGTTCCCTCTAAGCTGCGCGCGTGCGCGGCCGCGCAGCAGTTGAGAAGCCCCCGCGCACTCATTCCGGGTTGGCGCGCACTACAAGGCAGTTGCTCAATTAATATTTGATCGGTCCGCGCAGCCTCTACGCAGCCTTTGAAATTTCCGCGCAGCTAACTCTTCGGCTTAGAAGGAACGTTGGTCCACAGCCCTAGTATATACAACGGATTATTGATGCTAGCATACCTAAACGCAAAATTAATACGCGTATGTCTCAATTACTGCCCCGATTACCTTACTTACTTGAAAACATATTTTTTTCGATTTGAAATATTTAAAAAACTTGCAAAAATCACAAACAAAAACTTGTTTTAAGACGTTACAGATTTTTGGTATTTTTGCCTTACTTTCCAATCCAGTTATTTAAAAAATTAATTTGGGCTCGACAAATATTTATTTTCAAGTGTTGCAAATGTAATATATGTACATATTATATTAGGTACATACCGTTACACCGATAGTGTTTTGAGTGGGCAAATTAAAAAAATAGATATCTCGTATTATAGACCATTCACTGTGTCAGTAGTACGATCAATGATAATTATAATTATATTGTCGATGAAATACTCAACAAAGAAATCTTGACAAACCGTTTCAATTAATAGTTCCAAGAGGCGAATCAGTTCCACAAAAAAAAATGATCCGAGTGTACGTACACGTAATGTCGTAAAAAATTACCTACATGCGTAGACAGTTTTTTAAAAAGTAATAAATAATCACTATGCAAAAATTGACAATAGTCTTTTATAACGCCGCCCTCATATAACATGGTGACCATTATTTATAAATATTTTCTCCTTAATATCGACTATGGAAAGGAAAAAGGACGTAACCCAGACATATCAAATTTTACAGGAGGCACAAAAAACGTGTTTTGATGATTTTGGGCCATATGCAAATTATTTATTTATTTATTGTTAAAAATCAAAATTACAGTACATGACATAACAGCTGACGCCAATTCGCCATGCACTTGAAAAATATAATAAGACAAAATATAAAATAAAACTACACAGTACATCAAATTCAACATAAAAAATCAAGAAATACAAAAGAAAAATTTATCAAACAGTTCACAAAGACCATCACCAAAAATGTCCACTTCTCTAGGCAATGCGTTGATTAGTCGAACGGCCCTTGGAACTGGTGACTCATACCTCCTAAGCGAGGTATAAGTTTTTAGAAATAAAAGTTTTTGCTCATTGTTTCGCCCACGTAAGAATAAATTGGGAGCATGTAAATTAATAGTCATGAGAATTTCAGGATTATTAACTCGGCCCCGAAGAAGAAGAGAAAAATGCTTTAAGCTATTATGAATTATATACAACCTTGAAGAGCACGGAGACTTCTAAACTGATGTTTAATTGACATAATCTAATATTAATTAAATAAATTCTCTAGAAAAAACCTCTATTTCAGTATTTTTTCTTGGTTTTAATTTTTTACAAGGTCACTTTTTTAAAACTTAAAAGCTAAATTTAGATACTAATTCGGCATTTGCACCTTGCATCATTTTGATAGAACGTGTATCAAGTTTGATACATTGTGATTATCGAAAAAAACCTGTTTTGGGAAAACTGTGGGTTACGTCCTTTTTCCTTTCCACAGTCGATATGTATTGAGTGCGTATTAATATCATCAGCTGGTAGTGCAAAGATCGTAGCACTTTTTATGAGCCAATGAATCAATGTGGTTTGCAGACCTGAACGGTGATAAGTAGTCCTTCATCAGCGCCAGCTTGGAGCGCCAAACTTTTTATCCAAGAAACTGCTAGTTCAACAAGACAAGCATAAATTTTAGGTTAAGTGACGTTCATAATCTGCAAATGATTTGATTGGAGATATTGGAGAGTGTTTATAATGTGTAAATAATAAATTAATCGTGAGTTTTTAAAAATACTTTATTTTTCGACTACAGTTAATAGTTCAGAGTTGGTCTTTAGCTAGATCAATAAGAAAGGAATTATACATATTAGGTACTATTCCTACAATATATTTTATAATATCAAACATCACTCTTAAGAATTGTGTAATTTGGAAATTGTTTCAACCGGGGTCGGCAAACTTTCAAGTGATGGGAGCCAAGTTGTCAATGAAACAGGATAGCAAAGGCCATACGCACGCATCCATAAGCCAACTTGTCCTTTGAATTCCTTTATATTTGAATTGTTCACAGGGCCCAAATAAATATCTTCAATGTCCATTATAATCGTATATACGAGGGGTCGGAAAACTTTCAAATGAGAAGAGCCAATTTGTAAAAGAAGCAGCGTAGCAAATATACCAGGGAGCCATAAATATACACTATATATTATATATATATATATATATATTTTAAACCATGTCCGCTCCCAATGTGGAGAATATGGACTCCTAATGAAGTGTATCTCAACAGAAGTGTTTCTACGAGAACTGTTCGTTACTCAGTTGCTCAACCTCTCTTTTTCCAAAGAGAGTATAGATATAAGAATAGGGCTAGATCAGGACTTGTGGTAAGCTAATCGCTCTCAATACGCGCCCCGTTCATAGGATAGGATAGGTGAGAGGGGGAATTCAAGACATAACATACATCCATGCCTTTGAACAGAAATTCATAAATCGATTGAAAAATCAATTTATAAAACTGTCCGTACCGGGGTTTGAACCCGTGCCCTCAGTAGCCGAAGCCAACAACGTTGACCACTCGACCACACAACGGCACTATAAATACAAATATATATATATATATAGAGTTGTAACTTGTAGGGTAAAAAAATGTCATAAGTTTATAGGGTTGATGTCTGAAGAGTCGCAAATGGCTCGAGAGCCACAGTTTGCCGACCACTGATTTAGAGTATTGTTTGAATACACAACTTGAGCTCAACGGAAAATAATTTTGTTCACCTTCTGGATTGAATTAAAAATCCACGTTTACCGGAATTAAAGCACAAAAAACATTTTTTCATTAATTTTAAATGTATCTTTTTTGGATGTTACATATTTTCAAAAATCCTTCTGATGTTGAGTTATATATTTATTATGTACATAAACATTATTCTTAAATAAAGGATTCCAGAACAATATTACGAATTTTAGTTCGTTTCAAAAAATCCAAAACGTCAACTCTGATCGAAAGTGACATATACTGCACAATTCCCTCCACCACCCGCCACGGCCATACATCTGTGTCCAACAGACATATCCAATGGCGTAACGAATTTTATGGTTTGTTCAGTTTTGTGCTAAGATTTTCCCGGGAACAATTGACCAAAATTTGGCTTGCACTTAAGTGTGCGAAAGAATGTCCGGTATTATGAGTGTAAATCAACTCTTTCTCCATATGACGCCCTTGTAGCTACCAAGTTGGCGTGGCCTGTGGGTCCGACAGCTGGTCGGACCGACTTTATTAATTGCTCCCGTTCATTATTCATGAGATGACAATCCCAGAAGATGTGATCAGCATCCTGCATCACGCTACATGTGCATGTCCCTGTGTCTATCCCACCATTCATATTCCACGGTATATAGTGACATATGCTATGGCATATGAATATGAATTATTATTTAATTAAAATAATAACCATGATAATAAGTCACCCTATCAGATTGGCACAGTGGTCAAGCCCGCCAGCTTCGCGAGCTAGAGAAAGTTGCTTCGAAAGAAGTTATGCCATACGAATATTAATACATTTTTTTCTACATGCTCTCGCCATTTCTAATGTAATGGAATAATGACTCGTCTAACTTAAGTAGATCATTGGTCTTGTCTTAAAAGGTACCAGTAATAATCTTAATAAGCAAGAACCGCAATGGAGAAGAAAAAATGCATACAGCATACAGCTATCTATCTTTTACGTGTGGGATTAAACATCTCGCTATATTCGATGTACATGACTACTTTAAGTATCATCGGAAATGATTCAGTGTCTTAGAAAATGAGGTGTGATATATTTAAAAGAGAAATCGTTTAATAATCCAAGAAAATAAGTTAATTATTTTTATAATTTAAGATTTCGACTGAAGGTGCTTGGTGGAATTTCAATATTAAATTTGAATCGTTCAAACTATGTACATTCTCACAAATTTTGTCATTAACGACCCGGGTTTCGCCTTTCGGCATCTTCAGGCATTCAAGTGCACGGATGAACTTGAACTGACGCTTAGCAAATGAAAGTTTCGCGTTATATATAAGACATAAATGCATCACTGAGTCCAAAGCCACTGCTGGCGAAAAGAATGAGCCCATGGGAATGCCAACAGATTTGACCAGTGAGCAGTTTCAAGAATTATATAATTTGTTTGTCGGCAAAGGTTTTATGATTATATGATTTTATGGTTATATAGGGTATAGAAGTGGAGATGTGGGAAAATTTGATATTTCGTTCAAAATCGGAAGATTTTGCAGCTGTGCTTTGTTGATTTCTAAAATTTCTTGGAAAAAGAGCTTATGACTGTCCGTATTTGGGTGTAACATTTTTATCCCTTGTTCCTGATTGAACACGTGTCCTTCCAATATTAGGTGATTAGCAAAAGTAGACGTGTCTTTTTTCAATCTAAAGGCTGCCATATGTTCTAAAACCCGGATGTTCAGTGTTCTTTCTGTTTTGCCGATATAAAATATTTGCCGGGTCGTTAATGACAAAATTTGTGAGAATGTACATAGTTTGAACGATTCAAATTTAATTATTTTTGTCAATAACCATATAAGTTAAATTCGTAAGATTTTTTATGTATAATTCAAGACATTTATTTATTTTAAGGTATATTAACCGTTTGAATACCGCGCAAATAAATCATTAATATGCCCCAGAGATATTGCGTGTTTTTGAGAAAAATAATTTTGTCTAATATACACTCGAATTTGATATTTTAAAAAGCTTATATTGACTAATAGATAGCACTAAACATATTCATCAAAATATTGCTTAAATTCTATTATAATATCAAGTATTTCATTTTTAAATGTCTTGGACATCCGTGTTCGGTTGCAAGCTTGGTATTCAAGTGGTTAAAAACACCTTTTTTTATTTAATAATTTAATTATCGCAAAAATTTTCAATTGATTTAAACAAGAGAAAAATATTCTTAAATAGCGAAACATATCCTGATCGGTCGATATAAATATGTACCAACATAAACGTGTAATCTATGTCTTTTTAATTTTGAAATTAAGTCAACGATCACATTAAGGTTTTGGTAAAACTGACATAAAAATATGTAGCCATTGTGAATTTGTGTAGTTACTACAACTTTTGACAAACTTAATTATTTACCAAACTGATATCGTAACATTTTCTCACTGTAATTTGTATAAACGAGATAATCTTTTGAGCTGTGAGTAGCAATTTCTAGTGAATTCAAATCCACTTATAAACTGTCTCAACTATGAGGTAAGCTTGTTAATACAACAATTTTAAAATTACAATCCTTTAACAATTCTGACTGTCTACTCATTTAAATTGGTCATCCTATAGTAATAGTTTTGTAAAGATAAATTTAAAGAATCTACATGTCAATTATCAATTTAGATAAATTTATTCAATGTCTTCCAAAAAATCGCGATACGGAAGCAATATTTAAAGTATTTCAATGATTTTTTTAGAGAAGGTGGATATTTACGTAATCTACACAATACACATACAAATATTCTAAATTTTAATCTAGTTTTGACGGTTTTACCCAACGAATTGACATTGAAAAACGTTAAAGGTCGTTGATTTTTAAAAAATACTAATATTATAATCATTATAATTATGATTCATGAAGAGGACACTGTCCGAATTTACTAGAAGAGTTATTTTATTTAACAGAAAATGTTATAGATTGCATTGCTGCATTTAATATATTTAGACAAACTGCTATCCTAATTAATGTTTTAAGAAATACAACCAGATTGTTAATCGTTCTTTGAAACACTAGAATCACATTTAATAAGTGTAATATTGTAATTATAATTAGGATGTTAGAGTGAATAACTTGATGCATTGTGTATCTCTTCAGAGCCAGTAAATATAGCTGAGCAAAATATAAGTTTAAACATAGTTCTGACGATGGCGAAAGCCAAAATAGCTATCAACGCATAAAAATTATTAAAAACTGTAGAAATAAAATACTTTGATATTTTTAATCTGTTAAACTGCTATAAGACAGGATTTTGATAATTTGCAGACTATTGCTCGTTTTTAAGATAACTGCTCCATTTCCTTATAATAAAATGTGTATAATTTACGATATACTTTCTGTAATTTATCTATGTCATTCGAGTTTTATACATATTCTAGACAAGGGATGGGGAACCTTTTCTTTTCTAAAGGCCGCATTCATTTTTCTTCGACATGAAGGCCGCAGTAAACATTGACAAGGGATTTTTTGGCCGTAAACAATTTCATGCCAATTTCTAAGGTCTAGAAATTTACGGATTTCCCAAAATTACCAGCGTGGGACCTTTTTTTTATGTCTTTCAAGGATTTTGACATCAAAAATCCCAAGATTTTACAAAATTACAAAAATGTACAGAATTAGAGAATTGGCCAGAAGGCCGCAACGGAGTAGCCATAAGATCGCAGGTTCCCCACGTCTGTTCTAGACTATTTAAGAGGGTTTTCGTAACATCCTTCTTTTCGGGCTTACCAAAGTTTCTACACGGGTAACAAGAAACTAATTATATAAATATACCAAATATCGTAAATCCTCACGAGCGTGCTACAAATGTTATGTTCTATTGAATAACTTCATATAAGATATACGATATATCTTATTTCGATACTGGTGTTTGTATTATTATTTCGCAAATTTATGCTTTTTTCACACACAATTCTCAATTTATCAAGGCCGTATTCATTTATTGTTGTGATTTTAAGCAGATCAGAAAATATATATTTATATAAAGAATATGTTTATAAGAAAAACATTTAAATATTCTAGCTTTTTTTTTCGATTTCTTGAATGAAGAATAAAATGTTTCCGAGGTAGAGAGGTATGGAAGAAGAGATTTAAGCGTTGGGCAGCCCTGCTTTAATATATATAAAATAATTTATGGCCATTAATTTCCTCTTCTCCAATCAATCAATATCAATACACAAAAAACGAACACTTCACATCATAATATTAATTATGAAAATCAAATAAAAATATTAATTATTTATCATCGATGGCTGCCGGCTGAATTTCATAATATTTTAGATTATATAATTTCACTCGAGTCATTATTATGACTCATAAAAATTTATATTAAATCTTCTAAGAAACAATTTATATAAAAAAAGCGTTGGTTATAATAGCAGGAATTAAAAAAATAATAATTGTATATAAAGTCATCAATGTTTCAATATGGCACGATTTTAAAAATATAGAATTCAGATGATTGACTTTTATTTAAACGAAATCATCGACATATCATATCCTTTTGTAGAATTGTAAATTATAAAATAATAGTTACTATGAAAACATTACATATTTGATTGAGACGAGAAACTGTTCGTGTTGATTTTCCATTTACATGTGATAGTTTAATAAATTTAATATAATGTATCAAATCACTATCTAACATGCAAAAAGTTAAGCAGTGTTATGTGACGTCAAAATCATTTTTACGTGAAGTGTTTATTACATAATAGATCGCTTAAAATAGTTATACTCTGGAATTCACACTGTGTCATAAAATCTAATCGTTTGTTTGGCGTAAATAATTATTCAAGAATTATTCTATGTTGCATTCAATATTTTCTGTATTGACTTTCCGCATATGCAAATAAACACTAGAACGATTTCTAAGAAACATTTTATTTGGAAGAAACTATTGGAATGTTACCGTTGAGTTCACGGTAGTTGTTAGTAGGAAATATTGTCCATAATAATATCTACTGCAGCAAATCAAATGTGTATTGTTAATTATTGCGATATTTATAAATTCCATTATTAAGTGTCAACACTATATAATTTATTTCAAAATTCGACAATAAATTGGTATGTTTGTAAATATAACATTTTCTAATAAGGTGCTCTGAATTATTTTTCATTCGAGACGAATCTTCAAGTTGGCCAAGGTTTACAAATTATATTATATTATTTTAAGTCAATCAAAACCGGTCCTAACTGGTAAATTTAATTGTTGTCATTATTCCAATCAGTGATTAATATATTATGTTTAAATATAAAATAAATTTTATAACTATGTAAGGCGACTTAATTATTATGATTCGTGATTCAATTTTTTTTGAAGCATCTTCAGAATAACTCCATTTAAGATTTTCTTAAAGATAGAGATAGTTTAGTTGAGATTTTTTTTAATGAAAGAAGCGTTAAATAATTAAAATATGAAATGGATCTCTACATAATCACATAACATGATAGTATTAATAATATTATTCGAATATGATATCATATTGTAATACGGAAGTGAAATCTCACGACATGCAAAAAAGATTTTGTATATTGATTAATATTTACTACGTGAATACAAAATGGGAAATATAATACAATTATGTTTTACTCATTATAATTTGATTTTTACCATATGTTATAAACATACGGTGACCATATATTTTGGATAAAATAAAAGAGAAATGATAAAATAAAATAAAATTTGATAATTTTGTTATTCCACTTGTTCTGTTACAGAATTTGACACGTATTTCGCTTATTTAAGAAGCATGATACGACCATCGCAACGTTTACGAATAAATCAGTTTATTCGTCAGCGCTGCTAAGATCTGATAATGCTTCTCAAAGAAACGAAACACGTTTTACATCCTGAATCACAATAAGTGGAATAACAAAGGTACCAAATTTAATTCTATATTAAAAATGAACTTCTACAAGAGCCTATCAAATGTTATTAATAAAATGAATATCATATAAAAAAGTAGTAGTTTACGTTACGAATTAAGATTAAGTCAATGTACAGCACTAACATTTCACAGTTGTTATTTAAAGGCATATAATATGTACACCCTTCATATCAACTACACCGGCGCCGCGTCGCTAATTATTGCCAGTGAAATGACCGTTATATTTTTAAGTATAATATATGTGAAACATTTGCTACGCTCTGCTCCTATTATCAATTTAAAAATAAAATGTCGTTGTCAACAAATAAATAAACAAATTTAGATTTAAAAGAAATAAAGGAATTTTCTCTGAAATATAAAAGAAAAACTATGGTTACAGTTGTTATGCACGTTAAGATATACGGCCTCCATTTCACGTCGTATAAAATTCCACGTGTTGAGACCGCCAATTTGCAACTCTGATTAGTATTTATTGAGGTAGGTTTATTCACAAAGGTTTTCGCGTTTTATGGCACGATTTGCATTTAAAATTAGTTACATTAAACATTGCGAAATGAAATAAACAAGTACACGTCCATTGTCTTTATCAAATCTTCAATTATGTATTACAGGTACATTGTAATGCATACGCGACTGTAAAATTAAAACGTTGTAACTTAATTATTCATATAATACGAGCGGACGCCACGCCGGTGTACAAATTGTATGTACATCTTTTATTATTTTAATATATATTGATTGATACACCGACAATGTTGAACGATGAATGAATAATTGATTTCACTTATAATCCTTGATTAAATTCGTGGGACTTACAACCACTATTACGACAAATTTAGGAAACTTAAAATAAAATTTTATTTCACGGATCGTATCAATTTGTGCGACACATCTTTCACCTATTTAAGAAAGTGTAGAAATAAATAGGGCACAGTTAAATAGTTAACCAATTTTTAATGAGCAGGTAAATCTGCCAAATTCCCCACTATTATATTCGACCTTGGAAAGGAAAAAGGACGTAGCCTCCACATATAAAATTTTACAGAAAATCATTAAAACGTGTTTTGATGATTTTGGGCCATATGCATATTATTTATTTATTTATTTATTTTATTTATTGTTAAAAATTAAATTATGAATTAAACACAACCTTGAAGTGCACGGAGACTTTTCAACTAGCGTTTAATTGACATAATGTAATATTAATTAGAGAAATTGTCTAGGAAAAACCTTTATTTCAGACCTTTTTCTTGGTTTCAATTTTTTACAAGCTAATCTTTTTCAAACTTAAAAGCTAAATTTTGATACTAATTCGGCATTTGCAGCTTGCATACTTTTGATAGAACGTGTATTAAGTTATTATCAAGTTAACATTGTGATTATCGAAAATAAGCTGTTTTGAAGAAAATGTGGGTTACGTCCTTTTTCCTTTCCAAGGTCGAATTATACTATATGTAAATATATATAATGTATAAATATAATTCTTAAAAATTAATCACCAATCACCATTCAAATATGTAGGCGCCAGCAATGGCATTAAACTTAGTGATACATTTATTTATCATATAAGCACGATACATTACTTAACGTCAGTTCATGTTCATCCGTACTAGAACGCTTGAAGATGCCGAAAGGTGAAACCCGGGTCGTTAGTGACAAAACTTGTGTAAATGTTAATAATTTAAACGATTCAAATTCTTTAAGAACTCTCAATTAACCGATTTCTATGTTTTTATTTATACCGTTAAAACTGTTTATAATTCTTATAAATTACAAAATTATGAATTATGGTATTTGTATTTTTTTCTATTGGGCGCAGGAAGGGGTTTTGCATAAACAATAAAATTTCCAATTAAATATTGATAATTTATGTTTTGAGGGGAAAACCCATGAGAAATTTGATTTAATTTTATGTTGCCATCCGTCCTTTTTAAAATTTAATTGAGTTGTAATTAATTTATATTGAGGCTTCCTATTGATGTCCAATAATAATAAAATATTCATTTTTAATATATTATTGTTTATCGCTGGAAATATGCATATTAAAATTTTGATCGTTATCGAGTAGGTTTGTAAAATTTGAAAAATTATTATTTACTATCTATTTTGATATTTAAAATTTTCGTTGAGCTATTCTAGCTATATTATAATTTTACGATATAAGTTCGTATATGGATTATCTTAATGCTGGTAACACGAATGGATAGTTAACGGTATTTTATTTCAAACTTTATCAAATTCTAAAAAACAAACAAAAAAAATCGTAATACTTCTATTAGCATTCTTTATGTTATTTAATGGTTTCCACGGAAAATCGGTCTGAGAACATTATTTACGGACAATCTATTAAAGATTTCAAAATTCGTTATCGATAATCATATATTTTTTTACAATCTTTGAGTTTTTACCATTTAAGCAGGCTGTTTTCTTACTAACACGACCAAATTCATCAAACACGTTGCTTTTACACCAATATAATGTTAAAGTTTTTTTTTAACGGCTGTAATATTTTTAGTGAAAAAATAGCGATGATTGAACAAATCAAAGACAAATTGACAGTTTAGAAACTAATAATTATGGAGAGTGCACTAAATCCGCCTAGTAACAAAGGGAAAACTACTTTAATTTTACTGTTTTTAAGAAAATGGCATATTAGGAATGCTGATTCGAACATCGAGGGCGTTGTTTTAAAAAAACTTGTTTGGAATCATAGACAGGGAATTGATAAATGCAGTTAAATGGAAATTGAAAAAAGTGTTTTTTTGTATTTATGTGAATTAAAATATTTTTAACAGAAAAAGTTTAAAAAACATCTTTACGCTATGTTCGAGCATAAAATTGTCTGCGATCAACTTCCTACCATAAATTTTCCGTAAAATATTTTTGGTTATTTTTCATAGACAGGGAGTTGATAAATGCAGTTAAATGGAAATTGAAAAAAGTGTTTTTTTTTGTATTTATGTGAATTAGAATATTTTTAACAGAAAAAGTTTAAAAAACATCTTTACGCTATAACTGTTCGAGCTTAAAATTGTCTGCGATCAACTTCCTACGATAAATTTTCCGTACAATATTTTTGATTATTTTTCATAGACAGGAAATTGATAAATGCAGTTAAATGGAAATTGAAAAAAGTGTTTTTTTGTATTTATGTGAATTAAAATATTTTTAACAGAAAAAGTTTAAAAAACATCTTTACGCTATAACTGTTCGAGCTTAAAATTGTCTGCGATCAACTTCCTACGATAAATTTTCCGTACAATATTTTTGGTTATTTTTCATAATTAAAATCAATTAAGACCATTTAATATTTGTATGTTGTATGTACTCACTCGTGCTGACTGAAAATGCATCATAAAATACTGATGTCAATAGAAACAAATTGAATGCATCGAGCGAAATTTTTCAGTATAGAAATTTGATATTATTTAAATTCCCGAGGCATGCGAAATCGCAAATGGAATTTGAACCGGATGCAAATCAGCTAAATCGCATGCAATTATAAACTAGATTAATATCTCTCTGGGTGAGAGCTTTCAGTTTGTACCTGTTGGTTCTGAGCCACCGGCCATTTAAAAAAAATATATTCAACAGAACTAATCAACCTGCAATAAGCCAGTCACGATTTTATAGGGTTATAACGAAATATATTGTTTTATCGCTAAGCAACAGTTCGTCAACGGTAGTTTTTAATAATATTTATTTTTATCAACAATGCAACCCAGCCTCTGTGGCTTAAAGGTAATCATGTTGATCTTGGCTCGAATCCATCTTATATTTATGGTCTTAGATATGGGTGTCTGTAATTTTTTGCGTTGTTTATTACTGATTTAAAACAACCATCGAGTTAATACAGCCACACTCAACCTGCGGCCCAATCAGCTCTCATGTGCGGCCCAAAATAATTATAAACACCAAATATTTTTTTGTATTAAAAGTAGCCTGTAGTAATAAGAACCTGATTACACGAAGATAGTTAAAAGTTTGACTCAATATCATAATTCACATTATTTTTTAAGTAAACGATTTAAGATTTTGGGTACATTGGTATTTTTGTATACTTTTCACGTATTTTTTATTTGTTGTTTATTGCTTTTTTTTTCTTTGAAAAATACATGTTTATATAAATGTATACATTATAAATATACATAAAATAAATTAGTTTTATTTTGACATCATAATACATACATATGTATGCAGTATAGTATGTATTATATTTACAGTTTACTGCACATATGTTGCGGCCCACGTAGAAGAGCATAAAAGGAATGCGGCCCGGGGAAAAAAAAGGTTGAGTATAGCTGAGTTAATAGCTTGTGAATTAAAATATCTGCTGCCTTGGTATTATTTACGGTATCTTCAAATACCTGTTTTCAATAAAATAAAATAAAATAGACAATTGTATTCAATACATAGTTTTTTTGTGACAGGGATGAGCTACCGAATTCGTATTTTACATGGTACTCAAAAAATACCCATTCTTTCCTTAACGGTTTCTCTGCCACGGACGTGTTACACGCCATACAATTTCGTGCTCGTAGAGCCGGCCATACAAAATGTGCGTGTTTACACGCAGTACTTGAGGCGCGGCTTAAAGGCCACAAGATACGTATTTAATAATTTTAAAATATCATGCATATAGTGACATCCCTTGGAATCATAGTGTGATACTTCAATTTTAAAGATATTGTTTTGTAATCTATAATAAATCGATTTTATACCGCACGGCATAGGTTAACTTTACGTATCCCAAGACACATTCTTACGCAAAGCGCTTTCAAATAATTACCGAGAAAGTTATTGAAGATTTGATTACTAATAATTTTGCGTTAAAGTGTGCTGAACTAACGATAATTTATATTATGAAAGTTTATATAATTTGAAATCAACTTTATATGCTAATAACGTCACAAAATTCCAAATAATAAGTCCTTTTCAACCTCATAATATGACCTCTCATTCAATCAATTTAAATTATTGCATATGTACCTTCTACGCTCACAAAAATAGTTTTGCATTTCAATTATGTATTATCTCAGTTTGAATTTTTTCTGTGTACTATCAATCAAGCACGTAGAATGTAGACAGTCCACAAAAAATCATTCACAAAAACAGAGATTTACTCACTTTTTGTTAAGTGTGATTATTTTATCTAAACAACTTACATACCGACTGTGGAAAGGAAAAAGGACGTAACCCACACATATCAAATTTTACAGGAGGCGCAAAAAACGTGTATTGCTGATTTTGGGCCATATACAAATTATGAATTAAACACAACCTTGAAGTGCACGGAGACTTTTAAACTGGTGTTTAACTGACACAACCTAATATAAATTAAAGAAATTATCTAGGAAAAACCTTTATTTCAGTCTTTTTTGTTGGTTTTAATATTTTACAAGGTCATCTTTTTCAAACTTAAAAGCTAAATTTAGATACTAATTCGGCATTTGCAGCTTGCATCCTTTTGATAGAACGTGTATCAATTTGGATACATTGTGATTATCGAAAAAAAGCTGTTTTGAATATACTGTGGGTTACGTCCTTTTTCCTTTCCACAGTCGATATACTTTTTATTTTTGTTTTGAAATGATGTATGATTCGACAGCAGAAAGGCAAAATAAAGTAACCCTCAAGTTTAACCCTCAATGTATACAACTTCTACACAGCACGTTCTATCAAAAGGATTTAAGCTGAAAATGCAGAATTCGCATCTGATTCAAGCTGAAAATTCGATCAGTAAAAACAACTGACAGAGTTTTTCTTAAACAACATATTAAATTATTATATTAGATTGAGTAACTAAAAAACCAATTTATTAGTCTTCGTGCACTTCAAGGTTGTGTCTATTAAATATTTTGACTTAGGCCTAAAATCACTAAAAGTATATTTTGAAAAATTCGTTTTGTATGGGTTACGGTACTTGGTGAAGACTACAAAATATAATTTATATATCAGTTATATTTAAGGAGTCGGAAAGATTTGCACGAACGCTTTGCGATTCAGATGTGAAACATGTGCGAACTCAATAGAATGTGGTCATTTGATTTGGCCTAAGCGACTCGACTTTAGCGCCACTAGCAAGAGACGAAAAAAATATACAAACTGAATACCAATGGACTTTCTTATTTATATCTACTCACCATACGCTCATTTCCTGTTCGGATTCGTTGAAAGTCGCCACCGGCATCGAAGATTTTTTGCCTATCCCCAAAGCACTAACTGTAATTAGGCGTTGTCCACGCGTTTAATGTATCGAGCCTATACTTATCTCCACAAGCTGTCAGCGTTTAAATTATACAATTTAATTTACTATAAAATATTTACATTATATAAGTAAATATTAAATACTAGAAAGTCGGCCGATGTGCCAATATTTAACACAAATGTAATTACTTTCCTCGCGTAAAGAAAATAAAACGTAAAGAATTGAAACTAGGGCTGTGGAGTCGGTCTGTTTTGACCGGAGTCATGCTCGAAAAAGACTAATAACTTTGAGTACTTTTGAAAATGTGTGTATTCAAATCTCTAGGGTCAAAAGTGGCACCACTGCTTGTTACTAAGTCTAAAAAATTCGGAGTTAGAGCCGTCGTATTTCTTAACGACTCCACAGCCCCGATTGAAACCAAGAATCAATCAAAGATTGATTAAGACAAGCAACTAAAGAGTTCGTACCGAAATCCTTTTTACCTGACAAAATTATCAAAGTGTTTTCTTTGGTCTTAATTTTTTTATTCATATCCGCTCTTAATCTGCAACATATGGCCTACTAATGGATGTATCCTAAAAGAAACTTTCTCTACGAAAACTTTTTGTTACTTAGATATTTAGCCTCTCTTTTTTTTCAAATAATATATATATATAATATTATTGTTAGGTAATCGCTCGTTATTTAAGAATTCGGTGGCTGGGATATTTACACAATACAAACACCCAGCGGTGGGCTGCCACTACGTTAACAAGGGGCTCGCTTAATCTCAAAGTAATGTATCACTCATATGCAATTACATATATGCAATTACATATATGCAATACTTAAATAAGCAAAAGATTTTTACTTAATACACTTATAATATGCAACTATATGCAGTTTACCATAAACTAATCAATGTAAATGGCTAAAAATGTACTACTATGCATACTAGAAGCTGTTCTAGATAGTATATATAAGTCATAAATTGTAGTTATGTACTACTTTAACCTGAGAATAATGTTTTCTCTTAAATCTAACAAGGGGCTCGCGCGATCCCCTACGAGCCCCCTCCAGCCCACCCATGCAAACACTCATGCCTTCAAACAGAAATCGATTGAAAAAATCTGACCCTGAACAAGTGATTTCACCTGTAGTTTTTCGTTAAAAGCTAATTTTAAAATAAAGTTATGACGACATGAAACCCCGATACAGAAGTATGTAAAAATAAACCGATAGTTCAGCTATAAATAAGTTGAACGCAATATAATCGTGGCCCAGCCGACCCGATGTATATTATTTATAAATTGTGAGCTTTTACAAAACAGCTGATCCAGTCCATATTAGCCACTATAAACCATTCGAGTGTGACGATTAAGCTTCCCCCGCTCTCAGACGCAGCGTAAAAAATGCGGAGGTCAGAAAAATTGGCAGAGCTTTCACGGCCGCCGCAGCTTTTTCGCCAATCTATTATTTCCGTATCAAACGGAACCCCGATACTCTGATGATGACGTTGAAGTGAGGAGCCCTCGCTTGGCCACGAGTGGCAAACGGCACCTTCACTGCCACTAGTGAATCACACTCTAAATAAAATTCAATCATAAGAAAATCCTAGTTTATAACCCATACAAACACTGCAAATATTATGTAACCTTTATATAATAATCGGGCCCATTCGAGGTGAAGTGAGCCAAGTGATATTCTAGAAAAAAATATGTTAAGTGCGTTGTAATATTCCACTCGTCTTAAAGTATCGTAAGAGTGAAGTAACCTAAGTTAAACATTACAATTGTGTTATATCCGTAAAACAAAAATATGCAATCCACCAAAACACCAAGTAAAGACGTGATTGTACTTAAAGTCCAAGAAAAATGTTTTAACATTTTACTAGTAGGCTCACTTCACCTCTAGAGGGCTCATATCATAAACAATCTATTTAGAACTGAAAGGCGAAACATGCACATGTATCAAAAAGGTTTTGAGATAGATGACGTCGACAAACGTAGGAAGGACCCCATCACTCATCACTAGGGATTCTGAAGTCTCGGGTTTTTCAAAGTCCCGGGACACGAGACGTGATAAAGTCAAAGTCCCGGGACTTCCCGGGACTTGGGACTTTTATTTCCCCTTCAATAAAATTATGAATTTATTAAAATTAAATATTTGTATGTATGTACTAAAAAGGGATGATAACGGTTCATGTATTGAAAAAATAAAAATGAATTGGGTAAAATTATGACCGTTACTTCACAAATCACAATACAGCTTTTTTCCCTTTTTTGTCCTATTGAAACATTGGTAACTTTGTAAAATAGTGAAAAACATTTGTAAATAAAACAACATCAGGTATGAATGAGAACGGTTGGTAATAAAACATCTATAAGTCGCCTTGATTTATAACCTAATTTTCTAGAAATAACTATTGGTTCCATTATTTCTTGGAATTCTGTGCGATTATCCCATGCTGCAAAAAAAGTTAAGCGAACACGTGTCTAAGTTTTTTTTGTATTTCTGAATGTCTCTCTACCCATTAAAAATGGTTGTTTCGTATTACAATATATAAATAGATGTTATTTGAAACTTCTACAATTATAAATCAAAACAGCTGTTTCTTTTATAAGATCCCTGTTATATATGCATACTTAATTTTGTTAAAACCCCGGCCTTTAATCCTTAGCCTAAATATAATGCATTTTTTTCAAAACTGATCCCGCGGATAGACACCAATGTTACTTTATTTTAAATCAAAATTAACTTTTTAGGTCACATTAGCGATTGCTTGCAACCAATTTTTATTTGTTAGAATGGTTTTTTTCAAAATTAAAAATGTACAATTTGGCTGTCTTAAGTCCCGGGACTTTGTTGTTAAATGTCCCGGGACTTAAGACAGCAAAAAACCTTAAAAGTCCCGGGACTTTTGTCCCGGGACGTCTCGACACAGAATCCCTACTCATCACAGAGCTTTCTAATGGAAATATGATTAAACTTTAAACTTATCACATTTACAATTGGTTCAACAGCTACGTAGGATATGTAATATTGATTATAATGAATTGTAATGCAAGTTCTATTCATTATTCAATGATTAGATATTAAAAGAAATGATAATTTCGGTTTGGATATCAATTTGTAATATTGCCAGCTTAGAACAATCCTTCTTTGCTTTTATAAACAGGTATGGTTCATCATGTAATCTTAGATCTCATTTATATTATCATCACCATGAACCAGTGTTGGTCTGGTCAGCACGTTGACGATGCCACTGCCTGTCCAATATTTGATAGACTCGTGATTAGATTTGCTACGTACAACCACAAAATGTCAGAACAACTTTTCGATTAACTCTTTTTATGAATATGTCTTGTGTCTATAATGCGTATGTTAGGCGGCATGTTTAATATATTTTTGATCGGCTTAATCTTTATAATTTTGCATAGAAATTTAGCTATAATTTAAATATAACTACAATTATAACATTATCGAGGTAATATTTAAGTATTCTAATGTGTATCCTTGCACAGGTGTTTGTTACCGAAAAATATTCCAGAAGAATTTTGTATTTATAATATAGGTGATATAAAGCAATATCGACATCACAACAGCTAAATATAATGGAATAACAATAAAATAGTATAAATTGAATTCATATTGTAAAATAAAAAATACTCATTTCTACTAATTCCCTCTTTCATTTAATAAGATCCAGAGCGGTTTCATGACGAGCATTATCAACTGATTATAGAATACAATGTTACAGTGTTATTTATACAAATAAAAATGAAATTAATAAGGCGTAATAAGCAATTGGTATTGAAAAGAATTTACAAATAAAAGTACAAAACATGAATATGTGACACTAAATTTACTAAAATAAAAATGTATAAAATGTGAGTACAAAACTTGCCAGAGAGTAATTGGTGAGAGTAAAGTGGAGAAGAATAGTATTTTTTGTTGTTGTTAAATACAACGCCTTTCCACCAAGTATTGACAGTAAACACCCTAAAAGTGATCCATGAATCCAGGTTGTAATCTAGAGAATCGGTTATCTTATCCTGAAGAATAAATATTTTTCATAAAATTATTATTTAAAAAATGCCACATGTGATATCCTTACCAGACGGACCAAATTATCAATCAGCATGCCCCAGTGGCAATCAACCCCTCGCGTCCCTGAAGTTTTCCCATCTGGTGATCACCGCCCACAGAGTGACCTTCCGCTGATCCGTTTGGTAATTACGCTGATGATTAATCTACTGGCGTTCGTCTGGTCCAAAGATCTTTAAAAGCGTCATGCAAGATACCTCGCTCGGGTGTCTCTCTGCGTCTCGCGCTGAATAAGAGCTCTACTATTTATATAGGTTGCTGAATCATTTAAATTTTTCGGCGCCTATGGATCGCACTGTAGCGTAGCTATTGAAATGGATAAGTGATAATATTGTCCAAGTTGCGATAACTAACATGTTCCTATTTCTAGCTCAAGCGATTAGCAGTACAAACGAATACATTGCGACTAATATATTTTTTTTAAAAATTCAGAAATGACAAAATAATACCAGCATATGGGCCCATAAGAGGTGAAGTAACCCAAGTGGTATTTAGGAAAATAAAAGGTAAATGCGTTTTAATATTCTATACATCTTAAAGTATCGTAAAAATGAAGTAACCTCACTCGGTTAATACACATTGCAATTAGGGTATCCAATCCCGGAGCCTTTTTCCAATCCCAGGATTGATTTATTTTGAATCCCGGGATTGAGATTTTCTCACCGAGGAATTTGAAATCCTCAATTCGCTATACTTTTTCCCGGAATCTCATGGAAACTCGTTTTTTTTTTGAACTCACCGAGGAATTTGAAATCTTGAATTTGCCAATTTCGTGTAGATTTTAGGAGTTTCCTCAAAATTTCTCAATCCCGGGATCGCGGCCATCTCAATCCCGGGATTTCGGGATCAGAAAATTGAACGGGATCCCGGATCCCGGGATTGGATGCCCTAATTGCAATAGTGTTATCTCCGTGAAATAAAATTATGCAATCCACCAAAACACCAAGTAAAGATGTGATTATACTTAAAAGTCCAAGTTTTTTTTCTACCATTTTCTAGTTGGTTCATTTCACCTCTCAAGGGCTCATATTTATTATTAATTAAAATAACAATTTAATTTCGATCTTATCAAAAAAGATTTATACTCTTACGATCATGAAATAATAAAACATTTTTCAGTTTAATATTCAATATCGATTTCCTGGAGACTTTATTTGTTGCTTGTCACATTTTTACGTAATTTGGATTGATATAACTGTTTTCACCTCTGTAAGGGGGGGGGGGTTGCTAAATTCCACATACAATAATTATTTATATTTATTATTTTTTTAAATCCATGTCCGCTCCCAATGTCGAGCCTCCTAATGGTAGTATCTTAACATTTTTTTTCTACAGAATTCTGATTTTCTGCGAACAGATAATAAAAAAACATCTTAACTTTTATCATCCCCTCCTTGCCTCACATTTTTATTTGATTTTTATTATAATATATCAGTTTTTTTACCATGTGCGCTCCCAATCAGGAGCATATGGACTCCTAATGGAGTTTATCTCAAAAGAAATTTCTAAGAGAACTGCTTGTTACTCAGTTGCTCAACCTCTCTTTTTCCAAAGAGAGTAGGAATAGAAGGAACGGGCTAAGACAGGACTAGTGGTTAGCTAGTTGCTCTCGATACGCCCTGTTCATAGGATAGGATGGGTGGGAGGGGTGAATTCAAGACATCACATACATCCATGCCTTTGAACAGAAATTCATAAATCGATTGAAAAATCAATTTATAAAACTGCCCGTACTGGGATTAGAACCCGTGCCCTCCTTAGCGGTAGCCAACGTTGTTGACCACCCGACCACACAGGCGGCATATCAGAATAGTAAAATTAAAATCATTCGTACTTAAGCAAGCATTTGCGAAAGTAGTTGTCTGAGGATGCCCCTGAAAGAGGCGAAACACGTGTCATGATTTGTAGCACAATACGTGGAATAATCTAAGTTATTTTATTTTATATCATAAGTAATATTTTCAAAATATATTATTTCTTTATCCATATACCCTTCTAATACTCGGTAGTATGCACAGTTCGTACGGAAGGAAAATATGTATAATATATTCCATCATTGAAGGCTTCGACTGTGATAATAAATAAATTAAATATTTCATTCAACTGCCGTCTGTGAGCCATACGTAATTATTTCAATAGCACTACGCACTAGAATTTGTAATCAAAAGCTCCATAGGAAGCTTCCAACTCTATTCGACACACGCGTTAGGGTTCCTAATGCTGTTGCTATGCGGGCTCACCTTACCGCTATCAGCTGGAGCCAAGCCCGTGGTAACAGTGAATATTATTAAACAGATACTCTGTTACCACAGAAATAATTATTCATGTCTCAAAAAAACGTACTTCTTTTAGTAAGTAGGTCATATTTTAAGCTCTCTTATCAATACGCAATGAAATTCGGACTTTCTTTTATTGTTCAGTTTGCAAAGTGATTGTTTGTCTACAAAATCTTTGGTTATAATATCATTTATTTAATTAATTAATTAAAATTGTTTAAGGTTGTCAAATTTAAAATTTAAAACTTTTAAAACGAAAAAAAAAACAACATACTACAATTTAATTAAGTATTTCGACTGAGGGAGCTTTATAGAATTTCAATATCAAATTTGAATTGTTTGAATTTTGTATTATCTGGTCATTAATATTTTCAAAAAATCCCTATAATTATAACAAACCCACTTAATTCATTGAAAATTGTATACATTCAATTTACATTTTAATAGCCTTTTTACTTAGCGATCTACTTATATTTTTGTATATAAACGATACAAACTGTTTACTACGCGTCAGTTCAAGTACATCCGTGCACTTGGAATGCCTGAAGATGCCGAAAGGCGAAACCCGGGTCGTTAGCGACAAAACTCATGGAAAAGTAAAAAATTCAAACAATTCAAATTTCAAAAAAATAGTACAATTTAATATTAAAAGTAGTAGAAAAAAAATGGTAAGGAAGTCCACTGAGTACGCTCCGACGAACTCTACTTTAATACATAAAAAATAGCATTACCTACGTCGACGTGGAATATGTCAAATTCTGAAGCAAGCTTTCCCTAGTGGCATCCCCATTGGCAGGCTGGTTTTACAGCTTAGGAGAACAAAAAAATTATGTTTACGATTTCTCAAAAAATAATCAGGAACATTTAGATTCACATTCTCAAGAATGGTGGAATTCTCATTTTTGCATCGTATAAGACGAAAGGAATTTATGGCCAGGTACATTTCTCTTCGAACGTCTATCATGCGAAACGAATTGTAAAATATAAATATTATCCTTGGTAATAAATTCTAAGTAAGTTATCTACTTCATCAAAATGAATACTACAAACTCACCGCAAAAGCATAATTTTTTAAAAACATATATCTAGGTACTTTTTTAAAAAATTGTAGTATTTAGTACCAAAATAAGTTTATTTTATCCGTCGAAAATTCTCACTTTCCGTTACTAAGCAGTCTAAATAACATTTAAAAAGGCCTCGAAGTACATAATTTACTAATTTAAATTAAATACTAAAACTGAATCCATCACCATCTGTCTCTATTTTGAATTGTTGTAGCTAATAAATACAAAAAGGAAATACAGAAAAGATTGTGCCCCTCCAAATTACAAGGAAATGCTATAATAGTCTTAAATTTTAATATCATATTACGAGCTCTTCGTGGTAATAAATCGAAATTCGATGATTTTTAATAAAATCAAAAATAAAGATAATAAATGAAGTCAATAATGCTCACTAGATAAATGAAGTATATTGTCTACGTGGTATAATTGCCAATTATAGTTTTTTTTTATATCTTTGAAGATCACCTTTAAAGATTGAAAAATTAAAAGAAAGATTGCAATCTCGAAGAAAAAATACTCACGTGACAGTTGTAGAAAAATTGGCAAAAATTACTGCCGGGGTCACATTGTGTGACAAAAAACGCAAATATTTGCACAGATGAAAAAGCGCGACAAATTCTGCAATGGAAAGAAAATGAGTTTTATTTACACAACAGTCGTAGTAAAATACGATGCACGCCGGCGGGAAATGTGTAAACGTGAAATTGTATGCCAATTTTTTAATGTATATCACATAGAATATTCGTCATATTTAATGCAGATCCAAATACCAAAACATCGAAATTAAAAACTTACGTCGGCTTTTTGTGTTTGGTGTATTCTCTACGTAATATTGTATGCATTCTTTTTATTATTAAGCCTAATAGATACAATCTATGATCTTTCTTATATTCAAGGAATACGCTGTAACTATCGGTTTGTTTTTTCTTAATTTACTACCATGCACTAGCCAAGGGACTGGAAATACTATTTACAAATATATAACAACGGTACGCGACTGGTTTTATTTCGCCTGCGGGGTTATTCTCAAAATTTATCAGAACCTAGACAGCAATTAAGGGGAGTCTCTAATACTCAATTTGATTTTTGTAATTCTTTTTTCCGGTCGGTACAACTTTATAATTGCAGCTATGTTCACTGTTGTTACAGTGGATCTGTAAAACACCAATGATAACCAGATTTTTTGAATTATCATGTATGTACTGTGTACATACGTATTAGAATGATTGTAATGAGATCTGCCGCGAAGAACAGCTTTCAGAAGAAAATTTGGAATATAGAATCTTAGTTCAGCGCTAAGCATTAAATTAAAAATTAAACACTTTTTTGTACTAATTCCACATTTTTTTTATTGAGATCAGAACAGGTTCCTTCACCGCGAGCGTCAGTTGATAATGTTCGTGATGATTGAAAACGGTCCTTTTTAAAAATCTTCATTTAAAAAATCTAGAATTAGTGCAAATATCGTAGATTATTTTATTTCCCAATGTAGAGTAAATCGTCTCTTAATGCAGTTATCTCAACAGAATACATAGTTTTTTCTAAGGGAACTTTTTGTTACTCAGTCGCTCAACCTCTCGTTTTCAAAGAGAGTAAGTAGGGATAGAAGCAGTGGTGTAGTGGTAAATAAATAGGTACCAGGTCGGTCATTGATTTCTTCCGTATTTTTTTTTTTTTTTCATATCCGTCCGAAGGTAAATAAAGAAGATCAATTTTGATGTCATTAAATTTCATGAACAGTATTTTGAATATATGTATGTACTTGAAAATTAAGTTACAAGTAGCCCTGGCTCATTTTCAGGTGCCAGGTCGCCGACCTGGCCTCACTACACCACTAGATAGAAGGATAAGGAAGGCTAGGACAGCACTAGTGGTTAATTAATCGCTATCGGTACGCCTAGTTGAAAGAGTGAGAGAGAACTTTTAGATATCACAAACACCCATGCCTTCAAACAGAAATCGATCGAAAAAAAATGCTGTTCGTAGAACTCGAGCCCGTGAGATCCGGCACGGAAGCCTACAACGCTAACCGCTATAGGACCCAGCTACTTATACTTAATATACAATCAAACTAATCGTATGATTTTAAAAAAAATTAAGCGTAACCTACATAGCTAAGAAAATAAAAGATAACGATTAGCAAATCAAATAAATCTATTGTTAAAAAGTATTTCATGAAAAATATGATCGCTGCCTTTTTTTATTTATTGTCAGGTAACTAAAAAAGGATCGTATGGCGCAAGAAAATCTTTCCAACTATCACACTGTAGTTCTACTTTAGTAAAAATAAATCTTGACGATTTAGTAAACGCAACTTAAATATATATATACTGTGCATGATGATATATCTATTCTTGTGCAAAGTTAGCGGCTGATAAAGAAACATAAATTTGTTAAGTCCCACAGATATTCCGCGATTGCGCACGATTTCGATAATGTCCGAATGAACCTTGAGAGTATTCAAAAATAAAAACTAGTATAAGTTTAAGAGAGTCATTGTAAATCTAGTGTGAATTAGTTCAAGACACCATTTTTCCGTCATCAATATGAAAACAGACACACAAACTTACAAGGCGACGCATATTTGGTTATTATTAAATAAATATCGTTGATATTTCATTTTATTTTGGCATTGTATTCACAATATTTTATTTATGAGCCCTGAAATAGTGATCACTTACATAGTGAAAAGGTAAAACGTTCTATTGGAGTTTTAAGTACAATCACGGCTGACAATTTACTGAACTCACTTCACATTAAGACAATTTAAAACGTGTAGAATATTACAACGCATCTAACTATTATTTAAATTTGAATCGTTCAAATTATGTACATTCTCACAAATTTTGTCACTAACGACCCGGGTTTCGCCTTTCGGCATCTTCAGGCATTCAAGTGCACGGATGAACTTGAAATGACGCTTAGCAAATGAAAGTTTCGTGTTTATATAAGATATAAATGCATCACTGAGTCCAAAGCCATTGCTGGCGAAAAGGATGAGCCCATGGGAATGCCAACAGATTTGAGTAGTGAGCAGTTTCAAGAATTATATAATTTGTTTGTCGGCAAAGGTTTTATGATTATATGATTTTATGGTTATATAGGGTATAGAAGTGGAGATGTGGGAAAGTTTGATATTTCGTTTAAAATCGGAAGACTTTGCAGCTGTGCTTTGTTGATTTCTAAAATTTCTTGGAAAAAGAGCTTATGACTGTCCGTATTTGGGTGTAACATTTTTATCCCTTGTTCCTGATTGAAGATAATTTGAACGATTCAAATTTAATATTGAAATTCCACCAAGCACCTTCAGTTGAAATCTTAAATTATAACTATTTTTTGTTTCTAAAATACCACTTGGCTCACTTTACCTCTCAAGGACTCTTTAACCACTCTATAGCTAACGGCCCACCGGTGTGTCGCATACCTACTAACCACACACGCTAAGGACCCTCCGGTGTGTTCTCAATATTACGACGTTAATAAATATTTTTTAGAGTTTGCATCATTGAAAAAGGGTCCGACATCTCTTAAGGACTCACAAAATAAATATTCAGTTTTCCTTTATTAGTTTTTACAGGACAAAAAAAACGTTATTTTTTTCTAGCTGTTAACGGGTTAATTTAACTATTATCTTTAGTTTCAAAACTATTGTAAAATATATCCGAATATCTTTTTGCATTGATTCTCATTACATTCGTAGTGTAGGAATACAAATCAATGTTTTTTTAAACCATGTCCGCTCTCAATGTGGAGGATATGGACTCCTAATGTAGTTTATCTCAACATAAGTTATTCTACGAGAATTGCTTATACCTCAGTTGCTCAGCCTATGTATAGAATGATATTATAAGGGAAGGATAAGCGATCAGTTGATCGCTATTGATAAATAACAATGCATTTAAAAAAAAACACAATATTAACTTTTTTAATAAAAATAATAAAAGATTTTTAGTACTTTTTCCATATAAAATTTATTAGACCAGGACCGGTTTCGCTCATCGCGAGCATTATCAACTGATAAGAAAAATATATAAACAGTGATATTTATACAAATTTAAATTGAAATAAAAAGGTGTAAGCAACTATTAACAATTTAAAGGATTAAAAAATTACATTATAGTTACACAAAATTAAAATGCTTAACACCCATAACAATTAAAAAATCATCATCAAAGAATAATAAATCTAAGTGGCAAATGATGTCAATTATAAACACAATTAAAATTTGGGATTTTTTTTAAAAAAGTGAAACTCTACATTACTAGAGTAAATATCATAATGATGAATTGGTGTTTTTCCCGCTTCCAAGTAATGATGTACTTCAACAAAATCAGCAGTAATGAAGATTCTGAAAAAGACATTTTTAAAACCATATCAATTCTTACAAAAGAAATAAATTTTAAAAACCGAAAGAGCGAAACCGGTTCTGATCTAATAAATTTTATGTGGAAAAAGTACTAAAAATCTTTTATTATTTTTATTATAATGCCTTTCCACCAAGTATTGACAGTGAACACCTTAAAAGTGATTAACTTTTTTCTTATTTACTCTTTTTTTGCAAGATCAGGACCGATTTAGCTCATGGCGATCATTATCAACTGATCAATTATCAGCTGATAATTCTCACAATGAGTGGCGGACATAATTACAAAGGAATATTGTTTTCTTCTTAATAGAATGCCTTTCCACCAATCTACAGTGAAAGCCTCAAAAGTAAAAAAGAAATAACCATTATAGTTTATCTGAAGAAGCAACTTAAAGAGGCGAAACTGGTGACACAATTTTGAAAACAATCAGTGGAATAAAAAAGTTATTGAAATAAATTTTAAAAAACTTTACTCTATTTCTTAACATTTTCAGTTTAAATTTGTCGTCATGAGCGCATATTAATCCAGATCATATTAAATAAATGTGGAATTAGTATAAATATTTTTTTAAATTTTTATTATAATGTCTACTAAGTATTGACAGTCTTAAAAGTCACCATATTTGATTTTTAAAAAATCTTTGTTTTGTATTCCGCGAAGTATGACGAAGGTTGGCGACCGCTAAGCTAGTGGGCTTGTACATATATAATATAAGCGGTTATGAAACCCTCGTTCCTGACCCGAACGCATTCAATATAAATGTTTTACTATCCCTGTATATGCATACATAAACCGCCTGTATTATAATAATTAAAACATTTTTAAGGTTTCACACGTACAAGGTAATGTACCAAGCGAATAATTCCAAATTTTGTCACGTTGTCTTTATGACAGCCGTTTTGTAGGGCGCCTCTTCCGCAACTCGGACGCTTTTCTCCCGTTTGTCTGAGGAGCAATAACAATAAATTATATTACATTCATTGAAATAAATGCCTACGTGTTAATCGGGTCCGTAGGAGGTGATTTCAAATCCAACGGCCGAAAATAAAATTAACTCTGTCTACTTTGACGCGGAAATTTATGTAAATTATAAAAATTAAAACATAAATTCGTTTGGCATTCAAGTTATACGGGAGCGCCACACTGGGCAACACGTCGCAGAATATGTTTGAATCTAGTCAAATTCGGACCCCCAGTATAACAATGAAACACCTCACTTTTGGTTGAGAATTCTACGAGATATACGTAAAGAAAAGTAAGACATTCAATATTGCTTTAATTTAATTCCACGTTTACTTACTAAGATCAGAACCGGTTTCGCTCATCAAGCGCATTTTCAACTGAACCATCTGTTAGTAAAAAACGTGCTCTATTTTTCAGCATATATGTAATGAATTACTTTGCAGCATGAATTGAAAGTGAACACTTTAAAAAATATACGTATGTATATATATATAGTTATTTTAGTTTGTATATAATTGGCTGCCATTCTCAGTTTTGATTCATTGGACCAATGAGCTCTAGAGATGTGAAGTGAGCCAAATAGTAAAACTTTTCTTTTAAACATTTAAGTACCATCACATGTTTACGTGGTGTTTTGGTGGATTGCATATTTTTACTCAGTTTCTCAACTCCTCTTTTTTCCCGGAGATAATAAGGTTAGAAGAATAGGGTTAAGACAGAACTAGTGGTTAACGAAACACCCTCACTTTGCTTCGTACTGTGATTCGAACCCATGATATACGTCACGATGACCAACCACGTTGACCACTGCACTATGGACTCGACTGTTGGGAAAAGGTGTTGTAAATAGGAGAATTTTCAACAAAAAAATATATATGAAGCATTAGACCCCTGGATTTGGTCACAGAGTAAGTCTGGTATTTTTTTTTACATAATATTAAAAAAAACCTAAGATAAGAACAAACATAATGGTTTCCATGAAAAAAAAATCAACATTTTTTTACGAATATTGTTTTGAAACATTCAAAATTGTGAGAAAAGGGTGCCGGAACGCTGTTCCACCCAAAGAACCCACTGCTAATTTATAAAAACATGGATGAAAAAATATTACTCTCTCATATACAGGTAAATTTTATTAAATGATAAAGTTGATCCTTAATTTTACCTCAAAATTTATTGGTCTTGATAAAATTGGCAGCAAAAACATAATTCGTTTCAAGCGTTCATCGTACGTGATCGATGTTTTGATATAACTTATTTGAAATAAAATCTAATGACCGTAAAGTTTCGTCAAACTTGAACATGTCCCGAAGTCGAAGGCACTTTTGCAACGCTGGTAGAATGCTGAATGTTGATAGTCGTGACCTCAATTAAAAGCTTCCTCGCTCAGTTCTTAGACGCGCGCGAACAGAGCTTCCTGAAAAGTTTACAAATCCATGACGCTACATAATTTTATTGTTTGTTAATACATTAATTGCTTGTATACAATTTGGCGTAAACATTTTTATGAGGTAATTGTCTAATTGTTTGAAAGAAATATTTTAATTAAAAAATATTTCTGGATAGGTCAACAGAAAACATCTAATATATAAAAAATAGTATTTGTTTGTTCGTACTCTATGGACTGCCAAGCCGCCGCTGATCCGATTGCAATAAAACTTTGACAAAAAAAATCTTGCACTTTCGGGAAGGTTATAGGCATGTTAAAATTAGCTTACAGTAGGTCTTATATATACAAACCAATGTTTGTATGTCTGCCATACCGTTCATGCAACTTGCGCGAAGTTATAGGCGTAGTACAATCAAATTACAGTAGGTCGCGCGTGTGTTGTACCATAGACAATCGGCAGCAAACGTCAAACAGACAGAAAAAGAAAGCCATGCACTTCAATAAACACAATAAACACAATTAAAAGACTTTCTTTCTTTGAGTTGCATTGCAACGCTTTCCGGGAACTGCCTAGTATTATATAAAAGCTCAATATAATTTGATTGCTTTCTATCGAAAATTAAAAGATAAAACTTGAAATACTGTAAATTTTATGGGATCTCAAATGAATTTTATTTTGTATTAAAAACGAACTTCCACAAAGTTACCGAATTCATCGAAAATATCGATCTATTTTTTTAGTTTTCCATAATCATTACGGTCAAATCATATTTGATCAATAAACTATACTATCAATAAGGTTCTTTAAAAACGTTTTTAGTATTTTAATTAATTATTTATATCACATCTAGGGTGCTCACTGACATTTTTTAATGGAAAAGCGTTATATTCAAAAAGTCTAATGTTAAATGATCAGTTGCAGTGGTAGATTTATCGCTTTGGAGGCCTCATGCGCAAAAACTTTTCGTAGAATAATAATGAACATTGAAATTAAAATATAAGGTTTTATTTAATGTATGCTATTTTTGAGGCCCCTAAGATTTGGAGGCCCCAAGCGCGCGCCTCTTGCGCTTATGGGGTAATCGCATTGATCAGTTAACAATGCTCTTCATGAGCGAAACCAATCAATTCAAATAAAAGTAAAAATTCTTTACATTGTAGATTAACAAGATAATCGTGTATCAACAGGTGTATTTCAATATTTGAGCCCTCGAGAGATGAAGTGAGCTAACTAGTAAAATGGTAAAAAAAATCTTTGGCACAATCAAGTCTTTACATGAGTGTTTTGGTGGATTGCATATTTTTATTTTATGGAGATAACCCTATTGCAATATGTATTAACTGAGTGAGGTTACTTCACTTTTACGGTACTTTAAGACGTGTAGAATATTACAAACCGTCTAGTTTTTTTTTTCTAAAATACCACTTGGCTCACTTCACCAGTATATAATGAGATATACTTACTTAATTTAGAATTAATTTTAAAATATACAATCTATGCAACCTTTTGATAATATATCGCTATTTATTGTATAGCTATGATATTAATAATGACTTTATTATAAATAATGGTGTTTCGACATTCAAATTTAATATTCACGGTCAAGTGATAAATCCGTGGTTTAACTTTTTAACGTAAATATATACGGTATAAATTGAGAAACCAAAATATTAATCCCATTTAACTACCAGATTTAACATTTTTTTTTTATTATTATACTACCTTTAGTATTTCATCATGTTAAGGTGGCGGTCGGATGTCTGTATTAAGTCAGCATCTTTTTTTTTACATGTGTAGGCTATTGTATAAAAATGGTCAGTATCAAACATAAGTGGTCAGAAATTAATACAAAACGGTCAGTATTTAATAATTACAACAATGATAATACTGACCGTTTATACAATATTTACTGACCGCCTGTATTATAAGTTACTGACCATTTTTTAGGCAAAATCCATCGGAGTATGATTTTAAGTTTTTTTTAGTCATTCTATGAAGTTGCTTAATATTATTTTAATATTTATATATTATTTACCTTATACGAGTAAATAAATACTTCATTCTTTTTGTCAAAATTACATTTATTTATCTCATTCACTTTATTGTACATACATACAATGAAGTTGACAAATTATTTTTTCAACAGATTTTCTTTCGGTCTTCCGATTGTACTAAGATTTTAGAAAAAAATCATTTTCAAGTCGACGGGGCTATATTATACTAAGCTCATATTATTATTATCTGGTATGTGGTTGAGTGGTCAACGTTGTTAGCTTCAGTCACCGTATTCACGGTCTTGAATTACAATTTCCTTTCGAAGGCATGAATGCTTGTTAATGTGATGTCTAAAAATCAAATCCCTAAAAAGAGGACGTTGAAAATGAGTGATTGATTATCGAATTAACGAGTAGTTTTCGCATAAAAACTTTCTTTTGAGATAAACTCTATTAGGAGTTCATATGTTCCACATTAGAAGCACAAATGGTTTGAACAAAAAACACACTTCATTGATTGACTGGTTTGAAGTGTTTTTTATTTGTCAAGTAGTATTTTGTTTGAATGTGGCATGATATCCAAAAGACATTTATTTACAGTAGTAAGATACTACATACATATCGACTGTGGAAAGGAAAAAGGACGTAACCCACAAGGCACAAAAAACGTGTTTTGATGATTTTGGGTCATATGCAAATTATGAAATATACACAACCTTGAAGTGTGCGGAGACTTCTAAACTGGTGTTAAATTGACATAATCTAATATTAAATGAAGAAATTGTCTAAGAAAAACATTTTTTTCAGTCTTTTTTCTTGATTTCAATTTTCACAAGCTCATCTTTTTTCAAACTTAAAAGCTAAATTTAGATACTAATTCAGCATTTTTTTCTTACATCTTTTTGATAGAACGTGTATTTTCATGCATTGTGATTATCGAAAAAAAGCTGTTTTGAAAAACTGTGGGTTACGTCCTTTTCCCTTTACACAGTCGATTTATAAAAAGGGTGACGTTGAAAAGTCTATTTTCAAAAGCATGTTAACAGATAAGTTATTCATTAAATGTGGAATTAGTATAAAAGAGTTTTATTTTTTTAATATATGTAATATCTTTCCACAAAGAATTGACGTCAAAATACAATTTTCAAAGTTTATTTTGTTTACGGATGGAAAAAAACTTTGAGCAGCACTGCCATTCGAAGCGGCTCGATTGACAGTTTGATGGTAACTGATAATGTATTCCTATATCATATTTTAGTTGTCATGGAGAAGTAGGTTCCTGAAATTGTGGGCCTTTGCCGAAGTGGGGACAGTTTGGCCTTGTGTTCAGTGCGTGCCAAGATGTCAAAATTATTCGGTGTACCGAGTTAGCCTCGCTTTGGCAATGTCCTCCTAGATGGGATCATAAAAACGTCAGTTCTCACCGCGTCCAGGGGTACCAATCAGATATATTTCAAAATCAAATATCAGGTAAGCAAAGGTAACAAATTAACATACAGGTAAATTAGCCAAACATCTTTCGACGATAGTAATCTTTCAAGGAAACTGAATGCGTCAGAGATCAGGTTTTCACAGGTGTGAATAATAATACATGTAACAATAATTAATATTTTCTTAATTTTTGTATACTTACATCATATTATATCTTTTCTTTATCATTACTAAATTTTCATCAGTTTGAAAGTGAAGTCGATGTATTTGTAGATATTTGTTTTTTTTTGTTTCAAACTACGTAAAACTACCATTTTTATCTGACAGATACTCAATAATGAAACTAGACCACACGTGTACAATTTCAAAAACCATGTATGTACTACAAAATAGAAGGCCACGCTTCGTTGATAATAAACAACATAAAGTATACCTAAAAAGCCTGCAAATTGGTAGTGTAATTTGGTGCTTATCTCAATAATAACATTACTCTGAGAATATCCGCGTTGAAGCCTTTATTATTATATTACTACATATCGATACTAGGGATTCTGTGTCCTGACGTCCCGGGACTTTTCAGGATTTTTACTGTCTTAAGTCCCGGGACTTTTTTGGAAAATGTCCCGGGACTTGAGTGTCTTATTCTCGGGATCAGTTTTGAAAAAAAAAATGCATTATATTCATGCTAAATGTTTTAAACCTGGGGTTTTAAACAAAATTTATTGTGCATATATAAAAGAGATCTGATAAAAAAAACAGATTTTTGGGATTTATAATTTCGAGAAGTTTCAAATACCATGTGTTTATATATTGTAATATAATTGTAGTAAAAGCAAATTACAAAATATTACGATTTTTACAAGTGTGTTCTTTCAAAAAGCGTACAAGGCATGTATATATTTATAAAATTTATACATATATGCAAATATTTAATTTTAATAAAATTATAATTTTCTTGAAGGGGAAATAAAAGTTTTGAGTCCCGGGATGTCCCGGGACTTTGACTTTATCACTCCTCGAATCCCGGGACTTTTAAAACCCCGAGACTTCAGAATCTCTAATCAATACGCAATATGCAGAAAATCGTAACCGGCAATCTGTACATTTTATCGAAGAAGTAATTACTTAAGTGCGGTTAGTATATAGACTATGATAATCAATGCATATCCTGATATTATGATAAAATTTTCTGACTACTTTCAGTTCCCTAGATCGGCATTTCTCAACCGGGCCTCACGTGGAACAAACGATACCATGTCAAACACTAAAAAATGCACAGGCTCTAAAAAGATTAAGCGAATGAGATAACTGTTGTCACTACTTTTGTTACAAATTTGTGTCGATGCGATATTGAACAATTGTTGGCTTAAAACGCAATTTACTTAATTCTTCTTTCAGTTCTTTTCTCGATTATGGGTTGATATTCCAAAGAGCTTGTACATATGTTTAAACTGGTGAATGAAAATACATTGATTTTTACTTTGCAATGATGGGTGTATTTTTATTTATTCTTGACGAGTAAAGATTGTTAAGCTTCAGTAACAACACTGTATACAAATAACCCAAAAATGAAATATAATTCGGTTAAAAATTTCAATGACTTTTTTTTAAGTATCACATTTTTTTTATATCCAAGGACCCGTGGCTTAGCAATTAATTAGAAATAAACTATCGTTTACGTTGTGCAAAGTAAATCAATGACTTTTTTATTTAGTATTGAATGCTAAGTTCAATGAAGCATATTAGTGAAATCAATAGGGTGTTTATAAATAATGTATATTTTCATCTTCTTTTAATCTACATCAAGTTTTTTTTAAATGAATTTTAGTTATTAAAATGCCTGCCTAGCAATCAGAAGTTGATAGAGTCTATTTAAAATATCGTAATATAATTATTTTGATGTTCAAATCGGCGGTCAGACTTCTTTTACTTTATGAAGCTATTTTCAGATAAGTTTCCAGGTGAGTTTTTCGATCAATAAAGATTTTACGTTTCTTTTCAAATACATTTATTTTTAACGCGTATAAGAAATTCAAAAATTATACCCAATTCAACACTTATTTATTAATGATTAATTATAGTAAAACAAACTGAAAGATAATTTCAATAAAATTATTACCAGCATCCGTGTTCGAGACACCGATTGTAAAATATAAAAAATCGTCATTTAATTTTGATATTACCAAATCTTGAACCCGAAAACTTTTGAACGTCAGTTCTTGCAGCCAAGCTACAGAGCATGCCAACCATGTTTATTAATAAGACAACTTACGTATCCATCAAAAAAAGACGTCGATGTCGACTCCATCCGGCAACATTCCAGTCACAACAGTCAAAAGAAGGTATGTGACTTCCAAAAACTAAACTTAGCATTTTAACTATAACATCAAACTTTGCTCCCGTATTTATTTAAATTTAAAAAATAACAAAGTCAGAGGTATCGCAAGAATTTTAAGCTTCAGTATTTTCTTCTTCGTTTTGAAAATGTTTAGAAAAGACATGAATCTTCTTCAGATCCAACTGTTTTTCACTTCCAATTCAAGTCCAATCACTTGAAGAAAAATTTAATGCATATCCGATCCCATTGATAAGTACAAGGGTTTTTTTACGGGAACTGCTTGTTACTAAGTTGCTCAACTACTCTTTTTTGTAGATTGGGGATTTAGTTTTTTTTTTCAAATAAAGTTTGAGTAAGGCTAGAACTAGTGGTTTGCTAAACGTTATATTTACTCCGTTAATTTATGGTTAGAAGAATGAAATGAAATTTAAGACATTAAGAACACTCATAAATAAATAAATAGTTCAAAAAATAAATTGAAGATTAAGGATTGGTCTAGGAAAGGACTAGTGGTTTTCGTTATGCTCTCTTTACTACGTAAATTTAGGGGTAAAAGGACAAGAAAGAAATTTAAAACATAATAAACACTCATATCTGCGAATAGAAAATGAAAACACTATACTAATAGGACAAAAGTTTAAATTGCGAATCAAAATATTATTAATAAACTATTTTTCGTAATACTAATAGATGTACATAATACGTAAATCGTTATTATTTATTGCTTTGATTACAATCAATAAACAACAATAATTTGACACGACATGAGAAATAAATTAAATACCGTGGAAAAAATAATCACTTTACGAACACGGTGTAAAATTTATTGATACCATTAGTTCTTCGATTTTCAAGAAGTGTTGCAATTTTTTAGTACCGCTTCACATCTGGTCATTTTTTTCGTGTCTAGCAACAAAATAAAGGAATCTTTGTAACGCGTTAAATGGTTGAACTATCAAACCGTGACCGACTCAAATAATATTGTACTTAGTCTGAAGACACAAGGTAATAAAATGTCTAGCTTTTTTGTTTCAAGGCGATTGTACAATTGCAAATTTCGAAGGCTGGAAAAAGTGTGATTATGCATTGAAAAACATCTGTACTTGGATTTAATGTCTTCCGATGTGCTTATTCAATTCACTATCTGCATTATTTAAGATTGACGATAAATTAAATAACCTATAAAATTGCCGAATGACTACAAACAATTAAGCTTTGGCGAAAAAATTAAACCCAATTGCCTGTGCTTCATCCGTCATTTTTTTTAATACAATTAAGATTTAAAAATACAATGTCACAGTCATTTTTATCGCTTTTAAAGTGTTCACTGTCAATAATTCGTGGAAAGGATTTCCACAATTATTTATTATATGACCAGGACCAGTTTCGCTCAACACGAGAATTTTCAATCGATTGAAGTATTCTTAATGTATAAACAAAAGGTTTATTTATGCAAACAGCGATAGCAGAATATATTTTTTTAATCCGTATAGTAATTAATAGCGGTATTTATATTATTACGGCAGAGGGTAAACGGAGCATAACCTTTTTCAGATAGTGTACAAATATTTACCCAAAGTGTATACGCTATTTTTACGAATATGGAAGAGGGTATACGGCGCATATTTTTTTTTTAAATAGTGCCGCCTGTGTGGTCGAGTGGTCAACGTTGTTGGCTTCGGCTACGGAGGGCCCGGGTTCAAATCCCGGTACGGACAGTTTTATAAATTGATTTTTCAATCGATTTATGAATTTCTGTTCAAAGGCATGGATGTATGTGATGTATTGAATTCCCCCCTCTCACCCATCCTATCCTATGAACGGGGTGTATCGAGAGCGATTAGCTTACCACTAATCCTGTCTTAGCCCTATCCTCCTATCCCTACTCTCGTTGGAAAAAGAGAGGTTGAGCAACTGAGTAACAAACAGTTCTCGTAGAAACACTTCTGTTGAGATAAACTCCATTAGGAGTCAATATGCTCCACATTGGGAGCGAACATGGTTAAAAAAAAAAAAACTTTTTTACCGAGAGGGTAAACGCTATTTCTAATAATATAACAGAGGGTATACAGTACAGTGGTCAACGTCGTTGGCTTTCATGTCAGACCTCACGGGCTCGAATAAGCTGAATAGCATTTTTTCAATGCAAGGATTTCAAGTCATGGATGTTTGTGATGTCTAAAAATGTCCCCCCACCAGTCTAATCCTAAAATAACGGGGTGTTGTGAAAGTGATTAGCCATCCGCGAGTCCTGTTATTCTTTTTATTCATACTTTTTTAAAAAAGACAGGTTGAGCAACTTAGCCGATCTCGTAGAAAAAAATCTATTAGTATAAAGAGGACGTGGGTATATAAAAAAAAACACATTTTCAACGACATTACTACGCACTCCAAACTTACCTTTTGTAACGCAGAATAATTTAAAAAAAAACAGTACAATGGGCTATATCACTTCTGTTCTTTGAATTTCTAATATGGCATCAATCACATTTCTAGCACTGTGGAAATAATCTAATTAATAACATGTTTAAGTTAGCCTAACTAAATGGTTTCTAAAAATGTACACAATGATCATGATATATATAGTTAACATGCTAATTCATTTGAGGAACAAAGAAGCAAACACTGTTTTAATGATAATTTGGTATTCAATTAAACACATGTGAATTATTCTTTTATACAGATTGCCTACCGCAGAGTCTCATTAATTGGGTAATAAATGGATCATGTAATAAATCCTATGGTGCTTCTCAAAGTGGGTTCCGCTAACAACAATACAACACGGTATGTAAATGTTTCAACATTTTTTTTATGTAGATTCAACAGTTACTTTATGGATACTTGCTCGTGTTTGATTCGTTGAAAAGCTTCTTCAGGTTAAACAAATCTTAAAAAATATAACGTTTATCATAAATTTACTTTAGTTACAATCGGTGTCTACATGTATAATGTTGGTATTGATTATAATTAATACAAATTTATGATATATTTTATCGCGAAATTGGCATTTTTGGTGTAATAATATTTGTAACAAATGAATTCGATTCAATTCAAACAAAATATCTTTTCTTATTTGCGATACAGTTGTATCCATATCGACTGTGGAAAGGAAAAAGGAAGTAACCCACAGTTTTATCAAAACAGGTTTTTTTCGATAATCACAATGTATTAACCTTGATACACGTTCTGTCAAAATGATGGAAGCTGCAAATGCCGAATTAGTATCTAAATTTAGCTTTTAAGTTTGAAAAGGATGACCCCGTAAAAAATTAAAACCAAGAAAAAAGACTGAAATAAAGGTTTTTCCAGTACAACTTCTTTAATTAATATTAGATTATGTCAATTAAACACCAGTTTAGAAGTCTCCGTGCACTTTAAGGTTGTGTATAATTCATAATTTGCTTATGGCCCAAAATCATCAAAACACGTTTTTTGCGCCTCCTGTAAAATTTGATATGTGTTGGTTACGTCCTTTTTCCTTTCCACAGTCGATATTATAATAAAATAAAACATTAACAATCTCTTTCCTCGCACACATTTTTAGCGTGATATATACAGGGCTATGATAGAGTAGGGTAAAAATACAAATTATTTCCATTTAAGTGAAATATATGTATAACATTCAAATCATTATTAAATTACTACATTTCACCGATCAATATGATGAATAGACTAATCATTTTTCAAAATCTTTGACTTATTTTATTTTTCTTCGACTTTTCCGACTCTGACTTCACAGTCTTGGATAAATATTTCAATTTATACATATTGTTGGAAAAAGTTGAAAAATAATCTTCTTTATTTATTAATTCGACTAAAATATTAACAGTTGGTTAATCACTGGAATAAACACTATGGGAACAACCAGGGACGCAGATTTTTTCTATACTTCCCATATCCTTGGAATGCTTCTTTTTATACACTTCCCATAGTTTAATAAGCGCAGGTTGATGACCTAAATTTACTTCAGGGTTGTGCTCTGTTATTAAAAAGTAAAAGTGATGCCATCATTAACACAAGTCAAAATTAATGAATGAAAATCCGTCAACGACTACATCATTCATTGATTAATAAGCGTGAATAATATTATGAATGAAGCAATAGCTCTATTCATATAACTACGTGAAAGTATTTAATGGTATATTACACGTCTACAGATTACCCTCGATATATCGTTTTACCAAGGTCCGGGAAAAGCTGATGAAACGACAGATGGGGGAAAGCGATATCAGTTTTATAACAGACCTTTTGATCATTACGAGTTCTAAAAATATAAAAAAGGGCGGAAAATAATGAAGAACAAATGCTAAAATATATATTTGATAACACGTATGTTTTAATTTACTAAATAAGCCCCATGCCAATGAGGTAGATGAATCAAAAAACCATTTGTTTTAAAATAGTAATAAAAAGAAAGCTTCATTATTTTATGAATGTCTATATTGAAACTTGAAAACAATACACTAAGTAAGTAACAAACGAGGTCTTTATCACAAAAAAAAAATATGTCACAAGTAACTGAGAGAACGATATCATAATAATCAACACAGCACCAAGAAACATACTATACCCAGATGTGTGGAAAATTTAGATTTTAAAAACCAAATACCTGATGAATATAGCAGACGTGAAACCACAGCAAAAAATTGAAATATGTAAGTAGTTTTAAGTAAAAAAAAAATAGATTCGTTAAAAAAATATTATATAACACATCACGGCAAACAAATTATTTTAAATCACTCTTCGGAATCCGGTAAATTTTGACTGATAATTATCAGCGATTAACTTTTCATGATCAACTGAATATCCTACATTTAAAAAATACATCTATACCTTCGACGTAAAATATTGCTTAAATGGGAAAAAACTGGTTCTGATTATTTTTATGTATTTTTAACATTCCATTTAACCTTTGTGGATTAAGTACCTAATTTAATAATATATTTACTAAAAAAAACAACAGACAATCGAACGATCGATCAAATGTATATGCTTTATTATTTTTGAATGGATTTTTAACTAAGTCGATCGGCCGTTTGATCGCTTCTGAGTTCGGCCAACAAGTTTTATTCTTTGTTTGTTATGATTTCGCAAATAAACTATAGATAACGGAATCAGGATATTGGAGCAGCAATTAATCAACAAGACCAAAAATAATAGGCCACCACGTGCCATAGTGTGTGTTTTGACCCAATTTCCTACACCATTATAACTATTTATAACATAGCAGACTTTACACACAGATTGTTTTTATTCGATACATTTTTAAAAAAATCTCTACTATGGATTCATATACATACCAGAGGAATATATCAATACTGGTATTACAAAAAAAAGTTTAAATAAAGCGAAAAAATACAACCAAACGATATTTTATACAAAATTCAATCATTAACCCTTTGATGAGTATCAACGTACCCGTACGTTGGAGTAGCATGTCATCTATTATCTATTGCCATTCTCATATGTTTTATTTAATTTTTGTTATTTCTTCAGAAATGGATACTAGACACATCCACCAGTGACTTTTGGCCACCACATTATTTTTATTTTGTATAGCAAATGAAGAAAATGCTTTTGAAAAAGGGTTACATTTGTAAACAAATCGGTAGTCATATAATATTGAGCGTAAAATTCTATTTGGGATCGATTCCTTTCTGGAATCGACGTCTGTAGAGCGACACACGTAGACAGATGAGAGCAAAAAAGATCTCGAAGCAAAAACGTAGTAATAGCTTCTAGAAAAATACTCAAAAGTAATAATAAACTAGTTTACTTTACATTTTTAACCCTTCCCATACTATGCAAAAAAAGCACAAGCTCCTGAGCTGTGTAGTCGTTACACATCAGGCAAAAGGAAGTGAATCGTGACAATTATATGTAGTACTGCAGTAGTAGTGTTATATAATTGTCATGATTCACTTCCGTTTGCCTGATGTGTAACGGATACACAGCTCAGGAGCTTGTGCTTTTTTGCATAGTAAAAGAAGGGTTAACTATGAGTTTTATAATTTAAAAAAATATGTATTTCTTGAAAAAATAACTAATATTCTTCCCAGATTGGTCCGTATCCAAAAAAAAGGTTTTTATATTTTTGTGTGTGGCAATACTACAAATAATCAAAATATAAGAAAAAACTTAATTTAGTCAAAAATAACTCACCACTCAAAGGGTTAAAATATATGTCTTTATCTAACCAAGTAATTTTGATAAATGATTTCTTCAAATAATAATACATCAGTAAAAGACTCATATCATTTCCGGTACCTCTCAATATCGATACAACTAGCAGATATTAGCAGGTTTAAAATATTTCATATAATCGCTAATAATATTTTAATTTTAAAATCTCAATTTATAGTCGTGTTAATGCGGTATGTATTTAAATAAGAAAATATCTTCTCAATTATTTTTTTTGATTATGCAATAAGATATAAATATTATATGTACAGACGAACATTTTTGTATGCTTAATTTCGACAAAATGTTACGTACAATATCTTTGCACTATGACGTCGCAATGTAAAAAAAAAGCTATGAAGAATTCTAACTATTTCCGATCAGAAGTTCATTCCTGTTTATTGCAAATTTAAAATATCCATATTGCATAAACGTTGTAATATTATTGCAGCTGAGTGTATACAATTATGTATGTGTATATATTTAAAAGTTTAACGAACTAATCTTTTCAAATGCCCACACTTGCTTGATTCAGTATAATACGTTATATTATTCAAATTATTATGTATTGTCCATCTATCTAAGTGAAATATGTCATTAATTTAAAACTTGTTTGGTTTTCGATTTACATAATATTCGACCGAACGATTTTTTGCTTTGTCTAACTGTAAATTCGCTATTCTAAATTGATTTTATCTATCGAGGAATTTTTGTACAAGAAACACGAAGGCCATTCATAAAGGACATTATCCTCTAAGAATTTTTGGCCCCAATTACGCAACATCAAACAGAATTACAATACATAATATTTGTTAAGCGTGTTTCGGGATAAAAATTTAAAAAATCAGAATTACTTCTTACTTTATACATTAGTATTGTTATGTGATTTACTGAAAGTAATACGTGTTAAATTAATCAAATTCAACAACGTGTAACCATACTCCACAATTAAAAATAAAATAAATGTGTATTTTGTTACTTATTAAATTTGATATTGTCTTACCAAAAGTATAATATATATCTTTTTCGACAGATTCAAAATAAGGTTTAAATAATTGGTATATATATATATATTTTAAGCCTGGTTGTTTTGCTTTTAAAAAGCTATTGGAAACATAATTATCCTACATTGTTACTAGCAGAAAACTGAACACAATAAAACAATTTACATTTTTGGATTTTTTTTTAGTTTTGATCATTCTCAAATCCTGACTCGTGACCGCTCTAGATCAATACTTTATTTAGCATAACTTTTTAACAAACGGCATTTAGAAAAATGATAACCAGTCAAACTATCATTCCAGAGATGGTGTAAATAATTGTAAACTTCTATACAAGAAAGGAATATAATTGTATTTTTAGAGTCTGAAAAAATACGCGAAGAAACAAAACATTAAAGAAATCTATGTACATATGTATTTTGATACAAATAGAATCTTCATCAAAAATCCATGTAACAGAGAAGTAGGGAACTGTTGAAATTTTATGGTTTCAATAGTCATGTAAAATGTAGCATTATATCTGTCAAACGCCATATTATTATAATTAAAACGGAATATAGCTTATCATATATAGTTCTTGTATAATATTGTTGAGATAAAAACGATTGAACCCTTGCATTAGAGCAAAGGGACTGTGTTCAACAAAAATAGATATTAACGTAATTATATACTTACAACCATTCGTCCGTTTTTGGGTTTCACGTCGATAACTAAAGATATCAAAAGAAGCCCACGATACAGGTATACTGAATTATTTAACTTCTTTAAACTAGTACCCGCTTAAAACTTACCCGCTATAAAAGGAATGTGTACGATTATTTAGGTAATCGATTAAAACTGTATAACGACGTACAAAAAATATGTATTTTAAAAAACTATATCATCTGTTTCAGTAATCAATTGGCTACTATACATTTTTTGTAAACTTCGTACGTAAATAATAAAAACGTTATAGGTATACTACGTATATTAGACATAGGAAAGTAAATGCTGCATTTTCATATATATAAAAGTCTACACCATTTTCAAGCTTTTGTATAGTGTTAAATACACAAATTCGAATGTAATTATATTTCTAAACAAATCTTAATTGCCATATAAGGTATAAAACATATTTTTATCAACAGATATTATTTTATATATGGTTGATATCTATTTTACGTTCCGTTACATCTATTATTATACTATTCTTACTATTTTATAGTTCTGCTGCGGGCATAACCCGAAATAGCTTTCAACCATACATACATAAAATAATACAGTCGAATTCGGTTATAACGATCACGGAAAATGCGAGATCTCGGATGTAATTAGGAAACATTCGTTGACATTTTAGTTTATGGTTTTCTCCATACATGTATTCACTTTTATAACGAGCTACTTCTCGGGCATACTGAGAAAAAATATCGTCAGCATTTTTCTTAAGACTGTTAATGTATCAATCCCTTAAAAACAACATTTTCGATCCTAAGCAATAAAATCCGACCGAGTAGTGAACTAGACCGATGCCGCCGGGATCTTTTAATGAGTTAATTGCTTTGAAAGGAAATTTAAGAACAATGATAGTGAAAACAATGAAAGAAGCATCAATTTCAAATATTATATGAAAAGTGGATTGACAGAAAAATGTAATATGTGCGTAACGGGTGTGTAAAGAAATTCCAATTGTGTATTTTTGTTTGAATTGCGACTTTTAGTGTCAGATACTTCATGTCTTCGTGTGATGAATATATTTGCAAACATTTAAAAATACATATTCTCTGATGTAACGAGTAATGCTTATAACGAGCAAATTAAGTCGGTCCCATCTTTGTTTCGCCTTATATTTATAATTCATCATATTTTTACTATTAAATAAAAAATAAAACATTGAAAGTATATACTATAATGCTAAGTAAATAAAATCATACTCTACAACGTTTTAGCTAACCGTATTAGAATATAAGGTCACTATATAGTTGAAGGGTGTAAGTATATGCCGAATCCGAAGAAATATCTTAAATATTGTATTATAAAACAAATCCAGCCGATGGTGTATCAATAATAATAGTCAAAAGCGTCTATCGACGGTCGGTTCGTCCAGTCAATTTATTCACAGAATCTCGTGCTGAAGCGACCGGTCTATAACCGGTTATTCCTAAGTCAATTATCATTATTTCGGCTTGGATTGACCTTGAACGGGGTAATTGATAAGTCATGAGGTACCCAGTGAACCTAAGGGACTCAGCCGACCATCCGAGCTTTGCTTTAATAGCTTGTTGGGTAAAATATTTTGTATTATATCGACGAGCTTTTTTTTAAAGCGCGTGCTGCGGCTTCATACCTGTAAGAGAAATAGAGTGGCACTCCAACAACACTATAATTTATTTTTATTTTGTGTTGTTGTATTCAATAATATTTAATACTGAATAATATTAGACAGCAGATGTTTTTTCCTATAAACAGACTAACTGTCTTGGCCTCAACTTAAGATTTATATAATTATTTTATTCAACGATTGACAGAATTCTCTTTCGAATTTCATCAGTCAAAGAAAGATCTTGGCGTACAATTTGAGTGCAAACTATAGATGTACCAGCGTAACTTGACTGCCCGTGAGGGCGCCACCATCGCATCATTAACGTTGCCATAGTCAACACGTCCTAGGGCGACAATTTAAGTTCCGAGTTCTGCCACAGTCAAGTTAAAATGGTACATCTCTAACATTCATTAAACACAGTAACACTAATTGCAAAAAAGCATTGCAAATTTAGTATTTATCATCCGTAACACCAAAGTCTTTTCGGGAGTTAAAATTGTAATCTTAATGTACATACAATGTTTTGGGCCGTGAGAGTTTCGAAATATACTCTTATGGTGGAGAAGATTCAGAATATTTTTTTAGGGACATATTTATAGGAGGGTGTACGGATATTACCCATGGCTTTATACAACTAACTTTCTCTTAGTCATGCTAATATTTAATATTTTGAACGTTAAAAAAAAAATGTACCTGGTCATATAATTCTCTCGGCTTGTATGAGGCCGAAATGAGAATTTGTTCAGTGATACTTAATGTTCCTGATCATTTTTTGAGAAATACTATACATGAATTGTTTGTTCTCGCAAGTTGTAGAACCAACTTGCCAAATGGGGATGCCACTGGGGAATGATTTAACAGTTTTCAACAATATTACTTAGGATGTTGAAATGTTTCACGTGAACGAGCTTACTCAGTTGACTTACTCACCAATTTAAAAAAAAAATGTGCCACATTTAAATATTCTGTTATATCCTGTTTTTTACAGTGCAAAAGTAATAATTCAATAATTTGAAAATCTTTTACAACGTAATATGTAAATAAATAAATAAACGGTCAAAGTATTTAGTTATCGCTAGAAATTAATCACAGTTTTCAATTAATAACAACTGGGTGAGTGATACGAGTTTTTTTTTATTACATTGTTAAGTTAATAATTTATTTATAATACTAAAATTATCTTCAGTTGCAAACTATCACAAATCACAAAATTATTTGTTTTCAATAAAGGGTAAAAACTTAATATCTTGTTTGTTAACCACTTACTTGTCTACTTTCTGGTGAGAAAAGTGTCTAAAAATTGTCACCTTTTTTAAAAATATTTTTCAATCATTTCAGTATAATAAAAAAATGTTTTTTTTCGGAATAAAATTAACACTTGGTTTATAATTAAATTACATTTTATCAGAATCAATATGTAAGTTTACAATATTTTAAATTTTACGGAAATAATATATAATATTGTATTACGTTACCAATAAATAAAGCATTATATTACGTCATTTCAGTCGAAACTAATAAAAAACTGAGTGACATGTTGAAATATTATCTGCCCGAACGGGAATCGTGTTAAACATTCCTGGCAAGTCGAAAAAAAAAACGCCCGAGTAATACTCGGGCTTGTCAGTGTACATAGCAAATCCGCGCCCGGGTCACAAGAACTTTATATGCACTATTTGGGTATTTTTTAAAAATTATATTTATTTATTATAAACAGTTGAATATCATCACGAATAATCGGTGTGTGGAGTATTATTGTACGATGAATTCGTGTACGGAAGAATCACCGTACCAAAAATCAGAATTTATAGTTTTTCAAATGAATAATCTATTCGGTAGTTGAAACATGGACATTAGGAATTTTACTGGACACAAGGAGGTGAGGTACAAACACTGCCGATAATTTGTCTGATGATGGATCTCAGACACACATGATGGTTGTTGATTATTCCACCACTATCTGTAATGTGTATACAGCCGTTGTTTCATGGCCGCCTTTCATAACGCAATAACGATCAAGAAAAAAAAACGAATGAACTCCTCATATTCTTGACCCGATACGGAACTGCATGGGATCTTTTTCCCAAGCCCTGCTGTGCTTAAAAAATATAAGGATATATATCCTTAAAATCTGACTTGCTCAGCTTTTTACTCAAAGTGATATTTATCCTGTGTATCGGTACACTGAGAATCTGCAGACTTTTATCTACTCGCGTTGAAACAAATGACACATGTCACAATGTTATACACAGCTTATATAATAGCAAATTTATCACACAATTAATTTGTGTCAAAAATGAAGTTTCACAGAGAGAGCTACCGCCGAATCCATCGAAGACATTTTTGATAACAACTTAATAATTTCTTAATCAAAGTACGAAAAAAAAATGTTCATAAATTATTACATACATCAGTCAACTGAACGAAACCGCAAGTGGATTTGAGCCTGGTATTTCCTATTCATACAAACGAACCACTAAGTAACTATCATTGGCCTCTGCGTATGTGAGTATTTTAAGTATTTCTCAAACAGAACAAGTTTTCTTCAATGAAATCCGGTTAATTCCCTACAACATATCGTAACAAAACCGTCTCAGTTTATCTAAAAATCTCAAACACGTTTTTTTAAATTAATATTAACCAGTAAAAATTCCTAAGAACTAATAACAACATAATTTGCAAATATTTACTTACATATTTGAAGAGAGAATGTTAATTTTCTATGTGTATTTTGGATAACATACTGAGAATATTTTGTTTTACTTTGTATTGAGTTTGTGTACACAATATCTAAAGGGTCTTACGTTTTAATTACAAATATTTCTCGCTAGACGCTTGATGATCAGTAAAAGCCCCAATAAGTTGTTTGTTGTTATTAAGTGTACAGTGTACACATTTCGAAATATAGTACAGAAATATTCCACAATGTACTCAACGTTGTACGTACAGCCACAATTTCACGCTCTTCATGCATGATGATTTACGCAGCGTAAAACCGTTATTCTTGTTCCAAATAATTGCCAGGAATGTACAAGAAAAATTCAGCAAGAGTCCGTTGAATGATCTGAAGTGTGCAGCAGCAGCAAGCTGACAAGGGTCTCGCTTGATTTTAAAGGTGTTCACAGTCTTTTTAGGTAAGGTGACCAGACGTCCTCCTTTTGGAAAGTTTGTCGTCCTCAAAAATTGTACCCTCCTTTGTCTTCCTCTAGGGAAAATTGATGGAAATTTCTGGGATTTAGGATTTGACACTGATTATTTGGGGAAATCCGCAAATTCTGAAGTGTCCTCCTTCGACATTTTCAAAACCTAGTCACCTTATTTTAGAAAAGGGCAGGTTTTCTTATCGTCTTACGTAATTTTAAGAAATAATTAATAAAGAAAAAGTCTTACTGATTGTACTTATATTAATATTTTTAACTGAAAAATGTACTCACGTACTTCAGATTGCAAGAGTGAAAAGTTCTACGATTGACACAAAAATAAATGATTAACTACATCTGATTCTTTTCGCTCCATGCTCAAGCCGTCGTAGAAAAGTATTTATCTTCCTTAATTTAATAAAGGGCTTGCGCGAGCTCCTCCGAGCCCTCCAGTCCGCCCGTGCAGTGCTATTCCCACACGCATATACAGGTAATCCTGTTTGTATGCGATTTCGAAGTTATGCAATTTTTTAAAAAATGTACTATATTTAGGATACATAAAATGTTAAATATTACATCGAGAGCATGTATCGTTGTATTTTAACTCGCTGTTTCAAAGTTATGCGGTTTTTAAAATTCATGGAACACGTCCCCACTTTTTGTATGGAAGTCACGTCTTTTTTTGTGCGATATTTCGTGGAACGCATCTACTGCATAAAAGGAGGATTGACTGTACTTATTTTGGATGGTCTGAAATACTCGTTATCGTGTTGAGTATTTCAGATGGTTCAAAATAAGTGTTATTTATGTACGCGAATGCAATAGCTTTTATGAATCGAGATCATGTTGCCTTTCATAGATGGTTATGAAATCTTTGAATGTCTTGTAGTTTACTATGTATGCAACAGTCCAGCCCATAGTGCGGTTCCGGATACTGCATGATTTGACCCATTTTATATCTATTCGAATCATTCATTTTAGTAAATGGTGAATAAAAAACCAATTAATAGTGACATTTTTTTAGTATGTAAGTTTATACCAGGGCTGTGGAGTCGCGTGAAAAAAAGACGATTCTGACTCTAGCTTTAAAATAATTAACGACTCCGACTTCGAGGAAATTTTTCAATAATTTCATTTTAATTTATATATATGTATACCATCAGATCATGTTTAGTCAGCCAAGCATGAAATGTTAACACTTTTGACTATTTTGTTTAAATACACACCATTAAATATATTTTTCAAAAAAAAATCGAGCCGCTTATTTTTCACGGCTCCGACTCCGACTCCACAGCCCTGGTTTATAACCATTCGAACAATTGGTAATTTGATTAAAAGCACAAAGAACTAACATACCCCCGAGCATTGTTGTACAGATCTATATCACACTTAGAAATACATCCATTTGTGGAACTCTACTAAAGCATCGAAGATTAGTGCGGGAGACTGCCAAAATCGACAAACTAGTACTAAATCAATAGTTGGATGGATTCCAACACAATTTAACAAAAACCAACGTTGCTAGAAAATACAGACTAGAAAAAAATGTCTACACACTGAGGAGGAAATTCGATTTTATTTTCTATTTCAGGCATTGCGAAATCACATCGTAAATAATGTGCGATGTTAATTGCGCAATTTTAAAACATTTTTTAATTCGTCACAGAGTTTATTTTAATTTTTTAAATAAACGCTAGAAGCTTTTTATGTGTTGAGTTGATTTTCACGTTAGTCAAAATAATTAATTCGAATTATGAATTATGTACTCAAATTATAAAAAATGCTTTTACAAACGCCATCCATCTTGAATTTGTATCACTATAATTACCATTGCAAACATTCGTCTTTAGAAAGGCAAAAGAACGTAATCTACAGAATATTTTAATGTATTATATACAACTTAATACAAGTCATATCAAACGACTGTTTAGCTGCAAATGCCTAATTTTTATTTCGATTTTACTTTCGAGTTTGCAAAAAAGGTCTTCTTAAAATCGCGACATGGAAAAATGACTTATTTAAATGTTTTTCTTAATCAATTTCTTAATTAATATTAGATATAGTAAATAGAACACCAGTTTTTGTGCACGTTGTATATAAAAAATAAATGTACAATAAACTTTGACACAAAATAATCAAAAAATATTTATTGGGTCTAGTCCAGGCGTGGGGAGAACCTGCGGCCTTTTGTCTACTCTGGTGCGGCCTTCTGGCCAATTCTGTAATTCTGTAAATTTTTGTAAATTCGTAAATCCCTGACATATTCTGACCGTAAATTCTTGTTTCTGGCCAAAGATTCCCTAGTAAATTTTTACTGCGGCCTTATGTCAAATCAGAAAAATTAATGCGGCCTTTAGAGAAGAAAAGGTTCCCCACCACTGGCTTATTCTAAAACTAGTTAATTTGTTGAAAGTGTGTATTAATTAAGTCCTTTTGCCTTTCTACAGCTAAATGGTGCAAAGGTTTATTTCAAATGTAACCAACTAGTCGTCTCAGGTTTAGTTAAAATTTTAATTAATTATGTCGTATTTTAAAGCGAAATTTAATTAACAAAGGAACGTATTTTGTATGCCAGTACGAAACGAAAGCTTTTTGTCGAAAGATTATATGGAATATGTCGTCGTCTAAGGTTGCAAGGTGCACGGGTTTGAAGCCCTGTACAAACACTTTAATAAAATTACTTATCAATTCGTGAATTTATGTTCAAAAGCATAGATGCCTGTGATTTCATGATTCTCTTCCACTTATTCGATCCTAAAAAGAGACCATAGCGAGAGCGACAAGTCGATCCACATTGGAAATGAAAAAATAATCAGGAAATATTATTATATTAAATCTCTTACATCTCAAACGGACGGAAAAAGTTTCACCTTCAAAACTATCTTACAGGGTGAATTTAGTAAAACTCCTAACGTGTCCAGAGAGCAATTAATTACACAGAACTTAGATTTTTTAATATACTTCAACTTATTTAGAAAAAAAGCCTTAACTTTTTTTTTTAAATTTAACGTCTTGCGCTCCATTAGCCAGGATAATACCATCTGGACAACTAATAGCACGGTCCAATCTCCAGGATAATGTCTTTTGTAGTCGGTCTCTTTGAAGCTTTATTTTTGGTATTTCCCGAAATATTTCCGGGGCATAATTTTACAATAGTGCACTTAAGGGATTAAAAAATGCAATAATTTTTTTAAATATGAAAATTACAGTAGAGAGCTGCCTTATATGTTGATTTTAATAATATTTGAAGTCTTTACCTGCTTTGTATAAATAAGTTAGTTGTTTTATCTGGAAAGGCTGTATCCACATCTTGTGGGCGTTAGAGTTGTATGAAGTGTTGTGACCATCATTTTATTATGTGAAGGAAAAAGCAATTTCAACGAAATATATTTTTGACTACCATGAATCACTTGAACAAATTTTTACAGAATATAGTGATAACGATGCGTTCAGTTGATATAAGTGCACTATATGGTGACATAGTAAATAAAAATGTTGGTCATTTTTAAATTTCTGTTATGATACTTTAGAAAGCTTCCAAAATCACAGTTATAATGATGATTTATTTTTTATTTGATAATTTTGACATCATATATATTTTAATAATAAAAATACATATTTGAGCAAAGTCAGACTATGGGTATATTAATTCGCTTTTTTCACATTTCGCTTCCTTAACGATACATATTTGTATACGTTCTGACCTGATTCATGATTACATCATGAATTGTTTTCAATTTATTTAATAATTTATCTAATCCAACTCCGGGAGCTGAATTCCACTTTGAGAAAAAAGCTTTAATTGAAGACGGGAGAAACTATTTCATGTCTAAAAAATAATCAAATGCTTCTTGCTTGAAATGAAAAACGAATTGTTACCATGTAAACAAATAACGATAATATTGTAAAAAGAGCCGGCTGCGTGGTAAGTGATCAATGTTCGGGTTTGGTTACGGAGGTCACTGTTCGAATCCCAGTACTGACAGCTAATAAAATTTATAAGCTGTCAGCACTGGGACAATAATTAATTTTATACAATCGATTTATGGATTTCTGTTAGGAGACATAAACGTATATGATGTTTTGAATTCTTACCTATCACCTATCACATCATACAAAACGGAGTGAGAGCGATTAGCGTGAGTGTGTTCGAATAAAATACAATGAAAAGGGACATTGTATTTTTGTAAAACTTATGGCAACGTTATTTATATGAAAAACTTTCAGAAACACCGAGTATTTCTAAACATCAATATTGTTATCTATTCCAGCCTTTTGGGATGATCTTACATTGTTTCCAACATTGACTTCGAGGAAGTAATCAATATAAAACAAAATTTTAACCAATAATAGCAAACTGTAGGTACTATATTTTTTAAGAAGGACTGCTAGCATAGTGCGATTGGGTAGGAATGTCGGTACGTTGTAAAATTAATTACCCCAAAGACGGGCGATGTCTGTTCTTGGACCCTCACACAATACGGTGGTCGTAAAAACGTTCATGCTAAAATATTTCTAAAGTAAATCGATAATAAAACCCCATTTTTTTCAAAATATCGCCTTAAATAATACAAGAATGGTTTATTTTACAATCCGTGATAGCTTAGTGAATATTTTAGCTCAAATTAGTGGAATTTAATTACGTTTTCGAAGAAAATTATACCAAATATGATACGCGTTATTATGGTCACCATTGGAGCTACACAGATTGTCTCAAAAATACGTTTGACTTTTTGTTTAAAACCGTACTCAATTTGCTGGTAATACGAGTAAAATCTGGACCCAGAGTAGACTATTAGTATTGAGTAAATCTAGTGAGAGTGCAAAGTGTTAAGATTTCGACTGAAGGTGCTTGGTGGAATTTTAATATTAAATTTGAATCGTTCAAACTATGTACATTCACACAGATTTTGTCACTAACGACCCGGGTTTCGCCTTTCTTCAGGCGTTCAAGTGCACGGATGAACTTGAACTGACGCTTAGTAAATGAATGTTCCGTGTTTTCATATAATCTATCAGTTTTAAATATAATCATAAAACCTTTGCCGACAAACAAATAAATATAATTCTTGAAACTACTTACTACTCAAATCTGTGGGCATTCCCATGAGCTTATCCTTTTCGTCAAAAATGGCTTTAAACTCAATGATACAATTATTTCTTATATAAACACGTAACATTAATTTACTAAGCGTCAGTTCAAGTTCATCCGTGCACTTGAACGCCTGAAAATACCGAAAGGCGAAACCCGGGTCGTTAGTGACAAAATCTGTGAGAATGTACATAGTTTGAACGATTCAAATTTAAAAGTCTTAACTGTTATAAAATAGTAGTAAATTACTGATAAACTTAATGATAATTTATTGGAATGTAGATTGGTGTCGAATAAAAATCTTTCAAAAACTTTTATTACGTTTGTAAAACAAACTGGTATTTTTCAATTAGTAACCAGATTGATTACACATGTTTCTTTATTTATAGCTTCTTGTTTCTCAGCATCGTTTTTTAAGTATTATTTATTTTATATTAGTAAAGATTTAATAACTTTCATTCAATTAAGGTTAATATTCGTCACTCAAAACATTATGAATTTATTATACTAGTTTAAAACCAAATAAATCAGTCTTTTTTTATTATTTTATCTCTAAAATATATTCTTGATTATAAAAACAGTAACTATCTTGTCATGTTGCTGTGTATTATTATATATTTCATTGGTCACGCACACTTGCTTGCTTTCGGCTAATTGTACAGTATATTCTCGCCAGGCTTCATTTTCACTCAAGCCATACCAATATCATATATTTTCTCCGTAAACCCACGTACTGTGGATGGTCATCAACAGCCTTTTATGCGCACATAATCCAGGTACGAAAAAGAATAGACATGCTTTGTTCTTGTCGTCATTAAAAATTGGTTTAAAACGTTTATAAATTTGCAAATTTCGATTCCTTACCTGATAAAATTCATATACACATAATCCCTTATGTTTTCCATGAATTTATTTGAGACAAGTTTCATGCTGTCATCTCGAAGAACAAACAGTCACTAAGAAAGGGATTGTCTAATTCAACTATTACAGACAGCAGTTGGACCATTTATCATTTGAGATCTTGACCGTGGTTGCTTAAGAGATTTTTATCGAAGATTTTGTTTATTTTATTCATTAAATTGATTTTTTTCTAAATACCTGGTGAATTTATTATTAAATAAAAAATCCTAATCGATTATTAATCATTAGACAATGATAACAAACTAAAATAATATAATGTTAACCATGCTCGCTCCCAATGTAGAGCATACAGACTCCTCGTGTAGTTAATCTCAACAGAAGTTTTTCTACGAGAGCTGCTTGTTACAGTTAGTCAAATACAGTAGGGAGAGAAGGATAGGATTATGACAAGACTAGTGGTTAGTTGATCACTCTTGCTATGCCCGTATCTTGAATAGGATGGGTGGAAAGGAAAGAGGCATCACATACAGCAATAAACCAATTTATAATCAATGTATAAAAACTGTCCGTACAGGGATTCGAACCCGTAACCGAATACATTGACGTTGACAACACGACACGCAAACAAAATAATAGTGTACCTTTATAAATTTTACACGACCAAGCAAATGAATAACGAATCTAAGAACATATAAACCAGCTGAAAACTCGAAAATAGTCCATTAATAAATAACTTAACAGTTCAGGTTTTCTTCAAAGATTTTTCCATATTAAAACATCGTTAGTAAGTTAAACTAAAATTTCTTTTAAACAGAGTTTGAAGTATGTATGAATTAGAAAATAAATGGATCAAATTTCCAATAGACCTTTGCTTACAGAAAAAAAATACGTAGATGTATAATAAAAACTCTCTCTCATTTTTTGTACCACTATTTTTCTACAATATTTACAGCTTACGTCTGCAAACTAAAAACATTCAATTTCGTATTGGTCACGCAAAAAAAACGACAGTTTTACAAATCTATAACTAGAAATTTCGAGCTATTCAAAAAAAAATACGTTCAGTAAATCCGTGAATGAGTTGTAAATAGTAAAAACTATAGCAATAAATATTACACGACACACGCAATTTTCTGTCTACGTAATAATTTATCCTTAAGTATACTTTTGTGAATATAAAATAAAAAAACAAATATGTTTTATTATCACTTCCGACATTGAACCATGTTGTTTATTTTATTTTTATTTAGTAACTAATGTTTTGGTTATTTTTTTAAATTTTATTTGTAAACAGGTATTTTTTTTTAACGTGAAAACTTACTACAAAACGTATTTTATATTTGACGCAAGTAGTTCAGATAACAAAAATAGTTTATCGGTATACAATGTACATTCTTATCAGTGAAACCGGTCCTGATTATATTAATTAAATGTGTTATTAGTACAATATAGTTTTTTTTTTTAATTGAATGCATATTGAATTAAACATCTGCGTGAAGTCTGTCATTCAATAATTTTCGTTTAAGTGGGCAATTAGTTTCTGAATCTGGACTAATGGTTTTTAATTATGTTAATTATTTTATATCTAACTGAGTTTGTCAATATAACTGTAATATATTATCACACATTTACGATACGAACTGTCCCTTTGAAAATAATTTACATGTCGTAGTGCTATCAGTTTTTGTCACTGGGATGGCTTACCTGTAATTGACCCTATCTTAATTGCTTGTATAAAATATTATGAGAACTGAACAGTTTTTAGAATAAAATAATTATCAAAATATAACTTGATTTTAGTAGGTAGACTTCATTCCTTCGCAATAAATTACAATTTATATGTTCAGTTGCTAAATATAAAAGTATTAGGTTTAAATGGCGTGCATTAAATATGCAGATGTATAAAACTAAACAGTCGCATTGAAACATTAACTTATTCTTAACCTTTAAACGCCCTGCGGTCCCGTACCAGTGATTATGGTACATTTCGGTATCGGATTACACTGATTTATGATATAAGTATTCATAATATGAATATAAGCTTAGATAAATGATGACTTTGAGACACCGATCCATAATTTTATTTTCAGTTTCGATGTATATTTTCAATATTTTTGTCATATTGAGTAATCTGCGTTACAGTTCGACTCTTGGAATATGCATTGTGTTAGGCGGACCGTAATAAATCAGCTTTATTCACACCATACAAAATATTTCAATGGAGATTCCCGTTTTTTTCCATACCTAGAAAATTCTCTATTTTTTGTAATTTTATGGTTTAATTTTTAAAGTTTTGTCTAATTTTTATCGTTTTAATTCTTTAACTTTAATGTATAATAATAAAAAAAAATGTGAAAAATTGTAAATAAAGCTTTCGTTAAGTATAAACAATCTTTTATTTTGCTAATGCTTTTTATTTTACCCACATAGGCTGACTAGTTTAAGAGATATATTTATTTTTATAAAAGCTACGGGTGATGCAAATATTTCGCAAAAAATCCACTGGCGTTTAAAGGTTGATAAAGATATCTATTTAAATGGACGATTCATACTGCAGGAAAAAAATGTGTAAATATAACAACAATTGGATACAATGTTTTTGGTATTTCCCAAAAACCACAATGTTTTTAGATAAAATGTGACTGGTTTATCTTATCATAGATTTAACCATGTGGCACTACTTACCAAGCCAGAAGAGTTTATAGTGTAAATTGTGACAAATGATTACTATAATTTATTATTGGTTGTATTTTCATTTTTTAAATCCATGTCCGCTCTCAATGTGGAGCATATGGCTTCCTTATGAAGATATCTCAACAAAAGTTTTTCCACGAGAATTGTTTGTAGCTCAGTCTCTCAACCTGTATTTTTATTTAAAAATGGAGAAGGGATAGAAGAGTAAGGCTAGGGCAGGACTAGTGCTTAGCTTATCGCTCTCGCTACGCCCAGTTAGAAAAGATCGGAAGGGTAGGAGAGAGTTTCACAAATCACAAACAACCATGCCTTTCGAACAGAAAACGATCAAAAAAATGCTTTTCGTACTGGAACTCGAACCCGTGAAATTCTGCACAGAGACCAACATCGCTCACCGCTGTGCCATGTACCCGATAGTTGTATTTAACCACAGTATAATCTAATATTGTCGACATTAGTTTTTCTTTTTGTAGGATTAAAATTGAAAAAAAAAACACACAAATTTCTGTTTTTTTCAACAAGATATTGTGTCTGTTATATCGATGTTCTACTGTGTTATTAAATTGTAAAATGTGAACTACAGATATTTATTTTTTTATCACATCTAATCATTTATTTATTTTGAGTTTCCCAATAATTCAACAGACACTGTTCACAAAAAAATATTCCGATATTATTTGTATGTTATATAAATCACTCATCTTTCGTGAATTTAAAGTATTTTTTGTCATATTTCTATAATATTAGTATGTGCCAGACGAAATGTGCCAATGTGGAAAGACTTATGTATGAAGAGAACTTAAAATCCTTTACACGTGTGCCCTTCGTGAGAAACTGATAAATTATCAAGGATTTTCTTTATACTGTAATATCATTGCGTTGTGAATATTTGTACCAGCTTGCGAAAAAGAAATATTCAAAGAAATTATGTCAAAACCATGTGATAACCGCCTTTGTCTTTTATATTTCAGCTTTCTTGAAAATATTTATTTAACGTGAAATATTGCTCTATGTGGTCTGGCTGAGGGATTTCTTGAGGGACCGTTTATACAGTTTTATACAATTTTTTACAGTACAGTTTATACAATTTTCAATACCAAAATCTCGGTATGTTGGTATTGAAAATTAACTATAGTCTAATTTTAATATATAGCAACCATTAACAGAAAAGAAAATATTTTAAACCTTTTTAGAGTATCAATATTATAACAGGTTCAGGATTGACAATCATTTTATGTTAATTCAAGAAAAGGTTATTGACAAAAATCATCCGCTTAAGATGATAATATGTTTTTAATGGCAGTATTTTATATATTAACTTGCCTGATATTGCGATCCTGCTTAAACTTTTTTATAATACCGGTATATATAAATTCGTCTGGTATTTGGTATCACAAACCTGGTCTGAAAAAAAGTCTGGCTAAAGATATTATGTATTATACATAGTTTAAGCACACATTCTACCTAGTTACTGAAAATGAAAATACTCATTCACTTCGTTCTCACAATAATGGGCTAATTTAAAAATTCTGCAGTTTACTAAACGAGTATTAAAAAGTAAAAAACGATCTTTTATACTTTTTCCGCCATTATATTTGCGCATCACAAGCCAAATTAAGTTCCGAATACACTGGAAAAAGATACAATACATCATATTTTTTCATGCATACATATTATATTAATGTATAAGATGTCAGAAGAATACTAGAGAAAAAAGTGTATGTACAAAGAAAGTAATTATTAATAAGAACACAGTTTTTGAATTAATATAAAAACACTGAAAATAAACATTACTGAAAGTATAATTTCCGTTTTTAACGTTGCAAATCGGTACAAGTTATTTAAAAAATCGAGTTCTCAATAATCTTTCCTCGTTCATACGATTCCTTAGCCAGGTTTCAAGCGTCATAATGTGGAAAACCTTCACTCGGGCTCTCTGAAAGTGCAGGTTCCAAAGCAGTTGCCTCTAAATTCTTCTCATGGGATGGTCATGCCCGTCATGGCCATTCCTCTGGATCCGCCAATGGTTCAAGTTTAACCATGTACTTGAACACCTGAATCCAATCCCCGGTCCCAAGGCCAATCCCGGATTGTTAGTGACAAAACGTATGAGAGTACATAAAATTTGAATGATTAAAATTTTAATTCAAAATTGACACTAAGCCTATGTTATAAAGAATCATATATATGTATAACTTAACTACTCCTAGTTTTTCAAACAACATTTTTTACCATTTTAATTTCTTCTGTTCATTTTTAGTAAATCAAATTATTCTGTTGTAAAAAATAAATCCTAATAAATAACTTCAGTGGCGACTATGAAAGTAACAATTTCAAAACTTAGCAATCAATCAAAGAATCTATATAAATTCGACTCGTACACTTACAATATGATATTTACAATCCGCGTGTAAGTGTAAATTTTTTGTATCAATAATTAAGCATGTTTTTTAATCATTGTATGTTTTCTTAAAAAACTGTCAAAATTAATTATTGAAAAAAACTAACAAAGCGAAAACGTGCATTTTACAATTTCGAGATTTATGGCAACGAAATTCAACATTTTTTATAGTTGTTTAATTAATGATTTCGAGTGGTATTTTTTTATTAACCTTTTAAGCAATCAGCCTATTTCACAGTAAAGAAAATATAGCCGTTGTGTATTCAATAATTTTTAGACTGTTTTGTTAAACACTAATCATCATCACCCGTTGTCAATCAACTAGATACACAACCAAGCATACAGAATTCTCGTGATTTAGTCAACAAGTTAACAAGGGACTAGGGTTAAATTGAATCTCTTCGCGGTGATCTGGTGAAGGGTACGAATTTTTTATCACTCCTATACAATTTTACGCAATCATTAAAATATAAAATAAATAATAAATCAATAGAATGGTACTTTTGTGTAGCAGTACGCAAAGTATCGAAAAATAATGAATGAAATCAATAAATGAAAATGCACTTTCTTGCCTCAGATTGAAAGAGCGAAAAGTGCCAACATTATTTATTAATTAGGTTTATCGAAATTAATTAATATAGATTTATTAAAATATCAGAACTGGACGAGCATTAGCTAGATCAGCGGTAAGCAAACTTTTTGGGCTTGTGAACCACTAAATTCACAATTTTGATCCAGCAGACCATTAACTGGACTTTTATGTTAAATAATATACTGAAATAAAAGTGATCAAATGCGTCTGAAAATGCACCTAGTTCATAAAATAAAACAATGAATTATAATTAATTTACAAAAGCTTTATAAAATTTTAATGCAATGAATGTTCCTGGATATTTGAAATGATAAAAATTATACTTGGCTCCAATAATGTAACTGCAAGACGGAGAACCGAATGTATTTCAAGCCGAGATCGATACCGTGTTTTGATTACAGTGACAGATGAAAAGATCTTTTCGCATAAATATGTTGTAGAGAATTGAATTAGAATTTTCATCGCCTCTTCACTAGGCAAAGAGTATTCACATTTTTTAGAAAGCCAAAACTAAGATTTTGATAAGAATATATAAAATTTATCATTGAGAGTGTCATCGGATGAAAGATCGATGAGGCTTTCTATAAGCTTCATGCATAAATTAGTATCTTGAATGTTCGCTCCAAACGGATCTATTATCCACATATTACCGTGTCTAGGATTTTTTTCTGGTGGTAAAGTTAGAAAATTTAAATAATGTCAGATTTATTTGCGGACCACCAAACTTTATTCGCGGATCACACTTTGCCGGCCGCTGAGCTAGATGACTTAAAATATAATACACAAGATTGAATAGGCGATTCGCTCGCAGCCCTTCTGCTTCTGTGGTGTCACGCCTCTTAAACATAATTAGTATCACTATCAAAATATATTATAGGAAGTGAAAGTATATCGACAGTTATTTGGACACCTGGTTTACGATGTCGGCTAGACTTTAACTACATACTGAGATTATAAAAAAAATATGAATTCCCCCTTCGGCTTCCCAGTCGTAAAAACAATTTCACACTTTTACCGGACGCGTTGCAAATATGTTTATACTAGGCTTTGTTTAGAGTTTAGATGTTTTAACATTGTTCAATAATTTACTGCGCACTGATGACTTAAATAAATATGCATGGTGTTTATACAAGAGAGGTTACAGTTTCCTTCCGGTGATATTATTTTATATCATAGAGTAAGTGGTCATGAAATAAAATCCAACAACTACTTAATATATTATATATTCAAACATATCATATTTAAAAGCAATACTAAATTTAATTGGGAGCTTTACAGTCATCATTAAAATAACCAGCGCTGTGGAGTCTATGTTGGAGTCGGAGTCGCAGAGTCGCGGTATTTTGACCGGAGTCGGAGTCGTGAAAAATGAGCGGCTCGAAATTTTTTGAAAAATATTTTTAATGAAGTGTATTCAAACAAAATAGTACTAACTGTCGACATTTCATGCTTGGCTGACTACAAATGATCTGATGATATACATATTTATGTATGTATAAGTTAAAATGAAAAAAAATCCTCAGAGTTGGAGTCAGAGTCGTTAATTATTTTAAAGCTGAAGTCGGAGTCGGAGTCGACTTTTTTTACTCGACTCCACAGCCCTGAAAATAACACATGCACTTACTATAAGAAAGGGTATTGTAGTTATCTTTATACCAGTGCTTTTTCCCCATGTTATGTGGTGGAACGGCGTTACGGCACCTTTTCCTCTGCATTTTTAATGCTTAAATCAATATTTGCAAAAAAAAGAAAAACTTAGAAAACCGTTGATTTTCATATATTGTATTTACATGTGTGTTACGCTTTCCGAGAATTTTCAGAATTAAGTTTAGACCTACAAGATCTGAAATCTGACCTACACATTACAATATATGTACTCGACAAAATTGACATACTTGTAAAGCAATTCGAGAACGCCTGACATCATTTTTTTATGTTATTATATTTTTTTATGCAACAATCTGATTTCGTGAAAATGTGCATATAGCGGATTTTGATAGCGCAACGACGATTTGCCACTTCATTTATTATAAACTCTGACGACAACCAAATATTCGATTAAAATCTGCTAGAGAATATGTCAAAACAGAAGAAGAGAGAGCGACATCGTTTTCTGGAGTCTGGAACAACGTTCCCTGTAAGCTACGCGCGTGCGCGGCCGCGCAGCAGTTGGGAAGCCCCCGCGCACTCAATCCGTGTTGGCGCGAACTACAAGACAGTTGTTCAATTATTATTTGATCGGTCCGCGCAGCCTTTGAAATTTTCGCGCAGCTAACCCTTCAGCTTAGAGGGAACGTTGGTCTGGAATAAGCCAATAATAGCAATTATTAACTTAAATCTTAAAAACCAGGAACAATAACTGATCAAAACAATTTTCACTGAGGTGGTATCGACTGGCAATTTGTCGGCGTCTTAAAAAAAACTGCGAGATATCTTCAGTCTTCTTTACCCTGAATTATCGTCCGTATTCATGTGCAGTTTGCAATATCTGATAATATGCTCGCAACATTTCAAAACCGCACAGTCTGTCTCGAAAGTCTTTGACGTATGCTAAGCGTACGGCAGTAAACATTTTATTGCTCCCGTTCCATAATTTCACAAGTGCGTGGGTTATAGAATTATAAATATTCTCAGAGATGATCTGAATTTTGTACAGGATGCCCGTAGACAAATGATAATTTCTTCTCACCAGCAATTAAATTATTCCAAAAATGGTTTTGAGTAGCGCAATTTTCGTAATCAATTTTACCTAGGCTTTTAAATGTGAACTTGTGATCATGGATTATTTTGCATATTATTATTTTTTTAATACGAAGTAATTGATTTTATTACAAACTATCCGGATCACTGCAAGCGTTGCAATGTCACTCAGAGAAAGAAAGTGTTTTAATTTTGTTTATTGAAGTGCATGTTTTTTTTTGTTTGCTGCCGATTGTATATGGTGTGACACACGCTTCACCTACTGTAAATTAATTGAACTATAACCTTTGCGCAAGTGCAAGCATACGTTGTCAAAATAAACTGTATGTCGGACATACAAACATTGATTTTTATATATAAGACTTACTGTAAGTTAATTTTTTTTATGCCTATAACCATCCTGGAAGTGCAAGCAAGACGTTTGTCAAAGTTTTTTTTGCAATCCGATGAGCGGTGTAGCAACGCATAAAGTACGAACAAACAACATTCATTTGTATATATTACAAATATAAAAATGACACATGTCCCCAAGTTTGTCTCTAACAGACCAGGTCTCCCCCGTGTTAAATCACAAAATTTTACCACTCTTGAAAAAAAACGTGAATTACGATTAAACTATAAAAATAAATAAATAATCCTGTCAATAAATAGTTTGTCTGTTAATGCTAACATAACAGAGTATAACGCAGTATTTTTTATTCTTCTATGTTCACCAACCGACAAATATGCTTACCGCAGCCATCCGTGTTTTCTTAACACATTTCACAACTGGAAAGGACTCGTCTAGATGCCACATCTCAATTGGTTAATTTAAGCCTGCCCCCCCTTCTCTTGCTCATACAAATATATGTTGTAGATAAACGTATATCCTTATAGTTGCCAAATAAAATATGCCAAAGATAATAAAGAATCAATAAAACAATTTCACTTAGAAGATAGCACAAAATTAACGATGTTTGATTTTAAATTAATCATAAATACTATATAAGACGCATGTTTTTTTTTCCTATTTTGGGGTCTCTCACTTCGGGGTGCTTCTCATAATCGATGATATATTGATACGGTATGATTTATAGGCATAATCTTCTACCACTCTTTTTGTGATGACAACTGGCAGACATTTAATTTTTTTTATTTAAATTAATTGTGTTTATTTTTTTTTCATCGTGTAACCAGTAATATCGATTGTCTGATTGTTTATGACCTTAAATGGCAACACTGTTTTTTTTTCGATATCCAAAGCGATTTTTGTTTATTTCTTTTTTGCTTTTTGGGACACGAACCGAACACAACGTGTGTGGGGGACGCTTCCCGGTGCTAAAACCTGCTTCCAGTGACATTTAGTTCAAATTCACTTGTGTTTTTTTTTCTTTTGTGTTTTTGGGCGATACGTTATTCACAGAATGGCATATCGAGAGCTAGACGTCTGAGATGAAAGAACTGATATTTTTCCATCTCGACGAAAATTAAAGTAAATTTTGTTTCCTATCGCGTACAGACTTAGCATACAATTTCTCAACTTCTTTAAAATCGTTTGTGCAAGCTGGGTATTAATTGTGTTGTAATAATTTAAATTCTATTTCACTTTTAAGGTGTTTACTGTCAATATTTGGTGGAAAGGCATTATAATAAAAATAATAAAAGATTTTTAGTACTTTTTCCACATAAAATTTATTAGATCAGGACCGGTTTCGTCTCAGTTGATAATGCTCGCGATGAGCGAAACCGGTCCTGATCTAATAAATTTTATGTGGAAAAAGTACTAAAAATCTTTTATTATTTTTATTTTATTAAATTCTATTTGTTAAATGTTTTGTGTGTGATTAAAAATTTACTGATTGTAAATTCCTACTAATAAACATCTTCGTAACAGTTGAGCGGTGTTTTTTTATTCATAACCTACTTGTTGTACCTCGAGTGTTGGTAAAATTCCACTGATGTTTAAAACATCAAATATCTAGGTACAGGCAGAGATTTTGAATCACTTTACTCATAAGTCATAACATGTTTGAAAAACAGTGACTTAACTTAATAACATATTTTAAAAAATCTCACTAATAAATTACCAGACTTAAAAATAAGCTGTGTTCCGGTAACATTTCTAGATCAGTGAAGTGTTCCATTGCACAACAAGTTTGGGAAACCCTGTGTTAGATGGTATACGCAAATAAGTGAGCGTCTTACAATAGAGAAAATACAGTATGTATATATGATTTGCTTACACCTGATAATGATTACATCATTATACATCGGGTTCTATGGCGCAGCGGTTAGCGTTGTTGGCTTGTGAGTAACAAGCAGTTCTTGTAGAAAAACTTATGTTGAGACACCTCCATTAGGAGGCCATAAGCTCCATTAAGAGCGGACATGGCTATTTTTTTTTATTTTTTAAATCAGGTGTTTATTTTATCGTAGACAATATTTTATATTTATTATAGACAATAAATACATGAAGAATTTAAAATGAGTAAATGGTATAAATGTTATGTTTGAATATTATTTACTCAAATATAACCGCCCTTGCATATACAAGGGGTGCATTGATCCAATGCCACATTGACCGGCCGCCACTGCAAGCAGCCATGTCCAAGATATAATTTTTTTATTTGATATTGATTAACCTAGTTTGCATTTGAACCAAAACCTGTAAAAACCATGTCACGAAATTGTATTAAAAAGCAAAATAAGTCAACATTATTCAACTTTGATTAAAATAGCAATCTGAACTTTATAAACTGATACCGTAGATTTTTGTAAACGTGGTGTACCAAGAACAGCGAATCGTCCGTCTAGCCAATAATCTATTTTTACCACTTCGTAATACGAAATCATTTGAGGTAGGACAGGTTTATTTTTTTAAATTTTAAATTATACTTACGGATCAAAAAAAATAATCGACGGATATAGAGTCGGTCCCATATCGGCACTTCGATCGAAACGAATCGCCGCTATAATTGCACATGATATATCACCAAAGTGATGAATGCTCACGTATAAGCATACATACATTTTAAAATAATTGAACAGAACTGTGCGAATATTTTCGAAGATGCAATTTGAAATTCAAAAACGGAATATGAATAATGACTAACACATTCGGATTTCATTTGTTTTGGACAAGATTGATTCGACACAAAAAATTCCAGACAGATGTAAAAATAACGCAAATTTAATTGTCTGATACGTTTAAGCGTAACAGGAAGTCATGAATACAATGTAGGCATTTTAAAGGTCAGTAAACTTTTATACTTATGACAATCTATTTCCATCAAGGGCTCATAATAAATAAATTTCTTTGATACCTAATGACAGAACATAAAATATAACACATATTTTAACTTACTAGCGTAACTTATGTTTTCTTCGGATTCGTTGTAATGTTCTCAAATCTGTGAAAAAATACTGTCTCGTACATAAATAATTGATTTATCGACCAAGTACCAGATTTTTGTGGCTTAAATTGTTTTCATCCATACTATCAATTCAGTTCATACAGACAGCGTTAATCTAAGTCTTACTTAGGGATAATTATTATACACCACCAACTGTTATGTGTATGCAGTTGCTGATTCACGTTCGTATTTCATGAAGAAATAACGACCAGAAGATCAAATGAATGTATGTATGTGTTAATTGGTTGACTTACAACTAGGGAATCCAATCCCGAGCCAAAATGTTGATCCCGGGATTTCGGGATTAGAATTTTTCGATCCCGGAATCCCGGGACTGGTCCCGGGATCAGTACATTAAAAAAAATAAAAAATGATAATATTGGTGAAAAATAAATTTAAAAAAAAAAAATTATTATGTTACCAGCTGTAAGCTGCCAATATGTTACCAAGAAGCTCTCTTAATCTCAGTTATTCGCGATTCAGAGGTGAATGAGTGGATTTTTTAATTACTTGTAAAAAATAAGCGAAATCATTACTACATTCTTAATAATTTTATTGAAGTAAATATCTTCTTCTTCTTCTTTGGCCATGTTCGCTCCCTATGTGGAGCATATGGCCGCCACGCGGCACCTCCATGTTTCCCTGTCTCCCGCCAATAGCTTTGCTTCCTCCCATGACATGCCAGCATCCCTCAGTTCCGCCGAGTACATCCTATGGATAGTACCCGACGGACGTCCAGGACGCCGGAATCCCACCGGTCGAAAGAAGAGGCAGGCAGGATTGAGGCTTTCCGGAGGCATCCGCAGCACGTGACCCAGCCAGTTCCAACGTCTATACGAAAATACGTCTATAGTAAATATTTTAATATTCCCACAGAGTACCAAAGCATCGATTGTTTCACCATTTAATCAAAGGTTTCGGTTTACGGTACAAAATGAATGTTTATGAATAATAAATTCCGCAAAACAAACACTATTGATATCTGGTAACATTCATTGATGTAGAGAACAAAGCGAAAAATAGATTTAAACAATATCGAAATATGAAGCTTTATAATAACAAACAATAAATATTGTCGACAAATGCATTCAAATACAGTACACGTGCGTACATTTAATAATTGGCATCAAGTTACCTTTTCGGCTGCCACACGCTCTTATCGTAAGTCTTAATCTAAATCGCAAAGATAAAGTCATAGTAATAAAATTGGTTATCGTTTATTTCATATGTTTGAACTGCCGACTTGAAAACCAACACGTTTCTGTTTTAAAATCAATCCCGAAGTTTCGGTATTATATTTCGGTATTATTCGGTCTTCTAATCCCGGGATTGAAATGTATCGAAAACTGTACGGGATCCCGGGATTGGATTCCCTACTTACAACCAAATCTTTACAGTTTCAATAAGAATACTCAACTTGATCATGAAATGCACTTAATTGCGAACTGGGCACGCTTAAATCAAATCACGGTCAGCGAAAAACGATTTTTTTTGCTACTAATTCCACAATTTTATATATGTAAATATCTGGATCGATTTCGTTCATCATAACGTTTTACAATTGAATATTTTAATCAGTTGAAAAACTAGCGTTTTATTTTTATCAATATAATAGAATATATGCCTTCCCAGTCACACTTTTACACAAATGTATAATAAATATATGTATTTCGTTCTACAAGTATGTTTTAAAACTGAAAACTATATAACGATATCGTGAAGTAACGTATGCCTCTAACTAAAATAAAAATACGGAATAGAACACGATGTAAGATAATTCTCGATATGATGCGTTTATTTATAGTACAGATTTTTTTTTAAATATTTTGATATCGTAACATATTTCAGCATTTTATCAAACAAAAAATAAGTAAAAATAATAAAACATTTTTAGTACTTTTTCAACATATTTTTTTTGGATCAGGACCGGTTTCGCTCATGGTGAGCATTGTCAACTGATAGGAAATACAATGAAACAGTGATATTTATTTATACAAAAGTTAAGTAAGAAAAACAAGGTATGACAAGCAATTGGTATTTATTACAACTAAGCAAATAAATTGAAGCACAATCCAAGAAAAATTAACTTTAAATAAAAAGTTGAAGACCTCTCACCAAAGCAACCTATTACATCAAAAATCAATTAAGTATGAATTATCATTAACAAAGTAAAAACCAAAAATGAGTGCATATAAAAAAAAAAAATTTTCCTACTTAACTTTTGTATAAATATCGCTGTTTCATTGTATTTATTATCAGTTGACAATGCTCACCATGAGCGATACCGGTTCTTATCCAATAAATTTTATGTGGAAAAAGTACTAAAAATGTTTTTTTTTTTTTTTTATAGTGCCATTCCATAAAGTATTGACAGTAAACACCTTAAAAGTGAAAAAAATAAGTTTTACCGTTGAATCTTATAAAATACTTTTCCAATTTCCAAAACTATGATTATAGTAATAGAAAAACATGTGATATTTCCCCATTTCTGCGACGAATGAAGTTCCGTTTTTTGTGTAATAAGTAAATCACTAGTAATATATTAATTTTATCACAAATTTGTGTTTGTGAACCATACTCATTTATGTTAGTTTTTAAATATTAATTTTACAATAGTTTACAGTGACTTGTTGTGCAAAATTTTATATTCAGCCAAAATTTACTGAACAACTTAATATTCTTCAAAATCGAATTGATGGTATTCTTGCATTTTTTGAGTTTACCACCGCTGGACTTAATAATACAGCATTGTCGGTAATGAACACGTATTTATATGAGCCATTAAATTAATTTATCTTCGCATTAAGGGCAATAATAATAATTGTAAACTCCCTACGAACCTTTTTAATGTGAAGGATAAGGGCGGCAAAACTCCCTCTTAAAATTTTCGCCACGAAATTTTCATGCTTAAAATATTTAAATAGCTCCCGCGTCAGTAGCGCTACGTGTTACCAAGGCGACCATGATAATATGTAATTTAATTAAACATTATCCGCGTACTGTATTTTTTCTCATTTAATGTATAATTATAGAACACAACAAACATTTTTTCAATTAAGACGTATTTTTGTAAAATTAAAAATAAAATTGTTAATTAAGGTTATGTCAAGATATTCTGTATTTGAAACGAATTCGCACCATTTGATACAGTCGAACTTGGCTATAGCAAGGAAGATGGAACCGACTGAACTTGCTCGTTATATCAGAGAATATGTATTTTTAAATTCTTACAAAACATACCCATCACATGAAGACGTAAAGTATCTGGAGCGGTCACATAACACAAAAATGTCGCAATTCAAACAAAAATACACAATTAGAATTTATTTACACACCCGTTAAACACATATTTCATTTTTCTGTAAATCCACTTTTCTTATTCAATTTAAATTTATACTTTTTTCACTCTAATTAACAATATTTTTGCTCGGTATCCCGGAAGTAGCTCGTTATAAAAGTGAATAAATGTATGGAGAAAACCATAAACTAAAATTTCAACGAATGTTTACTTATTACATCCGAGATTTCGCTATTTCCGTGATCGTAAAAGCCGAATTCGACTGTTATCATAATATGAGATTATTGAGAAAATTTGATTGGTTGTTAAGAGCTGCATATCTCGGGTAATGCCGCGTTGAATCGAATATAAGATTTTTCGTTTTAAATTCGGACCAATCGATAAAAATCAATTGAACTGAAGTGTGAAACTAGTATATTATAAAGAATTACCTAAATAATGTAAAAACAATATTGATTGAATTACATACTCCCCGATAATTTCAATGCAAGCTAGATTTGCTGAATAATTGTGATTTAAATTTGCTGATTTGCTACAGCAATGTAATCTAGATTTGCTGAATAAATGCTCACTGGCTGGTTTCAAAATGAACAACTTGAAACACGAGAAATTACTGACGGTAAAAAATACTAAGAAGTTGAAATCAATTGGAAATTATTAAACAGAATAAGATATTTCATAAGTTCAGTATATTATGTTTTGTGTCACATGATTTAGCCGCTATAAAATGGTAAATAACGTGTGAGACTCTCAAAAAACAGGCTTAATTTAGCAATTAGAATTTTGTACATTTTGAAATGGAAAAAATAATTATTTCCAACATGTAAGCAACCATTCATTATTTTCACGGTGACATTTTAGATGTTTGAACAATGTCCGTACCTATTAAATAAATTGGTGATATTTCACAACGAGAAACTTTCTCGCACGTCAATGGCTAAGGTCCATTGAATTCAAGTTCAGGACATTCGAATTAATAATTCAGCCAGACGTCGGCGTTTTTATTATCAGGGGTACCGATTTTACAAAAGCTAAAAGTCAAATAAAGCAACTTTTAAATGAAAACCTTTCTCTGGTATGAGTTTGTTGGAAAAAATCACATTTAAAAAATGTGAGACATAAATTTTAATGTCTGAAATTTTTTAGTTTCAAAAATCCTACTTGAAGGCAAGCAGAAAAAAAGTTAATACAAACTGTTAAAAAAAATGCAAACATACTTTAAGACTTTACCTTAGGCTCTATTTATTATTAATTTTAATTTGCGTTATAACGAGAATATAATTTTATAAAATAATTTGAAACTTTTGTGTTTGTTTTGTTTTTCAAATGGTTTAATATTATTATATTGGTGTGACTGTAACCTTTTTAATTCTTACAATATTATCGCTCGTAAAAATCGAAAATATTTTTTCAGCAACAGGTAATAAACGAACAGAATGAAATGCATTATTGGTTGGCATTGAAATTTTAAATAATTATTGTTATGTGTGTGTTCTAGTGACCTAAGGCCTGACCTACGCCAACTTCATAGCATTGAACGGCGTTTCGTCATTCGTGATAACACCGCATGACACCGGATGTCGCTAGCAGTAATCTATCGCCATCTTGGAAACATAACAGGAAAAGCTGATTACGCATTACGCACGTTACTGTATATTTATAAAATGCATTATTTTTATTTCGTGATTAAATTGATAACGTTTTTGTAACGTGTTTATCATTGTTCATTACTTACTCGCAATTAGAGGTCTGCACGGACTCGGGCGGGTAAAGTCGATTGAGATTCGGGCTCCGGCCGGGCCCGAGAGAGAAATTTATTTTTCAGAAGATATTTTTGAACTATGTTCGGAACATAAGTCAGCCATGCGACAATACTAATCATAACCAAACAGTTCGAGAACATATCATGCATTAATCTGATATTTTTCAAAATATTGAGGTTTTTTCGGGTCGAAATATATAAATCTGGGCTTCGGGCCGGGTTCGGGTAACAACTGTGGCACTAACACTCGGGTCCTGGCCGGGTCGTACGTGGATTGGCTGGGCTCGAACCGGGTAATTTCAGCAAATTTCGACCGTGTTTTCCCTTATTTGTTTAATGCTTTTATATTACGTTATGGTTTTTTTAAAAACAGTGCTTGAATAATTGTTAACGGTAAAACCTTCATATATTGTTTGTAAACAAAAAAAAATAGCTGGTTAGTTACATTTAATTACAGTATTATCATACATTCAAACAACAAATAATACATAGGGTTTAATTTATTCATGAGTATTGCGCAGTTTTGACCTACGCGCTACGCTTATCACAGTATTATCGCCGTTTTGATTTCTGGTATACAAAGCATCAAAACAGTTGTCATAATATTATCGAATGTATTGTTATCAAAACCTTATGAATGAATATAAAACCATCGCGAAGCATAAGGCATAAATCGGCTTTCAATTCATGAATTACTTACTGCCAACATTTTTATTGCATTCAGACACAATGAACTTGGCTTGTAATTTCACATACGTAGTATATCTATCTACTCGGTATTTAAAGTTGTATTTGATTGGAAACTAGCGTTTTGATTTGTTATACGAAAATGAGTATCCCTATATTCTTTAGCAATATCATTTCTGTCGTGTAGACAGACAACGATAAGAAATGTTTAGAGTCTTAAAATTTATTGAATTCACTTTTAAGGTGTTCACTGTCAATACTTGGTGGAATGGCATTATAATAAAAGTAATAAAACATTTTTAGTACTTTTTCCACATAAAATTTATTAGATCAGGACCGGTTTCGCTCATGATGAGCATTGTCAACTGATAAGCAAAACAATAAAACAGTGATATTTATACAAAAGTTAAGTGATAAAAACAAGGTATGACAAACAATTGGTATTACAACCTAGCAAAAGAATTAAAGTGCTAAGTGGTCTTCAACTTTTTATTTATCGTTTATTTTCCTTGTATTTTTCTTTAATTCTTTTGCTAGGTTGTAATACCAATTGTTTGTCATACCTTGTTTTTATCACTTAACTTTTGTATAAATATCACTGTTTTATTGTTTTTCTTATCAGTTGACAATGCTCATCATGAGCGAGACCGGTCCTGATCTAATAAATTTTATGTGGAAAAAGTACTAAAAATGTTTTATTATTTTTATTATTTATTGAATTGTCAATTTTCTTGAAAGGTTATGCTACAACACATGCAAGACTATTGCATAAATATTTTTTTTGAAATTATAGAAGCTTAAATTCGGATCCTCGTATGGACTCTTTCATAAATCGATTAATGGATCTCTGTTCCAGGAGTGATATTCCCATGGGTATAATACTTATTTTGGACGGTCTAAAATACCTAACACGTGATTGTGTTGGACGGTCTGCATGCTCAAAAAGTGATTGTGTTGGGTATTTCAGACCGTTTAAAATAATTATTGTGCACTCGGAAATAACACTACATGACTGTGATTAAAAACTCCCTCCTACCCATATGACCTTAAAAACGGGGCGCTTTGAGAGCGATTAACTAACCACAGTCCTGACGTAGCTCTATTCTTCTTCAATACTCTTTTCAAAATGGAGGGTGAGCAACTGATTAATAGTCAGTTTTATTGAAAAAATCTCCATATGCTCCACATTGAGAGCGAACATGGTTTTAAGAAAATGGAAGTTCACAGGTTGATATCCCAATATTTATACTTCCATAAATATTTTAATGGATAAGTGTTTGAAGGCATGGTTGACTGTGATACTTAAAATTCTTTCTTACCACCTATCAAATCTAAATTGGGACGTAACGAGAGCGATTAGCTAACCACTAGCTCTAATCCTTATATCCCTAATCTCTTCAAAAAAACGAGAGAGCAACAAACGAATAATAAGGAATTGGCATCATCGATTACGATATTTGAACATCAAATTGTATCGTATGCGATCATCACAATATCTATCTACCAACGACGATAAATTTAAAACAACCATTATTTACTGCATCTTCTTTTCTCGAGAGTTGACTATGAATACTATCTTCATTTATTTGTGTCTTCTATAAAGTCGGACACGACTATTATGATATACAATCACTTTGAGTAAGGACACGAATAAAACGGTATTTAATGAATTACATAGACATGTGATCTATACCAAAAGTCACTGACTAACTAAATAAGTCTTACGTAGGTGACATTTATAAAACGACCTGTAACAAAATTTAATACTGCCCCCTTGAAAGCGAAGCAACTCTTTTTGGAAGCAATTAATTGGCAGAATACTGACATAACGATGAATGACGTGGTGCATTGTCTCCAATAAATGTTGCACCACCTGATAGTCGGTCTGATGAGTCCGATTTATAATTCAACTCCTGTCAGGCTGGCTGGAATGGTTCCAGCTGCGTGCATGTTAAAATATTTCGAATACACTTTATCATTTAATACCTGACACACCGTTTACAATGGATCAGTTTTTATCGCAGAAATAATTGATTTAATGTTGACATACAGGAAAAATCAGTTGTATTTAATAATTAATTGATGTGGTCGATAGTTATTTTCTTCCAATCTCATGTATATCGAATATTGTCTAAATTAACGAGTTATCAAGTGAGTCACATAGTCACCTCTTCGTGTTCTATTGTTTATGTGGATTCCAATTATTCATCTAACCACTTTTTCAGATTCTGTGTGTCCCTATAAAAAATCGATGAGCTTTATGGTTGTTTTAAGTTATACAAAGCTTTCCACAAACAGTAATAAATTATTGATTACATATCTCCGAGTGTATTCTTGGAAATGTTCTTTCATTATTGATAAGTAATTATTTTGACTATTGAGATTGAGAGTACATATTGTATTTTTCTGAAATGTACTTTGTCTAATGATTATTGATTTCATTTAATTGTCTTCGTCATATATTTATCAATTACCATTTACTATCAGCATCCTCGTTTCATATGTTTCTGTAACGGCTTAAAGTTGTAGCGCTTCGCCGTTAAGCAAAGCCAGTTCAAATAAAGTTTGCGTACTCAGCAAATGTTTTTGTCATACTTAATGGCTATTAGAATTCATGCGATTTGTACATATAATGAAACTAATTCCTCTGCAATTTTGTATTGTGTCACTGGTATTATTTATCTAATATTTTATTGTGCGTGCTATGGTGTATATATTATCGAAATCTGAAATTTATCTGATATCATTAAGGTTTATTATTAAAGGTAAATAATAATTGTAGACAAAATCCTCCTTCGGTGACACCACTGACCTTACTGCAGTGAGTGGATTGGAAAATGCAGCACTAATGCACCTGGAAATAGACTCCGAGTTCATTCACCTTTAAAATCTACCCCAGAATTAAAACCGAATGCATTATTTGAATGAATTTTAAAGTATTTCAATGCAGTTCATTGTATGTCATTTATTTATTTTTTATTCACAGCTTCATCTATTATTATAACATGTTAATGTATTTGTCACCAGTCAAGACTTGTCACCTGAGTAGAGGCAGTAGACGTCATGGACAGTGTATATCGATCTCACTGAGGAGTTGAATCAATTATAATATATATTTCACTATTATATAAATTATATTATATACATTTAGGAACACATGGAAAAACATTATTTTACGATTTTTAGTCACCTGCCCGGTTTCGCTTACATAACAAGTGCTTTCAACTCAATAAAACAAGGGATAAATGAATGCGGAAAGCGCGGTATCGATATTGTTCGGCAGTTTGGCAGACAAGCTCACTGACTTTGTGGTAAGCCTACATTTATGAGTAGATGGTGATGTCATTTTGTCAAGTGATACTTTGGTTATATTATCGATGATTTCGGCAGTTACTTTGAGTAACGCCAAATACGTGTTTCGATTATTCGACATGAATTTTAAGGTAGAAAGAATGTTTTTCAATCCATACATAAGGAAATAATTGATTTTTATATTTTAACCACTAGATAGCGGGCGGGACAAAAAATTCAAAACAGAATCGGAAGCGAGAGTGGGTGCAAAAATTAAGTTTAATAACGGTGTTATTCCACTGATTTTACAGAAAGTGTTTTTACGTTATTACTTATATATAATATAATATTTCTGATAATTAACCTTCTTCCTCTGACTGAGTGTTTTCATTGAATTCTTCGATGACTAATTAACAGTTTTTTTACACCCGCTCTTTTTTTCTTTTTTTTTCACATTGTTAAAAAAACTAATATTTTACGATACCTTATATGTATATAATAAATGATTGAAATGTATAATACATTTTAAGCCTAAGCGCATTTCAACATACAGCTACCCGTATTGTAGTCAATTTTACAAATTATTTGTGTAATTATTTACGTTAATAACCAAATTATTGCTAAAATTGCTTGAAAGCCATTACAACAGCCGAAAAGAATAAATAATCCCCGACGCCTGGGCGACGAAGTACGAAGAAATCCTTTTAATTTGAACAATTATAATATATTTATTTAATTGCTCTTGAGAGTGGCGCCCCCTTCTGTTTTAGGCGGCGCCGCCCCTAACAACTTCAAGCAATAAATACGACGCGACCCAAGGCAAAGTTTGGTCATTAAAACATTCAAAATTGAACTACACATTGTGACGGCAGTGATAAGGAAGCAGGTTCTAGCCAAATTATTCAATCACGAATTTAGTTTATCATGAAAGATATCTTACCTTAGAGATTTGTTTATGTTGACAACGTATTAGTATTTTCAGATCAATGTACCCATATACATATAATATCATTATATTTCACGTCGTTGTATTTAAACACTATGTGCTTGGCTAAAGCCCCCTATAGTGAAAGCCATGCTATGGAGTTGAAAACAGGTACTTTTTTCAGATAAGCGGGCCGGTGTCATAATTTTCAAAGTAATCACATCATTATGAAGCCATTTGTTACTGATATAATGTAGGAAATACATATTTATATTGTAATTATATATCTTTTCAATTACATCTTTTTCAAAATAAGAAAAAATCACATTTTCTAAGGTTTTTGAAGAAAAATCTCGGAGAACAAAAGCAAACAAAGAAAGCAAATCATTTTATTGAAATTATTTTTTACAATATTTCAATACAGAATATGAGGTTGGATAGTTCATTAAAAAAATCAACGTCATTATTGGGATTTTAATCAATTAATAATTAATCTCAAAATCTATTTGTGCACACTGGTTCGTTACTCAATCTTTCCATAGGATTTCTCAAGTCATATCAGTAATCAAAAATCAGTAAGTCAAACTAGGGTAGCACATTTCACTTCATTATTTTTAAAATAATATTGATTAAATCATCATTTACTTGGTATATTGCCATTATTATATGATAAGACGCAGCATTTATTTCATAATATCACAATAGGCGTCAAAATCGTATATAATATAATATGGATTCCGCTTGTTACTGTTGTTTTATGTAATTTATAATTAATATTTTATATAACTGTGATATTTAAAAGTGGGAAGTTAAATTTTATTTGTTTTACCACACATCGCATTTCTTGCCATTCGCTATATTTCTTACAATCATTACTTAATTTTCATATATGACCTTTCCGATGTATCGTAAATTGTAAATTAATAACACCAAAGAATCACAGAATATCCATACAAGAAATCTTTCAAACATACATGTTATATTCAACGACAAATAAGCTCATAAATTGGAATTTAGAGTTGATCTACGTATAACCGCCATTAAATTTGTTAGGAGAGGTTGAGATTTAACGGCCCGGTCTTTTTTGTTGTTTTTTCTACGACACTGCTTGGAACTTAAGACTGCTATGGCTTGGCACATCCTTGTTAATAAATTCATGTTTTGAAGTGACAGAGAAGCGAAACTGAAGATACTTGAAACATTAAACAATTTTTTTAACTAGTTATTCTTCTCAGTTATACCAGTATCAAATATCCCTCGCGATAACTCTCTTTTGAATCATTTAGTGTCCGAGCATCCCCATCTTAAATCTAAATTACTCTACCTTGTCGATTCAATTTTTCTTTAACTTTTGTTGGAATGCTTTTTCTTTTATGCCAACTTTGTTATGTCTTTGATAACTTATTCGTAATTGGAATATTTTTAAGCGTAGTTTTTATTTGCAGTTTTCTGTAGACCCCACTACGCTTCTGAAAGAAATCTTAATGTATACGTTAAGATAAAAATTACCCTGTTGCAATCAATACCTCCATATTTTATATAGTTGTCTTTCTAGAAGAATTCTATATAAAGAAACGTTTTCATCTTATCTGTTGTATGTTTACTCAATGTTTAATATTTATCTTGAACTTCGTTAGAAACTTTTAACGATATTAGAGCCAAATTTGAAGAAATTGTATTGTTTATCAAATATTTGATTGTTGTAGAGAATTATTGTGCTCAAAAACATCTTGAAATACTAATCGCTAATGGAAAACATAAAGGCAAATTACTCTGTAAGTTAGTCAGTTTTAATATTTGTAAACCTCACTTTGACAAACTTTCTCAGTGGAACAAAATAACTCTCAAATTGTTTCGAAATATTGTATTTGAGTACATAATTAAAAGATAAAATACGTTTGCCATGCTCAGGTGTTGGCATATCAGAGTTACTCAATCCACTATGAAGGTTTTTTTACGTTTTTAAATAATAAATGCAAAGCCGTTATTAATCGGTAAATTTTTGCGTTAATGTTTCTTATTCGTTTCCTATATGGCCAACTAAAATATAAACTAAATGTTTCATATCCAAATTATAACGTTTTTAATTTAATAATAGTAAAACAAATTAATATTAATTCTAATACTTAAAACCGGGTTAACAAATGGGGAAAAAACCGGCTTATGAATGTCGCGTGAAAACCGGAGTTTCGATATCGGTTTTAGAAAACCGACAAGCCCTAGTTTAATGTAATCAGTTATAGTAATTTGTACATTCTTTTTGTGCTATTAGATATCCAAATATCTTTTTTAAGATTGTATAAGATTTGTTATATTTTCAATATTAATTGTCAGGTCGCATCATCGGTGACGCTAACATAGAATTATTTATGGCATATTGTATTACATAATAATGAATTCATAGTTATATTACGTCGTTTTTTTTTAAAAAAAAAACATTGATTATTAGGTCAACGGCACACTGGTCGTAACTGGGCGTAAAGTACGCGTGCTGTTTGCTTTCATAATAATTACATAAATATGCGCTTTGACGCAGGTGCGTTGTGATGTGGTATTATGACTGCTTAGGTGCGAAAACAGACAGCATACATGTTTAACATAAAAAAATTGATAACTTTGCAATTACACTGGTTGTGTTACAATATGTAACACGTGTTTCGGAGACACATATTCAAACACATCTGAGTTGTTAACTGACCATAATCAACCCGCTTTTTATACAATTAACAACATGGGAAAACTTGTATTAAATAGTAAAGATCTGGCATCTATCGCTTAACCCAGGCGTGGGGAACCTGCGGCCTTCTGGCCAATTCTCTAATTCTGTATTTTTTTGTAATTTTGTAAATTCTTGGAATTTTCGATGTCAAAATCCTTGAATGACCTAAAAAAACGGTCCCACGCTTGTAATTTCGGGAAATCCGCAAATTTCTGGGCGTTAGAAATTGACATGAAATTGTTTTTGGCCAAAAAAATCCTAGACAATGCTCTTCGTGTCGAATCAGAAAAATTAATGCGGCCTTTAGAGAAGAAAAGGTTCCCCACCCCTGGTTTAACCTGTCAAGACTGTCAACCTGCTAATGTTGGGCAGGCAGAAATAACCTTTGATGAAAGAATTAAGGAACACTTAAGATTTTCGATGGTTTCGGCGGTAACTTTGTGGAAGTTCATTTAAATAGAAAATTTAAATTAACTTTGATTATTCCACGTATTGTATCCACAATACGTGGAATAACCAAAGTTAATTTTAAGATATTTAAAAAGCAAGCCTTGCTATGTTACGCCAAATGATGCTTCTCAGACATGCGAAACACGTGTCACATTTTGTAACACAACATGTGGAATAACAAAATTATCAAATTAATTGTTTATATTAAAAAAGAACTTCCACAAAGTTGCCGCCGAATCCATCGAAGATAGCATAAATATTCTTATATCCAACTCCGATTCTAAGTTATAACTGACATATTTAGAGATGAAGAGTTTTGCAGAGATTAAATAATACATCCATTTAAATTATGATGTCCAATTAATGATCCTGGCCAAAATATATTAAATGGAAATAAAATTATGTACATACAAAACGTTGACGTTTGTATTTTAATAAATTTCTCGTACAGAAATTTTTACAATAGCGTAAAAATAAATCGCCACATGCTTGTACATCTGGTGTAACTTTTTTTTATCTGAACGTAATGAAATCTATTTTTCACCTTTTATTTCGATTCCCAACCCATAATGATTTTGCAGGTGTCCTCGTGTGAAAGTAGACATGTGAACTTAGATCGTCTACGACAGTGGTGCGCACCATTTTTAAGCCAAGTGCCACTTATCCAATGTTAAATTTATATAGTGCTACTAAATAGAAAAGTAAATATTTCAACAATTTCTGCTCGCCGTATCGTGTAAAGAAGTTCAGGCGTATTAGTAAAATTAAATCACATTACGTTTTGAATATTATGATTAAAACAATACACTAAACTGCAAATAATATTTATTTAAAATGTTCTATGTTAGGATGCGGATGACCTGTCGCAGCGAGCTCGAAGCACATACTTAATTTATAGCGGCTCGCGTCATAACGATGATATTGAAAATATTATATGTACGTGGCAAATGGAAATATTTTTGTTTCTATCAACTATAAATTTGCTATGATTATTATTTTTTAAAGATCATTAAAGCTCAGATTGTCACCGATAATGGTTTTTATTGGTTTTTAAGTTCACACAAAGCTGTTTAACTAGCCGACATTAGTTACATATAATATTTTATTTTTATACATGTAATAAATGTCTTTCCAACACCAACACGAATTGACGGTTAACACCTTAATATTAACTACTTCGACGTTAAATTATGCTTTTAAATTGGTGTAAAATAACGACCGTTTTTTATTTCAAAAGAAAAACGTTTCTTAACTGTATATATTTTATCAATTAAAGAAGAAGTCCCAATCGTAAAAAAAATAACGACGACAGATAAGCTGTCGTCACACGAATATTAAAAACCAGTCGACAAAGGTTGTGTATAATTATTCAAGGGCTCTGCAAATTGGGTAGTCACAACACTAATTAAGTACCCTGCCTAAATGTGCTTTATTTAAAATAAAATGTTATAATACCGTACTTATGTGTTAATAAGGTTGTTTAGTTTGTTAAAGGTGTTAAAACCGGGCACAAATGGGCTTTAATAGACTCATTTACATATTATATTTCACAAAAGGTCTCTTGGACTCATTGTTGGCATTAAAACCTTTGAATAATATTGAGCAAAGGCATCATTTTAAATTACGAGCCAAGATCACCAATATAAACAGCTATTATATTATAAAAACTTTTATTTGCTAAGCGTCAGTTCAAGTTCATCCGTGCACTTGAATGCCTGAAGATGCCGAAAGGCGAAACCCGGGTCGTTAGTGACAAAATTTGTGAGAATGTACATAGTTTGAACGATTCAAATTTAATATTGAAATTCCACCAAGCACCTTCAGTCGAAATCTTAAATTATTAAAAAAAAAAATAAACAGCTAAATAAATACATATCAAATACTAGTATTATTACATATCGACTGTGGAAGGAAAAAAAGACGTTACCCACACATATCAAATTTTATAGGAGGCGCAAAAAACGTGTTTAGATGAATTTAAGATTTTGACTGAAGGTGCTTGGTGGAATTTCAATATTAAATTTGAATCGTTCAAATTATGTACATTCACACAGATTTTGTCACTAACGACCCGGGATTTGCCTTTCGGCATCTTAAGTTCAAGTTCATCCGTGCACTTGAACGCCTGAAGATGCCAAAAGGCGAAACCCGGGTCGTTAGTGACAAAATCTGTGTGAATGTACATAATTTGAACGATTCAAATTTAGTGTTTAGATGATTTTGGGCCATATGCAAATTATGAACTATACACAACCTTGAAGTGCGCGGAGACTTCTAAGCTGGTGTTTAATTGACATAATCTAATATTAATTAAAGAAATTGTCTAGGAAAAACCTTTATTTCAGTATTTTTTCTTGATTTTAATTTTTTACAAAGTCATATTTTTCAAACTTTAAAGCTAAATTTAGATACCAATTCGGCATTTGCAGCTTGCATCATTTTGATTGAACGTGTATCAAGTTTGATACATTGTGATTATCGAAAAAAAGCTGTTTTGAAAAAACTGTGGGTTACGTCCTTTTTCCTTTTCCCGGTCGATATGTGAAATGTCGTTTTAAGTCAAATGACAACTGTTATGATATAAAGAACGCGTGACTGAATACTTTTAAGGTGAAGTCATAAAAAATTCTCCGCTTCATTAATTATTTATGCTAAGTCAAAAATTAAATTTTGAGTTTGCTTTATTTTAAATATTGAAATAACGGTTTTTTACATTTTCAAAACTGGTATATAAAATAGTGAAAAAAGAGCCAGATTACTGAGATTCCAGTATCGATAAAACTGGTATAGAAATCTCTGCTTTCGAATAACGAATATTATATGAATCATGCATAATGTATACTAAGACTGAAAATAAGTTTTTTTTAATATATTAGTCGTCTGAATTGCCTTTACTTGGTGGAAAGACAATAAACATATTTATAAAAATAATATACAAATTTCCACCATTTTGGGCTGTTTAAAAAAATAACAACTAAAAATCGGGCCTTATCCAACTGCATATCTTTCATCAGTTGAAAATTTTCTTCCTTACAAATGATATATTATAATATTTTTTTTTTTTTTTTTTCAAATGTACTAAAAAGATAAAAATAATTTTGATACCTGATAAAATAGTTCCCTCATCTAAGCAACATCCTGACCACATGACACTCTTCAGCACAGTAAGTCGGATCGTTGACTCCCCAGAGAATTGGGAAACAAACCATCACTCACATTCTACTATCGTTAGTAGTCAACGGTAGATTAGAGTTATTAATTTCGGAATAATTGTCTCATATGACTAAAAGTAAAAGCGCGCGGCGAAAATATTTATATAAAACCCAATGAACGTTATAATATGAAAAAAAATAAGCCAGACGAAAATATTTATCTTAAACTGAATCTACTGTATAATGTCAAATACATTTAAGCTAGGCGATATTATCTATATAAAACTTAAAATACAATATAATATCAAATAAATTTTAGGCAGGCAAAAATATTTTTCTAAAATACGATGTACTATTATAATATCAAATAAATTAAAGCTGGGAGAATATATGTATCTGTAACTTGATGTACAATATAATATCAAATAAATTAATAAACAAGTTCTTCAAGGGAATCACATTCGATTATGCAAGCTCTACCATTAATTGCAGGTAGGGTATCCAATCCCGGAGCCTTTTTCCAATCCCGGGAGGAATTTGAAATTCTCTTTATTTTTTGAATTTGAAATATATTTTTTCCTCAGATTGTCACAGAACCTCGTTTTTTTTTTTAGCTCACCGAGGAATTTGAAATCTTCGATTTGGTATACTTTTTCCCAGATTGTCTCAGAAACTCCTTTTTTTAGCTCACCGGGATCGAAAAAAGTTGGCGACCCCCAGGTTGGGAACCCGTGCTCTAGAGTCTCGCCTGATCGTTTCTTCGACTGTTGATCGCGTTTGTGCTGTAGTCTTGTTTCTCGTTCCTCTGGACTTTCGCTTAACCTTTTCTTGGTTTGCTGATTTCGTTTGCGTCGTTTTCTCGTCTGTTGTTGCTCATGAGTTTCGCTTGATCTTTTCTACAACCACTGATCTCGTTTGTGTTGTTGTCGCGCCTCTCGTTTCTCATGAGTTTCGCTTGATTTTTTCTTCGACCGCTGATCGCGTTCTTGCTGTAGTCTCATTTTTCGTTCCTCCGGAGTTTCGCTTGATTTTTTCTTCGACCACTGATCTCGTTCATGTTTTAGTTTCGTCTGTCGTTCCTTTTGAGTTTCATTGGATCTTTTCTTCGACAGTTGAGTGCGTTCGCGTTGCAGTCTCGTCTTTCGTTCTTCTGCAGTTTCACTGGATCGTATTCTCAACTTATAATTTCTTGCGCTTTATAATCTTGCTTCTCGTTGTAACGCCGTTTCGGTTACGTTATACATTTTAAAAGGTATGAATGAATGACGTAGTGTTGCTGAGTAAGGGTTGGGGTGTGACAATTTTCTGTTACACTGTTATTCGATAGAAATGATATCTATTGGATAGTTTACATATTTATATAGGTGGACATATTTACTGGATCAAGGGACGTATCACCTTGACGGCAGTACACGTAATAATACGTCAAATAGTTTGTATTGACAGGCGCGAAAAATATGTTGCAATTGTGAACAAATTTGTTCAATAATGTTGGAAAAACAGAAAACTGTTTTATCGTAACAAACGTCATTATTATTACGATGTATTTTGATGACTAAACGGATAACTGTTTTGATCCGCACAACTGTCACTACATTTTTGATGATCAATCGATGGTTAAAGATTTGACGCCACAGCATTTTATATTTCATGATGACTTATTCTTTTAACGCAGTATCTCATAATATTAATTTAGCGCTATAACATTAAATTATATTGAGACCAATCAATGCTTCCGTAAAGGCGTGAGATCATTTAAAAACTACTGACGTTAACGTTTAATTTTGACATTTCAAAACATCCCGACAGACCGACATCACGTCTTGGTGACTAACAAAGCAAGTTAAGATTTTTTTTATAAAAAAGCTTATAAAAAAAATCCCGACAGAATTGTCGGTCGACACTTCTTGGCGACTAACAAAGCAAGTTAATAAAAAAGCTTATAAAAAATCTTATAAAAAAAGCTTATAAAAAACATCCCGATAGAATTGTCGGTCGTCACGTCTTGGCGACTAACAAAGCAAGTTAAGAAAAAAGCTTATAAAAAAGCTTGTAAAAAACATCCCGACAGAATTGTCGGTCGTCACCTCATGGCGACTAACAAAGCAAGTTCAGAAAAAAGCTTATAAAAAGCTTATAAAAAAGCTCATAAAAAGCTTTTAAAAAACATCCCGACAGGAGTGTCGGTCGTCACGTCTGGCGTCTAACAAAGCAAGTTAAGAAAAAAGCTTATAAAAAAGCATATAAAAAAAGCTTATAAAAAAACATCCCGACAGAATTGTCGGTCGTCACGTCTTGGCGACTTACAAAGCAAGTTAAGAAAAAAGCTTGTGAAAAGCTTATAAAAAGCTTATAAAAAAGCTCCTGAAAAAGCTTTTAAAAAACATCCCGACGGAGTGTCGGTCGTCACGTCTGGCGTCTAACAAATCAAGTTAAGAAAAAAGCTTTTGAAAAGCTTATAAAAAAAGTACATAAAAAGCTTTTAAAAAACATCCCGACAGGAGTGTCAGTCGTCACGTCTTGGCGACTAACAAAGCAAGTTAAGAAAAAAGCTTATAAAAAAGCATATAAAAAAAGCTTATAAAAAAACATCCCGACAGAATTGTCGGTCGTCACGTCTTGGCGACTAACAAAGCAAGTTAAGAAAAAAGCTTATAAAAATCGGTTCTGGTTGTACTACTTGAATGGTCAATAATTCATAGTGTTTTTTTCCTATTTTATATATAAATCGGTTTTTTTTATACAATAATAATAAACTCAAGTAACGGATTCAAAAATTCTGCCATATAACATATAGCAACAAACCATTTTTTTTTATTAAATACGTTTAAAATCGGCCGGTATAGAAATTTTAGGTAAATACAACAATTTAATTAAAAAAGAAAGACCTATTTTAAAAGGTTACTTCTTTATTCAATAATAAACAGTAATTAGATTATTATTCTTTTTAATATATTGGTTAGTAAAAACTGCTGGTACTTGACATGCCCTGAACTGATATGACAAATGAAGCAAATTTACCATCAGAGCTTTTGCGTAAATGAACCAAAGTTGGTAAGTATAGAAAGCTCGGGAAAATCTCTGAAGAGTTAAATATGATTCATTGAAACGCTATGTTATACATTTTAATCAGATTCCAAATCTCGCTTTCTGGAAAATAAAAGACGTTTATGGTAACTTTCGGCTGTTATTATTTTTGTATTTATTCTAGTCATGTCCTAGTATTTCATAGCCAAATATACCATAAATAATTATTAAATACTATTATATTATACTTGAAATGGAAACGTAATATATCGAGAAAGAAAATGGAACGGTCATATATCGAGAAAGTAGCTTCTAGTCGAAAGAAAGTTTTCGGTGACAAAATTTGAAAGTTTTTATTTAGTTTTCTTACAAAGCGGATAAAAATTTTACACCATTTAAAGAAAGCTATCGTAAAAAAACTTTTCGATTTTTTTAAAAATATTATCAAATTATTTTACCATTATGATTTTATTATGCACAATAGTGAAATAAAATCGTTGAAATGTTATATTATTTGCTTAGATTTATTTAGTTGCCATTAGCACGAGAATCTTATTTACAGAAGTATATTTGTATTAATTCAAAAATAAAATCAGTATTACCATGAAATGGTGTTTTTTTGAAATACGGATGAGGTCAGACTATACGAAAAATTGAATTATATTTGAATAGTACTAAACCCTGACGAATTTAGTACATTTCGACATATGTACTTCAAACACAAAAGAAAATTTAATAATGTTATCAATTTAAATTTAAATTACAATTAAATTAAATAAACGTAAGATTGCGTCAAAATAAATAATTAGATAACTTTGAATTTTCTGAAACTTAACTCTTCGTTTGAAACCGTTAGAAATTATTTTAAAGCAATATAAAACTATGCATTGAACTAAGTTTTAAGTAAGAGGAAAAATACTAGGCATTCAAATTACAAATAGAAACTTCTAAAAACTTCTAGAAGAAAATTTGTACGCAGTGTCCACGTACATTATTACATGTATGTATATTATAATACAACAGAAAAGTTCTCTCTGGCTCCAATTAATATTAAGTCTTTGCACAGTAAAAGTTACAAGTAAATCTTAAGTTTGCCCATTAAAGATTAATTGAAGATTTTCAGTATCTTGAGAAAGTAATAATAGTGGATTTATATATTGTAATATTAGAATTTAAAATAATGATAATTCATAAGATGTTTTTGCAATGGTAAGCAGTTTTTTATACTAAAAATAATGAAATTCCATAAAATAAAATTTTGTATTAGTTTTTCTGGTGCTGCTGCTGAACGGTAACGTTTTAAGTCTTTCAGCATGTTCGGTCGTGAAGTCGAGGGATCAGATCCTCGAAATAGCATTTCCATGCATTTATTTTTCAATCGATCTATGGATATATATCAAATGACCATGGAGACTGGTTATATTTTCATCCATCCATTCACTTTAATATACAATCCTGGAAATTACACATAAAGAGGCCCACTCTCTCTGAAAACTGATTTTGAGAGACTGATTTACATTCAGTCCTCGGTAAAAAAAAATACAATACTACTACGAAATTTGGTTATAGGAAAAAATTGAAAAAAAGCTCATTAAGAGATTATAAGTGTTTTAAATATGACTACTTCTTTTTATATACGGTTTTATCTTGCTCGGTTTTTCCTGTCTGGTTTTTTTTACGTTCACCATTTTTCATCGTCACGTATGTTGCGTGCAACGTTGAGGGACTGTGCAATTCTATCGGTTAGGTCGTTTTGGGCTAGTTAGCTTGTATTACATATCAATGTAAAAAGGTACAACAATATATCAGAAATTATTATCAATGTGAGTGTATTTTAATTCGTAGTGAGCTTTTCATCGCTAAGCGAATGTTAAAGAAAAATGGGAAATATGCACAGTGCGTGATACATTTTTACTGATTTTAAATGTGTCAATGTTTTGGTTGCAGTACGAAGTTTTATGGCCGCTACTCCGTCATAGAAACTATATGGAAAACTTACGAGGTACTCCAAGCAGGCGCGGGAGGGCGCATGTGCAAGTTCGCGGACGAAGTTAGCTGCATGCAGTGATATTGTTTGGTGCAATGTGGTGCAAAGTCAATGCTCTGACGGGAGGCGAAATGGTAGTGTTTGTAAGTAGTGCTTCATCGGCGCTGCGAGGAGGTAGGCATCGGCCGGCCACTGCGAATAAAATTGGGCCGGCTCCAAAATAATCGTGCGTGCCGCCCCCCACGCCGGAGACTATCTCGCACGCCCTTGTCAAAGACACATTACTCTTGGGGATGTTTTGTATTCACTTTGAATTCGATTCGATTTCGTCTTATTCTGCTTCGGGTATAGACTTATTTTCTTTCGGTTGCATCGTTCTACAAAAAGAATATTAAGTCTTCGTGGATATAGAAAGGGGTGTTGCCAGGAGCAGTTGTCATGTTTTAGAATACTTTAATTATTATTAATTTATTGCTAAAAAAACAGTATGTTTATACGAGGGGCTTGATATTAAAACTTATAATATCCATTTTTCATATTTTTAAGAAGTATATGACAAAAAATCTAAATGCATTACTACGTATATGAAAAAATAGTTAGATATTCAAATTTATAACACGCAGTAACCAAGTCTCGATTTTCATAAATAATGAAGAAATCAGGTAAAGGGGTTGTTAAATAAGAAATAACGCTTACCATACTTTATTTCCTCTCCGCCCATCCTCCTGATCCTTTAATAACTGGGTGTAGCAATAACGATTAGTTAACCACTAGTCCTGTTCTAGCCTTATCATTCTTTCCCTACTACTCTACCTTTTAAAAAAAGTGAGTTTGGGCGACTGAGTAACAAACAGTTCTCGTAGAAAAAACTTATAAGGCAATGGCTTATGAGGCAATATGCCCCACATTGGGAGCGGACATGGATTAAAAAAAAATGTTAATGTTTTCAATATATTCGGCGGTCACTTTGCGGGACATGATTTTTAATATAAGATTAAATTTAGTTAAAGTAATAGAGGTTAAACACGTTTTACAATTTAAAACACTACAAGTGAATTAAAAAAGTTATCAAATTTACTTTTGTATTTGACAATGTTATATTATGTAGATAGACAGGTAGAATATAATAAGTTTTTTTCAAAAGCTTTTTTAAGGTCATACAAAATTCAGCTATACAACCATTTTCATTAATATTTCTTTTTTACTTTGATTAACTATGAATAATTTGTAACGGAGATATTCAAAAAAAATGAGCGACTTTTAAAATTCATTACTCATTTATTCAAAAACTCTTCACTCAACGTCAAGCTTACAAAAATTGTCACAATGTTCTTACTTACCCTGACAAAATTATAATAATCTAATATTTATTAAAACAATTTAAATCTTTCCAGACTGGCAAAATCACCCCCTACCAAGACTGCCCCATCCATTTCGGTCTGGCCTCACACCGCCAGACTGCGGCGAAGCCTGCCGATCCCCTTGAAAACGCCCAAGTCGCGCCCTTGCCCGCGCACGCCCCCGCCAACAGCCGTAGAGCCTCGATCGATACTATGCGCTACGGCGTACCAGAAAATTGGCGGGAAATTCTGGCGCGCTTTACTCTATCCGGCCACGTGGCGCATATTACGATAAGGGTGAATGATGCAATATTGTATACCCCTGCGGTATTGCAGTGGATGTTACTTCACCATTGTGTCGTAGTGTGAAGGACGGGTTCATTAGTGTAAGCCCGCACTCAATTAATTGACAACTTCAAAAAAATAATTATTTACAGTAACTATTTTTGCGAGAGGGTTGACAGCTTCAGATACCTCGGCGTACATATCCCCGAAGACGGTAGTACAAAAAACGAGCTCGCCATTCGTTTAGGAATGGCTGGAGCCACATTCAACTCAATGCGGACTGTCTGGGACACACAGCTGTACTCGATTAAAACCAAATGCCACTTGTTCAACGCTTGCATTCTGCCGGTAATGCTTTACGGTTGCGAATCATGGCACCTGACGAAGACTCAGAAAAACCGTATACTGAGCTTCGAGAACAGATGCTTGCGTCGGATAATGGGGGTGAGGTGGTTTGATTTTGTGAGGAATTCAGAGATAAGGGAGCGTACAAGACAGCGTCCCGTCACGTCAGTGGTTATGGAGAGACGTTGGAACTGGCTGGGTCACGTGCTGCGGATGCCTCCGGAAAGCCTCAATCCTGCCTGCCTCTTCTTTCGACCGGTGGGATTCCGGCGTCCCGGACGTCCGTCGGGTACTATCCATAGGATGTACTCGGCGGAACTGAGGGATGCTGGCATGTCATGGGAGGAAGCAAAGCTATTGGCGGGAGACAGGGAAACATGGAGGTGCCGCGTGGCGGCCATATGCTCCACATAGGGAGCGAACATGGCCAAAGAAGAAGAACTATTTTTGCAGGTAATAATTTATGACATCAACTGATTCAAAGTTTGTGCACTTCAATCAAATGTATTACTAACATAAAATTAATTTTGGTAATACGGTAAAAGGCATGAGCCGAAATAGCTATATACTGAATTTAAAAAATGTAGAACTAAATACTTTGCTATTTATAATGGAATTCTACCAAGTAAATTTCAATTCAATAAATATATTTGATAACTTTGTTATTCCGCTTGTTGTTGAGTTATCAAATTAATTCCAGTTTTATAATAAAAATGAACATCCACCCAAGTTCCCGCCGAATCTTTTTAAGATATTTGTTACTAACGTTGGAACATATCACCGAAACATGGGGAATCGTAAATTATTTATTAAAATAAATTTTGGAAATAAATAAGGAATTACTACAAATAGTCTACAAATTTTAAACGATCAATCTAATTTTCCTAATTCCCCATTATTTTGCTGCTTTGCTTCAGATTAGATTTTAATACGACTTCGTACTTCGGAACATTTTTTCAATTACTGGTCTTTGATATTCTTTAGTATTTTAGAAAAGATTTCAAACACAGAATCTTAACAAAATTGTATATGAAGTGAAGTAGTAATATAAAAATTATATTCTATTTATTTTGTTAAAACATGGAAGACGTTTCCTGAAGTTAATTAAGATATTGGATTTAAATAGACATTACTTTCAACTTTCATTACGAATTAATTATTACATACTTAATCAACTTAATAATGATAAAAGACCTGCTAAAATTCTAGGAATATCATCGGTAAGCAAAAATGCCGTAAATGCAAAAGAATGTTTAATTTAGTTGCATTGTGAAAGTATTTTGAAATGATTGCTCAAGACCGACAATTAGCTGTCTCACATAGGAAAGAAAATTTTAAGTATTCTGTAAGCGCACTGCCCACCTATGAATTACTTAATTAAAATTGACAACAGTAATCATAGCCATATTTGTAAGAATGTTTATGTGTTATTTAGGTGACATTGCAACATCATTTTTGTTTTTTTTTTGACATCTTTATTTCAGGTGAAAATAATATTTTATCAAACCATTGTTGAAAAATGGTTTCCACGCTTAATTTTTCATTACACCGTGATGTCGAGGTATGTTTTATTTCCCTCGCGGAGACGTTGGTATTTTCAAAATGAGTTTTTTTACGAAGCATATGAATTTTTTGATGATGTGATATTACAAAGTAATGGTTTTTTTATGCGTCTGTCTCATGTGTGGGTTAAAATGGCTGTCGTTTTATTAATTTTATATCCAAATAATATTAAGTGTCACGGTTTCTCCACCCAGATTCAGACACTTTAATATACAATACACTTAGTTACAAAATATTGCAATTCATTTTTTTATTTTAAATATTATAACACAGTACAAAAAAATGCATATTTTCAGTATTTTTTCAATCGATTTTTCCAGACATACATAAATAAATCAAATTGGCAATGAATTGGAAAACAATGAAACACTTCTCGTCCGAGCTAAATCCACGTGGAATAATATTTTATTTCATTGATTAATTAAGCTATCTCTAGTGGAATCAACATCAGCAAGACTTTTCTGCACTTTAGGAGAATAAATAATTCGTATTTACAATTCCTCTACATCAGTGATGCACAAACCGCGGCCCTTTTTGAATTTTGTGGCGGCCCATCAATCTTTTTCTCTACATATTTTTTTCACGTAAAACATTTATTTAATAAATGTAAGCAGACCTTTTCTTTAATGAAGGAGAATAAATTGGTTCATAGAAACTGGCCCTCAAATATTATGTCAGATTAAATGAATGATAAAGACCAAGATCGCATTAACTTTTGAATTAAATACAAATGAAACATAAATATTTCACAATAAAACGATTTTTAATGAGCATGTACTCATAATACTTTTTTTGCATGGCTTATTTATTTTCACGTTTTCGAAATAATACAACCAAAATAACAAAATGGAACCTATCAATCATTCATCTAAATTAACTTAATCTATTTTACACGGTTTTTTTGTAAAGCTGTTTTACATGGAACATACATATGCTCCGTGTAAAAAAGGACTGAGCGTACTTTAAAATCTTTTTTTTCTTTGCGGCCCGAACCCACGAAAATTTGTTTTATGCGGCCCGCTAGAAGGTAAAGGTTGTGCATCACTGCTCTAAATTCATCAGAAACATAATCTTGACACACTGACCACAATTCTTATTCTGGCTTATTTCCTACGTTGTTTTAAAATTTTGAATAATGACATATTTATATTAATAATGTGTTTTATAGGACCAGACATGATTTACTTTGTATTTATTTGTAAGCATGAAATATTATATTTTACAAACAAATATCGTTTGTTGGTGAGCAGATGCGAAATTTCTTCGATATTATCTATTATTTATGTATATTTATGGATTCATCGATATGTCTCTATGTTCTATGTAACATTTTATAATATGTTTTATAGTGTTTTATTTTGAAGAAATATTTTATTATGTACAATTAATTATAGGTCATACTAAATTAAGAGAAAGCAACATAGTATTTGAAAGTTTCATGAAACGAATCGCTTTCGAATAACAATTTTTATTTACTATCTCTTAAATAAATATCACTTGCTATTCTTATATTCATGGTATGACAAGTTATGTCGATGAAGCTTTAAGCAATAAGTTAGGAGCAAACATTCAAAAAGTGTTTTGTCACAAATTTTGAAAAATGGCGTTTTATATCAATTCTGATAGCCCATAATAAAACCTATGAATAGAAATCAAAATTAGTGTTCAAAAAAGTTTTTTTATAGTAAAATGAAATCGTAAAGTTGACACATTCATACAAACCGTCACTTTTGCAACACTTAAATCATCATTTTCCAAGCTTTGTATTTGTGTGACAAAACACTTTTTGAATGTTTGCTCCTCATGTTTGAACGAGAAATGTTAATACATATTACATTATTGACAATTGATTGAAAACAACAAAATTATATATTAAATTTTACGTCAATATAAAGAAATCATTTTAAAAGTGAAAACAACAAAAAGCAATTATAACCCGTTTTGAAAACTTAATTAGTTGTTAACACGGAAATGTGACAGAGTTTAAATTTTCAAAAAATACGTTATTATTATAGGACCATAAATTTCTGGTAAGTGGAAAGTTTATACAATATGTATATTATCTCGGTTTTTTCTAAATAATCGAATTAAACGGGAGATAGCAACTAGAGCATCCAATCCCGGGATCTCGTTCAATTTTCTGATCCCAAAATCCCGGGATTGACATGGTCGCGATATCGGGATTGAAAAATTTTGAGAAAATCCCGAAAATTGATACAATTTTGGAATTGGAAGAGCTAAAAAAAAATCCAGTGGAATAGTATAGCGAATTGAGGATTTCAAGTTCCTCGGTGAGCTAAAAAAAACGACTCACCAAAACTTTCAAATTATACACGATTTCACGTTGAGTGCCCAATGCCGGAATCTCGGGATCCCAGGATTGGAAAATTAATCAATCCCCCGGGATTACAAAAAGGCTCCGGGATTAGATACCCTAATAGCAACGAGGCAAAACACAGCAGGAGAACAACAACTAAAAATCTACATCACTGAATAATAATAAAAATTGCAGTAAAATTTGGAATTTCGTAACATAAAAGTAGCTGTAGCTGATTCATGCGTGCTATTTTTTGGTGTGCACGATAAATTTCATAAAAATAATTATTAATGAAATACCTACATGGAAAAATAATGGAAATTATTTATGTGTCTGGTTTTTTTTTCATGTCGTTAAGAGATAGAGAACTTATTCATGTACACGGTGATAAACAATTGTCATTGAACACAAATCAAAATTAATTGTAGTATAAATCTCATATAATATCACTTTCTCGGATACATTTTACATTAAAGTAGTCATAAAACCCTACTCATCGAAATTTTGCTGCCCCGGCTGAGTCACCGGTTTTATATAGTTTGTTGAGTGTACTGTACAGTAACGTGAATCTACAATCTGTGTTTATGATTCATTCGCAGAGCCGAGTTCTGAATCTGCCTCAACGTAGTAAAAGCTGCCGTAGGCCTGGCGTAGCACCGTAGACACTCGCCCCGTAGCAATAAACGTAAAACAGACTGGTACACGGAAACTGTATGAAGTGTAATTTCAATACTATTGTTGTATATGTCAAGTCATATTCATATCAACATTGATTTAAAATAATCTAATTAGTTTGATTAATATTGTGTAAAATGATCACAATTTAATGAAACCGCACCACATTCATTTATATTAAACCATTATTACTTTTTTGAAGATTAATTTACCATCTCTAATATAAGTAATTACAGTGGAACCCCGATCTACCGTTCTCGCATTGTTCGTTTTCCCGCATGAATCGTTTATTTAGTCCCGGCCAAACATCCATAAGAACAATGTTAAATAATCCCGCATTAATCGTTCCCCGATTAACCGTTTTCCTCGATCTATCGTTTAAATATTTTGGTCCCGTCACAAATATTATCCCGATTGACCGTTTTCGTCGAATATTTCTCATAAATAGTCTTGCATCGTATTTTGTTTTGCGTTTTTTTCGGTGGAACCCTGATCTTCCGTTCTCGCTATCTTCGTTTTTTTGCATGGATCGTTTATTGTTTACTCGACTAAGACTTTGTAATATATTTAATAGTCTTACATCGCATCTGGTTGCGAGAATTTTTCCAACTCAAAAGTCAAAACTACAATGCATAAGTAAAAAAAACTATAACTCTAGCTGAGAAACTAAGAACAATTCAAGGCGTTGAAAAAAATCATATAGCAAAAAAAGTTAACTTAGAAAAGTACGCGTGTTCGAAAGGTGGGTGTCTGCCAAAATGTAAGTGCCCAACTACGAATAGGCAACTTAGTATGTATTAATTAAGCAATTAAAGAATAAATTTATATATTCTTTAAAAGTAAAAATTAAACATTTTTTGGTATTATTTGAAAATTTCCCGCATTGCGGTTTCACGCATTATTCGTTGATTTTTTCCGGGCCCTTGGAAAACGTAGAATTGGGGTTTCACTGTAGTACGTTGTTAAAGTTAACCTTGCGTCAGTAGACAAGAAAAAAAGACCCAAGCATAATTTTGTATTTTGTATTATTTAAAAATATTTTTATTTTTACATTAGTAAATCTTGCGATATGCTGTCTGACGATACTTTTTAAAGAGTTAAAACACGTATTACAATAAAATTTGTAGTTAAGTAAGTGGAGTCACAAATTAATCAAATTTAATTTTACATTTTCGTGATCAAATCTAATAAAGATAAATGAGATTCTGATTGATTTGGAGTTTGCAAAAGGTTTTTTTTTTATTTTTACATTAAAATATTGTTTGTAACTGATTAAAAACAAAAACAAATAAAATCATCTAATCCAGTGCTTCCCATGTTGGGGGCCGCGATTTTTTTTTTGTGGGGCCGCGGAGGACGTCTAATTTTCTGATCCCGAAATCCAGAAATTTTTAAGCAAATCCCGAAACAAATATAGTAAATTGGAGATTCCGAATTCGTCGATGAACTAAAAAAAAACGAGTTTCGGAGACAAAAAAAAAGCAAATCGAGGTTTTCGAATTCGTCGGTGGGCTAAAAAAATAATACACGATTTCATGTTTTGTATTGAGGAGGGCCGCGGATTATTTTTTTATGGGGCCATGGAATGAAAAAGGTTGGGAAGGACTGATTTAGCCTACAATTCTGAATTCTTGTTAACGTCAGTTTCCACGAAGCAAACTAATTTTTGAATTTGAGGTTGTAAAAATATAATAAACAATTATGTCAAAATTAAGTGATTAGCAAAAGTATTATCACTTAATTTAGGAAAGACACGTGTTCAATCAGGAACAAGGGATAAAATGTTACATCCAAATACGGACGGCCATAAGCTCTTTTTCCAGGAAATTTTGGAAATAAACAGAGCACAATTGCAAAGCCTTCCGATTTTAAATGAAATATTAAATATGCCGGGATCTCCACTTCTATACCCTATATAAATATAATCATAAAACTTTTGCCGACAAACAAATAAATATAATTCTTAAAACTACTTACTACTCAAATCTGTGTGCATTCTCATGAGCTTATCCTTTTCGGCAACAATGGCTTTAAACTCAATGATACATTTATTTTTTTATATAAACACGAAACATTCATTTACTAAGCGTCATTTCAAGTTCATCCTGAAGATGCCGAAAGGCGAAACCCGGGTCGTTAGTGACAAAATCTGTGAGAATGTACATAGTTTGAACGATTCAAATTTAATATTGAAATTCCACCAAGTACCTACAGTCGAAATCTTAAATTATACAACTATTAAACTATTTCTTTTTTAACATATTCAAATAATTTAGTCCACGGTCAATACTTCCTTAAAATTTGAGTACCGTATATTCAGATACTTTGAAATCGATAAAATAAACCCTTTTCGCTTTAATGTGACATATTGGTTTAATGTGCCAATGAAGTAATGAAGTTGACTGCTTAAGACGCACATATTTTCTACAACTTTATGACATGGCTGTAAAATTTGCAACGTTAAATCTCTTCAACTTAACTATACATATAACGAAAATGCCACGCACTCTGAATAAGGCACGAGAAATATAATACCTTAAGGGTATGAAATAGGTTTTATAGCGATGAGCAGTAAATAATTAAATCATTAATTATTAACCCATTCGTAAATAGAGTGCTCGTGATAAGATTTATCTGCATAACCCATAAGAAAATTAACTTCCATACAAATTGGACTTGAAGTTTGCAGCGTCTAACGAATTTACTTAGAGCGTGAAATCTTGTGACACTAGGGTAATAAAGACAAGAAGTCATTCTAAAGTATATTTGATATCAAGTTGGAGTGTAAGTAAAATAATGTACAGTCGAACATGGTTATTACGAGGAAGATGGGACCGACTGAATTTGCTCGTTATAAGCATTACTAGTAATACCAGAGAATATGTATTTTTAAATTCTTACAAACATACCCATCACATGAAGACATATAGTATCTGCGCTGGTAGGTAACTAACTACTGACTTCACAAACTTTAATTTTTTTATATGCAATTTCAATCATACTCGTGGATACTTTTTTAATGTTGTCGGCGAAAACACCAATTCGGTACTTAGACACTAGTGTCAGAAACGTAATCCGATTCCGGCGGCATCGGTCTAGTTAACTGCCCGGTCGGATTTTATTGCTTTGGGTCGAAAATGCTGTTTTTAAACGATCGACGCATTAACAGTTTTAAGAAAAAAAATTCTTGGTATGTCCGAAAAGTAGCACGTTATAATAGTGAATAAATGTATGGAGAAAACCATAAACTAAAACATCAACGAATGCTTCCTCATTACATCCGAGATCTTGCTATTTCCGTGATCTTAATAACCGAGTTTAACTGTAATGTATTTTTTTAGGCATATATATATTATGACATAGTTTGATTTATCAATTTTAACGTTTCTACTGTCAATTATTGGTCGAAAGGCATTTAAATTTAAATAATATATTGAAAAATAAAATACTTATTTCGTACTAATTTTACATTTATGATGCTGATGAGGACCAGTTTCGTCTAGCAATGGAGTCAAAATATAATATATATAATAACATGTTTTTATTATAAAGGTTGAACTTTATGTATATTTAATATCTCGTCAGGTTAAATTATAAAATACATTTAATAGATGAATGAACGTTCTACAAAAACTCAAGAATTTAACAACTACATAATCTATTTCACACAAACATCATGTTATTTTAAATTGATACAATATTTCTATTTCCATTTCCGTCGAATATTTTCACCTCCGTGACATTTTGAAAATCGGAAAAACGTACTATGTAAGTAATGTCAATGTATAGGTAGAATTGCAATTGAGTAAAAATTATTTTATTCTCTTTATGCATACAGTTGAAAAGTGTATGCGTTAATCGATTGGTGAACGAGACATGGTAAGTCTAAAAATAAAGTTAGCGATCGACCCCATTGAATATTATTGAAAGACTTTTTTTCTTTAGAATATCTTTTATCCATTAACGTCTTCATACAAAAGTGTTCATTATATGGTGAAGTGTATGGCAAGATCGCATTATTAAAAAGTTATTCGAGCCCTGATATAGTTACAATAAATCTTCTTCAACGTTGTATATAAAGTTGAATACAGGCTTGTTCATAATGTTTTATATTTATTTACCTTAAAAATAATGTAAATATTTTATATAATTAGTGTAGAATATTGCAGGACGGAAAATCTTCCAGTTTCATGAATATATTTTCAATTTATAATTCAAAATCAGTGTACACAGAACGGACTTAATGTCAATTCAACATGAGTTTTAAATGGTTTTTTTTACCATGTCCGCTCCCAATGTGGAGCATATGAACTACCAATGGAGTTTATTTCAACAGAAGTGTTTCTTCGAGAACTGCTTGTTACTCAGTAGCTCAACCTTTCTTTTTCCAAAGATAGTAGAAATAGAAGGATAGGGCTAGGACAGGACTAGTGGTTAGCTAATCGCTCTCGGTACGCCCCGTTCATAGGATAGGATGGGTGAGAGGGAGGGAATCCAAGGCATCACATACATCCATGCCTTCGAACAGAAATTTATAATTCGATTGAAAAATCAATTTATAAAACTGTCCGTACTGGGATTCGAACCCGTGACCTCCGTAGCCGAAGCCAACGACGTTAACCACTCGACCACACAGGCGGCTTAACCTCTTATAAAAATGTATATTTCTATTAAATGTTTCGAAATTGTGTGCTTTTATAATTTATCAGGTGTTTGGTTAACGATGAAGAAAAATCATAACAAATGTTGAAGCAATAATTTACGTTACTGAATGTGTAGTCTGATTTTGTAATATTATATGTTTATAAAACTGTCACAAAACACAAGTATGCAAATGTATTCATTACGATGAACAAACGATAGTATCAAAGTGTCATAGCCACCACAAATGTTTGCCAAATCCTTTATAAATGGTTTATCTAATTTCACGACCTTAACTTGACGCCTCGCGTAGAACGTAGATAGACTGAAAATCACGTAACCGTCTACAGCGTAGACCCTACGTGTTTACAGTTATTCAATGTTATTCTATATTAACCCTTCACACAAATGAACAAAGTATCTAACAGTTTGTCTGGACTGAAGCATTTGTATAAAAGTTTTTATTTTGATCAATAAATCTGTCGAAAACCTGTGAATCATTCTCGTGGACAATAGTTATATTTATTTTTCAATATAAAACACATGACTCATTTATAAAAAACTTAAAAGTAGTCAACTGGGTAATTTTTTAATTTAATCTTTTGTGAATAAGTATTTTGTACTAATTTTTCGAAAAAGAAATAGAACGAGCGCAGAATGTTCTTTTTTTTTAATTAAGTCATTGTGCATTGCATTTTAGCAAATATGTTTGTATCTAAAGGTCTTTCGGTAGCGTCTCTAATAGACGTGACGGACTAATCTATAACAAATAAATTAGGTAAAATAATTAAAATAATGGAGAAAGGTAGGCAATTGTTTATCGCTTTCTTCATTAAATTTGTATATTTTAAAACAACAGTCAAATGAGAATCTACTGAATCAGGTTTATCAAATTAAAATAAATCTTTATTGAATTAATAAAAAGCTGTCTATTACTTTTTATTTAAAACAAAATAAAGCTCTTGTCATTCCATCGTGAAATAAAGCCCTACACTACCTACTTCAGGGTTAATAAGTTATCCGAGTCTGCCGAGACGTATGACCCCGTGACCTGCGAAGGTTGACGACCCCTCTCCCGACCTACATCCCTCCGAGCGCCCTTGCTTCGTCTTCCAGCCCTCGCAGAGGTCAGACTGCCTCTAAAAATGTCTGAATCGCACATCGTGAATTTGAGATGGAGTAGAAAGGTGAACGCCACCATTCCCCATCCTGGCATTATCTACGGGAATACAATGTGATATATCGTGACACGTAGAAGATATCATATAATCAGAATAATGACAATATCTTATAATGTTACGTAACAGATATTTTCATTTTCAACCATAATAAATTATTGTTTACCAATTCACCTTAGATGAAATAACATTTTAAAACCATAAAGACGAGATCTTTATTTCGATAAAAAAAATATTTTTTAAGCCATATTGAATGTCACGGATAACTTTTATTCCTAACAAATTTTAAAAAAAAAAACGCAAAGCCGTTGTATAGAAAACCCGCATGACTATATGGTCATGCTCATCCCTTTATTACCGTTTAATACAGTGTACGGACAGTATTAAGGACGAGGGTGACCGTATGGGCACGCAAACATTCGAGGTTGAAAATATAGCTAAACGTGAAATTTTTAAAATATTTACAATTTGACCTCTTTAGATCAACATAATTTCAATACAAATATATTAGCAAAAGAACTGTAAATAATTTTATGTTTTGATAAAAAAAAAAAACAACTAACAGTTTCAATAAGTCCATTGAAAAACGGAAATTCAAAAAATCGCATGTGCTTTTGGTGACCGTTTCTGTTCCCGCGGCTGATGACCAAATGAATTTTGTACCCTTCTTAACCAAATATAAGTAAAAGCAACGATATTCAGGAAGAAAAAGGATGAATAGTGGGATCAATAGACAACGGTGTTTACTGTGACCATATTGGTCACGGTCGTCCTTGGAGGGTTAAGATATAATATGAGCAAGAAACATTTCACTTTAAACATTATTATATTTCAACCCATAAAAAATAAATCTTACACAATAATATAAAACGTGTCTACAGGAATTAGTGTTACATTTATCACAAGGCTTATTTCTATGGCAGTCTCAAATACAACAATACAAGACGGATAAAAATTAATATCCACTCGTTCTCCGTGTGAAATGTGCAATTGTTCCGTCTTTACCACCCAAGACACAAATCAGTATAATTTAATGTTGATGCGAGAGTTCTTGTTAAAAACGATTTGCGAGTCTTCCTGAGAGATGGGTGACAATATTGTTCAATATTAAATAGTGATAAATTTGCAGTCTCGCATTTGGAATTCTGTAAAGGAAAAACATTTATTTACGAGGTTTTATACATTCGTTTGACTCTTAATTTCAATTTCAAAATATATTCTACATTTCGTACAATGATTCATTTTATACGAATGTTTATTGTGACTTATGATTAGGGTTGCCAGATTTGCAGGTGAATCCGGGACATTTGTCCGAATTGCCCAAATACCAGCATTTTCCGGGATCTCCGAAACTCGTTTTTTTTTTTAGCTCACCGAGGAATTTGAAATCCTCAATTCGCTCGAAATTTCCGGGACAATTTAGTACTTATCAGGGATCCGGGACAGCGCTTCCAATTCCGGGACAATCCCGGCCAATCCGTGACAGGTGGCAACCCTACTTATGATACAAGCTTCTTCACATGACGTATGCGTTAATTTTTTTTATTACTTACTGATTGGTTGACTCATTTAAAAATGTCTAAAATCACAAGCAGTAAAAAACTTGATAAAATTGAATAAATGGCCAATTTTATCATTGATAGTTATGACCATTGGCTATTGGCTAACGGAAAAAGAGACATATATGTGTACACAAAATAAATTAAAACCTATGCTATGAATTACGCACCTTACCAATCTAAATAATAAAAAATAATGTAGTACCTATAATATATATCAGCGGTAGGCAAAGTGTGTTGGAGGAAACTTTGGTGGTCCGCAGAGTAATCTGACATTATTTTATGAACTAAGTGCATTGTTAGACGCATTTGATCACTTTTATTGCAATATGTAACATTTAACACATAAGTTCAGTTAGTGGTCCGCTGGATTAAAATTGTTAATTTAGTGGTCCGTGAGCCCAAAAAGTTTTCCGACCGCTGATATATACAGTGTAAAAAAATATTTATACATCTTCCACTTTATATGTATAATCCAGAGCCGACTTCGATAAGCAGGTGAACATTTTTTACGTATTGATTAAAAGGTGAAAATGCTTACATTGATTTCAAAATTTCATAAAGAAGGCTAAAAGAAAACTAACGTGACGAAATGAATAAGCTAATAACTCGTACCTTTTCTTAGCAACTGTATTAACCGTTACCTTATCTAAAAAGTTTAAAGACTTAATTACAACTAGTTCTCATAATAATAAACTTTGTTGAAATGCACCATAACTATTCTACCTACATTGAAAGCAGTCGTAGTTAAAACATAAAATTTCTAAAAATCTTAACTATAAAACAAAATATTGTCGGTCAGATCTTAGGTTCGAAGGGTTAAAATAAAGGGTCCCACGCTGGTAATTTTGAGAAATTCGCAAATTTCTGAATCTTAGAAATTGCCATGAAACTGTTTCAAAATCGCCGGCCAAAGATTCTCTAGTGTCAATGTTTACTGCGGCCTTATGTTGAATCAAATAAACGAATGTGGCCTTTAGAAAATAAAAGGTTCCCCACCCATGCACTAACGTCATTGAACTTTGAAATTCCATGTAACTATCAGCTCGATAGCTCGTTACGTCGATTCTTTCCCGAGTTATGCGTTTTGTTATATTAAATCAGAATTATATATTCGAGCGTAGGGTAGTAAAGCTTCTATAAATATATATCGACTGTGGAAAGGAAAAAGGACGTAACCCACACATATCAAATTTTACAGGAGGCGCAAAAAAAGTGTTTTGATGATTTTGTGACATATGCAAATTATGAATTATACACTACCTTGAAGTGCACGTATACTTCTAAGCTGGTGTTTAATTGACGTAACCTAATATTAATTAAAGAAATTTTCTCGGAAGAACTTTTATTTCAGTATTTTTTCTTGGTTTTTATTTTTTACAAGGTCATCTTTTTCAAACTTAAAAGCTAAATTTAGAAACTTATTCGGCATTTTCAGCTTCCATCCTTTTGATAGAATGTGTGTCAAGTTGTATACATTGTGATTATTGAAAAAAAGCTGTTTTGAAAATTGAGGGTTACGTCCTTTTTCCTTTCCACAGTCGATATGTAAATCATTTTGAAAAATATGTCTATTTGTGGATTCTTCACATGAGTGTTAGTTACCTAATTGCTTTTTCCTGACTTTCGACGTAGTTGTTTTTTATTGAGTTACGATTTTTTTGCAAATGTGACTAACAGTATATATTTTTAGAATATGATGGTGAAATTTCTCGCTTGTTTGTAATCAGCATGAAGTTTGTATAGATATAATGTTTGAGTAACTTTTATGAGTTTTCTAACATAAATAGGAAGTACGTTTGACCCAGTGCATAAGTTTCGTGAACAATGAGTCAACGTGCTTTTCGAGGGCTGCCTTTGAAGCTTTGACTTTTCAATTACTCAACAGAGCTTTTCCGTTGACGGAAAACGTGAGTCAAAAATTTATGAACTACGCAGCAATTATCTACCTGGAAATTTCGAAAAACATTCGTGGCTTTACGTAATATTAAATGTTTATAAAAAAATATATTATTTGTGATATGACAGCTTTTATTGTAGTAGGTATAGCATTATTAAAAATAATTAGACGTTATATTATATAAAACATGTGTTAAGTTACATTAAACTTCAATTTATAGAGTTTATTATATACAGTCACTCATAAATGGCCTCCCAAAAGGTGAAGTGAGACAATTAGTAAAACGGTAAAACTTTTTTCTTTGGTTTATTTTAAGTACAATCACGTCTTTATTTGATGTTTTGGTGGATTGTATATTTTTATTTAACGGATATAACACTATTGCAATGTGTATTGACTGAGGTTTCTTCACTTTATCGATACTTTAAGACATGTAGAATATTACAACGTATCTAACTTATTTTTTTCTACAACACCACTTGGCTCACCTCACCTCTAATTGGCCCAAATACGCCTTCAAAGAATTGTTTCTCGGTAACGATCTAAGCTAAAACAGTTGTCTGTTTTTTTTTTAAATTTGAATTACATATTATGAGATATTTGTGGTAGTGGTTTGACATAGTGAATTATAAATATAACCGAACTGTTAATTCTAAAATCTTTTGTGTTTAAATATGACAAATGGTTGTCTACAATTTACTTTATATAAAACATGTTTGCGATCAAATTAACTTTCGAATAAAAATGAAGTTTATGTTTACCTAATGCGTGGCTTAAATGATAATTTGATCATTCTTGTGAATGTTAAACCTTATATTCCTTCTCTCAAAGTGTAGAACCAGCCTAACAATAGAGATGCCAGTGATAAAAATGTAAGCTTTATTCAAAGATTTTGATTCAGTTGTTGCCATATTCTGCGTGGACGTGCGTGAATTAACATGAATAAAATATAGAATCAGGGCTGGCCAACGTTAACCCGAGAGCACATTAATAAAATATATTAATCCGCGGACCTATTTTTTTAATTTAATTTAATTTATTAATTTACTAAAAAATATTAATTAATTTTAATAAGTTCTTTTACGGGGTAAATCTTTTTAATGACAATTCTGTGACAGCTCTGTATTTTTTCCTAAAGTAGTTATATCAACTTCGATGTTTGTAGTTGCCAAACGCAGCAAATTGGATAGCGATTTATCTGTCAACAAACGTCTGTATCTTGATTTAATGAATTTCATGGTTGAAAAGGTACTTTCATAAAGATATGTACCTCTGAGCATTGAGTCCATTTTGAGACCAAAGTTCCTCAATTCATGGTGCCTCCCTTCTGGTAATGATTTTTAAAAATCTTCTATTTTACATTTAATTTGTTAGTATAAAAAGAATCGGTTTGCAAATAGCACAACTCCAACTGAAGATCGGATCTTGCAAGAGTCAAAAGTTGACTCAAAAAAAAAAATATCATCCACAATGTTTTTAAAATCTATAAATTTTTTCTCAAAATCCGTGATGATATTACTTTAAAATTCTTTATTTCTTCTAAATGAGCAGCAGGCCTCATTTTGTACTGTCACAATGTAGATAATACGTTTTTGGAGCTTTTTTTACATGATTTTCTTGCTACCAAATATTTGTTTTATTTATCGTGGTTAACAACTATTAAATATATATATTATTTTTCAACTGTTTCTTAATGTTTTAAATCAAAGGTACAGTACATACGTGGCATTCCAGTTCACCATGAACTTGACAAATACAAATAATTAAAAAAAAATGGACTTACAAAAATAAAAAAGTAAAACCTTTTCAAAACCAATTCACAAATATTGTTACTGAAAATGTCCACTTAGTTGTAACATGAGTATGATCCTGGACTTCCTACATACCAAAATAAAATTTTAAACTTTATACGCTAAGCAAATATTAAAAATAATGACAACTAAATTTGTTTTACTACAAATTTCAATGTTGGAAAGAAAATTTAAATGAAATATTAACACTGACATGTTAATATTTCATTTTAATTTTGAATATGAAAAGTAAAATACACAAAATATTTTCGTAACGTCTTTCATAAAAGAATTAATCGACAGACAAAGCATTATAAAACACATTTTGTACCTTCAAAACATTCTGTAAATAACTTTTCTTCCTTGGTTCAACCTCTGTTATTGTCCTTGGAGTTTTCAAGGGTACGTGACGTAAAACATTTCTCCCACACGCGCTTGGCATTAAGAAGAATGGCGATGTTTTCAGGGGTATTTTTATAAGTAATTTGATGGAGTTGTTTACTGGTGTATTTTTCTTTGAAATCACCTGTCACGATCTCAGCGAATCGAGGTGGACGTAAGTCTCCGGTACAATTAAAAGGTTATTATATAAATCTTGTTGACGAAAATGAAGAAAAACACTAATCACTTTCTTACGTAATTTCATAAAATGTATGATAACAAATAACAATTAACATCATACTAAAAATAAATAAAGTCGTAGAAGTTTTGAATGGATGTTTTTAGCGCGAATTATAAATTATACGGCTCTCCAGTTTTCGGGTGGTGAAAGTAATAGGGTGTACGTGTTACTCGTTGCGGCTGACCATGGGCTTGAATCCCAGATAGCTAAATCACCTATTTTTTTAGTTAACAAGCATATGTGTTAGTGATAGTAGCCCTAAAATTATCCTTAAAAGTATTAAGAATATAAAAAATAATATTTACTTTATAGGTATAAATTATAAATTAATATACATTAAACTGTTAGTAATACTTTCGATGGATTCGGCAGTAACTTTGTGGAAGTTCGTTTTGATATAAAATAGCTTAGATTATTCCTCGTGTTGTGCTACACACTGTGACACGTGTTTCGCCTCTTTCAGAGGCTTTCCTCAGACAGTCTTACTTTCACAACTGCTTGTTTAAGTACGACTTACTTAAACAAGCATTCGTATTCAAACAACCATTTGTGAAAGTAAGATTGTCTGAGGGTGCCCTGAAAGAGGCAAAACACGTGTAACAGTTTGAAGCACAATACGTGGAATAATCTAAGTTATTTTATAGTACTGTTAGTAAGTAATTAATTGCTATTTCTGAATAAACAGCAAAAAAAATTGAGCTTTTAGCATAAAGCTCTCGATATTTCATTTTTATGTAGCAAATATCAAAATATAGATGTAAGATTAATAAAGTTGTTAATTAATTTTAGGGTGTTCTTTGTCAATACTTGGTGGAAAGGCATTATATTGAAAAAACACAACATTCCTTTTATTTAGTATTTATTTTCACTTTTACTTACCACGATCATGGATGGTTTCGCTCATGGCGAGTTTACAAGTGTTATTTATACAAAACAAAATAAAGTATAAATAACACCATTTTTCTTAATTAATATTAATTAATAGTCAGCAATAATTGCTTGTTTATTACATTTGCGTTTATAGTAATTACCGACTAAAATATGCTGCATTTGTAAAAATGATACAATGAATAATTGATATGAAATAATCTCACTGTGTGATTAGTAATTTTGTTACTTACTAACTCATGTCCTTGCACGGATGATTGTATATATTTGATATATTTCGGTTTAAATATGTACACATGTTTTAACATATCGATGATATTCAAAATTAACTGTGAATTCACACTGTCAATATAATTCAAACGAATAATCGGTAAAATATATAGATACGCTTCAAATAAAATCATTCCTATCCATAAAATTATCCACCTTAACAATTTAACTTAAAAGTATTACCTGCATGTCTGTTTACTTGGATACAAAGGTAAATTTTTACCTGGTAATGCATTCTTGTTTCCGACCCAACCCATTACAATGAGAGAGAAAAAAACATTGTTACTCGGGACAGGTACAAAATCATTACAAAGAAATCGGCCGAAAGTAAAGTTGTTTGGGCATTAAAATGAGAAATTTCTATTTCTTCCATAACTTATAGGTAATATGAATGGTTTCCGTAAATGCTTTGTGACTATCTATTCAATTACATCTGAGCAGCGTATTCTGTAAGGCTGCATTATTGTATTTACTGTTACACCTGGCTATAATATTCGCAAAAAAATCCTTTTGTTATTTCACATGTTTATAATTGATTTTTGATACAATACTTTATTGTTTACTTTAAAAAATAACTATCAGTCTAAAATCTAAGCAGTGCAGCATTCGTAAACTGCTCTAAAGAAAAAAAGGCATATGAATAAAGTAATAATAACTTGAAAATTTAAAGTAACTTTGATTATTCCACGTATTGTGTTACTAACTGTGACACGTGTTTCGCCTCTTTCAGAGGCATCTTCAGACTTACTTATCGAGTAAATAAAATGGTTTTAAAGATGAATAGTTGAGAATTTTAAGAAATTAATAAAACTCTTAACAAAAAAGAAATATTATTAAATAATATTCTTAATAGCACAGGTGGTTCCCCATTACTTAAATCGTTCCCAATTAATAGAGTAATCACCAACCTAGCTGATTGATTGCAGCTCATTAGTTTAATAGTTTGTAATGTTTAACGTCATTAGTAGTATGATTAAATTTGTTTGCTCTGTTTCGATTTTATAATCCCCTCTTTGCTTCCCTTAAAAAAGAAAAATCCCAATCTGATTGATTGCAACTCATTAATATCATTATTTGTTTGCTTTATTTCGATTCTACACCCCCCTCTTTGCTCCTCTTAAAAGGAAAAATAACCCAAAAAGTCCATTTTGTAATTTCATAATTTTAAAATGTTAGAATCAATCTTGCTTCATTACTTAAGCAAACTTTGCGATAGTAAGTCTGAAGATGCCTCGAAAGAGGCGAAACACGTGTCACAGTTAGTAACACAATACGTGGAATAATCAAAGTTAATTTAAATTTTATATTAAAATGAACTTCCACAAAGTTACCGCCGAAACCATCGAAAGTATTAATAATTACTTCTTCCATTCGGCGGTAACTTTCTGGAAGTTCAAAACAAATTATCAAAATAAATTGTACGTATATGAAAAATACTTATATAGAATATATAATAGATCAATTATTTGTTTATAGATTATATGTGATAAAATTATATTTTGATAGATTTATTGTATTTCCACAGGTTCCGTAACAACTTTGAGAAGAATATTCATATAAAATATCGTAATGTTCTAAAAAAGAAAGTACTGCTTTGTACAAATCCCGCATTTATTTAATATAATCAGAATGAAATTTTACAATGTTTTTGACAGTCACATAATGAACAACATTAACACCATCAGTAATTTTGTGGAAATTTATTTTTTATTCAATATTAATTTATTGTTTGTGTCTAGTCTAGCATCTTCTATGCGTGCAGTTGCTGTGGTTATTAGTTTTAATGGTAGTTAAAATAACTTGCATTTCAGTTGTTTTGTTGTATTAAAATTAGTGATGAAAACATAAATTATTAGTAAATGAACAATCCCGGGATTCGAAGACTGTGAATTCCGAAATTCCGGGATTACAAAAATAGTCCGATATTAGATGCTCTAACTCTCGCCTCCGCCCACTTTGAATGTCTGTGTTCCTTACAAAGAATCTGGAGACTAAAAGTATATACAACTGATGTTGCATAAGGTGTATCCTAAGGTAACTGTCTGTAACATGAATATCGATGTAGTAGATCTAGGGGAGTTGCATGAGATGAAAGATCTTAGGGAGATTAACCTGTTCAACTTTGTATGAGAAACAAACAAAATCCTTTTTACGTAAAGGTACATCTCTTCCCCCCTGTAAAGTTTATCAATTTTAATCCTGAATCTTGATGCATTATCTTTTTGACAGAATAAAAAGACTTTCATCCTTGTGGATGGTTCTAAATAAAATCATTTTTATTTAATATTATATTGAAACATCAAGTATGCATTAAAATGCGAGTGAAATGCTAAATAATAAATGAAAAACATAATCGACTACTGACTAAGCAAACTGATATAACCCATATACAGTATCGCTTGATGCACACATTAAAAAAATGTTTTCCTTAACAAATTACTTTGATGGTATTATTTTTTGGCATCGCCTGTTATCTTGTATGAACATTTTAACTTCTATGGAAATTATAAACATTTTCCACAGAAGTTTTGAATAAAAAATAGTTTTGCGTGCATACACCCAAAATTTCTAATGTTTTTAGCAGCGAATTAACATAAGAGATAGTCAAACAATATTATGTGTGATATAATAATTAATGTATTTAGCTTCGGTACGTTTTTGCAGGAACGCTTAACGACCGTAAAAAACATTTCTATGACGTGAAAATGTTGATTGATGATGATATAATTATAGTTCAATTGTTTCATTGAAGTTGACGTTTGAAATTGATACATAATATATAAATACACTGACGTTGCTGCCCGCAAATGACTGTGTTTTTTTTCTGGTCAACGAGTCAGTTACTACGGATAATATAAATATCCTACAGTAGCAGTAGGCAAACTTTTTGGGTTCACGAAGCACTGAATTTACAATTTTAATCTAGCGGACCACTAACTGGACTTGTGTGCTAAATATTATATATTGAAATAAAATTGATCAAATGCGTCTAAAAATGCACCTTGTTCATAAAATAAAGCAATTAATTATAATTAATTCTATAATTAAATTATAAAATCTTTATTCATTTTTAATGTGATGGCTGTTTTAAATGATTTGGCTCCAATGATGTAACTGCATGACGGAGAACTGAATGTATTTCAAGCCGAGATCGATACCGTGTTTTCATTGCTGTGGCAGATGAAAAGACCTTTTCGCGTAAATATGTTGTGGAGAATTGAATTAAAATTTTCATCAGAATAATTATAAAATTAAAATAATGTTAGGTTTCTCTGCGGACCACCAAAATTTTCCCTCGGGCCACACTTTGTCGACAGCTGTCCTACAGCATTGTTGGTAAACAAAACATTATTATTTTTTGATCATTATTTAATCATTTTCATCAAAATATGTGGATGAAAAAAAATACAACTTATCTAAATTCTAGAAAGTCAATTAAACAGAGAATTTAAATTATTCATATAAATAGACCATCGTTTAAAAAAACGATCGATCGAGATCGATATGCCGTTGCGGTCGAGCATCTGAGGTTTTTGTGAATCCGTAGACGTATAATCTAGGGCTTGTCGGTTTTTAAAAGCCGGGTTTCAAGTGATATTTTAGACATTCAAAAGTCGGTTTTTTTCAACTTGGTAACGCGGTTTCTAATATTATAATACATATTCAATGTTTTTTCGTTAAAAAACGTTATTATTTTGATACTAAACTGCCTTAGTTACAATTAAAATGGTAAGAAATATTAAGCTTAAATATTCAATAAATTTTTAAGAATATTTTTTTTTTAGTAGTTTACTGAATTTTCTTTTTTGTGAATCTTCGAAAAACGGTTAAAAAAGTTTTATGATATAATAGAATTCGAAATCCGGTTTTTTACAAGTATTTTTTTGTATAAGCCCTAGCAGAAACCTTAATTATAAAAACGCAATAATAGATATGTTTGAGAATACAGTAAGAAGTCTTTGACCATTGTGAGCATAGGTTTAATGTGTTTGACCATTATATAAGTAACTTAAATAAGGAGCCCTAGATTAAGCAACTATAGCCATATTAGGTTTTTAATGATTTCGTGTTTACATTGCTTTAAAATGAGTGATTAAAGATAGTACTCACCAGGTGTATTAAAATAATGATACATGTTGAAATCATTTGAATTGTATTAACTAAAAATTCTTCTCCGAAAGTTCAAGTATTTTACATCATTATGAAATGTTAAAATGAAAATCTCTTGATTTCATTATAAAGCTGTATCATTTTAACTAGAATAAATATGCTCTTGAAAAAATAAAATTTATAAAACCAAATCGATGTTGTATCATGCTATCGTTCCGTTCATATAGTTCTTAAAATAAGGGTAAGATGAAAGCAATAACAATTATTATTACATATTTCCAGATAACTACATATATCTAATTTCATGAATTTGTGGTCAAAGTGCCAGAGTTACAGACTAAATAATAAATGTATGATTGTGTTAAATTAATACTGTACCTCTTGCTATGATCCCAACCCTAGAATTTCAGTATTCTTTCTAATGTAAATAATGTAATATACACCAGTGGGGGCTGCCAATACGTTAACAAGAGGCTCGCTTAACCTCGATAGAATTTTCGGTGTTCTGGGTAAGGAGTGTTTTTTTTTGTGTCACTCTTATGCAATTATATGTAATACTAACCATAAGCAATCGATTATGACTTAATACTCTTATAATATCTACAAATATGCAATTTACCGAAAACTTATTTAAATGGATAAAAATGTACTATTGTGTATACTGAAGCTGTCAGTAGATAATATATGTCAGAAATTACAGTTATTTACTATTTTGATCTAAGAATATTTTTTTCTTTTAAATCAACAAGGGGCTCGCGCGAGCTTCTCCAAATTTCCTCCAGCCCACCACTGATGTACACCTTTATATAGAGCAGCCATACTCAACCTTTTTTTCCTCCGGGCCGCATTCCGATATTTGCTTCTCTACGTGGGCTGCAACATATTTATGTGATACTCCTTTTTTTTAGCTCACCAAGGAATTTGAAATCCTCGATTTGGTATACTTTTTCCCGAGATATCTCCAAAACTCCTTTTTTTTAGCTCACCGATGTAGGGCTTACTGGGCCGCAGGTTAAGTATGGCTGGTATAGAGAGTACTCACTGAAATTTTAAATCAAATGCTTAATTTTGTATTCTTTTTCGCATTCATCGTTCAATTTTTCGGTGCAGTAAAGACAATAGATTGAGAAACGCTTGAATTTATCTGTATCATTTTACAAGACTCGGATCATCCTCCACTTCAATTTATGTACATAGATTGCTTTGAAATTACTCAATAATGATAATTTGAAAAAATATCTCTTATTGTTAGAATAAAATGAGGAATGTGCTTACGTGTGATGTGTGCTAGATGTCGTCATGCAGTGCCCCCGAGGCCCCCCGAGAAAGTATTTAATCGATTTTTTACAGCTCTCTCAATTTTCAATTAACAACATAAGAGCAACAGCTGATATGAACAAAAAACAGACAAGGCATATTTAATATCGAAAGTTCTTTAGTAACGAGACTTAAAAAAAGGGTTCTTCGTTTAATAGTTTGTATCTTGGGTTCGTTGACCCGCAAAACAATTTATCTCTATTGTGAAGAAATATTGACGTAGCTCAAGAAACAGTAAATTGACTTTTTATCATTCAAATGTATAATGTTTTTTGAGATATCATTTTTTACTGATTTATTAATAGCTTACTTGAAAAATTTATTGAACAGATGATGTTTTATTTGACTTACTGTATTGCATCATTTTTATTCGAATGACTCATTTTTTTTAATATTATATAAAAAGATAATATATGTACTTATTAATATAAAACGATTTGTTATAATAATTAAAAATATGTATAATTTTTCATTAGTTCGAGGGTGTTTTTTTTTAAATCAAATTCAATGCTCAATTAGTTTAATAATATTTAACTGGATGGCTGCCAAATACGAGATATCTCGTAAAATATTTCTTGCTCAACACGCCAGAGACGAGTCGCCTCGTCAATAAATAACTAAATTAATAATTGCAAATTATAGCCGGCGTTTTAGGTACAAACGTACTTTTTTCTACGGCAGCCAAAAGGTTAAGAAATAGATTGTCAAATTTGATTGATTTTGGGGTTATAATGCAAAGCGTATTATTTCCAAAATGAACGATATTGACTTAGGTATGCAGATAGGGTAATTCAAGCTTAATGAATCGACTAATCCTATTAGTTTTAATCTAAAATGTCTATATAAGACTGTCGTCTTCAAATTGGAAATCATATTTTTATGCAAATGTTATTTTGTTTATTTGACTCTACTGAAAAGTTTGAGTTTTGGAAATAGTACGTTTTGCATTATGTGATTCATTCAAAATGGTTATTGTGATTTTTCTGAAAAAAAATATTGACTACAGTAGGCTTCAAATTCTCAAACATTACAGAACGGTATCTGATACTGTCTTTCCAAAATAATCATCGTTTTGTCATTACGATTTCAATAGCAAACAATCATGCCTGTGACCAAAATTGTGAAATTGTAAACAAATCAAACGATTCAAATGTGATGCTGCAGCTTCGTCAGCCAGGCTTTGTCGATACTGCATGTTGTTCAAATCGATCAAATTTTATTAAATAAATAAAATTTGTGTCAGTATTGCATCGGAGGATCGATGTGCGCCCCAGACTCCTAGACAATATTCCAAATATACCTTAATACCATCCCAATTACACCTGGCCTTAATTTTATGAGGTAGCTGAACAAATTTAATATTGCTTAGGCTTAATGTTTTCTTGTTTCTTACTCAATAGAATATTAAATTATCTTATGAAGATCAAACTGCTGGATACACAAATCATTTGAATAAATTATTCCGGACATGTAACTCGATGCATTAAATAAAGAATTTGTAATTTAATTATCTTAAACGTATCACATGAACCCACCGAAATAAAAAAAATTAGACGTCACGATAAAACAAAAATCGTGTATATATTCTTCAAAATGATATCGATAAAAATTATCAATTTTGATTTATTTATACAAGTATTAATTGATTCCGTCGACTGAACGCTTTTTATTGTACTCAATTTCCGGCATTTTTATTTCGTATATCCCAGTTAGTTTTTAATGGAGAAGTCAGTTGTCATGATCATTTGTGATATGTTCACACCTAATTCAAAACATGGTCGTTCCATTAAGCCCGGCGATAGTGATCATTCTTGCGAAGATAGTTTAGCCGAAAACATGGGCCAGACAGCTAAATAATTTAGAATTTAATTATGACTGTCTTACGAGGGTAATTGATAAAGAACTGTAATACCGGACGAATATATAAAAACCGGTACATATTATAAAAAATATATATGACCTATTGGGTTCGCAATATTGGACGAGAAAGTCGAAATTGGTATATTCAACTCTTAGCATATACGGTGGTTTATATGTATTCAAAATTCGGTTTTTGACTAATTTTCAACGCTGAAATAACTGTATTTTTAAAACCGGTATTTCGGTATTGAAAAAACACCATGAATACCGGAATCTCGGTTATGGTAATACCGATATTGTTTTTTTTCTGTAACGACCCTGAATGACTAGTCTTAAACGGACTTCAAAATTCAAGAAGCATTTAGAACATATCTTAATAGGAAAAATATTGTACATCACAGATTGAAGTTTAAATACGTCACAGGGATTCGAAATTGGGAATTTTGATCTAGGCCAGGCGTGGGGAACCTGAGGCCTTTTAGCTACTCTTGTGCGAACTTCTGGCCAATTCTCTAATTCTGTAAATTTTTGTAGTTTCGTAAATTCTTGGGATTTTCGATGTGAAAATCCTTGAAAGACCAAAAAAAAGGTCCCACGCTGGTAATTTTGCGAAATACGCAAATTTCTGGGCCTTAGAAACTGGCATGAATTTTTTAGTAAATGTTTACTGCGGCATTCATGTCGACTCAGAAAAATGAATGCGGCCTTTAGATAAGAAAAGGTTCCCTACCCCTGATCTAGGCCCTTTACAGATTACAGAGTAGAAATGGGATATCATAAGTCTACTAGTTTCTCAAGTGACATTTTAAAAAATTCTTCTGTTTACAAAAAAAATATATTTTTTTAATGTGGTCTCATTTGATAGCCTACCGATAGATGAACGCGTCCATCAGACATTGAAAGGTCCCCCCCCCCTGATCTAGGGCAAACTTATTATCTAATGCCATGACAAACGAAAACCGAATGACATATTGAAGATTGTAAAATTATTCCATATTCATGGAAAATTGCGCGCTAACTCGAAATAACCTCGCATTGTTGTTATTTTACTGTCTGCCTAAACATCGCTCGGCCTTTTGTGGAATTCACTATGATATACGTAAAACAACGCTATCAATTACGGTTTACGATAATTTTCCAGTTGCCGGAATATTAAGTCGTAAATTTTCATACTTTGTTGTAGGCTGATTACCTGTTTATCTGCTTCAATACATTGTTACAAGTAGTGCACCCGAAGAGAAATGAGCTGCCATAACTTGATATGCAACTTTATTGTTGAATATTTCAATTAACTCTCGAGTACAATGACTTTGGTGTGTTAATGATATTTTTTTACAGTTATATATTTCCAATTATCCTTCTGACATCATCCGTTTATTGCCTTTTCCGAAAACTCTATATATCTCTATTCAGTTATTTTTCCAGCTCACCACTGTACTTACTGTCAAAGAAGTGCTTGTATAATAAAAACATTTTTGAATGAAATACCTTTTTTAACATGTCCTCTCCCAATATAGAGCATATTTACCTTCAAATGAAGCTTATCTCAACATAAGAGTTTCTACGAGAACTGCTTGTATATCAGTTGCTCAACCTCTCTAAGAGAGAAGGGATTTATTTATTTAATTAACATTACATAAGGTTGACAAATTATAATTAATTATAAACTTTTATAATAAAGGTAGAAAAAACATAGTACAATTTAATATTAAAAGCAGTACAAAAAACAATGGCAAGGAAGTCAACCGAGTAAGCTCCGACGAACTCTGCTTTAATACATTAAAAAAAATCATTCGTCGGATCTCACACACGTCTACGTGGAATATGTCGACATCCGAAGCAATATTGTTCGTTAAAGGTTTTCCAGGGATAGAAGGATAAGACTATGCAAGGACTAGTGATAAGCTTAAACCTCTCGTTACGCCTGTTTTTGGGTAATAATTTAATTCAATAAGTCACATACATCCATGCCTTCGGACAGAAATCCATATATCGATTGAAATATCAATCTATAAAAACTGTCCGTACTGGGATTCAGATCCGTGACTTACGTATTCCATGTGAACGACGTTGACATTCAACCACGCAGCCGGCATATTCGATATTAGAATAAAATGCTTTTACCCATATTTTAAAGAGTCCTCGTGATCCATGTCTAAATAATGGACATGAATAAAAATCAAGATGCTTATCAAGTATTTTAATATATTCAGTTTATTTTTTAATTTGATATGAATATTTGATCAATCATTCGAATATTATTCTCTAACCCTTTCTAAACACTAAGCTTTGATTTGCATAGATTTAGACCGCGGGGAAAGTATTAATGTTAAAAAAAAAGAAATAAAAATTATGTTTTGAAATAATATACATATGTATGTATACAGTGCTTTTTTGAAAAAAAAGGTGCCGCAACTCGATTCCAGTCAAACACTATTTTCTTTCTAATTCATGTCTTTTCTTAATGTGGAGGATATGGCTTACTAATGGAGGTATCTCGACATAGCTTTTTACGAGAACTGCTCGTTAGTCCTTTCGATGGTTTCGGCGGTAACTTTGTGGAATTAAAAATGTCGAGAAAAGAATGCCGGAACATGGGAAAAAAGCACTGTACATATGTATTTAAATAAAATATTGTATTTACAATATTTTCTAGTCGGGAATATTATGAAGAAAAAATATAAAAAAGACAATCAATGTAATAACAACGTTATTAAATTTATTTTTAAATTAAAAATGAATTTCCACAAAGTTACCGTCGAATCTAATAAAAACATTTATAACCTCAGCATCTGCCGATTATATCATATATGGGAGCAAGTGTTAAGAATGATGCTCGAAAAATTTTGTAATCTATCGATATAGTGGAATTATTTGCAAACTAATTAAGAATTTGAAAACTGCGATGCTGTGCTGAAATACGTATAATTAAATATGCCTGTTAAGGTTTTTGCACCTGTATTTTAATTAATCATTTCTATTCATGATTTAAGAAATTAAAAAAATATTCGAATATTATTAAGATTTGAGTATTCGATATTAAAATAATATATTTCTCAAATATTTGGAATCCCTTAATGGGAATTCATTATCGAACTTTCTAGTTTTACAAATAAGCAAATTCAACAACGAGGAGAAATAATCAAAAAGAGTTAATAATTTATACAGACTTTGTTTTCTCTTTGTAATAAGTCATGAATGTAATTATTTTTTATTTCAATAATTCAAATTGTATTGTACTATCCCCAGCTTATGCTGATGGAAAAACAATGCTGTAACCCTCCATTTTTTAGCCTTACGCGATTCTGCGGTTTGTATCCCATTAAATATCAACAATTGAAATATGTACATTATTATTTGTCTTTTTGTGTGCAATTCGTTATAAGATTATTCATTTTTTAATCCCAATCCGACTATTCAAGTTCACCGAGCAAAAATAATACTAGGGGCTTTATTTAGACATTGTAAAAAATGACAACAACCTTTGTCAAAGCGCCTAACTGTAATATACGAGTGTTTTGAGAACCCCCTTATTAATGTGATTTTAGGCAGTGAATTTAAATTTAACTGCCGTGTCTATGGGTTTGGCACTTGTCTTAAGTGAAACCTACCACTGAATCTCATACTTTGTTTAACCAAAAAAAAAACACATCCCTTTTATTGATATATTAACTCCAGTCAGAATAAGTTTGAAATATTGTTTTCACACTATACCATTGACTTTTTTTTAGATTAATTAGACTTCTGAACGTAAGTGATAAGTCTTGACTGAAATTAATTCACGTAAGAAAAAATGTGCCATTTCTAACAGTAAGATAAAATTGTATGCCCTATATCATAAAAAAAATATTTAGGTTTCAGAATTGACAAGGTATTGTAACTTTACCTGTTTCGTGTTATTAGAGATATGCATTCCAAGAAACTCATAATTAGTATTATCCATGATCGGAAACCCATTAGGTATTTACAATAAACTTTCAATTAAGGTAATTTTGTCATTACAAGAAATTTGATTCACGATATCATCTATATCGCCTTGGAATGTGCTAATTGCTCCTGAGAAATTTATCACGTTAATTTAAAATCACTTACATTTGTACTTATAACATTTTCAAAGTAATGGCTTAATTTTTGTCGTTTGAATGTAAAATCATTGTTATATAGTAATATGTATAATTGATTAAATCACTTCACAAAATTTAAGAAATAGTTTTTCTATTATAAATGCATGTTAAGATAATAGGTTTTCATTATATATAGATGGTTATAACGTTATCATAAATATTAATTCTACAGTTAACTGCTTTTGGTAACTAATGATTTTGACAGAAATTACTCTTTTTCAACAGATAAACGTGTATATTATTTATATATATTAGGTAGTTTTGGCAGAATAGTGAATGAATCTAATGTTGAGGAGCTTTGGTGCAGACAACAGATTCAAGTATTATATGTATGATTTTTAATTCTCCAAATTGGGGTACTTGGGTTAGTCGTTTAAATTTTTAACTAGAGGTACCCTAATTTCATGGGCCTTACCAGGAAACCAATAGACCAAGATACCCTACTACATAACAGGTAACGGGAGTTTTATGGGTGTTCAAAATGTCAAAAGGTAATGACTTGTACCAACTGAGTGAGGATATTGGTACATCGCTACTGAAAAACCAGGTAAATTTTTTAATCACCACCGCTTTAGAAAAGCTGTTGCAACAACTCATATTCTTCCTTAATATAAATTTATATTCTTCTTCCTCGACATATGTACGTATGCCTAAGGATCCCGACCATCTTGGACTACTGCAGAGCTTTTGCTATGTGATCACTACTTGCTTTCCACTAATTTATATTTCCCGGTCGTTCCACTTGATTAACAAAAATCGACTGTCCTTTTCAACTTACCAGACAGCCTAAAATCATTAGTATTTCTACACTTTATGAAACTCAAAATACAGTATATCCAACGAATTGCATATAGCATCGTTGGCATATAGATTATAGTATTTCTCTACGCCAGTGGTTTCCAAAGTAGTTCCTGTGGAACCCCAGGGGTCCGTGAGACCACTGAGGGGGTCCGTGAAAAATTAAAAATCATTTGGGGTTGCGTGGACAACGTCAGAAGGCTTACGAATAAATATTTTTTATTATTATCAAAATTTAAATTTATCGTTACCCTTATATCTACTACTCTTTGGAAAAGAAAGTTTGAGCGACTGACTAACAAACAGTTCTCACAGAAAAACATCTGTTAAGATGCATCCATTAGGAGGCCATTTGCTCCACATTGGAAGCAGCCATGGAAAAAATACCATTCAAGTCATTAACTTTATTACTTCACTTGGGGGTCCACGGTCAGGTTTTTGCTATGAGAGCGGTCCACGAGCATAATAAGTTTGGGAATCACTGCTCTACGCATTATAGGATGTTTTAAAAATTTTCTCAGTGCTCCATCTTAGATATCTCTCAACACTAATTATATATAATGAAGAAAGCTTCATTATCAAAATGATTTAATATCTAATATTAGATAAAACATGGCTAATTTTTAAGTATTTCATATATCCAACTAGGCTCTAACTGAAAGTAAACGAAACCAATTACATGTACATACATATATTTAAATAATCTTTCTTTATGGTTGGATTGGTAACTTTGTTATGCTGTCTCCTAGTATGTATCGAATTTTAAATACTCAACTTTTCCCTTTTTTAGTTTAACCATTTTTTTTTGCACTCGCTGTTTGTCTATAATTTTTTTTTTGGATACACACAATTTTTTGATAGTTTTATTCAATATCAATTTCACTAAAAGGCTTACTTTCTCTTACAAGCCTTTGAGTATTTTTTCAAAGCCAAGCTATATTATCTTCAATAGGAGTAAAAAATATTATTTATCAGTATCAATTTGAAATTGTCTTCATAAAAAATGCATTAAATACATAAATTTAATTACATTACAAAAATATAAGTAGGGTCACATACTATCTGGGGTGCGTTTTGAAATTCGAATCGTTACTTTGACGTGTAGATCAAAGTTGACGTCAGGCACTCAAATGACAGACACCGGTAACAGGTTTTGTTCCAAAACATATATTTTTAATACGCACATAAGTGTAATATATTATTAATTTCAATTTCGTAAGGGTCGGTGTGATGCGCGTGCGCAGTGTCTGTTTGAAATTCAGTTGTCAAAACTTTAAATAATAAAACGATGCATTTTTTTTAATGAATTTCAAAAAATACTTTAATGTTTAGAATTATTTATCCCAGTAGTTCAAATTCTTTACATAATACATGTTTACAAAATAGGTATATCGTGATTTTTTTGCTAAAAAACGTCATGTCGGAAATGGTGGTTTTGGTCAAGTAAATGATAAATGTTTATATTTAAATTTCCGCACTATATATCGTCTTATAACGCAAAAACAATAAACGTGGTAAAAAATCTTGGGCCTATAAATAAAAGAGTATATGCACAACATTGTGAAGAGTTTAAGAAGTTTAACTTTTTTGCACACTAACTTATTGAATTGCATGGCGAATTGACGTCAGCTGTTATGTCATGTACTGTAATTTTAATTTTTAACAATAAATAAATAATTATTAAACGTGTTAACAACCGACAAATGAACATCAAGGAGTACGTCAAAGTTTTCACAATTTTTTTTACAACTAAATTGATATAGATTTAAATATTACTTTTACGAACAAGGATAAACGCACAACTCCACTGACTACAAATTTACAAGAGAACACAAAAACATTGCCACCAATAGAAATTTCAGAAAAAGACTATACATTAATGTCATTAAATTTGAATCTTTAAAATTTGAATACTTTCATATGTTTTGTTACTTACGACCCGGATTTCTTAGTCAAACAAAAGGCTTAAAAACAGTTTGAAATCATCTATGCACTTGCTTTGCGAAATATGCTAAATAACGAAACCTATGTAGGTCTTTAGTGACAAAACTTATTAATGTTATTCAGTCTATTTATCAAAATATGTACATAATATTTTTTGTATTCATGAGTAATAAATGATAATAGGGTTTTGAATAATTATTATATTTACAATATATATTTTCACTTTCAATATTGTTGCTATATTTTAGTTTCAATTTAGAAAATTCAAGTGTGGAATCATACAAAATCTATGTTTTCATTGTCGGTATTTTAAGACGAGCGATATTGTTAACAATTGGCACAGTATTAGATTCAACAAGAAAAAACTATTTAAAATTAAAAAAAATATATTGCCGTGTTAAGGATGTTGTTGTCTAAATCTTCCAATTCTGAAGTTACAATACAGTGTTAGATTTCCATACACGAAATATAAAAGAGTATTTATTCGTGTTAGATATATTATATCTATAAGAATTTGTTTACTTTATTTTGAAAACATAAAAACTACTTCCGGTTCCTAAAAAATACACACTATAAATATACCTAAAACTAGTAGGGCATTGAGAATTATTACAATATATTATATTTTTTGTATTGATGAAGATTCAATGAATTTCGTATCGCTTTGTTGTGTAACGTACGGCATTCTTTGTTATCTAACGGGAAATACCAATAATACCTTACACAAAATCGTATTTTAATATTATTCTTGTTTCGCCGTCATCCTGAAGGGGTTGAGTAATTCTAAAGAAACAGGTTTCAGGTGATGGGATGTGTTCAGGAAATAGCGTTTGCTATGTTTTCTTTCTTAAACACCAGTGGTGGGTATTTTATTATATTTACTTTTCCGTCTATTTCTAAATAATGTTTTTTTATTGATGCATGATACGATTTCTTTGTTCTTCTCGGAGCCATATATCACGCGGTGCTTAAAGATTAACCGTCCACCGACGTTCATTTTAAATTCTCCCAAGTCATCACAGCGACCCGCCGAGTACACTATATTGTCACCAGTGACCTTCCATTTAGTTTCTCTTAATTTCCATTCCAGGACCATCAACAAATTTAAAAAGAAATAGGCGTAATAGTCTTGATAAGTCCGCTTTTCTATCTCCTTGTTACTGACAAAGTCTAACCACCATATCCTTATTATTCGGGCATCTGTTTTCAAAGCACAGTATGCGGTTACGCTGTGCTTTCGTTAGGTGGCATGACTCGCAACTGCAATGTAGCCCCATCAAAGCGCATGCGTTGAGCAATTAGCACTTGCTTATGGCCAAGTAGAACTTACATATTCTCAGACTTTCCGTATTGAGTTGAATGCATAATTTACAATACTCATTACGGTCGCAAAGGCAAAGTTGCTGCAACTGCTCGAATTTGACTGGATCGCACCGGCGTGGACCTTTCTTTATTCGTGAAATTTGTCGAGAGCAGCGCGCCGGTTCGTAATTTATCAAAAAAAAAGTGTATTCAATTTTAACAGAAGAATTCCGGCAATTTTACCGGAATTTTTGGCAAACTCAACAAACAATTAAAGCGGCAATCATTGAAAACGGTGTTTTTTTGGCATATAACTTGACAGTAAAATGAAAATATTTACATCTCTCAAAAATCAAAGTGAATTGATTTTTTTTTTAAAACCATGTCCGCTCCCAATGTGGAGCATATGGACTCCTAATAGAGTTTATCTCAACAGAAGTGTTTCTACGAGAACTGCTTGTTACTCAGTTGCTCAACCTCTCTTTTTCCAAAGAGAGTAGGGATAGAAGGATAGGGGCTAGGACAGGATTAGTGGTAAGCTAATCGCTCTCGATACGCCCCGTTCGTAGGATAGGATGGGTGAGAGGGGGGAATTCAAGACATCACATACACCCATGCCTTTGAACAGAAATTCATAAATCGATAGAAAAATCAATTTATAAAAACTGTCCGTACCGGGATTTGAACCCGGGTCCTCCGTAGCCGAAGCCAACAACGTTGACCACTCGACCACACAGGCGAATTGATTAATTGGCTTAATTATAATTAACTAATTTTCAGCGACCCTTATTAATGATTAATGTGTGCATCGAATGTTTAATTAACGTATCATGTTTTAAATATTCGAAGAGTAAAATAAGTAGACTGCATCACGTAAACCCAACCGGTCATTTCAGCTGATTATATTGTAAAAATAAGAAAGTTTTTGCTACTAAAAGATTTTTTAAATTGTCAATATTACCAGTTTTATTTTTTAAACACAGTATTAGTAATGTTTATTTCTTTCAATATTATGATTGTGTACTATTCAAAACACTCTGTCGTTAGAATATTCAATAGTCTTTGAAAATTAAGATAAATCACAACATTAGCTAATAGCTAAGTATCATATAATTAATCGTACAACATGATTTACGACAGTAATACACTAGGAAATATATTTGAAGGACTTGCAATGAATTCATATGGAAGTTTCCAAATATATGCTTCAATTAATATAAGATACTGGCCGGATCCCGGTAAGCGTTGCAATGCTAATCAAAGAAAGAAAGTGTTTGTGTTTTGATTGTGTTTATTGAAGTGCATATTTTCTTTTTCTGTCTGTTTGACGTTTGCTGCCGATTGTCTATGGTACGACACAAACGCCACCTTCTGTAAGTTAATTGTACTATAACCTTCGCGCAAGTGCAAGCATATGTTGTCAAAATGAACTGTATGGCAGACATACAAAAATTGATTTTTACATATAAGACCTGCTGTAAGCTAATTCTACTATGCCTATAACCTTCCCGGAAGTGCAAGCAAAAATTTTGTCACAGTTTTATTGCGATCGGATGAGCGATGTGGCAACGCATAAAATACGAACAAAAAAACATTCATTTTTATATGTTAGATTAATGAAAAAATAGCGTTACAAAGGTACAGTAAAAAATGTTTAGTATTCGTTATTATGTAGATATTTAGTTTATTGAATTGGAATTAAATAAAAAGTACACACGAAGGACTAAACCATAAATTCCTTTTTATTTTTGAAAAAAACACTCAAAACGGTAAAACAACACTGAATTTGTTTTCATATGGGAATAACCTTATCCTTTTATTCCTCATATTTTAACAATATACGTACATTCGAAATTCGAACAAATAACATAATATCTGAAAACATAAAATAAATGAGCATAGAAGTGGAAAATTTCGGCTATAAAAATATGCAAAAGAATAGCTTTGTTTTGAAATATTACATTCGTGGAAAAATACAATATTATGTATGTTATATTAGTCGCCACTGAAGCTTTGGGATTAGAAGAAAAGCAGTGAAGTACGGAAACAAATTACAATACTACAGACTAAAGAGAAATATAACATAAAGGTTAACATATTAAACTTACAATAATGTCAATTGAATAGTTTTAAAAGACAATCTGTTAGATTATAAGCTGTTGCGGTGTTCTGCCGAAAGAGTGTTTTTTTCATCACTTAACTCGTACGTCGTATACGAAAAAAATATCAAAGCTATCAAAAGTTACTATATACATATAATTATATTATCTAACAATACGTAATTTTACTGGAATACAATCAATATCAACAGCTGAAAAATGTACATATTTACTTACATTAAACTGCAAGCGTGAAGAGTTCTATGATAGACACAGAAATAAGTTCCATTATTTTCTAAAGAGGCGAAGCACGTGTCACAAGATATTTCTTAATTTAACAAGAGGCTCGAGCGAGGCCCCCTCTAACCCAACCCTGACTGGTTCGCAAGTTTAAACCACTTGGATAGTTGGTTAGTGAGAATATTCGATATAATGGTCGAAAAATAATATATAATAATATAATACGAATTGCCATTGAAGTTTCGAAATTATTTTGATCGCTGCTTTTAATAGTGCTGTAAATAAATCGAAACGTTTTTAACAGAAATTATACCCTAAAACATAATGTCTAAGATACGGCCCGGGGTATTTTTATGACAATATCTTCATCACAAAAAAATACAATCTTAAATCTAGATCAAATACACACAGTGGAACTCCCAATTACACTACCCCAAATTACGCGCTGGTTAAAATATTCGCCGCAAATTGCCCCAATTGCACTCCATTGTAGTTGCTACGAGACGGTCGTCTGTACGGCGCATACAGTCAAATGTTGGCTAGCGTCTGTGTATTCAACACGTGCCAGGCTATACACGTATAGCCGGGCGACTGTATATGTGTTGGACTTTGACGCGCTTTGCGCTTTAACTACTTAGTAACTAAATATTTCGTCCATTTTTTTTAGGCCAAAACTAAACATTTTTTGCAGAAAAAACCAAATCCCTAATTTTGTATGAGATTCGCTCCCCCAATTACACTACCCCAAATTATACTGTGCCGACTTTAGTGTAAATGGGGGTTTTACTGTATTTTGATGCCAAAAATCAACGATAAAATCAAGCTTAAAAGATACGGCAAATGCCTAAATCTTGAACTGGTTTTAATATTTATGACAAATTTGCTATCGTGAAATCCACGTTTATGATATCAGCTATCTTTATGAGAGATCCCACATTGCTTTAATCTTTTCATCGAGCAAACGAAGCGAGGTGCCTTTCAAAGGTAAAAGAGCATTGCCACTTTTAAATTCACACCCAATAAATATGGACATATTTAGTGACCTGCGTTTTGTATTTTCGTTCTAATTCCGTTCATATATTAAATCTTAATTTGTATACATTATTTCTACTTAAAAAATGTATTTGTTTCTATTCGACTTTCAGATGTTTTTTTAAATTTACATATTATGTAAAAGTGTGTAATGTCCAATTCTTTCGTCACAGCAATTTGACTTTTTAGTGTTATGATTCAGCCGTATTTTCTCTGAATTAAAAATGCTATTTTGATTACTATTTTTACTTTAAAATAAATATAACACAGTTGTGTATAATTGAATCCCGGCTAGGGAAACCTGAAACCTTTGGCCTATAATAAGTCGTAAGAAGGAGTGGGTTGGAGGGGGCTTGCGCGAACCCTTTGCTAAATTTTATTTAAGTCTTCGAGTCTCTCGTTAAATAAATAAATAACAAAATTCTTAGAACTTATCAGTACCTTATTTCAATTTCCGAAAAATGTATATTATTTACGATGGCTTCATTATAATGTTTGAAACATGGAATTGTAACGAAAAAAAATGGTACATGCTTCTGCGTCAATCTTGTAACTCTTCACTCTAGCAAGCTGGGGTAGATGAGTACATTTTTTAACAATTGAAATTAATTATTTTACGGTATATTACGTATGATTGCGTAATTTTATTGTTTTAATAACTATTGCGTATAATTGTATAAGAATGATAAAAGAATCCGCCCCTTTCCCAGAACAACGCGAATAGCTTTGAGATTTAATGAGACCCTTGTTAAGATATTGGCAGCCCACCGCTGGTCATAAGATCAATATAATTGGCTTCTGATGAAATGTATTAATTTAATTTGTACTGTTTTAAATTACCTCTTGGCACTCCACTGGCGGGAATAATAATATTACTTCTCCCTAGCAAATTCTGTGTCTGTCTGAGCGCATATTTCAATGAAATTAGCTTTGGTCTGAGAAGTCCAAAAAAAGGGTGCATAAAGCAAACGGGAAGACCATTTTTTTGCCACTTATACGTGACACCCTACCCGCAAGGTTCTCAGCTTGTGTACATTTCCAAGTGTAGGAGCATTTAGGACAGCTGATCTGCATTCCATTATTAATAGATTTAAATTTCAAATCAATATACCTACTAAAGATAACAATTTGGTTAAGTTAAAAAAAAGGGAACAAACTGAAAATTTGCAGAATGGAAATATTGAGAATCAAATGTTGGGAATATTTGTACGTGGTTATGTTAAAATTATATTCATCTTACATCACTTGATAATTTACATAACTCATACTTTGTACTTAGTTCCTTTTCATAACAAATAACACGACTTTCAGATTACTTTCAAAGCAATAAGATAATAATGTAAATAAACAAGAAACTAGGTCGAATTTCAAATCGCATTATTCAATTAAATTTTGCAATATATTAGACTAATTCTCATTTATAAATCAAAATAACCTAAAAACGTTACTTGGTTCCTTTTTGTTTTACTCAACCAAATAAAAAAAAACATTGTACTTGTGAAAGACAGATTATTCTACGGAATATAAATTGTTGATTACGAACGTATTACTTAATTTTAAAAATATTAATTTAATGTTTTCGTAAAAAAAATAGATTTAGCTAACTTATTTATACAACAGCGTTGTACAATAAGACCATTTTGTTCCTAAATTTAACGAAACAAAAACGGTGTTTGTCGTCATCTTTGTATACTTGTTTTCAATAATTAACGTTAACAATACATGTGACTGATTAATCATTTTATATTAAAGATTAGCGATTATCTGTCTAATACAGGAGATAAGATATAAAAAAAGATTGTGTAAAACTACATAAATTTCATATGGAGAAATTTAAAGTAAATGTCAACCAAATCAAAAGGTTACATGAAAAAAACATTCTTTATACACAGTATCTATTGTATCTATACAACATATGGTTTGCTTGTGGTCGAGTGGTTAACGTTTACAGTACTCACAGGTTCAAGTCCCGGTACAAACAGTTTTCATATTTTTATAAATTTCGTGATACTTGCCGTGTCTAAAATTCTTTTCCACCAATCAAATTCTTAAAACAGGGCAAAGCGAGAGCGACTAGCTTATCATTTAAGATTTCGACTGAAGGTGCTTGGTGGAATTTCAATATTAAATTTGAATTGTTCAAACTATGTACATTCTCACAGATTTTGTCACTAACGACCCGGGTTTCGCCTTTCGGCATCTTCAGGCGTTCAAGTGCACGGATGAACTTAAACTGACGTTTAGTAAATGAATGTTTCGTGTTTATATAAGAAATAAATGTATCATTGAGTTCAAAGCCATTGCTGGCGAAAAGGATAAGCTCATGGGAATGCCCACAGATTTGAGAAGTAAGTAGTTTCAAGAACTATATTTTATTTGTTTGTCGGCAAAGGTTTTATAATTATATTTATATAGGGTACAAAAGTGGAGACCCAGGTAGGTTGAGTATTTCATTTAAAATCGGAGGACTATGCAATTGTGCTCTATTAGCTTATCATTGGTCATGTCCTAGTCTTATTATTCTTCTCTCGTTTAAAATAGAAGTAGATCCTTCATTAGGTGTTTATAAGCTCCACATTGTAAGCGGGAATGGTTAAAAAAAACCGATATACTATCGCATTCAGTATATCTTAGAGAAAAAGTATATCCATTATGAAAGCAAATAAAAACTATAAACTTCTAAGAAAAATCATCAACTTTTATTGTAAATTGACTAAATTTTACTACACTTTACTACACTACATTCACGTAATTCACTGACCAACAGTTATTATTTTTACGATATTTCCATAATAAATTATTTACAAAACACCGTTGATAATATTTTCAGTCAGTTGAGTGAATTGTCAATTTTACGTTGTTGGTGAGATCTTTGAAAGTAAACGATACGTCATTTAGGAACACAAAAAAAAACAGACACATGTTGGTTGTCTCTCTGAGAGAAGCACATTTTTCAGCAGAGAATTTTTTTTATGAAGGGTAAATATTGCTCACTAACATTAAAGCTTTCCTATTAACGCATATGTTAACCCGGGTAGCATATTATGCAGAATTACTCCGAGTGTCGGGTTAATCTGAGCGCTAGACTCTTACCAGATGAGAAATAACCACAGATGTTTCGGTGCAGCAAAAAGAATACAAGGTAATATAGTAACATATTTTCTTCAGAAACTCAGAAAAAGGTATAACAATCATGCTACACAATGGGATAGGAAGACGACCGACGTAGAAAAACGATACCCTGAATAACACACATTTTTCCTATTTTATTTCGAATGGAAACACACATATTGTACGTATGTTTAATCTATTTTCATTCCCAATGTTGATCATATGGCATCCTAATGGATGTACCTCAACAAAAGTTTTCTTACGAGGTCTGATTGTTTTTCGAAGAGAGTAGGGATTGAACGGATAGAAATAAGACAGAATACGACCAGTGGTGAGAAGTTAGTAATAATAGTTGAACACGTGAAATCCGTAAAACATGCGGCCCATTCAGATTTTTTGTGAGGCCCAATCAACGTTCCCTCTAAGCCGAAGGTTTAGATGCGCGGAAATTTCAAAGGCTGCGCGGACCATTCAAATATCAATTGAACAACTGTCTTGTAGTGCGCGCCAACCCGGAATGAGTGCGCGGGGACTTCTCAACTGCTGCGCGGCCGCGCACGCGCGCAGCTTAGAGGGAACGTTGGGCCCAATACAATCATAGACACCTTTTCAAACATCTGGTATTATTTGAAAATATAAGTTATGTCACTATATTATGTAGTGGCGGTTAACCCTTTAATCAAACGAGGCGCGCGCTTGGGGCCTCCAAATCTTAGGGCCTCAAAAATAGCTTATATAATATAACGCAGTGGTTGTCAACCCTTTTATGCCTACCGCCCACTTTTGCTTATTTTTCATGGTAAAATTTCCTTACCGCCCACCAACATCGCTATATTTCAATCTAGTAAGTATATTGGTGATTTTTTTTTTAAAGAATTTGTGATAAATCAAAAATCGCCCACCGCCCACCACGGAAGCCTTTACCGCCTAGGACCAGGTTGATGACCCGTGATATAACACATCTACTTTCTGTTCAGATTTAAAAAAAAATATTTTTACTATTTTACTTGGAATTTTCTGACGTTTTCCGTAAAACAGCGCCTCCAAATTTTATTGCGCCTGGAGCCTCCCTTGTACTTAATAGCCACTAATCATGTATAGTATGTGGCATATTAATGTTTTACTATTAAGATGCTACGGCTCACGTAATGTAGCAAAAATCGGCCCAGACGAAAAACAGCTTGAGCACCGTTGTTCCAAGACGTCAATCCTAAAAATTGCATCAATTAAATACGATAACATTCAATTACAAAGCAATAATTAATGTCAAATACTGTTATCATCAATATAACAATTATTATCACATATTAAACATCCTGTATGGCGCACTATTTTCACTGAATACTACTTATTAAATTGCCATTGATCATATCTAATTTTGTAATTGACATTTGCATACATAGTAATCGATATAAATATACAATAATCAAACAAGGTTTCAAGATAATTTATATCACGGCGCTTTGAACCAAATACAACCAAATAACACAGCAACAAACTTGCCAGTTGTGAGAAATATAAATGGAAGATAATAAATAATAAAAGAAACGTATTTTCAATGGATTCGGCGATAGTTTTTAGGAAGTTCATTTTAAATATAAAATTAACATTGTTTTTAGAATTGTGTTAAAAAATATGACGCGTGTTCCGCGTCATTGAGAGGCATCACCAGACGAAACATTACAAGTTTTACGACTAAACAAAAAATGTATTCTAATTTATAAATTATAAATTATGCAACAAAAGTTAGGGGGGGTTTGTTATTTTCTTTTATGGACGGAGGGAAAGGGTAAGAAGTCTAGATTGATAGAAACTTATTTAATTTTTAGTTTATTCGTAAACCTTGCGATGTTCTTTCTATCTGATGATGTTCCTCAAAGAGGCGAAGCTTTTGTTACACAATAAGTGGAATTATAAAGTAGTCTAATTAAATTTGATATTTAAAAAATGCGTGTCAATTTTTCAACCATGAAACATATAGGTGAGTAGATAAAAAATAATGTGCAACCTAATCTTATTTGTTTACCGAAAACAGAGAGATAAACTTCATTATAAAGAGCGACTTGTTAATATCACACAAACGAGAAAAATATAAGTAAAGTTCATATACGTATAGTTTTTTAGATTAAAAAACTGCAGATGAGGTTGACGATAATATAAAGAATGATGTGTCACTAAATTAAGGTCCACGATATCTATGTACAGAACATAATAAATAAACATGCGATGGTTTTCGGGTTTAGCAAAAATTCTATTTAAATATATATTTGCGTTGTGTGTAGGCCGCAGGGGGCTTGAGCCCCTTGTTAAGTTTTCAAAAAACATTCGCAGAGTAACTATTTTTTTTGTTAATTGTATAAATGAATAATGAAGCAAAAGATTTAATGCCTTTGAAATGTTTCGTACAAGACATTATTTTTGGGTGCATAATAAATTATATATTGCGTGTAATTGTATACGTGATAAAAAAAAATCCCCCCTTCCTTGGAACTACGCGATTACCTCTCAGCTTGAGCGAGCCTCTTGTTACCGTATTGGCAACCCACCACCACTTCAGATCTAACGAATAATAACACTAGAGACAGGTTATCGCGTGCCACAATTGCATGTAACGACTAGGAGAAACACGTCGTTAATTTAGCCAAAAAATGTCGATAATTCGAAAAAAAAACCTCTAAAAACACCATTACATATAAGTAAATATGACCTAATTTAATAGGTACTAACCCAGACCATTTTTGTGAAAAATTGTCAATACTGGAATCCCGGGATCCCGGGATTGAGCACTCGGGATTCGTGATTAAGAAAAATTTTGGTCGGCGATTTTTCAATTTCATGTAAACTTCAAAAACCTAGAAGTTTGCGGATTTCCTAAGACTACCAGCGTGGGAGCTTATTTTGTTTTTTTAGCCCTTTCAAGAATTTTCGAATCCAAAATCTCAGGAATTTACGGATTTTCCAAAAATAACAGCGTGAAATCTTTGGATTCGATACCCTAGTTCTAGTACTAACGACACGAGTTCAGCCTATTGGCATCTCCGGGCGTTTAACCACTTGAATACCAAGCGGACACGGGTGTCTGAGACATATGCAAGCAAACACGGATGTTCAAGCCATTTAAAAAATCAAATACTTGGTATTCTAATAGAATATAAGCAATATTTTGATGAATACGTGTAGTGCCATCTATACTGAGTCAATATAGGTTTTTAAAATATTGAATTCGAGTGTATATTAGGGAATATTATTTTTCTTAAAAACACGCAATATCTCTGGGACATATTAATGATTTATTTGCGCGGTATTCAAGCGGTTAAGTCACAAAACTTACAATAATGTAATAAAAATAATACCTACTTGATACTTGATTGATTTTTAGCAACAGTGTCACACCAACAGAATTAAAATGCTCTTCCTTTGGGTTGCCTATCACTCAGTGTTTGTAGTATTTTTTTTATCCGAAGATCTAATATGTTATTCTGAAAGTGGTATGTATGCTTTATTTATTTAGCTGATAAGAAATCTGGGTCAATTCAATGTAAAACTTTGTTGCTGGGTTCAATCTAAATGCACACATAGCAGACAGATACATTATTACGTTATTATATGTACGATTTTGAAACTACTCTTCGTTGGGGACTTTTTAAGAGTGCCTGTCTGATAACACGGAGTGTTGTTATACACAAAGAAACAGTTATGTAACTGAGTGTTCAGCTATCAATTTTTTAAAAAAAAAATGTTATATTTCGGCTACGTATAAGACGCTTATCAATTATGGTGGCGCCTATTCGCGATCACGTACGCCAAAACTTTACAGAAATCTGTAATGCCAAAAGTGGCCAAGTGTCAAAATGATAATACATCAGAACTATAAGCAAATAAAGTTTAGTATTTTTTTAAGTTTAGTTTAGTTCCCAATATGGAGTATATTGACCAGGGGTGGGCTGGAGGGGCTAAAGGGGTTCGCGCGAACCCCTTGCTAAAATTTGGTCCGACTGGAGAAGCCCTTCGTTAAGCCGAGAGTTAATTAAGACTTGGTTGGCCCTTCAATTTTTTTGTAAAATACATTTTTTTAGCTGCATAATAAAAGTGACTCTTGCCGTTTTTTGTTTATTATCTAACTATGGCGATGTTTGATATTTTATTGCTCAGATACTTGCTTATTAATAACATTTTTTTTCTCACGCCCTTCGCTGTAATTATTCTGCACAGTGAGCCCCTAGTTAGAATATTGGCAGCCCACCGCTGATATGGACTCTTCAATATGTTTAGTTTCTATGATGACAGGTGTTTTTTTCCGGAAGTGGAGTCGGAGAAAAATAATTTAAAGATATTGGACAATTATTAGTCTATTCATCGTATTGATTGTTGAAATGTACTAGAATTATTCTCGTGCCCAGAATGATCTGGTACACAGATATGTAACATAAGTTAAATGGAAATGACTGAAGGAATCAATTCGTAGTGGGTTTTTTTTATTTAAATTCGGAGTTGTTTTCAATTTTAGATAATATAAATGTATTGAAATTATTTTATTTTAATGAATAATGTTAATAAGAGGGGTGCCTTGAATTCCCCCTATCTCTTTGGTTCGACATATGAAAATATGTCACTTTTTGCAACAATAAAGACCTTATGGAACAGGGATGGCGAACCTATGACACGCGTGCCCGAAGTGGCACGTTTGAGAATTTGGTTGACAAGCGAACGTTTTCCAAGTTCAAAAAAAAATATTTTTTTAAGTTTGAAAAATTAAAATTTTGATTAAATAATCCGTGAATTATTAATTTTCAAATGTTTCCCATTTTTTTATTTTTTCTATTTCGCCATTTTTTTTACTGCTTGGGCACCCCACACAATCGAGAAATAATGTTTGAAGATTTTGGCATGCGGACCCAAAAAGGTTCGCCATCCCTGTTATAGAAGAACACTTGCAATTGCAGTAAATAGCTATGTTTTGTAATAAATGTTGGTTAGAAACTTTTCGGTATACAGGAACGATATAATAGTCAAAATTATGACAGGAAAAGTAGTTGGAGAGTAAAGTTAATTATAATATATTTTATCAATATAAAAACATTAATTTTGACACCGATTATTTTATTATTATACATTTTAAAATGTATTTTCAAAGGTAAAAAATCAGCTGCCGATAGTTTTTTTAGTGATTTGGGGATTTTGTGGAAAATAACTTCAATCATGTGAATATCATACAATATAATATATTGTATAACAACACTGTATCACATTGAATTGATATTAGATAATAAATAGGTCAGATTCATTTACGGTATATTTACTCGATAAGCGTCCAATGTTCGATGTTTATAATATATTGTTTGCACCCAATGATAAAGAATCGATTTGAACAGCTTAAAAATTCCCTCAAATGCTATCGAAGTCTATAAAAAGGCAAGACGTAAATATTACGAGCGTGGTAAGTAACAAATGTCAATATTGATATTATTTTATTTCCGCCATCTTTTAGTAAAAACCGTTTTGGAATGTTCCTTTTAATTCGTTGATATACTGTTAAAATAGCTTGTTTAATTGATGATTTTTCTTACGCTCTGATATAAGTGTCCATTGATTGATGCATTAAAAAGTAAAAACATATAAAATAATAAAAAAAAGTCAGTGACTTAATATAACAAAATATTAATTCCCGAAACCCAATAATATAATATATCTGCAGCAAGAATAACACGTTGAATAAAATCGACGAACGGGTATTTAGTAGGTCGCGGGTAGCAGGTAGTCAGAAAGATACCCAGTCGAGTTAAAACAGCCGGACAGTCAACTTCGCTGACCGTTGTTGCTGCCATCCTCCCTTACATCCGATTATTGTAACAACTCGCCGCCAACCGATTTACGTATAATTGTATTTATACTTTTTTACTTATATCATTATGGATAAATTTACGCAGAGCGAAAAAACGAGCCACCAGACCAACAATGTGTATGGGCTTGACATCGCACAACACTCGGATGGCAAGATAACTACCGACAAAGATGGCGAGATGTCGTCTAATACAGATTTTGAAAAAAGAATTATAGCCGAGTTAACCACAATCAGCAAAGAACTTAAAAAAAAGAAAAAAAAAGTCAGACACTTCCTCCCACTATACTCACTGTTGATGACTGCTTACGAAGACTGCTTAAACGATGAAGAAGAGGCTGAATGTGACCAACAAACAATGGATGAATTCCTCAAGATACTGGAGCGAAAGTCACCCGCCAAGTGGCAAACACCCCAACCTCGATCGATTTTCCCAGAGTGTGAAATGGATAAGCAATCGAAAATCAGATCAACCAGCGCCAAGTTGCCCGATATGTCCCCGACACAAATAAACAAAGAAGAAGGAGAAGAAGTCATAAGGGCTTTAGCAAAGATACCTCTTATTATGTTACATGACAAGCCAGATTACGCTTACGTTTCCGACGAAGTAAGTGAAAATAATATTGCTATGTCGGCCCTTAACATGAAAAATGGAATACGAATGACATTCAGAGGAATGGACGACTATTTTAGGACATCCTCATACCTGCGGGAAATGGGTTTTTACCATCACAGCTATGCCTCCAATGCAAATAAATCCCTGGACGTGGTCATCAGAGGCATACCGATGTTAATGAATCTGGAAGATATCATGATCAAGCTAGAAAACAAAGGATACCCAGTTTTGAACGCCTTCAGGTTGACGAAGAGCATTCGAAACAACCAGACCTCTCTCATTGTGCTCAGCTTGGAAAAAACGAATAAAGCAAGAGGGATTTACAAACTGAAAAAGATTTTCTGGTGTAATATCTCGGTAGAGGGTCTACGGACAGCTGATGATGTACAATGCCAGCGATGCAAGCGTATAGGCCATTCTACCGTTTTCTGCTTCGCATGTCCCGATTCGCGATGTTGCAGGGATTATTAATAGCAGGCCAAACATGAGACAAAACTAACACGCCAATCAGGAAACGAATGGCATATAAATTAGAGGCACGTTCAGCTAGCATTTCTTACCCAATGCGACCAGATGCAAATGCAATCATCTTCATCACTACAGTGTTAAAAAAATATCTGGCCAGAATTGCGACACCGCACGGACAAACAATCGAGATGGTTTTCATACGACAAACACAGGTGATGGAGTGAAATTCTTTTTCCCAAAACCAAACATGACACCATATGAAAGACATTAGCAGTTGGCCAGAAAGCCCATCAGGAACGTGTTTCTACGAATTCTCAAAAAATCGTGTTATACAAGTCTTGTTTCTCTTACACAATGTCAAAGATCAGTCCATTTCTTCCACTAAAACATAAACTGCCTGCCTCTATATGTTCAATAAAACTCTGCCATAATAAAATATCTGTTTTTTTATGTCACCTTTAAACCATCATCTAATAAAAAACCATAAACATTATATAAGTAAGTTTTACTGTATCATCTTTCCCTATTCAATCCGTAAGAGCATGAATGTATTTTACTACTACCATGTTCGATCCCAATGTGGAATATATGACCTCCGTAGAAATTATAAATTTTCCAGAAGCCAAAATAAATATAATTCATGAAATTATTCGCAATTCAAATCGGTAGGGTTAATCCATTTCACCATCAATGGCTTTAAACTTAGTGATACATTTATTTGTTATATTAAAACGATACATTTATTTACTAAACGTCAGTTCAAGTTCTTCCGTGCACTTGAATCATAAGTGACAAAACTTGTGTGAATGTGCATAATTTTAACGATTATTTTTTTAAATTTAGCTGCGTTACAGTGGCGTACTACGCACATGCGAGGCCCCAGACGCAATAAAATTTGTAGGCCCTGTATTTAGGAAAACTTAAAAACGGCAGAAAATAACATACAAAGCAGGTATACAAGTTATATTATATAAAGTTTTGTTGGGGATCCAAGTTTTCGCCTCATTCGCTTATAGAATAATTCGCCACTTTTGAGTTAATGTTAGTTTAAACATAGTTATGATGAATTATGTTCTAATACAGCTGTGTTACAGTGGCGTATTACGCACATGAGAGGCCTCAGACGCAATGAAATTTGTAGGCCCTGTATTTAGGATAACTTAAAAACGGCAGAAAATAACATACAATAATAAAAATATATTAAAATCTGAACTGAAAGTAGGTATACAAGTTATATGATATAATATATAAAGCGCTCGCCTCTTTCGCTTATAGACTAATCCACCACTTTTGAGTTAATGTTAATTTAAACATAGTTATGATGAAGACGTAAACCAAAATAGCTATCAACCACATATAAAATAATATTTGTAGAACTAAAATAGTTTGATATCTATCACCTCATTACACTAGAGTTATTTCAAATAAATGCGAATTCAATCAACAAGTAAATATACTTTAGAAATCATGGATTTCTGTGAAATCTTAAGTTCTCTTCTTCCCTTTCGATCCTTAACCTCATTTTTATATCCCTACTCTGTATAAAAAGAGAGTTTAAATAACTAAGTATCAAATAATTCTCCTAGAAAAAACCTTCTCTTAGATAAACTTCATAAGCTGTCCACATGCTCCACATAAAAAGCGGATAAGGTTGAACAAATAAAAAAAGTGAATTAACTATTTTCTGCACAATATTATTTCAAATTAAAGTAGGCAAAATGACCGTACATGCCAACATATCGACTGTGGAAAGGAAAAAGGACGTAACCCTCAATTTTCCAAAACAGCTTTTTTTCGATAATCACAACGTATAAAACTTGACACACATTCTATCAAAAGTATGGAAGCTGAAAATGCCGAATTAGTATCTAAATTTAGCTTTTAAGTTTGAAAAAGATGACCTTGTAAAAAATAAAAACCAAGAAAAAACACTGAAATAACAGTTTTTCCGAGACAATTTCTTTAATTTATATTAGATTATGTCAATTAAACACCAGTTTAGAAGTATCCGTGCACTTCAAGGTTGTGTATAATTCATAATTTGCATATGTCACAAAATCATCAAAACACGTTTTTAGCGTTAATTAACTTTTTTCTGCACAATATTATTTCAAATTAAAGTAGGCAAAATGCCCTATATTTTTTTTGTTTTAAAATATTGGTTTGTGTAGTACTATATACAATTTACTTTTTGAAAATAAATCTGTATTTTTTTTAAACCACCCTCTGAATATGATCCCTCTAATTCTCTTAGCAATTTATTATTAAACGTTTCTTAATAACACAAAATTCACTTTAAGCTTATTACTAGGAAGGACATTTACCAACGGAAATACCATTAAACTCACCTAAATATAATTGGTAAGTCAGAAAGGGTAATAAAACTATGAAAAGTTATTTTATTGCAGTGTAATGAGAATAATAAGCAATATATTTTTAAATGACCGTACGTGACAAAATTAATGACGATACAGTGGAACCTCTCATAACGAGTTTAATTCGTTCCAGAATCTTCGAAACAATTTTCCCCATATAAAACAATGTAAAATACAATAATACGTACAATGCCGGAAAAAAAACATTTTTTATACTTTTAACGTGTGTTAAAGTAAAATTAAATACCTATAAATTGTTAAGGAGCGTAACAACCTGAAATGCGATTTCGATTTGAAAAAAACGATAAAAAATCGACTGAATTATTATTTAACTAAATAATGAATTATTTTTTACTATCAGACATTTGTTTTTGCCGATGCTTCAAAATTTGGTGAAAATGTGACAGCATCATTGAATAAAATTGTTAAACACATGGCCACCTCCTTATTAGGGTGATGCTTCTCAATGTACGATGCAACAGTTTAACATGCTTTCAGCTTTTCTCTTATTGCGCCAGAAGATTGTTGTTCTGCTACTTCATCCTCCTCCACTAACAAAATCTCCTCCATAACTTCTTGCTGTGAAAAACAATGCTACTCCATAAGCTTTTCGGTGGCCAGCTCTTGACTGTACTCTTTCACAAGCTCATTAATATCGTTGTTATCCACATTCAGTTCCATGGTATTGGCCAAAGATACAATTTTGTTGACTGTAGACAGACCCCTCAAAATCACATTCGACAACGCTCCTTGGCAAAGTTTCATCCAAGCTGAAGTGAGGGTTGTCTTGGTAACCCCTTCCTACGCCTTGTCAATAATCTTAAGGCAAGTAACGATGTGAAAGTGATCTTTCCAAAACTCGCTATGCGAAATGTCTCTCGTTAAGGGAGCATTTTTTTCACAATCTGTTTTTCTCGTTATGGGAATTACTCGTTATGCAAAGTTCCACTGTATTAGTAAAATATAAATTCCCGAAACGATATGATATAATATATCTGCAGCGAGAAGAACACATTTAATAAAATTAAATATACGCTGTATGCAGTGATATGTTGCTAAAATTCTATCAACCGGTTCGAACCTTGGTAAATACAAGCCCCCAGTTTTTTTTAATTGAAAAAAATATCATACGTTTCATAGTTATTTATTTACATTTCATAATTTATACATCACATAAAATTATTCCAAATTTTCATTCGAAACTTTAACCCTGACAGGTCTTATTCGCCTATCATCTGATGTGTGATGGTGACTTCTGAGCCATGATTGAACGAATAATGTGTAAGTCGACCTCAGAATTACAACAATTTAAAAAAAAACTCGTATTTTAAAATCCAGCTCTCCGAACCAAAATTATTTTAGTATTCGGTGCAACACAGCCGGTGCGAACCCATAGCAACACATCCCTGACTGTATGTAAGTATTGTCACATTTATAAATCTACGAGTTAGAACGGGTAGTTAGAAGAATACCCAGTCTCGTTCGAGCACGCGAACAGTCAACATCGTTGAAAATTGTCGCTGCCGTCCTCTCGCTTTGCAACCGATTATTGCAACAACTCGCCTCCAACCGATTTACGTACAATTGAATTTCCATAAAGCCATTTACTTAAAACATTATGGAGAAATATACGCAGAGCAAAAGATCGAGCCATCAGAGCAACAATGTGCATGCGCTTGACATCGCACAACACACGGATGGTGAGATAACTACCGACACAGATGGCGAGATCTCTTCTAATACAGATTTCGACAAAAGAATTATCGCCGAGTTAAACACAATCAGCAAAGAACTGAAAAAAATGAAAAAATTAAAAGTCAAACACTTTCTCTCACTATACTCACTGTTGATGACTGCTTACAAAGACTGCTTAGAGGATGACTCCTCTGAAGAAGAGGCTGAATGTGACAAACAAACATGGGATGAATTCTTCAAGATACTGGAGCGAAAGTCACCCGCCAAGTGTGATACGTCCCAACCTCGATCGATCGTCCCGGAGCGCGAAGTGGATAAGCAATCGAAAACCAGACCAGCCAGATCAACCACCGCTAAACTGCCCAATATTTCCCTGCCACAAACAGACGAAGAGGAATCAGAAGCAATCATAAGGCCTTTAGCCAAGATACCTTTTATTATGTTACATGACAAGTCAGATTACCATAACATTTCGAAGGAAGTGAGAGAAAGAAATATACCTATGACGGCCCTTGACATGAATACAGGAATACGAATAATGTTCGAAGGAATGGACGATTATTTAAATATTTCCTCATTCATGCAAGATATGGGTTTTTATCATCACAGCTATGCTCCCCCTGAAGATAAATACATGGACGTGGTCATCAGAGGCCTACCGATGTCAATGGATCTGGAAGACATCATGTTCGACCTAGAAAGAAAAGGATACCTGGTTATGAACGCCTTCAGGATGACGAGAGGCATTCAAAACAAACAGACACCCCTTATTGTGCTCAGCTTAGAAACAACGAAAAAAGCATCGAAGATTTACCAACTGCATCATTGTTGTTTGTATTATATCTCGGTAGAGCGTGTTCAACGATATGCTGATGATGGACAATGCCAGCGATGCCAGCGTATCGGCCATTATGCCGCTGTTTGCTACGGAAATCCCGTCTGGGATTATTAACAGCAGGCCGGCAATCATTAACTTAAGCAGACACGCCAAACATGAAACAAATGACACATAAAATAGAGGCACGTTCAGAGATTTTAGATCAGCTAGCATCTTCAACCCAGTGCTACCAGCTGCAAATGAAATCATCAGTATCACGTACAACACTATACTGATAAAGAATCGTCTGACCGGAAGTGCGATTTTACAGACGCACAATCCAGATTGGTTTCATACATCAAACACATGCGATGGGATGAAATTATTTTGTCCTACCACTCTGCAGCCAAAATATGATACCATATGAAAGACATTTAGCGAAAATTTGCACAGTCGACGTCATGACGTTGGCCGCAGAGCCCACCAGGAACGTGTTTCTACGAATTCTCAAAAAACCGCTGTTAAAGATCAGTCCGTTTCTTTCACAACAACATACATCGCCTGTCTATATATGTTGAATAAAACTCTGCCATAATAAAACATCTGTTTTTTTTTCTGTTATATTTAAACCTGCGTGTGCATCATCTAATGAAAAAACCATAAACTTTATATAAGTAAGTTTTATTGTATCATCTTTCCCTACCCTATCCGTAAGAGCATGAATGTATTTTACTACTACCATGGTCGATCCCAATGTTGAATATATGACCTCCGTAGAAATTATAAATTTTCCAGCAAACAAAATAAATACAATTCTTGAAATTACTCACCATTCAAATCTGTAGGCATTTTCATATGTTAATTATTCAATTTTGCAAGCACTGGCCTTAAACTTAGTGATACATTTATTTGTTATATTAAAACGATACATTTATTTACTAAACGTCAGTTCAAGTTCTTCCGTGCACTTGAATCATAAGTGACAAAACTTGTGTGAATGTGCATAATTTTAACGATTATTTTTTTTAATTTAGCTGCGTTACAGTGGCGTACTACGCACATGCGAGGCCCCAGACGCAATAAAATTTGTAGGCCCTGTATTTAGGAAAACTAAAAAACGGCAGAAAATAACATACAAAGCAAGTATACAAGTTATATTATATAAAGTTTTGTTGGGGATCCAAGCGCTCGCTTAATTCGCTTATAGAATAATTCGCCAATTTTGAGTTAATTTTAGTATAAATATAGTTATGATGAAGACGTTAACCAAAATAGCTATCAACCATATATAAAATAATATTTGTAGAACTAAAATAGTTTGATATATTTCACCTTATTGCAGTAGAGTTATTTCAAGTAAATGCAAATTCAATCAATAAATAAATATATTTTAGAAATCATGGATTTCTGTGAAGTCTTAAGTTCTCTTCTTCCCTTTCGATCCTTAGCTCCATTTTTATATCCCTACTCTGTATAAAAAGAGAGTTTAAATAACTGAGTATCAAAAAATTCTCTTAGAAAAAACAGTCTCTTAGATAAACTTTATAACCAGTCCACATACTCCACATAAGGAGCGGACATGGTTGAAAAAATGAAAAAAAAAAAAAAAAACTCTTCTCTGCACAATGTAAGTAGGTAAAATGCCTTAAATTTATTTTTGTTTTGGAATATTGGTTTGTGTGGTACTACAATTGACTTTTTGAGAATAATTCCGGCTTAAGCCGGTTAGTAAGTAAGTATTACTTTTAATGTGAACCCGCCAGTACCCATTACAATTTAAAAAAAAATCTTAATAACACAAAATTCACTTTCAATTCATAACCAGGACATTAACTAATGGAGTACCATTAAACTTAATATAAAATAACATAGATTATTCCACGTATTGTGCTACAAACTGTGGCACGTGTTTCACCTCTTTCAGAGGCATCCTCAGACGATCTTACTTTCACGATTGCTTGTTCAAGTTGGAAGTAAGATCGTCTGAGGATGCCTCTGAAAAGAGGCGAAACACGTGTCACAGTTTGCAGCACAATACGTGGAATAATCTAAGTTATTTTATATTTAAATGAACTTCCACAAAGTTACCGCCGAATCCATCGAATGTACCATTAAACTAACCTAAATATAATGGGTAAGTAACAGATGGGTAGTAAAAGTACGAAAACTGGTGCGTCCAAAAATTGTTTTATTGCAGTGTAGTAAAAATAATCAGTGCTTTTCTTTCCATGTAACGCGGTGGAACGGCGTTCCGGCATTCTTTTTCTTGGCATTTGTGTGTTTCCAATATTCGCAAAAATTTGTTTTTATTTAGATTCGAAAACAACTAAATTGCTATGAATTAAATTTCTATAAACGAAACGGGTCTTATTCTTCATTCTACAAACGCAGAGTTCAGGTTCAGGATAATTTCTTTTTGAAGGCAAGGGTGTGATATTTGAATTCTCTCCCAATATTCCAATCCAAAAATCAACGAGGTAAAGCCAGAGCGATTAGTTAACGACTAGTCCTGTCCCTGTTATATCTTTATATATCTTATCTTTTAAAAAAGAAGGTTGAGCAACTGACTAACAAGCAGTTCTTGTAAAATTGTATTTCGAGATACCTCTATCAGGAGGCATATGATATGTATGGGATTTTATTTTAGTAAAATGCTTGACAAGAAATGGGTTCCATCACCTCAGTTTTTTTTTGTTAGAAAGCGCTTGCAATATAGTATTTTTGAAAATTCATACCAACAGCGACCGTACATGCCAACATATCGACTGTGGAAAGGAAAAAGGACGTAACCCTCAATTTTCCAAAACAGCTTTTTTCCGATAATCACAACGTATAAAACTTGACACACATTCTATCAAAAGTATGGAAGCTGAAAATGCCGAATTAGTATCTAAATTTAGCTTTTAAGTTTGAAAAAGATGACCTTGTAAAAAATAAAAACCAAGAAAAAACACTGAAATAAAGGTTTTTCCTAGATAATTTCTTTAATTTATATTAGGTTGTGTCAGTTAAACACCAGTTTAGAAGTATCCGTGCACTTCAAGGTTGTGTATAATTCATAATTTGCATATGTCACAAAATCATCAAAACACGTTTTTAGCGCCTCCTGTAAAATTTGATACGTGTCCTTTTTCCTTTCCACAGTCGAATTATAAATAGGCAACAAAATAAATGGTCAGAATTGAAATCATCTTTTGGTCATAATAAAATTCAATTTTTGGTCAGAATAAAAATGTTAAAGGTCAAAATAAAAATACTAACTGTCAGAATAAAAATATTAATACGGTCAGAATAAAATTACTATACTGTCAGAATAAAATCTATTATACGGTCAGATATGTCATAAACATTTTGATCAGAATAAAAAAAAATAAAGAAATTATTAATCCTTTGATTAACGAGGCGTCGATTTTTCAACACTTTATGTGCGAAAAAATTACTGCAAATTCGACATAATTTTATTTTTTTCTAAATTTCGAATTCCTGCTGTTTATTTCGGGAATAAATACAATGTGCCCAAATATGCAAGACTTATTCGACATTTTTTTTTTGAAATATTATCTAGACCATAGGTTCCCAACCTTTAACGGGTGGCGACCCCTTTTTTAAAAGCCATGTGACTAAGCGACCCCCCGAGGAATTTGAAATCCTCGATTTGGTACACTTTTTCGTTGTTTTGTTGTTCAAATCCAAAATCGTAAAAAGTTGGCGACCCCCCTGAAAACCCCTCGTGACCCACTTGGGGGTCGCGACCCCCAGGTTGGGAACCCGTGATCTAGACCGATTTCGCCGCGAAAAAAATGTCGAATATGCAGTAATTATTTGAAATTAAAAAAATATATAACCAAATCATTTTTTTTTAATTTCGAGTAAGTACTGCATATTTGAGCATAATGTATTTATTCCCGAAATTCACAGCAGGATTCGAAAATTTTTAAAAATATATCTGAACCGATTCCGCGGCGAAATTTCCTTTTAGGCTTAACTTTTAAATTAAAAATTGCCCGTATCTTATTTTTAATGTCATCATTTAATTTCATGTGAATGTTCTTCTTCTGTTTTAAATACAATAACATAAGGTTTATAAATGCAGTATAAAATATATAGTCCAGTATTATGTTGCTGCCCTTTTCTTTTTACAGTATTACAGCGATAATAATACTTTTCCCCGTCGTTAAGAAGATCCGTTAACCGTTGCCAAAAGATGGTTGCAAAACTAGTATATTATTGTCTCTGATGGGAACTGTCAATTCATCCCTTCGCAATATTAGTGATTTATTCAGTGACAGTGGCGCTAGTAGCAACGCTCGCCCATTGGACGATTTGTCGGAAACAATTTCACTTTGCAGTTTTGCACCAATAGCATCGCAATACGATGACATCATTATCATCAAAAAAATTCTGACCAGTTGTCACAATAAATATGACCAATGTCATTTAGATTCTGACCATTTAATATATATTCTGACCATAAATTATTTATTCTGCCCTCTGTTATTCTGACCAATACATTATGACTAGGGTATCCAATCCCGGAGCCACTACTTTTTCCTGGAATCTCACGGAAACTCGTTTTTTTTTTTTTTTAGCTCACCGAAGAATTTGAAATCCCCGATTTGCCAATTTCGGATAAATTTCGAGAATTTCCTCAAAATTTCTCAATCCCGAAATCCCGGGATCGCGACCATCTCAATCCCGGCATTTCGGGATCAGAAAATTGAACGGGATCCCGGATCCCGGGATTGGATGCCCTAATTATGACCATTTAATATAAATTCTGACCAATGTAATATAAATTCTGACCAATGTATTCAAAATTCTGACCGATATTGAATTATTAAAATTCTGACCGTTAAAATACGAGCCATATAAATATCAACATCAATAAAAATATAAATTCCCGAAACGTAAAAATATAATATACCTGTACCAGAAGGACACATTTATTAAAATCGAGTGGGTTGCTAACAGCGGGTTGCGGGTAGCGGGTTGCGGGTAGCGGGTGGCGGGTAGCGGGTAGCGGTTAGCGGGTAGCGGGTAGCAGGTAGCGGGTAGCGGGTAGTCAGAAGGATACCCAGTAGCGTTCGTACAGCCGGACAGTCAACATCGTTGATTGTTGTTGTTGCCATCCTCACCTTCACAACAGATTATTGCAACAACTCGCCTCCAACCGATTTACGTACAATTGAATTTACATTCTTTAACGTTATGAAGAAATATACGCAGAGCAAAAGAGCGAGTAACCAGACCAACAATGTGTATGGGCTTGACATCGCAAAACACTCGGATGGCGAGATAACTACCGACACAGATGGCGAGATGTCTTCCAACACAGATTTCGACAAAAGAATTATAGCCGAGTTAACCACCATCAGCAAAGAACTCAAAAAAAAGAAAAAAATAAGAATCAAACACTTCCTCCCACTATACTCACTGTTGATGACTGCTTACGAAGACCTCTTAGATGATGACTCCTCTGAAGAAGAAGCTGAATGTGACCAAAAAATAATGGATGAATTCCTTAAGATACTGGAGCGAAAGTCACCTCGATTGATTGCCCCGGAGCAAGAAATGGATAAGCAATCGGAAACCAGACTAGCTAGGTCAACCACCACCAAACTGCCCGATGTGTCACAAACAGACGAAGAAGAAGAAGATGAATCCATAAGAGCTTCAGCCAAGATACCTTTCATTATGCTACATGACAAGAAAGATTTCATGAACTCTGAAAAGGAACTAAGTGAAAATAAGATAGCTTATTCGGGCCGTAACATGAAAACAGGAATACGAATGATATTCGAAGAAATGGACGATTATTTGAAGACATCCTCATTCCTGCGGGAAATGGGTTTAAACCACCACATCTGTGCCCTGCCCGAAGATAAATACATGGACGTGGTCATCAGAGGCATACCGATGTCAATGAATCTGGAAGACATCATGACCAAGCTAAAAAAAAAAGGATATCCAGTTATGAACGCCTTTAGAATGACGAGCATTCAAAACAACCAGACCCCTCTCATTGTGCTCAGCTTAGAAAATACGAAAAAAGCAAAAGAGATTTACCAGCTGAAAAACATTTTTTGGTGGTTTATCTCGGTAGAGGATATATTCAGGACAACTGATGACGGACAATGCCAGCGATGCCAGCGTATCGGCCATTCTGCCGCTTTCTGCTTCGCAAGTCCCGCCTGGGATTATTAACAGCAGTCCGGCAATCATGAGCCAAAACAAACACACCAAACAAGAGACAATTGATATTACACACCACAGACACACAATCAAGATTATTTTCATACGACAAACATAGGTGATGGGGTGATATTCTTTTGTCCATCCATAAAAGCCAAAACATGATACCATACGAAAGACAATTAGGGAACATTTGCACACCATGGTTTAGTAGTCGGCCAATGAGCCCATCAGGAACGAGTTTCTACGAATTCTAAAAAAAACATTGCGTTGTACACGAGTCTCTTTTCTCTTTTTCACAATTCTCCACAACAACAAAAACCGCCTACCTGTATACATATGTACTATAAAACTGTACTATAATAAATTGTCTATTTTTTTCTGTTACCTTTAAACCTGTGTGAGCATTTAATAAAAACCCATAAACGTTATACCAGTGAGTTTTACTGTATCATCTCTCCCTATCCTATCCATTAAAACATAAATGTATTTTTTACTTCCATGGTCCATCTTAATGTGAAGCATTTGGCTTCCAATTGGAGAAATCACATTTTTTTCTACGTTTTCTGTTTGTTACTCAGCCTCTCTTTTTTCAAAGAGAATTAGGACTATGGCGAGATTAGCTCGTTTTTAGTATAGGTTGGGTTGGGTTAGAACCCATCATATAACACACATTAATGCTCCTGTACAGATATACATACACAATTTTTAAAAATCCGTCCGTACTGGGATTCGAATCCGTGACCTACGTAACTGAACCCAACGAGATTGACCATGCAACCGGCGTATAAGAGAATGTAAAAGAGAACCAAAAACGAGGCGAGTAACCAACTCCACACTACGAGCGTGAGCGAATGTTGATAGTCTTGGGGTGAAATACATATATTTTTACCAGGGCTAAGATGAGTACGATGGTATACTAAAAGCACACTTGGTTGCCCAACCACCACCACTTTGCTGCATGTAGTCTATGTTCGACCAGGCAGTCAATGCAACAACTTTCAGATAAACCTAAGGATTGTCATTAGAAATACAATACACGAAAAAAATATGATAGATATAAATATGCTGTCATTAAACTCTTCACAAAAGAGAAGTTACGCGACTGAATGACAAACAGCTTTCGTAAAACCATGTGTGTTGAAGTTTTTTCATTGGGCACATACTTCAAATTGGTAACGGATGGGGTTGAAGTCATTTAATCACGGGTTCCCAACCTGGGGTTCGCCAAATTTCTAATATTTTAACAATATAGCAAATCGAGGATTCGAAATTCTCCGGTGAGCTAAAAAAAAAAAAGAACCTTCGGAGACAATCCTGGCAAAAAGTATAGCAAATCGAGAATTTCAAATTCCTCGGCGAGCTAAAAAAAAAAAAAGAAGCTTCGGAGACAATCTGGGCATAAAGTAAATCGAGGACTTCAAATTCATGGGGGGGTCGCTAGTCACATGGCTTTTATAAAAAAGGGTCGCCAACCGAAGAAGGTTGTGAACATATGCATTAAATTGATCATTAAGTCTCGTATCTTTTAATCTATATCCTCTCCAAATTTGATGCATGTGGCCTAATGGAGGTGTCTAATAGAAGTTTTCTGCCAAAACTGCTTGTTAGTTTCTCAACCTTTCTTTTTTAATAGAGTTGTGCAGTAGAGATATGGCAAGGGCAGGACTAGAGGAATACTATTCGCCCCGTCAATTTTGAAGATTGGAAGGGTGCGAGAGAATTTTTAAACATTACAAACACCGTCGCCTTTAAACTGAAATCGATCGACATGCTGTTCCTACTGGGGCTTGAGGGTGCGAACTAAAGTACTTTGTCATTTTGGTATACACTTTTAAGCGACAAATAATACATAAACAACAATAGCAAACATTTCAATAATAGTGGATTTAAAAAAAAAACAATTATAAAAGTGATCGGTACTGTAAAAAAGTTGTGTTTATCTTAAATAAACTAAGATGTTATTCACCAATAAAAGATCGCTTAGCGACAATTTTTTTTTTTTTGATTCATTGAATTAATAAAAAGCAAACACTGTTTCAAAGCAAATAAAATGCAGACAATCGTGAATTTATAAAAAAATCAGGGCTAAATAACCTCATGAACTTTAAGCACCGTAAATAAGCCGTAGGTACCTGGTCGAAATCATTAATTATTTTCTATGCAGTTTTAGTTGTTACATGGTATATCAGAGGTCGAAAAGTAATCGAAGAAGCACATGCTGCTTTTGGGGTGAACACATGCGGATATTTTATATATTAATACATATTATATTCTTATAAATATTTATTTGTTATTGATATGAACAGTCATTTTCAAACGTGTATATATATATATACTAGCTGACCCGACGAACTTCGTACCGCCTCAGAATCAATAAATGTTGTAATAAAAATAATAAAACATTTTTAGTACTTTTCCCATTAAATAAAATTTATTTGATCAGGACCGGTTTCGCTAATCGCGAGCATTATCAACTGAGCTATTATCATCTGAGCATTATCATCAGTTAATAATGCTCGCGATGAGCGAAACCGGTCCTGATCAAATAAATTTTATGTGGAAAAAGTACTAAAAATGATTTATTATTTTTATTATATTGCCATTCCACCAAGTATTGACAGTGAACACCTTAAAAGTGAATAAATGTTCTGTTAACTTGATAACTTGAAGCATGATGACTACCGAGTCAACCTTCAGTTGTAAATTGCGCGGTGGCAAGCCAGGCAGATCCAATAAGTTTAAAAATTAAGTTGGATAGTTGGTTGCTTCGTCTTCGTTTGTAACACGGTCGATAGATTTAAAGGAATGCAGTGGACCAACGATTTGATTTTGAATTGTGAAGTTTAAATGATCCACATCTTTGTTCTTTGCCGCAAGAATTGCTCATTCATTCAACCAATTGTGATTTTTGTGATTAGATGTTCGGGAACATTTTGTTGAATGAAGTGAAATTGCAAAAATTCGGCGGAAACAAAATCAATCCGTTCGATTCGTCGACAGGAACACCCCCGTTACCGATAGTCAGCAATTGCTTCGGCAGATAGATCGTTTAGCAATGCAACTCGCATGTTTGTCGTCAGCTGAAGATTCTTTACATAGCGCCAGAGTCGTGATTTGAGGTAAGCGTTTATTTCATCGGAAGCGGTAAATCTTGGAATGACTGGTAGTGTTTGGTGGAAATCGCCAGATAGTAGAATCATTGCGCCTATAAAACATCTTGAGTCATTGCACAGATATTTCATACTTTGATTGAGTGCTTCCAATGCGCATTTGTGCGCCATTGTCCATTCATCCCAGGTGATGATTTTACTTGCTACCAAAACTTTTGTCATTGGTGAGTGTTTCGCAATATTGCATGTCAGTTTTTCAGTCGTTTAAAGCAGTGCACCGCAAGCGGTGTGCCGCGAGGCGATGCTGGGTGTGCTGCGGCGCGAATCTCTAATAAACGAAAAAAAAATAGTTTGGTCGATACTACAAACTATTTCTGATGACACTATCATAGAGAAGCAGAAATAATTATTTTTTGGTTGAAAGAATATGTTATATGTACAGTCTGCGCAAGAATGTTTCGCGCACCTTGCGAAAGTTCGCTAGATTTGAAGGAATGTAGTGGACCAACGATTTGATTTTGAATTGTGAAATTTAAATGATCCACATCTTTGTTCTTCGCCGCAAGAATTACTCATTCAATCAACCAATTGTGATTTTTGTGATTAGACGTTTGGGAACATTTTTTTGATGAAGCCGTCCTTCGTTGAGACGAAATTGTTAAAATTCGGCGGAAACGAAATCAATCTGTTCGATTTGTCAACAGGAACACGGTCGTTACCGACGATAGTCGAAGATCGTTTTCAAGCTTAAATCATTTTTCTCTTCTCCTTCGGGGCCGAGTTAATAATCCTCAAATTCTCATGACTATTAATTTACATGCTCCCAATTTATTCTTACGTGGGCGTAACTATGAGCAAAAACTTTTATTTCTAAAAACTTATACCTCGCTTAAAAGGTTTAAATCACCAGTTCCAAGGGCCGTTAGAATGATCAACGCATTGCCTAGAGAAGTGGACATTTTTAGTGATAGTATTTGTGAACTGTTTGTAAAATTTCACTATTTTATTTCTTGATTTTTTATGTTGATTTTGATTCTGATATATTATGTAGTTTTATTTTATATTTTGTCTTATTATATTTTTCAAGTACATGGCGAATTGGCGTCAGCTGTTATGTCATGTACTGTAATTTTAATTTTGAACAATGAATAAATAGATAGTCAGCAATTGCTTGGAGAAATCTTCGGCAGATGGATCGTTTAGCAATGCAACTCGCATGTTTGTCAATTATTTGAGGCAAGCGTTTATTTCATCGGCAGCGGTTGATCTATCTACGTGACTGCTATTCCAGAAGAAGAAACTGCTACAGCATTTTTTTTTTATCTCGCATGAACAGTGGCCATAATCAATGACATGAAGAATGTCTTCCTAGCTCCACCGGGCGCATCGAGGAAAAATAAACCACCATTTCCATCATCAATTACCTTCATTAACGTATCGCTATTTTCCTTCTGTTGAGGGTTCAACAGTGGTACATTCGTTCAAACTGATTGGTTCAATGCATCTCGATCATATTCACGTTCACGTTCCAATTCTCGATTGAAAGCGTCGTTCATTCCACGATCTGGCGTTGGCATTCCTAACTTGACTACCAAACTGCCGCACATGAGGTAACACATGTCTTCGATCTAAAGCAAAGCCTGGTTATGTATCTCTTCATTCACCTCGAGATCGGGATTCCCCAAACTGACACGAATTCGATGCAAAATGTATTCGGACATGTCATCCTTGTACTTGTTCCACAGTTCACGGGGATTCGATGGGAAGCATGTCAAAATAATGATAGAAAATAATGTGCGTATCTGACTTGGAGATTCAGAAACAATTGCTTCAGCGATTGTAATGAGTATCATTTTCAAGCAAATTGAGCTGTTGACATGCAAGTAGAAGCATTCGTCATTTTTCGGATGAACTGTGTACATGCGACCAAGAGCATCAGTAGTCATTCGGATGAGCAGGAACCGCATCGCCTTGCTTTCGACGTTAAAATTTCTTCGATGTAGCTTTCCAAGTGTAATAACGTGGCATCTCAAAGTAGAGCAACGTTCGTGCAAACAGCGTAATATTTTTGTCAAAAAAATTATCATACCTAATTAAAAACATAACCTTATTTCAACATTATCCGATTTTATTTCGTTTTCATTTTATATCATTGATTTGTTTTATTCTAATCCATACTCTAAATTTAAAATTATTTAGAAGTCAATCGTAAGCAAAAGAAGCAAAAACAAATGAATTCTGGAAAAATTGCCACCTAGCGGATGAAATCTGCATACAAACGACATTTTCATTATTTCAAGGTGTTCGCCATTTGAAAACTGTATGAGAATATTAATTTTCTTCATAATTTCTTTGCCGTGATATTTTTCCGATGTTTTAATGCTTATTCTGCTATTCTAGGCGGATACGAATTTAATAAAACAAAGATTATTAAAATCCGAGCTGTTATTCTCGAGATATACGTGGTGTAACAAACCCCACTTTCTTTTATATATATAGATATAAACTCTGTTCATTTAGTTTACCTACCTAAACACTGTTAGTAAAAACTTCATTTAGATACAATTTTATTCCCTATTTCTCAAGAAATATCTTGAATATCAGGGAACACAAAACAAAATGCACAGCAAAAATATTTTCAAAAAAAACTATATAAATTCTCGGCGTTCTGGGGATGGAGTGAATTTTGTTATTACTCATATGCAATTCTATGCAATACTTAATCAATCAATCGATTTTTACTCAATACACCTATAATAAGTAACAATATGCAATTTACCGTAAAATAGTCAATGTAAATGGCTAAAAATATCGTACTGTGTATACTGAAGCTGTCGTAGATAATATATAAGAAAGAAATTGTATTTATGTACTAATTTGATCTGAGAATATTGTTTTTTTTTTAAATTAACAAGTGGCTCGACGGTCTTAGTAAAATTAAGCAAGGGGCTCGCACGAGCCCCGTCTAGCCCATTCCTGGTTAAGAGCGTAATCGGTCCTGATCATATAAATTAAATGCTGAAATTGTAAAAAGTTCTATAGTAAAAAATATATTTTTTAACTCAGGTTAAGCGCACATGCAAACGTCTGTCTGCATATTAATTATTACACCCAAAGAGATTCTAGAAACATACCAACGAAATAATTCAACAAAAGAATATACAGCTGTAAAAACACATTTTATAATATTATAAAGCAGGTATTGCACCAGTCACAATTAAATTGTGAATACGACGGTCCAAATACATATTGGGATGTTTGTTTAAGATGAATGCTTCATCTGTAGTTTTAATTTATTCGTTTTCGTGACACAAATTTCGATAAGGATGACAAAAGATGATGAAATCTTAATGAATTAATTAATTACCAAAACAGTGCCACTACGTTATATAACATCCAAACACACGCGCTTAACGCAAAAAAATGTAATGATTAAAAAAATAATTTTATATTTTATTATCAGACATTTCAAATGCAAATATGTAAACTTATAAACAGAGCTGTGGAGTCGGACAAAAATAAAACGACTCCGACTCTGAATTCATTTTTTCAATCATTTGTTTAAGTTACATATCTGTATACCTTCAGATCATTTTAGTCAAGTGATACTCAAACTTTTTTTTTATCTGGGCCGCATGCCGATTTTTGCTTCATTAGATGGGCCGCAACAAATTAATAGTAACACAAAAATATACCAGATTGTATAGTTATACAGTATGCTGTATGTATATTGTACAGTATTTTGTAAAAAATAAAGGTAAATCTCTTTCGCGGTCAACAACTCAAAACCTTGATATAATGTATAGACTAGGAAAGAGGTGGGGAACCTTTTCATTTCTAATCGCCACATTCATTTACCTGATTCCATATAATATTCATTTAAGTAACATATCTGTATACCATTAGATCATTTTAGTCAAGCGATACTCAAACTTTTTTTCACCTAGGCCGCATGTTGATTTTTGCTTCAATAAATGTGACAAAACATATTAATAGTAATATTTAAATATACCAGATTACCATACACAATATATTGACATTAAATAAATGAAAGTACACAAAAATACAAATTAGTCAAAATACTCATTCGTTTACATATTTCTTTGCTAACTAAATCAGTTGCTTGAAAAAGCATCTAGTGACTTCAATTGTTTTAGGTCTCACATAAAATCTGAATGAGCCGGGCTGGGAATGAATGAGGTGAACCATCGCTGTTCTAGCCACTAGAATAACTCTAGTGCGTTTCTCAAATCAATATAAATAAGATACTAATAATTTTCCGTCTCTGACTCTAATTATTTTACAATTTACTACAAATATGGTCTGATGTATCTGTATGTTATATCCGAAATACCTTTATACTATCCAGGTTTTACAGTATTTCAAATAAAAGAGTTAATGGTGAATTCTAAGGACTGGCATAAAATAAACCAAAATTTTGGTAGCCAGTGGAAATCTTCTTAATGTACATATCTACCATGCATTTGTAATTTGTTGCCAAACAAATTGATAATACTAAGTAATACTTATGTCACTCATCGGAATTTAATTATACATGTATATATAATAATTATTATTAAATTTTACATATTCTTATAATTAATTGATTCTAAAGTACACACAACGCAACATTCACGTAAAGGTTAAAATTGCAATTCGCTTTATAAATAATAATACATTTTTTTCACGGTTTCAATATATCTAATAACAATGAGCCAATACAACCGAAAATTCGTGAAATAAAAAATCTTAGAAGATGTATTTCCGTGTAAAGGGTAATTAATTATATTGACAACTCGACATAACAAAAGTTTGCTAACACTTAGCTCATATCATCAATTTGCTTAAATCATTGAATAATTTGCGGTTACGTAGTCGGAAATCTGTACCAAATAGGGATTGGAATATGTACAGAAATACCGCTATTTCTGCATTTAAAGTTTAAATGTATAGATATATTATTGTATTGAATATTAATAAAATTATTTCCGATGAATTTTATCAATATTGACCATAATTGATAAACTTTTCAACGATGTATTTATTATATTAAAACAGCTTAACGACCGTGGACGCGTATTTGAGTCTTTGAAAAACAAAGGTTGCTGGCCGGCGGACACATATATGCGTATAGGCGAAGTATTTGGAAGCTAAGAAAATTGAACTTTGTAAAGATATCTCAATTTGCTTACAAATTATATTGAATTTAGTAAAATTATATTTCGCCAGGTGAAATTTTATAAAAAAAACGTGCGGTCGTTGTTAAGCTGTTAAGGAATTGTCATTTATGAATTTCACCAATCTGTCATTATTAATTATTGTTTCAAATCAGAAGTTCAGTACAAGGTATAACAGCTGACACCAATTCACCACGCATTTGACAAATATAATAAAAAATTAAAACAGTTCATAATACATCAATATATAATATTTTGGACATACAAAATCAAAAAGTAAAAACATACTAAACAAATATTGTTACTAAAAAATATATTTAATATACGATATTTTATGAATATAAAATATCGGAATACCATTTTCGATTAACTTGTCTGGTATTGCGATCCCAATCGATGTTATCTTATTGATTTTTTTCATCGTATTTATTACCGGCATTTTCTTCAAAAAATACAGAAATATTCGATAGATTCGGTGGTAATTTTGCCTAGCGATCGATCCTCTGGTGATGCTTCTCAAATAGGCGAAACATTTTGTAACACAACAAGTGAAATAACAAAGTTATCATATTTAATTTTATATTGGAAATATCGATATTCGTCTGATATATTAGAACTGCAAATATTAGAACCAACCAAAGTAAAAAAAAATAGCCAAGGAGCTGAGAGTTCGCCTCGCAGGCTCCGCATACCTAGTCTCGATATGTCAATGCGGGTTGGAAATAATATGATATCGATTAGCATCTTAATTGCACTCTTTTGACATTATTTTGCGTAGGTACTTAACAAGGATATCGAGTTAAGCAAAAGGGCCGACGAAGCGCGGCGATCGCGAAAATAGTATGCGTATTAAATTTCATTCATGGTTCGTTAGCATGCAAAAAAGGCGCGGAATCATCGTCGTAGTTAGTTTGACTTCGTGTGAAGTTATATTTTTTCCCGCCAACCACATACGGGTGCATTGGCAGATACAATCACAGCAATATGGTAACGATCGCGTCACTGGGAGAGAAGCGATATTGCTAATAAACAAAGAACAACGTTACCTAAGCTCATTGAAGTGATTGTTTGATTATACAGGCAAAAACAGAAAATTGTTTACAACTAATTTGAGATGAATCAAAAACGTTTAAAGAATTTATATGACTTAAATTTAAATGTGTAAATACATAAATAAAATGACAGGTACACATGTACAAAATGCCAGAAAACCGACGATGGTACGAATGTACAGCATCGTTAGTTTCGATAACGCAGCTCACGCGTTCGAATCCCTGTATGGGTAGTTTTATAAATTGTTTTTTTTATGAATCGAATCGTAGATTTCTACGCGATAGCGATTAATTCACCACTAGGCTTTCCTAGCACTGTCCATTTATCCATACTCTCTTCAGAATAAAGAAGTTTTAGGAATTAATAATATGAAGGTTCTTACTATTGCTTGAGTCTGATAAATAAATAATCTGATTAGTATTTCTATACAGATTAATATTTTTTCGAAAACTGTTTGAGGATCAAAGAGTTTTGTATCTTTACATATAAATTTTGATCACCCAGCTGTTATTAAACTTATTTAATTTACAGTGATTTTTTTACAACTTATGTCCGCCCCCAGTGTCTAGCATTTGGCTTCTTAACGACGGTATCTCAAAAGAAGCTTTTTTCTACGACAACTGCTTGTTACTTAGTTAACCTGTCTTTTTTCGAAGAGAAAGGGAATAAAAAGGGTAGAGCTAGGATAGGACAAGTGATTGACTTATCACTCTTTTTAACATTGGAGTAGTAGGGGGGAATTTTTGGACACAGCAAAAATCCATGCCTACGAACAGAAAGATTGAAAAATGCTATCCATACTGGGGTTCAAACCCGTGAGGTCTAGCATGGAATCCAACGACGTTGACCACTGTCAAATGATTATTTTATATCAATTTTGTTTTACTCAGTGAAAGATTTCTGTTTTTTTTTCGTTGATAATAGCTATGTACTATAATGATATCAATAAATTCTTCAACAATTAGTAATCACTTATTTTCTTGTAAGTATATTTGAAAATGTCCATAATTTTGACCTATATATTCGGTTGAACAATCAGCTATGCACAAGTAAGTTTTTAGATGTCACTATCATCTTTTTTTAATCTTCCTTTCTCATCGTCCCTGGATTATTATTTGATGATTGCATAATACGCCGGTTTTATATTTCAAGGTTATTTAATGATCGTAGACCAATGTTTCTGATACGCTTCCGTGTATTAAGATTTAAAGCTTAAACCAGGGGTTAACAAAGTGTGTCCCGCGGGCCAATTATATCCCGCGAGACTTTTTGAAGTGTCCCACGAGATTTATGATATAATCTAGTATCTCCGTTCTTTTTTTTTCTCCGTACGAAGTAGGTATGCAAATAACATTAAAATTAATATATCTTCGGGTATATTATTTTTATATCATTTATAGATCAAACTTAGGATCAAAATAACAGACAATCACATCGCATCTATTTTGCGTATTTATGAGGGATGTAGAGTCAGAGTCGGAGCCGCGGAGTCGCGGTATTTTGGCCGGAGTCGGAGTCTTGAATAATAAGCGGCTTGATTTTTTTTTGAAAAGTATTTTTAATGATGTGTGTAAGCAAAATAGTCAAAAGTGTTGACATATCATGCTTGTCTGACTAAATATGATCTGATGGTATACATATATACATATAGAACAAAATTAATATTATTTTCTATATTTTAAACAGAGTGATAATATTGTTGATTTAGTTGAAAATAAAAATATACGTATTTTTATTTTTTGCTTTGTTTTCTAAAAACATAAAATATTTACAAAAAAAAGGTGGCCCGAAAAATATTTCTGATTTTAAAACTGCCCCTTTGATGAAAACTTTGTGAACCCCTGGTTTAAACGATACTGTTGATCGTATTGTATTTTTTTTTTTACACCGTGTCAGTTTCGCAATCAGACATAAGATATATTTTTTTATATCTACAAAAGGCCCGACTGTTTTTCGTATCGTGGCTAAGTGACCAAAGTACTTGCTTGTCCTTAACGTCTTGCGCTCCATTAGCCAGGATAATACCATCTGGACAACTAATAGCACGGTCCAATCTCCAGGATAATGTCTTTTGTAGTCGGTCTCTTTGAAGCTTTATTTTTGGTATTTCCCGAAATATTTCCGGGGCATAATTTTACAATAGTGCACTTAAGGGATTAAAAAATGCAATAATTTTTTTAAATATGAAAATTACAGTAGAGAGCTGCCTTATATGTTGATTTTAATAATATTTGAAGTCTTTACCTGCTTTGTATAAATAAGTTAGTTGTTTTATCTGGAAAGGCTGTATCCACATCTTGTGGGCGTTAGAGTTGTATGAAGTGTTGTGACCATCATTTTATTAAGTGAAGGAAAAGGCAATTTCAACGAAATATATTTTTGACTACCATGAATCACTTGAACAAATTTTTACAGAATATAGTGATAACGATGCGTTCAGTTGATATAAGTGCACTATATGGTGACATAGTAAATAAAAATGTTGGTCATTTTTAAATTTCTGTTATGATACTTTAGAAAGCTTCCAAAATCACAGTTATAATGATGATTTATTTTTTATTTGATAATTTTGACATCATATATATTTTAATAATAAAAATACATATTTGAGCAAAGTCAGACTATGGGTATATTAATTCGCTTTTTTCACATTTCGCTTCCTTAACGATACATATTTGTATACGTTCTGACCTGATTCATGATTACATCATGAATTGTTTTCAATTTATTTAATAATTTATCTAATCCAACTCCGGGAGCTGAATTCCACTTTGAGAAAAAAGCTTTAATTGAAGACGGGAGAAACTATTTCATGTCTAAAAATAATCAAATGCTTCTTGCTTGAAATGAAAAACGAATTGTTACCATGTAAACAAATAACGATAATATTGTAAAAAGAGCCGGCTGCGTGGTAAGTGGTCAATGTTCGGGTTTGGTTACGGAGGTCACTGGTTCGAATCCCAGTACTGACAGCTAATAAAATTTATAAGCTGTCAGCACTGGGACAATAATTAATTTTATACAATCGATTTATGGATTTCTGTTTGGAGACATAAACGTATATGATGTTTTGAATTCTTACCTATCACCTATCACATCATACAAAACGGAGTGAGAGCGATTAGCGTGAGTGTGTTCGAATAAAATACAATGAAAAGGGACATTGTATTTTTGTAAAACTTATGGCAACGTTATTTATATGAAAAACTTTCAGAAACACCGAGTATTTCTAAACATCAATATTGTTATCTATTCCAGCCTTTTGGGATGATCTTACATTGTTTCCAACATTGACTTCGAGGAAGTAATCAATATAAAACAAAATTTTAACCAATAATAGCAAACTGTAGGTACTATATTTTTTAAGAAGGACTGCTAGCATAATGCGATTGGGTAGGAATGTCGGTACGTTGTAAAATTAATTACCCCAAAGACGGGCGATGTCTGTTCTTGGACCCTCACACAATACGGTGGTCGTAAAAACGTTCATGCTAAAATATTTCTAAAGTAAATCGATAATAAAACCCCATTTTTTTCAAAATATCGCCTTAAATAATACAAGAATGGTTTATTTTACAATCCGTGATAGCTTAGTGAATATTTTAGCTCAAATTAGTGGAATTTAATTACGTTTTCGAAGAAAATTATACCAAATATGATACGCGTTATTATGGTCACCATTGGAGCTACACAGATTGTCTCAAAAATACGTTTGACTTTTTGTTTAAAACCGTACTCAATTTGCTGGTAATACGAGTAAAATCTGGACCCAGAGTAGACTATTGGTATTGAGTAAATCTAGTGAGAGTGCAAAGTGAGAAACGTCACATCAGCAAAACAACAACAAAAAATGGTAGCCCGTCTACGATTTCGAGCGCTTGGCGTTTTTCATTGTACTCTTTTTGGTTTTGTGACCTTCTCGGAATGGCATTTACCCCTTTTGTTCTGGAGTATGGGACATGCTGAACAGTCAGGGACGACCACTTTGAAATAATGACGTAAGCTCGCTAAAATTAGAATGTTTCTTGGTAAAAAAAAAGCTCCACAGGATGCAAAAAGATGCTGCCTTAACAGAAAAATAAATACTTTTCCTCTGCCACAACAAAGTTGTTGAACCTGACGTTGAAAACCATCATATTTTAAACAAATTCAAAACATCCTTGATTAATCCATCTCTTGGATGATTTGGTAAAACAATGGGACTAGGTATTGAGTTTTATGTTGTAAAAAATAAAGGTAAATCTCTTTCGCGGTCAACAACACAAAACCTTGATACAATGAAAAGACTGGGATGGGTTGGGGAACCTTTTTATTTCTAAAGGCCACATTCATTTATCTGATTCAACATAAGGCCGCAGTAAAGAAAACGTTGACACCCCTCCCCTTGTTTTACGACTGTCGAACATATAATGGGTTGATTGCGTTCTTTCTTCAAACGCTTGCGTATAATTTATTGATCAAAGTGAATATTCTGATCAAGTCAAAAGACCTCACCAGAGTAGCCGAAAGGCAGCAGGTTCCCTTCCACTGGATTAGGGCCTCCAGTCTCGGGAACCCGTCCAATTTTGTGATTTTGAAATCCCAGGATTGTGACAGTACTAACCCCGGTGTTTCGGGATTGAGAAAGTTGCGCGAGGGCTAAAAAAATGCTCCCATATTTTAGGAATTCGCGGAATTCCTGAATATTTATAATTGGAAGAACTTAAAAGAAAGGTCTCGCGTCATTTTGAAAATTCCGTAAATTTCTAAATTTTTGAAATATGTATTTTTTTTTTGAAAAATTCCAGCGTTTCAAGATCGTCGAGTAAAAATTCAATCCGATGAATGTTCAATCCCGAAATCCCTCATTTTGATATAAAAATAAATTAAAATGTCGTGTAAAGAAACTTTTCAGACGTATTTCAAAACTTTTTCTTTTCTCTCCTGTTGATTTGTCTTAACAGAAGTTACAGCTCTTTGCCATTGCGGTACCGAATTTTAAAATATATTTTTTATTTTTTTCTGTGAATTTAGATGCAGGTGTTCATACAGTTGAAAAATCAGAGTCTCGCATAATTCCGATCAAGGGATTTGATATTGTGATCACCTTCGATCCATTTATTTCCTTCATATAAAGTAATACATTTCGTCATTTTGCTGCATATTATGACCATGAAAATTTACATACATATATGTACATTCAATAAGAAGCCCAAAGAACAAAAGGTAAACATGATGTCAACGGTTCAGGGATTGCATAAAATTACACACAGTCGTGTTCGGTATTTTTTGCGGTAATTAGATAATTTGAATTGAAGTTTTACCAAAGGAACCTAGACTAGACAGCATAATTGTTTGCAATTAATGGCAGTTATAGTCAGGGTTGCCAGACGAACTGATTTGAGCTCGACTATATTCTGAAACCAAATGTCGACCCCCACGTTAACTTTAAATATAGATGCAGAAAAATAAATACATTGCACAGATATAATTTTAAATCTCGATAAGAAACATACATTCACAAGTCAATCCATACACTAGTGACTAGTGGCTACAAACCTTTTTGGACCTTAGTGCGCAATCTAAAATATTGGCAGGGCGGCGAGCACCACATTTTTAGAAAATTTAAAAACCCAGTAATTTACCGATTTCCCCAAAATATCTCCGAAACCCTACTTTTTTTTAGCTCACCGACGAATTTGAAATTCTCAATTCCCTATGCTTTTTCTACAAAATATCTCCGATACTCGTTTTTTTTTTAATCTTACAGTATCCTTTGAGCGGCACCATCAGCAGGGCTACCGTCAGGAGCCTTGTGATGAACGCTGCTTTGTTCGTCTGGCAGACACGTAGGGACATAACTTTCGACAGACTTACTCAGTGGAAGAGAACCTGCGGCCTCTTAGCTTCTCTGATGCGGCCTTTTTACTTGATCAACCTATTTACTTTTATCAAAAAATTATACGCAAGCGTTTGGAAAAAGAGCCTTATCAACCCATTATATGTTCGACAGTCGAAAAAGAGAGGGGGGCGTCAACGTTTTCTTTACTGCGGCCTTATGTTAAATCAGGTAAATGAATGTGGCCTTTATAAATGAAGACGTTCCCCACCGCTGGACTTAGTTATTCTTTCTGAACGTAAAATGTCGAATGGACATAAAAACAAATATGGATTTAAAATTCATTACTGAACGCGGTGGTTTCGCTGTCAATATCTATTAACTGAGGATAGATTGGCCAGCATGCAAATGTGGATCTGTAAAGCAGGATGCTAAACACATCCTATGTGTTTAATGACGCTTAATGCACGAGGAGGGGGAAGAGCTACGTAAGTCAATTCAACCGTTCATTGGACCACGTCGACTTGGTGGGTGATAAGGCTAATTACTAGGCGTGTAAATTTTGGCGTCATACGGAGAGCGTGGTAACCTGAATCCATATAATCCCTTCGTTTATTTTGAAAGATTGATTTTCTACACTCAACATAATCTTGGGCAGTTGCTCCTAAGACACTCATTATCAAGCAAAATACTGTGGATACATTTTGGGAAAAAGATTGCTACGCCATTGAATACTGTCGTATAAAATTAAAGGAAAGGAAAGCCGTGGTAGGTGGAGGAGGGCAAGTAATTAAAGTGTTTTTTTTTCTCTCGTGTATACTGTCACTGGCTTAAATGGTCAATGTATACGTTGACTAGTTATATAACGTCTATATATTGACTAAGTACATACTTTACTTGTAACCAGTGGTGAAGTGGTAAATAAATAGGTGTTTTTTTTTAAAATATCCGTCTGAAGTTTAAAAAATCACAAGTTTTCACTAAATTTGAATCGTTCAAACTATGTACATTCTCACAAATTTTGTCACTAACCACCCGGGTTTCGCCTTTCGGCATCTTCAGGCATTCAAGTGCACGGACGCTTAGCAAATAAAAGTTTCGTGTTTATATAAGGTATAAATGCATCACTGAGTCCAAAGCCATTGCTGGCGAAAAGGATGAGCCCATGGGAATGTCAACAGATTTGTGTAGTGAGCAGTTTCAAGAATTATATAATTTGTTTGTCGGCAAAGGTTTTATGATTATATGATTTTATGGTTATATAGGGTATAGAAGAGGAGATGTGGGAAAGTTTGATATTTCGTTTAAAATCGAAAGACTTTGCAACTGTGCTTTGTTGATTTCTAAAATTTCTTGGAAAAAGAGCTTATGACTGTCCGTATTTGGGTGTAACATTTTTATCCCTTGTTCCTGATTGAACACGTGTCCTTCCAAAATTAAGTGATTAGCAAAAGTAGACGTGTCTTTTTTCAATCTAAAGGCTGCCATATGTTCTAAAACTCGGATGTTCAATGTTCTTTCTGTTTTGCCGATATAAAACTTTGTACAACAAGAGCATTGCAATCTATAAATCCCGGATTTATTTAAGTAATGTATTTTATCTTTATTATTAACCTTCCAGAGACGAGAGCTTTTTTCCGATAAAAAAAATATTTTCTAAGCCATATTAAAGTCACGGATAACTTTTATTCCTATCCAAAATTAAAAAAAAAAAAAACGCAAAGTCGTTGTATAGAAACCCCGCATGACTATATGGTCATGCTCATCTTTTTATTACCGTGTAATATTGAGTACGGACAGTAGTAAGGACAAAAGTGACCGTATAGGCTCGCGAACATTCGGGGTTGAAATATAACTAAACGTGATTTTTTTTTTAAATATTTACAATTTGACATGTTTAAATCAACATAATTTCAAAACAAATATATTAGCAAAATAACTGTAAATAATTTGATGTTTTCATAAAAAAATAACTAACAGTTTCAAAAAGTAAATTAAAAAAAACGGAAATTCAAAAAATCACATGTACTTTTGGGGGCCGTTCCTGTCCCCACGGCTGATGACTAACTGTAGTCCGTACCCTTCTTAACCAAATATGAGCGATAGCAACGATATTCAGGTAGAAAAAGTATGAATAGTGGGATCAATAGACAACGGTGTTTTGTGTGACCATATGGTGACGCTCGTCCTTGGAGGGTTAATTAATAATTTGCCTAAAGAGTTTTTACAGTAAAAAGCAGGTCTAACACTACACTACAAGTTTTAACAATTAATTCAATAAAAAAAACGATTTTTATTTATGTATGTACTCGAAAATCAAGTTACAAGTCAAAAAGGTGGCAGGGCGACTTTCTCATTTTCAGGTGCCAGATCGCCGACCTGGCCCCACTACACCACTGCTTGTAACATTGCCAATCATATTTTAAAGTAAGCTTAATAACCCTAAATACGCTTATACCAATAAACTGTTTCATCTTTTTTTTTCGTTGTGTAAATTTTGGGCGATTTTATCACTCTTAGATTTTGGTTATTTGGTAGCCCTGGTTTATAGAACACATTAAATAAAATCAAAAGACATACCACGTGATATAGATAATTATTGTAGAATTAAAACAGTTTCAAATAAAGACCGTCAATCAAAATTGACAACGGTTATTCTGAAAAAAGTTTAAATGTTTTTTTAGTATAGTTATTCAAATGAATGATTCATTTGTTTATATAAAATAATTAAATATGCTATATTTTGGTTGCAACACACCTCTTTTCGTCAGCCATGTATATTTTGAACCTATTCTAGCTTGAACTTTAGAACATAATTACAGCACTAGGTAAGAAGACTTTAACACTCACTCCTCCATCCGTTACTGCTAATTCTATTACAATTTAACACCGAAATTACTTACCAGAAAGGAAGTCCAAAAAACTCTGGGAAATGCAAGGAGTGCTGGTGTGCGTACACTTAACACTTTTTTTCGCGGTTTTGTACACGATTTACAGAAACGAAGAACGAATTTCCTAATAACAACAAAATGTAACAAAACAAGCTAGTAATTACAAATAAAATGCTTCATTAGGTCCAACATATTAGACGTGTCAGAAATTTATAGCGATTTATCTCCAGTCCCTCATAAAAGTCTTGCTGTAGCAACGAACATTATTTTTTTCTAATTAAAATACAAATTTTGCGTAATTTATTCAGTGGGTCTTCATTATTACACAGTTTGCACTATATTCTTTACCACAGTGTTGTTTAATGTCAAAATTATACAATTTCAAATTCAGCGAGCCGATCATCAATTTTTTAATAAGTTACATAACTTTTTTACACGGTTTTTCGTGGAACGTATCTATCATGTAAAAACAGATTGAGTGTAGGTATTTTATGATAAGTTAAACGACAAAAAGTCCTACATACATAATATGAAGGACGAATAAGTTAGGTATGACCACCGAGCACGTGATTGACATGCATGCTACAGTCGATGCCACTCAAAATTCTGCCATTGAGAGCATGGCATGAGACGATATTAGAATAACCACGGTTTGCGAGCCGTTATTTTTATAACCTTTTCAGACATTAATTCTTAATCTTAAGCCTTTGAAGTTTTTTTAACATAACAACGTTTCACTTGAAAGTTTGCTGACTCCTGATATAGACAATGTAGGTTTATAATTTGTATGGGTACATATTATATGTACCTACCTATTTTAATTTATATTTTTACATCGAATCAAAATGATCTTTCACACCAATGTTGCAGTGGATAGTATGCTAATGACTCATTTAGATCAACCGATAGAGTGAACTCGTTCGAATAAAAACCAATTTGAACGCGAAGCATGCAATTTGGCCGAGTTATCCGACAAGTGATTCGAGCGAACGAGTGAATAGAAACCGTTTCTATTTCCTCGGCTGAGAGAATACCCTCACCACCTGTAGCAGGAACTCGCTAACATTTTTGGCTTGTCCGAACGAGTGTTGAGTGGAGAATTCACTGACAACAAAGTTAAATTATGCAATATCTGTTAATTTATATTCATCTTGCAGTTGCTCTATCATCATAGGATTAATTTAATTTTACGTCGATTGTTCATTTTGGATTGATGTTGATACTGGGTCAATTGTTGTTCAGCCGAATAATCGGTTGCATTAAATGATGCTTAAGGGTTATTACAAAAGACTGTCGTATTTCAACAAAACTGGAAACCCGTTGCTTAGTTGATTATCAGTAACCAGTAGTCATTAGTTCATTTGAATCTCATTATTTATTTTAGATCGTTATATTAAACATAAAATAATTTTTTTAAATTAAAAATGCGAGGGAAAAATAATATTAATTTTCCTCGGTGTGAAGGAAACGACTGCAGTCTAGCATACGAGTTAAGATATTTATTTAATGTGTTAAATCAGCCAAAAACAAACAACAGCAAAATCGCGTTTGCCAAATAATTTGGCGGCAAAAAATATAAAGAGAATCCCCAAAAGTGAGACAGACACGAACCGATGATTAGGAATCTCGATCGCCAAATACCCTATGTAAAGGTGACCATTCCTACTAATTTGTCTTATACCATTTTCTACATGATTTATTAACAAAATAAATGGAGCAGCAAATTTATTTTTGATTTTGGTTTCGTTATGAAATATCGATGACACAGTTCCATAGAACGATATGTCAAAAAATGGATTTTTTCGGTTATAGCATTACCCATTATATTCGAATACTTCTCTTCTATAGCTCCACCAAAGAACAACCAAAAAGAATGCCTTATTTACTCTTGGCAGACAGATGTGTGCATACTGAAATAAAGACAAAAACAATTCTCTTTACGTTTCATATAAAAAAATCGAAATATCATAAATATGATTTTCTCAGCGGTTCAACAAATTTTAATTGAATTGAGATACGTGACTAAATGATTCACCAACAAATTAAACAAACAATAATATTTATTTTTTTACAACTCAGTTAAGATGCGTCATAACTATGTTCAACTATATCTCAAAACTACACATTGCCAGTTGTAGCTCTATGGAGCTGGGCCATCGATATTATCAAATAGCCAAATAAATGGTCTTGTAACAGATTAAAAATAACAAAGTATTTTAGTTCTACAGTTTTTAATAATTGTATTCGTTGATAGCTATTTCGGCTTGCGCCATCGTCAGAACTATATAAATGCCAAATCAATTCATAAATGGTCTTGTATACTTTATAAGTAGCAGCTATGTAAATTCTCACAGATTTTGTCACTAACGACCCGGGTATAAACACGAAACATTCATTTACTAAGCGTCAGTTCAAGTTCATCCGTGCACTTGAGCGCCTGAAGATACCGAAAGGCGAAACCCGGGTTTGAACGATTCAATTTTATTTGCACTACTTACTTTTTGCTTAGTGGAAAAATTCTCTAAATTTTATTCTCTAATTTTCTGGATCCGCCAGTGGAATGTGTACTATATATTTTGATCACCGAAACTTTAATTAAGTAGATAATTTTTTTTACCGAGTTGACGTAAACATATCTAAAATTTGGTCACCATAACCTAGGGCTAATATCTTAAGCGAAGTTATCTTGCCAATTTACAAAACCTGCGAAAGATGCATCATGACTCGATTCGCCCGGGGCGCCGACCATCTAACTTAAACATATCGCTCGTGTCTGTAATTTAAAAACAACAAACTATGTCATTGGCGGATCCAAGGGGGGGGCAGTGCAAGGGGGCCATGGCCACCCCCTTGGGAGAATTTATTTTCCATTTTTCTAATTTATTAAAACTTTATTTTGAAATGGGCTCTTTGATTGTTTACATACTTACTTAATTATGTATTGACTATTTTTGTATACACCCAATCTTTTTTTACGCGATACATTGGTTTCATAAAGTGGCGCGTAAAAGAACCTCACTTTCATATAATTTGATAAATCGGTTCCAAAAATCAAAAGTATCAAAAATGTGTGAAATACAAAATTTGTTCTTCAAATTCGCGCAAAAAAAAATTTGCGTAAAAAAGGATTTCATCTATTTTTTAATGTATTATTTATGATTTAACATTTCAACTGAAGGTGCTTGGTGCTTGGTGGAATTTCAATATTAAATTTGAATCGTTAAAATTATGTACATTTACACAGATGTTGTCACTAACGAACCGGGTTTCGCCTTTCGGCATCTTCAGGCGTTCAAGTGCACGGATGGACTTGAACTGACCACGATGCACATAATTTGAATGATTCAAATTGAGTATTATTTATGTATCATTTTTATTTTCAAATTGAATGCCCGCCTCCTGGGACAATTTCTGGATCCGCCACTGAACTATGTTATGGATGTTCTCACACAACTGAAATAGCGGGAGTAATTATTGCACGTTATCTGGACGACTTAGAATTTGACAAATGTAAAAAATCATTTATAATGAATAATAAGATGGGTGTGAACAATTTCACTTTGATCTATCACTGTGCTTAAAAGAGAGATGTACGAAAATAATCGCTATTTGAATTTGTATACGTCCGTGTTCAAGCCGTGAACGTACATCTTGGCTGCGAATGCGGTGCTCACGCAGGGGTGTGCTAGAGGGGCCTCGGAGGGACTCGCGCGATCCCCTTGTTAAATTTTACCATGCTCGGTGATACCCTTGATAATTAAAGAGAAAACAATATTCTGAGATCAAATTTGTATATAACTACAACTTCTGACTTATATAATATCTACGACAGCTTCAGTACACAGAGAAGTAAATTTTTAGCCATTTATCTTGTTCATATTATAGGTGTATTCAAGTAACGATCGATTGCTTATTTAGGTATTTCATAGGAGTGATGAAAAATTTCACTCCTTCCCCAGAACACCGAGCACTGCTTTGAGATTAAACGAGCTTTTTGTTAACGTATTGGCAGCCTACCGCTGTGCTCACGGACTTAAATCATACGACGGACGGTTTCATAAATTGATTTTTCAATCGAGTTATTGATATTTGTATGAATGAATTTTACAATCTATCCAACGGGACACAGCGAGAGAGATTTTTAATCGACTAGTTATTAACTACTAGCTGTAAGCCCGTTGCCCGGCAACGTGAGATTTTTGTTGCATTGTGTTTAATTTTATTTAGTTTAATTTAATTTAATTTAATTTAATTTAATTTAATTTAATTTAATTTAATTTAATTTAATTTAATTTAATTTAATTTAATTTAATTTAATTTAATTTAATTTAATTTAATTTAATTTAATTTAATTTAATTTAATTTAATTTAATTTAATTTAATTTAATTTAATTTAATTTTATTTAATTTAATTTTATTTAATTTTATTTTATTTCATTAACTATTAATTTTGAAGTACGCAAACAAATACATTTCGTAGAAGAAGAAAAAGACTCGAGGACATCAGTACGCACACATTTGTGAAAAGTGAAAAGCGAGTGATTATTTTATCGACTATTAATATATAGATTTAGTATGAATAAAAAAGTGGAGACTGAAAGGTGTGAAATCGGGGACACCAGACATTATCAACTATTAAATGAAATAATAAACCAAAATGATTTGAAAGCTTAAATATTAGTCGTTTTTAGTTATATACATATGAAACAAAGTATCATACCTCACTATTTAAAATGTGAAAACAATCAAAGTAGCGATTAAGGTATCCAATCCCGAAGCCTTTTTCCAATCCCGGGACTTCGGGATTGATAAATTTTCAATCCCGGGATTGGGATTTTTTCACTGAGGATTTTGAAATCCTCAATTCGCTATACTTTTTCCCCGGATTCTCTCCAAGCCTCGTTTTTTTTTTAGCTCACCGAGGAATATGAAATTCTCGATTTGCCAATTTCGTGTCAATTTTCGGGATTTGCTCAAAATTTCTCAATCCCAGGATCGCAGCCGTATCAATCCCGGAATTTTGGGATCAGAAAATTGAACGGGATCCCGAATCCCGGGATTGGATGCCCTAGTAGCGACCGTCTTCCTGCGACTACTTCTTTAAATTTAAACATTAAATGTGTTGTGATAAATGAGATGAGCAAATAAATAATAATATTACCTTTATTTTCGGCGGAAACCCCTTATGTGATTTCGCTGACATAGCATATCGACTGTGGAAAGGAAAAATGACGTAACTCACACATATCAAATTGTAAAGGAGGCGCAAAAAACGTGTTTTGATGATTTTGGGCCATATGTAAATTATGAATTACACACAACCTTTCAGTGCACGAAGACTTCTAAACTGGTGTTTAATTGACATAATCTAATATTAATTTAAAAAATTGTCTACGAAAAACTTTTATTTCAATCTTTTTTCTTGGTTTTATTTTTTTTAAATGTCATCTTTTTCAAACTTAAAAGCTAAATTTAGATACTAATTCGGCATTTTCAGCTTCCATACTTTTGATAGAATGTGTGTCAAGTTTTATACGTTGTGATTATCGGAAAAAAGCTGTTTTGGAAAATTGAGGGTTACGTCCTTTTTCCTTTCCACAGTCGATATGTTGGCATGTACGGTCGCTGTTGGTATGAATTTTCAAAAATACTATATTGCAAGCGCTTTCTAACAAAAAAAAACTGAGGTGATGGAACCCATTTCTTGTCAAGCATTTTACTAAAAAAAAATCCCATACATATCATATGCCTCCTGATAGAGGTATCTCGAAATACAATTTTACAAGAACTGCTTGTTAGTCAGTTGCTCAACCTTCTTTTTTAAGCTAAATTTAGATACTAATTCGGAATTTGCAGATTGCATCCTTTTGATTGAACGTGTATCAAGTTTGATACATTGTGATTATCGAAACTAAAAAAACTGTGGGTTATGTCCTTTTTCCTTTCCACAGTCGATATAAACAACGAATCAGGAGTGTTCTGGGAAACGAAGATAAAAATGACAATATGCCGAATACCTTCCGGATATATGTAAATACATACATTATTCGAGTGCAGAGTTAATATTAATATAGCGGAAAAAAACTGAACCACGGCAGTGCAATCAAAGTATGTATGTGGGTTTATGTATTATTTTTCAAGTGAACTTGATTGAAAGATGATACAATTTAAAATTGTTTAAGTTATTTAAATTCCCAATTGATCGTGCTATTACATATTAATGTTATGACGAAATTCATTAGAAAAATCGTTAGTTGCTATGGATTTTGCCTATCGTTAAAATGTATTAATTTAACTGAAAGTGCTTAATACATTGACGTTGTAATTTCAGGCCTGATTTCTTACAGGTAAGAGCTACTACCTATAGGTACATGAACAAGTAATATATTAACTTAGGTAAACGTTACTTCCACGTAAAAGGGGATGTCCCAGAATAACGTCGCCCGTTTTTGGGTATTTTTAAATTTTAAAAGATAACCGATTTTTCGTACTCCAACTATTCCCTTTTTAAATGTTTAAATAAATTTTGTAATTCATCGTTTAATATATAATGTACATATTATAAATAATTATATTTTGTCTCATAGCTCTGCGTATTTTTAATACTTATATTCTTTTTTTTAGTTTTGTTTTGGTTTTTAGTAACTTCCGGGACATGGTACCGCGGTTAGCGTTGTTGGCTTCCGTGCCAGATCTCATGGGTTCGACTCCCAGTACGTACAGCATTTCTTCGATCGATTTCTAATCGAAGGCATGGGTGTTTGTGATGTCTGAAAATTTCCACCCTTTCGATCCGTCAACAACTAGGAGTAGTCTAACTAGCGTCGCTCTCGATGCGCCCAGCTATTGGAGGATCGGAAGTGGGAGGGAATTTTTAGACATCACAAACACCCATGCCTTCGAACATAAATCGATAAATCAAAAAATGCTGTCCATACTGGGACTTGAATCCGTGAGGTCCGGCACGGTAACCAAAAGCGCTAACCGCTGCACCATAGGACCCGACAGTATGTTTATTACATCGTATTATTAATCTTACTTAATTTTGTACAAAAAGTTTATATTCTCTCCATAACTCTCATTATAATGTAATATATTTTTAAAAAAAAATCATACATTTATCGATTAAGCCAGTGGTTTCTAACCTTTATGTTACTGCGCCCTTTGAAGAAAAATATATTTTCGCGCATCCCTATATTTCATAAAGTAATCAAGATACGTTTTAAAGGGTAAATAAATATTTTGGACTATTCGCGCCTCCTTTACAATAGCACACGCTTCCCAGGTTGGAAATCACTGGATTAAGCCGATTAATTAAGAACCAACATGGCGACATTCAATACAGTATTGTTTTTATAAAATATAAACTTTATACATCAATCATGAAATCTAAAGAGAAAAAATTATACGTGTGTCAAATATGTCGGTACCTGAATATTTTAAAATTATTTGTAAAAAGTAAGTACCTACCGTACTCAGGCACTTCAGGTGATTCATATTAATTACATTGCCTACAGCTAGCTACCCTTTTAAATTCATTTACTTAACATAAAAAAAATCCATAACATTTTGTTTCAATTCTTTGAAAAGCTTGCCAGTCAACGTACCTAATGTGTTTTTAACTGATTCATCCTAAAAATATAAAATTTATTAACAAGGTCTGCCTAATAACGGAACACTCTGCCAGGTAGATGGGACTTTCACTTCAAATTAAATTTGATAATGTCGAAATAAATAACATCAATTCACGATTTCATGGCATCGAAAAACATCTGATTCTTTCATCTTCTGAACATTCGTAGGTATGATTCAGAAACTTTGAAATTATTGGTATTCAGCACCGGTTTTGCTTGTATCCATTTTTATCATATAATCTATGAGATTTTTTTTTTAAAAATAATTTGTATAAATAAGGGTAAGCCACGAAAATGAGAACGAGTTTTGACCTACTTTAAATATATGTATGTATACCCTGTGTCCTATACCAGGGGTGGGGAACCTTTTTATTTATAAATGCCACATTCATTTATCTGATTCAACATAAATCCGCAGCAAAGAAAACGTTGACACCCCCCCCCCCATAAACTAAATATTTTTAATTCATAATGTATGTTAGTCAAAAAGCAATTTAAAAAAGCCTTATCTATCTAATCTATAAAAAAAATGGCATAAGTCAAAAGACCGCATCAGAGTAGCCAAAACGCCGCAGGTTCCCTACCATTAGCCTATACGGTTGAACATAGTTAGCTAATGAAATATTTGACTCTCATAAAAATAGTAGAACTATCGAAATTCCTTTGGTTGGGATCTATGATTAATGCTTCTTTTTACAAGTTATTCATTGCACACCTGTTTTGCATGAAACGCATCTTCCGTGTAAAAATAGTATTGCGTTTATAGATACTAAATAAATACCTATCTACCATAATGTCGATTTTATTACACAAGTTGAAGATCGCGCTTATTTTCACGAAAGCAATGATATCACCGATTTCGGAAGCCTTGGTCTAGTGAAAAATAGTGTATAATATTGGAATATAATATCAAGGTTCGCTATAAAAATATTCTGTGTAGGTAAAACAAAAATGGAAATGAAGAAATCTTTAAAAATTACCATATATTTATTTACAAAATTAAACAATACTTTTTTTAAAAGCTGTACATATACTAAAACTTATTATTAATTAAATAACTAATAAATCTCTTATTAATTTTCGCCACAAATTTACCGCTATTATAAATCGTATCGTAAAATACGAACACAACTTAATTTTAGGAAACATGTAATTAAACTTTGAACCGTGTGATAAATAAATTAATTAACCCTTCAATGTTTCTTTAAATTGTCAATATTATTGTTTTACTAATGAATTGGAAGAAGTTGTCCTGTCAAAAATATAAAAGATCAGTTTGAGACTAAATATGTGCTGTCAATTAACTTATTAGTGTAAAAAGATTCAACGTTCGAATTTTGAATTATTCATAGTTTGAATTCAATTTGAGGAATCACCTATTCTTATCCACGAATTCAATAAACATGCTATTCAAAGGCTTAAATTTTACCCTCAACGTCAAATTGACAATAATTTTCGCAATTTTACACGTCTTCCATTGGAATTTGAGCATAAGGAATTTGATGAGTAAAAAGCGAAGAATTCCATTGCATTAGTATTCAGAGGGCGGCCAAGTGACTCTTATAACTCGAATAAATAAATCCGTATGCGACATTTTGGACTCGATTTGCTAAAGGAAATAAATGTTCCATTTTCAAATATCGCCATATTGTTTTCATGTCAACACAATTCATTTATCTTATGTCACTAGCTCATTTATTGCCCATGGTGGTCAAAACACGCATACAATAACACAGTCGAAGTAGGATTAACAAGCGTTGTCACAAAATGTGATTTATCTCTTATAAAATTTCTCCGCATTCAAATGAATCAAACGCAAAAGTTCTTAAACCTACCAATTTCATTAATAAGGCATTTTCATACAGGAGTTTTAAAAACATTTGACAATAAATAATAATTCATACGAAAAGAAAATATTAAATTATCTATAATCAAATAAATCGATTTTATACAAATTAATATCCGCGTAAATGAATCATTTGACCAAAGTACGACACGCTCACCCGTCGCCGGTCTCTGAACAAGTGATGTATTTTGTATCGCTGCATAGTAAGTTCATTTTTTATTTAGTTTCTCACAGCCACGCCAAGTCGAAGCAAAATATCAAAATCCCCACTAAAAAATCATATACATACATCGTTCTCTGAGAATGTATTAATTCTCATCCACCTACTCTATAGCCGCACGCACATGTATTACCTATTTTGTATTATAAGGTTGTATTGGTTCACATTTGGCGCGCATTTCAATAGTTACCAGATTGCGATTTATTTTGAAATATTAGTTCTATATTTATAAAACAATATATTAAAATCGACGCTTATCTGGCTTATTTTCATAAAAACTTTTATTATATCGAATCGCGTTGTAAAATAAAACGAATTTCGTTTCAACGATAAAATTCATTGAAGGTTTCTTTACCGGTGAAGTCTGGCAACTTTCAATATGACGCTCTTATTTTACACTAAGGAAATAGTCCCCATGTGTAACATTTTTACCGATTTCAATGCTTAAAATATAAAGACAACGTTGGGGCTTGCTGGAAATATACATTAAAAAATATTTTTGATCGAATTAAATAAGTATCATTTGTTATAATCGTGTATATATTGTGAAAGGATCCATTTTTTTAGCCGGCGACGACCGGCGCACCGCCATGACAGCAGTTGGAATAGTAATTGCTATGATAACTTCATTCTAGATTAAGTTTTACTCTAACATATAAAATTGATCAAACATTCCTACAACAAACCACAAAAATAACATTGATTTGAAAAGCTCGTATATTTTTTTGGTAACTTAAGCTTTTGATCATTTTGTGAATATTTATTTTAAAAATATAATGTTTATATTGAGCATTTCGTTGCCCGACTATACTTGTTTATGTTCTGTTTGTTTATAAAAAATATCTTTTTTAAATTTACATCAGTAAGTTTTTATGGCATTACATAGTTTTTGTGACAGTGTACATTGTTTCATAAGTTTGTTGTATTTAATAGAGCTTCTTCTCATTATATAGATAGAATGTATTATATTATATCTAAGAAAGTTAGTACCTAAGTAAATGTTTGATTCGAACTATAGTGACGTGAGCGTTGACGATATGAATTTCGGTAAACGGCTTCCCGCGGAATTATACAAGAGGCAGTCGCGTTCAAACCGACAAGCGGTGTAGACGTTGAAGTTTACACAGGACCGAGCGGGTCTGAAGAATGATTATTCAGTGTCCGACACAATATTTCGGTGGTTTCAGTAGAGGCCGTATAAACTATCGAGCGTTTATAAACACTCTCATATCAGTGGGTGACGTTCAGTGCGTGCGAAAAAAACTTTCCACAACAGTTTAAGTTGTTGGTGATATTTTGTGTATTCTGCAGATTTGGATTACTTACATTTCAGCTTTAATTGGTGAGTACGCCGATACCTCCTATTATAACTCCAATACTATCTACAGCCGACGTAAATTCCATGATTACAAAATGCCGGTACATGAAATGTTTTCTTTACATTGAAAGTTTTTTTATATGAAAAAATATTATCATAACTATAACTTGTATCAATCATTCACACCTAATACTCACGACACGAATAACCTGAAGTTGCTTTCTAAAGTTTTTTTGTATATTAGTTTTATCAGTGAAGCCATTCTAAAATTTTCTATATTTCTTACAAGACTAATACAGTATGTTACCTATGTAATGATACAGGTTACGTCTCTAATGGATAGTGACAATATATTAGGTGAATAATTAATTTTTTACTAATTATTAGAGTTTATTGGGTTAATTAATGTTATGTTTAAATATAAAAAAATCGTTTTGCATCATACCTACATACTAATAAATACCTACCTACGAATTCTTCCATTTTAATTTGGGGAAATTTAGCTATTTCTACTTAATCGAAATATTTTTTTCTAAATCTTAAATTGAAAGTAGAGAAAAATTCAACATAATATTTTAAACACATGTAGATTGATGCAAAATTCACATCATTAAATTTTGATTAATATTAGAAATCATGTTTGCAATCTATACTTGAATCGCAATCAATTTGAGCATATTTTTCTGGTTCAGACATTTTCAGTCTGAAATAATAAATTTTATTACAACTTGTAACATTTGTCACGAAATTGAAAAAATCTTCCGGCCATACATATTGAGATGTTCGGAATAATCTTTAATTCAAGGTCACTTTTTTGTGCTGTGCACGACAGGCTTGGATGATTGTTTCTTGATCGGGTCAAATTTTTTCGTGTTTAGGTGTGAATCGAAATCTCCTGGCAGGAAAACGCCATAATCTTTATTTGTTTTACTTGATACTCAAAACTCATTGATTATATGTATTGTATATATATAATGTGTACAGATTATGTTTCAATATGAATACAAAAATGTATCAAATCTTGCATCCCCATTAGAATTAGTTAAATAGCGCTATATTAAATACTCATTTTATTCTTCAAACAAGATTTTTTTCAATTCAAAACTAAAAACATAACACCAAATTAAATTATCGAATACATAGGCGAAGACTGCCAAAAATTAAGAATTACGTAGTTGAAATCCAAATTTGCGACATATATAGATCTAAAATTTTGCTAATATACTATACAAGTCATTTTGTTTACAATATCGAAAAACTGCACGTAAATATTATTAAGATTGGTTTGTTAACTAACACTGAGCTTTGAATATTTAGTTGAACGAATACAAGTTGTGAATGTTTACTTCCTGTGCACGCGAGATATCTACGTTTTTAAAAAACATGTATGTGTAGTTATTGAAACTTGCCGGCCGGCATTGTACGTACTATTGCACAATAATCTGCAACGCGTCACGCGGGACGCCAGTCAAAAAAATATTTTTTGTTCCTTCCACATTACGATTTATTTATTTACATTCTGCAAAGTTGGCGCGAAACCATGTTCGAATTTTGAAACTTGTGTCATAGGACATCATTACATCGTAAACCTTCGGACGACTTGGTTGTCACTACTTTAAACTTTTTTTAAATTTACCTTTCTCTATTTAAAAGTATTATTAGTAATAGCTTGAAATAAGGTGATTATTGTTATTTTTTCTTTTCTTTTAATTTATTTTTCCGTTAATATTTATACTTGAATTACTTTTAAAAACATTTGATTTATCGACAACGATCGTAGAATTGGAACAATAATAATCAGTTTAAACATTTATCAATTAAACGTCATTAAAAATAATATTTTGAAGTTGACTTAATTATAATTATTTATTTAGTATTGTTTTAAATTGTTAATTTTTAACATTATTTCACTTGATTTCAATATGTGTTGCAATTTCTCTGCGCTACTAGTGGTTATCACGAACAAATTTTTGTTGTTATTTGGAATAAATACTCAATCGATCACAACGAAACTAATTTTGTGATGGATTATGCCAGTTATTGGTTTGTGCAAGTGCAGACATTTTGACGGAATCATTATTTGGATGACTTTTAAAATCGACTGTTTGTTTGTTTCAGGTGGACGCTGCATGATACCTGCTTAGCTATCGACTTCGGTAGCCGGAATAATTGTGATATAAAGTTCTCGCGAGACCGCGGAGCAGTGAAGACTTTTGTGATATATATAATTTATTTAAATAAGCCTAAAATTAAGTTTTAACCTAATAATATTTATAAAAAAAGAAAAACATTATTAACCAGTAACGCGTGATGAGGATGTTCGGACAGGACATCGAAGAACCAGCTGGTGATACTTGGGGTCTTTCAAACTTAGGAATCGTTGAATACGGAGCCGTTTTATCAGACATGGACGACATTTGGACCAGCCTTGACAGACACTCAGATAAATTCGAACTATTTGAACTGGGAGGAAGCCTTGGAGAATTTGCACTCGACGATGCAGAACTTGAAAGTATTTTGGACTGGAGCCTGGACACGATGGAGACAACCAAAATCGTCCACCACGACTGCATGTGGGCGGGGACGTGCATCGACAAATACCACAACGGACCCAACGCCTGCATCACCATGCCGATTGTCACTATGCCGACGCCTCCCGTGGTCGCTCAGGTGGCTCCCACTGTCCAATCTTCCCTGCCGGGCCGAAGCCTTCTTCTGACGGCCGCGAGGGCTCCGCCCCGCGTTACGAAGGCTCCGCGGAAAACCATGGCGCCGGTCGCCCACACCAGACCCGACACACCTCAGAGCCTCGACGAGGAAGACCATCCGCCTTTTAAACACAACCTCGACATTGCGGCTTTCGCTCCAAATCAGACCTCACCCGAAAGAATACTCAAAGACTATGATTTCGACGATGAGGAAGATGGCGAAGAGGAGGAAGACGAAGAAGAAGAAGAAGAGGACGATGAGTATGAAGACGACGAGGAAGAATACAAACATGAAACTTACGAAAGACGGAGTCGCGATTCTAGAACTTACCGCGAAAATACGATCGCTTCAGATCACAGTTATACACTTTGCAAAACTTCAAAACAGACGAGGTGCGACAGCTTGGGAGTTCAGACACCTTCCGATTCCGGTGAGTTTACAATCACGCCTTATAATTATTTTTTGACTCATTTGTTCGACATCGTATTTAGTAAATAAATAGCCTTTCATCATATTTCATTACTCAAGCTACCATACAAATGCAGTACGTGGCTTATCTTTTAGGTATCTAGTTATTCGTGTATGCGGTTGAGAAATTCAGCCGGAATTTCAGTGTTTACTTAAAATTTCTCTCTATAATTGTTTGTATCGGAGAAAATAAATTAATACAGGCATGCGAGTGTCGAGCACCCTTCGCGAAATAAACCCCTACGGCGTTTGCGGAGTAATTTGTGAAAGTTGCCATTCAAGTTAACATATTATTACTCAGTATAACGTTTAGAGATCGCCAACATACTTAATCACACTATCATTTTGCATTATACACGAACAACAGTGGCAAATTTCTATTGTATTTATTTACCTAAGAGATACTTATCAATTCATAACGAAATTTTTAACGTCGTTTATTAATTAATTTTCTTTCACTGTAGGTCGTAAATACTATCATTGACCTTGGCTTAGTAAATCATTATATGTAGATAAATACGTAAATATTTATCGCATTGTTGTGTAATGTTTGTTTACTATAGTTACAGTAATTGTTTATTTATTATTATCATTCACATTTTGAATGAGATAAGAGATTGTTATCGAATCATATTAGATTGTAATAAATAATCTACCTTTCGTTATTTTGTTTTTAATTCCACGTATTGAAACTATACAATACAGTCAATTGACTCTTCATATCACGCTCCTAGTTCAGCGTTGGTATTTCGACATGTTGCGAAATACTAGCGCTAGATTAGATCACCTTTATCATACAATATTTGAATACATTTTATACGCCTACTGTTAAATATATTAAATCAAACTGTATTATGATATTCTACATTAGGTGTAGATTTAGTTGGCATTTGGCTATCCTTGTGGTGTTTGTTGTACGTCCATAGTATCGGGCAACTGCCGTACTTTGACACGAGTAGGTAGTCACGGATGCCTGACGTGATAAAGTCTGCGCGTGCGTCGCGACGCCATCGATCCGACGCTGGAAGGCTTCACGGCGCCCCCACTCCCACAAGTCTGCCCCCTAATCTCCCCCACCCTACCCTTGTCCGTCTTCCCGAGACTTACTACGCAATCATTCATACGGGCAGACTAGTGGGATTTCACACGGTCCGCGCATCGTTTTACAACCCCTTGCTTTAGTAATTGGCAGTATTTTTCTCCCATACATCAACCCCTGTGCTTTCGGCCTTGGGTTAATCACTTTAAATATTTAAATCTTTCGTCTAATAACGCGAGTCATTTACTATTTCCTATAAGATTCATATTCAGCTTCTTAACAGATTTTATTAAAAATTACTTGATTCACAATTGGAACTATCTGTAACACAATCGATAATTTCTTCACTTTTTATCATGCATTTACATCCCATCGTTGTCAATGCAAGGTGTTTAAATTATCTAAAGACTTCATTGATAACATGACGCATATTATTTATTGTACTACCCCAAATCCGTTTGGAATCTACCTCCATCATGTATTAAGGGCGTTTGCTTCACACGACTGTATGGCTGCCCTTTTTGAAAGTTGTCAAGTAATGGCAACCACATACAGTTTGTAACAATATTCCAAAAACATCTGCCACATATTATTGTCAATTTCCCTGCTCCTTTATTCTGCCAAGTCTCATTCTTGTCTGTAGCTATATGAGCGACCCATAGGCGCGGCGTAATGAAATAAAACTACCCATCTGCATCAACAATAATTCAATGCTCAAGTGTCTGTCTGCAAATGATATATTATTATACTATTGCAAATGGAAAACATTTTCTTATTAGAATTTATCGTTATTTATATAAAAAAATGTAAGTTTTATAATGGCTGACTATTATAAACATTTATATCTGTTTTTTTTCTAACGTTGAAATCTTGAGATGATTTAGGTTATCAGAGGTAAAAATAATAACATAGCAAAAAGGTTAAGGTACAATTTGACAATGTGTCTAATTTCATATTAGAATGCACTGTCTTATGTGCGCCCCTGGGTAAAAAGGGCTTCGTAACAAGTGACCGGAACCCATAATTGCAGCCCCTTAATAACTAACCTAGCCTTGTCGAAAACGTAAAACTCGAAACCTGCTACCTCGACGTCTCCTATATAAAAGATAAAAGGCAAACTCGTTTCTTTGAACGCTTCATTTCCTCGAAAGTTTGGTCTGGCTAAGAGTGGATCCTACAGTCCCTATTATCGAATACTTTGATCTTGAATTCAGGCTCCTTACAAAAGGACTTCCTTCGAATGCAGACAGACGCTTGTTTTCAGGGTAACTTAAAATGCAACTGCCAATATAGAAGCCGATGTTTTCCAGACTATTTTTTTAAAAATATTCAAGGCGATAGATATCTTCAAACGTATAATATCGACTGTGGAAAGGAAAAAGGACGTAACCCACAGTTTTTCAAAACAGGTTTTTTTTTTGATAATCACAATGTATCAAACTTGATACGCGTTCTATCAAAAGGATGCAAGCTGCAAATGCCGAATCAGCATCTAAATTTAGCTTTTAAGACTGAAAATAAAGGTTTTTCCTAGACAATTTCTTTAATTAATATTAGATTATGTCAATTAAACACCAGTTTAGAAGTCTCCGTGCGCTTCAAGGTTGTGTATATTTCATAATTTGCATATTTCACAAAATCATCAAAACACGCTTTTAGCGCCTCCTGTAAAATTTGATATGTGTGGGTTACGTCCCTTTTCCTTTCCACAGTCGATATAGTATAGCATCATTTAAAATATATTTTTATCCACAGCTCGCAATCGTAATTTAATATACGAATTTGATTAAAATTACGATACCATAACGTATTTTACTCCTAAAATAAGAATTCATTATTAGATCGCCAGATGTTGTCATTCTTGTAAGATTCTTTCGTTATTTTTTCAACTCCCTACGTACCAATAGGATTACAAGACAACCGTCTGCTGCAGCATGCGTCCGCTTCCCCCCCCACCCTTAAACTTATGTTATGGCCCCTGCAGTAGACAATAACTAAAAATAATATCTGTACTAAAATGCGTTTTATTTCTCAACCGAATTAATCAATTATTCATAGATTTTCTCGCATTTTTATACGATTACGTTCTTATCTCTCAATAAAAACTTTTTCAATTACTCTTACAAATAAATTTGCAAACTTGCTACCTATTTTCATAGCCGCACAAAAATCTAAATTTGTGGTCAAGTCGGTATGTGCGAATATATTTATAAATACGAACGAACCACAAGATATGTGTTTTTATATAATTGTAATACAATTTTTACGTTAGTTCGTCTCAAATTATAATTTATTCTATATACATGTTAGTTCAGTTCAGTTGGTTACTATAGATATTTCAGTGTATGTAATTTTAATATGTGTAATCTTATAAATATTACTCACCTCATACATCGTGAAACATGCTACAAAATTGATACGACATATGAAACTGGATTTGTTTCCAAGTCTTTCTATCGTCACTTTCATCTTTGAAATACCAGAGATCATTTTAGGCGTCTTGGCGTTCTTTGAATAGTAATTTATTCTACGGGTTGCCAAATGTTGATAGAATCTTCTGTGCTCAATCAATTCAACGATTTATCTTCTATATAATTTTTCAATGATATCACCGCCTTCTTGGAAATAATATATGTAAATTTTTCTGCGTAAACCGTTTATTATTACTATTTACCAGATCATATTTGTCTTCGAACGTTGACTGAATCGTTTCTGCAAATTTAAAGAAGGAATACGGTTTTGTACGAAGTTCACCCTCTGGCCTCCCGATGTCTACTACCTTCCCCCTTCTTCATTGCTGCATAGCGCTAAATCAACTAACGTAGCGCATATATCGTGTACATTTATATAAATATTTATTTATTATACACGTACTTTTGTTATTGAATTAGCAATGTTATGTTTCTTGACTCATTATGACAATTTGTTTCAACCGAATTAAATATTACTCAGCGACATCAACGCCATCCTTCGGTCGCGTTTGTCAGTTACGGTGTTCATAATAGTATTCTTTTTTCCACGGTATCGCGGCTATCAAGTTCGCAGTTCCGCACGTGGGTTTTCTTTTATTTCTCATCATCGCAGCACTAGACGCAGTCCGTCTGACAGTGTGATTGTACGCCGGGTGAGACGGTGTTACGTTACGTCGTCCCCGCGCCTGTCTCGCTCTCCGACGGGCCTCGTCTCATTTGCGTGTGTATTGCTTTTTTTCACACATGCATTTTTCCCGCGAAATCCCATTCTCCAAATTAGCACTGAAGGCTTCGAAGAAAATCTGTCACATATTTTGTATTTATAATTCCGATTAGCAACGAATTTGAACACCTCATTACGGTAATTTACACAATTACATATTCCTCGATCTTTTATACCCACGTTTTATAAAATCGGTAGTAATTTAAAACATTTATCGCAGTCCAAAAAGGTAAATGAATCCGTTCGAGGTCCGTTTCAAAACGGCGTTCCCAGAGGATGCGATTCGTTCGGCGGCAGTTTCGGCATCCATGTGCTATTCTTATTGGACGAGGGGACAGGTGAGGGAGAACCCTGGCCCGCGGGTCAGAACCGGTTCTCCCGCCGCTCGCTAAATTCCGAAGATTGTTTCGGAGCGGGGAATGCAGACCGCTGTTTCGCCACATCGACAGGCTTCGTCATTTATTCGCCGTCAGGTTATAATTCATGACGCGGCCGACGTTTCAACGTTCTACTTTATCGAACATTGTCAACTACAGCTCAATATAGATCGACTATTATATGTTGTATTTTTAGAGATGGTGCTAGTGCCACGGGAGTAATGTCGAACTACATCTTCATAGAACTGATGGTCTTTTCAAATAAAATTTTAGATAATTACTTTTCTTACTATACTCGATTATTTTAGTTCCGACTTTTTCCGCCGGCAAAGATATAACGGTAAATCGGTACAGTTCTAATAGGCAATATAGAAATGTTCAAATACACTTACGAATACAACCGTTGCTATCATTTAAAAAAATATTATAAAGCTATTTTAAACCATCCCGAATGCCATTAATTTCGTACAAACAAAAAAATCCCCGATTTATTTCAGAAACGTTCTGTTGCGTTGTTTCAATCTCGCGCATATGCGTCTCGTTACAGACAGTGAAAAGTTAAATTGATCAATTGCAAACCTCTACTCTATATATAACATTACGCAGAGGTGCAATTTATCGCGTGGAAATTCCCAGGTTTGTGTAATATCACTATTAAGTATCATTATCACTTGGCACTTGTTTATCCGTGTTTTTTTTCTTCTTTTAATGCAACCAATGAAAATGCATTCGTCGCACAATCGTTGGACGGGTCACATAGTGTAAGCACGATGTAGTAGCAATGGTATTTCGACCGATGTAAAATGCTGTAATTAATTTTATACAACTTCCTCATTTCTCGATACATAGTTGTTTACAAACAGTTATATGTAAATATTATGAATTTACACCTGACATAATGAAAACAGTTGTAATACTGTGGAATTTTCTACGCTGAGCTATGATAACTCCCAGTTGACACTTACATGACAACTTGATAACATTTTGATTGCATTTCAAAATTGCTACATACACTTGTAAATATTATTATTTGCAATTTTCATATCAATTAACTTGAGAATTGGTTAAATCTTGTTTTAAATTATACAGCTAGTATAAATTAAATTTGTATTTTTATCGACATCCTCATGTCGTTTAATTTGCTAAAAAGCTATGTATATTACAAATTACGTATGCAAAGCTGATATGATTTTACTAGGCAATCTGTTTTACGATTACTGAGGGGCTTCTTATATCCCCGCACGCATCTCCGTCTCACCGGCGAAATGGATGCATAGTTTCTTCGTAATTGGGGTGGCTGCCTGCCCCCCCAGTCGTTGGCATCAAAGTCTTCGGACGAAGGAGGCAATAATCCTGGCCGACTCATTCCCTCCCATTAGCATGATGAATATGTCTAGAAAGTTATTACCAAAGGAACGTTTCTTTTTGATGGCCGATTCGAGTCATAAAACATGGCTGACAATAAATATTATGGTTGCACATTTTAAATAATCGTGTGGGGTGAACTAATAGATACATTTTATGACTAGAGTCTTTTTTTTAATACTTATTTATTACGTACTAACAAATAGTAATACTTATATGGAAACAATCTATGCTAATGAAATTTTCCACTTAGAAAGTTAATCGTGACATTTTTCAGACAATACCGTACAGCGTTCAATACAGCGGTTAATTAGAAATTATTATTTTTACTGCTATCAATGTAGATTTTCTAATTAAATATATCTCTCAAAATTTCTCGCATACGATCTGTACGTGCAACAGTTTCCTATCCATTTATCTTATTGCTCCGAAGCTGTCTGATGCGAAGGTTTATGATCTTCATCATCATCTAAGAGATCATGAACAGATCGCGTAATGGATGATAATAATTATCTTGTAAACATCTCACGACGTCGGCGTCTATCCCACCTGTCAAAAGGCTTGCTTGATCGTGTGGACGTGAAACACGAATCGATAAGAACGGCAACGACTTCGAACGCTGCCAAGATGGTTTTCCAAACCAAATCTTGTTTTCATAACACCGCACAATTTTATTAATCAGTTCATTATTTCATATGACGAAAGTAATTTAGCTGCCCTAATACTATTGATAAACTATAAGGAGATACCTGGAAAGTAATTCATTACAATATTTTACTAAACATGAAGTAATTGATTCCAACACTTATTTGTCAAGTAATTATTAACATATTTGAATTAACACTGTTTCATATACGCACTTAGTACATTACATCAGAAAATTGTTAAAGTTATATGTGCTTTGTAATTCCGTTTGGACCGATATTATGTAGACTTTTCATTGTTTGTTGTCATCTAGTATGCTTTAAGGATAACTCTAATATAATTAATTTAAATACAGTAATACGTCACGACAACGAAAATTAAAAGAAAAAACACTTCAGCTAAAAAAAAAGGTTGCGTCTGATTCACTCCAGATTAAAACCATTAGTTTCTTTTACCAAGTTATTTTTTTATGACAATTATTCGATGGAATGATTCTTGATAAGGTAATGTGAAATTTGTTTTGTTTTGCATAGCAGTTGTATCGAACCCTGCTAGACTGAGGAATGCTGGTGATGTGCCGCAATTGTCTTTATTTCCTTTTATTATGTTATTCCTGTCTGTTGATGAGGAAAAAATAAAAGAAAAACAGTTACCTGGCGCGTGCTCATCGTCCAGTCATAGACAACGCCAACAAATACAGTTGTACTGGTTTTTTCATTCACCGCCGCATAGCAAACATTGCAACTGCATCTCACTTCATTCCAATTATACATTTTAAGTCCATAGACAATTTTATTTTTCTACACAGAGGCGGCAACGCGATTATAATATAAAATAACAGAGATATTTTTTTAATTAGATTTATCAACAATCAAACTAAAGTTATGTCGTGTATGTTTTATATTATATAATATGAACCAAAAATAACAGCTACAAATAATCGTACACATATTATATTTCTAACTTCCCTTTGTCGTCACTAGATCCCGCTTGCTTTGGATTGCTTTAATTTATTTTTATAATGCACCAATTGAGTCCTATTCAATAAGACATAAAGTGAAAATAATGGAGATTGTTACCCTATCTGATTTAGTGCCGCCTATTTATGTGTCTGTTATCCACTGGTCGGGAATTATATTTCATTTTAAAGATTCTTCAACGCTGATTTAAATAGATCTAAATCAACGGAATAATGCGGGCTGAGTCAATGTATTTATTTATTGATCGAAAATAGTGCTAAATTTCGTGTTGCAAGAATAAATATTAAAAGTTATTGGTATATATTTTCAGGCACCTTTCACAGCACATTGTTAAAGGTTATTAGGTAAAACTTTGATCATATATTATTGTAAATTATTAGAAAGTATTTTATTTGCAGTCGATTAATAATACACGACCACTTACCATAAAAGTTTTTAATTTGATATCCAAATATATTATTATTAAATGCATCTTCTTGTTTTAAGTATACGGCGCATTTAAATTATTCATTTTAGGAATAATTACAATTTATATTTGTTCGAAAATACAATTGTGGATGCACATTCATATTCGTCAATTTCATCCGTCATATTATGTAACATAATTTTATTGTTTGAAATATACTAGTCATGCGCAATGCCGAATGAAAATAATACCAAATTTACAATAAAAAATGTCTACTATTTTGTTTGTTCTTTTACGATGTACGTTTTTCTCGCACGTTTCAATGATAAATAAAGTGCATTCTCGAACATGTTATTTAAAAAACGAACACTAATATCCTCTTGTTCAGTTCGAACATAAATGTTACTAGAGCCATCTGTGTGTGCTAAAAATCTCGAGTGCGGATTTGTTTTGATCCCTGATTGCGTTGTGGGTGGGTTTGGCGCATCTCACGTGACATGACTGTTGACCTATTGACCGGTGCACGTAGGGCAAGCGATGCACTTGACCCCCCGGCGGGCGCTTTCTACGGCCGGCATATTATTATCAGTATTACGCAAGGTGTTTCGGTATGCACGGAGCTTGGTGCCTCCGACACGTCCGCGCTGGCTGAATGAATCTTGAAGGCGTCGATTACTTCGATAGAAGTCTTCAAACAATAACCCTCCCTGCCCCACCATCTTTCCTATTCAATAAATTTAATTTCCGATTTGCATGTTGATCCAGTTCATAAGTCACGACACTGATTAGGCCAGGTTCAGCAGTAAGACATTTATTAATATTCATGTAATACCCAGGCATGGCATACAATTTATTTTATTATTCTTCAAAAGTTCAGCATAAGCATTTTTTTTTGGTGTATTTTTTAATTATCTGAACTGAATCGCGTTTACAGCGCAAAATTGCACACGTAACATTTTAATAAATATATGACGTTATTCGCAGTTGTCTGTCGATAGGTGTATTATTATAAAAGAATGAAATTAATTAACAATAATCTCTTTTCAATTCCCATTATATGAATTGAAAATGTTTTCAATTTTACTTATTAATATTCGATAATGTCTCTATGGTTACTAAGTGTGTCAAAAACAACAATTTTTTTGAGAAAATGATAGATCGTGCAGGTTAGGTTACTTCGTAATTTAGTGACTGAAAATGCATGCTATAACAAAGGTATAAAACAATAATGTTGACATTGTTTTTCGCTGTCAAATTATATCGTTACGATAGTGCAGGTCTGTTGCATCCAATAATGGGTTTTTTTTTTGTCAGCAATCATCGGTACACAGGTGGTTAAATAACTTCGCGGCGGTTTGACGTTTTATCGAACACGACTTACTGACATTACTCGCCGGGAGAGTACCGTGGGAAATATTTCAATAGCGCCCAACTCGACACCCGATAAGCTGAATATTAAAATATTTACGACTGTTAGACTACACTTATTTCACACACCTCCATTACGAAGATTCCACATAATATAATACCTACCTCTATATTATTTATTTCATCGAGCCTGCCAACGTTTAGTTACTACATACTATAGGGCTTGTCGGTTTTCGGAAACCGGTTTTTTTAAAAACCGGATTGTCATTGAAGTTCACAACATTGGAAAGTCGGTTTTTTCAACTTGGTAAATAGGTTTCAAATATAATTAATATTCGATTTTGTTACTATTTTAAAATAAAAAGACACAAAACAGTTGTAGATTGATATAATAGTCAATAGACGTCAGTGAATGCGTTCAAAATATTAAATTTTGGTTTAAATATTTTTTTTATAAATTTCGACTCTTTCGACGGTCTTTGGTATAATTACTTTGCCACCAAATAAAAAGTTGTAAATATTGCATAATCCCTACTACAGCAATGGTTAACCTACGGCACGCGTGCCAAAGGTGGCACGTTTGATAATTTGGATGGCACGCTAACGATTTCCAAGTTTAAAAAAATAAAATTTTGATTAAATAATCCGTGAATTATTAATTTTCAAATGTTTCCCAAGGTAAACGACAAACGTTCTAAAAAAATCATTTTTTTCTATTTTGGTTAAAAAAAATTACTGCTTGGGCACGCCACACAATTGAGAAATAATATTTGAGAATTTTTGGCTCGCGGACCCAAAAAGGTTCACTATCCATGCCCTACTACATCTACATACGCCACTGTACTAAATTTAATTGTATATGGTGAGGATAATTTCACCATCGAAAAACTGTACATATTGATTAAGCAAACATGAAAAACCTACCAAATCAAACAAAAAGTTTTCTGTATAATCGAATGCTATTAAATAAATCGCATTCGGATTTCAAATAGCGTTTTATATAATAAATAACAATCTCACAGGCAACAACTTAGTTGCCATGTTGCAAAAACGTAAAATTTTGATTCGCCGCAATAAACACAAATGTTGCATTGATTCTCATGATCCGCATTCGTTAAACCTGAAGTTCAAGGCGATGAATGTCTGCAGACTTGCAAGAAAATGCGACACGTAAAACGGCAAGGGTTATCGACTGCACAGTAATAAAAAATTCAATGTACCACCAAAATGCCATTACATAATCGAACGAGGTCATTTTTACCTAATTCCTTTTTCTGTTCTTCTGTTATGTTGCGTGTGATTTTTGTGGTCGCATATTAAGCCTTATTTATTTATTCACACATCTTCATAGACAGAGACATCTATTGATTGCTAATTATACTCTTATTTATTAATTAATGCATTTTAAAACTACATATTGTTAATTTATTTATTTTCCTCGATTTTCTGTTTACAAATTTTCCGGATTTATACACAATATTGTTCATTTCGAGTGTTTGTATATTGCTTCAGACGGTGTTTTATAGTCATATTTCTAGGAACTTATTCATCGTGGCTCATCATAATATTGTAATATATATATGTTACATGATTCACTTTCGAGGTATCAAATATAAAGTTTAAAAAAAAAATAGCTCCAGTATAAACAGTCTATTTACGTCTATGTATAGAAAATGACCTGTCAATAGATGGGGCTTAATAGATTAAAACTAAAGTCTGGTTTATGTGTACCAGGTGTTTACAAATCGATGAACCGTCGTATTGAATTTAAAGATTATTGGCAATTTCACAGGCCACTTCTCCCCTGCAAAATTATTACGGTTAGAGAACTCAGCTGACAATGTAAAGGCTACGTAAAAAGATTTCGCCCAAAGAATGCGGAACGACTATGATCCTATTAAATAGAAAGAAATTATTCAACCCAGCGTGGATTCTCGAAACACTATAATACGAAATATTGATACACATTTCAAAGATCAGAGCTATTCACAAGCACAGATCGGACATCAATTTATAATGCTGCAATACAATTTAATTGTTGGTTTACTCACGACATGTGATAAAAATACATGCCGCACTTAGTATGTCAATTTAACAACCTGATTATGTTATGCATGTATGTAGTTAGATTTTTTCATCTTGTACGCAGAAAAAACTTACCACACCATTCATATTTTGATATTTCCAACAATGTATTCTGTCACATTTTGAAAACAGGTATATCAATACATCAGCTGTCTCAAGATAATCGTTGTAGCAGTTTACTTGAGGTACTTACTCATCTGTATGGGATGGCACTAGTTTTTTTTTATATCATAATATATAATAATCGCAATTTAATGAAATGGCTTCGCTTGCGATTTTTTCGGCCGTTTGTTGTGTCTCGAGATGGCTCGTTCGGCTGGTCGTCGACCCTGCAAACATTTTACGGGGCCAATCAAAATACAAGAGCTATGACTTAAAGAAATACAAATCCATAATATATTAACATTTTGGCATTAAACATTATAATCTCATGTATTGTTTGTTTGTATGTTTTTTTAAAATGTAACATTCCAAAGCTAAATATATATATACAGTGAAGATGTGATGAAATATGTCATTAAGCTGTGAACCATGTTACATGAGTTGAGATTAATTCATTAATAAATAACGTCAGTTGTGTTTTGAATCAGCTCTCTTTGACAGACGTATACGATATAGATTGTGGCTCCCATCGTGCCACGGCTGCTTCTATCAACTCTTAGGGCGTTTTTTTGTTTACATTTTTTGCCCACACACCTGTAGCCGACGTTCGGCGTCGTATCTACTCGCACCGTGTGTCGGTCGAGATATAAAAGAGCTTCGGGTTCTAATATCTGTAACAATTACTACAGTTTCGTCAAATTTGCCGATTTGAATCTCACATGTATGTATCTTTTAAACAGCATTCCGAAGGTTTGAATCGAAAATACATTATTGAATATAAAGTAGCTCTCACTCGTTATTACCGTACCAAAAGATCGTAAAAACATTTTTGTTATTGGCTTTAAAAAAATCAAATATACAACACATTAGCTGTCTTTGTTAATTAAAAATAATGTCATTTTTATTCCCTTGTAATCTCATGAAATCTCCGACATAGATTAAGATGCATTTATTTAGCAATGAATAAAAATTCACATTATTTATTGCACGAACAATAAATTGCTTAATTATTTCGTTCATGATCTTGGTAACGAATTAAACACAATGGCTCGCAAAAGTTGTATCTATTTAATAAATTAAATATTCAGCGGGTTTTTTGTTTTCGTTTTAATAACATAATAAACTCTCTTCTGTGTTGAAATGCTGCATTTAGTCGCGAATTCCTCCATGCGTTGTGAGAACTCGTAAATATCAGGCAGGTAGGTAGTGGTCTTGTGCGCTGTACATAATAGATTTATAAACATTAAATTCGTACAATTAATAAACGTCGCGAAAATTGTTTTGTCTTCAACGATGAGTTAAGTTGAATTAATTATCGATATCGCCAGCATTATAGATAATTTGCATTGAAAACACTATCGTGTATCTCAATTCGAAATTGCAAGATATTTATTTCATCATGGCATTCACCTTCAGAAAAATTAACCATTATTTATTTGGCATTTTAGATATGTAACTAATTTATTAAGACGGAAACCATTACGTAATAATAAATTATTTATTGATACGCATTGAATATCTGCCCTTGAATATAATGATTAGCGCCTGTTAGCAGTTTATTGACCAATGGTGGCGACTGGTTAGTATGTGTGCTATCTATGCATACGATAAATAAATTCGCCACTTGGACCGTTTTACATATTTCGAACGTAATTTTTAGTTATGTCAATGAACCTATTCTTACGCGGTAGTTTGAATATATATTTTTTGTAAATTAGTATGATACGTAACAAATCCTTGAGCTTCGTCGGCAATAATTAAATTATACGTCATGCATTGTTATTCCTCGTCTTGCCGGCCTTTTTTTATATTCCTATTCGAATATCTTTTCAAAATTAGAACACGAAAAGATTTAACTTTTTGTTTTTTCTTTGTTTATGGTGGTTAGTCGATGTTCCATTTTGAAATAAGAATGTTTTATTATGATTGTTTTATTGGTATAACTGCTATATATTTTACTAATTTTGATGTTTTCTTTTTTTGCAGGTAAGTCAAGTTCAATGGGACGATATAACGTAATACTATATATTCATACATTTGGATCGGTAAGATTTTTTGAATTGACAGCTGTTCTATGGAAACAACGTTGTTTCCATGACCGTTGTTTTTAAATGTATCGTTTCTCACCACACGAGGCCACTTACCTCTGAACTCAAATGAAATATTCTTCACTTTACATTGTTTATTTACGAATTAGAGAATTTTTTTCTATTGGCTAGCGTTATCGACGTGCAAAAATTCCCAACTGCTTCGCCTAAAAAGTAAGACGTAATAGCCACCTGTTCATTGACATCTCGCCAAACATTGCCGCAGGAAATGTAAAATCTTTTCCCAAAAAGGACCGCAGAAATCGCGAACAGCTGTCGGCTTATTAATTATATGAATTCATAAAATATCAATTAAATCATTTAAAAACGATTAAAGTTACGATAAGTATACACGTATACTTTATACATGTGAGAAATAACTAGATAAAACCTAAATATTTTTTTTATCGATTGGATTGGCATTTACTTGGTAGAACTCGATTGCAACAATGTGAAATATTTTAGTTATTCATGGATGACAGGAATATTGTGTATGCCTTATAATCCTGTTTAAATATAAACAGTTCTTTGTGATGAAAACATGAGCCGAAATAGTTTTAACAATCCGCTGAAAAACAATTGAAAAACGTTAAAGATTTAAAAAGTTTATTTTGTAATGTCTTAGATTCCGCGCAAAACTTCAGTATATAAACAATACAAAGTAAAATTTATTGTTTGAAAACATGATACTTTTATTTGTCTTGAGTTGGTGCACCTGGCGGTTTTCTAACCTTATTTTAGTACAGTTGTATACAATTAACGATTATTCCTAATGATTTGGAAACTGTCAAATCTCTTCAAGCAATGATCCAAATCTTGCATCGATAGAAAGAAATCGTTTTCTTTTTACCCGTTCATTATTTAATTTAGTACTTAGTTGATTGATCAAGTGAGTGTGACAAACTAAGACGAGATAAGAAATTAAAATCAATTCCGATACAGTTGCCGAGTTTTTAAGAATTTCGTAAATACAACCCAACCCCACTACAGTATAAGAATGAATGCTGTTCGATGATGCGCTCTAAAATTAAAGTCAGTAACAGAATTCTAATTATCTAAATTTAACTTAAATGTGACGTAATTTTTAATTATCGCTCATTTTCTTTTTTTTAATGAACGTTTTTTTCCGTCGATTTGGAAAAGAATCGTTTATTGATTATTCATCAATCCGCGAGAGGCTAACATACCGCTTACATTTTCTCATGGATATCATCACGACGTTGAATATTAAGTAGTTTTTACCAACGTGACGCTTCGAAAGCAATTTATTACTACCAAAAAAATATTAATACACATTAAACGTACGTAAAACACATGTTTAAGCATTCGCTATCACGTTTATCCGATAGATTTCGCAAAAAAATCTATATCTAACAAATTTCATATCCTTGTGATGTACGGTGTGTACATCAGCGTACCGGTGGCAATTAAATTTCCAAAATTATCATACTTGTTCGTACTGATTGTCCTTCGTTTCGTTCATTGCCTTCCTTGGCGTGACTGTACTACAGTATCAGTCAAGTTTTGTTACATAGTATTGGGTAATATATTTATGAATGCTAATTAAATTCATTACGTGAGAGACAATGACTTTAGACTTGAAAAAAAGAATCATGAGAAGGCCTTCATATTAGATTTTCAATTTGTGTCGGCATACAAAGAAATTGTATATAAAATGAAATATTTGTTTTTTTTTCTTGTATTAGACTCGAGAACGAATGAATAGACATATCAATTCTGAATCCACTGTTGTTTAAAAAGGTTAAATGTCCACAAAAAACATTTCAAAAAACCCATTATTTTTTTACGTCTACTTTGGTGTCGAATGATTTATATGGTTTTTTTTATTTCATCGTGTATTGATGGAATTTAACGCCACAGTGACCCATATTTCACAAATTGTTATTGTTATGTTCGAATCCGGTTCCACTCGTGTTAATATAACTATAACCTGCCCACTGATATATTCAGTAATCTAGTTTCACGCTCAAAACATCTGATCAGATGATCATCATCATCATCGTCTCTCGTGTTACGACACTGGCAGTTTCCGTGTCGAGGCGATGGGGGGCATCGGGGAAAACGGCCCCCCGAATAACCGTGAACTTCCGCGCGAACTCGCACAAGGCCGGCGCCCGCGCCTAGGACTCTCGCCTGGTGCCATTTCGGGCGGCCCCACGATACCGAATACGGACAAAACTTTGCAATATTATATATTTAATATGTCGACGAAATGTTTATATATATATTTATAATTTTAATATTTTATAACATTGTTGTAATATATTATGAAAAGCTTGTCAACACAACAGTTTATAAATTCTGCATCGAAAATGAAAATGTATTAACATCCGGGCTAAGAAAAATATCGTGTTCGACAATTGCCTAGTTGGTCACCGCAAACATTTGTATCGTAACACTGGAGTACCAAATAATTTGTTACAAAGTTAACAGATGTCAGCGACACTCGGAAAACTACGGAAATTCTTTGAACTAATAGTCGTAAAAAAAGTTTATTCGCCATATCGCCTATCTATATTTCCTGGGATCTTGTTTGATTTGATCGCCGCTTGACTTTTCTTTACATTTTTATACTATTCGGGCTGCAGGTGTTGATTGATTTCGTTTTGTTTATTTTTTTTATACAGGTGAGTGCACTACTTTGGCCTGTACTCGTTTTTTCATTACTGCCTTACTTAAGCCATGCCCAATTATTTTCCAAATGTCATTTTTTGCGTTACGCTTTTGTTTTATATTGTAGTCAATCATATCGTACGTTGAACTCGTTCAACGTGTAGGCAATTAATAAAGGATTAATCAACTGCGATAATTGAATAATAATAAACTTCTAGCTATGATCAGGTTGATACGTTATTAAAAGAGGCACAACAAAACAACTCTGACAGCATAGTACCTTTTATCGGAATCTTAAAAAGATAGTTCTTATTTTAAACACGTGTAGCGAACGTTGCTTGTTTAGTATTGCAAGGTTTGTCTCTGTTAAAATAATAGCAAACCTTAACTTCACGCGTCGCCACCCACCCGCACTACGTACTCCATTTATTTATTTACTCTTGATTGTTTATGTTTACCTGTCAAGTTTCCCCCGCCACAGGAAGTGTGTTCATTACTGTCTAGGAAAGTTTAAACTCAAGTGACTTACCATTATTCTACGTAGGTAATTAAATTCATTGACGCACAGCTTAATCGTTTAAAAAGAATCATAATCATTACTTCACCCATTCTTTTTTCGATCATCGCGATTTACATATTACGTACAAATAAACTGAATCATTGTTCATGTAACCAGGTGTATACCATATGAATTTACTTTAAAATTTTATCATGAGTCAGCCTTGAGTCATTTTAATTTTGAATTACAATTTTGGTAATGTTACAACTAATCAACGCTTCGCTGCTTTCCACGTAGACGAATATATTACATTACTAAAACAGGGTAGTTAATTAATCCTTATATTGACTGTTTCAATTTATGAAGATGTCTTATAAGTATGCGCATCCAAGTTATCAATTTATCATGGGCTGCCCCGTTTTTAGCTTATTAATTAAAGCAAGGAACCTACGCCAAGGGTTTCGTTCGCCTCTCCACCTTCCCGCATCGTCGATTCCCGACATCGCCACTCCGCTCTTCCGTCTGGGTTTCGAACCAGAGTCACGCGATTGCAGCGACCGCCCATACCATGCAGCATTATAATTGCATCACATTGCACTTTTTTCTGCTTCCAACAGCGCCCATGAGATGTTAAATTTCCTACGTCACTCAAACTATGATGATACCGTAGATATCCATGGGGCTTTGTTTCTTTAAAAATGACATTATTTATGAATTTAAAGACGTTGTATCTTTAGATAACAAAATTCTAGAATAAATCTAGGGTCTTCTGATTTAGGACGTTGAATAAATATTTCCATTTGATTCTCAGTTTCTTTTGTTAATTATAAATATTCATTTCGTGCATTGCCGTAGTATGGTTTTTAAATTGTTTCACATCTCAATATCTCACGCGAATTTTTCCTTATCGTGACTCTGTGCATTAACTGAGCGCGCCTCTACGTATCAGGAATTGAAATATTTGCATTTTTAATTAAAAAATAATCACACCATGAAAAATTCATAGACGCCGGTCGTGTTTTAATTGATTCATTTATATGTAATAACCGGTAAGAACGAGTTATAAAGAAAGATAAACTTATTCATCAGTCTGCTAGTGCTTTGTCGTCGGCGAACCGAACGAATCCATCAAGTCAATTAAAAAAAATCATTGACTTCTCTAACTTCTAATTAACTAACTAAAAACTATGACTTCTAAAGATCAATCATAGACGTAATTAATGTTCAAATATCGTTAATCATTTTGGTCTTTCTCGGATCGATGAGCAGCCTTTAAATATCGTTAAACTGACAATACAGCGACTAATATAATACTAATCACTAATATAATCATAATAATTTCTCAATTGACAATTACGAATTAAAATACAGTTATTTTCTAGTTATTTCATATACCTTCATACCGAGATGTACCACGTAATTAAATCGATAGTCACTGGGGAATATAATTGTGTTAAGGTAATAAATTCTCGGTGAGCTATTCTAGATTCGCGACGAAAATCCCACGCAGCATTCCATATCATCCCAGCGTTCTATGAACCTTACGGACACGACGGTGATGTCATCTCCGTGCATTAAAGATGATGAACGATATTGTGACTCACTGGGCGGCAATTCTTAACACTGGTATCAGCTGACTAAATTTTTCCACGCCGGGATCCTCCTAATTCCATGTTTTATTGTCATGTCGTCTGTCTGAATTGGCCAGCTCGGTCGGCGTCCTTATTTTAGTTGACCTTATTATTTCGACTCGCCAACCTCTCATGAGACAGAGTGTGAAATGGAAATATGGTATTAAAGTCACAATAATTTCTTGCTTCGATGACAAATGTTACTAATTACTGTATTATGTTCGAGGGCCTAATCTGGTGTAAAAATCAGTATATTTTCCCATCTACGGCAATGATTATGCGTACAAATTTTAACCTGCTGATAGTGTGTGTATTTTTTGTGGTGTGTATCCGCGAAGGCGCGTGTGTCCAGTGGGCGTCAAGGTCACCCCCTGCCGTCAAGTGCCTGACGCGTGTAACCACGTGCGCGATCAGCCCGATTCGCGACAAGCGAGCTACGGTTACTGGAGAAATTAATCGTCGAAAACGGTTCATACCACATATACCACACAAATAAATACAGATTGCCATTTGGTATCATTTTAAATTGAAAAGGTTAACATTCTTTTTTAATCTTGAACCAAAGAAATGCCATGAGAGATTTTCTTTTTATAATAAGCAATTTCAATTCGTTTTCTAATCCAAGTGTAATTCCAGATGTAAAGATTCAAATAACATTTGCATAATATGACTGTACCTACATATAAATGCAATGTATTAAAATATTAATCCATGTAACCCACAATTAAATAACACATTTTTTGTAATGTAAATGTCAAATTCTTAAAAGTTGATTTAATTTTTCTTGTTTTCTTATCTAGATTAATTAAATGCTTTTGGCATTTCACTTTTATTGCACGTATCGATTGCTACACGCCTACATACAAGAATGCACTGTGTGACCGTTAATTTAAGTTTTTTTTGCTCTCATGGTATTGGTTTTACGACCTACTTAAACATAAAACCGGTTCTAGGTTCAACAAAAAGTGAACTAGACTAAAATTTCTCAATAAATGCCGCAACACAAAAAAATCTCCTTTTGCGTAATCAGTTGAACTTAAGTGTGGCGAAACTACAAACAAAATTATTCTAGATTAATCCTTAATATTGTTGGATTATTCTTGAGTAATTTTTATACAAACCGTATTTATTTTTTATAACTAAGTTGAAACCCATTTCGGTCTTAGTACAACTGTCAAGCTATCAACTTCTGCTGTAGCGCGCTGCATAAAGCATACGGAATATTTCACTTATTTATTAAACCAGTAAATACATGGTAGTAAAATATTTTATTGATAGATTGGAAAACATCCCCCGCGATGGTGATATCTGACTCGCTGCTGTTTTCCCAGGGGTTTTAAGCAGTGAGTACTCGCCCCTAAACTCATAAAACTTGTGCGTCAGATGAAAGGGCGGTATTGAACCAAGCCGTTGGCGTAAAATGCGTCGGCCTTGCACCTTCTTACACCCCAGCCCGGGAAGGGGTAACTCAATCTCTCCGCTGCTTCCCTTATCTTTTCACTATTTCACAGCTGCTGCTGGGCGGACCAGTGGCGGGAATACTAAAACGCATGCGACACAGCCGGCTGACATTTAAGATGCGCCAGAAAGTTCACGTATTAATAGCATTTATTTTTTTTGTATTTATGTCATTTTTTAAGATTTCCGTTATATTTTTTTATAAACATGAAATAATCCTTCACTTCTCGATTTCTTTTCCTGATGTGTAGATTCAAAAAATAATTAATGCCTTTTTTACGATTGTTCTACACGCCACTGGTAATGTCCCTCAGCCCTAAATACTGCATCCGTAAACCCCGGCTGAAGAATTTGTTTACTTCTTTTGGCTTTTACTACTTTCATCGAGGTTTACGATAACATAGAGAGGGAGTAACCTACAATATCCACAGAAACAGCACATAAAAACTTATTATTAAAACGTGTGCTATACGGTTTTTTCTATATATCTTTTGACGTAATGAAAATTATTCGATATTGTATCGGATATTTTTTTCATAACATTGAAAAAAAATAATAAACTTAAGGGCGCGGGTCCAACACACGCCTCTTCAACTCGACCACATAACCTTCGTCCGCCCCAAGATAGCAAGGTTAACCTTGCACGCTTTGCCGCTCCCGACGTCACAGGGCACTGCCTCTGTTCGTTTACCCCGTCCGCCCCTGGTGCTTTCCCGACGCAGAATTGACTAGCATTCTCACTGTGGATCTGACTGAATATAACACAAATGCATAAATACTCAAATCTTTCAAGCAATTTTCTACCATTTGAAATCATTACCAAATTGTTACCATTTGAAATCAACAGAAATAATTCATCTTTCCCTTTTCAAATGATTCTTGTGTTGTCATTAATCGTTGATTTGATTCGCACGTACGTATGTCTAAATATTTGCTTTTAATTTTAGGACCTTAGTTTCGGACACTTCTCTTCTTCCGTACGGCCTGCTGTTGCTAACCGCCATACTAAAGCTCTTCTCGTCATAGTCCACCACCATACACGATCGAAATTTTCGTTGCATGTTCGATTCCCTCAATAGTTTTATACTTTCCAAAACGAATCCACCGTATCATTACATATTTTAAAATCACTAAAATTACTGTTAAAGAACAGGGCATCACAAATATTCTGAATTAATTACTGTTTTTATCTCGGTACCGAAATAAATACGACCGTGTATGATCTTATATTTCATTCGATAAGACAATCCGGTTTTAACTCATTCGAACTCGTATGATGCCATAAAGAAATTTAATGCTATTCTGTTTATTTGTATTAGATACAAAACGACCTTTCTTTTTGGATCGTAAAAATACTCAAAAAACACGGGATGTTTCTATTTTCACGCGTCTCTCTTTGGAGTGACGTACAAATATATCGTTTTTGACTTTGTATCTTCTTTGCATATTTTCCTTATATAAACGTCTCAAAATCATCGAGCTTTTCTTAGAAATATGATGTCACTATGTGCGAAATAATTGACGTATTTTATTTATCAACGTTTGCGCTTTGTGTTTTTGTTTTTTGAAACAATATATAAATTTAGCACATAATTCGAGAAGTCCTTGGCCAAAATTCCTTTAATGGGATTAATACCTGGGCCCATCCGAATTTGCAAAACCCAAAGTCGCCGCCTCACGTTGCAATAGTAATTATATTTCGCAGAATATTGCGTAATACATAGATAATTCAATGTGTTTTGTTTGCAAGGTTATGAGTACGTCTCGTAATATTAAAGAATCGGGCATATCGTCGTGGTTTTCAGACCATGACGGCTGGCATGTATTTACCTGGACAGGGATTGCCAACTTTGTGTTATAATTTGTATTAACAACAAGATAGAAAAACTCTCGGATTGCCAAATCAACATTTAAACGCTCCTAATTCTACTCGTTTACTAATCAATACACCACAAGAGAATATATTATAAGTAAAGATAAGCAAAGTGATAGGCATCGCAATTAACGTTAGGTTAAATTTAATAGCTTCTATTATATTAATCTCATGTGTATCACAAAATGGTATTGTAACACCTTACTCTTCTAACAATACTGCTTGAATAAATATATTTATATGTACAAAATATTACGAAGTACAGTACATATATGTGAAAGCAACTGACATCGTTAATAAAATGATTGCAATAGTCGATTTATGCCGTATCATCGTTAAGTAATATATTTTCCTTTGCTTTCACTTCGCAATGTTGCCGAATCAATTTCGCGTATTACTATACGATTATATACTAGTTATCGACGTAATTCAAGATGCTGTCTTATCTCCAGATACTGAAAACCGTGTAACGTCTAATGAATACATGTAAGTGCGCATCTGTTGCAATGGCGGATAAATTGAACTGCTATTCCAATTATATTTATATAATACGTTACGATCTATAATTTAGTTATGGTTAAAATCGACTTATAGAGCGTACTTAGACCTATTTTCAATCCACTACTAGTTGGTATTTCGAATGTGCCAATCTCGAGTTGATTTTTTTCTCGCGATCTATCAGTATGTGCATGACTTTCATCATCATTATTATAATTGAATTACACTTGCTTGATATCAGATTTTAATTTGCATAATTCCTAACTATTCGTGTGTAACGTGTAGTTTGCACGACATTTTAAATTATATACATACCGCATTACTGATATGTATATTTGATATTTCCAATCAAACTATTATAGCACAAAATACTCGGTAGGCGTTTTTGGTTGTAAATCCGTATCGTTTTCCCACTTCACCTTCGCAGTGAGACGTGAATTTGTGGCGTAAAAGCGTAAAGTCAAGGCGATACTAACCAACAATCATAGATGGCATAGTAACAGTTTCAGAAAGTCGAATGGAATAATTTTTATTGGTAACATATAAATAATTGCCCTGTTTATGTATTTCGAATTAATAAATGTATCATTTAAATCGGTTAGTTGTATGAAACGTATCCGTTTCGAATATATAATAAATACACAATTTACGTAGGAAAATTCTTTTAATCCCACTGTTTCTCCGGCAATAGTTTTATTTGTCAATTCGCGATATCAAATTTAGTGTTCAACAAGGACAGTCCGTCACGGACATGGCCTCCGTATTTTTTTACAATGGCAATGTTTTTTTTTTTTTTTACAACAACCGCTTCTGGTTACAAGTGACAATAAAAAAAAACATGTATAGAAAAGAACGAAGGAAAAGAACTATCTGAAGAGACCTATTTTTATAGTGATTTTCTTCGGTATAAGTTTAATTGTATTTTTTATCTGTAAATTTTAGGCTATGAAATTATCCATTCTTTCGTTGTATTTGTATAACATACTACATCCGGTTATGCCGGTCAGATAGATTAAACGATAAAAGCTATCTCTTCGCGCGGTAGACGTCTTGAAATGTTGATTCTAGCAATAATCTGATCCTACGCCATTCGCAAACTGCGCATTCCTGTTTCTTCCCACTGGACAGAGTTCAACGTTTCGTGAACTATTCTGTTTCCATATTAAGTTTATTTCGTCTAATCCTCGTCTGATGCTACGAAGTATTACGTCTTCAATTTTTTATAGTGTATCTATACATATGCTTATCTTTGAAGGTAGATAGATAACATCTCATTAGAGAGAAAGACAAGTGCGGAAAACCCGACGCCCTTGGTGCCTGTGCCAAATAAACTTAACCACGTTATTGATTCGACACTGCCTCCTGCAAAAGAAGCCTTCGAAATGACAGATAATGATAATGCGAAAAAATAATTTACAAATTAGTCTGATATTGACTTTATACTCAAGGACGACTTAATGTTTTTCTCAACACATGCTGAAATTTCTAATTAAGGTCTTTCTTTAATTTACTTTAAAATGTTATAATATATGGACGCAATGCAAACGTTCATGTCTTCAACCCGATTTTTAATTTTTTTTAAATTGATTGTCTTGAGTTCGTTTTTATTTTTTTCCGTTAAGTAGGCGGATTATGCTGACCCAATTCCATAAGTCTTAAGTCTGTATTCTGTTACCGTACTAAAAAATGTTAATTCGAATCCAAGGCGTCGGCGATTTTTTTTTAAAACAATTCAATAATTATAATTAAAGGTAGGCAGCTAGTAGTAACGGTATTGTATCATTAGCGCTTGCATTATTGAATATAAATAAGGACGTTTTTTTTAACGTGATTTATCATTTTTTTTTAGCCACCAGCTTACATTTTTTTTTCACTTTTAGGGTGTTCACTGTCAATACTTGGTAGAAAGGTTTATATTAAAAAATATATGTATATACATTTGCACTAATTCAACTTTTATTTAAAAAGATCAGAACCGGTTTCGTGCATGACGAGCATCGGTTGATAATGCTCGTCATGGGCGAAACCAGTACTGAGCAGTAAAGTAGTGCAAATGTATATTTTTTAAATTTCATTAAAAGCAATTTATTACTTAGCACTGAGCCCCTTTTAATTCATGGATACAACTTTACATAGTCGAAAATATATTATTAATTTCTACTACTGGTTAGTAAAACAAAAAGCACTAATACTATTTAGTGCCCTGTGAAATTTGAGAGACTAGCGTCTCAATGGCTAGGATTCTTGATGCACACAGGAAAAACAATTGCAAAGCAAGGGAGGCGCCCGTGTTGGCAATGCTATGATAGCATTAAGTCAACCCCGAACGCGTCCCACAGTTAAAAAGATCATCAAAAAAAAATCAACGCTAGTATTCAGAAATAACGGGGGAAAAGTGCTTTATTGATTATTTGCAATAATTTTTCGTATACGCCTACCTACCGCGACACCGATGCTGGTTTATTTTGTAAATGGTTAGTTACGTAATTTGGAATTAATTTTACATCAACGATTTTGTCACACGAGAGTACGGGCTGTCTATTTGTCAACTTCGACAATTCAGAGTATATGAGCGCTTAAATACAATCTAACAACAGTGTTTCCATTATAAAATTTCAAACGATTGTATTGACACGTAGTAAATCAAGTGTTATAGTATTTATGTCTATCCGTCGGAAAAAGAAAAGTTTTTTTTCCGTTTTTTCGCTTGTAACTTAGTTCCTTCATATAGAATACAATTTTTTCATAGTAATATCACGTATAATTAATTCCTTGTTGTGTGAACGATATGCGAAGGTTGAATACAGAATTCTTTACGGATCTTCGAAATACGTCGAAATTTACAGCGGCAGCTTGTTTTGTGTTACTATTTCGTTATCACTGGCCCGGGTGATAAAGATCTTTGACCTTCCAAGTCAGAACTGTGCAACGATTTGAGATTCTATCAAACAAAACTAGTCTGTTCACATTTTTTACTGTCTGGCCCAATGTGGAATTAAATACAATCGATTGTATATTGTGGCGATTCGATCGTAGCTGTCTACTGTCACATGCTTTCAATTATAATTGTATAGTTTCAATTCTAATTCAATTCAGCTTAAACGTCAATTATTTTGTTTGTTGATAAGTTTCGCCATTTGCCATGACAGACATGCATTTAAAAATTGTATTGTGATCGCCATAATTCGAAATTCGAACGGTTGGTATGCTTTATGTTTCACTCCACATTAAATTCGACATCTCGCTATTTTCGCGATCGTAATAACAGAGTTGGACTGTATTTGTAATAATATTCCATATTTTGATTGAATATTACAATGTAAGTAGGTACTGCCGATGAATGATTTCGTGTCTCATTTAATCGATTTATTTCTTGTCGAAAAATCAGCGACTTATTTTTTCGGCGCTAGATGGCACTTTGGGGAATAATTTGCCTCGTGCCCGCTAGGACGCCTACTTTTACACTGGCGAACTTATTGTTTCACATACGACCTTCACCGCAATGAACTCCGAACTGGCACGATTTCCATAGCCGCTTACATTACAGGCCATTACAGGAAATCTGCGATCGTTTAATACAGTTAAAATGAACAGTCTGGGCAGTAGGACAAAGATTGTGCACGAGTCTTGCTGGATTTTTAGCGCTATCTCTTTCTGCATCGTCTGCCGCAGTCTCCAACAGGGGCGTAGAAATAGAGGATTTCCAATACAGAAAATAATAATACAGTATACGTGTCATCTTCACTATACTTTCACGACGTTCTATTGTATTTATATTATGTTTTAAAAAACTGACATTTGCCGTAATAATTCCATTATGTTACGTAAATATCAGGACAAATTTCGCCCATTGCGATAATTTGAACACTTTTTGTAATTCTTTCGCGATAAGCTGACATATTTTCAACCGATGACCTAAAACGTACTCTTGGAGATTTGGCGACTATTCGATGTATTCACGCACTTATTTAGTTTTTAATGTGCCTAATAATAATTCAGCCAGTCTTTTTAAAGAGTATGGTCCATGTCATCTGACACACTATCAATTCGGCAAGCCCAGCCGAATGTTAGTTACTTACGTAAAGTTACGTTTTCAATAGCTTCACTATGTATTGTCGTTAATGACATTCAGCACGCCACTGGCAGTCCGGTATCCGGTTTCCCGCAGATCCGCCCTCGAAGCCGTTATTGCTTTGTTAAGTTGCCGGGGAGTTTATCGGTATCACATTATTCATTATCGTAGACGCGGTAAAAGCTGCATGAATCGAGATGACTTTAGCGGTAAAACTTCTCATGAGAGATTCGATACGGCGGTCGTGTGTTGTTTCTGTTTTGTCATTTATTCCGACTTTATTTATGGCCGCTCTGAATTTACCGGGATCTGCATTACCGACGGTTCTCTTTCAATTAGTCTACTGCGATCGACAATGCATTTATTGCATTATTATTTACCGCGTTCGAAATTCAAACGTAAAACAATACACTCGGTACACCAACGAAACAAATGAAGATTTTAGAATGCATGACGTTTTATTTGTGTTATTTTTGATACGAGAACTAAAATAGATCATAGTACGAAAACTGTCGAATCATTAAATGGATTATTATTATTAATTGTGTGTACGGAATATATGGCCGGTGTTGTCATATGACATTATCGATTCGTTGACCGCTTCGCCGAATTCCAATGCCCGTCAGGGAATTTGAAGTGGGGGCAACAAGAAGTGCTAGGCACACCACACCGTTCACTTAATATTCCGCTTGATATTTCTAATTAGCATATTTTCGCTGATTCATAGAAACATGGCGATGAGCATCAACGCAGTAGGACCACTTGGGCTTTCTGCGTAATTGGGTATCATCCAATTACCAAGACACACTTCAGAGGTCTCTGTTGGCACTCATTTTTATTTTTGGAAATATTAATCGGAACCTTACAGCACAAAAAAAAAACAGATCGAATTTAAGTTTGAATAATAGAAAAACTTTAATTACATGCTGATACCGGTAGAGCAGGTTTTTTTTTGTATTGTTTGTTATCTACGCATTATCTTTCGTTTGGCCCATGTCGTTAGCAAACGATGTCTTGCGGATTTCAGGAAAAAAGAAGAATCGGGCTAGTAAATAAGTAATTCAATAACTTATTAATTGATTTGGCATTTACTTGGTAGAACTCCATTTATAACAGATTAAAATAACAAAGTATTTTAGCTCTACAGTTTTTAATAATTTTATTCGTTGATAGCTATTTCGGCTTACGCCATCGTCAGAACTTCAGAAGTTCTGACGATGGCGTAAGCCGAAATAGCTATCAACGAATAAAATTATTAAAAACTGTAGAGCTAAAATACTTTGTTATTTTAATCTGTTAATTCAATAACACTGTAACCAAGTCTTGCACAGACATTCTCAAAACCCCGATGCTTTTGGTATATCGATGGCTTATTCCCAACCGGTGGGGAACTCTTCTCTGGAGGGAATTTCATAGTTGCAGTGAGAAATCGTTGAATTGCTAGATTTTTTTTATTGTGAAATTCTTTACATTAATCAATTATTTTTCATAAAATCACTTTACATGGACGACATTTTTGAATACTGAAGTTCTTCTGCTGTTAACACATTGGTTACGGATGACTCGTATACGAGTCTTTTCGCCGGTCTGACTTACGCGTTGAAATATATACATCCAATGCGACAAATGTTTTAGATTCTCTATGCAGATGGCGTAACAAATGATTGATGCATCATTTAAAAAATAAAATATTAAAATATATGCACAAATATTTTTTTTATTCGGTGATTTCGGCGATGAAAAATCAGCAGACAGTTAAAATAAAACTTTAAAAAATAGGCCACCAAAATATAAGCAATTGTAGGCTAAAAATAGGCTTTTATGTTTTCTAATTTTGTTTTGAAATAAAATAAACAGGAGTAAATGTTTATTTGACTTGTTATTTATTACGTTTTCGATGAATTATATAATTCTATGTCAAATACCCGATTTTCTATATTAAAAAATACAAAAGATGAGTATCGCTAATAAAAGCAGGCTAAAATATATAAAGTATTATGCAACAAAGTGTTGCACAACTGGTGTCCAAATTATTTTTTTGAATGTCAAATAGTTTTAAAGTTATACTATTTTTTCAAAAGTACCTAATTTTTTGCAAAATTTCGCAAAAATTCCCCGATGCGAATGAGTATGCTTCAGTGATTTATTTTAGTAACTAGTTACTAAAAAATATTTTGTACATATTTAAAAAAAAAAGTATCTTGGGTAGAGGAGGAATTGTATTCTGAATAATGGTATGAAAAGGGGGTTGTAGGGAATAAGGTTGAGAATTCCTGGTTTAAGTGTTACATTTGCATTGATATTATTTCTGAGAAATAAAAATTTGTCAAACAAACTGATTTTTTTTTATTATGAAAATCTAATGATAATACACTAGTTTGGTTCTAAATTGAACAATACGCATTGCAAGCGGACTTGATTGGTATTTCTGATACACAAGAAGAACATTGGAAATTCCTTGATCAAATTACAGGTAATACAATGAGTAATATTATAGTATCGAACCGGTTCATAATTCTCGATAAATTGTGTTCTTAGTAGAGTCATAATAATAAATCTTGCGCTGACCGCACCCGAGATCCTAAGAAAGCTGATATCAAATCTAACGCACGGCGTGTTCCTTATGAAACGTGTAGCGGACGCCTTCGTTTCCATTAATTTGATTTAAAATCCTGAATGAGCGCGTATGATAAGTAGAAACGTTATTATAAAATTTAATTGGTTCGGCGCATCACATATACATAATATATTGCGAGAGGAGCGGGACAGAGAAAGGTATCTGGCTTCCTGTCGCCGCGGGCCGATCGCTCTAGATATCACTGCTCTGCGCTTGAGAATGCGGATCATTTCATAAGAGAAGTCATGAGCTTCCAACTAGTCCAACTATTATCGTTTTTAAATTAGTTTACACATATTATTCTACTAAATTTGAATCACTTTTAGGGTGTTCACTGTCAATACTTGGTGGAAAGGCATTATATTAATAAAAACAAAATAATCCTTTGTACTTCATTCCACTTTATTTAATATGTCATTTATGTACATTCACACAAAATTTCTCACCGACGACCCGGGTTTCGCCTTTCGGCATCTTCAGGCGTTCACGTGCACGATTCAAATTTAATGTTGAAATTCCACCAAACACCTTCAGTCGAAAACTTAAGTTATATTATTCTACTATTAAACGACATCAAAAAACTATACCTCACGAACGACGATAGATTAAAGCAGGGTTTCCCAAACTTATTGTGCGATGGAACACTTCCCAAATCTGGAAATGTTACCGGAACACTGCTTATTTTTTAGGTCGGTAATTCATAATAGTAAAAATGGTTAATATATATATATATTTTTTTAAAACATGTTACATAAAAATATGCGTAAATAAAGCTCTCAGTGATTCAAAATCTCCACCTGTATCTAGATATTTGAGCTTTTTCATTCGATTTTGAATATGAAGTAGAAGATGTTTAAGTGTCTTGCAGCGTAGATAATCATTCAAAATTTTTGCGGAACACCTATTTAGGTCCGACGGAACACAGTTTAGGAAACCCTGGATTAAAGGATCTAGTATTCAGTTTTTAAACTTGACTTAAATCTAGTTTTAGTTTCCCGTCCATTTTGTAAGAATGTATTTCATATTTACCATATCAATTCAATATCGATCATAATACATTTGGCGTATGTAAGAAAGACAATACGAAAATGTCTTCAGTGAAAATTCTATAGTTTTCGTATTTGTCGATTTTTTAGTGTCCTTTATAAAACATTCAACAGTATATAAAGTGTTTTTAAGATGCCTTACTAGTGGTGTAGTATTATGGAGAAAATACGATTAAAATGTATAAAACGGCAATGCTTCGTATTTTTAATCCATTCTAGTTTAATCGATTGGATTTCCCTGCCACAACTAAGCAGCGTATATCATTATTACAATGTTACCGTGCAATCGAAGAGTTGTCCGTGTGTGCATTGTAATTTTATACACGCAGACACTCCGAGTGTGTGTATGTGTATACCTCTGGCTTGGGCGTGGTCGTCGTCCAGACTTATCGAGAGTAACTTTCCTCGGGTTCAGTGGCTCGCAACAATTTAGATCGCGGTCGCCAAATTGCGCAACAATTCATTCCGCAGCTGCCGAACGCCTATCAACGTTTCGTAACAGCTATCAAGTTCACACACAATAGCTATTTTTTGCGCTCTGTAATGGACAAAAAAAATACAGCAGAGAAAACCTCTTACTGCTAGCCAGTAATCGTTCAATCTTTCTAAAGATATTCAAACCTGTATGTTGAAACTTCATTTTGTATTGTTTTTCATAAACAAATGGAAGATGTTGTCGACTCTTTTGTTCTTATTAATCAATCAAATTTGATTGATCATGTTGTTATACAAGAGAAATATTATCATAGTTAATTGTTAATTATTGTAAACTTTTGTTCCTGACTCTCTTACAATGTAGTTACAGTAAATCTGTCGTTTATTTAATTTTGAGAAATTGAATAATATGATACATTTCTCTCACCCTGTGCAAGAATGCGCGAAGTGACTTTACCAGCGCTTGTACATAACATACGTGCAGCGTATGCATGTATATTATACAGGCACAAGAAGCTTTATCATAGCCATTTCGCACACAATTGTAGAAAGCTGGGACAGTCTACTTTCTAGAGCGAATATGCTTTTTTTTTTTTATTAAATAATAACATCGTCTGATAACAAGTTTGCGCATTTTTTGTGTGATACTTTCGCGGTCGTTATTGATATGGGCATACATTTATGGCGGTCGTGAGTGGTTACTAGTTGTGTTCGGACTCGGGGGAGCAGTCTCTAATCATAGATTATATTAATCAGATCTCTGATAAAAGCCGGCGTGTGACACTCTGGCTCGACCCCAGCGGGCTTGTTTGCGATAGTTATTAATTACAAAAACCAACTTTCACATGATTTGATTAATTTTACCGTATTTTTTTTTAAAAAATACTTTCCATAACAGTGGGGTATTATGATCTCATAGCTAATTATTTTTTGAAAGTAATATTTTTAATCGATATGTGAGTGACCCTGTTCTGTTTAAATACCAAAAATATGGTTTAAAAAAAAAAAAACGAATGTGCTGAAAACATTTAATGTACGTAACGTTGAAAGAATTCAGAGCAAAGGAAGTATTCAATTCATTTTTAATAATGACATTAAAACTATTATTATGCATTCTATTTACGTCTGTATTTATTTAATTGCTGCTGGAATGTGTTAACTAGTGTCAACTAGAATGGGTTACTAATAGTCATTAAGAATAGATGAGCCGGTCAGTCAGAATTCATTCATTCTCTTCGGGAGTCATTTTTAATTAGCCTAGCTTAATTTGCGCGGCCTAACTCTTAATTTGCAGGGTTCACTGGGACATCGGATGGTTCTGCAAAATATAATTATCTAAGCAATCTCCTATGCAGTTTATCACGTGTTTTTAATTATTTCACTGCAGTGACGTTTATTAAATAAAAAATTGAACCAAAAAATACGCAACATTGCTCTATAATATCCGTATGTTTTACTGCTGAAGAAATGTCGAGTCTTTTTTTGTATACAATTTATATTTTCATGTATGTTTAGTTTCAATGTATCTAATAGGATTTGTCTTTCGTGAAATATATTAATAAATAAGCGCCACCTGTCAGCCGTCTCAGCTTAACCGACTTAGGGCGTAATGCGGAGGTATTATGCAGTCAATACTATCGCATTGCAATGAAAACATTCCCACAGCCGCGAGTAATTACTGAGATTTGAATTTGGTGCACCCCCCTCCCTATGTCACGCACGCGCAATAGATGGTCGAAAATTTTCCCGCCAAACCTTGCCGCGTTGAGCTGGCCATGTCTAATAAGTGGGAGCGGCGGAAAATCGACCGGCGACGCCGCATTTGTTGCGTAAGGCCCCGTAAAACGCGGGGCGGGGGAATAGTGGCGTCGTCTGCGCCGGCGTCCAGTTTTGGCGCGCGATGACGTCACGGCGTCTGGATCGATGGGTGCAGACGCCCTGACGCTTGTCAGGGGTCGTTATCCCCGATGGTTCGCCACCCCCTCCGTCGTACGCTGTGGACAGGCGTATTTGCAGCGCGCGGCCTGCGTGAGGAATGGGGCAAATTTGTCGACCCATCAGTTAATTTGGTATAGCTTTTATTTTGATTGTCGCTATCAATCTTCGCGTTGATATTGCGTTCGGGGCGTGACACAGCCGCCTGAAAAACAAAACCATACCATTTTATTTCAGTATCATCGATTCTCTTCTGCAACGTTTATATGCATGTTGCAGACGACCATTTAGCGAAACAACCTGCAAGCGTTGTCATTTAATTTTGACTGCTACACTAATTGTATAAACATAAATAATCAACTACGTTTTCGTATCTGTAAAATAAATATAATAAACCCGATGGTTAAAAATGTTACTTTCTAATAGTGCTAATTGAAACTACTTAATAATATTGCCTTTTCACTCGGATCAATTGAACGTTACTGGCCTGGCCGGCCACTGCATCAATTACGAACGCTGCCTTTGGCGAAATTATTGTCAATCCAACTCTTTTCTTCCGCAAGTCGAGCTAAACTATTTATCACATTAATAACTTGATTTAAAACTAACATGGCAACAAATGTTTTTATTCTAATTTGTATCCTTAAGCAATACGCCTATCAAATGTTTGGTTAAATGCCATCAATAATCCGTATTATTTTAGCGAGTGTATTGAGACACCTGTGGGCGTATATACGAGTTAATATTTCGATCGTTTTCCTTATACGTTTACTGTCTTCATTAAAATTGCTGAAATGCAACTTGTTCTTCTTGGCCGTTGAGTTACTACCGTTTCTACGTGGAGCAGGTCCAAATCGTGACTCGTCGCCTCCGAGTCTGAAATTCTTCGTTTCGGCGTGGTGTACCGCAGGGCCGACACAGTTTTCTGCGGCCCCTCCCCCATGTCGCCCCTCGCCCGGCTGGTGACCTGCGCCACCGCATTCCGCTCCCAGAGATTCGCGAACTACTATCTTAAAAGACGGACCGAGTCCGAAAAACTGGTCGTTCGCCGAATCATGCCCGAATTGAACGAAACGGCTCGGTCTGAATTCCTTGCCATACACGGCGAGACCTCTTCGCGTTTGAGGTGCACATACCTCACAACTTCAACCATTAAATAAAGTGATTATAAATTACATTACAATGGAGTTCTACCAATTAAATGCCAATTCAATCGATATAATATTATGATCTGTATAGCCATATTTCAGCGACTTCACACAAGTTTCAGAATTTAAATTTTGTGTTGAAATATGTATTTCGTTTTCAACATTTCATATTTTACTAACTCTGGTTTTACTATTTATCAGCAATATTTCATTTACTTTATAGTAACCATAATATTATAGTACATATCGATGATATATTTTAATCGTATTTATTCTCAAACCTTCAAGATAGTCTTCTGTTTATAGCCAGGAAATTTTCCCTATATGGGGCTCATGCTGGCAACTACTTTTTTTGTTCATGTACTCGTCAACAGACAGGACCGCCAAGAAAGAGCGATTAAATAATTTATAATATTCTGCATTAATTGTGCAAGAATTGCAAAAACAGACTAAGAATAATTTTAGCGAATTGTATTTCATTACTATAATGGGGTAGGTCTATTTTTTACGATGTATGTTTCTACTGTTTTTCGATGTCACATCTCTGCAAAACAACTCTTTCATGTACTTTTATTATCATTACTAGCGATTCTATTATTATCCGTTACTCATTCACATCGCAAGGAATGACAATAGAAGAATATGTCATCACTACTGTTTGTCTCTTACCGTTTTCGTAGTTATAAGAAACTAAACTGTGAATCATTAGGACAAAGTAGACACTTTCTATTTCATGCACTCGGTTGCATTAAGCCTTGCAGATAACATATTAATAAAAAAAACGACTTGTATGCGGTCATTGGTGGCATGGGTGCGGTGAAACAAATTTGTATCTCAACCGACAAGTCATTGTGAAAGTCGTACAGTGTCGGTTGATTTATAATTTAACTATTGTATTCGATCTTGAATCTGTTTCTCCGCAAATCTAAGTGCCGATGTAGTGTTTGTTGTAATGTTTAGTATTGCTCTCCGAAGTGTCCGCCATCGGGAATTATTACCTTAGGTATCGTTCGCTTCCATTTTATATGAATGGGTGCGTGGTTATCAGCCATGCTAGAGTAGGCTGCCCTTATACGGGCAAACTTGAGGTTGTGACATCGCAATAATAGGCATACCGAGGAGCGAGTTCACACAATTAGTGATGTGAGTCAGCCGTCAGACGCCCACGAAGACATCTCGGCTTCGCGCAGTGACCGTTCACTTCTGTTAAGTTAGAATGCACTCGGTCATTGGATATGCCAGCCGCATCTGGCGTCCAGGAAATAAAGCAATAACGCAATCATGAAACTAACTGTTAATTCTAAGATAAAGAGAAACTTGTTTCACTTTGTTCTTTTCTTATTTTAATTTTTGAATGTACTGTGGTACTAATTATATTATTTCTTTTTGCCAACAGAAGAGGAAGAAATCGATGTCGAATCGCTGGGAGAGAAACTTTCGCCCGGAGCGCGCGCTGCCGTCGCCCTCCCCACCAACCCTTCGGCCCTTGATCGCCATCAGCTCCAGTGCGCGGTGGCATCCGCCATGGTAGTCAACCGTCAACAGCGACCCGTCCGACCTTCTCCGTCACCCAGACCGAGAAAACGGACACGCGATCATTCTCCCCAACAGCAATCGTCAAAACACAGAAAACGACCAAAAATTAGCAAATCGCACAGTCCGCGACAGTCACCTCCCAAACGGCGCGGCAATTCCTCACCTAATTCAGACTCTGAGGCCGACAACATTGAAAAGCGATCGCTCCACAATGACATGGAAAGACAGCGAAGAATAGGTTTGAAGAACCTCTTCGACGAACTGAAACGCGAAGTACCGAATATAAGAGAAAAAGAGCGAGCCCCCAAGGTTGTAGTCCTGAGGGAGGCCGCCGCACTTTGCATGCGATTGCAGCGGGAAGAGCGCGAGCGCGAACAGCTCCGCGCGAAACAAATAAGGCTCCTGGCTCGAGTCAGAAATCTCCGACTCGACCTAGCTGCCCGGAGACCCAAAAACGCTTAAGGAAGTGAAGACCGCCCTCTAACGAGGGAAGGGTTTTCGACGCGGCGAGGCCAACTTGCTTCGTGTACTCCACGGAAGTGACCCCTGCGATAGCCGTCGACGAATTCGGAAACGGAACGTCGTTCACGGGCGCCTCGCGGGAAGCCGCTACTTCCGGAGAGAGATCGGGTCGTGGCGCCGGAGACCAACCGTCTTCCGAAGATCGTCGACATTACTAGTCGCCGATAGGAACGGCCTCTCGTGCGCGCCGCGCGGCAGTTATCTCTCGAATATTGTTAGTTTTATAATGTATGATAGTGGATTTTAAGACTACATGTATATCGCTAGGCTTAAGGTTAGTTTGTAAGATATCGAATTGTAGTTCGTTCGGCTTCCGCCTGAAATATAGATTTGTCGGTATGTTCCGAATGTTTTTTGTTTTTATGTCAGAAGATTCGGAGGGAGAATTAGACGGGAGCAAAGACGAGGCCATCATATATGTTTTTCGGCCATGGATAATTTGTTTTGTTTTCGGTTTCGCATTCAGGCTGTTATATGTAAATAGAAAGTAATACTATAATATGATATTGATTCAATATTGATATTTGGATATGCTAAACGTTAAGTTTAATTAATGCTTTACATTGATAAAATATAGCTAAATATGCGATATATTCTTATAATCAATTAAAACAGACGAATTTGTGACTGTTGAAAATTATTATAAAAAATTCGCCTAGGAATATTTGATTGATTTATACAAAGTAAATATTTCACGATGGAAGATATTTTTTTATTTATAAAAATGCAGGCAGCGGAGTCTGGTATCTCGTTGCGAATGGACTTTCACAATATATAAATATGTTCCTAGAATTTGTTACGATTTTTACCGCACCTTGAGGGATTGCTAATAATATTATATTTTATATTAGCCAAAAGTTCAACTTGTATTATATTGATAGAAACTTTTTATGCGATAGTAAAAGGTCAACGTTCCTCCGTCTGTCCGTTCCAGAGATGACCCGACGAAAGCTTTCGAAGAAATCTGCCTGACCCATGAAAATAAAACTACGATGCTACAGGATAGTGGCTTTTATTTTGTCAAAGCCAAATTAATATCAACGCTTTTTTCACAAACTACAATAACAATTTTATATCGTTTCTCTTCTACGACAAACACACAAGGAAAGAATTTTAATTTGATAATTTCATCAGAGTCAAATCAATTGTAAAAGTGCCAAAGTTATACTTGCAGTCACGCTGATATTAATATTCATTTTTAGATATTATTGTACAAATTATTTTTAAAAGTAAACGTAGAAAAATAAATCCGATGAAACTTTAGTTTAAGTAACGAAATTGTTTAATCGTAATTTTGTACTTTTGATATAAAAAAAATCCTAAATTACTGCTTTTATATAGAAAATCGTTATCGTTTAAATTGTGTGGTGAAAAAAAAGACAAATGTTGATCGAGCAAGCTGCGTGCAAAATTTAATTCCCTATCCTGAAACCTCTGAAAATTTGATGAAGTTTGTGTAAAAATAACTAAATGTATTATCCTAATTGTTTAGGATAGCTTCACTTATATACATATTATCTGTAGTAGTGTAAAATCTGGTTGATTTACGCGTCACATATTTTGTAATTAAAGTGTGTATTGTTTTCCTATTCATATTTCTAATTGAATTTCTACCAGCCGATTTGTTACTTACGTCAGCAATTAATTACTAAGTGTATGGTTATATCAATGAACATCGAAATTCTTTATGAAAATATAACTTACACAAAGACTGCTGGAACACTACCGTTAAATCATTGAATACGAATTGTATCTGTCGAATTGACAGAACAGGCAGTTTACCCATTTTGGTACGCATTAGCGTACTATCGATCGACTTTTAATTAATAACCTCATTAAAAATAATTCTTCTCAGGTTGAAGCTATTCATTTATTCAAGGGTGTTGTTCCCAGTCTAATAAATTACAATTTATGCATGCATGTTTTTATACTAAACTAAATTGAAAAAATTGTCATGTTGTAAAACTTAAGATTATTTAATAATACTTGGTCATTTAGTTTTCTGTTTTGTCACACGCCCCTCGCGCAGGGGGGTATTTTTATTTTTGAAGAATAAATGTTTTATTTTAAATATGATACTCGCCCTTGGGGCGGTTCTTCCCGGGGTGTATAAAATGTTTCAGGGGAGGACATGTTGAAAACATTGTAAATTTTATGTGAGTCGGAGCCGCTTAGAAGGATTCTCGTCACTTTCGATGTTTGAAAAATAACGATTAGTGCGGAATGTGCCTTGTGATGATGAAGACGAGGAAATAGTATTTTATATACTCGAATTCATAAGTAAATACCATATATATTTTGTAATAACTATTAAAAAAAAAAAACGAAAAAATATCAGATTAAATTAAAAATAAAAAAAATGCTATAGGACAGTTATGATGAAACAAAAAAAGAACCGCTTTGACTTCCATTAAATTTAAAAGAAAAATGTACAGATACGGACGGCAATTGAAGAAATGTACGTTATATTATATTGTAGTTTGTAGTGGGAATTTTGTTTGATTTTGTAGCTTTTTATAAAAACTTTTTAAGTCTACGGTTAGTTTTAACAGAGAATAGCGAGTCGATTCTCGAATATTGTACCTGCATTTAATTTTCACGTTTATTTTGTTATAATCTACCGTGTTAGTTATTTAATATTATAGTGAAGAGCGGAAGGAAATAAATACGTATTTTTTGTGAATATTTTATGAAATACGTAGCTTCTATACATTATTAAGTGATGAAAGTCACATTTTTTGTTTTCTTGTCATTGCGTAATTATCCTCAAGTCTTCTATTTTTTTTTGTTCAGAGAAAGCAACTTATTGCATAATTCATTATTTCTAAAAGATATTAACATATTTTTTTTTTGGAAAACCACAGTTTTTATTTACGAATAAAATGTATTCGGTTTTTTTTTTATATCGTCTCGGGTTACAAATTCACACACTTCAATCAATATTCATGACTTTATTTCAGTGATCGAAATGTTAGAATCTTTCGTCGCTTAATTTTGTATATATACTGTGAATACCGCCGACCCTTTAATAGCTGATATTGCGTTATTTTCTTTTGTATATGCGTTTCGAGAAAAACTAAAAAATAAGCTACAAGGCACATTTCCAGCACTGCCGCAGCGATGGTCAAATATTAATGTTATTATGCCGTTGTTGAAAGAATTGAAAACCTTTTTTTAAGGTAATGCAACTCGAATATGTTAGTAAGTTTATTAGTGCTTTTCATTTTATGTTCAAGTGCATGTCAGCGGCTCTCATTGGCGAAATGATATCTTCTTTTTTTTTAATTTTTGGATTAAAAAAATCCGCAACAAAGCGATTGCTCAGAGTAATTATATAATTATGCAAATACTTAATAAAAATATTCCGCTAAAAGGGCAGCTGAAATGCATTCAATTTTTTTGTACTTACATTATTCTACATGTTATGTTATCTTTAGAGAGGTTATTTTGGTTTTTGTTCCTTAATTACGTGTATGAAGATTTAAGTTTACGAATTAAAAATATCCAACTCATTTATGTTTTTTCATTTCCCTACAACCCCCATTCCAAAATATGCTTTCCAATAAACACACCTTACAATATAAAATACAAATACATATTTTGTGCTTCACCACCAATAAAATTACTAAATATATCAATTCAAAAAGACACAATATTATACTTGCAATCTGTTGCCTGCTTTGCAAATCGACGTCGCTGAAAAGAGTTACAGCTGTCGTTCGATAGTAAGGTTTGAAATGAACATTAGAATTCACTCCACTATCAGCCGGTAGGTACATAGGTAAGCTACGATAAAGATTTTCAAAGCAAATGGATGGTAATACTATCAGCGTTGTAATCTCAGTAAATAAACTTTTACATCGGAAATAGTAGTAAATATTGCCGTTGCCCACGGTTGTACAACGTGTTTTGAACCCTTTATCGAAGCTTTACGATCCGTTCATTACCAATAGTTGTGAAGGAAATGTAAGTTTTGCCCACTTTGTTCTTATGTTTCGTAAAATCACAAAATCATGGGATTATTTAATTTATCAAGTAATATTGCACACAAGGTATCCACATTTCAACAGTCACGCTCACATCGTGCGCAGAAATAGTTTGTGCGCGACACTGCTGACAGATAAATAAAAATAAATATATTTTGTAATATAAGCTCTGTTCTTTTGCGTACTTCTGACGGTTTGCTGACGGTTAGCAAACCGTTTTCGAATTAGAATCCAAAAGCATCGAACTAGATTATAATTCGAAAACAGTTTGCAAACCGTCAGCAAACCATCAGAACGCAGAAGAACAGAGCTATAAGTGAATAGTTTCCAATTTTGTAAAATATTTAAAGGCCATGATAAAAAAATCTTGTATGAAGAATCTTTTAATTTATAAAGCAAATTAGTTTGCGAATATATAGTATGTACATATATTAAATTCTAAATTGATAATCAAAATTATTTTAAGAACGTTAAAGTGGAGAACTGGTGCGAATTTGTATAACTTTACACAATTGTTTTAATATAAGTTGATAAATTATATCTATAAACCGACTTCCCTTGAAAAAGACTTACAGTGAACATTGTCGAGCAGTTGACTGACCAATGACCAGACTGTGGTCATCGAGTGGTAATTTGTATTGTGCGTCTGTGGTTAGAAGAAGGTTGCTAAGGGTTTGTACCTGATGTACCTGATGGAAGAATATCGGAATCGGACCTGGACCGGGGAAATGTATCAAGTAACGTTGTCAAATCTTCACATCGAGAATTCATTACATTATATACATTAGAATTAGTTTTGGTTACAATTATGATGTTTTTATTTAAGATAAATATAATTTGATGTAAAACTTTTTTTCCACGAGTTGCTTCTTCATCTGCTTGATATTATAATGTTTCATGCTACTTTTTTTATTCCATTTGATATATATTTAAAATAAAGTGCTATTGGTTATGAAATAAGATGTTAAAAAATATTTGTAAATGGAAATATGGACTATTTTTTGTTTTTGAGTTTTTTTAAGAATACTCCACATACAAAGAGACAAATAAGTATCTTAGATAAAACTTTGTACGTATCACAAGAGAACAATACACAGTTTTATAATTATTTACAAAGATTCAAAATTAAATTTGCATACGGATGTCCAGTGATTTTTTTGAAAAAAGGTACCCTAACTCACTTATTGACAAGATTTTTTTTCAAATTAGTTCTTAATGTGATTCATATATCTACATTATGGATGTATTTAAACATAAGTTTATTTTAGGTAATCTGCTGGTTATTCAGTTTCTCAACCTCTCGTTATTCCCGAAAAAGGTAAGGATAGAAGTATAGCCTTAATACAGGACTAATGGTTTACTATTCGCTCTCGTTTTGCTTCGTACTGTGAGATCCTTCATAAAAGCTACCACGTTGACCACTGCTCTATGAACCCGACAGTTGGGAAAAGGTTTTGTAAATAAGAGAATTTTGCAAAACAAAACAATATATGAAGCAATAGTCACAGAGTAAGTATTGGTATTTTTTTACACATTACATTCAAAAGGGACCTAAGATAGGAACAAACAGACAATGGTTTCCATGAAAAAATCAACAGTTTTTGTAGCAAAATATAAATAAAAGTTTACAAATATTGATTTGAAACATTAAAAAATCCGAGAAGGGGACCGGAACGCCGTTCCACCGGGTTACATGGAAAGAAAAGCACTCTTTATATCGCTTAACATTACTGGCATTCTTAGTCACGGGAAAAACGAAAAAGACTTCTTTGACACTAATAATAATGATATAAGATGGATAAACTTGGATGTACTCGGCGGAACTGAGGGATGCTGGCATGTCATGGCTAGCTATACCTTATAATTACCTAGTATTGTAGATACCCAATCAATAAAGTTCATAAACTAATTAGATTATTCCAAAGATGTCATAAACATTCAATGGTAACTAAAAACAAGCTTTATTCAATTAGATTAGTATTCTATCAATACATTTCTTAGTTTTTTGTTCATAATGTTGCTGGTATTTATTTTTAATATTTTACCGCATCGGTTGGCTGCAATGTCTAACAAACGTGAAGTACGCGAGAGTAGTTTCTGACAGTTCTGACGTCTAAAATGGCTCTAAGTAGGGCATGTTTATCGCCGCGAGTGCCTTTGATTGTGATTTTAGGTGCGACTGGAACAGGAAAAACAAAACTATCAATTGAATTGGGTCTGAAATATAATACAGAGATAATAAGTGCAGATTCTATGCAGGTAAATGGTGTATTTGTATGTTTCATTCGCTGCGTAAGTTATAACAAATTAGGTTATGTGTGTTTCTCAAAAATCTTTCAAGTCAAATATAATCCACAAATGAACACTGCGGACAATCTACCTCAAGGAATGTGTTGTCAATAAGCTAGTTTGGTTTATTTTAGTAATCAAGTATTCGGTCAATTGTTAATTGTACAGTTTGTCGTACAGTGAAACTTCACATCTAACCTCAAATGTTTCCATGTGACCACCGTTTTGTATGAAAATTAGTAGTATTTACCACTCGATACATCAATATTTAATATATTACTGAATATAAATATGGCGTTAACGACCATAAGTTAGTTTATGAAACTTATTCGTAGTCTGAACTGGTTGTATTATAATATAAATATTAGTTTTTGTTTCAGTATTATTACTAAGAAAAAATAGTAAACAATGAAATATGTTGACAAACAAACCGTTTGCTCAGCTAGGGAGTGAGTTTTTATTCAGAACATTTCAGTATGGCGAAATGAAAGCGAAATTTTCTGTTTAAATATTTTATACTCGACAATTTCATCGCACTTTTTGGCTCTATTGATATTTTTTAATGAGTAATGAGCAGTGCTTTACTTTTTTTTAAATTCTTTTTGTATACATAAGTTTACTGTCATCATCATCAGTAGGAGCCATTCTTGATCGTCTGATGAGAAATTTAATATTTAAGTATTTCGTGTATAACCCGGGCGCGGGATTTTCACGACTACGACTCCGATTTAAAAAAAAGACTTAACAATTTAAATAAAGAAATGAGTCTTTCTTAAAGCTTATTTTTTCTATTTCAATTTAATTTAGTCGGATTCATCGGTTTTTTTACAGTTCTTGGGTCGCGCACTGGATGTTTTTATTTTGCTTTACCGTATTAAATAAAAAACAATTTAGTTTTTTGTTGAAACATTATTTTAGTCAAAATATATTTCCGTAGAGAAGAAAGACTCTTACGAGTAATGATTGTCTATCAAAAAATTATATGTTACTTGTTGACGACGCGTATTTCTGCTTGTTTCTTGAGCCAGGAACAATTCATCTCCAACAACAATATTTCTCTTTCTATGGTTTTTCCCAATTTTTATCAGTTATTTTTTTTTGAACTTTGTTTATAATTCATATAAAAATCCTTTTTTAAATACTCTATAACCGAGTTAAATTCATTGAAAATATCATATAATTTATAATATCTACTATCCCAAACACTTCACATAAGTTTAATAATATATATTTTCAAATGGTGACATGGGTTTCCATTCGAATTTCCATTCGAATTTATTTTGTTTATATAAAAACAGACCATTACAATATCATTGCCTCTTCCTATTATTCTTGTTTAATTTATTTGATCCGAAAAGTGATAGGTATATCGACTGTGGAAAGGAAAAAGGACGTAACCCATAGTTTTTTCAAAACAGCTTTTTTTCGATAATCACAATTTATCAAACATGGTACTCGTTCTATTAAAAGGATGCAAGCTGCAAATGCCGAATTAGTATCAAAATTTAGCTTTTAAGTTTGAAAAAGATGACCTTGTAAAAAATTTAAACCAAGAAAAAAGACTGAAATAATAGTTTTTCCTAGAAAATTTCTTTAATTAATATTAGATTATGTCAATTAAACAAACACCAGTTTAGAAGTCTTCGTGCACTTCAAAGTTGTGTATAATTCATACTTTGCATATGGCCCAAAATCATCAAAATACGTTTTTTGCCCCTCCTGTCAAATTTTATATGTTTGAGTTACGTCCTTTTTCTTTTCCACAGTCGATATGTATATTTCAAAAAACCATTTTGTACTAATTCCACTTTTTTTTAAATAAAATCTAGGGCTTGTTTTGTTCCTCATGAACACTATCATAAATTTAAAATAATAAAACAACGGACAACTGAAAGAGGTCCAGATCTTTATTGAATAGTGTGAAATTAGTACCAAAAAAATGTGTTTTATTTTTTTATTGAATTTACAAAAAATATTACAAATAATTTCAATTTCAACAAATAGGAGAAGATGTAATGCATCTAAATAGTTGTTGATATATATGATATATTTTTTGCAATATTAAGTCATACCTTTAATAGCAACTAATATATGTACATTGAAAAAATAATCGTTTTTTGCTACTAATTGTTTCCTTTTAGCAGAAATGGTATTTTTTTATAGTCTTTATGAATGAACTTCTCGACTTTTTCTGCAATATTTCCACTAAAAGCGGGTTGAATTATTAGATAAATTAATATAGTATGTAGTCACTGTATAAAACGCTTTAATTTAATATCTGTAACTTATATATTTACCCTAAAAAAAAACTAGAAGCTATATGGCATGGAACTTGTCACCAATTTAAAACATAGGATATTTTATTTTCAATTACACACGCTGCCATTTTGTTTCAATTTGACACCTACTGCGCGCCATTTTCAATTAGCGTAATGTAAACTATCGTAATCAGCGTAAATCAAGTATATTTTCCTTGTTATAACGTAATAATAAGTAAATTTAACTAGTCGAAACTATTTGCTGAGGTCGGTTGTTAGTTTTCTCATAAAACATGGACGAGCGAGCAAAAAATGTTCGCCAGCGAAATGAGATACAACAAATTCCAATTCGAGAATTTGCTCGACGAATTGATATTGTACTCCAGAATCCTATTATGCTTTATTGATACTTCGTAACGCTTTTATTGAATGGAATAATACGTCTGCATTTGTTAACACCAATAACAATATTTGAGTTTATTATTATTATTACGAACTATTCATTAATGCATTTTAAATTATGTTTAAAATAAATTACTTGTTGCCGGCTAGTGCGAATATGTTAAGACGTGATTGATTTTTAATATTGTCTTCCCGGCATTTGCTTGGATGCTACTTTTAACACGTACCTGATGTCATTCATTATGATGATGTCATTCATTACGATTATCATTAACTTTTAAACAATAATCCTAGTCAGCCCGAGTAGGGTAATATAGTCTCTAGATTACTTTTTATAGCTCGAAACAAAATAAACATATTTTTTTTTACAAGTTTTGTTATTAACATTGTTAGGTTTATAAATAAAAAGTTGTTTCGTATTTTAAATAGTTCGCTTTCTATGCAATATTTTTTATCATTTATTTATAATATACGAGAAACAATTATATCACAAATACCTATTTGTGATTCTAAATTAATCACGTCATTACTGTACACACTATGAGTTTGAAGAGAACGTAAATCTTGACATTTGATTCCAATTTCAAAACATATTACTCTATAACCATAGTGAATTTCGTATGTACAGAATTCGAATCAAATTTTGCAAATTGTCTTTTAAGTCAAAACTGTAAGTGTTCGTGCTGATATTAATTTACAAATGCGATTCGAAATAAACACAACGTTACCTGTTCGTTTGATTTTTTTATCACACGAAATGAAAGTTTAATATTTTATAAATTGTATGCATGAAATTTATCATTTTGTTTTTACGTCGTATTCGCACAATAATCTTTCAATATTTTCATGTCTCGGTCATAAAAATCTACCGTTTCATCGCAATAAACCATCGTTTTATTCTATCCAATGTGTTTTTTTACTGTTGGGATTGTTTTGTTGTATACAAACTGTAGTTTTTAACAGTGAAAAGGAAAATATGAGCAGTAAATAAAAAATGCCTTTTGAATCACAGCACAATTATTTGAAGGAAAAAAACGAACATCGTAGCACACTACGAGTATTCTACATGGCTAATTATTTAGAGAAAATGTTATGCAGCTGTAAATTTATCACAAATCATTTATTATATTAGTAAATTATTGGAGTGCGGATATGTTGAATGAAACCAGTCTCCATAATATAATAATATAATACGTATAACCAACTATTCAATACAAACGTTTAGTTTTAAAAACTAACTTTTCCTAAGCAAAAAACTAGTTTATTTATTATACAAAAGATCCATAATGTATTAACCCATTTTTGTGGACTGGTTTCTTTTTGCATAACGACATCAGTAAAACAGTAAATACTAAAATTTATAAACGTGTTAGAAATTCATTTTTAATCAAATTTATCAATTCATCTGTTATGGTTTAAGTATTTTACATCTTTTATACACATATAAAAAAATACATATTAATATAAAATATATTTTAAATTCGTTGTTGTTTTAAGTAATTTTTGATCCTTTAGTTAGAATCATGATTTTCTTCAACGATTTTCCACTGTAAATAATTGAATTTAAAGAAAATTGAAAAATAAAGAGAATTTGAAAAATAAAAAGATTCGCCCAACGTGGGGCTCGAACCCACGACCCTGAGATTAAGAGTCTCATGCTCTACCGACTGAGCTAGCCGGGCTATTGACGTAGACGGCGACATTAACTATTAAGTGATTGTCGTGATTTTCTTAATTTATCAGCGTTTGTATTTTTGATTGTTTATTTTTAATGTCATTCATCTTCTACCTAAATATTGTGTAATATTTTTAATGTAATTGAACTTATTTTTTTAAAAAAAATCCATTGTTTTGTCACACGTAATGAAAGTAATTACATCTTAACATTAATAGCCGATAAGGTCTGTCTGTAAGGACGTCCGCAGTAAGGTACAGACCAATGATTTCGATTTATTCTGAACAGCACATTTTTGAAATGTTGTTCTATCCAATGGGAGCGGCTTATTTTAAACCGGGCGTGAATGTTCTGATATCGCCACGTTTGAAAATTTGATATTTCTTGGTGTAGAGCTAAAGTATTGTATCACCATACATCATAATATTCGAATAATCAAAGACTTTAATTCGACTATTGCAAACTATGATTATAGGGCTATCGAAATGAATCGTCTGATCGTGTGAGTCGATGTGAGACTAATATTTTTTGGAGCGGATTTGATCAATTGAATCATAATGATGAATCTTTTCACGTCTGACCTTGAAAATCTGTTAGAATTCTTTAATACATTAAGAATATTCAAATTATGATATGGATATATGATAGAATAATATTTTGCTTTTTTCATACACTTGGACAAAATGTGCAACTGATTTTTTATTGAAAAATTGGATTTGATCTTTTGATTTTTATTGGAAATAATTGTTAAATAATTTAAAATCCGAAAAATAATTGTTGGCAAACTTAAACATTATTCCAAAAATTAAGTAATTTACAAAATTTCTGCTACTACGAAAGATGATTGTTAGCAAACTTTAACATTATTCCAAAAATTAAATAATTTACGAAATTTCTGCTACTACGAAAAATGGTTGTTAGCAAACTTAATCATTATTCCAACAATTAAATAATTTACGTAATTTCTGCTACTACGAAAAATGGTTGTTAGCAAACATAAACTTTATTCCAAAAATTCAATAATTTACGAAATTTCTGCTACTACGAAAAATGGTTGTTAGCAAACTTAAACATTATTCTAAAAAATCAATAATTTACGAAATTTCTGTTTCTACGAAAAATGGTTGTTAGCAAACTTAAACATTATTCCAAAAATTCAATAATTTCAATAATTTACGAAATTTCTGCTACTACGAAAAATGGTTGTTAGCAAACTTAAACATTATTCTAAAAAATCAATAATTTACGAAATTTCTGCTTCTACGAAAAATGGTTGTTAGCAAACTTAAACATTATTCCAAAAATTAAGTAATTTAGGAAATTTCTGCTACTACGAAAAATGGTTGTTAGCAAATTTAAACATTATTCCAAAAATTCAATAATTTACGAAATTTCTGCTTCTACGAAAAATGGTTGTTAGCAAACTTAAACATTATTCCAAAAATTAAGTAATTTAGGAAATTTCTGCTACTACGAAAAATGGTTGTTAGCAAATTTAAACATTATTCCAAAAATTCAATAATTTACGAAATTTCTGCTACTACGAAAAATGGTTGTTAGCAAACTTGGACATTATTCCAAATATTAAATAATTTACGAAATTTCTGCTCCAACGAAAAATGGTTGTTAGCAAACTTGAACATTATTCCAAAAATTCAATAATTTACGAAATTTCTGCTACTACGAAAAATGGTTGTTAGCAAACTTAAACTTTATTCCAAAAATTGAATAATTTACTAAATTTCTGTTACTACGAAAAATGGTTGTTAGCAAACTTCAACATTATTCCAAAAATTAAATAATTTACGAAATTTCTGCTCCTACGAAAAATGGTTGTTAGCAAACTTGGACATTATTCCAAATATTAAATAATTTACGAAATTTCTGCTCCTACGAAAAATGGTTGTTAGCAAACTTAAACATTATTCTAAAAATTAAATATTTTACGAAATTTCTGCTACTACGAAAAATGGTTGTTAGCAAACTTAAACATTATTCCAAATATTAAATAATTTACGAAATTTCTGCTACTACGAAAAATGGCTGTTAGCAAACTTGAACATTATTCCAAAAATTCAATAATTTACGAAATTTCTGCTACTACGAAAAATGGTTGTTAGCAAACTTAAACTTTATTCCAAAAATTCAATAATTTACGAAATTTCGGCTACTACGAAAATTGGTTGTTAGCAAACTTTAACTTTATTCCAAAAATTAAATATTTCACGAAATTTATGCTACTGCGAAAAATGGTTGTTAGCAAACTTGAACATTATTCCAAATATTAAATAATTTACGAAATTTCTGCTACTACGAAAAATGGTTGTTAGCAAACTTAAACTTTATTCCAAAAAATCAATATTTTACGAAATTTATGCTACTACGAAAAATGGTTGTTAGCAAACTTGAACATTATTCCAAATATTAAATCATTTACGAAATTTCGGCTACTACGAAAAATGGTTGTTATCAAACTTTTTTTTTCCAAAAATTCAATAATTCACGAAATTTCTGCTACTACGAAAAATAGTTGTCAGCAAACTTGAACATTATTCTAAAAATTAAGTAATTTACGAAGTTTCTGCTAATACGAAAAATTGTTGTTAGCAAACTTAAACATTATTCCAAATATTAAATAATTTACGAAATATCTGCTAACTATAAAAATAAAATATATTAAAATAAAATATAATTAAATTAAATTAAATTCAATAAAATAAAATAAAATAAAATAAAATAAAATAAAATAAAATAAAATAAAATAAAATAAAATAAAATAAAATAAAATAAAATAAAATAAAATAAAATGAAATGAAATGAAATAAAATAAAATAAAATACCATAAAATAAAATAACATAAAATTAAATTAAATTAAATACTATGCAACAAAAATCTCACGTTGCTGGGCAACGGGCTTACAGCTAGTAGTTTATAATTAGTACTACTAGCTGTAAGCCCGTTGCCCAGCAACGTGAGATTTTTGTTGCATAGTATTTAATTTAATTTAATTTTATGTTATTTTATTTTATGGTATTTAATTTAATTTAATTTAATTTTATTTTATGTTATTTTATTTTATTTTATTTTATTTTATGTTATTTTATTTTATTTTATTTTATTTTATTTTATTTTATTTTATTTTATTTTAATTTATTTTATTTTTATAGTTAGCAGAAATTTCGTAAATTATTTAATATTTGGAATAATATTTAAGTTTGCTAACAACAATTTTTCGTAGTAGCAGAAACTTCGGAAATTACTTAATTTTTAGAATAATGTTCAAGTTTGCTGACAACTATTTTTCGTAGTAGCAGAAATTTCGTAAATTATTGATTTTTTGGAATAAAGTTTAAGTTTGCTAACAACCATTTTTCGTAGTAGCAGAAATTTCGTAAATTATTGAATTTTTGGAATAATGTTCAAGTTTGCTAACAACCATTTTTCGTAGGAGCAGAAATTTCGTAAATTATGTAATATTTGGAATAATGTTCAAGTTTGCTAACAATCATTTTTCGTAGTAGCATAAATTTCGTAAAATATTTAATTTTTGGAATAATGTTCAAGTTTGCTAACAACCATTTTTCGTAGGAGCAGAAATTTCGTGAATTATTGAATTTTTGGAATAAAAAAAAGTTTGCTAACAACCATTTTTCGTAGTAGCATAAATTTCGTAAAATATTGAATTTTTGGAATAAAGTTTAAGTTTGCTAACAACCATTTTTCGTAGTAGCCGAAATTTCGTAAATTATTGAATTTTTGGAATAAAGTTTAAGTTTGCTAACAACCATTTTTCGTAGTAGCAGAAATTTCGTAAATTATTGAATTTTTGGAATAATGTTCAAGTTTGCTAACAACCATTTTTCGTAGGAGCAGAAATTTCGTAAATTATTTAATATTTGGAATAATGTTCAAGTTTGCTAACAACCATTTTTCGTAGCAGCATAAATTTCGTAAAATATTCAATTTTTGGAATAAAGTTTAAGTTTGCTAACAACCATTTTTCGTAGTAGCCGAAATTTCGTAAATTATTGAATTTTTGGAATAATGTTCAAGTTTGCTAACAACCATTTTTCGTAGTAGCATAAATTTCGTAAAATATTTAATTTTTGGAATAATGTTCAAGTTTGCTAACAACCATTTTTCGTAGGAGCAGAAATTTCGTGAATTATTGAATTTTTGGAATAAAAAAAAAGTTTGCTAACAACCATTTTTCGTAGTAGCATAAATTTCGTAAAATATTGAATTTTTGGAATAAAGTTTAAGTTTGCTAACAACCATTTTTCGTAGTAGCCGAAATTTCGTAAAATATTGAATTTTTGGAATAAAGTTTAAGTTTGCTAACAACCATTTTTCGTAGTAGCAGAAATTTCGTAAATTATTGAATTTTTGGAATAATGTTCAAGTTTGCTAACAACCATTTTTCGTAGGAGCAGAAATTTCGTAAATTATTTAATATTTGGAATAATGTTCAAGTTTGCTAACAACCATTTTTCGTAGTAGCATAAATTTCGTAAAATATTCAATTTTTGGAATAAAGTTTAAGTTTGCTAACAACCATTTTTCGTAGTAGCATAAATTTCGTAAAATATTCAATTTTTGGTATAAAGTTTAAGTTTGCTAACAACCATTTTTCGTAGTAGCCGAAATTTCGTAAATTATTGAATTTTTGGAATAAAGTTTAAGTTTGCTAACAACCATTTTTCGTAGGAGCAGAAATTTCGTAAATTATTTAATATTTGGAATAATGTTCAAGTTTGCTAACAACCATTTTTCGTAGTAGCAGAAATTTCGTAAAATATTTAATTTTTAGAATAATGTTTAAGTTTGCTAACAACCATTTTTCGTAGTAGCCGAAATTTCGTAAATTATTGAATTTTTGGAATAAAGTTTAAGTTTGCTAACAACCTTTTTTCGTAGGAGCAGAAATTTCGTAAATTATTTAATATTTGGAATAATGTTCAAGTTTGCTAACAACCATTTTTCGTAGTAGCATAAATTTCGTAAAATATTCAATTTTTGGAATAAAGTTTAAGTTTGCTAACAACCATTTTTCGTAGTAGCAGAAATTTCGTAAATTATTGAATTTTTGGAATAATGTTCAAGTTTGCTAACAACCATTTTTCGTAGGAGCAGAAATTTCGTAAATTATTCAATTTTTGGAATAAAGTTTAAGTTTGCTAACAACCATTTTTCGTAGTAACAGAAATTTCGTAAATTATTGAATTTTTGGAATAATGTTCAAGTTTGCTAACAACCATTTTTCGTAGGAGCAGAAATTTCGTAAATTATTGAATTTTTGGAATAATGTCCAAGTTTGCTAACAACCATTTTTCGTAGTAGCAGAAATTTCGTAAATTATTGAATTTTTGGAATAATGTTCAAGTTTGCTAACAACCATTTTTCGTTGGAGCAGAAATTTCGTAAATTATTTAATATTTGGAATAATGTCCAAGTTTGCTAACAACCATTTTTCGTAGTAGCAGAAATTTCGTAAATTATTAAATCTTTGGAATAATGTCCAAGTTTGCTAACAATCATTTTTCATAGTACCATAAATCGACCTCGGCGCATATATCGACAGCCCTGCAGTTTTTAAATTGCAAATTATTGAATTTTTGGAATAATGTTCACGTTTGCTAACAATCATTTTTCGTAGTATATATATTTTATTCAAATAATTTTTAAATACGCTAACAAATAAATTTCGTAAAAGAAGAAAAAGACCCGATGACATCAGTACGCACACATTTGTGAAATGTGAAAAGTGATTATTATAGATTTTATTTTATTTAAAAAAGTGGAGACTGGTAGGTCGAGGACGTCCTTACACTCAGACGGACATTATCGGCTATTAATATATAGATTAAAGTTTGTATCTCATCCCCTCCCTGCGTCCAGTAGAAAAGGACAAAACTCAAATTTCATTTTGTAATTTATAACATAAGATTTTAATATTTTTCAAACATTTATTCGTAAACGTTGCGATGGTCTGATGATGCTTCTCAAATAGGCGAAACACGTGTCACAAGTTGTAGCATAGTAACTAGAATAAAAAATAAAAATAAATTTATTCATCCTCATTTTCGCTGCTGTTTTCTAATTTTTTAACCATTTTCTTCAATAGTGGTTTCAACTCGCTTTCATCATCATTAGACGAAATGGTTAGTTCAGTTCCACCATAAACGAATGATTTTCATAAATAACAGTTTCCTAAAATACTCATCGAGAGGCTCTCCAATTTCGTAATCTGTCAATAATGATGCAACTCTTAGCAGATTTCAAATTTCAATTTTATCAAAATGTGTTATTATATATGTATTAAAATTCATTTTCAATACCGAAATAACGTTATTAATACATTTTTAAAACCAGTGTATCAAATTAAAAAAAAAAACACTTAATACCGGGATTTCGGTTTCGGTAATACCGGTATTGCAATCACTGGTTTCAAGTGATTATAAAATGTAAATGGCGAAATTAGTATTTACATATTTGTTTTTTGTTAAACGTGTGATTTTAATTTTACAGATAATGGTTTTCAATAAAACGAATACCAAGCTATTCTATCATTTAGTATTGACATGGTTTATTCTTTAATTTTTAAAAAAATATGTTGTTTAAATAATATCTTTCCAAGGAACCTATATATTATTTTCCTCTACTTATGGAAAACCTGAAAACTAAATTCCTCACGTCAGTTCCATGAGCATGGAATAATGTCAGAATTATTACACTTCCTATCGGGCGCAATGATCGCCAAATTCTGAATGCACTCGGTGCAACGGCCAGAGTCAAGGATCAATTTTTTTGGGCCGGCTGAGTAGTTTTATTTTTATTTTATTTCTTTTATTTATTGCGAGCTTCGTGGTCCGATAGCCAAAATAATATGTTTTTTTTTTATTCACCTTGATTTTGATAGAATAGGGAAACTTTCACACGTCGGAGATAACAATAATATGTCAGCGTATTTCACGACATAAATCATGGATGTATTTAATTATTCATGTTATAGGAAAAAACCAGGACTATGGGTGGAGTCGGGTAAAAAAGAAACGACTCCGAATTGATTCAATATTTCCTTATACCATCAGATCATTCTAGTTACGAGAGTAGATTTTGGTAGATTTCAATTATCAACATGATGAATAGACTAATATTTTTTAAATAATTTAAATTGTTTTTCTCCGGTTTTTCCGATTCTGACTCCACCTCCGGAAAAAAACAGATGCACGCATCTGGTAAAAATAAATGGTCATTTTAAAGGTTTTCTTTGTCAATCGAAAGACAATGCACCCTATTCTTATTTTGCACGGTTTTTCTTGCACGATTTCGAAATAGCATACTTCAAAAAAGGTATCAGCTATTTTAAATATTTTTTTATGCCTAATCACGGTTAAAAAAATAAAGAACACAATTATACATTTTTTAATCTATTTCCCCTCCCAATGTGGAGCATTTGGCCTCCTATTGAATGTATCTCACCGACACCGAGAAAGTATTATTGTATTACATCAATATTATGACATACACATTTGCCAATGCTTTTCTCACATATCAAATAATCTGACATTGTCTAGGATGGAGGTTCCCAACCTTTTCCGCTCCATTACCCCTTTACACCATTGTTCAGAATATAATCCCTCCCCTATCCAAGATAGATTCTAACTCAAAACGTATATTCGGAATAATATACACATACCTAATTTTAGAACCTTTTTTAAATAATATGTGGGTATTTATGTATCCTCCCACCAGTGGCGGCTGGTCAATGTGGCATTGGATCAATGCACCCCTTGTATATGCAGGGGCGGTTATATTTCATGAAATAATATTCAAACATAACATTTATACCATTCACTCATTTGAAATTCTTCATGTTTTTTATTGTCTGAAATATTTTTTTCTAACATATGTATAGAACATGTCATGTTAGCCTAAAATAAATACTCTTAAAGAAGTTTACGAAAAAAACAACAAACTAGCGATTCAACGATTCTTCTCCTGGAACTCCTCACCGCTTGGGAACCCTTGGTCTAGGACAGGGATGGGGGACCTTTTCTTCTCTACAGGCCGCATTCATTTTTCTGATTCAGCATAATGCCGCAGTAAACATTGACTATGGAATCTTTGGCAGAAAAAAAATCATACCAATTTCTAAAGCCCGGAAACTTGCGGATTTCCCAAAATTGTCCGCGTGTAAGTCTTTCAAGAACCTTGTACAGAATCTCAGGATTGGCCAGAAGGCCGCATCGGGGTAGCCAAAAGGCCGCAGGTTACCCCGCGCCTGGTCTAGGGTTAAAAAATCTTGTATTATTTCCGTTCTAAAATTATTACGATCAAGCAATACTGATTTCAAGTTTTTTTTATGATACTTTAACGAATGAGTGATGATACTCACTAAAATATATCAGAGTAACTATTGTTGGCATTTTTTTTCCTTCTTTTTCACGTCTCCCAGAAGTTTAACTTGCTCAGTGTTGCAATCTCCGTACACTTTTTACAATGTTTCCTTTATGTGTTTTTTAAGATCGCATTTAGTACGTGCAGTGCATTCGCTGCCTCGGAATCAGATTTTTTGCGTGGACAGAATGAAACGAGTAGGTATTTTTTTATGCCCCCCTCCAAAGAAGAAGCAACTAGGGTATCCAATCCCGGAGCCTTTTTCCAATCCCGGGATCCCGGGATTGAGATTTTCTCACCGAGGAATTTGAAATCTCCGATTTGCCAATTTCGTGTAAATTTCGAGAATTTCCTCGAAATTTCTCGATCCCGAATTCCCGGGATCGCGGCCATCTCAATCCCGGCATTTCGGGATCAGAAAATTGAACGGGATCCCGGATCCCGGGATTGGATGCCCTAGAAGCAACTATCCACTGTACTCGTGCGAAACCTCTTTCCGTTGATGCGATCCTGATACTCACACGTGCCAAATAATGAATGTCTCGTATTGTTTATAATCTAATAGTATTTCTTTGATGCCGCAGGCAAAAAAATCATTTTTTTAGTTGTCTCATGCATGTTCGCTATCATTGCATCGCACCTAATATGGACTGGTTTTTTTGTTGTCGAGTCGTTTAACTTCTCTTTTTTGGAGAGAGTAAGAATACAGTAAAACCCCCATTAATACTTAAGGGACAGTGTAATTCGGGGTAGTGTAATTGGAGGAGTGAATCTCGTACAAAATAAGGGATTTGGTTTTTTCCGCAAAAAATGCAAAACTAAGATTTCCCTTAGTTTTGCCAAAAAAAATAATATTGACGAAATATGCAAAGTGATACAATGCAAAGGGCGCCAAAATCCCACACAAAGACAGTCGCCCGCTATACGTGTTGAATACACTTGACTGTATGCGCGGTACAGACGACCGTCTCGTAGTAACGACAATGTAATGCGACCGTGCAATTGGGGGATTTGCGGCGAATATTTCAAGCCACCGCGTAATTCGGGTTAGTGTAATTGGGGGGTTCCACTGTATAACGATATGACACGACTACTATTAAAAACACTATTTTTTATTATGATCAGGACCGGTTTCGTTCATCACAACAAATTCAACTGATAGATACATATTTCTATGTTCGTTCAGAGCCATATACACAAAACCCAGAAAGAGTAACGAGGGTGTTGATAAAAATTGATAAAAGCAATGTGAAAAGAATTTATAGACTATTAAAAGTGCGAAATATTAATATTTTACACTAAATTGACTATACAACCAATCCTCTTTTTGCGCGACGCATTGGAATTGACGCGTGTAAAAAGATCGAGTAAAATAAATTTTACTTAAAATATCGCGTAAAAAAGTATTGAAAATGAATGCAATGGAAAAAAAATCGCGCAAAAAAAGATATTTTTTTGAACGCATTAATCATAAATTTCTTTATTCATAATAGAAAATTTAAATTAACTTTGATTATTCCACGTATTGTGTTACTAACTGTGACACGTGTTTCGCCTCTTTCAGAGGCATCTTCAGACTTACTATCGCAAAGTTTGCTTAAGTAATGAAGCAAGATTGATTCTAACATTTTAAAATTATGAAATAACAAAATGGAGTTTTTGGTTAAAATGTTAGAATCAATCCCAATCTGATTGATTGCAACTCATTAGTATCATTATTTGTTTGCTTTATTTCGATTCTACACCCCCCTCCTTGCTCCTCTTAAAAGGAAAAAAAAACCCAAAAACTTTAAAATGTTAGAATCAATTTTGCTTCATTACTTAAGCAAACTTTGCGATAGTAAGTCTGAAGATGCCTCTGAAAGAGGCGAAACACGTGTCACAGTTAGTAACACAATACGTGGAATAATCAAAGTTAATTTAAATTTTCTATTAAAATGAACTTCCACAAAGTTACCGCCGAAACCATCGAAATTCTTTATTCATTATTATACTGTGTATAATACAATGAGAAACAGACAAAACAGTGATTCTTCATAAAGTTGCGTGTATCCAATCATGGAGAGTATAAATCATTTTTTTAATTTTTCTTACATTAGGATCTTTTGTCAAAAAAAAAAAATACCATCTGTGTTGACATTTTTAATCCTTCTTTTTTTCTTCGAATTTTGGTTCCTATTAGGCTTAGCAATTTCTTTCAAGTACTAATCATTTAGCATTTGGTCGAGTAGGATCTCGTCAATATCTCGACGCGTAGTATTTTTGAAGCCTTTACCATTTAGTGTTTGTAGCAAATTTATGATTTTCGAATAATTATTGGCATTATCTGTTGGAAATATTCACTTTTAATACATTCTGGTCGTAGTGATTTCCAGCATGTGTTCAACGTAGATGGTCGTAAATCCGAAACTTCTGAAGATGCATAAGTGATGCAATCCATAATGGAAACAACTTTTCGAAGCATCGCAGCAGTTTTATGTATGAAGAAGGCATTTGTAAGGTTAAAATCTTTTATTTTTCAAATACAGATGTTCATTTGGTACGTGCCTAAAGCTTCACCATATAAATGTTTTCAATGCAAAAATAAATTTTGAATTTTTTGTTTGTATTTATTATGCATTAGTAAACCGCCTGTGTGGTCGAGTGGTCAACGTCGTTGGCTTCGGTTACGGAGGTCGCGGGTTCGAATCCCAGTACGGACAGTTTTATAAATTGATTTTTCAATCGATTTATGAATTTCTGTTCAAAGGCAAGGATGTATGTGATGTCTTGAATTCCCCCCTCCCACCCATCTTATCCTATGAACGTATTGAGAGCGATTAGCCAACCGCTAGTCCTGTCCTAGCCCTTTCCTTCTATTCCTACTCTCTTCGGAAAAAAGAGAGGTTGAGCAACTGAGTAACAAGCAGTTCTCGTAGAAACACTTCTGTTGAGATAAAATCCATTAGGAGTCCATATGCTCCACATTGGGAGCGGACATGGTAAAAAAAATATATATTGTGTTGCATTAAAAATATTTGGACACTGGAGTGGCATTTATTTAGTAAAGTTAATACATTTTTAACTCTTTGTGTTTAAATAAAATTTATGATCTAAACTTGCTATTTAAGGCATTCAATAGAAGTAGTTTAACAAGATTCAGAGCAGAGTTACATGATGTTGCTAAGGGTTACCACATTTTTAAACACACGGTTATCATTTCTTTTGTGAAAAAAAAACTCGCGTTTATAGGAGACTTCTTTATAGAAGATTGGGTGTAATAAAAATCTTAAAGACCTCTTAGTATGAAAGCTACTAATTTTAAATCACATTTAAAACAACTAAGTAAAGAAAATGAAAAAAAAAAAAATTTAAAAGTTTAAACCAAAATTAGCCATTAGGGTTATAAAAGTATTGTTTAATACAATTTATGTATATTATGTAATAACATGGTGATTTTTATTAACAATTTTCTAAAGTTGCCGTACATATTGGAACTTGCAATCGAAACGGACGACGTTGACAAACATAATTATGATAGCTGTAAGCGTTTTATAAATATTAAGATTTCATCAGCTTAACAAAAAAATAAATATGGACCTCAAATTTAAATATCTCAAATATTCTCAAGATTTAACTTTTTCATTATTATTTGTATACCACTATAATGATGTCACGTATTTAAAGAGATATTCTATTATACCACTTATTTTCACATCTAAATTTAATATTTTGAACGGTATTTTTAAAATAAGATTTGTTTTGTACAAAACATTTTTTTGCCGTCGAATGAAATAGCTATCAACAATATTTTTGACAATTCTTCTAGAACTAAATTATACGATTTTTTTCATAGTAAAATATATGGTTTCATCGAGAATAGAGAGTATAACCAACGTTCCCTCTAAGCCGAAGGGTTAGCTGCGCGGAAATTTCAAAGGGTGCGCGGAGGCTGCGTGGAGGCTGCGCGGACCGATCAAATATTAATTGAGCAACTGTCTTGTAGTGCGCGCCAACCCGAAATGAGTGCGCGGGGGCTTCTCAACTGCTGCGCGGCCGCGCACGCGCGCAGCTTAGAGGGAACGTTGAGTATAACATCCACCAAAAACTGTTTTATCTTGCTTGTTCATTCACATGTTTAAATAGGGCTTGCAACACATAACGAATCTATCAATATTGGTGGTTCGATATTTTACATTGAAGACCGGTATGTGCATATCAATACTGGAATTACATAAAAAAGTTTAAATGAAGCAAAAAAAGAGTAAATCTGACAAGTAAATCAATATCTTTATTTCGATCTTTTTTTTATAAAAAAACCCGACCAAAAATAAATGAAAACCATCCAACGGGTGATTTTCATCAATAATTTATGGTTTCTTAAAATAATATTACATCAAATTTGAATTGTTTGAATTTTGTACTTTTCCATGAGTTTTGTCGCTAACGACCCGGGTTTCGCCTTTCGGCATCTTCAGGCATTTCAAGTGCACGGATGTACTTGAACTGACGCGTAGTAAACAGTTTGTATCGTTTATAAACAAAAATATAAGTAGACAACTAAGTTAAAAGGATATTAAAATGTAAATTAGCGAAAATTGAATGTATACAATTTACAATGGATTAAGTAAGTTTGTTATAATTATGGGGATTTTTTGAAAATATTAATGACCAGATAATAACATAGGAATGTTTAAAACAAATCTAGGGTTTTATCCGACCTATTATTAATGAGTTGATTTGTTTTTAAGCCTTCGAATTAATATTTAATGATAGTAAGTGCTTGAATTATTAATAAAAACTCATGGAAAAGTACAAAATTCAAACAATTCAAATTTGATATTGAAATTCCATCAAGCACCCTCAGTCGAAATACTTAATTAATATTACATCGTTGAAAACGCATCAATTATTCTTTCTCTTCTTTGACCATATTCGCTCCCTATGTGGACTGTTAAGCATATAGCAGTTCCGACGAGTACATACTATGGAGAGAATCCCACCGGTCGAAAGAAGAGGCAGTCAAGATTAAGGCTTTCCGCGGGCAACCGCAACACGTGACTTAGTAAGTTCCAACGTCTCTCCATAATCACTGACGTGACGGGGCGCTGTCTTGTACGTTCCCTAATCTCCGAATTCTTTACAAAATCAAACCACCTCACCCCCATTATCGGATGCAACCATCTATTCTAGGAGCTCGGTATACGGTTTTCCTGAGTCTTCGTCAGGTGCCATGATTTGCTACAGTAAATCAGTACTGGTAGAATGCAAGCGTCGAACAAATGACATTTAGTTTTAATCGTATAGTACAGTCTGCATTGAGTTACATTATGGGACCTGTCAATATGAAAACAACTCTTAGCAGGTTTAAGATATTTTAGTTAATCGTGAACAATTTTATTAAAATGTTTGTTTCAAAATTCGATTTTGCTAAAAATTCCATACTGAAATACCGGTGTATTTGTGTTGTCAAAAAACGGTATAAAACACTATCAATACCGGGATAATGGTTTCGGTAATTCCAGTATTGCAAACCCCTACTCAAGAGGTTAAACGAATAATGTATTCCAACATTTGAATATTTTGACGATCGTAAATAACATATTGCTTTTAAGTTTTAAAGTTTTATTGAAGGATTAGTAACAATTTCTCCAAAAAAAGCTTAGAGCTCCAGAAAAAACAGGACTTTTACGTACGTATTATATATATGTATACTTAGTTTGAAACTATGTATTGTTATTTTATGACAAATTTACACCATCCAGTTGACATGCCGTTTGGTCGCGATCTTGCCGGGTGTCAGCTGTTTTTTTCCCCCTGTAGATTGAAATGCGCCATTTTTCTCTGGGCGCACAAAAAATTGGAATCTCTCGATAAATCTTCATCGTCGGTTGTTTAATTAATGGAAAGATTTACAGCGCGAAACAAACAGGTGGTCTATAGAGGAGTCCATTGATTGAATTGAAAAAAAAAAACCAAAACACGGCAAGCTTTTTGCATTCGCACGACTATTGTGCCGGGTATCGGGTGCACAAGCTGTCCCAGAAATGTTTGCATAACTTTATATTGAATATATTTAAAAAAAAACTGTCCATTTTTTCTAAGTAAAAAGTATTTTTCACACCAGGATACACGTAACTTCAAATACAAATTCACCTCTTATTCTAATATGCGTGAGTAAATAAATGATCCACAAATTAAAATACGTATCTTCCATACATAGTAAATAGTATTTGGTTCTTCAAAAACAGCTGCTACCCCCTTGGTCAACCATTTTTATTATTTTTGGAATTAATCAGTAGCACAATCATATTAACACATACATTTCCTTCAAAAAACGATTGTACAATTTTAATTTTTACTTAATTCTGGTCCGTATGAGCTGAACATATGTCACGCATGGATTTGCTACCCCTGAGGGAATACGAAACCTTGGAAAACTGCGACTTTGATGGATGGATAGGCTATCAGGAACTGCGAGTATTGAAGGTCAGCGACTGGTGTAGGAGGGCAGAGAATCGAGTGGAGTGGATGACATTGATTGAGGCGGCCAAGATTCACTCCGAATTTCAAGAAGAAGAAGAAGACTTAATTTTATAATATAACCCTTCTCTTCAGCTTAACTTACATCGTGCCATACAGACAATCGTTCAACTATATACAACTTTTATGTACAAGTTAGAATAGCTTTACCCCCTTCTCTGTATCGAGCTGTAAATAGTTATATCCATACGGATTCGTCATCGAAAATTTTATAAGCTTTCGAGATTTCTTAGTGTGACTTGTGACGGACTGATACTAAAGAATTTTTTGCAACTTAAACTAAAGTAAAAATGTGTTTTTTTAAATCTACATATGTTCTCTGAGCGGAGCGTATGTCCTCATAATGGTAGTATCTCACCAGAAGTTTTCTACGAGGACTGCTTGTCACTAAGTTCTTTGCCCTCTCTATTTCGAAGAGAGGAGGGATGTATAGAATAAGGCTATAATCGCTCTCGCTGCGTCCTGTTGTTTTAATATTGGGAGAGTGGGAGGGAATTTTTAGACATCAAAAACACTTATGCCTTCGAAGCGAAATCAATAAATCTATTGAAAAATACTGAGACTTCAACCTGTGAGGCCCGCCACGGAAGCCAACGACGTTGGCCACTGCACTAAGTATCTGACAATATTTTTATTGTAATATTACCATAATACAATTATTAGTCAAGTTATTAAGATATATAAATGGTACTTAAAATGCCTTGATCGATTTTTCCATTATATTATAAAAAAAATAACATTATTTATCTTAATTAAAGATTTCGACTGAAAGTGCTTGGTGAAATTTCAATATTTAATTTGAACGATTTAAATTTAGTTATTTATATTGATATTATCGGAAGTCGACGGCGTTGACCACTGCATCACGGACCCTCCATTTAATTTATAATTCAGCGACAACTTTTTCTTCGAGGTTGTTAGTTATGCTGAAGATTCACAGGCTTTAAAATAAATTCGTATTTCTAAAGTGAACATTTCTGAAGCACACTCTTGTCCCTCCTTAGTGAAAGAATAATTCTTCGTTTGTGAACTCCGTCGATCGAACCCGGTACTTTTTTTTATTTTAATGTTGCAAATCTATCATAAATGCACACATATAAAGGTATAGATATTTCTTTCCTACAGAGAAGAGAGTTAGCAAACGATAAGCTAAGTATGTAATATTATATTTTTGAAACAAATTAACTAAAACTTTACTTTCTTTTATAACGTTTCTAAAATTTGACGTAGGAATTCTATGTCATTTTTTTCGTGATATTCTCAATGGTGAAAAAAATGATGCGTATATGATTATAAACGTGATATATGAATTTTAATCAATCAATCATTTTTTACACACGATTTTTTAATGGATTAATGTGTTAAAACTATACTGTTAAAATATCTACACTTCAACTCACGTACATTGCAATCGCTTTATTTTCCATTCTTCATAATATTCTCATAATTCTAGTATCTTAAAAATGTATAAAAACAATCTTATAAAAGAAACACTAAAAACTGAATATATTTTTTATCCATTTGCGCTCCCAGAGTCGACGAATGATATCCTAAAGAAAGTATTTCGACAAAAACTTTTTTTACGAGAACTGTTAGTTACTCAGTTGCTCAACCTTTCTTTTTCAAAACAGTAAAGATATAGAGCTAGAACAGGACTAGTGTACAATTAATCGCTCTCGCTGCGCCCCGTTAGTTTATGATTAGTAAGGTAGGAGGGAATTTCGACATCACAAATACTCATGCCTTCGAAAAGATACGAGTGTTCCTAATTTAAAATTCTAGATTATTATTCAATATTGTGTCAAACAAAGTTTTATGATTTAAGATTTCGACTGAACATGCTTGGTGGAATTTCAATATTAAAGGGTGGTTTTACTGTAAAAACTCTTTAGACAAATTATTAGTTAATAATAAAGATAAAATACATTACTTAAATATATCCGGGATTAATAGATTGCAATGCTCTTGTTGTACAAAGTTTTATATCGGCAAAACAGAAAGGACACTGAACATCCGAGTTTTAGAACATATGGCAGCCTTTAGATTGAAAAAAGACACGTCTACTTTTGCTAATCACTTAATTTCGAAAGGACACGTGTTCAATCAGGAACAAGGGATAAAAATGTTACACCCAAATACGGAAAGTCATAAGCTCTTTTTCCAGGAAATTTTGGAAATAAATAGAGCACAGCTGCATAGTCTTCCGATTTTAAATGAAATGTTAAACCTTCCGGCATCTCCACTTCTATACCCTATATAATCATAAAATCATATAATCATAAAACCTTTGCCGACAAACAAATAATATAATTCTTGAAACTACTTACTACTCAAATCTGTTGGCATTCCCATGAGCTTATCCTTTTCGCCAGCAATGGCGTTGGAGTCAGTGATGCATTTATTTCTTATATAAACACGAAACTTTCATTGACTAAGCGTCAATTCAAGTTCATCCGTGCACTTGAATGCCTGAAGATGCCGAAACGCGAAACCCGGGTCGTTAGTGACAAAATCTGTGAGAATGTACATAGTTTGAACGATTAAAATTTAATTTTTTATGAATATAAATTTAAATTTGATGATAGTGGTTAAGGTGCTTTGACTCGTATACATATTAATGGTGATGGCGCGATGCCGAAATATCTATCAACAATAAAGTCAAAACCTATCAACGTATTTTAGTTGTTAGCCACCTGTAGCAAAAACCCCTTGTTTTACTTCTGTGACCATAAAGAATAGTAAACGTGATTTAAATACAAAACTAGAGGAAATATTGGGGGCGGCAAATTAAGGACCGCCCCGGGTGACAGGAACCATTCCTACACCACTGGATATGCAATACATGTTTTACAATATAAAATTCAGTATCAAATGTAATAAAATGACTATTTTTTTCCCGGAAAAATAACAAATCAGTTTAAATTGAAATGATTATGTATATACATTTACAATATATTCTTGTAACGGCTTAAGTAATAGTGATAGATTAATATTTGTTTCTTCTTTATATATTTTTTTACAACGGAGTTCTATTCAAGTAAATGCCAATTCAATCAAATACAAACTATCAAAAATAATTGACAATTATTTTTAAACTGAAGCCATTGATATTTGTTGCCCCAATAACGCCCCAATTTAACAATATTCGAATGATGTTTTTATTTGTGCTCTTAACACGTTGAATCCCGGTGCCGTGTTTTCACGTGATGAGCTATCCTTTCAAATAGAGCCACAATTGTGATGTTAAGCAACATTTTTTTAAATAACACTTATTAAAGTCACTATAGCAGATACTCAAATTACTCTAGTTCTTTAATGATTACTTTCATCAAACATACTCGCTAAATTTGCAATCCAAAATTCGATTTTATCATAACGCATTTCTTTCATCAATTAACCCTTCTGAGAACTATATTATGGCGCAGTCACCGAGTCTCGATGTACTAATAGCAGCAGCATGTCAGGTCCTATGGCGCAGCGGTTAGCGTTGTGAGCTACCGTGCCGGATCTCAGGAGTTCGAGTCCCAGTATGAACAGCGTTTTTTTGGATTTAAGTTCGAAGGCACGGGTGTTTGTGATGTCTAAAAATTCCCTCCCACCCTTTCCGATCATTTAATAACTGCTAGAGAAATAAGCTAACCACTGTTCTTGTCCTTTTTTCACTTCTTTGAAAAAGAGAGGTTGAGTGACAGAGTAACAAACAGTCCTCGTAGAACAAAAAAACTTGAGTTGAGATACCTCCACTAAGAGATCATACGCTCCACATTGGGAGCGAACATGGGTTAATAGGAAATAGCAGCATCAAAAAATAAATAAGTTATGTAGACCAGTGCTTCGCAACCTTGTCTCTCCCACGCAGGGTTGCCAGATTTCTAAAAACACAGATCGGGACATTCACTATTTCGAAGACTTTTATACATGTATACGTCGGGATTATAGAGGGACTTGCAATGCGGGACTCGGGATTTGTCGATTGAACTCGGGACAGTCCCGCTCAAATAGGGACGCCTGGCAACCCTGCTCCCACGGTACACCAAAATTTTCTCCAGATTTCCACAGCCCACTTCGAATATTCATATATGTATATATATACACAGGGGTGTATGCAAAAATAACATTAGAAATCGTTCTCAATTGTGTAATATATATTGCCACCTCAGTACTACAACTAGGCAACACTGACTTGATCATTGTTTAAACAAATTATTTGATCTTTTCTTCACTGAAGTAATGCGCTGCGGGACATCTAGTATCTCTCCACGGCACACCGGTTGCGGAGCACTGATGTAGACTTTAGAACCCGCAAGGTAAAAAAAGAAGTAAGACTTGGTACATCTACAAACATTATAATATGGTTCAACGTAACAGAAAATACTGGAAATATTATCATGAAATGAGTATGTATAATCTTTCAAACAACTACAAAAAGTTTCATTTAATTTGACTGAATGTTTTTAAAGTTATATCACTTTTCGAAAGTCTTTAACCCGTAACATGCCATCCTAAAAAATCACGTTCCCTGCCATGATGGCATCTCAGTTTCACTATTTATTGACAGTATTTAAACCTATGTTAGAAGCTAAAAATAATTATGTATAATAAAAAATGTATATATGCTTGAAAATATATTCTAGGTCTAATTTTCACCCTCATTTTATTTATAAATGCTTAAAATGCTTGAATGATTTAATGGCTCAACTAGTTATGAATGCATCATGAGCATGGAGGAGTTAAGAACAAATGCAACTCTTCAAAAATACGCCGGCCGAAATGGACAGTTTCACCTGATTGTTTTGGGGTGAAAGTGTTAAGTTTGCTAAATTTAATGACGCCAAAAAAAATAAACGACACACCGGTCTATTGATACGATTCGATTTAGTTTTCTTGCTACGCTTTGCAAGTGCCCGATTTTTAACTTTGTCGATTCGTATTATTATTATTGTTAGAAAAGGCATTGGCCGTAATTATCTATTCTGTGCTTTGTGCGGTTTACTACATTGTAACCTTGACCGTTTACGTATTACGTGGAGATTTGCTCGATCATTAACTTACTACTACGTCACGTAAACCATCGCCTCTCAGACTTGTAAAAAACTCTACAAAACCACACGCAAATATCATGCGTCGCTTTCGACCGTGTGTGGCTATGTATTTGGAACACTGCGATTAATAATTAATTAACCTTACATATCGTCACCCCAATGTTGCATGCTGTGGTCTAGTTGGTTAGAGGTTGCTCTATAGATCAGGTGGGTCTGGGTTCGATTCCCGGTAAGGTCAATCAATGTCAAATTGGATTTTTTCAATTTTAATTTGAGATCTAAGACATGATAAAAATAATAAAACATTTTTAGTACTTTTTCCACATAAAATTTATTAGATCAGGACCGGTTTCGCTCATGATGAGCATTGTTCACTGATAAGAAAAACAATAAAACAGTGATATTTATACAAAAGTTAAGTGATAAAAACAAGGTATGACAAACAATTGGTATTACAACCTAGCAAAAGAATTGAAGCAAAATACAAGGAAAATAAACTATAAATAAAAAAGTTGAAGACCACTTAGCAATGAAACTATTATGACAAAAACCAATTAGGTATGAATTATCATTATCAAAGTAAAAACCAACAATTAGTGTATTTTTCTTATCAGTTGACAATGCTCATCATGAGCGAAACCGGTCCTGATCTAATAAATTTTATGTGGAAAAGGTACTAAAAATGTTTTATTATTTTTATTATAATGCCATTCCACCAAGTATTGACAGTGCACACCTTAAAAGTGATCTAAGACATGGGTGTTTGTGAAGTTAATTCTCCTTGAGTTAATCTCATTTGACTTTAAGAAATTCTCGTCGAGAATATCTCATATGAACTTTCAACTTCAAAATATTTGACGCATTGGCGTAAGCTGTAATGTCAAATATGTTTTTAATATTTAACAATTTAAAAAAAATACTACAATACTCAAACTAGGTAACTGGATTTTGAGATCTTTTTGCAAAGAGAACATGAAATTTTCTCATTAGACATTATTTGAGGAAGTTGGGATTAAACAAGTTCCTAACGAAATCCAAGTTTGAAGAAAAATCGCTTTTATATAGGAATACTGAATAAAAAAAATCAAAATTTATTTTTTAACGTCACTAAAAATCTTGTAGTTTCCATGCAATTGAGGGTTAAAACGTGTGCTTTTCTCTGTTCAAGAAAAAGTGTCCATCGCCCGTTGTGGAAGAGTTGGTTAAAGCTTGCTCTACTGACCAGGCGGGTCTGGGTTCGATTCCCGGTAAGGTCAATGTCAACATAGATATTTAAATTTGAGACTTAAGACATGGGTGATTGTGATGTCAATTTACCTCGAGCTGATCTCGAGTGGCTTACAATAAATTCTCGTTTGTACTTAAACGACTTTTGTGAAAGTATGGTTGTCAGAGGATACCTCTGAAAGTGGGGAAACACGTGTCACAGTTAGTAACACAATACGTGGAATAATCGAAGTTATTTTATATTTTTCATCGAGTCTTTCTCAAATGATCTTTTACCTTTGATATATAAGTTATTTTACATATGATAAGAAAAAATGTAGATTAAAACTTAAACTCTTTTAAAGCCATAATACAAAAACTAGAAGCTGCAGTTAAAATTTGTCACGTGAGATGACGTTAAAAAATACCTTTACAATTTATTTATTGTTTTTTTGTTGATGCATTTTGAGAAGTGTGAAATTAATGTCTACGAAAATCCATCGAGCAAGTTGAAAGACCTGCTTCACTTGTGGTCAAATTTATTGCATTTAGATGTCTACCCAGGCTATACCTATTGATTGTATCGAATTTTCTGTAATGGCAGGAAGCGGTTATGACCTATAAAAAGACAAAAAAGATTTGCCCGAATACAACCCAGATAATAAGATGTAGATTTTTGTTTTGTTCGAAGATTCGTTTTTATATAATACATCTTGTATACACTCGACTCTTTTTCACACGGTTGATACGCTCCACAAAAAACCGTGATAAAATTGATAGAATTTATAGAAAATTTAAGATTTATTCCCTGAATTAAAAACCGTGTTATTTGAAAAAAGAACAATATTCTAGTATATAAAATAATGATTATCTATACAAAATGTTACTCATGTGTATAAAAAATTATACTCTTTATCGCTACTCGATTATTTACGGGGACTATTATAAAGACTGGTTATAAATCGTTTTCATCGCTAGAAATGTCTGACATGTCTTATGTATCTATCTAATGAAGCTGTTACGGATATTTTTACAACTACACTTTTCAATGTTGGTTCAACTTTTATTCCATATACATAATTATTACACTTTGACAAATCACTAAATATAATAAAATGAATACGACGTGAGTTTCAAGAGGTCTCTACTATATCTTGACGACTGTTCGATTTGAACGTTGAATTGAACTAAAGTAGAAGGAATCAAATGTATCTATTTGTCCGTTGAAAAGTTATCGTTGTATAGAATTATAGATTGCAATCAAATAGGACAAACTTCAATTATTTTATTTCAGGGGCAATCAACATTTAACAGTGCAAAGCCTTTTGTTGATTACTTTTTTGTGTTGTTGAATTTCTTGTCATTGGGAAATCTGTTATCCTCTTTTATACTTATTGTTTCTGGGAATCGTGTTTGAAAACATAATTTGTTCTTTTTAAGTGTACCTTGATATTTCTAAACAGTGTGTCTAAAAGCGTTGAGTGTATATCATATTTAAAGCTTTGACTCCAAATTATTTTCTATTACTAGAAACATTTGGATAAAATAAAATGTTTGTAAACGTAATAACATTACAATGATAGTTTCTTGAATACCGACCTCTAGTGTCGACATCTGTAGCTAAAGATTGCAATGTGCGGCCTAATATATTATTACAGGGTTATACATGAGAAACAAATTTATTTTTGCTACCAATTTGAGGCATAATACCGTACGAATAAACTAATACCGATATTCATGTAAAAAAACTGGAATTCTTAAAAGTATGTAAGTTAAGGGTATTCTTTTAGATTTGGAAGTTTGTGTTTCGAATAAGCAATATTTTTTTTTCCAGCGACAGTCAATTTTACTGTTGACAGCTGACTTGGGCTATGTTTGGTGTACCATTTGCCATGAATAGACTTACGTCAGACCAACGCTTGTGAATGGTGGAAATATATGATTCGTTTATTACGGGTGTTTTTCGAATAAGCAACACTTTTTCCAGCGGCAGCCAATTTTACAGTTCACATATGTTTTTTACTTAGTTTAATTTGCCATTTCACCATATGAAAATACAATAAAATAAAAACACGATAAATATATTTTTTAAGCATCAGTCCGTTCGAAAACCGGTTTATTTCACTCGGTTAACCGCGTTTCATCAAAAATACTCGTTTACTTATTTTTCATTTTCAAAAAGAAAAATCTTTTACAGTGAATTTACTGCGTAGAAGCGAAAACAATTTGCAATAACAACAACTGAGTAACAAGCAGTTCTCGTTAGCAAATAATTGTTTGAGTCTATATGCTTCGAAGTGGGAGTGGAGACATAATATAAGCTAATATTATTGTATTTTACGATATTTTTGTCTAAGCATTGGATGTCCTGTCTACTCGATATGCTTAAAAAATAAATGCATTTACTTAAAGATCTTCCTTTTGATGAGTTTTATTATCAAGTTCTATTTTTTTATTTGACATATTTTATCATAAAATATTTTTCCACATTTGATATATATATTATATATATATAAAATGCCTTCTGTGTTCCATCTATTAGATAAATATCGATTTTTCATTAAAATTGGAGCATTTAGGACACATATTTAAAATTTTCCACAAAAACATTTTTTTTTGCATACCTACCCAATCAAAATACGTTATATTTCGGTTTAAACCGGTTAACCGGTTTTATTGCCAGAAAAAAACCGAAAACCGGTTAGTTGGGAAGTCCGGTTAATTGGAAGCCCTACCTGGGACGTAAGTGACAAAACTTGTGTGAATGTATATAATTTGAACGATTCAAATTGTACACATTCTATTGTCAAAAACCGGGATACCATGATGAAATAACCGGTTTTTGAACGTTGTAAATTTTGATAAAAAACCGGGTTTTCACAGTTTGCATGGTTAACATCAGTTTGAAGTTTTTTGATAGCACCCCATTATCGTGGTACCGTCCCGTACTTTGTCTGTCATATAGTGCGTATATAATTTTAACTATGACGGGAGTTGAACCAATTTAACCCTTATGTTTGTCTGATATGCATGTTGTCATCATAAGACTGGCGTAGAGCTGGATCTGCACTCCACCTGACATCGTCGCGTACCAAGAAAGCGTTACCGAGCTTTATAGTTTTCGGTGATCCATTATTCGCCCGCTCAGTCATTATCAGTCTACTGAAACAGTCTGCACGCACACTCAAGGTCGACGACACTCTCAATTATTTTATAGTTTAATAAACATACTGCCATTAGCCTCATAATATGTATGGACTATTGATATTAATGCAATTAACTTAAACAGTGGAAATTTGTTAGAATTATGTACACTTGCATATCGACTGTGGTAAGGAAACAGAACCTAACCCACAGCTTTTTTTCGATAATCACAATGTATAAAACTTGATACACGTTCTATCAAAAAGATGTTAATTGAAAATGCCGAATTAGTATCTAATTTTTATGTTTTAAAAAAAGGCTTGTGGAAACTACGATCAGGAAAAAAAAACTTAAAATTATGTTGTCAGTATAAAAATGACTATTGTTTCAAGATAAAAAAAAACAACCTTTGAACATTACCTAATGTTGATAATTGTGATGTTTTTTTAACACATTTTACCTCGTTCCTTAGAATTTATAAATATTTTTTTATGTAAAGTGATAAAATATAATATACGTATGTTATTGTTACATTTTTTGTAATATACGGTTTTAGAAAGAGTATACGCGTTTGAAAGGGTTATCTTTTTGACGACGTAAAGAAGTTTATAACAATTTTATAATTAATTAGAGTATATCTTATATATTTCATTCAATTAAAAATATTATCTAGCATAATTTTGCGACGAGCGATAGTATGATTATAAAATGCAATTTACATGTAAAAAATGTATTGAAACTAAATTAAGAGCTCGTAAATGCAATCTAAATGCATATTTTAATCAATTTTGAAACAAGTGATTTATTTCAATAATAATAAATTATTTTTCGTATACTACTTATGCAATAATTTTAATAAATTACGACTCGAGAGTAAGGCATACTTATATTAGCCCACCGAAAATTATCGACCATATATGGAACACATAATTGATTGTATTTTTATATTGTTAATAAAATTACAACAAAAAGGATGCCAAATATGTGTCTATGTATTTTTAGCAACCTTTCTTACTTATTTTATTTTGCAAATGAAAATTAGTAGGTTTATTATTTATAGTCAGTTATAATTAGGTATTTCGACTGAGGGTGCTTGATGGAATTTCAATATCAAATTTGAATTGTTTGAATTTTGTACTTTTCCATGAGTTTTGTCGCTAATGACCCGGGTTTCGCCTTTCGGCATCTTCAGGCATTCCAAGTGCACGGATGTACTTGAACTGACGCGTAGTAAACAGTTTGTATCGTTTATAAACAAAAATATAACCCGGGTCGTTAGCGACAAAACTCATGGAAAAGTACAAAATTCAAACAATTCAAATTTGTTATAGTCAGTTAAATGTCACTTTTTCATATTTTGTATCGTTATCTATGAATATATTTTTTTATTTCGATTAACAGCCGTTTTTCTACCCTTATTAGTCTTCATTCATTATGTATATTTTTATCAGTTGTAAATGCTCATGATGAGTGAAACCGGTCCTGATTTTCTTAAATAAATGTGAACTTATTACAAAATAGTGTTTTATTTTTTATTTTAATGCCTGAGTATTTATTGACAGTGAACATACTAAAAAAAGAATATACATTATTTAAATGCTACTTTTTTGTTATAGCGTGATTCAGTTGATATTAATTTGATAACTCAAAACTCTTTAAGATTAAAAAATAAGTTATCCCTCTTTTTTTGTTAAGCCCTATACTATTACCGTTTATAATGTGGAGCACATACTATTCTAATGGTTTTTCAACATATGTTGTTAAGTGTAAAATGCTTGTAAGTCAGCCGATGACATTCTCTCTTTTTCTCTCAATTTTTTGCCGTCTTCAGTGTTATGCATACGCAACATTATAGCATAGAGTGCTATGTTAAATTATGTATGAAAACTTGTAACAATAAACCTTTCAACTAAACCGATATCCTTTTCTTCTCTCGCCAGTTAAAATTGAGAATTCAAATCGAAAGGTCGACAGCCAAGTAGAAACTTTTCGATATCATTTTGATTAATAAGATTAAGTGATTTATTTATAAAGTGTAAAATATATATATGGAATAAAGTTGAAACAACATTGAATTTAAATTAAGTGTTTTAGTAATAATATATCCATAACATCAGGATCGAATTGGAGCTGGCGAGATAGTATGAAAAAGTCACAGAAAACAATGCATTAAATTAATGTATGAATGGTTTCATTCCGATATTCAAACTACGCAAAAATTAAAATATATACAATTTTTAAACAATATCAGTTTTTTTTGTTGTTGATTGATTTATCAAAAATAAACGTAACTGTCCGATAACTATAGCTGTCACCCTTTTCAATTAACTGTACGATCAAGTATAAAATAATGTCATAAATGATTATTTTTAATCGACGTGACACTTTCGTTTTCAATGTCAACATTTACGTAAAACAAAATGATACGTTTTTATCTCTGTGTCTAATCGCAAAATTCGTGTTAAACAAATTATCATTCCATTTTTTATAAATGTGGCTTTTCGCGCGACATTATTTCATCGACCTTGCTTAGGTCACTATCTCATCTGTTTGACAATGACCTGCCGAAAGGTCAAAGAGTTGGTCGAAAATAGATAAACAAAATTTCTTCGCTATGTAAATATTATTTCCTCTCTTCGCAGAAATGGTGCCAATATTTCGTTGTATTGGATCACACCTTTAGCGTAATTGATTAGTGTGGGAGAAATTACGCAACTCTTTAATAAATAACATCAGAATTTATCTTTAAATACTTTGTTTTGATATTTGATTTATTTATCAAGTTAATATTTTAAAACAGCGATTGTCAACCATTGTTATGTCAGAATTGCATTATAACTCAAATAATACTGTGCTACCTAAGAATTGCAATACCGTGTGAGCTTATTAAAATCCGTATTTTATATCAACTACAGGTATTGCAAATATCGTCCGTTGTGGTCTAGTACACGGGTTCCCAACCTGGGGGTCGCCAACTTTTTTTTTAGATTTTAACAATATAGCAAATCGAGGATTCGAAATTCCTCGGTGAGCTAAAAAAAAAAAGGAGTTTCGGAGAGAATCCTAACAAAAAGTATAGCAAATCGAGGATTTCAAATTCCTGGGGGGGGTTCGCTAGTCACACGGCTTTTATAAAAAAAGGGTCGCCACTCGAAAAAAATTGGGAACCTATGGTCTAGTAGGTTAGAGGTTGCTCTACCGATCAGTCGGGTCTGGAATCTGGATTCAATTCCCGGTAAGGTGAATGCCAATTTTCTTTAATTTAAATTTTATACATAGGACATGGGTGACTGTGATGCTGTTGAAGATGATGGTGGATTCTCTTCAAGTTGATCTCGGGTGACTTCTTATCGAGCTTATCAACATTTTAAAATATTTGAAACATTAGCATTATGAGCAATACTTTTTTTTTTTTTTAATTAATTTATAAAAACTAAAAACCAATACCGACATTACAAAATTGTTAAAATAACGCTAGCAATACCGGCCGAGAAAAAAATTGTTTTTTCGTTATTTCTTACAAAAAACCGATTTTTCACGGGTGATTTTCATAAACAGCTCAAATTGAATGGTTAAAAGATAGGTCCCGTGTAGCTCTGTATCGGGCCAAGAATATGATGAGTAAATTCGTTTCTTTTTTTTTATCGTATTGCGTTATGGAAGGCGGTCGTGAAACAGCGGCTGCATACGCATAGTGAGTGCTGTGAGATAATCAACAATCAACTTGTAAACAACTTCATTAACATAATACATCATTGAAATGCTGGTAAATTCTGTAAACTTTCAATATTGACACAAATCTTAAGAGATTTCATATACTTCAATTCCACGAGAACAATATTTTTCTAAAATATGTGACGGGTTTTTGTTCCAAAATTTTGTTAGAAATACCGCCATTTCTGCATTAAAAAAACGGTATTTCGGTATAAAAAAAACCACTATGAATACTGGGACACCAGTTCCGGACTTACCGGTATTGCAATACTTATTTACAATGTGATCTGCAAACTTTTTGCTTACTAAACTGTAGGATAATAATCTTCGTGTGAGTTCGTACCTTTACACCAAGGTTTCTCAACCGGAGCCCCCTCCCCAGGGGCCACAGAGTTTTTTTTTGTTTTGGTTAATGATTTTGGATTTGGAAAATCTGGCAATAGCAAAAAAAAAACACAAAAAGGCCTACGTTGATTATTTCGGCAAATCTGCAAACTCTTGGGAATTTCTTGAAATAAGAATTTTTATTTGAAGACAAAACAATGGTATGGGGGGTCATAGACAAATAAAGACACTCAAAAAGGGTCACGGCCCAAAAACTTTGAGAAACACTGCTTTACACTATTATAATTTTTTAGTATAGTAGTCACAAAACTACGACCTGCGGGCCGAGCTGACTTGGATAAATATTTTATACGTACGATTCCAACATAAACATTTTTAACCTTATTGTGACTAGGGCATCCAATCCCGGGATCCCGTTCAATTTTCTGATCCCGAAATCTCGGGATTGAGATGGCCGCGATCCTGGGATTTCGGGATTGAGAAATTTTGAGGAAATTCTCGAAATTTACACGAAATTGGCAAATCAGAGATTTAAAATTCCTCGGTGAGCTAAAAAAAAAAAAAACGAGTTTCCGTGAGATTCCGGAAAAAAGTATAGCAAATTGAGGATTTCAAATTCCTCGGTGAGAAAATCTCAATCCCGGGATTCAAAATAAATCAATCCCGAAATCCCGGGATTGGAAAAAGGCTCCGGGATTGGATACCCTAATTGTGACCGTTTGAAATTTATATATCGTGCTAGCGTTGCCAAAAACACCTGTAATAATATTCTGAATTAAAAAATGTGCACACCTTCACTATTTAGAAGTGCGTGTTCCGTTTTTTTTTCTCTCCTTTTCAATTACATACACTGTAGCTGGTATGATGAGTTACACGATGTAAACTTACCTACTCGTCAATTTGAGAAGTGGTGTGCACACAAAAACGCATCTCCTTACTTAATAACTGTCATTATGCGCACGCGCTGTGCGCCTTCGAGCGAAGCATTTTATCAGCGTCCACTTCACAAGAAATTTACGTCGACCAAATCAACTTGTCGGATAAGAAAACAATAATTCAAACCATCCGAAACAGCTCAGCTGTCACGAAAGATTGTGCTTTTTTGTAGTAGCTTAGTGTAACGGACGAAAACCGTTGGTCCACGAGAAAAAAATGGTAGTCTTTGGATTTATATATTAATTTGACATTAACTTGGTAGAACTCAATGGAGTAAACCCTATTATAATGATAATCGGGTAAAAATAGCTACGTATTTAGTTCTACAATTTTTATTTTTATGAGTTGATAACTATTTCGGCTTTCGCCATCGTCAGAACCAACGATCCCTCTAATTTTTCTATTGTGTGTGCGAACCATCAACTTCTGCGAGCAGTAAATTTTCAGAAAAACTTATTTTTACAATATTTCTGTGTGCGGAATTGTGCTGGGATGGAAAATTGTGTGCGGGAACATTGGTCAGAACCAACGTTCCCTCTAAGCCGAATGGTTAGCTGCGCGGAAATTTCAAAGGCTGCGCAGAGGCTGCGCGGAGTCTGCGAGGACCGATAAAATATTAATTCAACAACTGTCTTGTAGTGCGCGCCAGCCCGGAATGAGTGCGCGGGGGCTTCCCAACTGCTGCGCGGCTGCGCACGCGCGCAGCTTAGAGGGAACGTTGGTCAGAACTATGATTAAACTTACATTTTTCTCAGCTATATATACTGGCTCCGAAGAGATACACAATGCATCATGTTATTCACTCTAACATCCTAATTCAAATTCAAATTATGACATTACACTTATTAAATGTAACTCTACTCTTTGGAGTTTATTGGAGCCAAAAATGCATAAATTTATTTTCAAAGACTCGGCAACAAATATTAGAACTATTATTTTTTATACATAAACCGACGTTATACGACGATTTCAAAATAAGGAATGAACTTTTATGACGGTAATTTTATTAAAAAATATATAGCTTAGGTGCACGCGGGATCCAAAGTAGTGTGCTTAGTGGTCCGTGTGGTCTGAAAGGTTGGAGACCACCGCTAGTTTAGTAAATCATGTAATGAAACTTCGGACATAGTATAGAGCAGTGATTTAAAAACTTTATGTTACTACGCTTTCCTTAGAAAATTATCGTCGTGTATTCTCACTGGCGAAAAGTGTCTTAGAATTATTCTCAGCTCGAAGACCTTTTTTTGCGTCTCCCTTGGCTATGGTCCACGCCTTCCGAGGGAGGTGCGCCTCCATGTTTGGTTATCACTGGTATAGAGCAGTGCTTCCCAACCGTTTTCATGCCACGGCCCCCTAAATCTGAAAAAAAACATGTCAGTTTAGTCGTCAAGAAAAAATGTTCACCTGTTACAAATGTTCAAAAAACCTGCGGACCCCAGGTTGGGAAGCACTGGGCTTTAGAGGATAGTGGGAATAAATAAAGCTTTTTTAAAGTTTTAATTAAAAAATATATGTCATTTGATATTCGACATTTTATTTTTCAGTGTAAAATATGAAGACCTTTACCAACACTGCCAAATAAAAAATAATAATTTATAAAAGGTATGTATGAATTAACCTCGGGCTGGCTTTGTTTTGTGAGATTATTTCAAGTAATTTGATTTTAAGTTTGTGAACAATTTAACTGCACAGTTTAACAGTTATTGTATCCATAGATTAATTTGACAACGAGTGGTCAACGTTGTTGGCTTCGGCTACGGAGGGCCCGGGTTCAAATCTCGGTACGGACAGTTTTTATAAATTGATTTTTCAATCGATTTATGAATTTCTGTTCAAAGGCATGGGTGTATGTGATGTCTTGAATTCCCCCCTCTCACCCATCCTATCCTACGAACGGGGCGTATCGAGAGCGATTAGCTTACCACTAATCCTGTCCTAGCCATTATCCTTCTATCCCTACTCTCTTTGGAAAAAGAGAGGTTGAGCAACTGAGTAACAAGCAGTTCTCGTAGAAACACTTCTGTTGAGACAAACTCCATTAGGAGTCCATATGCTCCACATTGGGAGCGGACATGGTTTAAAATAAAAAAAAAGATTAATTTAAGTGTTAATTTTGTTGTCATTGAATAGTGAATTTATACATTAATTACATTCAGTGAGACGATATTTTTTTCCTCTTCATGTTCAATTATTTTGATTTTTCAATTTATAACTATCTGGTCTACGTATTCGTTCGGACAGTTTTCGCATGAAAGAGACTATGCTACCACTTTTTAATACAAATCGTATATGTCACGTTTGTAATAATAAAAAAGCAGAAGGTGAAAGTACCAATGCTTGTCCCTTTGTATTGTCTCGTGAACTCATAAAATAGATATTCAACCTACAACTTTTATCATAATAAATTATTATACTCTACAATGTATGAAATGCTATATCGATGCTCGCCAACATTTCAGTGGCGTAGTAATTATTCAGCATGAATATAACGTTACATTTAAAATTATTTAATTAGCCGAAAAGTATTTTCAATGGATTTCAGAGTAACGGATTCGGCGGTTATTTTGTGGAAATTCATGTTATATTAATTTTAACTTTGATTAGTTTCCTTTTAAGGTGTTCACTGTCAATACTTGGTGGAATGGCATTATAATAAAAATAATAAAACATTTTTAGTACTTTTTCCACATAAAATTTATTAGATCAGTTGATAATGCTCGCGATGAGCGAAACCGGTCCTGATCTAATAAATTTTATGTGGAAAAAGTACTAAAAATGTTTTATTATTTTTATTTTGATTAGTTTGTTATCTTACTGTTTGTGTTATTTATTGTGTCACGTGTTTCGACCAACTATTGTAAGGTTATTTAGTTACGATTTTTTAATTCTACCGGACCCAAAAAAATGTCGAGATATAAGCAAACATAGTGATAATAACAATATCACTACAAAATAGAAAAAATAATAACTTGTGATAGTAAGGTAAATCCCATGGGAAATATTTTTTAGAAAATAGTATTGACCCAACTATCCTAATTAAAATGTTATTTTCTAATAATTGATTTATCTTAAATCTTTTATTGATTTCCAAGAATTCTAAACTTTTTCATTTCAACCCTTTATTATTTACGCGATAGAGTATTATATATATTAAAATTAATTAATTGGCAAACTATTATAAAAAATACTATCTAACATGTTCTTTAATTTTGTCATTTAAGATACTACCTGCTTGAGCTATAAACTGCTTGACAGTTTTCACAAGAGAGGCGATAGATACCACTCTGAATCAATGATTTTATTTATGAACAATGAGGGGTTTTAATAAATGTATAAAGAATAAATATTTCACAATTTTCCTCAGAGAGGACATGGTTAAGGAAGAAAATCATTATCTCCTTTCGCTTCGCTATCGAGATCAAATCGAAAGCGGTCAGCCAATTTTTTTTTATATAATACATTTTTTAATCCGTGTCAGCTACCAATGTAGAGCATATGGTCTCCTAATGGAGGTATCTCAACAGAAGTTTTTTTTCTTCGAGAACAGTTTGTTACTCAGTCGATCAACCTCACTTTTTCAGAGTGAATAGTAGGAAAAAAAGGGTAAGGCTAGAACAAGACTGGTGGTTGGCTAATCGCTATTGCTACACCCAGTTATTAAAGGATCAGAAGGATAGGAGGAGAGGAAATTATATGAATTGACATCACAAGCACCCAGTCTTCGATCACAACTTTGAATAATTGAATAATTCTCAAATTCACTGTGATCTTACCGGGAATCGAACCCAGACTTGCGTGATCGGTAGAGCAAGCTCTAACCAACTGGGCCACAGCAGGCGACTGAAATGAAAAAGTATTGTTCGTTATTTAAAAAAATATATATTTAGTTAAAATCAATTTGTGTGTTTGTGCTTATTATTTTTAAATATTTATCACAACATGGTATTATCGTTTTCAATTGTGATGTCTTTTCTAATTATTTGATCCACTCATACATTAATACTATTCGGTTATATTGTATTGTTAATATTACAAATGTACGTGGTACTTCAGGCGTTACAAGACTTAAAATAAACTTACTATATTAATTGTATCCCGTCATGGGTTGCCACTGAACAAACATTGCACTGACGTTGTACGTTCTGTAAAAGCGTCACGCACCGCTGACAAATTTGCCCATACTTCACATGTCAAGATTCTGCATGGAGTATGCACTCTCCATATTTACTTATTAGTTCAATCCTCTGCCAGGGTCGATCTCCACGTCAGCTGTTCTATCAGTAAACCAACCGATAAATATTTACATATTTATTTCCTTTTCATTCATTTTTAATGCAGCGTAAAAATATCTCGTAGCTTTAAAATTATCATTTATCTATTGTTCGGCATATTATCAATATTATTATTTTGAATGGCTTTCTGTCAAGTTCTCTAAGCGCTTTCATATAATTACTGCAAATTAAACAGTATACATATCGACTGTGGAAAGGAAAAAGGACTTAACCCACAGTTTGTCCAAAACAGCTTTTTTTCGATAATCACAATGTATCAAACTTGATACACGTTTTATCAAAAGGATGCAAGCTGCAAATGCCGAATTAGTATCTTAATTTAGCTTTTAAGATTGAAAAAATGACCTTGTAAAAAATTAAAAACAAGAAAAAAGATTGAAATAAAGGTTTTTTCTAAACAATTTCTTTAATTAATATTAGATTATGTCAATTAAACACCAGTTTAGAAGTCTCCGTGCACTTCAGGGTTGTGTATATGTCATAATTTGCATATGTCACAAAATCATCAAAACACGTTTTTAGCGCCTCCTGTAAAATTTGATATGTGTGGGTTACGTCCCTTTTCCTTTCCACAGTCGATATCGACTGTGGAAAGGAAAAAGGATGTAACTTACCACACATATCTAATTTTACAAGAGGCGCAAAAAACGTGTTTTGATGATTTTGAGCCATATGCAAATTATGAATTATACACAACCTAGAAGTGCACGGAGACTTCTAAACTGGTGTTAAATTGACAAATCTAATATTAATTAAAGAAATTGTCTAGGCGTATCGAGAGCGATTAGCTAACCACTAGTCCTCTCCTAGCCCTATCCATCTATTCCTACTCTCTTTGGAAAATGAGAAGTTGAGCAACTAAGTAACAAGCAGTTCTCGTAGAGACACTTCTGTTGGGATAAACTTCATTAGGAGTCCATATGCTCTATATTGGGAGCGGACATGGTAAAAAAAAACTATTTCGAAAAAACTGTGGGTTACGTCTTTTTTCCTTTACACAGTATATTTTAATGTATAATTCTGATGATGACTACTTGTATTGCAAAATATGACTTCGTAAAAATAACACTGGAGAAAATACCGCACTATAATAGAGCATTTGGACAAATAATACTTTAGTATTTTTCAAGTGAACGCTTTTGGAGCCATATGCAGTAAGGTTAGTTACATTCAGTATTTACGACTCAGTGAAAACATGGGCCCGCAATTCAAGAAAGGCTACAAACGTACGGCGGCAGAATGTGTACAATGTGATAGCTATTGCAAGAAAGGCCGTGGAAGTACACGAATATATAAAATGGTTTACGGCACTATGCTGAACTAGCGGTGGGCAGAAAATGTTGCTAGCTTATCGGACTATCTACTTTTAAATGTATTCATATTAGGGATTCTGAAGTCTCGGGGTCTTCAAAGTCCCGGGACTTTGACTTTATCACGCCTCGAGTCCCGGGATATTAAATATTTGCATGTATTTATGCTTACGGTTAATTGTTACTAAGAAGGGATGATAACAGTACATGTGATGAAAAAATATATCAATGAAGCCGCCGTAAGGAGTAAATTCATGACCGTAACTTAACAATACAGCCTTTTTTATCCTATTGAGATATTTATACATAAAACATCATCAGGTATGAACATTTAATTTTAATATTTTGTAATTTGCTTTTGATACAGTTATATTACAATATTTAAACACATGTTATTTAAATCTTCTTCGAAATTATAAATCCCAAGCATCTTTTTAATTTTTTTAAAACCCCGGGTAAGTGTCATGTCGTGTCCGTTTTTCTTGGGGCTCCCCTCTTATATCTGCCTTAATTCAATACACATCAGTCCTTTTGAGGGTTTTTTTAACCACAAGAATATTTTTTTTTCAAAATCAAAATGTACATGTTATTAGCACATTATAAATCACAGTCACAATTCCCGGGACATTTTCCAAAAAAGTCCCGGGACTCAAGACAGCAAATAATCCGACAAGTCCCGGGACGTCTCGACACAGAATCCCTTATTCATATTATATAGGACGCATAAGGTAACGAAAAATAGAAGAAAATAATGGCGTAGGCAGAAAGATATTCTTTCGGCTACGAAGCCTATGTAAGTGACTTAATGTCAAAAGCATTGACGATATATTACAATTGGTTAAGGATAAACAGAAGTACTGAAAGTTCGTTGCCAACCTTCGGTAGAAAACTACACCAAAGGAAGAAAATGTATTGGAACTTGAATTGGAAAGATAAGTCTTGTGTAACTTTATTTGTAATACAAAATTTTACGTTGCAATATTTTATTGACGGTGGCTTAACGTGGTGGCGGATTTTCGACAAAGTACTATTTTATTGCACGGTTAAAAGTTGTTATCCTCAACAAACACTTTCGTAGATTTAATTATTTAATTGATCTGGACATACAAAAACATTGTTGTAGAAAGGCGGAGGAAACTGATTAATGTGGAAAACTTTTTCCATGAACTCTGGCGCCAATAGAAAAAATAACAAAAAGTAATTAAAAACATAATGTCTTCATTCCTCATCATCTTATACGCGATCCTGAAATCAAGGCGCAAAAATAGCGATTAGTTCCTCTTCAAATTCCATTATTATTATTTATAATTAGTTGAATGGTTTATGCTGATGAAAATTATTGTAAGTTAAGCCGACACAGTAAATAAAACAGTCTAGTCAACAACAACAAAAAAACTACACAGAGTGGTGGCACCCATTGCATGTTGTCTATTGCTATCAAAAGTTATGGAGCGTCAGTTCAATGAGATTATTATGAAAAAAATTTATTTCGATGAATACATTTATTATCAAAATTTTGTTTCGAGCCGTCGAGCTGCAATTTACAATCATTTCCTTTAGATACAAATATAAAATATTTTATTCATTATTGTAAAGATTTTATCAATCGCTCTCTTTTTGCTGATTTTTTTTTATGCATTTATATTCCTATAAGCCGGTCGTTTGTAAAACTAATATCAGTCGTTTCTGTCGTCCCTGTCCAGAGGTGGGATTGGGATGGACGTCGTTTGTCGAGCACCTTGTTAAATGAAGTAAGACAATAAACTAAGATCTAATCAGTAACAGACTGCATTTTTTTAAACATATACGTCAGATTAAGAATATCGTTTGAAACTGGGAACGTGCGGTTGCATACACATAACAAGTGGCGCTAGGACAATCAACCACTAGTCTGACAATATTCGTTTTAACTGTTCTTTCGATTCGTTCGTGACTCGTTCACTTCCGAGAATAAGTCGTTTGGATTCATTCGTTCGCGATAGACGTATGTCCAATATGAAGGTGCGGTAGATGGTTGTGGGTACAACATTCGTCTTGTCAGTATACCTTAACGTAAAAGATTTCGTTTCAATTATTTTTTAACAACATATCGTTATTATTCTTACTAACTATGTACGTTTCTTTAATCTGAAAAATATATGTGTTAAATAGCTGAAATGGGATCAGCTATACAGACATTGTTCTTTATTTATGCTGTGCAGTTACGGCAACTTTGTCCTTTTAAGTCTACTTGGAGCTTCAAGATAACTGTTTAAGGCCTCTCAAACTTAACCCTTTGCCCGCGTCACCAAATTTAGCAAACATGCCCTGTACGCGGCTGCTTTTTTGCGGATTTTGTTATCGTGTTTTCGACTATAAATATAGGTTGTAATATTTTTTCAACTAATCAAATATGTTAATTGCCACCCAAAGTAACTTTTTCAATAATAAAATACAATATATTTCTTGTATTTTCGGTTTAATTCAACAAAAATCATTCTTCATACAATTGCGGCGTGACGTCGCCATATTGCAAAATACAGCCACACGCGACCGAGAACACTGCGCCACCACCATACCACGCTTATAATATTAAATTCTCGGAACAATTTCAATTTCACCCGCACTCACTCGATCGCTTATTTACACTATCCAAAATCTTGCATTATTTTAGCCTATATTGAATCTTTTTTGACTAATGCCATCTATTGAATTTGGTAAAATATACATTTGGTAATATTTTCAACCAAGTTATACAATTTTAACACAATAGATAGCTCTTATATAGGGTTTGAAATTTCCATGACATCTATACGTGTCACGCGCGCTGAGGGCATGTTCGCTAGGAAATGCATAGCGGTCATACGCGGTGAGAAGGTTAACTAACCTACTGAAAAGGTGCATTTCCTCTTCTGAGTGCCAACTATCTTCCTAAAGCATTAAGCAGCGTTGTTCCCATAAATGCAATGAAGGAAGTTTTGTTTGTTTCTGTCTACACGGGACTGGTGACTGATTTCGCGAATAGATTGTAAACTTTCTCTGTAGCCACAAGTTGTTTGCCACTCCGCTTCCTTCCATGCGTGCTATATTTATTCAATAGACGCAGTCCATTAACTAGTTCAAATATTCAAATACATCAATATTATTTGCTTCTTTGAACGCTCAGTTGTCGGCCTATGAAATATAGTCTATAGTAGGGCTTATACAAAAACCGACTTTTGAAAAACCGGTTTTATCCGGTTTTCGAAGTTTTACAAAAAAATGATAATTAAATTAAAATAGCGAGAAAAAGTTCAATTTTTTTAATGTTGTTTATTTATATACATAATACACAAAAAGAAATTATTTGGTGTTACTCGTCAGAAAATATGATTTAAGAAAACACAAAGCGTCCAATGATCGTTTTGTAACAAAATTTCCTGACATCGAAAATACCCTTTTCTGGGTAATAATGTGGGGTACACGGTCTTTAAGCCATCAAATAAAAGATCCAGTTTTTCTGTCATTTAGTTTATAGACTCGTTTATGGAAAATTCGGCACAACCGGTTACGAAGTTGAAAACCCGGTTTTCGAATGTCACAAATTTAGCAAAAAAAACGGTTTTTAAAACCGGTTTTTGAAAGCCGACAAGCCCTAGTCTAGGCGTGAGGAACCTGCGGCCTTAAGGCCGCATGCGGCTTTTTGGCTACTCTGGTGCGGCCTTCTGGCCAATTCTGTAATTCTGTAAATTTAATAAAAATAATAAAACATTTTTAGTACTTTTTCCACATAAAATTTATTAGATCAGGACCGGTTTCGCTCATCGCGAGCATTATCATCAGTTGATAATGCTCGCGATGAGCGAAACCGGTCCTGATCTAATAAATTTTATGTGGAAAAAGTACTAAAAATGTTTTATTATTTTTATTATAATGCCATTCCACCAAGTATTGACAGTGAACACCTTAAAAGTGATCTGTAAATTTATGTAAATTCCTAAATTCCTAACATATTCTGACCGTTAAGTCCTGTTTCCGGCCAAAGATTCCCTAGTGTTTACTGCGGCCTTATGTCGCATCAGATAAATGAATGTGGCCGTTAGGTAATAAAAGGTTCCCCACCTCTGCCCTAGTCTATAATAATCTAGCAGGCGATAAGTTAAATAATATAGTAAGGGACAAAACAAACTGCGGAGACATTTTTGAAATTCTAGCTAGCTATATATTATTTACAATTGCAGATGTGAATAATATTATATTTGATTAATTAATTTACAGCGTAATACAGAGAGCGAATACATGTTTACTCGAAAAAGCTTTCCAATTTTATACTTTAACAAAAAAGCTTTTTAACGTAGGAACAAAGTTCTGCAGGTAATTCACTACAGTAATCTATAATACGATTGTTAAGATGACGCCAATCTTGCATCAATGGCCACCGTATGGACATAGCAAAGTATACTGACGAGCGGCGTTTAATAAAGTCAGAAAATGGAGTCGTTTGTCCAATTAAAAGAAGTCGTGATTATAACCTGGCGTTTTTAATTTATTATTATGAAGTTACCCCTCTCTCGTCGTTCGACGCCCCCTCACTTTTCACTTCGTGCTTCCAGTGGCGTGATATAATATTTTTGACGTGAATACGTCGTTAAAATTGTTTCCATAGGGAAGAAATCCAAAAAAACGAATGATAACAAAATCGGGGGATACAGTTTGGTGTTGCAGCTTTATATCTATCATCGCTATCCAAAATTCAATTACACCACTGGATAGCTAAAGAATCAAAGAATTTATTGCGCTATGTAGTGATACACCGCGTGGGGTGGAGGGGGATGCGCCGCCATTTTGAGGTAATTTTGCTGCGTATCGAGATTTATATTTACTATAACTTGACACGACTCGATCTTCGGTAATAAAAAAACAGAAAGAGAAAACCTTCCATTATCATAACCTCCGAATTTAGAAGGATCGAATCAGTGTTACAAGTTAGGAAAATATTGGGAAACAATTCAAACAAATTAAACATCTCGGGTGCAGTTTTAAAAAGTGGGATTCCACTCGTTTATTTATAAAAGAACATATGTTAATGGAATTTTGAAAATAGTGCACAAGCTAACTCACAGAGGTGAGAAAAAAAACATATAAAATACAGTAAATAATTCGCCTGATATCGAGCCTACGATTTAAACGGGCTTCGATTGCGTAATCATAAATTTCTTTGCGCTTCGGGGTTATTATAGGATATAACGGTATAAAATAGTAAAATTTATAACAATAGGTATTTATTTAGAGTCCCTTAATTAATATCCTAACTAAGTATCGACAATTTATAAGAGTAATAAGTCTACTTGCTACACGTAGGGGGCGGAAGGCTTGATATTCAGAACAGTGTCGGTCCGGTGACACAACGTTAATTTTACCAGTTATTTCGGCGGCGAAGCGCGAATTCCATTTTATCATCATCATCAGCTGTTCTCAATTCACAATCATGTCCGGTCCCTACGCGTGCCATATTCTAGTAACAAAATTCTTATTCGGCCCAGCCATGATAGCAGGAGGACGTCTCCCGGGACCCTCGGATCGGCGAGCACGGTGCCTAGGCGTGAGGAGGGCTGTTCGACCCTCCGCCTCCCAATCCGTGTGTCAACGTCCAGTTAACACAAACCAATGTGGTTAGAGCTCACAACTAGTGCTCAGAGTCAGTGCCGAATGACACTGATTTCTTCCCGGACGTTGCCCCCGCTCCATGCGTTGGGCTTCCTAGTATCTAAAAGTATCGAGCTCGTTTTTGTTTGGATAACCGGGAAGCGTGGGTGAGGGATGAAATTCCGTTCAAATTTCTCCGTCGACATGGTAGTCCGCCTGTGAAAAAGAAACATCATCCGATGTCCTGCCCGTTGTAACGAAACGGGTTTGGTTTATTATAGAATAGCTCTGCCAATTATGGCAGAGATGAATGTCGTCCACCAGTGTTCGCCTGCTAGACGACCATCGCCCACGGCGGTATCGGTCTTATGCATCTGCCATGTCAAAACGACCCGGTCACCTTGAGACCGGCGTCGCTGTCGCTTTCCGGTTATCCGGCACAATGAGCACCCACCTAGTCCTGTCCTAGCTACCTTATTTTAGGGGCAGAGCGCCAGGCCTGGTGGCATCGGCGACACAATCCGCCTAGGCTGTCCAAGATTTCATTACTAACCTGGCGCTCCGGCACCTCATGACTCGATAGACGGCGTGACGACAGCTCTTTATCGTCGGGAGACCAGATCGTCTCCCTAAGCAAACAGTCTCGGCAGACTACACACGGCTTCTCCAGCCGACTCCTCAACTTTTACACGCCTTCTATCGTCAAGTTATGCTATTTGTCACGTCGCCTAAAGATCACCTCTTACAATAACAAAATTTATTTCAGTTCCCGCACACATAATTTCAATACGTTTCTGGTTGTGTCATTGTTAAATTACATAACGTTACTAGAAAAAGGTTTCTATTTCTACAGTTAGAATAAATTTGCATTACGCGTATATTATCAGATTAACATTCAGCGAAGGATTATCCTCCTACAACTTTCGATTCGATATATCGACCACATTCGATAGTGACTTTATGAGCATTTGCGTGTAATAAAATTATCGTGTGATAGAAAATAATATAATAGAACCTCGTGTATCTAGAATTAAATTTTCTGACACATAGTTATGGGCGCCGTTCAGGGCGTATTGTAAATGCGATAGCGATAAATTAGAGAATTGTTTGTGCTCGACAAGGCTTGATTTTACTGGATTAAAATAACACACGAAGAGGCTTTCGAAGACCTTCATCGGTCCCGCCGAAGCGTGGTCGCACTCGACTGAATTAATATGGTTCATTATTATAATGAGAATTTCGTTTATAGAATATAGACACTTAACCGGAAACGTATTGCTTTTAACACACATTAGGCTTCCCGGTGACTTTCGTCACGTACAGAGGCTACCGACATATTAACACCCACAATAAAATACATATTTATACAGGTCCTGAAATAATACAGTAGAAATTATAATAACAATTTAAATTGGCTTTGGTTTCAATACAATATCTTTACCGGGGTTGCTCCCCTTGCTTCCCCTCGCCTGCCAACGCTCAATGTTTAACAATAGAGAGGCTGCGATACCTCATCAACGATATTTAATGCCACAAACCTTGAGGTGTCGACAGGAACTTGAAGACGAGAGACGGCTGGTGCGACAGGCGGAGAACTCTTAATTTGAATGCGAAAGTGCAAGTTGTTAAATTTTGAAAGTTATTGATAAGCTGCTAGTATAATTATTCAAGTTCGAAGTGAGTATAACAAAATGGCGGCAGCCATAAGTGTGAATTTTAACAGGCGAGGTCAGGGGAGCAACCCTTAGAACAACTTTACTTGGCGAGCGCTAACAGAGAAGAGAGTTTGTTTGTTTGTGTTACTATCCCTCCCTTCCTGCAAAATGTACAGATCTCGGCGGGCAAAAAAATGCATGGTTGCCGTTAGCGATGTTGCCCTGGCGTCAAGTTGGCTACCACAAACATATCTTTCGAATGATTGTATATTTGTATTCTCATAATATGCCTATCTCTCTCTGGTTTCTTTCGTACTAACGTCATGCCAGCGACAATCTATGAAAATGCTAGGGAATAATCGGGTCCCAAAAACCAGGTCGTGACAATCTTTTGACTTGGAAAAGTTACGATGTTCGTTTAAGTTTCAATCGTTAGCTCTTGACAAAATCTATCGATTATAGATAAATCATTAGTGTAATATTGCGACTGTGACTATAATTATGTGTTAAAATATAGAAAAATATATTAAAAATATGTAATGTCGAGCTATATGCGTCAAAAAGCCAAATCGAAATACAGATATCGTATACGGTTGAAAAGGGCTTCTCAAAAGCAATCGAATGGTACCATTAAAACACCATATGACCGAGTCAAGCAGTGCCGGGAACGTAAAAATGGGGCGTAATATCTTCTATTACGAGACGTATTCACGTACAACACACGACCGTGTCCATGACACAGCCTCACCCCATTTTTTTATAAATATTATCGTCAGTAGAATGATACTTTTAGATAAACTAATAGACAAAAAAATATATAAATTATTTGACTCCAAAATCGTAAAACAATCTTGCCAATAGTGATAGTACAGAGTAGTATGTAATATCCTGAACCTAAATTAGTACTAAAACGTGATTTCTCTGTAAAAAAAAATAATTTTCCGGAGTTAGGTAACACACTTTGTTTTTCAGTTAATATATTTTTAAGTATCACATTTAGGAAATATTGCAGACTCTTTATTATATTGATAACTATATATTATTTTGTAACTTAAATAAATGTAAACAGTGATTTTTTTATAGATCCAATTGTTTTTCTGCTTCAGATAGTTATTTTTCGAGAAGTATTCATACTTTTCTCTCGTTATTTTATATATAGATCGAGCTTTTACGACTGCTATTCCTGTATTGTTTATATCACATTACTCATTGAAAAAAATTCGCATGCCTAGTTTAAGACATGTTTATTACCCTCCCTAGTTAAAAGATTTTCATTCTGAGTTATTAATGTAGAAACGCCAAACATATTATTACTTAAATTGTCAAAGACTTTCAAAAGTCTAAATGAGTTAGTGACCGTGAAAAGGGGCTAAAATTAAATCGGTAGTTTTCTATACCATTAGTAGGTCTCAAAAAAGTAATGTTCAAACAAGAACTTACATTTTTGGCTAGATAACTGTGTTGGAAAAATAAAAATATACTTAATTTAAGATTTCGACTGAAACTGCTTGGTGGAATTTCAATTGTTTAATTTGAATGATTCAAAAAATAGACTTACTTACACCGTAAGTAATCGGTATTTCGATTTACTCGTCCGGTATTGCGTTCCCAACTGGCAGTGATTTTTGCTTTATTTATACTTTTTTATAATACCAGCAGTTTTTTTTTTAAATAGGTACCAGAACTTATTTCTTGTCATTTTTTTTTCAATCCGTGGCAGTCTAATATGTCAAGCATAAGCCTTCCTAATGGAGGTATCTGAGCATAAGTTTTTTTAAGAGGACTGGCTGTTACTCAGTTTCTCAACTTCTCTTTTTTCCAGAAGAGAGCAAGGATAAGGTTAAAACAGGACTAGTGGCTAACTATCCACTCTCGCTTTGCTTCGTACTATGATTTAAACTCGTGAGATCTGTCACGAAATCCAATCTCATTAACCACAGCGCTATGGACCCGGCTGCTGGGTAAAGGTGTTGTAAATAATATGGTTAGCAAAACAAAACAATATATGAAGTATTAGACACCTGGGTCTGGTCATGGAGTAAGTCTAAGAAGCTGGTATTTTAATGAACATTACATTCAAAAGGGACAAACATATTGGTTTTCATAAAAAATATCAACAGTTCTTAAAGCAAAATAAAAATATTTTTTTACGAATACCGATTTAAAACATTAAAAAATGCGAGAAAAAGGTACCGGAACGCCGTTCCACCGCGTTTCAATGAATGCATATTTACAAAACCGGTATTTAATATGAAACACTAAAACATCGGTATGTATATTTTCGTCCGATATTGCAATCCCCCGTTTCACGTAGGTTAAGCTTTCAGCAATCGATTCGCTTATCTCAAAACCGACTCTTTTTATTTTGTCGCACTGTTGTTTTAGGATAGCGATATTTTTAGTCGAGGTAAATGTAAAAATCGTCTAGTATCTTGTCTTCGCCACTGGTTTCGATTGTTGTATATCTCATATATCTAATCCAAATCCTATGGAAGTAGGCACGTAGGTCGTATTTCAGTTTCAGTAACACGTATATCATCTTACGGAAGAAGCAACTAGACTCGCCATTCAATGAAGTTAGTTGAAGTAAATATAACACACAATGAAGCAGTAGTGTGATATGTAAATACTGTGATGTATAAAAATCGATTCCTGTTCGAAGGCATGGGCATTTTTGATTTCCAAATAATCCCTCCTACCCTTATAATTCTTACATACCGGTGCGTTGCGAGAGTGATTACTTTACCATTAACTAGTCCTGTCTTGGCTCTATCCTTCTATCCTCTTTTCTCTCTTCTGCCAATTTTAAATAAGCAGGTGAATCTGCCAAATGCCCCACTTCTTTATTATTATGTCAGTAAAAAAAAATTAATAAAATAAAATAATTAAAAATTTTCCAGCGATCAAAATAAATATAATTCTTGAAATTACCCACAATTTAAATCTGTAGGAATTCTCATGTTATAACATTTTAACGAAAAACACACTTACTTTTAAAAACCTACAGACTACATATTTGTTTAAGTAAATATTTCCCTAAGCTAAATTGAACGCCATTAAAATTAAGTCATTAGTAAAGTTAACCCATGTCGCTTTATCGCCATTCAATAGCTTTTAACTTAGTGATACATTTATTTTTTATATAAACACAATACACTTATTTGCTAAACGTCAGTTCAAGTCCATTTGTGCACTTGGACGCCTGAAGATTCCGAAATACGAAACCTTGTTCGAGTGAAACAAGTTGCGTTAATGTACAAAATTTAAACGATTCAAATTTAATACTGAAATTCAACCAAGCACGTTCTGTTCTTACTACAAAACTTAATCAAATGAAAAAGAAATGGTTCGTTTATCGCGAGCACTTTCAATTGAATGAATTATAGAGTATCTTTTTTCTTCCTACCCGCCCCTATACGGAGCATATAGTCACCACATGGTTTTTTCAAGACTCTCTATCCCCCGCCAGTCTCTGCTTCCTCCCAGAGTCCCGTAGCTCCGCTGAGTAAATCCTGCGGATAGTCATCAGTGGCCTTTCACGACGTCAAGATCCATATGGTTGGTAGAAGAGACTGGCTAGGTTCAGATTCTCTTGGGGCATCCGCAGCATATATCCAAACCAGATGCATCGTCGCTTTTTCATTTTGGACGTAATAAGAGGCTGGTTAGTCCGCTCTCTTATCTCTGTGTTCCTGAATAAATCAGACCACAGTACTCCTAAGTCCTAGTATTCACCGCAGGTATCTGTTTTCAAAGCACAGTATACGGTTACTCTACGCTTTCGTAAGGTGCCATGTTTCGCAACCGTAATGTGGCACTGTCAAGATGCATACGTTGAACAGGAGGCACTTGGTTTTAACCGAGTACAACAGTACCAGTCCCAGTTTCCGCATTTAATTAAAAATTGCTCCAGCTATCCCTAATCGGATAGCGAGCTTTTACACGGAGATTTTTAAGCAAAACATTTTAGAGTAGCAAAAAATATTTCACAATTTTTCGTAGTTTCTGTGAAATCACCAAATTGTTTCGCACAGCGTTGTTCTGGTGACGTCATCAATTATAACCGTGTTGTCGTATTATAATAGAGTTTTTCCGATCACATATCAATGCAATCGGTCATCAAGTTTATGTATTGTATCAAACGCCTCCTGGTTGTGGCAGTTGTGCGGCGTCACTGCATTCGCTACACCCGACTGCCTTGAATAATTAAATTAAAAACGAACAATTAGTGAAATAAGCTTTGTTATATGTTAAAGGCTTGCCGAACTGATTATAAGAAGTGGGGAAGGGATTTTTTTTATTGTTTTATTTTTATGAGCAATGAAAATAAACAATTTTTTTTAATAACTCTTACTTTTCTTCGAAATTTAAGCTCCGAAATGCTGTCGACTTTAGCTGAGACTTTAAAATAAAAATGTGGAATATCTGGATTTTTAAAAATGTATTTTGCAATGTATGTCATTAGAAAATAATTATAAAAAATATAGCATATTGAAGTGTGTATTTTTTTTACGAATTAATCAAATGTTTCAAAGAATAAAAATACGGACGCTAAAAATATGTAAACACGAAAGTGCTTATATTTCCAACATTCCATTTTGCTAACAGAAAATCTATATTAAAAATTTAAGTCACTGTTTTGTACTTATTCCACTTTTATTTAATATTATCAGCGCCATGTTTCACTCGGTGGTGACTGAAACCGGTCCTGATTGATTAGTACAAGCGAAGGTTTATTTTTGTATTATAATGCCTTTCCACTAAGTACTGACAGTAAACACCTTAAAAGTGAGTTTTTTTTTACTTCACCGTTTGAATACCGCGCAAATAAATCGTTAATATGTCCCAGAGATACTGCGTGTTTTTGAGAAAAATAATTTTGCCTAATATACACTCGAATCCGATATTTTAAAAACCTATATTGACTAGTATAGATAGCACTACACATATTCATCAAACTATTGCCTATATTCTATTGGAATACTAAGTATTTGATTTTTTAAATGTCTTGGACATTCGTGTTCTCTTGCATATGTTCCGGACACCTGTGTCCGCTTGGTATTCAAGTGGTTAAAGTGAACGTACATGCCAGTGGTTATGAAGAGACGTTGGAACTGGCTGGAATTGGAAAGCCTCAATCCTGCCTGCTTCGTGTTTTGACCGGTGGGATTCTGGCGCCCCGGACGTCTGCCGGTTACTATCCATAGAATGTAGGGTATCCAATCCCGGAGCCTTTTTCCAATCCCGGGATTTCGGGATTGATTAATTTTCATTAATCTTAATTTTTATTTTATTTTTTTTAGCTCACCGAGGAATTCGAAAACTTCGATTTGGTATACTTTTCCCCAGATTGTCACAAAAGCTCGTTTTTTTTTTTTAGCTCACTGAGGAATTTGAAAATCTCGATTTGCCAATTTCGTGTCAATTTTAGTGATTTGCTCAAAATTTCTCAATTGGGATTGATACGGCTGCTTTCCCGGGATTTCGGAATCAGAAAATTAAACGGGATCCCGGGATTGGATGCCCTAATAGTATGTATTTGGCGGAAGTCAGGGATGCTGGCATGTCATGGGAGGAAGTAAAGTAATTGGTGGGAGACAAGGAAACATGGAGGAGCCACGTGGCCGCCATATGCTCCACATAGGGAGTGAATATGGTCAAATAGCATAAGAAGTAATTAATGATGATTTTACCTTCATGAGTTTTCAAAAATCTGTGAACCGCATGCTACTCATGACGTAGCGTAATCGAATAAGTTCAATTGTTGTTAGTTTGATTATGGAGCTTAGGATGAATAGTATAAAGGTAAAAATGGATAATTTATTTTTTAATATTTCAATGCAATGTTAATGTTTTTTACAATAATTCGGCCGCTGCTATTCTGACTGAGAAGCTATTTTCAATCTCGGATTTCGACGAGAATCATTCCCGACACATAAATCAGTAGTAATTACAATTTACGAACATACAAGCTCAATAAATTTTTATGTATCCGGTGTTATGTTTTAGTAATGGGATTTTAGCGTAAATCCTGTCGTTTTATCAATCAATGCAGTGCAATTTTTACGATATTTCATATACCATCTTTATTTTTCATATATTATTTTCCGCATCGGTGTTTTTAGCAAATTATGAATGAAAATCAAGTCTAGCATATTATATTTTCAGCATTATTAATTTAAATTTGAACTTTTTACAACCGCTTAATGATATTTCTGAGGAGCAGTGCCGGCGCGTGGATATTTGGCGCCCTAGGCAACGGTTATTGGCGCGCCCCTTTTTTCATAAATCCTACTACTTTTTTTTGAAATAATAAAATATCCCTAATGTAATTAATTAATAATAAATATCAATTTAATTTATCCTAATTTACCTTGAAAAATCCCATATTGCTTATCGTTCTTCGAAACACTAAAGTCATATTTAATAATTTTAATAATATATGTATGTAGTTGGAATGAAAGCTGTCTCGAATAGTTTTCCAGTTTCAAATTTACGTCACACAATAAATTCTTGAGCTTTAATGCCGTTTTAACTTTTTTCTCAATAATAATTTCGATGAACGTCTTCTCCGTGCATATGCACCAACTTACTGTTGTTTTTATTGCTGATGAAGACGAGTAATAAAAGCTCAACGATAAACTTTACGATGCTGCATACTTAAAGAGCTTTAAGCTTCGATAGCGTCCGAAGGTATTTTTAATAAAATCTGTGTATGGTTTCATAATAATTTATTACTTTGTTTTTATGGATTGTGATATTAATATTTAAATTGCATTGTGACCAAACCCGTCTTCATACTTGAATGTAGTGATACAAAGTTGAGTTTCGAAAGCTTTCACAGAGAGTTGGATATCGATGCTATTATTTATTACTTTTCACTGATTTTAATTTTCAATTACAGTGTAACTTCTCATAACGAGCAACACAGATGCTCTCTTAACGAGCGATATTTCGCATAACGAGTGACGCAGAGTTTTGGAAAGATCATTTTCACATCGTCGCTTGCTTCAAGATGAATGACAATGCGTGGGAAGGGGTTACCAAGAGGACCCTCACTTCTGCTTGTAAGAAACTTTGGCCAGAGAGCTTTGACAAATGTGATTTTGAGGAGTTTGAAACAGTACCTGTGGAGTTTACAGTCAACGAGATTGTATCTTTGGCCAATACCATGGGACTGGAGGTGGAAAACAACTATATTGATGAGCTTTTGGAAGAGCACAGTCAAGAGCTGACCAACAAAGAGCTTAGCGAGTTGCATTGTTTTTCACAGCAATAATTTATGGAGGAGAGTTTGTTAGTGGAGGAGGAGGAAGTAGCAGACCAAAAATCTTAATGCAATAAGAGAAATGCTGAAAGTATGGAAAACTGTTGCATCGTACATTGAGGAGCATCACCCTTATAAGAAGGTGGCTATGCGTTTTACAAAATTTATTCCATGATAATGCTGTCACATTTTCACCAAATTTTGAAGCGTCGGCAAAAACAAATGTCTCAAGACAACTTTCTAGTAAGAAAGAATAAATTAATTGTCCTAATCAATAAACTAGTCGTTTTTTATTGTTTTTTTGCAAATCGAAATTGCATTGCATTCCAGGTGGATACGCTCCATAACAAATTGTAATTTTATTTGAATAAACGTTAAACATATAAAAAATGTTTCCGTAATGGAACGCATTATTGTATTTTACATTGTTTTATATGGTAAAAATCGTTTCTCTTAACGAGTAAGATTCTGGAACGAATTAAACTCGTTATGAGAGGTTCCACTGTATTTCATTTGTGATGTCATTTATTCTCTTCGAGTAGATAGATCCCGAGTGACTTAAAAGAAATACTCTCATCGAGTTACTTTGTATGATCTTTCAGTTTAAAATATTTGGCGCATTGGTTTTTCCCGCAATTTTTTTTAAATATACAAAAAAATAACCAAAAAACGGCATGTAAATATGATATCTGTTTATTATATGTGTCAGGGGGACCTTATCTTTTTGAGGGAAGGGGTTACATGTCATAAAAATAAATCACAGAGGTCGACATCCCGGAAAATGCCCTGCATGCAATCAAGTTTTGAGGAATTACACTTCGGCACATCTTTGACACTGGTTTGAACACGAATTTAAAAAACTAATTAGTATAGGCAAGGGGGCCACGGAAAAGTATATGACTGAAAAGAGGGTCACAGGCTCAAAATGTTTGAGAAACTATTACCTATTCTATTGCTACATGTATACTATAAAGCATTTTTGGTTATGGATCTGCTATCTGGGAAGAATACTTTTACTATTTATTACTTTTTAATTCAACTAGTAAATATTTAAAAAAGTATATAAAGTAATAAATAATTAGTAATGATTTAGTAGTTTTACTTTCAATTCGGTATTTTTATCTTTTTTTGCGTTCTTTTGTAGGAATGTGGTGCTCTACTGACGTATATTTCAGTAAATCAATGTTTCCCAAAGTGTGGTACGCGTACCCCCTGGAGAACGGGAAGAGTTTTTTTGACGAGGGGTACTCAGTTTTACAAAAAATATAGAAGAGGTACACAGATGTCGAATGTTTGGGAAACACTTCAGTATGGTAATCGAGCCCAACTGAATTTTAACGCTGAATATTGAATATCTACTTATTTGTTTAACGTCTTTACGAACTTCCTTTGTTCATTTGCAACAAATAATAAAAATAGTCTGACTACTAGTATACACTAATACACGGGTTCCCAACCTGGGGGTCGCCAAGGGTTTCCTGGGGGGTCGCCAACTTTTTTTAGATTATAAAAATATAGCAAATCGAGGATTTGAAATTCCTCGGTGAGCTAAAAACAAAAGGAGCTTCGGAGACAATCCGGGCAAAAAGTAAATCGAGGATTTCAAATTCCTGGTGGGGGTCGCCAGCCGAAAAAGTTTGGGAAACTATGCACTAATATATGTGTGTAGTACCTATTCATATCTTAAAAAATAATAACTCACTAAACATATGAGAATAGCAATAGATAATATATGGGCAAATAATTATCTGTACCGGTAACACGATACTCATCAAAGATTCCATATGCTGCACAAAGGGAAAGTATTTTTTTCTCACTTAATTTTAAGAAGTACCTTCTATTATTATTTTGTACGTCCGTTTCAAGTTATTATATATTTTTTATTAAATCGCGCTCCTATGAACCTATTGGAGAGTACACCTTTGCAGTATGATACCATAAAAACATAAAACTATCATTAAGCATATTCACTTTATTAATATAGCATTTTATCACTTTGTCAAAAATTTCCCAAATTTTAATTATGTTTGTAATTACTTTCAATCGCCATTCTGAATTTATTAATCTGGAATGACTTTTTAATTATATGTTAGATGTGTTGAATATTTTAATTTCGTGTTGTTTTAGAATCACTTTAATGTAATTGGCAATTTATTTTCAATGCCAATTGTTGTGTATAACTTTTCAATTTTGTATAAATAGCATTGTTAAATTATAATTCTTATCAGTTGACAATGCTCGCAATGAGCGAAACCGGTCCTGACATATTAAATAAAGTGGAATGAAGTACAAAGGATTATTGTGTTTTTATTAATACCATAAAAAGCTTATTGGTATCATATTGGCACTCATACGATAATTAATTTTAAAGCAATGCAAAGTAAAACTACCAGCGATGAGCAACATGTGGCTCCTAGGCTACCTAATTAATCAATTAAATTGATAAGAAATAAAATGATTTTTTTCAAATTACAATTTTATTATACACCTTACTAACTCACTCAATGTGCCCGAGTCAACTTCTATAAGATTCATTATTCAAGGTAACCAGCACGCGCGGCTTACGGTGCAGGGAGCTAATTAAAATTATAAATATTAGACATATTTTCAGAATATGTAGAAAAGAAAAATTTCATTTTTTAAATTTACTTACTTATATAATTTAATACGAATTATAAAATTTGTATTAAAATATCAAATATTGAAAAAAAAATCTGGTTTACAAATTTATACCTACCTATATAACCTATCTACCATTTTTTTCTGATTGGTGTCTGTGTAGCTCGCAAAAAATATTCAACTTTCTGCATTGGCCCGCTGCGAAAAAAGGTTGCTCATCACGGGCATATATATAAATAATAAGCGTTTGGTTTTTATGACGTGCGAATTGCACAATTAATAATTTTGCGTTGAATAATGTATTAATCAAAAATATGTATTTTTTTTAAATTACTAAATGCATAGTTTAAAATATTCTTAAAACAAATACTAAAATTACGACCGTAATAAAACAATGACTAAATACCACAATAAAAGCGTAAGTTTTTAATTAGGTACACGTAATAATTGGATTATTGTATGCTTGCGCGCGGAATACCTTATAAATAGATTAAAAATGGCGTAAAAAATACCCAGTAGGTAATGTTTTTTTCTCGTTATAAACAAGTTCGAATCCCAGCGAAGCGTAATCGTGAACAATTCAAATCTCACACTCACTGACCGCTCATATTTTGGTGGGGCGATGCGGTGGCCATGCTTTCCGAACATACGTGTGTGTATAAAATTCATATTCCAAGTTCGTTCGTAAATCTTTTAAATCACATTTAGTTAAACGATTTATGAAATTATTATAAATACATGTGTAATATTATTGTTTTAAAAAGTAATTTAATATATTCATTGTGGAATTTGCTGTGTATCAAAAATCCAACAGTTAGGTGGAATTTTACCAGCATAATTCTTTATTTATTTTTTTACCATGTCCGCTCCCAATGTGAAGCATATGGACTTCTAATGGAGTTTATCTCAACAGAAGTGTTTCTACGAGAACTGCTTGTTACTCAGTTGTTCAACCTCTCTTTTTCCAAAGAGAGTAGCCGCCTATGTGGTCGATTGGTCAACGTCGATGACTTCGGCTACGAAAGTGATTTATCTCCAGTACCTCATAAAAGTCCCGTATATAATCAAGCAGCGATGAATAGTACTATTTTTCTTAATTAAAATACATATTATAAATACAGTTTGTGTAATTTACTTATTGGGTCTTCATTATTACTTTTTTTTCACAGTTTTTTGTAAACGTAACTACCAGTTAAAAAATAGTTTAGTGTATATTTGAATATGATATCATAGTTTTGTCCATGCAACTTTGTACGTTAAATGCTAACCACTGAGTTTATTACCGTAAAAACTTATTTTATGAATTGAGAAAATATCATTTTATATCAGAATCCACGGTTTAAAATTGAATCTGAGCGTCACACAGAATAATCTGAGACTCATTGATAAGTGTACAATTAATATATTTCTCACAAGTTGCTTGCGCTGGTGTGTCGATTCTTGTTTTTCTAAATTAGATTATGGCTTCCATAAAAAAATTTTTTTTTTTCATAAAAATATTGTCTTTGATACTTCGATCATAAGTGGCTGTACCGGAAGATCACTGTCAACATTCCGGGAAACCCCGATTTATATTGCAAGATTTTTTTGCTATCGATAGTGTTTATATCATTTCAATATTAGTGTTATTTCTATTATTATTTTTATCTTATACTCAATTAAATATTGTGAATAAGAGGTATCGTATGTTTATTAGAATCTCTATTATCTTAGAAATATTGTAGTCTATCAATTTATCGATAAACACCGTTTAGCTTTGTATATATTTTTTTATTGCAAACCACAGGTGGGTAACGTTTCTATTAATTATTTTGTATCTTTATAACTTGTTGGAGACAGCTCATTGCCGGTCTTTGATAGAAAATGATAAATCTTAGCAATTTATTGTTACATAGCATATTGCAATCAACTTCGAATAGAAAAGCTGACAATACATACTATCATTTATTTAGCAGCAGACTTGGCGAAAATTTCCGTTCTTCAAAAATCTCAAGTAAAACCAGCGTTTTTTAATACAGTAAAATCTCGATTATCCGGAAAGTTGGCATTGAAGATAGTCCGCATAGTTAAAAAATGATCATTGAAAAATATAACTGACAGATAAAAATACTTACATTTTGTTATGAAATTATTGATTTTTGCTTAAATGTAGCCGCTTTCTTGTTGAAAATCGCGTATACTTTTGAACTTTACTTTACTTTTACACAAATTATTTTGACTTATGCTTCATGACTAAATCTAAACAGAGAAGAGCTTCAGAATATGCAGGTGCAATAGTCACTCTCTCACAAATATCCTCTTCATATCCTTGATATAGTTCCATTAAGACAAACATTTCTTTAATTGTCTTCAAATCATTAAATATGTTCAATCCAGGATCGTTTACATCTCAATTTAATCAAACGGTGACATCTTCTCTGTCGCATTCAGCACACATTGAGAATGGTTCTTTTACTTCCGTAATGTTTCCTATATCACATTCTACTGCGTTGATGGATCTTACTTATGGTCTGTCCATTACTTCATGGACACATCTTAAAAAAATCGATTATCTGCTGCCATGTTGCAACAGTCTTTTTTTTTTATTAATTTTCTTGTTGAACCTGATAACCATTTCATTACTATTTTCATCTGCTAGTAATAGTCGATGGATCTGTTTTCGATAAACGGCTTTAAATGTTTAAATTACACTCTGATATATTTGTTTTATTACAGATGTGACATTTGGTGGAAGAAAATTAATCGTAAACAAGTGAAAATTCTCAAAATCCGTGTGAATTGTGTACAAATCAGATAATCGAGATTCCACTGTATTTATATTTTGTTTCATACCAAGAACAGCAAAGCGTAACTTCCTCCGGATGTTTTGTTGTTGTTAACATAGCTGCTTTTTTATAATTTTCAAAACTATATAAGTATTACTTTTTTCTAGATAATAACGAACCTACAATATTTACATATTTTTATGTTTATCTTGTTCTAAATTGATTCGTGAAAATTATAGTTTTATATAACTGAAACCCACTCTGAAAACGCTGCTCTAAGTAATAATTTCATAGTAACCTGCATCAAGGTATTCGGACGAAAATTCCTGTTATCGATACACCCTACGGTTATTTCAACGATTCTATCGAATCACTGATTTCGGCGACTGATTCATTCATATCCATTTATTCGCTAGCCCGAGGTGCATTTCCTTATCACGATTTTGTTCGAGTTAAATAAATCTCGGAGTATTTTCGCCTAAGATTCGCGCCGCTCTTTGGTCCGACAGGCCTTGAATGGATTCATCGACCGCCGTGTACTCGATCGCAACGTTAACTCTAAAATTACATAATATTAATATATATACTTACTTGTTTTGTAATGGCGCTCGGTTTTTGATTTAACACCTAATTAATAGTTGGGGAAAGGGCAATTAGTGGAACTTCTGTGTGTGATACACCGATTTCTTGGTAGCGTATCGGACTTCATTATCATATTTTGTTTATTTTTATCTCATTCATTTTTTAATTTATTTTAATAAACTAACCATTTCCGGTGTTATATGAATTCTCAGCAGTTGTAATTAATGGTAACCGAACACCCGGCGTACGGTCTCGTTAAAATATTAAATTTCATACCATTCTGTGAAGATGCAGTGTGTCTTAAAATATAATGCTTTATGTACAATGATTCTTAACGAGGAGCATAGCACACTACTTTTCTATGTAAAATAATCACATGAAAAATAAATTGTTTTTAAATTAAAAATATATTAACTTGCGACTTGGTATTTACTAATAATTTAATTTAATTGGAATTTACTTGGTAGAATTTCATTAAAATAAGTTAAAAAATCCCATGTTTAATTTTTATATAAAAAATAATAATACCATATATGTAATCGTGCTACGTAAACACAGTCAATTAAATACATTTACATAATTAATTATTTTTAAATATGAGTAAGGATGTTAGAATATATGAGATCATGAAAAGTGTATATGTACTAAACCAGTATATGTAGCTAAGTTATTGTAAGCTTACAAGCATACTTATGATGGAAGTGTAAGCTGAAATAGCCGTTAACTATTTATAAAATAATATACATACGTGAGAAAAAAAATCTTTGATATCATTTCATTCTATTAAAATATAGCACAAATCTTTCTAAAAATCCATAATTACTAAGTATGGTGAGGAGTGAATAGATTAAAGTTAATTTGTACAACAAAAAAAAACTAAAATGACAAAACGATTTCGTGGGCAACATTTTGGGAATCAATTTTATAATTATAATAAAATTTGATTTCGAAATGAACATTCCGACACGTTTGTATTTAGCTCTCTACCTGCTGTTTGTAGAAACAAAACAACTCAACTTCCATTTTATAATTTAGAAGTTAATAATTAGTATCAATGCTTACTTTATTATGAAAAAGCCTTACGCTGATGCTTCTCAAAGAAGCGAAACACATATAAAAATTGGTTACACAAGCAGTCAAATAAAAAAGTTCTTAGTTAGGACTAAGATACTCGAAAAACTTAATCAATTATCGATAGCGAGTAAATAATTTGACTGAATATCATCGAGCAAAATTAATATCTGTAAATATAATAAATACATCTACCAATTTGTAAAAAATATTGTTATTAATCCTTTCATTGCGAAATGCACATAAACATCTATACGAATCACCGCGTGAAAGGTTTTTAAAATATGCATCAATATCTTTCAAAGAGGCTCTCCAATTCACCCTCTTTGGGATTGCAATTTTAAAAGAATATATCCTTACCGGTTTTTCAGTAATTCATATTAAATTCCGGTTCTCCAAATATCATATAATGCTTAATGAACAAATGAAAACAAAATCGAACTATCGATCATTCAGCTATCATCGGAACTCGTTGCCGCTTACGTATTTTGATTTTGTTATTTTTTCAAATAGTTATGGTATCTATCATAATTACATTCTACGAAGCGACAAACATTATCCGCTATTAATATATAGATATTAATTTGGTATATTGTTTATTATATTAGATCATTCGTCGCCTATTCGTAGCCTAATATATGCGTCTATTTGGAATATCAGTCATCAGAAGCAGAGGCATCAGGCGCCGACTCAGCGCCGTCTAATTTTAGTCGTTGGTCGACGAGCGTCGCGACGGTGGCCGGTGTGCGTCACGGTTCCGCCCACTTGCCCGAGATTTAAGCCTTGCGTGTACCTTCTATTACGACACAGTCTTATCACACATCAGAAAGCTATTTGGTCACTGCGTCATGGTGTTATAGATAATACATTTATCTACTGATTTACATTTTTAAACGTCTGTGCATTCATTCATGTATCAGTGAGAATTTATAATTGCTTTTATCACGAGGTTTTTTTAAAGAAATATCGATTGTTTTTTACATTTAAACCTGTATTTATTTCTGAATCAACGCACAGATATTGAGAATTGCAGTACAAGTTAACGAAAAGCTATCTGTACAATTTTGATGAGCTAGTCAAGCTTTATAGGATTCTTCTTCTTCTTCTTTGACCACATTCGCTCCCTATGTGAAGCATATGACCACTACGCGGCACCTCCATATTTATATGTCTCCCGCCAATTGCTTTGCTTCCTCCCATGACATGCCAGCATCTCTCAGTTCCGCCGCACATCCTATGAATAGTACCCGAAAATCCTTCGGGGCGTCGGAATCCCACCGGTCGAAAGAAGAGGCATGCAGGATTGAGGCTTTCCGGAGGCATCCGCAGCATGATTTAGGATTATTGGTACTAAACCCGTTTATTTATAAATTTTAGCGGTATATAGGCATTACGAATGTTTAATTATAGCATCTATTTTTATAAGATATTAATTTCAAAAATAAAAATTTCGTAACACTGGCATACATAAATAACGTGACCATTTATTTTTCTCCTAAACCGGGATACCTATAAAAAGGTAGGTACTTAACCATTTTAGGCGCCTCACACTTTCATAAAATACAATTTAAAAGATAGTAATGTTTTTATCATGTCGTATTAGGTCACTTATTTATTTCAAGATTATCGGTATGTTTGTGTGGGCGCATTAAACAAATGAGTTTCCATACATTTTTTCATAGTATTAAATAGTATAAAACGCTGTAGATATATTTTCACTATGATGCATTCAAAATCCCTTGACAGACAATCTGCATCATTTTAAATTACGTTGTAGACTATATGAGAACTCCACATCCGATCCCTACTATTATAGCTATTTCGGCGTATGATTTTATCAGAACTATAGAAACTACAGAAGGCGTACGTCAACCAAGCATACAATAATATTTGTAGAACTAAAATACTAAATTTGAATCGTTCAAATGATGTACATTCACACAGATTACATAATTTGAACGATTCAAATTTAATATTGAAATTCCACCAAGCACCTTCAGTCGAAATCTTAAATTAGAACTAAAATACTTTGTTTCACCGTATAACACTTCGTACTATTAATCCAGGATCAGGATAACGCTAAATCCTCGTAAAACGTGTAACCTGTTTTAATATTTATTTAAAACAAGTGTTTTCGTATAATTCTATTCCATATTCGACCGCCCAGTAGAAAAACCGGTCCGTTTTTTTTCTTATTAAATATGTTTTTTAGATATCACTAACTAAAATCGTTAAATATATTATTTATCATAATTACCAAATGCTCACCGCTACCCGTTTAAAATGAAAATTAAGTGCATTATGTACATTCGTATGCAAAAACACTTGCAACATAAAGGTAAGGAAGGTTTCAACATTCCACATTAGAACACTTCGGTGCTTTCAACACAGTGCAATAACACATTCAATTTTACCTACTAACATTCAAATCCATGAATTAATTTTACAGATTTTCATGCTTTACCTAGATGTCTGTTATAGAAATAGCGATGAGTCATTCGCATCAGGATTCCAGTGAATATAAAAGATTTTCAATACAGTACCTTTTTTTAAAAAAAAAAGTACTGGAATAATTATAGAGCTGACATGAACAACCTTTATCTTCTAGCGGGCCGTATAAAAACAAATTATAATAGGTTTAGGTTGTAAAGATTATTTTTATTTAAGGTACGCTCAATCCTCTTTTACACTGTTGATACATGAAAACGTGTAAAAAATGTGAAGTGAATTTAGATAAATGAATGATAGGTTCTATTACATTATTTTGACTGTGTTATTTAAAAAAATTGAAAACAAATAAGCCATGCAAAATCAGAATTATCAGTACTCGTTAATTGAAAATGTTTTTATTGTGAAATATTTAGGTATACATGTTTTATTTATATGTAATTCAAAAGTTAATGCCATTTTGGTATTTGTTAATTTTAAACTAATTCTTTATAATTTGAATTAATATTTGTATTAGTAAGTATTAAGTCGCTCTATCAAATCCAAATTTTCATCGGTAAGCCTGTTTCTATGAACCGATTTATTAAAGAAAAGGTTGCATTTTTTAATAAATGTTTTACGTAAAAATATGTATTATGTTTAATTTTGAGAAAAACATTTGAGGGCCGTAAAAAAATTCAACAAGGGCCGCATGCGGCCACGGGTTGTGCATCACTGGCTTAGAGTAATAAATTAGTTTATCTATATTGTCGATGCCCATCTATATCAAATGTTAGTACTAAGATTTTTTTTTCAAATAATGCCTAACCTCGCAAAAGTTTTTCCCTACATTCCGACAAATTTTTAATCGTGTAACGTAAATTAAATGCACGATGAGGTAAATAAAGGCTTACGAACAAAGTTATACAAACGTTACCAAAATTGTTGAGAACCATCTCCTGGTAGTAGGGCTTCCGACCCGTGTATAACCGGAACCGGGTACCCGCAAAATTTTACATGAATCGAAAACCGGGTTATTTTAAACGCGTACCCAGTCCTTCAAATTTATATTTGTTTTCTCCATATTAAATACATATCTTTTTGAAATACGAAATTCTTCGGATATGCTATATTCATATTAGTCAATTTCGAGAAGTCTGATTAATTCACAGCTGCATTCAGACTAGTTAGTGAGATCGGTGTATTAAAAAGGTTAGGGAATCCCTAGATCCCTAATCAGAAAGATTTTTTAAAATTCAAAAGTTTTTGTATTTATCAGTTATTTAATACTATTGGATCAAAATATTTTAGTACATATATGTATTATATGTATATAATATCATAAGTATAGTTGTATATCCAGTGCGTTTCTTTGAAAAAAAAAGTGCCGGAACTCAATTTTTGTCAAGCTTTTTTTTATAATTCATATCCGATCTCAACTTGGACTATATGGCTTTCAAATTGAGGTTTTTCCTCAACAAAGTTTTTTTTACGAGAACTGGTTGTTAGTCAGTTGCGCAACCTCCCATTTTTAAAGAGAGTAAAGATAAAAATATAGGGCTAAAACAGGACTAATGGTTGGCTAATCTCTCTCTCTTTGCCTTGTTATTTTTAGTATTGGAAAAGTGAGAGATGGATATCACAAACACCTTCGGACAGAAATATTTTTTAGGTCTTAGCTTAGTTCTAATAAATCTTTTTTTATCATTTTTATGTTTTTGGTAGATGATAATTTAAAAAAATATTTTTAAACGTCTGTCGGCATAAAAAGTTAAAAAATTCAAAGTAAAGTAAAATAAAAATAAAATTTTGTTTCTTTTTATTGCAAACATTAAAAATTTCGAGAAAAAAGGTGCCGGAACGCCTTTCGACCGCCGCGTTACATGGGAAAAAGCATTGTGTATATCATACACTTTAACTCTGGGTCGGTATATATCTGTTGACAATAATTACCCGGAAATCGGGTACCCGGTTAGTTTATGAAAAATAACCGAGAACCGGTTAATGCATGTGGCCGGGTGTTTGGATGCCCTGCCCGGGAGTGACTTATGCATTATAACATGACGAGAAGAATGTTTCACGGTTTACACATCTATCTCCTGTATACGATCTTAACATTGATCTCTCATAAAAAGTAATTCAAAACTTACAATGTAATACTGAACGTACGCTAGTTTCAAAGTATTTTTATCTTATCAAAAGATAAAGCAAGAATATAATTATGTAGATTAAGTACCTGCATGAAATTTATTAAAGGTTCACCAAACAGCATGCAACTTAAAGATTATTTGAACTGGTAATATTTTTATCTCTCATACATTCGTAAAATAAAAGAATGATTGATCCAGTCACAATCTCGTGGCAGTAGCCATAATAAAATCTCTTGACTATATATCAAAACCGGTATTTCAAATATCAATATCGGCATTACTAAACAGGTTTAAATAAAGTGATTTAATTTTAGTGAATTAAGTGTCACTTATTCATATTTTTTACCTTAATTTGTAAATTCCTTTCAAAAACAATTGGTCTTTATACCAAGTTTTTTTTTTCGTTTAAATAACACTGTGACATTGTATTGTCTTACCAGTTGATAATGCTCGTCATGAGTGAAACCGGTCCTGATATTATTAAACCAAAGCGGAATTAGTACAAATGATTATTTCATTTTTAATAATTATTTTCCACCAAGTATTGACAATGAACACACTAAAAGTGTACATATCTGCAATTAGAAAAATGCAGAAATTCCACAAAACCTCTAATTTTCAAAATATATCTTAAATGTATGCAGTAATTCCTTATGTTTGTAGAAGAAGAGTGTAGTAGATTGACATGTTTCACTGTACATCTTAAATTTGATGATAATATCGAATACAATCAAATGAAGCACGCTAGATTTATTGCATTTTGCAACTAAAATTTCACACGATATAAAAATGAATAAACAACCAGTTAAAATATTAAAAAAATGCTATCCTGAACATTTCTCTTTTGTGACTAGCCACTAGGGCATCCAATCCCGGGATCCAGGATCCCGTAATCCCGGGATCCCGTTCAATTTTCTGATCCCGAAATTCCGGGATTGAGATGGCCGCGATCCCGGGATTTCAGGATTGAGAAATTTTTAGCAAATTCTCGAAATTTACACGAAATTGGCAAATTGAAGATTTCAAATTCCTCGGTGAGCTAAAAAAAAAAAAAAAACGAGTTTCTGTGAGATTCTGGGAAAAAGTATACCAAATCGGGGATTTCAAAAAAAAAAAAAAACGAGTCTTCGTGAGATTCTGGGAAAAAGTATACCAAATCGGAGATTTCAAATTCCTCGGTGAGCTAAAAAAAAAAAAAAACGAGTTTCTGTGAGATTCTGGGAAAAAGTATACCAAATCGGGGATTTCAAAAAAAAAAAAAAAACGAGTCTTCGTGAGATTCTGGGAAAAAGTATACCAAATCGGAGATTTCAAATTCTTCGGTGAGCTAAAAAAAAAAACAAGTTTCCGTGAGATTCCGGGAAAAAGTATAGCAAATTGAGGATTTCAAATTCCTCGGTGAGAAAATCTCAATCCCGGGGTCCCGGGATTCAAAATAAATCAATCCTGAAATCCCGGGATTGGAAAAAGGCTTCGGGATTGGATACCCTACTAGCCACGTTCTGCTTTTCAGTTCTAGATATAATCTCTGTCTAGAATAATTCAACTGGTGAATTTACTATTTATGTATCAGTTTTGCAAAAACATCATCAGCAATCGTTCCTGCCTAGGTACCTATCAATCCCTAGCTTTACTTGTCTCAGATCAGCATTAATCCATCATCAGACATTTCCACAACATATTAACAGTGAATACCTCAAAAGTAAACACAAATAACGTTTATTTTGAATCTTACAATACGCCAAGAGTTCAATCTATCGCGCATACAAAGAATTTATTTACTACTTGAATTAATTTTTTAAGTGATGTCAAACACTAAAAGCACTAACGAGATTTTAAGTACTACGCTAAATACGGGTTTGTTGAAAAAAATTAAGTTCATTAACCGTTTAGGTAAACAAAAAAAAGAAAGTAAACAATGCTTCATCTTATGATGACACAGATTGTTACGTAATAAATCTGAGAATTTCTTTTACACGAAAAAATGTGAAGATTTCTTGCAATTATCATAATATTTTTATTATTTAAATCATAATTGAGATAATATTTTGTATACATACGTATATAACACGTCACAAATGTTTTCTATGTTTTTCTCGTAAGGTTTTGACCGTATTCGGATTTTTAAAATTGAAATAACGGATAACATACGACTTTATCTTTTGAAACGGACACTTATCAATTTGATGCATATTAGCTACTGATAATAGTTTGAAACTTTATTGTTTGTGTTCTTTATATTGTAAGATTTTTGTTTAGCTTTGTGGAAGTTCATTTTTATCAAATGATACAATTTGATAAATTTGTTACTCCACGTGTTGTGCTAAAAAATCAAGTTTAAGATGAACTAAAGTCTTAGGAAATGAATAAAATGATTTATAGAAATGAAACGTATGTTGATAATATTTATAAATATTCGTAAACTTGCCATTAGTAAAGCGGAACACTTATCACATACAGCAGCACAAGAAGAGTGACAAATTTATCATATTTAATTCTAGTCTTCAATATAGTTTATTAATAATTTTAGAACATATACAATACAATTAGAATTACGGTTACAGGTTATAAAAATTATACTCCTCTTGGCATGCCTTACGTGGATCGTCCACCAGTGATCTCTTATCCATTTCTATGTTTATATAATATAATAGTTCCTGGTTTGTCTGTAATGTAAGAGGTGATGAATCGTGATTCCGTGTAGAACAGTATCAGCCAGCTAGAATTATCATTAAATTATTAATGAAAAGCTAAATGTTTTAACAATAGGTAGTTTTTTTCACAATTCATTGGCAATATATCCATATTCTAATTTTTCGTTGATTGTTGATCACATCCTTTGGGAATTTCAACACAATACAACGAATGCAAAAAAACAAAAGTCGCCATCTGTGGTGTAGGTCAGGTAGGTTGTGAGCTTAATTCCCAATAAAGTCTTTTTTAAAGATCTGAGACATGGATGTTCGAGATATCAATTTTCATCGAGCTTATCTCGTATGATTTTTCAATTTTAAATACTAAACGCGTTGGCATTGAATATAGCGCCATATATTTTCAGTTAATATAAACAAACACTCAAGATAATACGATTTATATGTCAGCCTCGTCGATCATGCCGACTTGGTTACATCTAAGAGAAATTGCAAAGCATTTGAAGAGTCTACGTCTTTATATCGAGAAAGAGTGGGTCGTAAAATACTGTGAAGAAAGGGTGGGAAGCCTTAGTGGGTGGTCGTGGGTAGAATGATAAGAAACCTGTGGTTTATTAAAATTATATAAGCAGATATTTATCTCATTATCAACATGGTTTCCGTCCGTTTTAATTAGGAAATGAAGAATTAACGGATTTTTCCTTTTTTTTTTTAAAAAAAATAAAATTATCTTTGAAATCTCACTCCTATTGCAACTTGTATGCATTTAAATATGGGCTCCAAATGATGGATCCATAATGTATTGTATCGCTGGGAAAATATTATGTGTAATTATTTTACGGTTGCACTAATATATAACTTTATTATTTTTTGCACTTTGTAACGGAATAATATACCGATAAGAAACAAAGACTTCAAAAAACGTAGGAAACAGTTAATAATCGTTATCTCCATTCTACGCTTTTATTTTTTTTAGGAAACCACACTGGAATATACGCAGAGCTCCAGTACCATTTGATAAATTTTACTTTAATTAGGTTCATATTATCATCTTCCTGAGTTCAATCATTTATTGCTGTTAATTAAAGGAAGTAAGATTTTTCCTCAATTGTTACTCGATACAGTCCTTTTACAATCTAATAAATTAATGCAAACCCGCCTACTTATAGTCATTAGGTCTTCGAATAGTTATTATTTATTAACGTTGCTTTTTGATAAAAAATATATATTATTTAATCCGGAAAATAAATTATTTTTTGTAGTTCTGCTTGTTAACAAAAATAAATTACTCAATGGAGGCATTGAAAAAACAAATTTTGTACTAATTCCACACTATTGATTTTACATCGGAAACGGTTTCACTCATCGCTAGCATTATCATCTAGCAGCTCACGAATTTCGTGCCGATTTAAAATAAATAATGTGGATTTTTTTTGATAATGTAATAAAAATTTAATGTAGTAGAATATTTTGTTTCAAACTTTCGCTAAAATAATAAAGACGTTCGCTTAGATGTTATTTTTACGTAACTCTTGTTTATGTCAACACGTCATCAAAAGGTGACCCATTTTATGATTTTACCCAAAGTTTCATTTATCGAGCTAAAAAAGTTTTTCTGCGACCTACTTCAGATTTTTAATTAATTTATTTCAATCGGTAAAATGGTACTTTTTTCTCTCGTTATGTAAAACTTTTCTGACTTTATAAAGTTTTGCATTGAATCAAAAACGTTACTTATAACAACGATTTTAAACAAAAAACGATCTCAAAGATTTTTAGCGCTGTTTTCACCGATACCAGCTAAGGCTTCCTGTACAATTATGCATTTCATAATACAGTCTTTACGCTTTTAAATCGTTACTAGGGGTGTTACTAGGGGTGTTAAATTTTACAAAGGCTGGCGAGCCCCTTGTTAATTTAAGAAAAAACAATTTTATCAAATCAAATTAGCACATAACTACAATTACTGACTAATATATTTTCTAGGATATCTTCAGTATACACAGTTGTATATTTTTGGTCATTAACATTGTCCATTAAGTTTACGGTAAATTGCATATTGCTACATATTATAAGTTTATTCAGTACCAATCGATTGCTTATTTAAATATTGCGTATAACCGGTTCTGAACTTTTTAAATAAAAGAGAAAATAGTACAAAGGAATATTGTGTTTTTTTTATTATAATGCCTTTCCACGAAGTATTGTCAGTGAAAACCCTAAAAGTGAGTAATATTGTTTTACATTTATTCTGTCCGTAGAGAAACGGCCATTGGCAATTGCGCGTAAGCATCGATAAATAAAATAATGCACCAAGGTAAACTATGTTAACTCATAGAGTTTTACAAGAGATTTTTTTTCTGGCACCTGAAATAAGTAAAAAGTATCACATAATGTACCAATAAGTGTGCAGTGATTATTATTTCGTATCGTAGCCGTCCCCCACACAACAATCGTAAGTAACTTGAATACGTTTATTTAGATTTGCTAATTGAGTATTCAATGAACCCGATTTCATATGTAAAATATTACAAATCATGCTTACAATAAATAATTTCATATGATAACTTTGCATATCGAAAAAGGTAAATAACAACTGCGCATTCTAAATCATTCCCGCCAAAAGTCTCGCCGGATATGCGAAGCAACAGGATGCGAGATTGCCGATTGTCAATTTGGCGCGAAATCAATATTCCAGTCAGCTGTTGTTTGGGAAGAAGCTGCCAGAGTGTCGAAAATTTTCGCTCCCGCAGATCGACATCGCGAATTTATGCCCTTCCGAGAAAATTCTGCAGACTGCATTCAAATTCGCGCCACAATGCACTTGCATGCATTAGCAGTGCAGTCTCGCGCGCGGGCCGCAGCTCTGATGGCATCTTCAATATTATTTATGGACGCTTCAGGATTATAAAGTTTACTTTCGTTCTTTTGAATTCCTTTGTTTCTTCATTCAGCTATTTGGTGTTATCGTGAGTCTATGCGAATTCCGCGAATAAAATCTGGTACTTACAGTTCAACCAATACCACCACATATTTTGTAAACAAAATCGTTGGTGTTCATACCTCATAATCCATAGATAATTATAATTCTTATTTTTGTTGTAACGCCGCTTAAAAACATGCCTACTTAGTACTTACAGTTAATGTTAGCTGCGCAAAAATATCAAGGGCTATGCTGGCCAATCCAGCAGCATAATTTGTCGTATTTAAAAAATATATAATACAATTATACAAAGTAGTTTTATTTTGTTTTGACAAAACATAAGACACATTCTATGTTTTTTACATAAAATGAAATCAAGCACAAATTAAAAAAATATATGCAGAATGAAACAAATAATCAGTCGCTTATAAAGTGATTGAGATTTTTTATGAACCTATTTGAAAAAAAAATGGAGTTTTTCACGTCGTTCCTTACAATCCTTATACTATAAACATATACTCCAGTTAGATCAATTTCTGGTTTTGGAAAAAAATAAGAATTTTACTACTGTATGTATTCCAACTTACAATTAAAAAATAAATTGTTTAAATAGTTGTATTGAACCCGGGATGAGTGCGCCGTGGTTTTCAAACTGCCGTTTTGCCATATTCAACTAATTTTAAAATTTTTATCGAAGTCTTCACGCCGCTTTCTTTTTACACACATATTCGAATCCACTGTGAGAATATTCCAAATTTAACAGATACACAATTAATCAGCACAAATATAATAAATATAGGTTATACAACAGAGCAATAAATCTCTTAACGGAACTGACCATGCAGAAAACGACTTTCGTCCTTGCTTAGAATAAAATAAATACTCTTCCTTTATCGTTTGGTCCACCGATTTCTCTATGCGGTGTCCAATTTACTTCTCTCCTTATCACCCGATCACTTTTCCGCACTCCCGCTTCATTCTGTCGCCATTCTTACTTTCCCTCACAATGTCACATCTGGATTCCCCGCCGGATGAAAATAGAGGCTTTGACCTTTTAGGCAAGTTTATTTTTCTATTTGAGTGAGTCGCTTATCCTGCCAACCGGTTCGACCGGTCTTTACTGTACCTCACAGATTAGCGCAGGCGGCATGACCAGTATTCACGTTTTTTTGCAGCTTATGATTATTTGTATAAAATTTCTTTGAAGATTTCTTTTGGACGGTTAAATACAGCGGTAGCCCACCTATTTGCAGGTAATTATTCGATAATCTAAAGCAGTACTCCGTAAAATTTTCTCTCCCAAAGCATACCGAAACGTCACCCAGAGTTCCGCGACATTAAACAAATATTGAACATTGTGATCGGATACAGTTAAAAATCTCATACGTTACATCGTTCTTTTTGTGATTGATTACATCTTTATATTAATAAAAACAATAATCCTTTGTACTTCATTCCACTTTATTTAATATGTCAGGACCGGTTTCGCTCATTGCGAGCATTGTCAACTGACAATCATTGTAATTTGACATTGTCAGTTGACAATGCTCGCAATGAGCGAAACCGGTCCTGACATATTAAATAAAGTGGAATGAAGTACAAAGGATTATTGTTTTTATTAATATAATGCCTTTCCACCAAGTATTGACAGTGAACACCCTAAAAGTGATTACATCTTTAAATGATTTATTTTGAATTGAAATATTTATCGCTTTTCGGCTGTTGTTATGACAATGATACAACATACTCAGAAGCTCATAAACTCAAAATACACGAGCAACATTTAACTGCTGCAGCCGACAAAAAATGCTGCTGACTACCTGGACTGCGTATGTTGGGTTGGCTGCAAAATGCTGCCGTGTGTCCGCCCAATATGAGTTTTATATGAAAAACCGGGATTCATATTCATCTGAAGATGCCGAAAGGCGAAACCCGGGTCGTTAGTGACAAAATCTATGAGAATGTACATAATTTGAACGATTCAAATTTAATATTGAAATTCCACCAAGCACCTTCAGTCGAAATATTAAATTAAACCAATTCTTGGTTGTAATTATCTTCACTATGGTTTATAATTTATTCACTCTTTGTATGACGCTGTACAAATATAGAATGCAGTGTAAATAGCCTTACCGACTACTACATACTGCTGTGATGTCTTGCTATATTTCCAGAATATGTAATATTGTAATTTATTACAACAAATACAATGGCCTGAAAGAAAAATCTTTAATTCGACCAGGCCGACCAATAATATTTACTTAATATGCTGCTCGATATACACATTGTTTCAAATTTTTACAATACATATTGAAAGTATCTGTGGAAAACGGGCATTCAAACATTCAATTATATTTCAAATACCTGCAATAGATTGTTTCACACATGAAATAAGTCACATTTTGTTCTGATGCGTGGCTTACATTTGTTGTAAAGCGTCGTTCAATTCGATAGCTTTTTACTTTGAAGAAGGTTGTTTCAAATGGCTCATTTCTTTGAAGTTGTATTTATAATGAATATTTTCCGTAGAATTGTGTTAACTTAATGAAATGATATAATAGAATATCTCTCTCCTCTACAATATTGTCCTGAAATGAAGTGTTAGTATAAATTCAGTCGAACTTAGTTATTCCGGATATCGGATGTAATGGGGAAACATTCGTTGGTTTTATCCATACATTTATTCACCTTTATAACGAGCTACTTCTCGGGCATTTCGAGAAAAAATATCGCCAATGAGAGTGAAAACAATGAAACAAGCATCAATTTTAAATTTTATAAGAAAACTGTATTGAAAGAAAAATGTAATATGTATGTAACGGGTGTGTAAATAAATTTTAATTGTGTATTTTTGTGTTATGTGACCGCTTCAGATACTTCATTTCTTCATGTGATGGGTATGTTTGTAAGCTTTTAAAAATACATATTCTCTTAATGAGCAAATTCAGTCGGTCCCATCTCTCTCGTAATAACCAAGTTTGACTGTAATATCAATACAAAAAAAATAATCCCATGTTTCTTTTTTTTCACATTCCCGTAATTAGCTATTCAGAGTGTCGCCTCCCATTCAACGGACCAGAGTGTTGGTGTGTGTTGCTGAGCGTCACTCCTCTATGGGCAGGTCACGTTTCTGGTTACGGATGCACCCCAGACTTAGACGGATGTGACGTCATTTATGCAATTTCTTAATACTACCATATAGCGTTGTTTTAGGTTTTTCTAGACTCGTTTGTAATTATTTGATCCTTAGATTAAAATATTATGCGGTTAAATACTTCCCGTATGCACAGAGCCGAATCCGGCCGGGAATGATCCCAATTTTCGGCTGATTCTATTAAGGTGCATATGAGAGTATTATTTGGAAACACGGCCTATTCCAAAATGGTCAAAAAACGAAACTTGAACTTCATTTTGAAAAACAGTGTACATTTTAAAAGTATTTTTAGTCTTACATTACTTTGGAATTATATTTTGCATGTTGTCAAGTCATGTTTGAGACTTATTTCTAAAAATACTTTCAAAATTTATTTTTATGTACTAAATTACAATCATGGTTCATGTTTCAACAACTTTGGAATGAGCTGGGATTGAATATATTCATAGTTGTGAGAAATTGTGGGTTACTGGGGAAATTTGAAAGCACTTAACGCTTACTTGTTACGGAATAATAATTGTTTTAATCCGTTGTGTTGGTGTATACAACTAGTGCATCCAATCTTGGACCTTTTTGTGATCCCGGGATTTCGAGAATGACAAGTTTTCCAACCCCGGGATTGAAAATTTAGCATAAAATCGTGTATAAATTGCTATTCAGGATTGAGATGTTGAAATCCTGGGATTTTTAAAACAACTATTTGTCGATTTCAATCACCCAGAAATTTGCGGATTTACCAAAACGAAATGACGTGACACCTTTTTTAGGTCACAGAATTTCGAATCCAAAATACCAGAAATTTACGGATTTCCCAAAATGAACGCCGCGAGAGCTTTTTTTTTTAACTCTTCCAAGAATTTCGAATCCAAAATCCCAGGAACTTACAGATTTCCCAAAATGAAACGACGTGAAAATCCCGGGATTAGTAATGTCACCATTCCGGGATCGCAGAATTGGACGGGATCTCAGGATTGGTGGCCCTTGGTACAACGTTACGAAAAGCTCTAAATAATTGTTTAAATAATTTTACTTCTAACATTATCTGCTTCTTATGTAAAGATAATAAAGTCATCAGGAATCATTTCAAAGGAAGTTGTTTTTACGAGACTGGTTGTAAAAAAAGTCTCGATATGTATTTTTCACATAATTATACTGAAAAAAACTGTATAAAATATTCGGCATTAGATTTTTGATAATGTACAATTAAATGTAATTTTTGAAAAAAATAAACTTTTCTAACCAAAAATCAATTGTGGTCTGCAATGCGTTAACACGTAGTTCGTTTAAAATATAAAAAATCGCGGTGCTCTGTGGAAGGGTGGATTTTAACCTCCCTTATACAATTATATCCAATGATTATTACTGTCATTGAATGTTATTAAATATACATACTTGTGTAATGTCACAATACGAAAAATACGGTAAAATAATTAATATCAATACCCGAAGAACGTACTCTCCTACCCTAGTTTGTAAGTACAGAAATAGGTTCTTAATATTCTTTTCGCTATTATCTCATGATTCGAACATTATACCTAAGCTGATAAATATAAAACATAAATTGTTGCAAGCCACTGATTTGATCATAGAATACTGCCTTTTTCCTTATTTATCAAGGGGCTCGCGCGAGCCCGCTCCACCCTCTCAAAACACAGTTGAACTAAACGTAACCGGTTCTGTATGTGCGATAATTTTTTTTTATTTTGTCTTATTAGATTCATTACTAAATATACAACTTCTCATTACTTCAAGAGCCTACAAAATCAGACTCCGGCTCTGTGTATACATATATGTATATCATATATTATGTGATAGCATGTGGAGTCAGTGAGCTCGCAAAGTTTATTTATTTTTAGTTGTACATATAAGTTGTCAGTTAAATTCGTTTTATATTACATATTATGATATAACTGCACGATTTTTTTTTATTAAGAAGTAAAGGCGGTGCTTTTTTTCGAAAAAAGAAAGTGCTGGAACTCTTTCTCAAGATTTTTTTTTCTAAACCATGTCCGATCTTTATGTGGAGCACATGGCTTCCTAATGGAGTTATTTCCACAACAGTTTTTTACGAGAACTGATTGTGATCTGCTGATTCTTGAACAATTTTCATATTTCTAAGTGTTCACCGTTAATTGATATAAATTAAAATAGAGTAAAAGCTGTATCAATTTGTATTTTTCTCATTTAATAATGCTCGCGATGAACGAAACCGGTGCTGACTTTTGATGAAAAGTCTCGGAAACAAACAAAAAAACACCTCTCGTAGAAAAATTTCTGTTGAGATCCATTAGGAAACCATGTGCTCCATTGGGAACGGGCATGGATAAAAAAAATAAACTTTCATTTATGTAATTATTCAGCACTGCATAGTGTTAAATAAGTTTCTGAACTAGAGTAAAAAAAATATTTAGTTTAAAGAAAATCATATTGTTAAGTTATTATATAAAATATTTGTACTCGTAAAAATATTGCCTGGAAGATGTACGTTACTATATTTTGATTTGAATATAATCTTTAAAACAGTAGGCATGTAAATGCAATATTTTAACTAAAAAATATAGACTATTTTTGTTCAATTTCAGTACTTAATCAATTTTAAATTGGATATCCAATATTTTAGCTACATATATGCCATCGATATATCAGACAGCAATTACAACTATCGGCAGATGCTGATATGGGCAGCTTCATTGGTTTCTTTCAACTTTTATCGACGTGACAGCTGAATCACCACGGCATAATGGATTTGCCTATCAATTCTTGGTCATCATATCGTCAGGACCGGTTTTACTGAGATAATTGAATGCATATATTATATTTAAAAAACCCGGTTTTTCGTCCCGTCTGAAATAAAAATATATCTTTATAGTATTATATTTGTTCAGTTCAGATAAGTTTCTTTTTTTTGTATTCTTTTGTACTATTTTCGAATTCAGAAAAAGATATCCATTACTTAAAACTCTTTCTTCATCTTTACATGAATGTTATTTGACGCTTTCTTGCAGGTCCTTTGTCCTTTATTGTATGGTATTCCGTGTTCGGCATCTTTAAAATACACCTGAATTATAATAGTCCTTTTTCATCATCTTTAATAGCCGTATTTACATTGGCGTGCATCATTATTAATGATTTTAATATTTAACTGTTGTCATAATATATTTCCGTACCCGGAGAATGAAGGCTTAACAGTTGTCAGAGATACATTTATTTATTATCAATATGAGTTTTTTAGTAGCTAAAATTTCATAATGATCTTTAATAACAAAAAACTGAGAAAAAATATGTACATTGATACAAAAAAGTGTAAAAAGGTTATGTTCCGCATCAAATTCTTCTTCTTCTTTACTGGCGCTAATGTTGGAAATCCCCTAAATCAATTTCCCCCATTCCACTGGGCCCTCTGCCTTTCTACGCTAGTCGCGACCTCCAGCACTCGCAGGTCCTGTGATACCCCATCAGGGTTTCCAGACGTCCATATTTGAGCGGGAGTGTCCCGAGTTCAATAGACAAATCCTGAGTCCCATATTGTAAGTCCTTCTAAAAATCCATTCTTTCTTTGGCCATGTTCGCTCCCTATGTGGAGCATATGGCCGCCACGCGGCACCTCCATGTTTCCCTATCTCCCGCCAATAGCTTTGCTTCCTCCCATGACATGCCAGCATCCCTCAGTTCCGCCGAGTACATCCTATGGATAGTACCCGACGGACGTCCAGGACACCGGAATCCCACCGGTCGAAAGAAGAGGCAGGCAGGATTGAGGCTTTCCGGAGGCATCCGCAGCACGTGACCCAGCCAGTTCCAACGTCTCTCCATAACCACTGACGTGACGGGACGCTGTCTTGCACGCTCCCTTATCTCTGAAAAATCCATACTTCTTCCAAAATCTTCGAAATAGTGAATGCTCCGATCTGTGTTTTTTAAATCTGGCAACCTTGTACCCCATCCAACCAGCAAAATCGTTGTCTTTTTTACTACTTTTCGTCATTCTATTTTCTATAATTATATTTTATACTTGATATAATTAAGTATCATGTAAAATTAATTTCGTTAGAATGCGTTTGTTTAAAAAAAAAACAGTACGGCACTGATAATCGCACTTGATAATTTGATGCCTTAAAAACCATTCAGGAATATACACGACAGCTTTCGCAAAAGAGGGCGTTGCACCGCTCGGCCAAAAAAAGCTTTGATAGAAGAAATGATGTAAAAAAAAACGAAAGGAAGCTGTGCTTAAAATGCATTCAATACTGCAGCAATAACTAATTCCCATATTGAATTGAATCGATGTAAATGGATGCATCATTTCGCTGAAACGTGCATGTATTTTTACTGCGCAGGATGCCATATGGAGGCGTTGATTGAATTCGGAATTAGATTAAATTTCAGGTGTCGACGGGTTATATTTGTATACTAATACTTCCGAAGAGTACGTTGCACTTCCTGTTAGGTTTTTTTGACATTTTTTAACCTAAGGATGGGCAGACTCTTACAAATATATTGTTAAATGTCACATCATCAACTATCCAAGATTCGATGTCGGTCTATAAAGTCTAACGGTAAAACCTAGCGATCAGAGATTTTGAGATACGAGAAATTAGGGCATCCAATCCCGGGATTTGGGATCCCGTTCAATTTTATGATCCTGAAATCGATTAATCTGATTGATAAATTTTAAACAAATCTCGAAAATTGATAGGATTTTGGAATTGGAAGAGCTAAAAAAAAAACGAGTTTCGGAGACAATCTGTGGAAAAATTATAGCGAATTGAAGATTTCAAATTACCCGGTGAGCTAAAAAAAAACGACTCAAACGACCAAAACTTTCAAATTATACACGATTTCACGTTGAGTGTCCAATCCCGGAATCCCGGGATCCCGGGATTAAAAAAAGGCTCCGGGATTGGGTACCTTACAAGCAAGGCCAATTTGACGAATAGCATTTTATTTCAATTTTTGTTTTTAAATCGTAGACATTCATAAAATGTTATTAAAGCAATAAAAATAGCATTCGATTTAAAATTGTTTAATGAAAAGCTTGGGACCAAACACTTATTGATGCAGATTTAAGGATGAATGTCACGGTCAGCGACACATATAATTAATACAAATTATTAAATGGTTCGTTTAATTGATAGAATCTAGCTAAATAGGAATTTAAAATCATCCCAGTTGAGTTAAGCATTTCTTATTAATATATATTGTAATAAAATGTATCCGTAAAAAATGAACTGGAAGCCAGTTGCATGCTTAAGCAGAGACCTCAAATTGTTTTCAATAAAGAATTAAAACGCGAAAAAAATATTAAACGTTAACAAAATCAAATATATCGAAGTTGTAATTAACTATAGGTGTCGCTGTAGACCAGTGTCTGCCAAACTTTTTTTATTTCACAGTACACTGATAAATGGGACTAATACTTCGGCATATAAAAAAAAATGTTTTTAATAAGGAAATTCACATTTAAAAAAGAAAATGTGTCGCGTTGATTACAATGTATGAATGTGAAAAATCGTCAATGCATATCAAATATGGTCTATGTGACGAAAGTGCATTCCGAGATAATCGATAAAAACTGTTTAAAAAAATAACTAAACGGAAAATAACACTTGTATCAATGGAGATTGGAAAATTTTCCCCATTGATAGAAGTGCTATTTTCCGTTTCGTTAGTTTTTTAAAAAGTTTTTATCGATTATCTCGGAATGCACATTCGTCACATAGACCATATTTGATATACATCGATGAAATATTGAATGTGTAGATGTTGAATTTATTTAAAATTGAAGAAAATTTAAATGAATAGGCATTGTTTAAAAGTAACATTTTAAGACTTCTTCCACTGCGGCACACCTGAGACTTCTTGCGGCACAGTAGTGAGCCGCGGTACACAGTTTGGCAGACACCGCTGTAGACCGTGACACTGCCCCAGGCTGGCTATTGTTCCTGTCTGTTAATTCCTAACTTTATTCTACTTTTCTATACCAAACCCGGGATTGATCATTAACCATAAAATCGTGAATATATTCTGGATTTAATATTGAGAAAATTGTAGGTCGCTGGCAGATTTCAAAAAATTTACTCACTGGCCGATTTAAAAAAAAAACATCAATTTACGGACATCTTTTTTTAGGTCGCTAGCTCATTTCTAAAATTTTGCCTGGTTGCCGTTTTTCAAAAACTTTCCGAGAATTTTTCACTTCTTATCTTCAACCCTGAAATCTCGGAATCCGGGATCAGAGGCCCTACTTATAACGTCTGCCAATATGGTGCGGATTTTATATTTTTATGATTTTTTTAAAGTATGTTTACGTATTATCAGAATGTTGCATTATTAATTTTGACCTTGTTGCTGTCGACTAGATAACAGAATACTATTCATAAAGACACATTCATAGTTAATGATTGTTATCATCGTTGGGTGTTTTTGTTTTTTTATTTATTTTAATTGCAACACCGTTTTTATTGTAAGCATAGTATTTTTTAGTTTATCTTGATGTTCTATTTTGTAGTATGATTGCTGTTATCAAATAAATAATGGTATTAAAACGTGCGACGTAGAAGTTATTTTTTAAACGAAGTTGCATCATAGGGAAGAGCGCTTGAATAAATATTAGGCAATTCTTGTATTAATTAAAAAACAACATTTTCTCGCCACAAACGTGGCGTTTTGGTCTACTTAAATAAAACTCGACGTAAAACTACAAAACATTTGTATACGAATTTGACACATAGGTGATTTTTTGTACGTGAATTAAATATTTCAAATTGCATTACTCACCTCAAATACATCGAAAATATATTATAAATAACTATATATATATATACATATAAATGTATATACAGATAATATAATTTGTCTTATAATTTGTCTCCCTACAGATAAGTTTCTTATACCGTATAGGCAGTGCCCCGTATAGCGTCCCGCTTATAGCGTAGCTTTTTTAAAAATCTAATACAAAGCTACATAAATGTATTTTAAAACATATTTTATATACGTGCATTGAATAAACATTTGTCAAAAAAGACTAAGGTCCACTTTAATACATAAAAAAAAGTATTCGTCTGGTCTCTATATAGGCTCCATAAGTTATCCATAGCCAATGGGAGCGAAGCAGAATTTTTTTACTGTTATAATAAACCAATTAGATATAATTTAAGATTTCGACTGATTTCATTTTTCGCTCTCCACTTTTATACCCTATATAAATGTAATCATGAGGTCTTTTCTAACAAACAAAATAAATATAATTCTTAAAACTACTCACCATTCAAATCTGTGGGCTAATCCTTTTCGCCAGCGATGGCTTTAAGCTCAATGATACATTTATTTCTTATACAAACACGAAACATTCATTTACTAAGCGTCAGTTCAAGTTCATCCTTGCACTTGAACGCCTGAAGATGCCGAAAGGCGAAACCCGGGTCGTAAGTGACACAATTTATGAGAATGTACATAATTTGAACGATTCAAATTTAAAACAATTATAATTGGCGTATAAACACACTCTTTTCAACTTTAATTTTTAATTTTATTACTTTGATTCATACATTGTCTTTATAACAACATTGGTTTTATCTTTTCATTTACTTGTCGTTGCGTCGTAATACAATATTGAAAATAGAATCCTAAAGGTTGATTGTTTTCATAATTAGGTCAATTAAATTTCTTGAAAGATTGTTACTCAATCTTCCAATATTGTTACATGTTATGATTACTGTGTTAATGTATATTCAGGTGAAAAGAGAGCAAAGTAAAAAGAAAATAAACAATTATTACGATACGATATACATTGTCTGAAATTTAGACAGTGCAGTGCTTTAAGCTCGATTTTTACGTAAATTTTTAACGAAATATTTTTTTCTAAATAAATTAATAGCAAGTTCGCTTTAAAACTATTATTATTTCGTTATATCCAAAAATAAGATGTTTTTAATAAATAATATGTTAAAAAAATATTAAAATTGAATTATTTTGTAAGCACATGATGTTTATCGATATTTCGCATTTAAAATAAACATTTTAAACTTAAAAGAGGACAAAAGAACCAAAAATATAATTTATTATAAGAATCATGTTCATTCAATCGCGAGAACACTTAAAAATTAAAGTAGCCCTCAGCGCAGAAAAAGGTTGGACACCTTTGCCATAAACCAGGAGTCACCAAACTTTTTGAGACAGCCAACGGCCTGGATTATTTTTTCAAAAAAGTTAGGGGCCGTATAAATAATTCTAATTCAATTAGAATTTTTAAAAATTCAATATTTCTTATGTGTAAAATATTTTCATATTAAAAATCAGAGGCCGTATTGAAATCTTTGGAGGGCCGTTATACGGTATAAACTATACATTTTGTTGTAAATTAAGTTTAAAACGAAGCTGCTCGGTTGAGTTTTGATATTAAATTTAAATCGTTAAAATTTTGTGCAATTTCTTATACGCTTTGTCACTAAATACCCGGGTATCACCATTTGGCATCTACAGGCGTTCAAACGCACGGATGAACTTGAACTGACGTTTAGAAATAAGTTTATCATGTACATAATATAATATAATATAAGAAATAAATTTATTTATTTATCACTAAGTTACAAATATTGATGGCGATATGGATTAAATCTACTTATGGTTTGTTTTTGACGTTGAATTAGATGCGATGTATTTTGAAGTATTATGTCAATTTGATGGCTGATTTTTTTTTTGATTTTAAGAATCCAACATGAGATCCAATCGCTCTCAATAACACCCTGCGTACTATAAGCTGTTTTCTAACATTTTTAATTAATTTTTATTTTGCCTGTTATGGTTAATTAAAATAGATTGTGAAGGTACCGCTACTGTGCCAGAATTCGTCTTACATAGGAACAACGTGCCTCACAAACTCGGTCCACGTGTTTCCAACAAACTGAGAAGCTACTTCGCAACAACTTTACTGTTGTTTGTTTACATTTACATTCAAACAAAACGGGCTAGCGATTGCGTTTACATAATAATTTGCTGTCACGGGACTGCATGCTATACTCTTCTTAAACCGTGAGGCGAGTTTGACTGACTGACTGCAAATACATGATAGCTCTGTTCTTCTGCGTACTTCTGACGGTTTGAAAACTCTTTTCGAATTAGAATCGAATTGAAAGCTTTTAGATTCTAATACGAGAACAGTTTGCAAACAGTCACCAAGCCGTCAGAAGTACGCAGAAGAACAGAGCTGATGATTAGGGCTTATACAAAAACCGACTTTCGAAAAAATCGAAAACCGGTTTTATCCGGTTTTCGAAGTACTAAAAAAAATGGATAGCTCAATTAAAATAGAGAAAAAGTTCATTTTTTATGTTGTTTATTTATATACATAATAATGCACAACAATAAATTATTTAGTGTTACTCTTCAAAAAATATGATTTAAGAAAACAGTGTCTATACTGATCGTTTTGTAACAAAATTTCCAGATATCGAAAATACTCTTTCGTTGGGTAATGATGTGGGGCGTATGGTCTTTAAGCCATCAAACAAAAGATCCAAATTTTGTGTATAGACTCGTTTATGGAAAATTCAACACAACCGGTTATGAAGTTGAAAAACTGGTTTTCGAATGTCACAAATTTAGCAAAAAAATCGATTTTAGAAAACCGACAAGCCCTAATGATGATGTAGTATATTTTGTCAGTTTTGAGGTTTTTGATGTTATGAATTCAGAATTTCAATACGCACATATTCCTTTAACTAGTATCCCAAAAAGGATAATATTTCATGTGTTATTTAATCTTATACAGAAACATTATCAATAAAATAATTTGGCAAATAATATGGTCATGTGCTATGTTTAGCATGAAGGAGAGAATGACATAAATGGAAACGTCTTTGCTTCTTTCCTTATTAATTTCCTCAAAGATATTGAGGACAAAACCATTCTAGTGGTGTTTTATTGCGATAGAAAGCGATAGCGGTATAGATGTACCAGCGTAACTTGACTGCCCGCGAGCGCGCCACCATCGCATCATTAACGTTGCCATTGTCAACACATTGGCGACGATTTTAGTTCTGAGTTCTGCCACAGTCATGTTAAAATGGTACATCTCTAGAATATAGTACATTTATGTCTCTCCTGAAAACTTGTACTTTTTGAGAAACGAGGTTGTATAAAATTACCGAAGATATGCAGTCTTTGTGATTTAATTTAAAACTAAACTAAACATAAACACTATTTTGCATGCACTAATTCCACATGATGTAGCTTTCGCTCATCACAAGCATTATCAACCGATGAAAATATAAATCTCAATTTATATTCTGCCAAGTCCTAATTTTTGACATGCAATTTAGATTTAGTACAAAAAGTGTTTTATTTTTCTCCACCAAAAATTGACGGTAAATTGATAAAAATCATGTCATGCTTTTTGGTTGATTTTTGATTTTGGTAAAAGTGTAGGTACTTACTAAATACGATATCTATCAAAGAACATATTGTGACTTTTAAGACGCATAAATCGTTGCCATTTAACCGTTTGAATACCGCGCAAATAAATCATTAATATGTCCCAGAGATACTGCGTGTTTTTGAGAAAAATAATTTTGCCTAATATACACTCGAATTCGATATATTAAAAACCTGTATTGACTCAGTATAGATAGCACTACACATATTCATCAAAATATTGCTTATATTCTATTAGAATACCAAGTATTTGATTTTTTAAATGTCTTGGACATCCGTGTTCGCTTGCATGTGTTCCGGACACCTGTGTCCGCATGGTATCCAAGTGGTTAAATCACCCTCAAATAGGATTTCGTAAAGCAATGGTCGACTTAAAAAGCTCATTTTCACGTGGACTAAAATGCATAAAGTTTTATATTTTACTTTTATAAAGAATATATGAAAGTAGTAACGTGTTTTTTTGACTGTTTTTAACAGAGCCGATTTTATGATATTATTGCCTTCGCTTGAGATGCGCTGTCGAATTCATCAATACAGGCATCCGGCGCCGATGCAGCGACCTCAATCGGTTGACCAAGACAACTAGGTGCTTGTATTACGTGATAATAAAGCCTCGATATGTATATAGCTACTAATATACAGCCTGTTCGGAATGCGCTTGCCAAGGTCAGCCATAAATCTGTCCATCTCTTGCACATATCCGTTTATCTCTGTGCTTACGAACTAAATGCAATTGCTGTCGCAAGGACGAATCCTGTTGCATACAATCATTTATGCAGTTTTATTGCCTCTGGTTATTATTGTCATTACTATATGAATGAAAATTGGCATTATTTATCGCAGTCAGGGCCGGCGCCACCATAAAGGTGAAATATGCAACCGCCTAGGGCGCAAACCATTAAGGGGCGCATAAATGGAGTATTCAAAGTATTAAGTACTTTTTATTTTATTTTATTTTGGTGTTTGTATTTGTTCATTGTTATTACGTATCGTATTCTATATCTACAATTCAAAAAAGAGAAACTGAGTAACAAACAGTTTACGTAGAAAAATTTCTGTCGAGATACCTCAATTAGGAAGTCATATGTTTCACATTGGGAGCGGACATGGATATATATAAAAAACTATTTCTAATGATCCCGAATTGTTTTTTTTTATTATTTAGCAAAAAAGTGAAACGGTTCATTAAAAAGGGGGCGCACCAAAAACCGTTGTCTGGGGCGCCAAATAACCTCGCACCGGCACTGATCGCAGTACTCCTCATTTGTTAGGGACCGGTACAATAGAGCTACTATTAATTCTCGGACCGCTAATACACACTACAGTAAAAATATTTATTTATATATTTAAATATTATATAATAACACACAGCATAAAAATCACATTGCACTTATTAAAAATGAAAAATCCAGTGTAATTAAGAATAATATAGCATACAGGCACTTTTAAGAACGAAAACACAATATGAAAAATTAACTTACCGTTAAATATACTTTGTCGCCTGTGTGGTCGAGTGGTCAACGTCGTTGGCTTCGGTTACGGAGGTCACGGGTTCGAATCCCAGTACGGACAGTTTTATAAATTGATTTTTCAATCTACTTATGAATTTCTGTTCGAAGGCATAGATGTATGTGATCACCCCCCTCCCATCCTATCCTATGAACGGGAGGTATGGAGAGCGACTAGCTAACCACTTGTCCTGTCCTAACCCTATTTTTCTATTCCTACTCTCTTTGGAAAAAGAGAGGTTGAGCAACTGAGTGACAAGCAGTTCTCGTAGAAACACGTCTGTTGAGATAAACTCCATTAGGAGTCCATATGCTCCACATTGGGAGCGGACATGATAAAAAAATATATATTCTAGCCGAAAAAACATAAAATAAGGTGGTATTGTGGCCCCTGCTCGTAATTTGCCTGCCCCCCCCCCATGGTTTCCAAATTTCTGGTTATACCATTTAGCGGGATTTTCTAAGCTTTTACTAAATTTGCTGTGTCTTACGGAGAAAAAATCGAGATACACTCGGATATTTCATAGTGAAATGTTTCGCACACTAAAGTGCAATACGTGGTCAATTGCAAGGTCTCCCGCAATCCAAGCACACAACTGAACAACGCTTAACATTCTTCACGCCACGGGCCCAAAAAGGTTGAGAAACTATGATTTAAATGATGGCTTGAGAAGTAAACTGAACTTTGACGAATTAGTTGTCTGCTTTTTCCGTCATTTAAAAAAGTTTGGAAGGACAAACGAAAAGGTTTTGAAAAATCAGATAATCTAGGACAGTGATGGGCACGAATTATTTTGAATTACACCTGTGGCATTCAACTCTCGGTGGCACTCTGAGCTTTAAAAAAAATCAAATTTAAAATAAATGGCTAAGGGAATCGATACTTTTTAACCAATACGTTACCCATCACTGACCAAAATCATTATCAATGGGCTGTAGTCTGTCTGAACTGCTCCTTTTGTTTGGTCATTATTTGAATAACATTCCTTATCAATGTTTTAAAATTCACATACAATATAGAAATAAAATAGAAATTATATTTCACGTATAAAAAAATGACAGAACGTGACGTAAATTTGTGTAAAGAAAGAACGTTCATTTTCATCAGTGACTTAGAGGAAAGGGGTTTCATTATTTCTTCAACAAAGCTTTTTAATATGGATTTTTTCATAGATTTTATCATGAAATTTGCTTAGATGAAATACAACAATAACTGAGATACTGGAAAATATATTATCTTATCCATTGTTCGTTTTGGCATATTTTTTATCGTATGATTAAGTATTTTATATATTTTTTTTATTTTCAATTGTAAATTAAAGCACTAACGAATTAACTACGTTTCAACTCTTTTAACGTATTATCTTTTTTTTTCTAATTCCACAGTCAACTGATGAAAACGTTCGCCGGTTGTTATTATATTATAAAATTTGTATAAAAAATATGTTTTATGTTTATATAGTATTATTATCTATTAGCTATAGTATCCAATTATAGAAGAACGATGCTTCAATAACAGTGGAATTTTATTGTATTCTATATGTTTCTTTTTTTTCAGATATACAAAGGCTTGAATATAGTGACTGCAAAAGCTACAGAAGAAGAAAGATCTATAGTTCCACATCATGTCCTGGATATCCTAAAACCACACCAAACTTACACTGTCATCGACTTTCGCAATAAAGCTGTAAAAATTGTATCCTTTTCAATTTGATTGTAAGAGATTGTATGCCGGTCTTAATATGTACTAGCAGTTCGGCCTTTTAAATTGCCATAGAGAGAAATAAACTAAAGCGTTCATTGGGGAGATTTTTTCTGTGAAGCATTTTGAATCTACCATATCAAAATTTAAAATTCAAAATACAGCATTACGATATTTCATTACAGGACTGCAATCTATGTTTTTAATATATTTACCTAAAATAATTTTGTAAATTTCTTTTTTCTATTGCTTATCAACACAGCGTGCGGAGTTTGATCAACCCTCTGATTCCTGTATTATTTTGAATTGTTTCCACTTTTGTCAAATCAAAAGAAAAATATTTATGAGTATAATTTTACATGTACATATGTAAAATAATACATTTTTAAATTTAAACTTATTTAGTTACTGAGTACATTTATATAAAATAATATTCTTGCTATTGTCAAATGTCGATATCAAATAATTCTTTTCTTGCTAATAGATACTAAAAGCTTTACACAAAATATTTTAAAAAAACGTCTTTGATCTGAAAAAAATTCGAATCGTTGATTACCATGCTATCTTGATTTTCTTAACAGTTTAATCCAGATTGATGGTCTGATTTCCCGTGAGAAGATTCCTATTGTCGTTGGAGGTACGAATTACTATATAGAGTCAATACTGTGGAAGATGCTTGTTGACGACGTTAATAAAAATAATGCCCAGAAACTGATATCAGAAAGATTAGGTGATCAAAATAAAGCTAAACGGATCAAACTAGATCCCGAAGCCAACTGGGAAGAATCAAAAAATCCAGAAGATTCAAAAGAAAAAACGAGCGTTGCAAACGAAGAAGGTTACGCGAAGAATCAGATTCCGAGTGATGTCGTAGAAAGTGATCAGTGTAGTGAAGTGACCCGAAGCAAAAAAGTTCTTCACGGAGGAGAAGACTACAGTGATGATAGCAAATTGAGTAGTGAATATCTTCACAACAAGCTGAAGGAAGTTGACCCAGAGATGGCGGACAGGCTTCATCCAAACAATAGAAGGAAAACTCTAAGGTAAGTGATTATTGAATTATCTATAATATTTTTAATTACATGAATGTTATTTATGTTGTTCCAGTTTATAAATAGAAGTGATACATAATTATTATACAGGTTGACTTGGAAAAATGTGTCAAAAAATCTAAACTAAAAAAAATATTGCTCGTTAGTAAAACGCCAAGAATCGTATAAATTCTGAATGACTGTTACTTAGAAAATAAATCGTACATTCTTACTATCAAATTGATTTTTGGCTTCTTAGCTCTGGTCAGACCCTGGTTTCAAACACTTCCTTTGATTATAGAAGCTTCATGCATCTTGACCGACTCCAACAGTCCATAGATACCCAATGAGTCCAACCCTTCTTCTACCGATTGTTTTTATGACCATGCTCAGCACACCAAATAGCCACATGGTAATTTGATATGTTTAGCATGAAGGAGAGGATATCATGGAATGGAAACGTCTTTGCTTCCTTCCATATTTACTTCCTCAAAAATGTTGAGGACAAAACTATTCCAGAGGTATTTTATAGCGACATAAAGCGATAACGATCGCGGTAGAATAAAGTACATTTATGTGTCCCTGAAAACATGTCCTTTTTGACATACGAAGTTTTAGAAAATTGCAGATATGTCTTTAGCTTAGTCTGTATTTTTTTTTTGTTAATTCAAAAAATATTTGGCATTACGGCTAATGCCAATGCGCCAAATATTTTACAGTTGAAAGATCATTCGAGAAAAACTCTATGAGAATTTATTTTTAGTCACTCGAACGAGATCAACTCGAGGTAAATTGACATCACAAATACCCACGTCTCAAGTTTCAATTGACAAATCTTGACCTTGCCGGGAATCGAACCCAGACCCACCTGGTAGGTAAAGCTATCTCTAATCAACTAGACAACGGCGGGAAAATTTGCAATAATTGTTTTTTAGCATTCATTCATTTTATAATTAGATTTTAAAATTTCCCTTCTAACTAATTAATTTCTGCTAATAAAGATATCTTTACTTATATTTTCTCATATCGCATCCGCATAATCTGATATTGTAATTACACATGCCAACATTACAATCCTACTGTATGGATATACGAATATCCAAGTCATCCAGGAGTAGTAAGTAACGCATACTGGTTACAATATAACATGGAAGAGTTTTGGAAACAAATTGCTTAAATGTTTAAATGATTTCAAACACTACATTCGAAAATAAGTCCTTGATACCATTCCGATAAGTATTGATAAAATTGATAACGATTTTAAATAACTTATAACTGCCGTTTATATATTGAAATTGTTGTAATAGATAAAAATCTTATCAGCCAGATTTTCTAGTATCCTTTATAACTGAAGTCAAACATTTAACTCTAAAACCTTTTTTTTTTTTTTTTTAATTTTATTGATAATTTTATATATGTACGTTTACACATTAAAAAAACATGATTATCTTTTAATTAACCTTGCTTTTATGTATAAAATTCAAATTTGATGTATTAAAAAATCTATCCTGCTGCGTGGCTTAATTGTCAACCTCGTTGGCTTAAGATACGGAGGTTACGGGTCCGAATCCCAGTACGAACAGCTTTAATAGATTGTTTTTCAATCGACTTATGAATTTCTGTTCGAAGGCATAGGTGTATGTAATGTCTTGAATTTACTCATCCCACCTATCCTATCCTAAAAAACGGTGTAGAACGTGAGCGATTAGTTTAACACTAGTTCTGTCCTAGCTATATCTTTATATCACTTTTAGGGTGTTCACTGTCAATACTTGATGGAAAGGCATTATATTAATAAAAACAATAATCCTTTGTACTTCATTCAGTTGACAATGCTCGCAATGAGCGAAACCGGTCCTGACATATTAAATAAAGTGGAATGAAGTACAAAGGATTATTGTTTTTATTAATATCTTTATATCCCTAATCTCTTTGAAAAACGAAAGGTTGAGTAAATGAGTAAACCGTTCTGTTGGGAAAATGGTTTTAAAAATCTGGTCATTCGTTTAGATAAAGCAGTGCTCTCCAACTGGGGGTATTGCTGTCGTATATTGCATATCTTTTTAAAGCACCTCTGGAATGAAAGAGAAAAGGGTAATTATAATATGTTGAACAATAGTGAGAGTAAAAATGTGAGGATCTGCCGGAATAAAAGAAACGAGCTTACATGTTCAAGCATAGCATTGGATGTGATTATTTGATTAAAATGTCAGACATCTCAACTTTGTTTGTGCTTTTTTTTAAATATTAGATTTTTTCGCAATTGTGATTGATCAGATATAATAAAATAAATATTTAGCGTTGCTGCCAATGAGTAAACTATTTTTTTTTAAAATCACTGCAGATCTACACTCTAGTTATATTACGAAAACCCGTTACAATAACCCTAAAATACATCTCAAGCAAATTAAAACATGTAACAGTTTACAATACTATTATTTTTAATTATTTCAGGATTGACATTTTATCCTAAGTGTAGCAAGTAATTGACTTATATTTTAAAGCACTGCAATATTTTTTTCGTTTTAATATATTATTTTAACAGCTATCGGATTCCTTCAAGAGCCACATGTATTTATCAGAATTTTATGTTCTGTCTTTTGTGAAGGTCTCCAGAGACTATGGAAGTGTATGGAGTATGGACATCTCGATTAGGGCATCCAATCCCGGGATCCGGGATCCCGTAATCCCGGGATCCCGTTCAATTTTCTGAATTCGGGATTTCGGGATTGAGAAATTTCTAGCAAATTCTCGAAATTTATACGAAATTGGCAAATCGGGGATTTCAAATTCCTCGGTGAGCTAAAAAAAAAAAAAACGAGTTTCTGTGAGATTCTGGGAAAAAGTATACCAAATCGGAGATTTCAAATTCCTCGGTGAGTTAAAAAAAAAAAAAAACGAGTTTCTGTGAGATTCTGGAAAAAAGTATAGCAAATTGAGGATTTCAAATTCCTCGGTGAGAAAATCTCAATCCCGGGATCCCGGGATCCCGGGATTCAAAATAATTCAATCCCGAAATCCCGGGATTGGAAAAAGGCTTCGGGATTGGATACCCTAATCTCGATGACTAATATATTTCATTCTGTGAATACCAATTATGTCAAGATTTTTGATAGTTTAAGTGGATTGTTCTGTTAAGACATATGCTTATTAAATTTATACTCAACTTATACAAAATTTATACTAAACTTACACACACAGTACTATCAATAAGTATAATAATAATATTTTACCGAGATAACTAACACTATTGGAATGTGTATTAACTGAGGTTACTTCACTTTTACGATACTTTAAAACGCGTAGAATATTACAACGTATCTAAATTATTTTTCTTAAATACCACTTGGATCACTTCATCTCTATTGGCTCCATATTAAGTTATCGTTAATTAAATTTGAATCGTTCAAACTATGTACATTCTTACAGATTTTGTCACTAACGACCCGGGTTTCGCCTTTCGGCATCTTCAGGCGTTCAAGTGCACGGATGAACTTGAACTGAATCTTTCTATATTGTATGTTTTTAATAGTATGTTAAATTCTAATAAATAAATCTTTCATCATCTGAATGACTGTTATCTCTAAAATGTTATTTTCATATTGTTTAAATTTCTCTCTTGCTCAAATTCTTGAAACTACTTACTACTCAAAATTGTTGGCATGAGCTTATCCTGTTCGCCAGCAATGGTTTTGGACTGCAGTGATGCATTTATTTCTTATATAAACACGAAACTTTCATTTACTAAGCGTCAGTTCAAGTTCATCCGTGCACTTGAACGCCTGAAGATGCCGAAAGGCGAAACCCGGGTCGTTAGTGACAAAATTTGTGAGAATGTACATAGTTTGAACGATTCAAATTTAATATTGAAATTCCACCAAACACCTTCAGTCGAAATCTTAAATTATCGTTATTTGTCCAAGGATTTATCGTAAACAATATTTAAAAAAATCTCTAATTTATAATTGACCACGATTCGATATGTATATATATATATTACGCCCACGCATATAAATATCTTATTATTATGATAGTTATATTGTTGTTAAAAAATAGTTTAACCAGTTTTATCTGGTCTTAATACATTTAAAATCAATAGCGTTTAATTTTTTTTTCATATTATCAAACGTGCCCTTCCTCAATTAATATGAACGTACGTAATGAATTGATCCAGTGGCTTACAACATGCGCTTGTAAAGAAATACCGTGCCCAGAGAGGTTACTACTGTTATTCAAGGTCACAATATTAAACTATTATGTAAGTATCCCCCTCTCCATCATGCCATACATTATGAAAAACCATTCGAGTTACACGATTTTTCCTTGAAACTCTCCGCGGGATGAAATATTATGAGTAAAATACTCATTTTTAACAATTCAACTTTTCTTTAAAATGATTAAGACCGGCTTGACGAACATAATCAACTGATAAGGGAATGCAATATAAGTGTTATTTATACAAAACAAAATAAAATTATTAGGGTGTAAAATGTTATTTTGTTTTGTAAAAACATCACTTTTTTTTTTTTTAGAAAAACACAATATTCCTCTGTACTACTTCCATTTTTATTTAGCAAGATCAAGATCAGTTTCGCTCATGAAGATCATTATCAACTGTTAGCTCGTCATGAGCGTAATCGGTCCTGATCTTGCTAAATAAAAGTGGAAGTAGTACAAAAGGATAATGTGTTTTTTTCATATATTGTCTTTTCACCAACTATTGACAGTGAACAACATAAAACTTATACATGATCACTTTAATATTGTATTATATTTTCAGTTAAAACGGTCGCGAAAATTCGTCGTGAAACCGATCCTGATCATAATAAATAAAAGTGCAATTTGTAGAAATGAGTATTTTTTTCGTTGTTCAAACAATTTTACAACGTTATTTCATTCGCCTGATATTTTTTTATGACCTGAGCATTTCAGCGTTTTGACTTGTTATCGTTTGTTCCACGTGGACCACGGTTGAGAAAAGCCGATCTAGAGAACTAGTATAATATTAGGATACGCATTGAGAATATATTACTATTTACTAACCGCTTTTAAAGAATTCCTTCATCGAACTTAGTACGATAGTAATTAAAAAATAAAACTTCCTGTAAAATTTATAAATTGTCGATTTTCTGCCTTTTGTGGGTCGATATGTATTTCTTTTGGGGTCGGGTGGGAAATTGCCTACAATCTTGCTATTTTATCCAATGAATATAAACAAGAATTACTCAAAGTGTCCTGTGTAAATAACTAGGAAAAATTCTGGGAATCGCTTTTTATCTTATAGCTATGTACCCTCGCTCGAACATTGAATAAATAATCATTTTTTTATCAGTGAAACGTCTATTGATAATCTTTTAAAGGCGTGAGATAGGCGCCACCCACTATTAATCTTATCATCATCTTATTGTTTAGAAAAACTTAACGTTTTATGTTATATTAATTTAATGTAAAATGGCCAAAATATATTTATAACAATATCACAATTTATTTCCTCGGTATCTTTGATAGATTTTTAAAATTTTGTCGACTGTGTAACATATCGTACTGAGTTGATTGACTGATTTAAATTGATTTTATTTAAAAATTAATATAACATGTGCTTGGAAATCAAATATGCTTTATTTATGTGGAAAGGCCATAAAAAATTCAAAACATCTTTTTAAAAATTCTTATTTTATTTTATATTATCAGAACCGGTTTCGCTCGTGATGGTTAATGTAATGAATAAATTACATATTACCACTGAATTATATTTTGTATCTTTATCTGTAAATTCCTTTCATTACCATTTTTTTTAATATATGTCCGCTCCCAATGTGGAGCATATGGCCTCCTAATGGAGGTATCTCAACAGAAGTTTTTCTACGAGAACTGTTTGTTACTCAGTCGCTCAATCAAGTAGTAGGGACAGAAGGATAAGGCTATAACAGGACTACTGGTTGGCTCATCGCTATTGCTACACCCAGTTATCAAAGGATCAGAAGGATGGGAGGAGAGAAAATTATGTGAATTGACATCACAAACATCCAGTATTCGATCACAACTTTTAATTGAATACTCATCAAATTCACTGTGATCTGACCGGGAATCGAACCCAGACCTGCGTAATTGGTAGAGCAAGCTCTAACCAGCAGGCGACAAAGGCGATTGTTTGTTACACTCTAATAATTTTATTTTCATATCACTATCGAACTACTCACTTCTGTAAATACATATTTTACGGTTACCTTTTTTTTTATTTCCACCAAGTATAAATGATGTATTTTTTTACATAATTTTTGATGGAGAATATTGTGGCGTCGTTTTCCAATCATCGTTTGTCTCATGGGAAATTGTAAATGGAATATTATTTAATAAATTCCCGTTGAAATCAACTGACTATTCTGTGTTGTAATCGATTCAGTATATAAAGTTACACTTACAATTTTACATAGATTAACATGAATGTTCCTAAATAATCTTTACTTTATTCATTTGATCACTTCGATTATTGTTATAAGTTATAGCGTATTTCTTAGAATAATATTAGGTTGGAATTTATCTTTCTTATTATAAATATGCTATATATTACTTGGAAATTTTCTATTTATTTATTATTCAAACAATCTTATTGATTTTCAATTTTGTCATACTATTTACCGAGTGATAATCTGGCGATATATTTTTTATCGCAGTACTTACCAATCCACGATTTTGTCGTATCCGATGTTTACGTTTGCCTTGAAACAATTTCAAGCAAGACTGGAATATTATAAAATAGTAATTTTCCACTCACACAGAGAATTTCAAAACAAATACGAAAAGAATCTATAAAAATAATGCTACCAGTTAAATTCTATATTACAAAGATACTCAACCTTTTTCAAGTTGGGAACTTCTTTAATTTACAATGTAGGGATTCTGAAGTCTCGGGTTTTTCAAAGTTCCGGGACTCGAGGTGTGATAGAGTCAAAGTGCCGGGATATCCCGGGACTCGAGACTTTTATTTCCCCTTCAATAAAATAAAATATTTGCATGGATGTATGTATTTATGTATTACATACACTCGGCGCCTTTTGAAAGTACGCACTAGTAAAAAACGCTTTTTTTTTAATACAATGTTTAATAATCATTATTTTTCTTATGTAATGGATGTGTGCAATGTGTACAATTATTTTTTACTAAGAAAGGATAATAACGGTACATGTAATGAAAAAATATCAATGAAGCCGTCAGGAGTAAATTTATGACCGTAACTTCACAATACAGCTTTTAGACCTTTTTTGTCCTATTGAGACATTGTTACCTCTGTGAAATAGTGAAAAAACAGGTATGAACATTTAATTTAAATATTTTGTAATTTGCTTTTGCTACAGTTATATTAAAATATATAAACACTACGTATTATTTATATATAAACACTACGTATTAAAATATTTAAAACTTCTACGAAATTATAAACCAAACATCTGTTTTTCTATCAGATCCCTTTTATATATGCATACTTAATTTTGTTAAAACCCCGGGCAAGTGTCATGTCTCGACTCCCGACCATGTCGTGTCCATTTTTATTGAAGCTCCCTTCTTATATCTGCTTTCATTCCATACACATTAGTTCTTTTGAGGGTTTTTTTGAACCACAAGAATTGTTTTTTCAAAATTAAATTGCACATTATAAATCACAGTCACAATTCCCAGGACATTTTCCAAAAAAGTCCCGGGACTTAAGACAGCAAAAAACCCGACAAGTCCCGGGACTTCTCGACACAGAATCCCTACTACAATGTATTCAATGTAGATTCTACATCAAGGGTCGATGGCAAAGCGAACTTTAGTCGATCCTGAAAACTGTTATTTTCTCGTTCCATCCAAAAAAGTTGTTTTTAATTTATAAATATAATAATGTTAAAAAATACCAAAATGTAATTATTTATAGTACATATCTAATTATATTTTGTATTTGAAATAACAACAAAAAAGTATTTCCATAATAAAATTTTCTAGATGAATCATTTAAGGAGTCGATCGCGTGAAAACTTAAAATTTATAGACGGTAAGAAAAAATATAATTTCAATCCAAATTTTGTTGCTAACGATAAAGAATTTTGACCATGAATCAAAATCATTCCCTCTCCCCTTTTGGCTAAAAAGCGATATTAATTAAACGTTTTTGTATGTAAAACAATGTAAGGTAAATTACATTGAACGAGAGCTACTTGATCATAATAATAAAATTGAAATTCGTTACAGTATAAACATCTAACTTTATTTATTTGACCGGCAACGTTGATTATATTTACTGAGTTTGTAGCGCTCACGTAGCTATTATTATGAATAATGAAATACTGCTGTATGTACTATTCACACAATGTGACAGTTGGCATTTATAACATTATAGCATAAAGCGCTCACGCAATGCGTTTTCCAATGGTGCTCAATGTTTTCCAGGTTTATTTTTTATCAAAATAATATTTTGCGAATTCAAGATGAAATTGTGTCTTATGTGAAGTAATAATGAGAATTGCTTATATAAATATCACTTTAATATTGGTTTTTTATGTGTCGTCTTCCTCTGTTATACTACCATTTATTCAAAATATTGTTTCATACGTTTTTATTTCATAGTAAACTTACTAAATACAATTTTGCTTAGAAAATTAAAACCTTTTTAACGAGTTGCAATAACCGAATATATTATATAGATATTGATTAAATTTGTTATCTATGCAACCTGCTGCCATTATAAATGTACATATATTAAATAATAATATGGAAACAAATTAAATGGTCAGAATAAAAATATTAATGGTCAAAATAAAATCGAATATTTAATAATAATTTTGGTTAGTAGGTGAGGTTAGGTTAGAATTTAAATTATGACTATGTATTCTGACCGATATATTATGACCATTTAATATAAATTCTGAGCAATGTTATTTAAATTCTGACCAGAAAAATACGAGACTAATAATATTTCTTTTTTTGTACACTATTTGGAATAAAAACTGCCGAAATTAAATAACTAATAGCTACAGCATATTGTTAAATTACTGTGAATCGATAAATGTGTTGAAGTGGTATTTGTAGATATGATTGAAGACTCGGTAGATTACTCAAAAGTGGACAGCTTAAGCCCACAATGATAGACGTAAGCACATTGTATAGGACTTGAAATTTCGCGTTATCCCCAACGTAATATATAATTCGAATATTTAAATCTTCTAGTAGGTACTCGACTAATACTTTTCGTAAAATTCATTGCATTGATTTCAGTTCGAAGGCATGGGTGTTTGTAATGTCTAAAAATTCCCGTCCATCCTTTCTATCCTTTAATAACTGGACGTAGCGAGAGGGATTAGTTAACCACTAGTCCTGTCCTGGCGTTATCCTTCTATCTCTACTAATCTCTTTGAAAAAGACAGCTTGAACGACTGAGTAACAAACAGTTCTCGTAGAAAAACTTTTGTTGAGATACCTCCATTACGAGGTCATATGCTTAACATTGAAAGCGAACATGGATTAAAAAAAAATATTGTTTTCACCAGATTTATTCACTGCTCAGTCAGTACGTGTCTTGAATATTATAGTAAAATAAAATAAAATTTGATAACTCGGTTATTCCACTGATTGAGACACGTGTTCCGTTTATTTGATAAATATCTTCAGACTAAATATCGTGCTGTTATTTATTAGTAAAGTTAAGATGGAATCTAATTCTTAACTTATAAATTACAAAATGGAGGTTGGGTTTTTATTCATTTCTACTGGACGTAGAGAGGTGGTTAGATACAAACAATAATCGATACAACCAATTAGTGAAATAACAAAGTTATCAAATTCAATGTGAATTTTCAAAAAAATACCGTTGAATCCATTTAGAATATTATGGGGATTAAAAAAACGAAATAGATTATACTATTAACTTATAAATAATATGAACGAATGATATTCGAATACAGGCGGATCTCCACTTTCGCACACAATTGGTTCCTGAAAATGTGTGCGAATGTTGCATGTTCGAAAGTAGAGGGATGTAAAAAAAACACCAAAAGTTGTCGTTTAAAATGTTTTTTTAATAAACTTGTCAATTGTTAGTTGTATTTTACTCTTTTTTTCTTTTCTTCATAGAGAGTTCTGTATCATGCAGTGCTTTTATGGATCGCCCTACACACTTGAGATATGCGTTCTCTCGGGTTTTAGAAGGTTTGTGCCCAGAGGCCTTTCATAAGAATGTATCGATTAGGCATGTTCTTCCATAATAAACCAGTCGCATCTACATTGAATATTTGACTAGGAGAATATTCTACATCTACAATGATTTTGGACAATGTGGAAATAAAGTCTTTTCAGCATCTCTATCCACATCAGCCGATTCTCCAATGAATTTAATATAATGTAAATAATAATAACACCTCGTTTTTAATTTGGCAAACCAGCCGTTACTTGCTGAAACAAAACATTTTTGCATTATCGCCATAAAATCTAAAAATAACGACTTTCTTAAAATGTGCGAAAGTAGAATGTGCGAAAGTAGAGGTCCGCCTGTAATTTGTCAAATATTCGAAGATCCACTTGTTAAAAAATAACCAAATGTAATCAATTAACATCCTTAGCATCCATAATCGTATGTACTGTCTGCTTGTTTATTTGAAAAGGTTTATTTTTGCGCCTTAAACGATATGTCTTTATCAGTTTAGTGAGAACGATATAAAACCTTGAAAAAAAAAATAAAAAAAACATACGACAGTTTTGAAATGTTTGGCACGTCGTTTAAATTGGCGGCAAATCCGGCTGATAAGAATTTTTCCCGCCAACCATTTTAACAATAAAATTTTCCTTTTTACTTTTAAATGCAGACAGACTAAGCAACTATTGCCACGTTGCAAGCGATACATTTAAAAATGCTTGGTACATACGAGTAACTTTTTCAATTAAGATAAACGTAACACGTGTAATTTTGCGGTTGTTATATTGCGATTGCAAAACGTCTACTCGATAATAAATACTATGCCAGTGGTGACGAACCTATGGAACGCCAAGATATTTTGAATGAAACGCATCGTTTATGTACGATCTTTACCCAATAACTGTCATCGAGCGCTGCGCTTAATCTGCTCGTATATAACCGTTTTTTTCCGAAAATAAGACACTGTCTTATTTTGGTTTAAAATATGTGTTAGGCCTTATTTTCGGGACGTTTTACTTTTCAAATACAACAATTTATATATATAGGAATTATACATTTATTAACTTTAATTTACATAACATATATCGAAAGGAAAAATGACGTAACCCACACATATGCAATTTTACAGGAGGCGCAAAAAACGTGTTTTGATGATTTTGTACCATATGCAAATTATGAAATATACACAAACTTGAAGAGCACGAAGACTTCTTAACTGGTGTTTAATTGACATAATCTAATATTTATTAAAGAAATTGTCTAGGAAAAACTTTTATTTAATACTATTTTCTTGGTTTTAATTTAGATCATCGTTTTCAAACTTAAAAGCTAAATTTAAATACTAATTCGGCATTTGCAGCTTGCATTCTTTTGATAGAACGTGTATCAAGTTTGGTACATTGTGATTATCGAAAAATACCTTTTTTGAAAGAACTGTGGGTTACGTCCTTTTTCCTTTCCACAGTCGATATGACTGTCATTTATTTATTTATAAAAATAAATACCACTGATTGTTATCAACAATCTTAAAAACATGTTTTAACACTTACTGTTCTTTGATGTACGGTAAAAACACAGGACGTACATTTAAAAAAACATGTTTTTAAGAGCCAGCAACATTTATTTATTTATTTATTGTTAAAAATCAAAATTACAGTACATGACATAACAGCTGACGCCAATTCGCCATGCACTTGAAAAATGTAATAAGACAAAATATAAAATAAAAATACACAGTACATCAAATTCAACATAAAAAATCAAGAAATACAAAAGAAAAATTTATCAAACAGTTCACAAATACCATCACCAAAAATGTCCACTTCTCTAGGCAATGCGTTGATTAGTCGAACGGCCCTTGGAACTGGTGACTCATACCTCCTAAGCGAGGTATAAGTTTTTAGAAATAAAAGTTTTTGCTCATTGTTTCGCCCACAAACATATCGGAACCATTTTTTTAGCACCGTAGGGGTAGTGTAAAGATTTGCTTATATATTTGTCTTATTGTCTCATGTATCCGGTTTATCAAAATAAAAGGACATCGACTGAATTAGAAAATATTTGCATTTTTTTTTTAATGTTCTTGTCAAAAGATGAGAGCTATTTTTTTGTTGACCAAGTATTCACATGAGCTTTTCTTGCAATCGAACAATGAATTATCAATTTAAAATCATTGTATTTCAAAGAGCATTGTATAACCGGAAAATCGCCGAAAACTCACAATCGGCAATTTCTGATACATTTAAGTAATACCGGAATTTCCGGAAATTATTTTATAAGAAGTAAGGAATGATATAGGCAGATTTAAAAAAAAGTGTTTTGGAGATATGCATGCGGATTAAAGAGTTTTTTTTTACTCTGGAAATATTGACTGGTCATATAGGTGTAACGTGTTATCAACCATCATTGCACTGACGACTACGTCTGGTCATGAAGTAATCAGCAAACGACGAAGGAATTAATAAAATTTATAACAAGTGCATATTAAATTCCGGTAAGTAACCGATAATTGAAATTTGACGGTAAATTCCAAGCCCTACTGTACCCATCTTCCTGGATATATAATGAAATATTGAACTATTTTGTTTAGTAATGAAATAAGGCAGGTAGTATGTACGAAACTTATCTTTTTAAAGTCTTAATAAAGAATTTACAAGTTAAGATAACGTAAAATAAAGATAAAACAAATGTTCAAAAAGTAGATGGCAACAATGACCAAACGCCTACAAAAATTATCTTGGGCGATCTCTAACGCAACGTAAATTTATTTATAATTCATGACTGCGTCACATAATTGTAGTAAAAATTAAAAATTTCATTAAATTTAATCTCACATGACATTTTCGGAGATTACTACTAACAGCAAGCACGTGTTTAAAAAAAACCAATGCCAACAGGGAAATCCAATTATCTGATACCTCGATAAACAAAACTAATTATATCATGACCAAATATATTACTATTCTGCCGATTAAATAATATATATATATATATGTACACGTTTTGCGTGCGAATGAGGTAAGCTTAATGTGGTTTAAACCATGTCCGATGCGGAATTTTAAAATGTCATGCATTATTATTTATTAACCGCTTGAATACCGCGCAAATAAATCATTAATATGTCCCAGAGATATTGCGTGTTTTTGAGAAAAATAATTTTACCTAATATACACTCGAATTCGATATTTTAAAGACCTATATTGACTCAGTATAGATAGCACTACACATATTCATCAAAATATTGCTTATATTCTATTAGAATACCAAGTATTTGATTTTTTAAATGTCTTGGACATCTGTGTTCGCTTGCATATGTTCCGACACCTGTGTTCGCTTGGTATTCAAGTGGTTAAAAATGTTCTACTGACACAATTCTTTAAAAAACTTATCGGTAATAAAAAAACGAATTCGCAACAACATAAAAGCATCTAAGTATAAGGCAGGGCTTGCAATTCAACGTCAATTTTTTTTTCATGGTAAACGGTTATCGATTATCGGTTAACTGTTGCCGATTATTTACCGCTGAATTAAACGGATAGACGTGGACTAGATCATTTGATAAGTTAAGTAAAACTGGAAGTGATTTTAACTAGAAATATTATTTTATTTTAAATACGTCTGAATCTGCAGTATTTCTGGGCCATGTGTCTCAAACAATGATTGATCGCATTGGTTCATTGTCAATCTACATTCCTTCTACTGGTTATGGATATTTATATACAGAATTCAGGAGCAAACATTCAAAAAGTGATTTGTCACAACAATAGGGAAATGATGATTTGAGTGTTGGAGAAATCACGGTTTGTTTGAATGCGTCAACTTTGTAATTTAATTCATATTGGAAAAAACCTTTTTTGAACACTAATTGTGATTTCCATTCCTAGTTTTATTGTAGATTATCCGAACTAATATCAAACGGCAAATCACTTTTTGAATATTTGCTCATATACATATCGACTTTGGAAAGGAAAAAGGACGTAACCTACAGTTTTTTCAAATCGGGTTTTTTTTCGATAAACACAATGTATCAAACTTGATACACGTTCTATCAAAAGGATTATGTCAATTAAACACCAGCTTAGAAGTATCCGTGCACTTCAAGGTTGTGTATAATTCATAATTTGCATATGTCACGAAATCATCAAAGCACGTTTTTAGCGCCTCCTGTAAAATTTGATATCTGTGGGTTACGTCCTTTTTCCTTTCCACAGTCGATATGAACTATGAAGTATTTATCAAATAAGTTATTATTTAAAAAAATCTTCGTTCTACTTTTACATTGCTTATTAAGAAGAGCAGGGAGATTTTCCCTGATTACAATCAACTGATACTGCTCGCGATTAGCAAAATCGATCCTGATCTTAATTAATATAATAAATAATGCACATTCATTTTTTTTAAATTGTGTAATGCCTTTCCTCCTAACAGTATGACCATAAAAGTGAAATTAGTTATTAGTTTATAAAATGATATGAATCTTAGAACTATTTAAAAGTTATCCCACCACCTACCGTTATGTGTATGAAGCCGCTTTCCATAACGGAATACGATCAAGAAAAGAAACGAATTTACTTTTAATATTGTTGGCCTGATACAAAACTGCACGGGACTTATCTTTTAATCATACACTTGTCTTAAATGTCCTCAACAATTTTGTGACATAACGCCTTCGTACACTTGTTGATTCAATTCGTATTGTATAGAAATGCATTGGTTAAATCAAATTTCTGAAATCTTTTAAAAAATAATCCAAAAATATCATATGATTCCGTATACATATCGACTGTGGAAAGGACAAAGGACGTAACCCTCAATTTTCCAAAGCAGCTTTTTTCGATAATCACAATGTATATAACTTGACACACATTCTATCAAAAGGATGCAAGCTGAAAATGCCGAATAAGTTTCTAAATTGAGCTTTTAAGTTTGAAAAAGATGACCTTGTATAAAATTAAAATCAAGAAAAAAGACTGAAATAAAGGTTTTTTCGAGACAATTTCTTTAATTAATATCAGGTTAGGTCAATTAAACACCAGTTTAGAAGTATCCGTGCACTTCAAGGTTGTGTATAATTCATAATTTGCATATGTCACACAATCATCAAAACACGTTTTTAGCGCCTCCTGTAAAATTTGATATGTGTGGGATACGTCCTTTTTCCTTTCCACAGTCAATATAGAAAAAGTTATAAGTGGTTAGCAACAGCATGTTTTTTTTTATTACTACGCTTTATTGTATTAAATTAAAACTTCGCTATCTTTATAGCGGCCTTGGAAATTAACTGTTTTATCGTATTTTTGTGATATAAAACTCGGCGAAATTATATGTTAAAAAAATCACAGGTTTTGATTAGAGACGTATTTCATATTTGTATTACATAATCATGTGATATTTTAATGTAATCTATTTTATTGAAGTGGTTACTATATAGACCAGTCGGGCAATACAGAAATTTCAGATAAGATTTTTGGTGTCAGGAAGTAATAAAACGTATTGTAGTAATACTAGTAACATGCAGTGGCGGTTCCTGACCTGAAATCTTGGGTGGGCTAGAGAAAAGCATAGCATTGTATACTATTTACGAATTTTTGCATGCTTCCACTTCATCTTATACATTAATCTACAAGCAAATTAACAAATACTACGACACTACTGCAAAGCATAAATTACTTTATAATAAAATCAATGCTAATGTAAGTAAGAAATAAAAATAAAAACCTTAAATTTGTCTTTTAAAGTGAAATAACAAGTACAAAAAGCAATACAGAGCTGTCACACAGAGCTGTCACTTTCATACAATACATCGATTTGGTATTTGTGTATGGCCCATGGGCTGAATCATTTTAGCCCCCAATGAATGATAAAAGCCAGTAAATTTGAAACACAGTCCTGTGAGTTTGATGACGTTTCCGTACATACAAATACAAACAAAATCGAATCGTGCTAGATTGCGTTCCAGTGTAAAGAAATATTTTCTATGATTGCGGGCTGGAAAGCGTTAGCCCCTGAACCGTTAATACATAGGTGTTGCCAGACTGACGTCACGTTGAATGTTCTCTATGAATTATTTATAGGGTTATTGTTTTTTTTATGCCGGCTCAGCTTAAAATTGTAATACAAAACAATCGAGAATATTATTGTAAGTAGACATTGCATTGTTTTATATTGACAGAAGAAAATTTAAACAAAGATATTATATTCATTTGGGAAAGGTTAGTTACGCTTATAAATGTATTTATTTTGCTCAGCGGCCGAATTGCTGTTCATTTTTATTCAGCCATCTAAAGTTTTGGGTGAAAAATGCAGGTCGAGCTTAGCCCACCTAGCCCAGTACCTAGAACCGCCACTGGTAACATGTATGAAAAAACGATAATATAAATATTTTGTATTTAGTTTTATTAAATATCTTTTATAAATTTAAACAGACTTTTAAGCAAATTTTGTTAGCCTCACCCGAAACCCACGAAACATCACGCTCTAAGTCATTGAACTCTGCGAACATCCATACAAACTTTGTATGGAAGTTTGCAGCGTCTAACGAATTTGCTTAAAGTGTGACGTTTCGTAGCCCTCAGGTCCGTTAGTGCAGGGTTTCTCAACCGGGAGCCACAGAGAATTTATTTTTTTAGAGGAGTCACAGTACAGTTTATGGAAAATTTTCCAAATTTCGTAAATTTTATTTTTGAACTTAAAATGTCTGAGAAGAGCTAAAAAAAGGTGCCACGGCGTTTATTTTGGGAAATATGTATTTTTGGGATTTTCGATTTGAAATTTCAGAGGTTTTCAGTGAGAGTGACTCTGGTGATAAAAATATTTTTTTACGAATTCACGTCTAATAGTCAATTCCTGGATTAAGGGATCGCAAAATTGATCGGGATACCGGGATTGTAGGCGCTAGTTCGGTGTCATTGTAATGAGATTACAGTACGCGCTAAAATGAGATGTGGTAGGTGTAACACTTCGTCGCCTTTCTGCTTTGTTACCTTTCGATGAAGTACATGTTATATAATATTACTATATTTCGCAATAACTTGAAACATACCTTTGTTTAATAAGCAGTATGCGTTCACGTATGAGTATGTCTTATGGTAATTTTAATATGAATAACTTGCATTAAAAAACAGGTACAGTAAACGCAAAAACTCTACGGCGATAAGTTTTAACGCAGTTCCACATAATAAAAGCTACATCGCTTTCGATAATCGATTATTCGACGTATGCGAACGCAGTGTTTGTTCTCTCTGGCAGAAATATGTATGAGCAAGTTGGTGACCGTGCAAATGGTGTGCACAAAACGCTTTGGACAAAACAGTACCAACAAAGCGTCGAGCTTACAAATAAAATATCAAATTGTAAAAATATCTCGCATACTATTAGTTCGTTTAATTTTGTCCTCACACTGTATTGTCTCTACAAGTTTGTTCGCAGATAATATTTCTTTCGCCCGCTATTTAGAAGTATCGCCCAAAATCGAAATGTATTATAATCATCAAATATTAATAATTGACCGAATCGTTGTACTTCGCGTCATTCATTTGAGACCCCAGTCGTAAGGATTGTCGCTGTCGGGCTGATCATTGTATTACCTAGGGCAGGGATGGCGAACCTATGGCACGCATTTTAAGTTTCAAAAATTTAAAATTTTGATTAAATAATCCATGAATTAATAGTAATTTTCAAATGCTTCCAAGATAAGCGATAATCGTTTAAAATTTTTTTTTTTCCATTTTTTGCTATTTTTTTTACTGCCTGGGCACGCCACACACTCGAGAAAAATATTTGAAGATTGTTGGCACGTGGACCCAAAAAGGTTCGCCATTCCTGACCTAAGGCCTCCATGTCCAAGGATTCCGTCCAATTTTGTGTTCTACCAAAATTCTAAACCAAAATTCTGGAAATTCCTGGCCTTTTGAAATCGACTAAAAATTGTTTGAAAAATTCCATGATTTCAAAATCGCCGAGTAAAAGTGTCTCAATCCTAAATCCAGAATTTATACACGATTTTATGTTGAATGTTCAATTACGAGATTGGAAAAAATGTCAAACCTAAAATCCCGGGATCCCAAAAAGCCCTAGTATTGGTCGAGGGAACTAGAGATTAAAAAGGCGATTAGCTTTCTCATTAAAATGTTTTATTTCCTTTTATTTTAACCCACAGTTTTTCCAATACAGCTTTGTTTCGATAATTACCGTTCACAATCAAAAAAACTCGACACACGTTCTATCAAAAAGATGGAAGCTGAAAATGCCGAATAAGTATCTAAATTTAGCTTTTAAATTTGAAAAAGATGACCTTGGAAAAAATTAAAACCAAGAAAAAAGACTGAAATAAAGGTTTTTCCTAGACAATTTATTTAATTAATATTATGTTATGTCAATTAAACACCAGTTTAGAAGTCTCCGTGCACTTCAAGGTTGTGTATAATTCATAATTTGCATATGGCCCAAAATCATTAAAATACGTTTTTTGCGCCTCCTATAAAATTTGATATGTGTGGGTTACGTCCTTTTTCCTTTCCACAGTCGATATGTCACTGATTGACTATTCGCTATGAAAAAGCTTTTGCCTACTCCGATTCGTGTGGAATAAACAATTAAAACTAAAATGAACAAGTGCGAATAGTCGATATTGCTTGATTATAAACGGTTACCCTAGAAAACTTTATACTTAACTGAAATCGTATTCTGGATGGCATACATATGTACATAGGACTACCACAAAAATTTCAACTTATACAGTATGTACATCGTAGGCCACATTTACAACATTGATTTAAGTTGTTTTATTATCATCGTAACAAGGCTCCATAGAATTACCGTTGAACGATAACGCACACTTTTGGTAGATAAAATTAAATCTTTCTGGGGAAATAGCTACATTGCATTATGAAAGCATACGCCGAAATATATATCAACCATGTTATACATTCTATTTGTAGAAATAAAATACTTTACTATTTTTTCACCTTCTTAGTCTTGTTCTTCTTCTTTGACATCGACCTCGCCGGGAATCGAACCCAGACCCACCTGGTCGATAGAGCAAGCTCTAACCAACAAGACCACAGCGGGTGACATTCTTTAACACAGATATTCTTTGTTTTGGTCCATGTCTAGTAATTTTAAACTCTTATTGTGTCAGATCTCCATTAATGAATCTATATTTTGATATTATAACTATTTATGTAGCGTAACACAGTAGTTGGCAAACTGCGACTCTTTGGCCCCTTGAGTGTGGCCCTTTCACAAAATACCACATTCAGTGCGATTAAAACGTCGTGTCCACGCGCAGAAGTCGGTTTTTGGTATTAAAAGTTAGTGTTGGAAAGGGCGATCTCAGCGAACGTATCTCAATTAGGTTAAAGACCTTTTAAGCGAAAGCCAGCTTAGAAGTACCCTTATCAAGTTAATAACAATTTATTTTACTTATAAAGTGTAAGTTTAAAAAAATTGGCTCTCAAAAGAAATTTAAATCATTATACAGTTGATATTTGGCTCAATTGACTAATGAGTTTGCCGACCACTGGCATAACACATCAATGTTAGAGGCTTTATCCCAAACATTTTTCATCTGCTATTTACTCAGAACTATCAAACTGTTACTTTCCATTTTTTTTCCAGAACAGTGACAAAATCCTTTAAGATTACATTTGCTTTACATTAGAAGCGAACAATGTTAAAAAAGTACATAATTATTTGTGTAAGGTCTCTCATATCATCTGTGCAGTAAAATGCTAAGGATTGGTCAGTTGGATAAGAAGTTACGTTACACATTTTAAAAGCCGGCTGAGTGGTCGAGTGTCCCAGTACGGACAGTTCTTATAAGTTGATTTTCAATTAATTTATGGATTTCTGTACAAAGATATGAATGTATGGGATGTCTTGAATCCTGTCTTAGTCTATCCTTCTATCCCTACTCTCTTTAAAAAGATATATTTTCAACAACTGACAAACACGCAGCTCTCGTAGAAACACTTTTGTTGAGATAAACTCCATTAAGAGTCCATATGCTATACATTACGAACGGACACGGTAAAAATAAATCTAAACCCAATCACCCTGGCTACCTCCCTTACAAATGTATTATTTTAACTCACTTCCTCCGTGCGTTGGCTGCAGTTTTACTATTTTCCTGATTGCATTTAGGTATTTGCTTTTTTGTTTACGCATGACCCGTTTTCTAACAATAATGTTATTTTGCATCAAGCCATTCTTATACGCTTATCGATTTTCAATCGATGCCTTGCATAATTTTATAAACTTTATTTATAAAATAATTTAATCAATTCAATTTTATTGCTTTCTGTTTCATCGTGAGATTAACCTTGCTGTAAGAGCCTACCACAACTGTGCGTATATCAAAATAGTACGAACAAGGTTTTAATCATAATATAAACATTACTTTGATTTTATTGAGTAAAGTTAACTTCACCAGCTAAAGAAATTAAAATATGGGTTTACAATCCAAGCTCGATATATTCAGTTGAAATTTGCTTTCAATATTAAATTAAAATTTATAACGTTGTTTTTACTAATATGCAGCATATGAATTCATTATGTTGCTTTTTAGTAAAATTTAAGGTCACATTCTTCACTAGGAATTTAAGTAGATATTCTCTATCAATACCAGCATCACTAAAACTTATGATTCTACTACTTTAGTAGATTTCTTAATATTGATATTTAAACCTAAAATGCATGGATGACTACGTTAAGAACAAACTTTTGTTTTGGCTTTTTCTAAAACAGGAATCGATTTTACCTTTATTCTTATACCCAATTGTAATTGACATATTAACTCTTCATATTGTTTCAATAGATCTTTTGTCTACACGTGCTAAACCATTATAATCTTCATTCGAACAGAGCAAGCTGGAGTTTTGGCGGCCATTGATTTTTAACCGTTATTTAATACAATTTTCACAATAAAAAGCTTGTATGGCCAAGTAAAACATACAAATGGCGTATGTTTGGTGTAGAAAAGCGGTACTGAATCTGGGGTCTGTGAAAATTATCGCATATTTGTACTATTTATATTAATTCTCAGTTTACTTATATCCCTTGTCATTTCGACATATTTGAATCTGAACATAGAACTCTATTGTCACGATAAATTGACAGCTTTTAAATTGTAGCTCGAACTATCTCATTAAAATCATAGCTTTAAAAAATATATACATATATTTCTTTTTCTTGAATAAATAATCGTTTGTCATTTTTTTTTTATTCACAGCAGTTTATATATATGCATAGCCACACCGTGTGTATGTAGCACCCTTGTTGCAAAGTATTTGGCGCCCCCAATTTTCACAAAATAATATTTAATAAAAGGGTCTGCGAGCCATCGAACATTTTTGAAAGGAACCGCCATGCAAGAAATTCTAAAACGTTTGAGAACCATTGGCACAGAAGCAATCTTATAATTCAGTGTAACAGTCAAACACGTCAATTGAGAAGATAATGTAAAGTTATCCAATATCGTGTTGTCATTTTGGCGTAGGTAACGCTTAAGATGGTATGAATGACGATGAGTAGGTCAGGCTTGGCAATTAACGTTATGTGCATTATTGCCGGTTCGGCATATAATAATATCGTAATACTTTTGTTTATCGCCCTTTATGGCGGTCCTTGGGCCACTTATAAAATGCAACTCTAACATTATACGGTGTTCCATCCATTGACATATTATAAAATAATATCTAGTATGAATAGGGTTGCCAACCACCACGGATTGGAATCGCTGTCCCGTATCCCGGATGAATGATATTTTTTTTCGGAAATTAAGAGAAAAATATTCAAAAATGATATATGTTATTAAAATTGACATCATGTAAATCCCTTGAAGTCCTTCCAACGTATGCTCCCTCCCCCATTACTATTCTCGCTTGCGAAAGAATTGGTGGTGCAGTAAAAAGTGAGAAAAAATATTATTGGAAAAACTCATAAAAATATGTATATATTAAATTGCTATTATACGTTTTTTTTTTTTTGCTATTATAATTATCATTACCGCCTGTGTGGTCGAGTGGTCAACGTTGTTGGCTTCGACTACAGAGGGCCCGGGTTCAAATCCCGGTACGGACAGTTTTATAAATCGATTTATGAATTTCTGTTCGAAGGCATGGATGTATGTGATGTCTTGAATTCCCCCCTCTCACCCATCCTATCCTATGAACGGGGCATATCGAGGGCGATTAGCTTACCACTAATCCTGTCCTAGCCCTATCCTTCTATCCCTACTCTCTTTGGAAAAAGAGAGGTTGAGCAACTGAGTAACAAGCAGTTCTCGTAGAAACACTTCTGTTGAGATAAACTCCATTAGGAGTCCATATGCTCCACATTGGGAGCGGACATGGTTTAAAAAAAATATATATATCATTATTTTTATGTTATATATCGATATATATATGTGTGTTTAAATAAATAAAATAAAAAGTATAAAAATAAATAAAAATTCATACATAACAAATTAACTAGGAAAACTTGGTAATGGGTAACTATGATTATGATGATAATAATGTTTAGTTTTGTTATATTTGTCCCGGATCGTCACATAAAAAGTTGGCAACCCTAATATGACAGTAAAGGATTGTTTAGTATTTATACTACCTCCACACCGCATAGGCGTATGTGAAAAAAATAGCCAAGGAAAAAAACGAGTTTTTTTAATGTTGTGAAAATGTGTTATATTTATTTTTAAATAATATAATTTATTGTCTTTTTTCTAATTTATTTCACAATTTACGCATATGCTAAGAAACACTGGTCTTACTTATAAAGGTTTTATTTTTAGTAACATAATACAATACACATATAAATAGTTTGAAGTGTTAGATAAGGGTCTACCTACAGTGCAGATGAAAAGTAGTTATTCCCCAAATGTCGTAAACAATGATTGATTAGCTTGATAAATAATATATAATATATATTGCTTGGCGCCTTTTTCGCCGTTGCCAATTAACAATGAATGGATTGTCGTATAGTAAAATTGATAATTGTGGCGGGAAATGAGTTTTCCAATACGTAACATTGTTCCATAATAACAATGTTTTTACGGCCGACATTAAAATGCTCGCGCAATCGCAAGTTCTGCTTTGTGACATTATTATTATTATTACGATAATACAGACGCCAAAGTTTACACTATTCACTATTTTAACCATCCAGTAAGAAACATTTTGTTTCTTTAAATTTATAAATAGGTACACCGTACATCCATATACCTTTGTTCACGCGAGACTCGTTTTACGCTGTTTATTATAAGCACGATTTTTCACAAATATGTATTAAATTCGTATGTATTTAGCCGCTCGATAAGCAGCCAATCAATTAATCTTGAAGATAACACATCAATCAATAAATTTGAAGGATTGACATATAGATGGCGCCACTGTTGATAAATCAATCAAGTACCAATACCTTCAAAATAATACGTGTCGAAATTTCATAACAATCTTACGTTTACTTTTGTAATTTTTTAAAAACAAAATTTCACGAATTGTACTTGAAATTGCTTTCCTATCCATTGCATTTTTTGGGAGAAAACAATTTCATGCCAATTTCAATAGCCCAGAAATGTGCGGATTCCCCAAAATTAGCAACGTGGGAAGTTTTTTTTAGGTCTTTCAAGGACTTCGACATCGAAAATCCCAAGAATTTACAAAATTACAAAAATTTACAGAATTAGTGAATTGTCCAGAAGGCCGCACCGGAGTAGTCAAAAGGCCGAAGTTCCCCACGCCTGGCATAGACTATAAAAACTATTTACTTAGATTCAGTTTGTGCCCACCATGAACTTGCATTGACAAAGATGCCTAAAGGCGATGTCTTTAGTGGCCAGATACAGGTCGTTAGTGAGAAAACGCGTGGTAATGTACAAAATTAGAACGGTTCAAATTTAATCAAATATTTCGACTATTCTATTAAGAAAAACACAATATTCCTTTGTACAAAAACAAATTTGAATAAAAAGGTATACGGTTGTATTGTAAACACTGTTAAATTATATTTCTTACCAATTGATAATGCTCGCTATGAGCGAAACCGGTCATAATCTTGTCAAATAAAACTGGAAATAAGTACAAAAGAATATGTATTGTGTTTTTCTTAATATAATGCCTTTTCACCTAGTATTGACAGTGAACACTCCGTTAATTTTTTTAACCATGTCCGCTCCCAATGTGGAGCATATAGGCTCCTAATGGAGTTTATCTCAATAAAAATGTTTCTACGAGAACTGCTTGTTACTCAGTTGCTCAACCTCTCTTTTTCCAAAGAGAGTAGGAATAGAAGGATACGGTTAGAACAAGGCTAGTGGTTAGCTAGTCGCTCTCCATACCGTTCATATGATAGGATGGGAGGAGGGAATTCAAGACATCATATACATCCATGCCTTCGAACAGAAATTCATAAATCGATCGAAAAATCAATTTATAAAACTGTCCGTACTGGGATTCGAACCCGTGACCTCCGTAACCGAAGCCAACGACGTTGACCACTCGGCCACACAGGCGGCTACAGTTTAGTACAGTGAATTGTCAATTCAAATTAATTCGTGCACTTAAACGCATGAAGATGCCGAAATGTGACACCCTGGGCGCTAGTGATATAACATGATGGAATGTACGAATGATTCAAATTTACTACTTGACGTTGTTACATAAGAGTAGATATTTCGTGAATTATACTTGGGCCTCGTATAACACGGTTATATTTTTCCACAAAGACGTCGTGTAATACAAATCAGTGTTATACAAGGTTTGAAGTTCATAAAAAATTAGGAATTGCGTTCCAAAAAAAAATATCGAAGATGGTTTATATAAATATATACTCTATTTTTTAAATAAACAAATATACATTTACATATCGACTGTGGAAAGGAAAAAGGACGTAACCCTCAATTTTCAAAAACAGCTTTTTTTCGATAATCACAATGTATACAACTTGACACACATTTTATCAAAGGATGGAAGCTGAAAATGCCGAATAAGTATCTAAATTTAGCTTTTATGTTTGAAAAAGATGACCTTGTAAAAAAATAAAACCAAGAAAAAACACTGAAATAAAGGTTTTTCTGAGACAATTTCTTTAATTATATGGTTATGTCAATTAAACACCAGTTTAGAAGTATCCGTGCACTCCAAGGTTGTGTATGATTCATAATTTGCATATGTCACAAAATCATCAAAACACGTTTTTAGCACCTCCTGTAAAATTTGACATGTGTGGGCTACGTCCTTTTTCCTTTCCACAGTCGATATCTATTGAAAGAAATTTTAATAACATAATATAGCATTCATTCATCATCGCTATCACTTTCCACATGTTTTACTCTTTTTCGAGATCGGTTGTAAGTTTTCATCATCATCGGAGGACTCTTAATTTCTACGGATTTCTTAAATTTCTGGTATTATAAACTATTATTATAAACTATTATTATAAAATATTTATGAAATCGTTCTTACTTTTGACGGTACTATCGTTTTAATCGTAAAATAGGAGGTATGTAGTTCACACTTTCCGAGACGTTTGAACCACTGTTTTACGACCCGACTGATTTTTACCGGCGAGGCATTCTCGTAAATTGCGGTCGGCTCAGTAAAATTATCGCCGGCATAATAATATTATATTGTTTTTCGATAGTAAAATAAAACCGATAATCGCACAGCGCTGCCGTTGATTTAATGCCTTTGCGTTGAAACTGATGTTTATTGGCTTTGGTCAGGGGATAACAACCCTTGCCTCAGGGCCGCGGCGATGCTATAGCCACCTGTCCATAAGTAAAAGGCCACCATTGGTAAGAATATTTTAGAAAACAGCCACTTCGCGGGATATCAATATTCTCTGACACCCGCAAATTACGTTGCTTCTGACGCTGGAATTAGGCATCCAATCCCGGGATTCGGGATGACGGGATCCCGGGACTTATATGGTCGCGATCCCGGGATTTCGGGATTGAGAAATCTTGAGTAAATCCCGAAAATTGAAAGGATTTTGGAAAAAAGTCGACTTCCGGAGATAATCTGGGGAAAAAGTATACCAAATCAAACATTTCAAATTCCTCGGTGAGCTAATGCCAATCCCGGGATTGGATACCTCAGCTGGAATCCCATCGAAGAAGCGGGAAACAGGGTTGAAGCTTTCCAGTGACATCTGCGGCACCAACGTGTTTTCATCAATTAATGCACAATATATTTAAAAAAATAAACTTAAATGATTTTTAACGCATTTATTGAAATTTAGTTTTTAGTTTATATACTAACGTTATTTATTGAATAATTCTAACAGTTAAGTATTAATTCCAATAGTTGAAATCGGGTTACAATGTTGAATAAATTTAAAATGTCACGAATTTTGCTTGAAAACCGGGTTTCCGGAAAAGGGCTTTAAAGACCGACTAGCTCTATTTGTTTCTTATCAGCACCAGTTTGGACATACGTCAGATGCTGTTTTATAAAATAGTATTTTCTTTCATATATTTTGATATTAAATTAGATTTCCACGAAAACCAGGTGGTTTTGAAACGTGAAGCTAGTTAACAAAGAAAACTTTATTGTAGCGTTTATCTTTCATTTTAATATATTATAAAAAGGTATGCAGATAACAGATAATGTTTCTATGTTTCTATAGCAGAATAATACATATTACTTAAATCAGAGTTATAAAATTAATACGCAAATCGATAGAGGTTAGGAAAATAAATTATTATATTGTCAAATATTTTTTTATAAACAAATTTAGCGTTGTAACAATCATTAATTCAGATATTATAACTATTGATAATAAATCTTTATCAGTTCCTTATTTAACAACGACATATTGATAAGTAAAAAAAATACATTCTTATAAATCTTATCAGTTACTTATTTAACTAAGAAATTATTGATAAGTTAAAAAAAATACATACATCATAGCGGTTAACCTGATTATCGCACCCAATATATTTCAAGGTAAACGGAAGTCGCTTCCTTGTTATTGTCTGAAATAATATCTGTATTGTATAAAACAATTCTTACTATTATCTATTTTGCGGTAAAGTTATCCTTTTTGTCCCCTTACTTCCTGTTTAATCTTAATTATTGTAGCCGTAATCTAACTTTTCATTGATTAGATAATAAGACTTTTCATTCAAGTTTAAATTTAAAGATGTTTACAAGCGGGTGTGGTTTTATTCAGGATATGGTTTTTTGATTAATTAATTATTTACTGTGGCAATATATTGTTTGGTGATTTGTCAGGTGTGCACTATCAAGGCCTGCCTTTTTTTTATTGTTATAGTTCACATGATATCCAGACAAATTTTGTCTATTTTTTTAAACATGCTAGAACTGTTTATTACTCAGTCGCTCAACCTATCTTTTTCGATTTAAAGAAGGACAGTATTAGTGATTGGCTAATCACTCTCGCTACACGTCGTTATTATAGGATTGAATGATGGGGAGGAGGGTGGGTAGACGTTAAAAACTTCCATGCATTGATTATGACAATAGACAATATTAGATGTAGACATTAAAAACTTCCTTCCATGGTTAAAAAAATGCTGTTCGTCCTGGGATTTGAACCCGTGAAGTTCGGCATGAAAGACAACGACCATGCCATGTAGCCGACAAAAATGATGTCTAAATTTTTTTTTACTATATCCGCCACTAATTACAATTTAAATATTTTTTTTTTCTATCCGTAAAATGGATACACATTGAAAGAAACTTTTAAGAATATAAGTTGGACCATGTGAGTCTACCTCGGGTTTCACTGAACGTTGTCTTTTACAGGCAAATTAAATATATAAACAATTAGATGACATCTAATTGTTTTAAGATAGATATATACAGATATTAAATTCATGAGAATATCTTACTACCATCAGAAGAAGCCCGCTTAATTGCTAGTTAAATACATTTTGACTATCTATTTCCTAGAGCAATTGAAGTCGACGATATTACATTTCAATCAAAGTAACGGTTTGAGATTTTAATTAGTGACTATCTCTTGTAAGTGATTATATCATTACACATGAAATCTAGTTCTGTCAATTACGTGAAGTCGAAATAGCTATGTTTTATTTATATTATAAATATTCAACTCTTTTTTTATATATTTGTAATGATTTTGAAAGGTCTTCTTGGCATATTTTTTGATTCTAACAAAACAGATATCGAGAGATAATCCTAATTGTTAACTAGCCGGCCATCGTGACATGGTTATGCCGTCGATATATTAATATCTAGTGTATATATTTATTGAAGTTAAGCGCTAACCGGATATGAAGCGGTGCAGGTTTGACGCACTGCGGACCCCTCTCCTTGCGACTGCCGAGGTGCTGCGGCTAACCAAGACGTAGAGGACCTCCCCCATCCCTCGGCCAGTTTGCCTCTCGAAGGGGAAAAGAATCATCCCCTTCCGCCGAAATTGCTTTTCCAATGGCGAAATCGTTATCATAATAAGAAAATGTCGGACACGTGTTCTCTCTCCCGGAGCACGTGACGCGACAACCGTGCTGCGGTGACTTCTGCCTCTACATTCCGTGGGAAACGTGAAAGTTTTTTCGTACACGCAAATAATCCAGCATATTGGAGTTATTTTGCCAATTGTCTATTGTTTATTATCAACGTTACGTAACATATACATTCTTCCTGTATGGTCAATGACATACATATTGATTTCACGTTGAAGAACTCAGTGTCTACAATGTGGCTATTTATTTTTGTGATAAAATTAAAAAAATACATAAATCTATTAATAAAATAACCCCTGGAAGATTAAGTAAGCCAAGTGGTATTTTAGGAATGCGGTGACTTCTGCCTCTACATTCCGTGGCAAACGTGAAAGTTTTCTTGGTACACGCAAATAAACCAGGATATTGGAGTTATTTTGCCAATTGTCTATTATTCATTATCAACGTTTCGTAATATCTATATTCTTCCTGTATGGTCAATGACATATTGATTTCACGTTTAATAATTCAGTTACTACAGTGTGGTAATTCATTTTTATGATAAAATTAAAAATCTATTTATAAAATAACTCATGGAAGGTGAAGTAAGCCAAGTGGTATTTTAGAATAAAGTAAGTTAGATGGTTTATACTATTCTACATATCGTAAAGTATTGTAGAATTGAAGTGAGCATATTAATGACACAATACAAATTTATAAGAGTAATCTGCCTAAAATAAACACCAAGTAAAAAAGTGATTGTTCTTAAAAGTCTGATAGATTTTTTAGATTATACTACTTGGTTCTCTTTACTTCTTAACTTACAATTTTTCTATTTTTTTTAAAAACAATTTAATGTGATTTAAACGATTTGTTCCTGATACAAAATTCCTTTGTTCCTACAACTGTAAAATTGGTACAAAAAAATAATAATTTTAATGAATATAATTCCTTCTCACCGAGAATTGTCAGTACATTTATATAAATACCTTGAAAGTTTAAAACATAATCATTTAATAACGGGCTGAATATATAATATTAAAAATACAAGTTGGTTGTTGATCGTCACACTACCACCCGTTATGTATATGCAGCAGTTGTTTCACGGCCGCCTCTCGTAACAATGACAATCAAGACAAGAAAAGAATTTACTCCTCATATTCTTACCCCGATACAATGCTTCACGGAATATATCTTTCAATCATGCATGATTGAAAACTTGTCTCGGATCTCGGTTTCGGTAATACCGGTATTAAAATCCCTTAACTATAAAGTGGATTATTTCTAATTAGTTAGTTCTACTTGACGAGTCATCGCCATGAGAGAATAGAGTAGGGTGGGTAGTAAGTAGCTTGATTATTATAGATTATTTTAACGATTGTATCATGTCGTCGATTTTTGTCTTTTCTTTGTAACTTGCTTTTAAACTAGGCAGGCGGTGGTCAACCGGTGACCACTAGCACTTCATTCCCTGGCCGAGTGACAAATTATGGTTTAGTTTATTTTGTTAGTTTCGGTAGTAGCTTTGTAGTGAGAAATTTTCAATATAAACTAAAAAGTATATACGGTTTATCAACGTTTTTTGTGTTACTATACATTATATTATACACGTGACTCGTGGTTCGCTTCTATTATATAGGGGTGACACATTTTTTTCACATTCTGCGTCACTGGCATTTATTATTGGTGAAAGTTGTTAAACTTTTTTTTTCAAACTTTTCAAACTATAAAGTATAGTTTACTAGACCTTTTAAAACACGGGTTCCCAACCTGGGGGTCGCCAAGAGTTTCCTGGGGGGTCGCCAACTTTTTTTAGATTTTAACAATATAACAAATCAAGGATTCGAAATTCCCCGGTAAGCTAAAAAAAAAAAAGGAGTTTCGGAGACAATCCTGGGAAAAAGTATAGCAAATCGAGGATTTCAAATTCCTCGGTGAGCTAAAAAAAAAGCAGCTTCGGAGACAATCCCGGCAAAACGTAAATCGAGGATTTCAAATTCCTGGGGGGGGGTCGCTAGTCACATGGCTTTTATAAAAAGGGGTCGCCACCCGAAAAAGGTTGGGAACCTATGTTTTGAAACGTCACAGTTGATAAAGGCATTTCTGGTTCAACCGTCTACTGTGTAAAGTGGCTTTCAAAAAGTTAAACAAATACACAATTTTATTTCATTAAAAATTTTATTTCCTCCATATCAATGTTATCCATATTTGATAAAAATCAAATCCTTTTTTTTCTGAGTGTCTTCTGATTAATAAGCCAGAAATGCCGTTATTCGTATATGAATAATTATAAAGTAAATAGTATAATTAAACAATATTTCGTCAATCGTTCCAAGTCGATGTTAGTAATTGTTTCTTAAGGCTATGATGGTGTAAACATATTCGTATTAACCACTTGAATACCAAGCGGACACAGGTATCCGGAACATATGCAAGCGAACACGGATGTCCAAGACATTTAAAAAATCAAATACTTAGTATTCTAAATGATCATAAGCAATATTTTGATAAATATGTGTAGTGCTATCTATACTGAGTCAATAAAGGTTTTTAAAATATCTAATTCGAGTGTACATTAGGCAATTTTTTTTATTAAAAAACACGCAGTATCTCTGGGACATATTAACGATTTATTTGCGCGGTATTCAAACGGTTAAAGCGAATGTTTTTTGTATATACTTTTTTACAAATAAAAAAAACGGTAGTGAGTAAAAAAAACATTTTGTGCAACCGGCAATTCTCGCTAAAGTGACAGAAGTCGGTGTATCGTATTCCGGCAACCAAAGTGTTTTTTTTATTATTATTAATCGACGTCACTGTCTTAGTATCGGAACCTTTTTATTCATCCTTAACATACATACAAATCAAAGGTTTGTCAACACTTAAGCTGTACTTAGAGAAACCTAATACTTGTAAACGGCAATAGGGGCGAACTGGACAAGTGATTGCACATCAGAATTAAACAAAGATTGATGACCTTTTGAATGAGCTAAGGGCGCAATATGTTACAGGTGAGCTTATCAGAACTTACGCGATATCATTATAATTCACACATTATTACACCAATCAAACTTATACCACTTATAGGTTTCTTATCTTTAAAAATATTATTTTACATACCGCGTATTTATTTAGATTTTTAATTTTCTATCATATTCATTTTAACTATCCAAATTTGGGGGATTAATACAGTAGTATACACCGTGACCCGTTAATTATATAAAATATACCATGAAAAAAAAACATAATTTAATTTTCTATGCAAATTTAAAAAAAATAATCAATAGTTTTATCTGAAAATACTATTCAATGTCTCCTTGTAAATATGGATCGCAATGCCGGTATTAATGTAACCGGGATACCGCTTTTAAAAGTGCACAAATATCGCTATTTTGGTATTAAAAATGAACCAAAACCGAATATTAAATAATGAATATGAAGTATAAATAATCATATATTTTAATGAAATTGTTCACGATGAATTTAAATATTTTACATCTGTTAAGAGTTGTGTCTATGTATATTGACAGGTTCTAGAATTGCCAACCTTTTTCAATAGTGTATTATTATTTTAACTGCATGGCTGCCACATACGAGAAATCTCGTCAAATTGTTCGTGCTCAACACGCCAGAGACGAGTTACCTTGTCAATATATAATTAAATTAATAATTGCAAATTATAGCCGGCGCGTTAGGTACAAACGTACTTTTTTCTACGGCAGCCAAAAAGCTAAGAAATTGTAAGTTTTCGATAGATTCGGCGCTAACCTTGTAGAAGTAAATTTTCAGTTTATTTGTAAACTAATAAAAACAATAATCCTTTATACTTCATTCCACTTTATAAAGTGGAATGAAGTACAAAGGATTATTGTTTTTATTAATATAATGCCTTTCCACCAAGTATTGACAGTGAACACCCTAAAAGTGGTTATTTGTAAACGTTGCGATAGTCTGATGGTGATGAAACGCGTGTCACATTTTGTGACACATCAAGCGGATTAACAAAGTTATAAAATTAAATTGTATATTAAACAGTAAGTTGTTTACGAAAATCACCGTTTTTTGATTATGTATATTTTTTTATGAAATATCAAAATTGTGATTTTGATTTACTCGCCTGGTATTAAGATTACGATTTCTCGTATTTGTCTGCTTTATTTAAACTTTTTTGTTGTAATGATACTTAATATGAAATACAGAAATTCTGTTGTTGATATATTTTTCCGTTTTTGCAATCCCTCCCTACCAGAAAATGAATCAATGTTTTACATTCCATAAAAGTACATTTAAAAATTATTAAAGTTGTCAGTAATGTCATTGATTCGGAACTGGTGACCATCCCAAGTCGAGCGAGTCTTTTTGTGAGTATCTTATATCAAAGAATCGATATATTGTACACCGCACAAGCGGATCCATTACATGTTTTTTTTAACAATTATGTATATACGATCGCAATAACGATTTTTTGAAAATGAGTAGAATGATTGTTATCAAAAGATAGATAACATAATAGGGTTCGGAGGAACCATTTCTGCGTGTGAATATTGTGTAGAATCAAATTCCAAAGAACATAAGCTGTACAAACAGAATAAATATTCTCAGAAAATACGCTGAGATTCATACGACCCCTTGTTTGAATTTTTAGATAAGTAGGCAACCTTGAATTTCATTGTATATTTACATATCGCCACCGTGCTCACTGGTAGAAGTACGTAAGTAACAAAATTGTTAAACAGTGTTCACTGTAAATACGGTAAAAAATATCGAAGTATTTTAGTTTTACAAAATTGTATAACTAAATACTTTTATTTTTTTACCCTATTACAGTGGAGTTCTAATTCAATCAATAAATTCACTTATACTTGGTAGAAATGCATTATATAAAAAAACTTATTTGTACTTTATTTGTAAATTCCTGCCAATACCGATTGTTTCTTACAACTTATTAATTTCATTTTGAATTTGAATCGTCCAAATTATGTGCATTCAAAAAAATTTTGTCACCAACGACCTTTTTCGCCTTTCGGCATCTTCAGGCGTTCAAGTGCACGGATGGACTTAAACCGACCTGGTCATCGGGAACTGACGAGTCAGTCTAAGTCAGTGGTCTCCAATCTCAATAAGGATGTGAGCTACTTTCAGAAATTGCGAATTTCAGATTTTCTAATAAAACATTTATTATTTAATTGTAAACAAAAAAAATAATTAAAAAATAAGTATGAGTAAAAATAAAAGTAAAAATAACGAGTTAAAATAATAAGTGAAAAGAATGGCATTCACTTTCCTCAACAATATTTTCAATTCTCGGTGAGTACCTTGTCACTTCCATCCGAATGCAATTATCAAGATGTACATCTGTGAGACTGTTTCTATCTTTACTCTTAACCACCTTCATAGTGGAAAACGTTGATTCACATAAATAGGTAGAACAAAACGATGCCTTCGTTTGATTATTTTTTTTACTTTCGGAGTTCAATAATAAAATTTTATAGGCAAATTTATAAATATGATAAAATATCCTTCGCGAGATACCGGTAGCTCGCGAGCGACCGTTTGGCGATCACCGGTCTAAGTCTATCCGTGCATTTGAACGTCAGAAGATGTCGAAAGACGAAACCCTGGTCGTTGGTGACAAACGAAACGTGTGTGAATGTACATAATTTGACCGATTTAAATTCCACCCAGCACCTTCGGTCGACATCTTAAATTTAGCACTGTAACATTGTATTCTCTTATCGGTTGATAATGCTCGTCAAGAGCGAAACCGGTGCTGATCATATTTAAAAAAAAAGTGGGAATTAGAACAAATTAGTATTTTACATTTTGGTATCATATGTAATGATTAACATAAAATATCAAGTATATCAAATATCTTTTCCAAAAAGCTATATTTTTTAATTTGCTGTATACTCGTAATTAACAAGTTGTTATTAAAAAATAAAAACTTTTCGTAGTAATTCTATTTTGTAAAAACGTGAAAATACTGCAAATATAAAGAATTTCATAGCATCTTTGTGTTCATCAATTTTTTGTATATTCTTCATATTTTTGACGAAGTATGTCTATTTGTCGCCTGCTGTGGCCCAGTTGGTTAGAGCATGCTCTACCGATCACGCAGGTCTGGGTTCGATTCGCGGTAAGATTACAATGAACTAGAGAATTATTTAATAAGTGGTGATCGAAGACTGCGTGTTTGTGATGTCAATTCACATTATTTCCTCTCCTCTCATCCTTCTGATTCTTTAATGACTGGGTGTAGCAATAGCGATTAGTTAACCACTAGTCCTGTTCTAACCTTATCCTTCTTTCCCTACTACTCCCTTTGGAAATAATTGAGGTTGAGCGACTGAGTAACAAACAGTTATCGTAGAAAAAACCTTCTGTTAAGACACCTCCATTAGGAGACCATATGCCTCACATTGGGACCGGACATGGATGAAAAAAGTCTATGGAATTCACCCCCTAATTTTTTACACGCTAGTTCATCTTCCTCAATACTGATTTGTCGTTCTGCATCTTAAATCTTTAGGAAAACACAAATCTAGTTATCTTGTGTTTTCCTGAACTTAATTTCCGTACTGTTTGTTCCATATTTAAATTTTTCGGTCTTATGTTTTTGTTGCGTATAATGAATCCGCCCGTTGATAAATTCAACGGGCTTTTACGAGTGTTGCCCGCCTTATTCACTTCGCTTATGCATAACTATGTGAATTATTTAATTTTATGTTTTTAATTTTCTTTCTATGAATGAATTCAAAAAATATTCTCACGTTTATTGGCTACTACAAATTAGCGTTAATTTTTTCCGCATACTTGACTCCTAAAACAAATAAGTTATTATGATATTAAAAATTCCGTATAAAATTCCTGAGAATGTAGCAAAAATTTGATTACTCAAGAGAATTTTTAAGAACCTGAATTTTATTTTAATAACCGTGATGTAACCTATTCTCGTGATATTTTTTTCGTACACAAAAGTAAAAGAGTCAATTGATTGAATTGGTTCCCGGTAAATTGCTCGAATAACAAGATCCTCGAATAGCCAATTTCTCGAACGTCAAATGTTCGAATTACAAATTGCTCGAATTTTTTTATAAAAGTTTAAACATTAATTACTCTCTAGCTGTAAGCCCGTTAACCTCAACGGGGGGATTTTTGTTGCATTTTTAAGTGGTCAGAAAATTTACTGGCGTGAAAAATAAATTACAAACCTATTTATTGAATAAGCCAGAAATTCTGATAGTGAAAGAAATATATCTCGGGGCATATATCGACAGCACTGCCCTGCAGTATTTAAATTGTATATAATATTTTGTTAGAATAATTAAAATGTTTAAGTTCGCAAACAAATATATTTCGTAGTAGCAGAAATCGACCTCGGGGCATATATCGACAGCCCTGCAGTATTTAAATTTTTAAATTATTCAATTTTTGGAATAATTTTCAAGTTTGCTAACAATCATTTTTCGTAGTAGCAGAAATCGACTTCGGCGCATACATCGACAGCCTTGCAGTTTTTAAATTGTAAACTATTAAATTTTTGGAATGATGTTCAAGTTTGCTAACAATCATTTTTCGTAGTAGCAGAAATCGACCTCGGCGCATATATCGACAGCCCTGCAGTTTTTAAATTGTAAATTATTAAATTTTTGGAATAATGTTTAAGTTTGCTAACAATCATTTTTCGTAGTAGCAGAAATATACCTCTCAGTAAACTTTATATAAAATATATACAATATATATTTTATTCAACTTATTTTCAAGTACGCTAGCAAATATATTTCGTAGAAGAAGAAAAAGACCCGAGGACATTATTTGTACGAACATATTTGTGATTTGTGATTATTATTTTATCGACTATTAATATATAGATTCTTTAAAATAATATTTATGCAAGTCGGGAAATAAAATACATAAATAAAAAAAAAGTCATAATAAAAAAATCCACTTCTACACCTTATATAAATATAATCATAAAACCTTTGCCTACAAACAAATAAATATAATTCTTGAAATCTACTCAAATCTGTGGGCATTCCCATGAGCTTATCCTTTTCGCCAGCAATAAATAGCTTTGGACTCAGTGATGCCTTTATTTCTTATATAAATACGAAACTTTCATTTACTAAGCGTCAGTTCAAGTTCATCCGTGCACTTGAACGCCTGAAGATGCCGAAAGGCGAAACCCGGGTCGTTAGTGACAAAATCTGTGAGAACGTACATAGTTTGCACGATTCAAATTTAATATTGAAATTCCACCAAGCACCTTCAGTCGAAATCTTAAATAATAACAACAATATTTAAAAAAAAAACATACATATATGTATTTTGGTTTTGATGTGACACGCCATACTGTCATGAAAACTTCGGAAAATATTTGTTGATTAAGCTTTGAACAAATATATTTTCCGCAGAACTTTCCCAGACACTGTGACATTGCATATTGTTCATTGCCTTGAAAAAATAATTGCCTGGTGTTTTTTCTGGCATTTTAATTTGGTTTGTTTTGACCGCAAATGAATTTGAAAAGTTTTCTCGTCGAAAGTTCGCATTTTCTTGTTGGTTTTTTTTTCTTCTTAACTATAAGGTTGGTGTCAAAGAAAATCTTCATTTGTGTAACATTCAACATTAAGAAAACTTTTCCTCTTGACGATATTACAACATGCATAATATTATCACTGTAAAATAAAACGGTAGAATATTATGCAACATGGGTTATAAAACAAAATAATGAAATACAAGCATCATGTATATAACGTTATAATGTTACACAGTGATTTGATGATGATTCTGCGGATTTGTTAAGATAGAAAATTATTAAATCAGTTGGATAAGGAAAATTGAGTAGTTAATTTACGAATAAACTGAAAAATACACAATTTTTAATGTATTCATTGCCAATACTTGGTAGACAGGCATTATATGTTTTATGAAAAAAATAAAATACTCTTGTACTAATTCTACATTTATTTAATATGATCTGTACCTGTTTCGCTCATCACGAGCATTTTCAATATATAAGAATACGCATACTTACTTGACTTAATAGGAAAAGCACTGAATGCACACTAAACCATAAGTAACCATTATAGTTTTAAGAAATAAACCCAGATTGTTAATCGTTCTTTGAAACACTAGAATCACATTTGATAAGTATAATATTGTAATTATAATTAGGATGTTGGAGTGAATAACTTGATGCATTGTGTATCTCTTCAGAGCCAGTATATATAGTTAAGCAAAATATAAGTTTAAACATAGCTCTGACGATGGCGCAAGCCGAAATAGCTATCAACGCATAAAATTATTAAAAACTGTACAACTAAAATACTTTGATATTTTTAATCTGTTATAATGGAGTTCTAAAAAGTAAATGCCAAATCAATTAATAACCATTATTGTATATTCTTATCAATTGAAAATACTTGTGATAAGCGAAACTGGTCCTGATTATATAAAGTAATTGCGGAATTAGTAAAAAAGAGTGTTTTATTTTTTGAATAAAATATATTTTTTTATTTTTATTATTCGATAAACTTGTTTTTCCTTTCTGCAAAACACCGAAGATGATTTTTCATCAATGATACAGTTAAGATACATTTTTTTAGATACAATTTGATTGGCAACAATAGTTGATAATTAAAAATAAAAAGATATTAATAAAGGTTAATTAAATACATAGAATTGGTATAACTACACGTAAAAAAAACAATTAAATAATAATAAGCAAGAATGATAGTTAATGGCACTAATAAAACAACTTTTAATTTTGAGGCATATGTGATTAAGGATTGAATGTTAAGGGGCAGGGAAGGTAAACTTTTTCTTCAAAAGAAGTAGCAAATTTCTTGAAGTGACAGAAATTTTCTGGGGACGAAACTAGATCTGGATGGCCGATAGGACCATCACGGTTATTTCTACTTAACGAAAACAATATACCTCTTTCTACGGACATAATCGGACAATTCCAGAGAATATGCTGTGAATCTTGATTACTGTCACCACAAGGGCAGTGTGGGCTAAGTTTGATTTTAAATTTATGTAACTTGACATTAAACTATTACCTATTTTTTAACATCAAAAACTTGAGTGACTAGTAATAGTAGTTTTCTTTCACACGGTGAACTAGGGGTGGCCAGGACAAAAATCCGGTCGCAAATGAAATCCGGGCGGAGTCCGGTCTAAGCTCTTAAAATCCGGTCAGATGGTAACCCTTGTCGCAACTGAAGATTGCATGCGACGACATTAGCCGCAAAAATTAAGGTGTTATCGGGAAATACACACGTCTAGCGTCTAGACAAGGGGTGGGGAACCTTTTCATCTCTAAATGCCACATTCATTAATCTGATTCAACATAAGACCGCAGTAAAGAAAACGTTGACACCTCCCCCCCCCCTTTTTTTCGACTGTCGAACATATAATGGGTTGATTTCGCTCTTTTTCCAAACGCTTGAGTATAATTTTTTGATCAAGTCAAAAGGCCGCAACAGAGCAGGCATGAGGCCGCAGGTCGCCTCCACTGGTCTAGACTCAAGAATACTATGAGCGGATACACCAAGGGAGGGAAAGGTTTTTATACTGTAACCCCTAATTACACTACCCCGAATTACGCGCTGGCTTGAAATATTCGCCGCAAATCCCACAATTGTACGGTCGCATTTCATTGTTGTTACTACGAGACGGACGTCTGTGCCGTGCATACATTCAAATGTTGGCTAGCGTCTGTGTATTCAACACGTGCTCTGCTATACACGTATAGCGGGTGGCTGTCTACGTGTGGGATGTTGGCGCGGTTTGCATTTTATCACTTGGTAACTAAATATTTCGTCAATATTATTTTTTGCGGAAAAAACCAAATCCCTAATTTTGTATGAGATTCACTCCCCCAATTACACTACCCCGAAATACACTGTCCCGACTTTAGTGTAAATGGGGGTTTTACTGTACTTGTATTATAAGTGTTTATAGGTAAAAAATGGATAAACCGAAATTTATTTTTCACCCTTTTTCCCAGCTTAGTAGTATTCCGTGTATGTATGGTTTCTCCGTTATCGGATTGCGTTTTCGATTATGCTGACGATTACAGTTTTAGAATTATGTAACGTAGTCGTTGCGTATTAATACGTCTTCAATGTCAAATCGATGTCCTAGCAAGTTAGCTGCTAGCTGATAGCACTAAAATTGCGACGAAAATAATTATTTCGTCACGTCAATCCGTCACGAATAGAATTTATCAATTAATTTTTATATTAGTGTTAGTACCATTAAAGCGACCGGCAATGTGTTACTGCGCATGAGTTTTTTTTATATTTCTATACAAATATTATTAGTCTTAAAGTTTTCACTGTTAACTCTAGATCGAAACTGGAAAGGTATTACAGTGAAAACTCTCATAACGAGCAACTCGCATAATGAGTAATTCGCATACCGAGCAAAACAGATTGTGATATAAATGCTCTCTTAACGAGCAACATTTCGCACAACGAAAGATCACTTTCACATCGTGACTTGCCTCAAGTTGTATCATTGGCCAATATCATGGGACTGGAGGTGGATAACAGCGATATTGATGAGCTTGTGGAAGACCACAGTCAAGAGCTGACCTCCGAAGAGATTAAAGAGTTGCATTATTTTTCATTGCAAATAAGTAGTATATATTTGTAAGAAGTCCCAAACATTTTGATCAAAGATACATTAGGTGTCGTTAATTTAAAATTTGTATCATTATTTTTAAATTCTTTCGTATTTTTTTTTACCATTTGTTTCTCACACCTTGGTATAAATCTTTCTAAATTGTATATAAACAACCCTATATCGTTTTATATTTTCATCACTTGGTAATGCTATTGATGAGAGAAACCGGTCCGAACAGTTCTTACAACTGACGTCACATATGACAAAAGCGAAAAAAAACTTCATGGTCCGAAAATGTTTTTTACTAAAAAATCAAATTTATTCTTAGGGCCCGAACTCAAATTATAAATGAAAATCTTTTGGTCAGCCAGTCTGCACATGGCATATAATAGGTATTTACTAATTTACGCAACATGCAGTGTCCCAAAATAAATATTTAGGCAATAGGTAGTGTGAATTTGTAAGGAAGACGCTATACATGTATATTGACAGTTTGCTTTATGAAATTATAGCATATCTCAATTTCAAACATGTATTGAAATGTAGCTGTTTTAATCAGCTATTTTTAAGTTTTAATGAATCGGTCATAAATTAATATCTGACTGTCCCGAGTTCATACAAAAAGGTATTAAGTTTCTCGATTGTGGATGCACTTTGTATGAGGTTATCATTTATGTTGCCCCCGTTAATTTTATCATTAGCAATTTGTTATAAAATGTATGTAGCATTTAATATTATTTAGGATCACTATTGTGAAATACGCAAGACAATTCCTTCGATATGGTCGTTGGAAATGGTAATTTAATTCATACCAGTCTTTAGGGGGACATTTTAAAAACCTGTTAGTTGGACAATTTACTATTTTCCGTTAGTGTATTTGAGCTAATCTGCATCAAAACAAGTTTCATATACATTTTTTCTATGTAAAAAAAATCTGCGAAAAGCCTTTTGTAATTGTTATTGTTTTTTTTGCTTAAATCTCTGATCTTTTATTCTATGCGTCACTAATTTTTAGACCTAATTGAGAACACAAACATCGCTACCATAAAGCAACAGTGAGATAAAAAGAAAAAAGTCGATAATAAGATAAGTATGCCAATCAATTGCTGAAAGGTAAACTTTTATAATGAAATACTGCAATATTTTAATGAAAAAAATGCACCGTTTAAAAGAGAAAATTTACATTTACAATAATTGATATTGCCCTGTAACTTCAAAGCGTCAGGAAGAGTAGTAAAATAACTAGATACAGATAATAGTATACAAAAAAAAAACCGCTTTTATCTTTTATCAAAAACCATAAAAGAAACTAAATAAAAACACAAACCTTTAAATTCAATTATCTCGAAATTAGTATTTTTGACTTATCCCACTGTTGATTTAGAGTTGCGAGACGTGTTCTTATTTAAGATTTATAATTTTTAAATTGTCTTAAATGCTGATTATAACAATTGTTCGTCTTCATGTTTTAAGCCATTTAATATTATAATATAATTCAGTTATGGCAGTGACAAAAACAGTGTTATACATGAAATAAAAAATCGGATGTCTAAAACTGTCAAATATTAAAAACAAATGAATAATTGTATGATTCAAATATTATGATCGGATGCCAGACAGATTATTAAAATACTCTTTCATCACCAGTACCATTACGATAGACAATGTATTCTAGTCCAGCTTTCTCTATGGTCGTCGGAAATAAAAAAATGTAGTCGAACGAGTTATATGTCAAACTTAATCGATACTCGATTATAAAATATAAATGCCTCTTTATTCTTTACAATGCTCGTTGTTTTTGAACCTCACTGATCCAGTGAGTGGTCACTAGGGCTTATACAAAAACAGACTTTTGAAAAAAAAAACGGGTTTTCTAATAACAATATTTTTTTAATAATCTATTTTTGACTTTGTCCTAACCGGGAATTGAGCCCAATCCCGCCTGGTCGGAAGTGTCATGTTCTTACCAACTTGACCCCACCGGAAGACTTAAAAATCACAAAACAAAATTCACAGTAAAAATACTTTTTTAAATAAAACTAAATATATTTTTTTCTACGTATTCGTATTTTGTTTAAATTTAAATGTGGAGCATATATATGGCTTCCTAATATATGTAACTCAAAAAATGATTTTCTACGATTATTCAGTATTACTTAGAAAGGCTTGACCTTTTTTTCGAAGAGAGTATCGGGACAGAAGAGATAGGTCTAGGACAAGACTAGTAGTTAGCTCATCAATTTCGTTACACCATGTTATTTTGGGGTTGGAATGGCGGCCGGGGGGGGGGGGGGGTCACAAAAATTCATGCCTTCAAACAGAAATCGATAAATATATTTATAAATGCTGTTCGTACTGGGATTCAAACCCGTTACGTCCGGCAATAAACTCACTAATAACTACTCATTTCATTTCATATTTTTGGTAAGCATGTCGTTTTCAAGATGCAATTTACCAAATTGAAAAAAAAACCGGTATTTGAATGTCGCCCGCTGTGGTCTAGTTGGTTAGAGCTTGCTCTACTGATCAGGTGGGTCTGGGTTTGACCCCAATGTCAAATTTAGATTCATCAATTTAAATTTGAGACATAAGACATGGGTGTTTGTGATGTAAAATATAAAAATTCACATCGAAGTTTTTCTCGTACAATATTTCAACTTTTTTTTTTTAGGCGCATTGGTATCAACATTTTTTTTACAAATAACCGGTTTTCGAAAACCGTTGTTAAGCCCTTGTGATCATTATAAATATCATTGAGCGATGAATGTTTATTTCTGTTATTGTTGCGAAGCAGGAGTATTCGATAAGTTTAATTGTTCACTAACTGATACAACAAAGCTGTGCACCTTTGATCGATGATGTTGTGAATTATACATTATTAAACGCTACGGTTATTTATCTTGCCAGCCGGACACGGGGTCACATTTTTAGTGAGGCCTCACAGATGTTGAATGGTTTGTAAACTTTAGATAACTGGGTCGCCTTACGCACGAATTGCGATAAGTTTTTTTTCCCCTGTAACGTTAAGATAACGTTGGCATTAAATGGCCAAAAAGCATTGCCAAAAATGTCACAAGAAGTACTGATTGAAATGACGAATTCGTGAAGAGTGATTTCAATTATTATCGTTTTAACCGGATCTGCGCCGTGTGGTATTAATATGGACGTGCATGGAGGGCCGTGATTTTCTTTTAAAAAATAAAACCTAATAAATATGTACTTTTTGGACATATAATAATAGTACATCACAAACACTTACCATACACGACGGGTCATTTCCGCCATCATTTATCGAAAAACGTTTCAATAACGGAAATATAGCCCTACTACACAACAAATTTGAACACGATATATTTTTTTTTTAAATCGTTGTATTATAGATTACAAAACAATATTTTTCAAGTTTAAGTATCACACTATGATTACAAGAGATGTCAATATATGTATGATATTTTAAAATTATTAACTATGTTTCTTGTGGCCTTTAAACTGCGTTTAAAGTACTGCGTGTAAACGCACATTTTGTATGGCCGGTCCTACGAGCACGAAATTGTTTGGCGTGTTAACACGTCGCTGGCAGAGAAACGGTTAAAAATGTAATAGGGTGACTGCTCCTATAGTCAGCAATGTCCAGTATTCATTATTTGGTTTCATATGTTATTTCATTTTTTTAAAATCATTTTTTACAATAAAACATACTTTATATTGTATTGCGAAAAAATATTAATACTGCAGGGCTGTCGATATTGGATAAAGCAGGTCAGCAGGGCAGCTCAATTATGATTTTTATGAATATATATTTTCTTATATCCGCTATTTGCATATTTTGTTTTGCAGTCCCGGTGTATTTTAGTTCTTTTAGAGAATTGGGTGTATTCCTAAAAAATCCATTGAGAGAATTATTTACATTTAGATTTTCTGGCTTATTCATTAAATACGTTTGCAATTTATTTTTCACGCCAGTAACCTTTCTGACTATTTAAAAATGCAAAAAAAATCCCCCTTCAGAAGGCAACGGGCTTACAGCTAGTTATGTTTAATATTTCTATTCTTCTCTCCGTAAATTCGAATGGAATATTCATCAATTTTAAAGTAGAGGCTGATTACTGATTTTTGGTGACCGAAAATGAATGAAATTTTTTAGCAATTTAATAGTTTAATGAAAAATATTTTATTAAGCGGATGGTCAGTGTAAATGTTTGCTCCGTGGCGGATCCAATAGAGATGTAGGATGAAAAAAAAAACTGTTGGTCACTTAGTCGGTCTTAAGAGTATAGTACATGTGCCTTATTAGGTGCGCATAGTTCAGAAAAATAGCTAGAAATTCATGTCAATATATATATATGTACAACGTACTAAAGCGAACAAAGGGCTAATGTTAAATTAATTATTTTCCGTTTATCCATAGTTTACGGCGATTGGTTTGATTTTTATTTGCAATCGAAAAATATCAAATTGATTAATAAATGCTTTCATTCAAGTAAATAAATTTAACTGATGTGCGGCTGTGCGAATCAGCGGCCAGCGTTGTTAAAGTCAGTCCTACGTTGATATTTCGAGTTCAAGATTAATTAAGATACGCAGAACATTGCTTGCAAACGATGACACTTGGATTTACACATGTATATGGAGGTTTTTTTCGAATTAGCAACACCTTTTCCAGCGACAGCCAACACTGACGCGCGCTGTTGCGCCGTCTTGTCGAAACCATAGTTTGTCACATTATTACTATTCAATTGTAGTACGAAAATGTCAGTAATCATGGATTTATTGTAGCGTTTTTCTGGAGTAAGTATATTTACGGTGAAATGACAAACCAAACTGAGCTTCTAACATTTCTAAGAACATATCTGTACATACAGCATCAACAGGATATTTTTTTAAATTTTCAACATTTTTCTACTGAAATATTATTACTATAAAACGGGTCTGCGAAAATTGTGATTGCGAGATTTATCTTTTTAGTGTATTGCTTTATTATTTTTGCCAGGTGATTTTGCCTTCTGATTCCACTACAAATCAATTTTGTGTGTATTATGTAAAACTGGCCACATGCATATTCATATCTGAAGTTCACCTTGAGTTTTTGCAACACATCGTAATTCCTGTTGATCGAATAATCAGAAATATGCGACTACTCTTCTGAGGTCAAAATATTTCGATGTCTAGTCATTAGAATGAGAGGTTATCAGCTGTCACCAACTCGCACGAGTGAATCGAATGTCTTGCAAGCAGGGCTTATACAAAAACCGGTTTTCGATATATCCTAAAATTCGGTTTTAACCGGTTTTCAAAGTTTCAAAAAAACGAGTATGTAATTAGATAAAAATAGAGATTTTTTTAAACTTCGTTTATAAGAAACAGTGGTTGATACAAAAAAAACATTTTTTAATTCCATACTCGGAAATTAATCTGAATTAAATGCACATAAATTGAACGGTTTCATTATACTGACTATCAAACTACATATTTCATCTCGTTTTAATTAAAACTAATTCATAAAAAAAAATATTTTAACGTTTGTAATTGAATAATAGAGGAAAAAATGAATATTAATTCTAATATTTTAAGCCGGGTTACTAAAATGAAAAAACCGAGTTTCGAATGTCGCGAATTTCGCTTGAAAACCGACAAACCCTACTTGCGAATCATAAAGAGTGGAAATTTGTACTGTATGTCATTGCAGACCACATTTTTATGTGATCTGTGATCCATATTTCAATCTACCCAAAACAAATGGTCAATAATAAATTGAATTTGGTTTTAAAATAATATATTAACAACATTTTTTTCTATTTTATAAGACAAACGATAAAACGGTATATTCAATATATTATATATAAATATACTTAAATCGTGTTCGCTTCCATTGTGAAGAGTGGAGTAATGGTAGTATTTAAACAGTTGTTTTTCTTTTAAAGCCGCTTTTGTGTAGTCTTTTGACTTGTCTTTTTTAGTAAAATTTAAGAGGTAAGGATTGCAATACTTGTATTTCTGAAACTGGTACACCGGTATTGATAGTGTATTTTCAATACCGGAATACCTGTTTTGAAAATGAAAAAATATTGGTATTTTGGTATTGAAAATTAACTTAAATATAATGAATATAAACCATCACTTATTTTATTAAAATTAGCTGAGTTAAATTGTAATGTTTTGCTGCTACCAATAATGACAGGTACCAGAATTAATAAGAATTCCAATTATGTAGTATTGTTATAAGAAACTGTATTAATTTATAAAAAAAACACTGTTTTATGATATATTTTTTAATGTCGATATTTTATAAAAAAAATTTTAATACCGATTTTGCGATCCCAATTTGCCGTATTTGCTCTATTTTAACTTACTAAATAAATACCGGTATTGTATATTCGCCGGGTATTGCAATCCCTAGTCGAGGACTTTCGGAAAATCCCCGATTTTAGGATCAGATGTCCCGGAGGAAGCTTTAGGCATCATTTCCTTCTTACACAAAGCCATCGAAAAGTATGACGTTGTCCAATCCGTTGCATGCCTGTCAACATATTTCATAATATACTGTGATAATAGTATGATTAAAATAAAAACGCACACAGCTAAATTGATACTGATTATGGGATTTGTTTAAAAAATGGCATTTTTGTATAGGAAGATAAATATGCTCTACGTTACGTAATAAAGTGAATCTTGTTGTGTATAAACTGATGCACTCTAATTCAGTAATATTAAAATAAAATTGACAGCCCAGTTATTCAACAGCTTTTTGCAACGAATTGTGAACCGCGTTTCGCCTTTATGTGACGCATCATTAACAAAATTGAAACATTTGTAAATAATATTTTTTATAACAGGACAGGCGGCTCAGCATTGTTTATTTTTTTAATTTTTTTACTCGTCGACATATAACTGATTAGTTGGTATTAGAAATGTTACTGTTGTTATCTTATATCCCCCACTGCGTCCATAAGAAAGCAAAAAAACAGCAAACTAAATTTTGTAATTTTATAAGTCAAGAATTATAATCAAATATTATTTTATTCATAAATAACCTAACGATAGTTTGTCCGAAGACGCTTCTAAAAAGTTGTTACAAAACCTGTGGAATAAATATGTAAATTAGCATTTTTTTATTTTAAAATTGAAATTCTCTGAAGTTACCATCCATTTTACATTTATTTTTAAGATTTTTTAGCAGGCCACATTATCTTCTAGACACAAAACTTTAAACAAATATTCTGTTATATTTTCAAATATTTCTATTCAATATATTATTAATAAAAACACAATATTTCTTTGTACTTTATTCCACTTTATTTAAATTGTCAGGACCATGCTCGCAATGAGCGAAACCGGTCCTGTCGGTTTAAATAAAATGGAATTAAGTAAAAAGGAATATTGTGTTTTTATTAATATAATGCCTTCTCACCGAGTATTGACAGTGACCAACTTTAAAATAATCAATATTTTATCTTCGAAAAGTATAGAATCATTGATAGAAGCATATGATAGATACACATATTGATTTTACTAATTAATTTATTATTAAATTGTAGATTGACTTTTTAAAAAAAAAACGCTCAAATAATTAAGTAATTGAACCCAAAAAGATAATTAACAGGAATACTAATAATTGGATTTTTATGCAAAATATGTCGGACATTTATACATCGTGTTCTTTATCATCATACATAAAAAGATGATTGAGAACTGTATTATTTTCTAGGTAATGGAGAAATACTTGACGTTTTCTTTGTGGTTATCTATACATTTTTCAGAAAACATAACAAAAAACTTAAATAAAATTCACCACATGTTCTCGATTGATACTTTTTATCGCGAGTTTTTGGCAAAAAATCTGCGGTAAATAGCAAAAAATAGTCTTTTATTCCCCATATAAGCATTCGGTCGCATCTGAGCCCGGTCGGAATGTATTTTTATTTGTTGTCGGCATTGCAAATTTAATGGCGCCACTAAACTTCACCAGAAAATCATGACCTGTGCAAAATTTAACACGCTGAATCCCGGAGCCGTGTTTTCACGTGATAAGCTAGCCAAGTGTTGGACCCAGGAACTGTGTTTTCGCGTGATGCGTTATCTTTTCAATTAGAGCCGTAATTGTGCTATTTAGCAACATTTTTTAGTAAATACTCATTGTAGTTATATACTCAAGTATTACTTAAAATAGTTAATAATTTTATCACAACGCATTTGATGTGTCAATTCGCTCTTCCGAAGACCACATGATGGTGGACTCACCTAGTACACTTATAAATTTAGAAAACTCACAGAAAATTATGTCAGGGAACATCACCAAAAATATTTTTGATACTAAAGGCAACAGGAAAAAAATAATCTCTCTAGAACCTGCGAGGTGTGCGCCAAGCAAAAAAATGATTAATACTCAGTACATATGGTTTAGTATGGTTCTTCGTAACAGGGAATACTGGCAATAATATTATTATACACAATTGAATAATCATAACATTTTAAATAATGAAAAAAAGTTTTAAATGATTCGAATGATCGGTTTCACAGTTATAACACTTTTAGAAAACCCGTAAGAAAAAATACGAGTTTTCAGAAATTGGCCGTGCATACGGGAGAGTTTCACTTGATTTGGGCCAGGGCCGAAAGAGTTTAAACATCTGAGACACCGTCATTCAACACACGAAACTAATGACAATACACTTTGTACCAAAATATCTTCGTTTCACGTCTTCGTAACGTTAAATGAACTTTTCTTCCTCTTCTATTCCAATAAATAATAAAGTTTTTTTTATGACTTACTCGCACACGTCACATGCGCGAAGTGGCAATTGCACAGAAAGTTTTTTGCGCACAAAATAATACCTTAAATGTTTTTTTTTAAATCCATGTCAGCTTCCAACGTGGAGCATGTGGAGATATTTCAACATGTTTTTTCAACGAGAACTGTTTCGCAGTTGCTCAGCCTGTCTTTTGTTTGCATATAATAGGGATATATGGATGGGATATATTAGTATTGTAAAGTTCAGAGGGAATTTTTAGACATTGCAAACACCCATGCCTTCTAACATGAATCGATAAATCGATTAAAAATGTTGTTCGTATTGGTGTACCTGTGAGATCCATCACGGAAGTCAACGACGCGACGAACCCTCCATATCTATTGAACATTTGACGCGTAAACGTGGTTACATCAAAAGACGAATATAAATTAATTAAAGCGTTTGTTAAAAGGCAATAAGACATTCAGGTAGTAAAAAAAATGATATCTACAGTAAAATACGAACTTCATATAACTTTAACCTTTTTTGACATTTCTAAAAACAAAAATGACATATGCGTAAATAATCTGGGAGACACTGGCTGATATCACTAGCCGGCTGGTGACTTGGCCAATTCCGTTTACACAGCCGTGGCCGATGCTGCCAAGGTCCGTACGATGGATGCAATTGTCGAAATAAAACTCCAAACAGAGCTACACGAACCTAGTATTTACACCTGATGATGGATAGAACGAGATGTACCCACGAGTGTTTGACTAAATGTAGTTTCTTTCAAAAGATAGTACCTCAAGATTTTGCTCAACCATTTTATAATTTCGAGTAACATTATAATATAATTTACTAAACGAGAAATGTATGGGTAGTACACACGAAGTTATTGTTTACATTCGTCAAATAGCAACGTAAATTAAAATACTTCTTATTTACAATGTCATCATTTATTTGCATTCCAGCGGTGTTTATATTTGAAACATTAAATATTTTGCTTACGCAAATGTGCAGATATGAGCAAATTATTTTCTCTATCTTTTATTTTTCATTACGTGATCAATTATTATGATGTGGGATATTCTTCCGCAAACGGATACTACGCTCAGAATATTCCTTACATGATAATTGCGCACAAGAAAACTCTGCACACAGATTATCACGGAGATATTATTTAGCTCACATGAAACACTTGCTACGGTATGGTTTATTGTCACCCGCTCCCACTACCACTTTTGTGATGAAAACTGGCGGAATTTTAAACTTGAAACTTGAACTGACGCTTAGTAAATAAATGTTTCGTGTTTATATAATAAATAAATGTATCACCGAGTTTAAAGCCATTGCTGGCGAAAGGGATAAGCCCATGGGAATTCCCACAGTTTTGAGTAGTGAGTAGTTTTAAGAATTATGTTTATTTGTTTGTCGGAAAAGGTTTTATAATTATATTTATATAGGGTATAGGAGTGTAGATCCCTATATCATATAACCGCTTTCGCTCATTGCGAGCATTGTCAACTGATGAGAAATATAATTTAACAGTGCTATTTATACAAAAATAAATTGAAACGAAAAGGTGTAAACAACAATTGACATTGAAAAAAATTACGAATTACAGTAAAAGTGATTCTATAATTAAACAAAATTAAAATGATTAACACCTCTAACATATGATTAAAAAACCATCAAATATTAATAAATTATATTTGTTATCAGTCGACAATGCTCGTAATTAGCGAAACCGGTACTGACCTTTTAAATAAAGTGGAATAAAGTACAATACAAAGGAATATTGTGTTTTTATTAATATAATGCCTTTTCACCAAGTATTGACAATGAACATTCTAAAAGTGAACCTGATTTACTTACTGGTTTTATATTTATGAAAAAATTAAAGATAGAAAAAATGTTTTTTTAGTGCGTCAGAATAGGGTTATAACTTCAAATTTGAATATCGCAAGGTCAATGACATTAACATAACCCTTTCACTGCGTCCATTCGCTATCGAACATCCCCTGCATCAATCACACTCAATATGTGTAAGGACCTAACCCTCGGCGCAATCATAAAGAGGATTTAGTTCCAATATCTAAAAAGAAACACGGAAATAATAGACGACTCTTTGCAATACGTGACCTGTAAATATTTCGTTATCTGAATGGTAAAGTGTCAAATGGTTCACGATTCACCTTTCGTCTTTGAATTGTTTTTACTTATCATTTGAGTTGCTGAAGAGCAATCGATAAGGTTATCATTTACTCTGAATAAATGTTTAACTGACGTCTGGGTTTTGGGTCCATTCTGACTGCCATTCTTCTCGGTCGTGAGACATCTTATATGTACACATTGGCCTAGGGATTCTGAAGTCTCGGGGTTTGCAAAGTCCCGGGACTCGAGGCGTGATAAAGTCAAAGTCTCGGGACTTCCCGGGACTCAAGACTTTTATTTCCCTTTCAATAAAATTATAAATTTATGAAAAATAAATATTTGTATGTATGTATGCATTACATACACTCGGGGCATTTGAAAGTACGCACTAGTAAAAATCGCGTTTTTTTAATACAATGTTTAATAATTATTATTTTTCTTATGTAATGGATATATGAAATGCTGACGGTTGATTTTTACTAAGAAGGAAAAATATCAATGAATTCGGCCGCAGTCAGGAGTAAATATATGACCGTAACTTCACATTACAGCTTTTAGGCCTTTTTTGTCCTGTTGAGACATTGGTACCTTTGTATAATAGTGAAAAAGCATTTGTAAATAAAACAACATCAATTATGAACATTTAATTTTAATATGTACTTTGTAATTTGCTTTTGCTATGGTTATATTTTGTATGTAAAGTTACGTTTTTCTTGAGGTTCCCCTCTTATACCTGTTTTCATTCAATACGCATCAGTTCTTTTGAGGGTTTCTTACCCACAAGAATTGTTTTTTTTTTAAATAAAATAAAATGTACATTTTATTAGCACATTTTAAATCACAGCCTCGATTCCCGGGAAATTTTACAACAAAGTCCCGGGACTCAAGACAACAAAAAAACCCGAAAAGTCCCGGGACGTCTCGACACAGAATCCTTACATTGATCCATAATCGGTCAGAGAACTTTCGCCACACTATTCGGTAAATTGCGTTTAATTGTTCAATACCGCCTAAGGCGTCAGTGTCAAAAAATTTAGAGCGTTGTCTCATTCGCCTAATCTTTTTTATGGCTTGTGCATTTTTGCGAATGACTTGTTACCAGGGGTGGGCTGGAGGGAGCTCGTAAGGGCTCGCGCGAGCCCCTTGTTAAATTTCACTTAGGCTGGCGAGCCCCTTGTTAATTTAAGAAAAAAAATATTCTGACATTCTGGTAGGATATACTGACTTAAATACTATCTATGACAGCTTCAGTATACACTGTAGTACATTTTAAGTCAATTATATTGGTAAGCTTACGTTAAGTTGCATATTGCTAAATGTTATAATTGAATTAGGTATTAATCGATTGCTGATTTGAGTATTGCATATAATTGCATAGGAGTGATAAAACAATTCACTTCTTCCCCAGAACAACCGAGCCTCTTGTTAACGTATTGGCAGCCCACCGCTGCTTGTTACCCTATTATACGTCGAGGCAAAAACAACGTAACCGACGTAATCAGTAGAAATTAGTACATATTATCATTATTGTTGTCTGCGGCTTCCCGTTTTTATAATATATCATGTTAGAATATTAAAATCATTCATACTTTATTACTTTAAACAACCTTTGTGATAGTATTTTAGTCTGAAGACCCATCTGATAGAGGCGAAACACATGTCACTATTGGTAACACAGTACGTGGAATACTCAAAAATATTATTTTTTTATATTAAAATTAACTTCCACAAATTTACCGCCGAATCCATCGAACGAGTTAAAATCAGTTCTCATAAAAAAACTTCGGATGGTATAAACGTCATTATAAGTCAATTTGTTACACATGGTCATGGTTAAAAAAATATTAATTAAAAATTAATAAATAATTTTTAGAATAAACATTTTAATGTTTGTTACAGTGCTCTTCTTTCGTACATTCATCATTCGTACAAATTTTCAGTAACCAATTATGTACGAAAGATGAGACCTGTCTGTACATATCTATTTGTCCTGACATTTTTTTTTTAATAAATATGATTCTACGTATACACCTTCTATTCGTTTAAAAAATCTCGATAATATTCTAGTCGCTTTAAGTTCACTTTCTTTTTACCCCTTCAGTTTTATTTAATATCGATAAATTACGGCAGCACACTTCTCTGGTTGAGACTTTTATTGCGGGCTTTTCACCCCGATGAAACTTTAATCCGTGCGACCCCCCGCCATTCCTCCTTTGTCTCGCTTGCACAAATAGTACGACTTACTACAAAGGCGGCAGGGTGTTATCGCCGCCTCCCTCTGACAGTCATATACCTTTGCAGAACAAGGTATATATCGGATAACCTTCGTCCTATCTGCCGTAGTTTTCTCACGCCTTGCTTAATATACACCTTTGATATGCCGCAGTGATGGTAAAAATGGTTTACACTGTATTTTATATTCATGGCTTTGCTCTATTGATAGAAAGCAAAAGCTTCGATTATTCATATGTATAAGAAAATTCTAAATATAAATTAAAATTAACAACTTTGTTATTATTTAAGATTTCGACTGAAGGTGCTTGGTGGAATTTCAATATTAAATTTGAATCGTTCAAACTATGTACATTCTCACAAATTTTGTCATTTTGTCAGTTCAAGTTCATCCGTGCACTTGAATGCCTGAAGATGCCGAAAGGCGAAACCCGGGTCGTTAATGACAAAATTTGTGAGAATGTACATAGTTTGAACGATTCAAATTTAACTTTGTTATTATCTTACAGGCGGTGTAATAAATTGCGGCACGGGTTTCGTATATTTCGATATTGTTCCTATATGTAAGTAAATGTAATAATAAATTTTCCAGCAAACGAAATAAATATAATTCTTAAAAGTACTCAGCATTCAAATCTGTAAACATTCCAATCGGTTAATCTCTTGGCTACTTTTGATCAAAATATTCACTTTGATCAAAAAATTATACGCAATCGTTCGGAAAAAGAGCGTAATCAACCCATTATATGTTCGACTGTCGAAAAAAAGGGGGGGGGGGGGTGTCAACGTATTCTTTACTGCGACCTTGTGTTGAATCAGATAAATGAATGTGGCATTTAGTAATGAAAAGTTTCCCCTGGTTTAATCCATTTCGCCAGCGATGGCTTTAAACTTAGTGATTCATTTTTTTTTTATATAAACACGATACATTTATTTACCAAACGTCAGTTCAAGTTCATCCGTGCACTTGAACACCTGAAGATGCCGAAAGGCGAAACCTAGGTCGTTAGTGACAAAACTTGTGTGAATGTATGTTTATAATTTGAACGATTCAAATTTTAAAATACATATATCACTCTCGTAGTTTTATATTATATTAATCAAAGAAATATTTTCTTAATACCTTGGGAGTATTTTGACAAAAAGTATTTAACGTGAATTAGTGGTAAGCCAGTTGCAGAAAGTCTTCAAACAAGGAAACGGGAATTATCTGACAACGCATCAAGTGGACATAAAAAAACCATTTCGTGAATGCTATCCTCAAGTGCAGTGGGTATTGGTCAATGCGGCATTGTCAATTTTATTGTCTATAATAAATATGTAAGAACATTTTATTTTATTTTATTTTAGACAATAAATACATGATGAATTTAAAATGAGTGAATGGTATAAATGTTATGTTTGAATATTATTTCATGAAATATAACCGCCCCTGCATATACAAGAGCTGCATTGATACAATGCCACATAGACCGGCCGTCACTGCAAGTGTATAATTTGTATTAATTTTCATGCGTACTGAAATGTTGTGGCTTGTTTAATTCTGTTCGCACTTGGCGACACGCTTATGTCTGAAAGAATCACATAATTTAAAACACACGTTAATACATATTGTCTATTCCACGTGCGCGCCATCCTCAGATACGTGTCCGAAATAGCGCATACCGGAGTGCTTACACGATATTTAAAGTAGTAGGTAGTAGCATCAAATTTAAGTAAAATGAAATAAATGCTAACAAACAATACTCATATTCGCTGATACGTTTTGATTATTTTAATTTCTGTCGACGAACAGACGTCGAAAACGACTTCAATACAAAAATATTGTAATTATCGAAACAAAATATAAACACTATCACAGTAAAAATAAGTTTATCGAAAAATCTTTCCTCAGTAACTTGTGATGTAATTTAGAGCAGGGTTTTTCAACGAGGTGCCACAGCATGTTCTAAGGGGGCCACAGAAATATTTTTTATGGAGCCACGGGAAAATTTTGCGAAATCCGCAACGTCTGAGAAGAGTTCTCACGGCGTTCATTTTGGGAAATCATTTTAAAAATTACACTTGTTAAAAAACAGATATAGGGGCCATGGAAAAATGTGACACTCAAAAGGGGCCACGGGCCCAAAAAGATTGAGAAACTATGACTTAGAGAGATTTTTTTTATCATGTCCTCTCCAAGTTTGTTAATATGTTGATCAAATGTTCTCTTTCGGAAACAGTAAACTTGGTTAAAATATTTATCTTATAAAAGTATTTTATTATTAATCAATTCAGTCTTAGGAGTACGAAACTCAAGCACGTAATTATTTTAAACAATCGTAATTTTCTTTTACATTTAAGAGTTATTGCATGTCCGGTGATATCTTCATATTTATTATACACACCGGCCAAGACCTTGGGGAGTACAATTTGTATTTATTTTCGTATGTTTTGTCTCGCGGATGGGATGTCTGGTTCTGATATAGAAATGTGAACTCCATTGCATTTAAAGACTGATTTTTAAAAATATATAAATTTCAACTGTAGATATTTTTAGATTAATAATTTAATATATAGATTTATTTGTCTACCTAAACCCACCACTGGCACTATTAGGCAATTTTATAAAGCAGTATCTAGTCGGGACAAGAGAACTACAGGGTTCTAAGTGTAGATTTCTTCAAAACTTAAGTAACAATCAAGCTTAAATTTTCAATTAAAACACAGTGAACGTTAAAATTGTGTTTATGTTTTTTTTCTTTAGTTAGGAGTGTCTCAGGAGCTAATGCCTAGAAGACTTGCACTTAAGTTTGCAGAAAATAAATTTGCTTAGGTAAACGCATAGATTTAATTTATTCAAATTTTCTCGCTCCCCGTATGACGCTGCAATTTTCAAAATGCCTTGTGGCTTATCTTATTAGCTTCAAAGTCGGTTTGGTCGGTCGGTCCAATAGACGGTTGGAACGGTTTCCTCAGTTAATTATTTTGTCGCAGGAGTTGGTAAACTAATAGCTTTATATTACAATCAAACAACGTGTTTGTAAAAACAGCTGTATTAAAAAAAAATGTTTAAAAGCATAGTTTCTCAAACTTTCTGAGTCCGTGGTCCCCTTTTGAGTTTCATATTTTTCCGTGGCGTCCTTGACCATACTAATTAGTTTTTCGAGAATTGGGAAGAATGAAATAAAAAATACTAAGAAAACAGTATGGTACTTATACCCACCACAACCCTCCACAGCTTCACGCTCGTTTCTCGTGTTCAAAGTTTTGCTAGAGATATGCTGAAGTGAAATTCCTGAAAACTTGTTTGCATGTAGGGATTTTCCCGAGATTTCAGTTTCTACATATTTTTCAGGATCACTTGCAAAAAAAGTGACGAATTGACAGATTGTCGACTTGAAGACCTTTTTATTTAGCTCCATCACTCAACCACATGGACCCCGGCTGAGAAACGCTGGCTTAATGTCTATCAATTTAACTATCCTACAAAATATTAAGCAACCCTTTGTATAATTCATACAACACGTTAATTCAGTTGCCGAAAATTAATTCAGCTGCAGAAAAAATTGCCGCCTGTGTGGTCGAGTGGTCAACGTCGTTGGCTTCCGCTACGGAGGTCACGGTTTCGAATTCCAGTACGGGCAGTTTAATAAATTGATTTTTCAATCGATTTATGAATTTCTGTTTAAAGGCATGGATGTATGGGATATCTTGAATTTCCCCCTACCACCCATCCTATCCTATGAACAGGGCGTATCGAGAGCGATTAGCTAACCACTAGTCCTATCCTAGCCCTTTCTTTCTATTCCTACTATCTTCGGAAAAAGAGAGGTTGGGCAACTGAGTGACAAGCAGTTATCGTAAAAAAAATCTGTTGAGATAAACTCCATAAGGAGTCCATATGCTCCACATTGAGAGCGGAAATGGTAAAAATAAATAAATATATTAGTCATAGCTCATCATACGTGAGTTTCGTGAATTCGACTTGCACACAGTCGGAATGTTTAGACATAACCGATTACTGAAAATACATTTTTATATCGTTAGATTGGACATGACGAGGTCATTCCCCGAAATCCTAGGAAATTTGCTACGTGAAACAACGTAGAAGTATCAATTCTAAGCCATAAATACTTATACATACACTAGTGGTGATTACGTTGTCTGCTTCCAAGATGTCTGCCTACTACATGCTCTCCATTGCTAAGACGTCACTTTCAGATCGGGTTGTCGAACTCGCCAAATGTTTTACAGTATAAATTTAAATGAATCAATTATAAATTTTTCTCCCTCGCTCTAAGTGATCCTTAAAAACGGTGTGTTCCTCGGAAATCCCACCATTCTATCCGTATTCCAGATCCTCTCTGAAAAAATGAGCAGATCGCCACGCTGACAATAATTGTAGTCCGTTGAAAACTTCTGTTTGAATGCTTTATTAATTAACATTCTTATTTGATTACGCATGGGACCTCCCAATTGCTTAATTCGTCACTGAGTATCTATTGTATCAGACATGGTAAAATAACAAAAAACATTATTACTATGTTGGTGTGGCATATTTTCACAATTATTGTCCAATTTTTTGGAATAACAAAGTTATCAAATTTAATTGTTTGATTGAAATGAATTTATTACAGAGTCACCGCCGAAACCAACTTCTATGGCCAATGAGTTACGTAATTCTTAATGATTGCAAATTCAATAATTGATGACACTTTTGAAAGGAACAACGCCTTACTTAACGAAAGGGGCACCACAATGTGGTCTAGTTGGTTAGAGCTTGCTCTACCGACCAGGCGGGTCTGGGTTCGATTCCCGGTAAGATAAATATCAAATTTAGATTTTAAAATTTTAATTTGAGACTTAATACATGGTGTTTTGTGATGTAAATTTACCTCGAGTTGATCTCGAGTGACGGTAAATTCACATTGAGTTTTTCTTATATGATAAATGATCTACGATTTAAATACACTTCCCTTCAATATCAATACAACCCTGTGATGTGGTAGGCAGCGGCTATTGGCTCGCCTCTTTTTCAACAAATCGTCCATTTTTTTTTCGAAATAACGAAAAAAAACAATTCGAAATCATTAGATTTTTCAAAATATAAATCCATGTCCGCTCTCAATGTGGAGCATATGACCTCTTAATGGAGGTATCTCAACATAAGTTTTTCTACGTGAACTACTGTCGCTCAACATCTCATTTTCGAATCATATAGAATACGATACATAATTACAGCGAACAAATACGTACGTGAAAATAAAATATAACTATTATTTACTATTATTTAAATATATACAAATAGTTTTGATACTCCATTTATGCACCCCTTAATGGTTTGCGCCTTAGGCGGTTGCCTATTTCGCCTTTATGGTGGCGCCGGCCCTGGATGTGAACGATGCCTTTAGAGAGGAAGTGGTGGTCTGGATACTCATAAAACTATGATACATGTAATCTTTATTGAAAAAAAAATCTTTACATTTATACTTTACTAAATTTCATTCGTGATTTTAGTAGTTACGATAATACCGGAAAAGTATTTCCAAGTTTTGATATAGACAGATAACTCGCCCTCCATCCCCTTGATGCATTAAGGGGCTTTCCTTAGTTCATTATAATAAAATATGACTATCTTTCTCTAGGGATGTGAATTAGTGACCACACAAATTTGTTTTGTGGGGACTTATGCAGTGTGTACGTGTAGGGTAATGAAATATACCAAGCAATTTTCACGCAGGCGATATTCTGATACAATACTATATTTTGTCGTATCGCGAAATCTCATTTAAAAATAGCACACGGGGTCGCAACGTGTGTGCGTCAAGGTCATATCCGAAAATAAATCATTACATTTGAAAAGCGAAATAAATTTCTATTAACTTTGGCGTTTGGTTAACTAATCTTATTATTGAATTCAGTAATGATCCCATTTTCCTGATCCATAGTTTGTCCAAAAAAAATCCATCTACCTTAATTGGTTGACATAATTTAAATACTGTAAAATAATCATTGTTTTATTTATGATGTCGAAAAATTTCACTGTGGCTACAATACAATTTTAAGTTGTCCACTGCCACTACTTGGTGGAAAGACAATATATTCTAAAAATAAAATACTCATCTGTACCCATTGCACTTTTGTTTTATATGATTAAGACCAGTTTCACTCATGACGATTCGCTGACGGTTTGCAAACCGTTAGAAGTACGCAAAAGAACAGAGCTTATGTAATTTTGTAAAGTTTGGCTTTAGATAACTTAGCTGAAAGTTGTAAAAAAAAAAAGTTGATAGGTATCATATTCTTAACAGGTTTTCATTCCACATGTGGTAAATATGAGAATGGTGCAATAAAAATACGTTTTAAATAGATTATCTTTCTTCCTGCACTCAATTTTTAGGATTTGATATGTTGGATCGGCATTTATTCCTTTGAGTACTATAGGTAAATTAAAAATGTTCGATAAAATTAAAAAACTATTTTTTATCCATGTCCCCTTCCAATGTTGAGCATATGAACTCCTAATTATCTCAACATAACCTTTTCTAACAGAACTGTTTGTTACTCAGTCGCTCAACCTCTCCTTTTCCAAAGAGAGTAGTAGGGATATAAGGATAAGGCTACGACAGGACTTGTGGTTAACTAATCGCTAAACGCACATGTCTTCGAATAGAAATCGATCAAAAAATGCTGTTCGTATTGTGACTCGAATCCGTGAGATTTTGCAGGGAAGCCAACAACCCTAACCGCTGCATAATATGACCTGATTTTGTACTTATTCTACTATTATTTTTTTATGATCAGGCCCGATTTCGCTCGTCATGAGAATTTTCAACTGATAAACCAATTGACACAGAGCTTTTTATATATATAAAAAGAAAGACTACAAAATTAAGATATTATAAACATTAACTAGTAGAAATATACCAAATACAAAATCTTCGATGTCTCCTCCAGCAGAGCAATGAATTTAACAGTGCTCTTGCTTGTTGTTTCGTCGACTATGAGAAGGCATTTGATAGTCCGCACAGACTCTCTTTGTGGAGGATACTGGATGCCTACGGGATTCCGCCAAAGATTGTGGCCATTATCAAATCCTTACATGAGAATAGTGCATGTTGTGTGAGAATCGGTGACTCAAATACCGAATGGTTCGGGGACACTACCGGAGTGAGACAGGGGTGCGTTCTTGCACCGTTCCTGTTTATTATTATCCTTGACTTCATACTTCGCAGGTCAATTCCGCCTGATCGAGGTGTAGCTGTTGGTCCCGGTCTGAAGCTGTGTGACCTTGAATATGCCGATGATGCTGTAATATTCGATAAATCCATTGAGGGCATCCAGGAGACTATTGATGGGTTAGGAACTAACTCAGGTCGCATTGGTCTAAAAATTAATACTAGTAAGACCAATGTGATGTGTAACCAAACCTGTCATGACTCTGATAGGACCCTTACCAGCGCGGGACAGATCATCGAGAGGGTTGACAGCTTCAGATACCTCGGCGTACATATCCCCGAAGACGGTAGTACAAAAAACGAGCTCGCCATTCGTTTAGGAATGGCTGGAGCCACATTCAACTCAATGCGGTCTGTCTGGGACACACAGCTGTACTCGATTAAAACCAAATGCCACTTGTTCAACGCTTGCATTCTGCCGGTAATGCTTTACGGTTGCGAATCATGGCACCTGACGAAGACTCAGAAAAACCGTATACTGAGCTTCGAGAACAGATGCTTGCGTCGGATAATGGGGGTGAGGTGGTTTGATTTTGTGAGGAATTCAGAGATAAGGGAGCGTACAAGACAGCGTCCCGTCACGTCAGTGGTTATGGAGAGACGTTGGAACTGGCTGGGTCACGTGCTGCGGATGCCTCCGGAAAGCCTCAATCCTGCCTGCTTCTTCTTTCGACCGGTGGGATTCCGGCGTCCTGGACGTCCGTCGGGTACTATCCATAGGATGTACTCGGCGGAACTGAGGGATGCTGGCATGTCATGGGAGGAAGCAAAGCTATTGGCGGGAGACAGGGAAACATGGAGGTGCCGCGTGGCGGCCATATGCTCCACATAGGGAGCGAACATGGCCAAAGAAGAAGTAGAAATATGGAATAAAATAGTGATAATAATACAAAATGTAAATAATTGAAACTACAATTGACTTTTTTGAGAAATCGGGGGGACGTACCCAAACATATATTGGACTGTTTCTACCCCTTAAACAAAATATCGATGCTTAAAACGCATGCACACCATAGTTATGGGTTTTCATGTGTTTATTTATTGAATTAACAATCTCCGTTGACTATCAATCAATTCAAATGTCAAGCTAATTATCGGTTAGAATTTATTCGACGGGAAAACCTTGCCTTAAATAGGTACCCAATATCAAAACGAAAACATAAAAAAAATAATCAACACTTTCACGCCGATTATTATTCAAACAATTGATTTGTCAAATTGTAAATAATTACATCAGTTAACTCTTTATTGCAATCAATTCAATATATTTTTAAATGTGGTGGTTTATTTTTAAATGTTGTGAAAAAACATTATATTACGTGTGAATATTTAAAGACGTCCATCCGTCACGTTTCGTGTGAACCAGCGATTTTCAACATTTTTACACCTGCGGGTCGGTAAAAATAGGATTATTTTTCCTTATTCGTATTTCAGAAAACAGAAGCTATACATTTTTCACCGGCCATGTGTTTAAAAGCACTGGTCAAAAACATATTTTTGTTACTAGTAAATGCCGGCAGCGTGGTCTAGTGGTCTGCGTCGTTGGCTTCGGTTATGTAGGTCACGGGTTCGAATCCCCAGTTTCTATCAATTGGTTTTCATTCAATTTATAGATTTCTGTTCGAAGGCATGGATGTATGCGGTGTCTTAAGTTCACCCCCACCCATACCCACCCCACCCCACCCAAGTCCATATGCTCCACATTGAGAGCGGACATGGTTAAAAAAATGAATACATATCGACTGTGAAAAGGAAAAAGGACGCAACCCACACAAATAAAATTTTACAGGAGGCGCAAAAAACGTGTTTTGATGATTTTGGGCCATATGCAAATTATGAATTATACACAACCTTGAAGTGTACGGAGACTTCTAAACTGGTGTTTAATTGACATAATCTATATATTCATAGTCGATAATGTCCGTCCGTCCGTCCGTCTGGCTGGCCGTCTGTATGATAGTCCTCGATTTCCCCTCCTACGGAAATTTCTGTTACCACGAAAAATAGTTGTTAGCAAACTTAAAAATTATTTCAAGAATTAAAGTATTTACGAGGTCTATTTCTGCTACTACGAAAAATGGTTGTTAGCAAACTTAAACATTATTCCAAAAATTAAATAATTTACAATTTAAATACTGCAGAGCAGAGCTGTCGATATATGCCCCGAGATATATTTCTTTTACTATCAGAATTTCTGGCTTATTTAATAAATAGGTTTGTAATTTATTTTTCACGCCATTTTCTGACTACTTAAAAATGCAACAAAAATCCCCCCGTTGAGATCAACGGGCTTACAGCTAGTCTAATATTAATTAAAGAAATTGTCTAGGAAAAACTTTTATTTAATACTTTTTTCTTGGTTTTAATTTATGTCATCTTTTTCAAACTTAAAAGCTAAACTTAAATACTAATTCGGCATTTGCAGCTTGCATCCTTTTGATAGAACGTGCATCAAGTTTGGTACATCGTGATTATCCTGTGAAAATACTTGTTTTGAAAAAAATCTGGGTTACGTCCTTTTTCCTTTCCACAGTCTATATTCAAAGTTGCTTCGGCATAATATTTTGTAAATTTTCATTCCTAACAGATTTTCTGGATATTTACACATTCCAGATATAAGTATCACTATTTTTGAACATGCTATATAATGTAGTCGTTTGAATATATAACTATTCCTATTAAAGAATGAGATTGTGTAAATTCGCCGCATAAGCGCTCCGCTGTCGAAGGGTCAACGCGGAACATGTAAATTAGGGACCTCCAATAGCGTGCGTGTTGTTCGATCCGATATGAAAAACAGTTCCTATAACCCTAACCCTTACCCTTCGGGGGACCGCGTGGGTCAAATCTTAATAACATACTGTTTTCTTACAAAGTAATAAAATCATAACGATACGTTCTTCCGCGTTCATTCGAAGAATATTAATGAAAGAACAATTCTCTTTCGAAACTATTTTTAACATTTTCATTATTTTTAAGCTGCTTACCCAACTAGATAAAATCAAAACATGTTTTTCTCATTATTTTATATATTTTTTCGACAATCATGTCTATCCATTGAAATTCTTTTATATTGCATGTCATGATGGGTTACCAAATTAGAAGTACATATATTTTTATTAGGAAGGGTTTGTTCTACTTTTTTTTGTATTTAAACTATGTTTACTTCTGATTGTACACTGCGGGGCGGGTATTTAGTTACTTGATAATATAATAATATTAATCATATTCATTCGAAAGTATTTTCATAAGATAAAATATGAGTGTAGTGGTCTACATCTACACCTATAATTAAGACAAAATACTAACCGACGTGTTTACAAACATTCGTGTAATTGATAAAATCTAGCGTAATAGGATTTTCCCAATCAAATCCAATCAATTTTATTAGTAAACATGAAAAGGTAGCCAGCGGCGTGCTTAAGCAGTGACCTCCATTGTTTTTTCAATTAAAAATCGCATCTCAACCAAAACCCATTATTTATTTTTGAAAATTTTATATTGACATATTTTTTAAATAATTCTTTGTTTATTTTTTTAAAATTTGAATTATTTTTATTCTGTACACTTTCATAAATTTTGTCGATAGCGACCCGAGTTCCGCTTTTCGGCATCTTCTGGTTTTATCCAGTGCACGAATGCACTTGAACTGACAAATTAATTTGACATTAAATTTCCATCAAGCAGCTTCAGTCGAAATTCTAAAAAAATCTTCGTTTGACAGTTACTATTTCAAAATTTAATTTGCTATTAATGTTCTAAAAAAGAGGTCATTTTGCTAACCAATAGCAATTCATTACACTTTTATGAATAGGTATTGATAAAACATTGGTCACATCGAGAAAACGTATTTCGAGAGTTATTTATCAAGAATGATTTGTCAAAAAAAAAGATTATTCCGTACTACACATATGCAGACAAGTAACGAGAAATATACGAAACTAAAAACATGCATTTACAAACAAAAACATATCAAAGTGCTAACAGATTGCGCTCGCACAAGAGTGAGTGAGAAACCGTATTAGATGTTTCTGGTCTGTAGATATGAACCCTTATTTAGATGATTCTTTTACACATCTAACAGTGAAAAATTATTGTACCTTGTCGAGAGAATACTATTTCCGTTTTTTTTTTTATTAACGTTTTCATTTATTTCTGGCGATACGTGAGATTGTTGTGTTTTTTCCAGAGAAAGATTACGAAAAAATGTTTACATAATCGTTTGATTATCAGTATGGAGTAATTGAGCAACATTCATTTTTTACCCTCGTAAATAAAGTATGTTTGTATAAAAATTACTTCGATTTTAAACGTAGTGGGGTTGACAAACGCTTGCGTTACGTTTAAAAATAACCACAATAAATAAATCTCGTGGAAAATATAACAGTTGGGTGGAATAAAAGGTTTAATAGTAAAGTTGTAAACCGTATTTTAGTACCGTCGGGCTACATTTAGAACGTTTTTTACGCAGTATAGTCGGATACGTTTTATAGAGAAAGCTTTGAGAATCAGTTGTTTAATTGAATTCAATTGTTTTTATAATTTCTACTGTAAATACATTTGAATAAATTGTGTAACCTAATTGTAAATAAATGTTATAAAACACTTTTTTACTCAGATTTTTAAATTCTGAAAAAAAGTCCACCCATCCTACTAGCTTAACACGATTTCGGTTTAATACGGTCTTCATTTTGGAGTTTTTTTTTTACTAAATCTTGCATTGTAGTTTCTTGAGACTCTTAGTGTCAAAGATAAATGAAACAATGCATTGCTATATAAATGAAGAGATTTACACGAATCTCAAAACAGACAGACAATCAAAGATTACAGATTTTTGTCGATACGGCTGAAGGAAAATTACGGAAATATAATTGAAGACATTGACGAAAGAACTGATGATGACATTCAACCAAAAACAAGAAAAAAACCCCCCTTGATAATTTCTAGTCATAGGGAGAACGAATAATATTTTTTATGTTTTATAATATGTTTCAAAAAATTTTCATAAGTAATATGTATTTATTTTGTTAATATTACTAAAAAAAGAACCTATCACTATTTTTTCCATAAATTTGATAGTCTCGTTTTACACGGTATCATTAAACACGGTGATCTAGCTGAACCTATTGTCCGTGTTAAGCGAGGGATGAGTGTATCTCATTATTCATACAATGATAAATAAACGCTTATAAGGTGGAACTTCAATATCAAATTTTAATTATTTTGATTCTGTACTCTTCCATACGTTTTGTTAATAATTATAATTATCAGTTTTTAGCAAAAGACGACTCTCGAAAAGGAAATTTTTCAAAAATTTCATTTTAACTTATATACATGTATTCCACCAGATCATCTTTAGTCAGCCAAGCATGAAATGTCAACACTTTGGCCTATTTTGTTTGAATACACAGCATTAAAAATATTTTTCAAAAAAAATCGAGCCATTCATTTTTCACGACTACGACCCCGACTGCACAGCCCTGGTTTTTAGTTATTATGTAAAAGATTTAGTGTTCTCTAAAAATTTGTCGCTTTATCATCGGTCGACGAGAGTGAAATGTCGTAACACAAATTGTCATAAGTGGGTTACGAGTGTTATGACATAATACTATTGCATCGTATTTAGGATTTCTTAAGTAATATCATAAGTATGAATGAAATTTTGTAAATTTTGATAAGCAATGAATGTCGCTGGTAAGCTACTATTGCTCGCTTCCTAGAAATGAGGTTGATGCTGAAACTGAGAGTACATCCCACTTACCATGAGTTTGCTTATATGCGGAAATGAGGCCAGTCGATATGTACAAGCCCACTCACGCAGACACGCAGAGCTGGCGTAGATGACTTCGGCATAGCAACGCATGCGTCGCGACTCTCACGCGACCTTGGCAGGTCCACGTGTACGGTGGGCACCCTCCCCCGGCGACGCCCGTCCGCCGCCCGCCCCGGCAGGGTGCGCGCGTCCTTCAAACCCAAGGCCGCCGCGTCATCGACCCTTTTCAGGGGCGGGAGGGGTTGCTCTGCTCAACCGTTGGAATGCAACCTCCGTATCCGCTCTGTGGTCCAAGGTTATAGAATTTTCCAAAAAAGTCGACGAGAAAATATTATTTCTACTTGTGAAATTTTTGTCGCTGCAATATTCTTCCGAAATTTAAATTTCTTTTTCTTCTTCAAATTATCAAAGACTACATCCGAATCGTGCTTTTTCGGAAAAAGATATTTATTTCCTATCAACATACTAAGGCAGCGGTTCCCAACCTTTTCGGGTGGCGACCCCTTTTTATAAAAGCCATGTGACCCGCGACCCGGCATTTTTTTTCAATAAGGTAATTTAAGATTTCGACTGAAGGTGCTTGGTGGAATTTCAATATTAAATTTGAATCGTTCAAACTATGTACTTTCCCACAGATTTTGTCACTAACGAAACCCGGGTCGTTAGTGACAAAATCTGTGAGAATTTACATAGTTTGAACGATTCAAATTTAAAGTAATTTTAGTTGACTTAAGTTTTGTTGTTCAAATCCAAAATCGAAAAAAGTTGGCGACCCATAGGTTGGGAACCCGTGGTATACTTTCGGCTTATGTAACTAAAATACGTTGACGTTTTTTTACCTTATTATAATGGAGTTCTACCAAGTTAATGTCAATTCAATCGATAAATCCAATCAATGTGTTTTTCTCAAACTAAAACAAAGCGGGTTCTCAGTTTCCTGATAAATTCATGCAGCGGTGGTTAGTTAGTATAGTGAATATATCCCACTATATTTTCTAACTAACAACGTCTCACTCGCTATTCTGTCATCAGTAGACTTAAAACTAGGAAAACTTTCAAAAATCCCCTTACGAATACTGAATGCGATCGTTTAATAAAAATTAAAACTCTATTTTTCACCGTCAATTCCTTGTGGGAAAGTATGTATTAAAAATATACCTATTTTTAGAGTAGAAAACTTTTACTTACTAATTCAATTTTTTTTAAATTATACTTCATGACCGGTTTCGCTCACCATGAGCATCATCAGTTGATAGTGCTCATGATGAAACCGGTCCTGAACTAAATTGAAAGAAATCACATACGTGTTGTGTTTGATGGTAATATTTAGCAAAACCTCATTGAGAAGAATTCCTTGGAATGCGCAGTTACCTCTCATGATTAGCTGAAAAATCATTAAGTACAATGAATTTAATAAAATTATTTTTCAAGTTCTAATTCACAAATTTATTGCTAGTGTCTGGTCTATGGCCCAGTGGTCAGCGTTGCTGGCTTCCGTGCTCACGTTTTCGACTTCCAGTACAAACAGCATTTCTGTTCGAATGCATGGGCGCTTGTGATTAAAGTGCTAAAAATTCTCTCCCACCCTTCCAATCCTTCAGTACAATTAGTTGACCACTCCTGTCCTAGCCTAATTCTCCTATCCATACTAATATCTTTGAAAAAAAAGAAGTTGAGCGACTTAGTAACAAACAGTACTTTCAGAAAAACTTCTGTAGAGATACTTCCATTAGAAGGCCACATTGGGAGTGGACATGGGTAAAATAATGTGTTCGTATATTTTACTAGTGTACGTGAACTTCTCACTTTAAAACTGCATACATTTAATATATAATCATTTTTCAGTTTTGCCTGGTCATAAAATGAAAAATTTCAAGTATTCAATACGCTTAACCTTTAAACGCCCGGCGGTCCCGTACGGGACCAGTGATTATGGTACATTTCTCTATCGGATTACACTGATTTATGATAAAAGTATTCAAAATATGAATATTAGCTTACATAAATGATGACTTTGAGATACAGACAGTTTCGATGTATATTTTCAATATTTTTGTCATATTGATTCATATAAACATCTGTGTTACAAGGTTGACTCTTGGAATATGCGTTGTATTAGGCGGACCGTAATACATCAGCTTTATCCACACCGTACAACATATTTCAATGGGGATACAGATTTGTTTGCATACCTAGAAAATTCTCTATTTTTTGTAATTTTATGGTTTAAATATTTTAAGTTATGTCTAATTTTTATCGTTTTAATTCTTTAACTTTAATGTATAATAATATAAAAATGTGAAAAATTGTCAACAAAGCTTTTGTTAATTATAAACAATCTTTTATTTTGGTAATACTTATTTTACCCACATAGACTGACTAGTTTTAGAGATATAACATTTTTTATAAAAGCTACAGGTCATGCAAATATTTCGCAAAAAGTCCACGGGCGTTTAAAGTTTAATAATATTCTAAAAAAATATTTTTTTTTTATCTAAATTACCCATATTTGTGTCGGCAATATGTAATTAAAAATAATTCTATCAATGACCATGTTTTAATAACTTATGAATCAAAACTAATCGGCGCCCCCGCTCCGGTCGAATTCGACCTCAGAATAAATAATTAACTTATATTTTATTGTGATATACTTTGAATAAATGGAATTTTATTCAGAAAATTTTGAAAAAAAATCATCGAAGAAAGTCTAGATATGGATATTTAATTAAAATTCTATTCGATTATCAGCAACTGGATGCCACAGACAATTTTTGAAAACCTTCGTTTATCTAAATCCCATTCCGCCCGCTTTGAACTGGCCATAAAATTTAATGTTCACCAAAGGCGCGTTTTGAACTCTGATTATATTAAAAGAAAATGCCGCTCGCAGTTTTCCCGCGTTTTTGCAACGCATAGATGGACTCGCCCCTTTCACTTCGCGCGGGAGATCCGAAAAAGTAGTATTTCCGACCGTTCAAGTGGCGGGCGGTGACCTCGCCGAGTCCTCTAAAGGGAGGAAGGAGGTTTGCCCTCATTTGAAACAGGACTTCTCAAACAGTTCCTCGATTTACTCAATATATTTTTCAAAGTGTTTAAAATTGCTGTGAAGTTCCTAATTTCCGTTCTAAAATCCACAGTCCGAATAGTAGTTTAATAAGTAAATGAGTCAAAGTTTCTGAACGCTTTCAAATTTTCATTCTGCAAATGCATTTTTTCATTAATTAACTACACTTATTAAAGATAAAATAATGAAGTGTTTTTATGAGTTAAAAATGCTTGTCACGAGCGAAACCGGTCCTGATGATGTTTGATTAATGCGGGGATAGTACAAAGTTCATTTTTGAAAATTATTGCCTTTCCACTTAATATTGACAGAGAACACATACAGCGGTGGGTTTTTTTCTCCGATTTTAACGACTCCGACTACACATCCCTGATTTTCACTACAATTCCATGTCTTAAACATTGTATAATTACATGTCAGAAATAATAGTAAGGTGCTGATTTGATCTAAGAATATTTTTTTTTCTAATTCAGTTCCTGCGTGAGTCCCTCCAAACCGCCTCCAGCCCACATCTGAAATTAAAAGTTTATTACGTTTATTAAATTATTTCATATGCCGTGGAGCCTTACCGTTTAAGAACTGCATAGTTTTTCGTACGCACTGCCAAGTAGCGTACGACTCTAATAGTTTTGGTATTTTTAAGTATGTCAAGTTGATATTATAGTATTGCGGACTTATTGTTAAATCTAGTTTTACTCGCTGTCAGCCTGCTGAAAGTAGTTCGCCAACCCGATATGATGATATGGAAAATAACCATTATTGGATTTTCCACGAATTTCCGCAAACATTTTATGGCCCATGGAAATAAATCACCAAATAAGTTGTAAACACAATAGTGAAATATTCAAGAATGGTCGTTTTATTTGCGAATTTATGGACGTAATATATACTAAGCATGCAATATCAAGTTACTTTTGTAAAATGTTAATAATACTGTAACGGAATTTTCACCCGAATCGTTAATAGAATAAAAAATATCGCACACTTCTTCTTTCTATCATATAATTACTTAAAATTACGATTATTAAAAACTATTATAATTGTGAAGTTTTTTTTGTATAAACTGGTTTGTTTCTCATACTTTTCTCTACACTGATTTTAACAGGACATCCAGTAATCTATGTTTTAAAACGATTTCGAAATAGCACGATTTAAAATATTTAGACAGTGATTTTTTAAACTTACATAATATTCAAGTATAATTAAAAATACTTTGTTTTATTTATCGGCATCTGGGATTGGTTTTTAATCCATGGGTCGTATGTCCTATTATTCTCTGATGTACATGTTATGTATTGTTTTAAAGATATGATGTGGTTCGTATCTTCCACCATGTAAGAATCTACTTTCATGTTTTGCTTTCATCCTCGGATAATAAGGGTGTAAAAATAAGGTATGCTGTTAACCTTTTGCTCTCGGTGTGCGCTATTCTCAAAATTATTTATGTCATTGCAGAATACAAAGAAATCAGGAATAATACTTCTTATTATCCGCATTTGTATATTATAAATAGCAATCTAATATATTATACACTTTTAGGGTGTTCACTGTCAATACTTGGTGGAAAGGCATTATATTAATAAAAACAATAATCCTTTGTACTTCATTCCACTTTATTTAATATGTCAGGACCGGTTTCGCTCATTGCGAGCATTGTCAACTGACATTGTCAGTTGACAATGCTCGCAATGAGCGAAACCGGTCCTGACATATTAAATAAAGTGGAATGAAGTACAAAGGATTATTGTTTTTATTAAAATAATATATTATAGTAGCTGCTAATAGTAAATATATGTTCAGAGTGTTCAGGCTAGAAAGATTTTGTCGTTTACTGACACGTTTCGTTCTTCAAGAGATGTGGGAAACACGCAAATTCTATTTAAATTACATTTGTTTCAATTTTTTGTTATATTTTGCATGAAATCAAAATTAAAACTCTTGACTTCTTAGACAAAGTGTAACCACAGTTGAACTTTAAATACCTCAAATGTCCATTTGTATGTCACATGCAATGTGCATTTTATTAGAATAGTTTTGATTGAAAGGCTTCATTAGACTTTAAAACTCATGGTACCTATCTGGCCATTAGTTAAATACAGTTATAAGTCTGAATTTGTCATTTTGCAGGACATCCATCTTAAATTTTCAAAATATTCCTGTAAATAAAAAACATGTCTGGATGCATAATATGTTGTATATTATATTGTTTTTTTATGACAAGAGAAACATGATATCTTTTATAAAATAAATAAAAACGAACATATTTTTACCATACTTCACTGTTTTTTAAATATTATCTGAAATACCAATGAAGTTGTGCCTTTATAAAATCGTGAATTAAACCATGCCAACACAAGAAAAATTACGTTATTTTGTTACTCTGTGTGTTTTAATCAAATGATAGCGGTTTTGTCCCATCCCGATTATATTATGGTTGATGATGAATTCTTTGTACATATACAAAATGTGGACTACGTGCAACATACATATACTTCTTCATTGTTTCTCATGCTTGAACTCCAGCCATGGTCATTAATATTGAGTTTGGCGTTATCGGTAACGCCGCGTATTCGGCAGTGAACGGAAACGATAAGGGAGAGACTTGGCCGATAGTGGGGTTAAAGTTGTATCTCGCGTTACCAAGCCGAACCAAACCTAAGCCCACATCTGCGGTCAGGTTGACCACAACAATAGATTTATTGTTTCACACAGGAAACCACTTATACCACTGATACGCCACATCACATCGCAATCAGGGCCTGTCGGTTTTAAAAAACCGGTTTTTAAAACCCGTGTTTCGAACGAAATAAAAGACTGGTTTTTTTTCATTTTGGTAAAACGGTTTCAAATATTAGAAAAAGTATTCAATTGTACTCTATTATTTAATACTTAGTGGTATTTTGACGGCTGTACTCGATTAAAACCAAATGTCACTTATTCAACGCTTGCATTCGGGCGGTACTGCTTTACGGTTACGAATCATGGCACCTGCCGAAGAGTCAGAAAAACCGTTTACTGAACTTCGAGAACAGATGCTTGCGTCGGATAATGTGGGTGAGGTGGTTTGATTTTGTGAGGAATTCAGAGATAAGGGAGAGCGTACAAGACAGCGTCCCGTCACGTAAGTGGTTATGGAGACACGTCTCCGGAAAGCCTCAATCCTGCCTGCCTCTTCTTTCGACCGGTCCCGGACGTCCGTCGGGTACTATCCATAGCATGAACTCGCCGAAACTGAGGGATGCTGGCATGTCATGGGAGGAAGCAAAGCAATTGGCGGGATACAGGGAAACATGGAGGTGCCGCGTGGCGGCCATATGCTTCACATAGGGAGTGAACATTGCAAAAGAAGAAGAAGAATTATTTTGAAGTGAAACTGCCAAGGTTATGACCAAAACGAAATTAATATTTAGTTTAATAAATAATGAGAATGTTAACTAATAACTGCTTTTAAAATATTAAATTTCAGTTAGCTTAAAATTATTTTTTCTGTGCATTTTGACTCGAATACACTTCTCGAGTAAGGGGGAGATATAATTACTTCACTGTCAAATAGGATCACTTATTGTTAAGTTTTAAAAAAATCCTTATTTCAGAACCGGTTTGAATCGAGTTTATATATATTGTAATTCAAAACCCGGTTTTTTAAAAAGTCGGTTTTTGTGTAAGCCCTAATCCCAATATCACTGACGCACACAACTCGCGTACGACGTATAGTTAGTTATGAACACCTACCGTGGGTCCTTGGAATCGACTCAGGGACCCAATTCTAGAAACCGGACATTTAACAATGTTGTCACAGAATAAAATAACATTATTTAGCTGATCTTATATAATATTATCATATTCAAGATTTTAATAATTTTATCAGCATTATAAGAAATGTAGAAGCGAAGTTTTTTACCGCAAACGGGGAAAAAAACTGAAAATCATGAGTAATGTATGTATTTTTAAAAATTGTTAGTGTAGACATATTAGGCTGTGGCAGCTTCGTGATGTTTTTATTTGTTGAATACTGAGAAATAATTCATTTATTTCCTCAATGTTCGATTATGAAATGTGATGAAGAAATCTCTGTATATTGGCACTTTCAGAATCTATTTAGAAGTAAATATGTATAACTTGTGGTGCATATGGTCCCCTATTACAGTATTTCAATTGTAGTTACAGTCGAACTTGGTTATTTCGAGGAAGATGAAACCGACTGAATTTGATTGTTATAAGCATTATTCGTTATATCAGAGAACAGGTATTTTTAAATTCTTACAAACATATCACATAAAAACATGAAGTATCTGGAGCATAACACAAAAAATCGCAATTCAAATTAAAAATTAATTACACACATTGTATTACATTTTTCTGTCAATCCACTTTTCTTATAAACTTTAAAATTGATGCTTGTTTCATTGCTTTCACTCTCACTGACAATATTTTTTCTCGGTATGCCCGAAAAGTAGCTCGTTATAAAAGTGAATAAATTTATAGATAAAACCTTAAACTAAAATGTCAACCGATGTTTTCTCATTACACACGAGTTATCGCTATTTCGGTTATCGTAATAACCGAGTAATATGTAATAATTCGACCTGCTTTTGTAGCGACAAGGTTTGTAACAATTGTAAAAATAACACAGACGTCAATTACACTAATTATATACTTACTATTAGTAGTACAAATGAGTATTTGCAACGGCTTAATTTTGTAATGCAAACTCACCCCCCAAGAGGGCTTAACATAGCTTCCAAATTAATAAAATTTGAAATGAAATCGCTTCTTGAATGCGATTAAATAATGTGTCCCATGAAATAATTACGAAAATTTCTGAAATATCCTTTTAACAAGTTTTCCTGGAAAGTTATATTTTGAATTTCTGAGTTCCTTCAAGCCGGAAGAACATTTTGAGTGGAAACATGCCGGGCAGAGTTCGCTTCGTTTCCGAATTCCGCCACGCAAACGCATTCAGTTATTATTATAATCTAATTGTTTTCAGCAAAGTAATTCAATTTTTTAGCGATTGTCCCACCGTTATGGCTCGAAAAATATCGAAATAAATTTTAAGTCAGTCAGTCACCGCAATTAATATTTTAAAAGATTATAGTTTTGCTTCTAAATGTTATGTTTTACAGGAAAACTTCGTCGGTGATATTAAAAAATCTTTGGTTTAATACCGTGGCAATTTTGGATGACATGTATAGTATGCAGTTCATTAATTTTTTTGAATAGCAGTAGTATTCAGTAATATTAATCCACCACCGTTACCAAGACCGTTACAAGAAGTTAAAGATATTGTACATATATTAAAAGTAATTTGCTTTGAAGACTACTAAATAATTCCATGTCTGTTATTGTTATTCCGGGAAAGACATAATGTCGATTTATCATCTCATTTAATACTATATTTTTAAATGTAAGATAGGATAATAGAATAGATGAGAACAATTATTGTGTACCTCTTCTATTGCAGTATATGTACATATAGGTAAGGGTATGTTTAGGCATAGTTTTACAAGGACGTCAGCCGAAAAAGCTATCTCAACTATATATAAAATAATTCCCTAATATAATAGAGTTATACCAAGTAAACCTCAATTAAATGTGTATTATGTTTACTACCAATTCACAGCACATGTACTTACTACTCGCAAAACATATCAACAGACATTGTTTTAAGAGAGTTCGTGAAGTTTTATATCAGTAATATCTCTTTCTTCCCAGACAATATACAAAGAAGGTTGTGGCTAGGTATCAATTGAATTACATCCCTTTTCAGAAACGGATTTCGAGTGCGGAAGAATGAAGACATCGTAGGAATTCATTTCATTTAATACAATTCCACGAATTGATTGAGACATGTATTCAAAACGAGAATTCTCAACTAATGCTTGTGATGAGCGAAACCCATCTTGAATAAGTAAGTGTGGAATTAGTACAAAAGAGTTTTTTTTTTTTTTTAATACAATGCCTTTCCACCAAGCATTGACAGTGAAACATACATCGAAAAAAGTGTAATGAAGCCAATCACGTTATTGACAAAAGTGATTCTCGAACAAATTATATTTTGAGATTCGAGACTAGACGATTGCTTCGAATATAGGAGGCTTGACTCCGTGTGAATCATAGATTAGTGAACGGATCATTAATCTACTTGTTATTTCAGTGAGTCGTTGGAACTAACTATAAAACACGTGCCGTAGATGCGTCTGGATGATCTCAAGCCTGCGTTTATCCTACCCTGACCAGTGGGCATACGGTATCCTGAATATTCTTAGTCGGCAGAATTCAAGAAAAAGCGATTGGCGTGTGGCAGAGAATCTTTTAGGTTAAACGAGAAAATATTGTCAAAAACTAAGATGTTATATGAATCTCATTATACGGTTACCATAAGCTTTAGTTACGTCTTTTGACACGCGTCGCTATAGAACTGTCAGTTTCCATTCATGCAATTATAAATATATAAAACAACATCAATCGTGCAAATATATTATATTATTAATCCCTTTCCTTGGATACTTAATAAAGACATATTCCTCGTAATGTATGCATCATTACCTGTAGTCCGTCAAAAAGGTTTTGTATAATCAGTCATCTTTTTTGCCTCATAGCTGATGATTTATTATAAGTAAATGTATGGCACTGCTCACTCTGCTGATTGTACAACTTTGTACCGGAAACTTTTTCATTGTAAAATTTCTAAATAAATCTTAAATCGAATAAAACATAAGCAATAATTTTATCACTATACATCTGACAAACTGTAGAAATTCTTGGAATTATTTAATGCTATTTGTTTTCTTTGATATACAGATGACTAGCAGCGGCGTAGCCACCTCATAACAGAGTTATGCAAAACATGATTGTCCAGCAAAAAGGGTAGCCCAAATTTTTACACGCACTAAGCTCTGTTACACACGGTTTAAAAATAACATAGTCCAGTAGAAAGAACTGATGAAATATTTTTACCCTTAAATCATCCACAGAAAATTTAAAAAAAATACAAACACTTTCGGCCCCGGCCCAAATCAAGTAAAACTATGCCGTGTGCCCGGCTGATTTTTGAAAAATTGCAGTTTTTCTTAATTACTTACTAAAAGTGCTATAACTGTAAAACCACAAAGTCAAATCAAATGAATCTTGTTGTGGTTGTTTGAAAGACTATAATCATTTACTTATCTATGGAATTATTGACAGTATTTTCTGCTATGGAAAGCTATATTACAATTTTTGCACATGTACCGAGTCTTACTCCCTTATTTTCTTGGCGCACACCTTGCAGGTTCAATCGGACTTATTTATGCTTAGCTGTTACTATTAGTAACAAAATAGTTTTAGAAATGCTTTTTGATATTCTTTTTCATTCAATATCTTAATTTACAATTGAAAATGAACTCGGAGACTGCACCGTCATGAGATCTTCAGAAGTACAAATGGATGCATCAAATTCGTTATAATATCCTTAAATTTTGGTTGGTAAAATCAGTAACTATTTTTAGTAAAATTAATAATTAAAAGACTGGTTTAAAATGATTTGAGTATCTGCTGTAATGGTTATAATGAGTCTTTTATGAAAAAATGCTAAATACCACAATTGTGGCTGTTTTTGAAAGCTTAGCGCATGAAAACACGGCTCCGGGATCCAACGTGTTAAAACGATTACTTAAAATAATATCTAGGAAATTGTTTCACATTTATTAGAATGGTGGAATTCTCATAAATAATACATTTTTAATTGGCTCGTATTTTTCCGGTCAGAATTTATATTAAATGGTCATAATATATCAGCCATAATTTAGATGAAATTAAAAATAAACCTAACCTAACCAAAGTTATTGTAAAATATTCTGACCATTTAATCTGTTCCCTTTTTAATTCCAGTGAGAAGGTTTTTAAAACTCCAAGTAGTTGATAAAATGCGGTTTTTTTGGCTTTAAATCAATTGTTATCCATTTAATATTATTTACCGATATATCTGCTTGTTTATATTTTTAAATTTTCATTACACGCCCATTAAAATGAAGTCTATCACTACAAATAATAAAATAAAAAATATGTGCGTAACATAAGTTTATTACCCCGCCTTCATATCGAATGGCCAAACACGTCAAGCGCCGATTTCCGTTTTGTTATAAATAATAACAAAACCTCGGCATTATGTCATATTGATCAAATTACAAACTTATCTGTTGGGTTACGTGTAGCGTCTTTAGGCCACTATGGTGCTCGTATCGCTGCCATATTGCGTGAGCAGAATTCTCTCAATGGGACGTATTTCATTCATAATGGCCAAATTCTGACAGCAGGCCGCAGATATCAGCGCTTCGAAACACGGCCATCGTAAAGACGTTATTCATTTTAATAATACATATAATAAACTAACGAATACAATTTTATTGTTTGAGTGTAATAATAATTTTACTCTATTGAGATACATATCGACTGTGGAAAGGAAAAAGGACGTAACCCACACATATCAAATTTTACAGGAGGCGCAAAAAACGTGTTTTGATGATTTTGGACCATATGCAAATTATGAATTATACACAATCTTGAAGTGCACGGATACTTCTAAACCGGTGTTTAATTGACATAATCTAATATTAATGAAAGTAATTGTCTCCGACAAACCTTTATATAAGTGTTTTTTCTTGGTTTTAATTTTTTACAAGGTCATCTTTTTCAAACTTAAAAGCTAAATTTAGATACTAATTCGGCATTTTTAGCTTTCATCCCTTTAATAGAATGTGTGTCAAATTGTATACATTGTGATTATCGAAAAAAAGCTGTTTTGGAAAATTGAGGGTTACGTTCTTTTTCCTTTCCACAGTCGATATGTAATTATTTTATAACAGATAACCATTAGATAGCTCATGTCAAATTAAAAATATAAATGAAATATTCTGACGTTATTTTAATAATGGTGTTGTTAATTAATAATTCTTGTCAAATGACTTTAACATTTCAGCTTGGTGATATAAATTATATTTCGATTGGTGTATACATATATAAAAATGGAAAATATCGTCGAAATCACGCCATCGTTAGAACCAGTGGGGGCCGGTCGAAGTGGCATTGGATCAATTTACCCCTTGTATATATATATGCAGGGGCTGTTATATTTCATGAAATAATATTCAAACATAACATTTATACCATTCACTAATTTAAAATTCTTAATGTATTTACTGTATATGTACAAGATATAAATGTTATGTTTGAATATTATTTCATGAAATATAACCGCTCCTACATATACAAGGCATGCATTGATACAATGCCACATTGACCGGTCGCCATTGGTTAGAACTATAGATGTCTAACTGCAGGGCGTTACAGAAATTATTCTCGTAGAACCCAATGCTTTGATATTTTTAACCATGTTATAAACCAGGGCCTTGAAGTCGGGTAAAAAAAGACGACTCCGACTCCTATTTTTTTTTTAAAAATATTTACGTTTATCTAAAATATCATTATACCATCTGATCATTGTAGTTACTAGAATAATTCTAGTAGATTTCAACAATAGACGTATAATTTTTCAATACCTTTAATTTATTTTTCTCCGGTTTTTCCGACTACGATTCCGATTCCACACCCCTGGTTATAACACTTTGATGTTTCTTTAGTAAGATATGACGTCATACTTTTTTGTTTTGATAAATTACATCATCTACCCAAGAGACGTTAAGCAGTTGTCAGAACACCCGGTATTTATACATATTTATATTCAAGGCCGCCGTATCAACATCGGATTTGTGTATATTATTTTTACGCGCCAAGGCTTCAAAGTTCGACGAGACTGATACGCACATTTTTAATTGTTTAAACATTCATTTTAACGACATTAAAAAATCGTCGCTCCTCAGAATAAAAGAAGCGAGAAAAATATTCAAATTCTCGTGGAAAAATTATTTTCGCTTCGGCTAGTCACATCTCTGAAATTAACGCAAGAATAAATAAAATATTCAAGGACTCGCTCTTATTCCGGGCGACATTATTGCTTGTGGTTATTTAATTTATTTATTCTTTTTGTAAAAATTCCCTGCAAAGTTCCTCTGCCAAACTTTTGGCATAATATTTCGATTTTTTTCGTTTAAAAATAACGTATGAAAATATTTAACAATTAATGTAATCATAATAAAAAATTGTAGTTAATTATTCATTTATCAAAAGTAAAACATAATCGCTCGTGAAATATTCCTGAGCTTCGGTGTATTTTAACCACTTTTCAATCTTAATATTTTGTATTATAAGTTATCTTTATTTTTATTAATCATGATTTTTACGATATTCAGAAGTTTCCTTGTAATTCATTTTAATTGAAACCTAGAGGATTTTTCGTTTCGGTTCCAAAAAAACGTATTCAAAAATACCACTGCAACGAACTGAAAATGTGTATTTTTCTGTTACAATTTGATAGATCTCTTATTTTATAGTTTGGTTCAGTGAGAGTACTGTGTTCGCAGCTTTTTTAAACCATGCTCGCTCCTAATGAGCAGCGTATGGACTCTTAGTGGAGTTTATCTCAAAAAATGATCTTCGATGTGAGCTACTTTGTTACCCAGTTGCTTTGGATAAAATAATATGGTTTCGACCGAAAAACCTCTGATTAACCCACAATAGACGGAAAATCGTAACCGACAATAAATTTTACAGGAAAAAGTTTATAACTGCCAAAACTATAACATCTCGATAAAATCATACTATTACGCGTATTTTATATTCAAATTCAATTACCAAAAACGCTACATTAAACAATGAAAATTGACAGCGTAAGCTCAAGAATTCATAAATTTTACAGGAATAGTCAGGTTTTAATAATAACAGAAAGTTTTATTAACTCCCTCTCTTAATAAGTTCGCAAAAATAATTCCTCAAATACAGTTAGTAATATTTCATCAATTAAAATGTCTTTTTGCGAGCTTATTACGCGATGAAGTTAAAAAAAACTCTCCTGTAGAATTGATGAATTGTCGCTTAAGTTTTTTGACTGATCACGAGTCGATTTTTTTACGTACGCTATCAAATAACGTCGGTTACGTTGCTTTTGCCTCGACGTAGAAAAAGGTAACAAGTCATTCGCTAAAATGCACAAGCCCTAAAAAAGATCAGGCGAGTGAGATAAAACTCCAATATTTTTGTCACTGACGCCTTAGGCAAGACGCAATTAACCGAATTGTGTCGCTTAAATTCTATTATGGGTCGAAATACCATAACGTATCGGGTTCTACTCCATATTATATTTATTTAGATTAAGCGTGGGGAACCTGCGGCCTTTTGGCTACCCTGGTGCGGCCTTCCGGCCAATTCTGTAGTTCTGTATTTTTTTGTAAATTCGTAAATTCCCGTAAATTCCGGCCAAAGATTCCCTAGTCAATGTTTACTGCGGCCTTATGTCAAATCAGAAAAATGAATGCGGCCTTTAGAGAAGAAAAGGTTCCCCATCCCTGATTTAGATCATAGCATTTGTGATATTGTCAGTTAATCCCGACTTGCTGTATTTGTATTTTTGCTTGAATAATCGAAAAAAATCCAAATAGCTGTAACATTAAATTATTTTTTTACAATATAAACCTGTGATACCATATTGAATATAATTATGTGATATTCTTATGCATATTATTGATTAAATTCAGTCATGTGAATATTGAATGACATTGAAGTGACGTAAAAGTTTATTTTCAAATTTTCTTTGAATTCAAATGAGCGGCTAAAAAAGCTACTTTATATACACAGAAATTTGTCAATCTCTATTGGATCTTCAAGTCCTACTGCAAAAAAATGCCCCCACATTCAACTCATATTGTACCAACAGTTGTTTAAACTGGTATTTTGAATTTTTAAAACCAGTACTAGAAGAAATCATTTTGTATTTTAAGACTGGTGCATATTAAGCAATGTAAAAATTACGAATGAAAGGGTGCAAGTGATTATTGTTCGAACGATAATTACAATGAATATTTATAAATTCTAATTTTTCTATCATTGACGCTATAAGTCTAGACGCGTTTTTTATTACTGTGCCAAAGGGATAGCCCTACTTAAGCAATTCGCAACAGTGTCTTCGGTCAGACTAAGTGGGCGTATCAGGCGCAATGCCAAATCAAATAAATCGCTATTTAAAATTTTAACAATTTGTTTAAAATGCTTATGCAAAAAAATTAACAAGACGTTAATAAATTATAACCGCCTGATGAATTTAAGCGCCTCGACACCTTTTTTTCCTGTTATATTTAAACTAATTTTATTTTAAACAGATTCACATAAAAAATTAAAACATGTTTAAAAAACATATAACTCAAAATCTTTTTCGTCTAGCTTTCTATGAACGGATAATTGTGGCTATTATTTTCAAACCAGGCTCATTCCGAAATTGGTGAAACTTGAACCATGAATGTAATTTAGTAAATACAAACACATTTTAAAAGTATTTTTAGAATACAATCTCAAAACTGGCTTGATTATATACAAAAAATCATTCCAACGTAAATTAAAACTAAAAATATTTTTTAAACGCATGTATATTATTTCACATTTTTTTTAACCATTATGTCATGAGCTTGGTTTGCAAGTAATAACCTCAATTAATAAATAAATACGGAAACAACGCATCGGAATTTATGTTCACTTTAGTCGATTAATGAATTTACTAGTGATAGTAGATGTGTAAACTCGCTGAAGAGCGCAGATAAATTATTTTACGGTTAACGTTAGGTTTGATATGTTGATTAAAAAAAAGAAAAAAATAACAGCAAGAAGTTGTCTGTTTGAGGTTATGTAAAATATCAGATGATAGTAAAACATAACATTGGACGAGGTATCAAAAGACGAAACCGTTTTACCAATTGAACAGATGAAAAGCATGTGCATTGCAGTAATACAGCAGTTCTCCTTTTTAATTTATGTCTGTCTCATTTTTACTAATATATCCTTCGAGTTAAATGTATATTATGTAAGTTTACACGAATTATAATGCAATATATAAATATATCATAACATATAAATGCGGTGATTATCGATTTATTGAAAGCTTTACGCAAAAGCTCAATCTGCGCCCTACTAATCTATCCATTCCTAGCAGGTACATTAGGCGTTAGTCCAAGAAATTCTGGAGATACTAATGCAAATGTAGCTTCTTTCGTGATGGATGACTGATAAATGATAAGTGTATAATAATCCATTCGTACCATTCGTAAATGGGTTAAGCGAAATCGAACTATCTGACTATTTATTTCGAATTTCTGAATGAAACATACACGTTGTGTAAAATCCTTGCATGACATTTTAATTAATACATAGATCTAGCTTAGTTTGCATATTATTCTTATTATCAGTATTATCAAAAAGGTGCCGGAGCTTACTTCTTGTAAACTTTGTTACTTTGTTTTTTTTCCTATCCATTTTCGTTCACAATGTAAAGCATATGGCTTTCTTATAAAAGTATCTTAACATAACGTTTTAACGAGAACTGCTTGTTAATCAGTTGCTTAACCTTCATTTATTTAGTAGAGTGAGGATAAAAAGAAATGGCTAGAACAGGGCTAATCGCTCCCGCTTTGCCCAGTTCATTTTTGGATTGGAGGGTGGGTGAAAATTCAGAATTTAGAGATGACTTAATCTGAACCTCTGCGTTTGTGAATAATATGGTCCGCTATATTCCCATTAAGTTCTTGGAGATTTATTTCACAAAGCTTTAGTATAATAATTCTTAGCAGATATTCTATGAATATAAAAATACAGCATTTACTCAACCAATTTGTTGAATATTTCAAACTTTTGAAAAACCTAAAAAAACTCAATTTTAAAAAAGACAAATTAAATGAAATTAACCAGCGAATAACAAACCTTACCAACAATATCCGTCTGATAAAACAATTGAATATTAAACATCTAATAACTGGTCGGGGTTTTCGATTGCCAGGAAAAGAATACATATTTATGACGAAATAGTAAAAGATACATTTTTTGTATAGAATTATAATGGTTTTTGATATTTATTATCTCAAAGATATCAAAAAAATGTGTTGTCTTCAACTTTTAAGAGTACGCATTATGATTCGCTCCAGTTTCGCAGGTAGGACTCTATAAGAAAACTGTGAAAAGTCTGGCGCTTGGACTGCGTGTTGGGAACAATCCCGAGGAACTCTTGGCTCTGGATCTTAGACGTTCGTGGTCCATTCCGATCGACGAGGGGCCCTAACCAGGCAGGCAGTGACCTTATTTCGAAACACGGAAATAGCCTAATACTAACAATGGTTTATATTTAAATCTGGAACGCGCCATTTTTGAGTGGTCAGAGGCGGACGCCGCTGTTACTATATCGGCCAGTACAAACGAAATTGAATCATTCTAACCCTTCCCATACCAAATCATTAATGTCTTATGTCGACTATAACAAAAAAAAACATGTAATGAGTATATTTAGTCTTTTTGATTAAAAAAAATACAACAAATTTATCGTAATTTCGAGACAAAACAACGTTTTGTTTTACAAAAGAAAATAAAAAGTAAATTCTAATAATACTTTTCAAATGTAATAGATATTTGGTGGTATACATTTTTGTTAAATTCGAACAAAAATAACGTTCTTATATTTGCCATAAGTCATTTCATATAATATTTAATGGTGTATAACTTAAAAGATCCGAAAAAATTATTCGAAAAAATGTTTACAATTTTTACGCACGTCTCGGATATCACATGCAAAAACCGACATATCCAATTTTATTTTACTTATATTCATTAAAATATGCGGTTAACTGGGTATAAAGATAAGTATTCTTTTCCTCAATTGTAAATATAGAACGATAGAAAAATAAAACTAAATAAATAATCACGAAACACTAAAATGTCGCTTGATACAAAAATTGCAAGGTGGACAAATCGGTTTGCTTTAATACGATTCATATCAATTATATATTTATTTTGTGGGATTTTGACACTTATCTTTGCTGTAATTGTCACTTAAAGCAATATACATAAATTATGCGTTCCTCGGTTTCAAATTAATAAAGCATGACGTACTTAATCACTCCACTTTTTATACAACGATTAATCTCCATCTCTTTATTATTTCTTTGTTAACAGATTTTTTTATACAACGATTAATCTCCATCTCTTTATTATTTCTTTGTTAACAGATTTTTTTTTAAAACTATCTTTTATTTTTCAGGTATGAACTCTGAGTTTACTCAATCAATTGTGATATCTAGCTAATTGGTAAGTAAATCGTATTTGTTTCTTATAATTAATAGTCTATATCGCATGTAGTTAAAATGTATCGCAAAATAAGATTAAATGAGACGGATTGTTTACAAACAAATCTCGTACGTTTAGATATTTTGTGTTATACGATAAAAACATAAGATAGCATTACAATAGGGTTATACAATACATATTTATTAATATATATTCCATCAAATTGTCGTGTTTTTATATGAATCGGCACGATGTATTTTTTTTGCATTAGCATTGTCAAAAATGTCATTTTCGAACATGTCTGTCTTGTACTTTGAATAACTCTGATTAGCATCCAAATTTCTCATGAGATTAATCTGCAGCCATATATAAAAATTAATAGCTATTTCTTATAAACCATTACTACTCACTGTATGTTGTTATTTATAAATTTAAAATGACAATTTTTGGTCAAAAAATGTTTATACTTTGTTGATTTTTATGTTTGTAACCAAGGCTTTATTAGGTGTTTACATTTAGTTACTGACAAAATATTAATTAAGTTGTTTTATTTTGTCATAATGATAATAGTAATATTAAGCATGATTATAATATACATACATTATCGTGAAACGTTTTGTACCTTCTTCTTATCAGAGTTAACGTGTTTATTCAAAAATAATATTTCTTAATTAATTATCTCGTAACTTATAAACATGATATTTTTGTGAACCATAATGTTGTCCTCATAACATAATTATTAAACTTTGACCATGCTTTACATAATAATAATTGCTTTGCATAAACGATGATAAAAAGCTCGAGTTGGTTTTGTAGCTTCGTTTTAGTCACAATGATAATAATAATTATAATTTATTATTTCCCTGTTTCGAAATACTTGCCAATTAGGCTCTCCATCCTTGAAACTATAGGTTCATTATACCTTGTTAACAAGCCAATATATTGGTATATTACTTCCGGGCCGATAAGAAAATCTATTCAAAAAGAAAATTAATTCCGCAACAATACAGCGTGTCCAAAAAAAATATTCACATCTTTGATTGAAATTTGAATCGTTCAAATTTGTGTACATTTCTACATGTTTTGTCACTACCGACCCCTGTATCATCTTTCTAAATCAAAGTGCACGAACGAACTTGAACTAACGTATGACAAATAGTTGTTAATTTAGAATTATTTTCACTATGTACACTTCCATAAAAATCTTGGTCGAACACGACCCGGGTTTCGCCTCTCGGTCGGCATCTTCCGGTACTACTCAGTGCGCGAATGCACTCGAAGAAGGTCAGTTCGAGTGTACATAATGAGAATAATTCTAAATTAACGTTGAATTTCCACCAAGCACCCTTAGTCGAAATTTTCAATTAAAAAAAAAAGCAAATAGTTGTATCATGTATATCACTAAGTTAAAAGCTAATAATGCCAATCTGGATTATTTAAAAAATAAATAAACACTTGTTTGTACTAATTCCACATTTTTTTGATAAAGATCACGAACAGTTTTGCTTTTCACGAGCATTATCAATCGCTGAAAAATTAAATCGATAATTGGTACATTATAACATATGACTGAGAAGAGAACAAACTTTTCGTTTGCTAATACTTTTTATTGCATATTTGTGATAAACAACTTTTTTTTTGTTGAAGCAATGGAAGGGTTAGGTGATATATTCATTATATATGTATTTTTATAAACGATTTATAGCTAAAGAGGTCTGATGGAGATATATGGGCGTTAAATTGAGATTTGTTCTCAATAGTAAGAATCCTAGATAGATAGATAGTAACTGCTGGGTCCAGAATATATTTCACTAATAGTTAGCCGTCTTAATTTAAATACAAGCGTGCAAGTATCATATACTGCTTATCTATATTTAAAGAATCAACCGCATAAGTGCAAAGCTCCAACTCTAAAAAAATAACAAAACATATTTGTTTCACTATGTTCCGTTTAAATATCGTATCTAATGTAAGTAGCGAAGGAACTGTATTTTTATAATTTTTCGATATATGATAAAATTTACAATGAATATTATTTTTTGCTAAAATCGTAAAATATTAAAATTAATGCAACACCCACGATCCTCTTAAAAGTTGTCACTTGGAGCATACTTTTTTTTAAATATACAACTAATATTTTATACCCTAAAACTCAAAAAAAAAAAACACATATCGACATTCAAGTATACGAATAACTGATTAAATTTACATTTAGACCAACTAATATCTCCATCATAATAAAATAAAAGTAGCCATATTATATGCATGTACGTATCAATTATCATAAATGCATCTATTATGGAAGAATGGCGATATTTATTATGGGAAAAAACATTCATACCACTTTTAAAAAATGTAATTATTATAATGAAGCATTTCACAACAAAGTGACAATGTGCGTATTTATTCTTAGTTTTGTAATTTCTATGTATGTATCTATCCGCACTTCAGGACATACAAATGACAAAGAATAATTTAATCAATAGAGGCGTTTTCAAAATTACAACGAGCTAGATTCAATCAATTACAATAATGAAGAAAAGACTTTTTCATGACATTTAATCCACAGATTTCACTGGCATATGGGCCTATTAGAGGTGAAGTGAGCCAAGTGGTATTTTAGAAAAAAGTAACCTCAGTTAACACACATTGCAATAGTGTTATCTCCGTAAAATAAAAATATGCAATCCACCAAAACACCAGATAATGACGTGATTGTACTCAAAAGTATAAGTGTTTTTGCCATTTTACTAGTTGGCTCACTTCACCACTCGAGGGCTCATCTAATCATTAGTTTTTTCTTCCCCATAAATAAGTTGTGCGCAACCACTGTGTGCCGTGAGGGGATTCCTAGTGTATCGCGGCATATTTCTTTTAAAAGAAGAAAACTACCCACTGCTTAAGTTTATTTTTACATAGTTCCGATGATGGCGTGATGCTGAAATAGCTTTAAAACTTATTTTATAATTCTCGTAGTACTAAATACTTTAACCTTATTGAAAAACACAAGGTATTATATTTTCGGTGAGCCTTTGAATGAACCCATAGGCGCAAGAAGCACGCACTTTTTCCCTCTATATATTGGTGCTCTAAAAAATATATTCCATCATATATAACCCATATCTTTCATATTCAAATTTCAATGTAAACTTTTATTTATTTATTCGATAAAAAGCGCCCGAAAAAAAAATTTATGGCGTCGGACTGAACGTTCCCTGCAAGCCCCCACGCACTCATTCTGGGTTGGTGCGCACTATAAGACAGTTATTCAATTTTAACAGAATACGAGCTGTAAGCCCGTTGCCTTCAAAGTGGGGGGGGGGGTTGTTGCATTTTGAAATAGTCAGAAAATTAGTGGCGTGAAAAATAAATTGCAAACCTATTTATTGAATAAACCAGAAAATCTAAAAGTAATTAATCCTCTAAGTGGAAATCGGGGACAATCATACAGACAGACGGACGGACATTATCGACTATTAATATATAGATCGGTCCGCAGCCTTTGAAATTTCCGCGCAGCTAACCTCTTGTCTTAGAGGAAGATCATTGTGAGAAGTGATAAATCCGCCGCTTCCCTTTTTACTTGTGATGTGTCGTGGAAATCTAAGAAAAACTTTAGTGTGTCATGAGTGAGAAACGGTTGCGGAGCACTAAGCATTGATAAAATTTGTCGGCTTTACATTTCTTTTCTACATATATACACTATGCTTATTTAAAAAAATGATTTTAATCCTATTCAATGTATGAGCTCATATCATGTGAGCTCATATGTAAAGTTATTTATATTATACTTCTGTAGATTCTAAGAATTGTCACATCTGCCATTTTTTCAACTATCCGTAAATACCAAAGATTAAGGTATCACTTTAAAATGCTTCAATGAATAGTGTGTGTATTTGATTCGATTGCTAATGCACCGACAAACTTCTCATTCATGACGCACGGCAAGGAAAGTATTTTGATATTATCTGTACAGCAGATTTTAACACAACGATGTGTAAAGTAGATTCCCGATTTATCGTTTTTTACGGGTGTACCCATTAATATATTCCTTAATAAAAACAATCAGTAAAAAAATCGTATATAGTCTATCATTAGGTAGATTTTAGTAAAGTGACTTAACTATTATGTTCGGGAAAACGATGAATGTGTGAACGATAGATAGATCGAGGTTCAGCAGTATTCAAATTTTTGTATTCCGCCGATGTCATCTTATGAAAAATACTAAAGCTCCACGTATCTTACGACAATGTTGTTACAATGTAACGGCGATGATGTTTGAACCATTTTTGTTTTACTTCAAATATTTTCATACAAATACGTGATGTCCGTAATCTTATTATTTGATATCTGATTTCCTGTAAAGTGAGCCTCAATACGTGACCCGAAACTTTTCTATGATAAGTTTCACTTAGCCGCAGATTGTACCCACTGAACACCAGATGTCATTGGTCATTTGTTATCTCCCTACATCCGGGAAGCATCTTTTTCGATAATACAACATTATTTATGTTATATCTATGAAATAGACTATCATTGCCGACTTTTAAAACGCGGCTTATCTTGACTTGGAACTCAAATTCACAATGTTTTTGTTATAATCATAAGTAAAAGACGGCGTTCAAAACATATGCCGCATTTTATCCAGAAGATGGACGGATTTTCGTGCGCACAATATGAAGAACGTAGTTTTTTTTTATTGAGTGATAGAATAACTATATTTTTTTAGGGTGTTCACTGTCAATATTTAGTGGAAAAGCATTATATTAAAAAAATGACATACTCAATTGTACAAATTCTACTAACATGAAATTAACATTGTAAATTATTTTGTGAAAAATTTCACCGATTTTAATTAGGTTAAAATTTACTTTAGCTTAATTGAACGCCTTAGTTTCAAAACCTACCTAATTTCAAAAACCAAAATTGTTGTCAAAGTGAAAAAAAACTACTGTGGGCTTCATGGATTTGAGTAGGTTTCGAGACTAAACACGTTTTCTCTGTATTGAAAGAGGTTTTGAAATTGAAAATTTATCGATTGTGTAGGTGTTGAAATAGAGAACAACCTAGCATCAAAATTTGAAAAAAATCAAAAATAGTCTTTGGGTAGGTTTTGAAATTGAGAACCTCAATTATTCTTTAAAGAGTTTGTAATTATGTTTCTTCTTATTCTTTGGCCATGTTGGCCATGGCAACTCCATGTCTCCCTGTCTCCCGCCAATAGCTTTGCTTCCTCCCATGACATGCCAGCATCCCTCAGTTTCCCCGAGTACATCCTATGGATAGTACCCGACGGACGTCCGGACTATGTTTAAAATGTAGTAAACATTATATTTTTAGTCGATTTAGTGTCACTTATTCATACTGTGTACCTTTATTTGTAAATTCATTTCGATACCAATTGTTTGTACACCATATTAGTTTAATTTGTTTTGTATAAATAACACTATAATATTTTACTCTCTTGTGAGTTGATAATGCTCGTCATGCGCGTATCTAGACCTAATCATATATAAAAGTGGGATTAGTAACAATAAGTATTATATTTTTTGAATATCTATCTGTTCAAGCAAGTTCTGCGCCGGTGAAATGTTTACATCTACCATCCTACCAACACGGCAATTAAATTACACAAATTCAATGCTACTGTGACTAGGGTATCCAATCCTGGATCAATCAATCCGGGATTAATACTGTCGCAATCCTGGGATTTCGGGATCGAGAAAATGAAACACAGAAGAGCTAAAAAATGATGTCGCGGTCTTATTTCTTTCAAAGCGCCGACCAATTTTTTTCCGAATCCCGAATCCCGAATTTATAGGTATTAAATCTTCAATCCAACGTTTTGTTCAAACAAATTTGCCCGTACCATTTTGCCTGTTTACGACTAAATCATTTGACATTGGGAAATATGTATTCAGTTTATTCTCGTTGGATACAATATATACTATAAATTCCGTTTGCCCCATAATTAATGTTATTATACAATAGCAATAAATTGGCCGCGGCTTCTCTCAGCATAGCAACGGAGGCCATCCACGTGGTGAGAAAAATCAAACAGCTGTAAATTTCAAAGACACACCCATTATTGTAATAGTATTGGTCACAAAGTATTTTAGTAGTTAGTGAAAGTTGTCTGTCCGTCGTTTCACTTTTAAAATGTCGTAGCTCCAATTGCTTATAAACCTAATTTAACTTGTTAATTGCGGAGACATCTACTTTACTGAGGTACGCGAAATCGCTAAACACTACCACTTTTTGTACAGTTCCTACAATATGTTATATGTCACATAGAATAGTTTCCGTCGTATTGAATTTATTTTTCTAAATAATAAAACACACTTTTGTACTTATTTCATAGTTTACTATTAGGATCAGGACCGGTTTTGTTCATATCGATAATTTACAACCAGTGGCGTAGTGGTAAATACATAGGCACAAGGTCGGTTATTGATTTCTTCCCTATTTTTTTATATCCGTCCATAGTTAAAAAATCTTTAATAATTAAAGGAATAAAAAAAGTTTTAATAATTAAATTAACTTCTTTTTAAACTTTAAAAACAAGTCAAAAAAGTGACAGGGCGACGCCCTGGCTCATTTTCAGGTGCCAGGTCGCCGACCTGGCCCCACTACACCACTGTTTTTAACTGATAAAACATATACATTAGAATCACGAATCCCGGTATCCCGACCAATTTTGTGATTCCGTAATTGTATAAGAACCGATCCCAGGATTTGGGTATTCACTTATAGCAAGTGAAAAATCCACTCAATCTGCTAAAAAAATATTTTGCACTGGAGTCGCTACTCACTCGCGGACGTAACTCTTTCAAAGGAGGGAGGTCACACGCTTTTGAATAATTGTACATATTTACAATGGCAAGCTTTACACTGGCGTGAAGTCGTCCACAATTTGGTGACGTGTGTTCCTTACACATTAGGCCAGTGTCTGCCAAACTCTTTTACTTCGCGACACACTGGTGAATGGGATTTGTTCCGCGGCACACCAAATAAAAATGCCTTAAGAAACGGAAATGTGGAAAATTTGTAAAATGTGTCGAGTCGACCACTATACATGTATGTATATGCGAACGTGACAAATATTTATTTGAATACGTAGATGTTGAATTAGTATAAAATTTAAACGAATAGGCATTATTCAAATGATTTTTTTTGATGCGTCTTCCTCCGCGGCACACCAGAGACTTCTTGCGGCACACAGTTTGGCAGACACTGCATTAGGCATAAGGAACACAGTCACTTAATCGTGAATGATTTCACGCCAGTGTAAAGCTTGCTAATGTCTCAATTTGCAACTGTTCTGAGAAATTACCTAAAAAAAATCTCACATTTTTAGTATTTCTGTGAAAACCGTCAATTCGATACTTTTTTGGAATAGCGAGCCAAAAAAAAAGTTTTTGTTATTCCACTTTTTGTGCTACAACTTGTGACACGTGTTTCGCCTCTTTAAGAAGCATCGCAACGTACAAATAAATTACAATAAACTAAAAATTGATTCAAACCTTATGTTATGAATTAAAAAATAAAAGTCATGGTTTGTCCTTTTCTACTGGACGCAGGGAAGGGGCAAGATACAAACTTTGATAGTACTAATTACTTTCATTATGTGTGACGAAACCCAATGGAAATAAATATTCACAAAAGTGATCCACCTATCTTATTTAAAATGTTATTTACTAATGACTTTATTAATTACCAAAACCTCCAAGCTGTTCATTCTTAACCCTTTTTTATTAACTTTAAACACAATTTTGTGACATCGGTTACAGACGACCCGGTAATAATTTTTTTAATCAAAATTTAAATCAGGAGTCATATTATATTAACATTAATTAAATATTTTGCTATTGATATGGTAAACGTGATATTCAAATGAATTTGACATTGTGTTCATACATCACGGGATATATACTTCAGGGTCTTTCGCATTTAAAGTGTTGAATATGTGTCCAAACAGCTGTCACAAATATTCAAAAATATGTGCATAATCTTCAAATTATTTCATATAAATTTCAACTTTACTGATTTTTTGTGATCGTTTGCAAAATATGTATGTGTTGATTGTATTGGACAGTTAAAATAATATACACACTTCATTCGCCTTCATAATATATCAATGTTATATCACCGTAAAATATATTGTTTGACCGCTTTTTAAAACTAAACATTTTTTTTACATATAATGTTCTAAAAAATATATATCAGTCATATCTTTTTAAGTATTTTTGGTTAACTATATAACCGACAATACAAACTAAACAATATGTATATGGTTGATATCCGAGCTTATCTTTCGTTCCTAAGAATACGACTTGCTATAGTTTCATGGCTGTAGGGTTGATAATTGTTATAAAATCTTCTAACATTCGATTTTAACAATAAGAAAAATTCAACAAAATTATTTTTTTGTGATTTATCTCATTGGCATGGTTGTAATTTTGCATTCTCTCCATATTTGTATAACATTTTAGACTGTTGGCTCATATAATGTATCTTGCAGGTGAAAATCGATCAATTGAAGCAGAAAATAATGTTAAAACGGCGGTTTCGTAATCGGTCGCATATTACTCTAATATTCTATAATTCCACTCTGACACCAAACCTAATATTTCCCTTAAAAAATCAAAAAATACATTCTTTGTACTAACTAATTTTACATTATTTATTAAAAGATCAAGGGCGTTTTCGCTTGTTGCGACTGCAACGTTCCCTCTAAGCCGAAGGGTTAGCTGCGCGGAAATTTCAAAGGCTGCGCGGAACGATCAAATATTAATTTAGCAACTGTCTTGTAGTGCGCGCCAACCTGGAATGAGTGCGCGGGGGCTTCTCAACTACTGCGCGGCTGCGAACGCGCGCAGCTTAGAGGGAACGTTGTTGCGAGTATTATCAACTTATAAAAATATAATCTTTAGGACTTCTCTTTGACGAATGTTTAGAACTCACACGGAACTGTAAATAAACTGGACCTCAATTACAACGCTTTAATTATCATTGATAAGTATATTTTGATAACAGTTTTTATAAAACCATTTATTGACATAATTTATCGCAAAAATGGCAACTATAAGAACAAAGTATTTTTGCATGTAAATTTTCTATGCATCGTTACATTTTATTCATTACCAATTAATACATTGTATATTTTTCTCTTATTTGCCGTTCTTAATTATAGTACTAAAAATAATTAATACTGTTTTTAGATAATCGGGATATTTTATTAGTGTCACATGTTTCAAAAGAATATGTATCAGATTTCATACTTCAGTAAAAAAAAAATAAAAAAATCGATTTCTTGCCAATATTGCCCATTAAATAATTAAAAAAATAAATTCTTCAAATTAATTTTATTGCAGGTGTTTTAAAAAAAAAATGTAAATAATTATGCGACTATAACTAAAATTCTGGAAACTTTACCAATCGACCTTGCCAAAATCAAATACGTATGATAATTAATGGCTACGTGTAATATATTAAAATTTAATCCACAAATCAAAGTGTATTAATTATATTTAAAAAAAATAATGTCGGGCTATTTGATGATATAGCGTTACGGAAAATATTTTTTGAAATAATATACTTGCCCCTTCAATTATGTCGATCACCTTGGTACACTCTGTTGTACAATACTTATATTATATTAAATTTGAATCGTTTAAATTATGTACATTTACACAAATTTTGTCACTAATGACCCGTATTTTGCCTTTCGGCATCTTCAGGCGTTCAAGTGCACGGATGGATTTGAAATTATGTTTAGTAAATAAGTGTATCGTGTTTAGATAACAAATAAATGTATCACTAAGTTAAAATCCTTTGATAGCGACATGGATCAACTTAATGCTTTTTAAAATAAATTGCGACTGTCGTTAAAATATTATATCATAGAAATGCCTACAGATTTAGATGGTGGGTAATATCAAGAATTGAATTTATTATGGTCGCTGGAAAATTCATAATTATTTTATGAAATTCAATTATATCTACTTACATATAGGATAAAGAAGTGGAGAATTCGGCAGATTCAACTGCTCATTTAAAATTGGCATTCTACGAATTTTCTCGGTAAAACAACTTTATGGTGTACAATTTAACATTTTCTAATTCAGAATTTCGTCGTCAATGTTGTAGAAAACCGTAACTCATTTTTTTTTGGCAAAAGTATTTTTTTATTTGTTGCAATCTCTTATATCATTAGCGCATTTTGTGTTTACAAATATTTTTATTTTTAAAGCAGAACGCATTAATTAATTGTTGCAATAGTATTGGCAACAATTCTCAGCTTGCATACTTTTGATATAACTTGTATAAATTAGTGATTCGAAAAAAAACTATTTTGAATAAAACCATGTGCTACATCCTCTCGCCTTTTTACAGTATGAATATTCACCGGTAACAGAAGCCGCTTTTTTGATAAAAAAAATCATTAAGGTAACTTACCACGTTTGCAATTATATATTATTCAATCATATCAAATAGATTAACAGTCAATTTTGTATACAAAAAAGAACTGAATTTATTTGTCGTTTTGAATGCGGTAAACGGATTTGGTGTGAAACGGGTTGAAGTTAAAAACGAGGGAAACGTAAATCATTCCAAACGTCAATAAGCACGTTAAGTGCAATTAGGTAATAATTTTTTTATTAGCACATAACTCAATGCAATCTATCAAAGCTCGCTTTTAAAACGATACTAAAAAATAATTTATTCAGCAATAAATTCTCGAATAATGGTAACGGTATAAAATGGGCATTAGTAAACAAATTGTTAAAGAATTTACATGCGACACAATGAATTAAAAATCGAGAAATTTGCGGATTGACCTACCGAACGAGAAAAAATGCAGTCTTAATAGAATACTCGTTTATTTTATTACCACTTGCCAGACAGGAAGTGATCACAAACACACACACTATGCATATATATTTTTTAAATATATTTAAACGTAAAAATATAAAACACCATCTTATTGGTAGACTTACCTTATGGTTTTATGATACTAGAATAATAAATTACTTTACACGCATATTTAAAATGTGAAATTGTTCCTTGTCGGTATATGGTTAATAATTACTCTAATGATACAGTAATTTTCTGTTCAAGCATTCTTGTGAATAAAAAATCTTTGACTTAAAAAAGTGACCATCGTCAGACTGGTTTATTTTTTTACTACGCAGATAAGGCAATTAAAAGAAACGTATAAAGGATAGCAATTTATTATAAAATTTATGTACAACATAAATAATTAACATAATATTTTAAAACAAACACGTATGCTGTCAAACGACAATATATCGGTAAATTCTGAACAATGCATGTTTGATGGTCCATTTCTATCAAATGTTAAGTCATTTAACGAAATGATACAAACCTACTATAAAAAATACACGACTCTTATAGAAGTTTTAAGATATCAGGAGACCTCGTTTTTCCTCTAAATCGTTTGTAATTTTTACCTTGAAATTCATTTTATCAAATTAATTAAAGAGCGCGTTAGCGTCAAAGTTCTTTAAGTCTCCTTCATCACTGATGTTTTATTTATTTGCATCCTTTTTCCATCGATACTGACGGAAAGGTGTGATCGTACAGAGATTAGCAATCCACAGTAAAGCCACTTGGATACCATTTATATGCAGATTATATTTTATTAATAAAGTCATTTTCATAATCCAAAGGGAGGTTTTTATGAGTTGTATTAATTAGAAGAAAAATAGAATCTATGGAGGGTTGTCCAGAAAAAAACTGCTCTTGACCTTATTTATAAGATCTTAGGTATTGCCTCGTCATAATTATTCTTCAGGCCTGCACAAGCGTTTAAAGGAACGTTTAATTGGTTGATATTTTTGCAGTCTAGAAATCTACGATTCTTAAAATATATCTGAATCTTCTTAATCCATGATCGGGCGAGTTCTTAATCACTCTTGCGTTCATCTGTCCGATTTTATTAACCACTTGAATACCAAGCGGACACCGGTGTCCGGAACATATGCAAGCGACCACGGATTTCCACGACATTTAAAAAATCAAATACTTGGTATTCTAATAGAATATAGGCAATAATTTAATGATATATTTGTAGTACTTTCTATACTGCGTCAATATAGCTTTTTAAAATATCGAATTCGAGTGTACTTATATTAGGCAAAATTATTTTTCTCAAAAACACTCAGTGTCTCTGGGACATATTAATGATTTATTTGCACGGTATTCAAGCGGTTAATGACTGCGTTATTTTTTTATATATGTTTTTGGAATTACAATAGATTAAATTACGCGTAAAATCTTAACATATTACCTTGTTTCGTTTTTCTTTAAAATAACTTATCTACATGTTATGTAACGTAGCAATTTGATTTTTAAAAAGTCACCTTATTTTATTATGTTCATAATTTCAAGTGGTTCCAATGAGCAAACGTCAAAATTATCATTAAATATGCTTAAAATTTTTATGATTATGTAATGAATAGCATTAGAAATATTCGTTTTATTCATTCATTAGTTAATTATTTAGTTGCTATGGCAAATATTTTGATAAATAACGTCACGTGCTCATAATTAGTATGTTAATTATACAAGAGAATATTACAATATTTAATTCGTTAATAGAAAAGTTAAACGTAAATTAATCTCTAGGCGAATGGAAATATTTTTGATAATTCGTAATAGTACGGAAATAAATCGAGTTCAGTAACGTGCGTAGATATCTTAACCGTACTGGTTTTTTCTTCCAACTTCTTTAATAAATTAAATAGATTACGTAAATAATGTAATTTATATACGAACATGTGTTTATTTATTTAATAAAACTCGTTTTTGGTGAATAAATCTTTTAATATCACTTCCTAATTTGTCGTTCTTCGACTACATTCAAATTAAAATACTAATGGATTTAGTTGCTAACCTTTCACTATTCCACCTTATTAAGTGGAGTTAAAAGTGCGCAAAAGGGTATTTTATTCGAATAATTTATCGTTTTTTTTTGTTTGTTATACTAGTACAAGTTATGGCGAACCTATGGCACTCGAGCTAGAGGTGGCACATTTGAGAATTTGAATGGCACGCGAACGATTTCCAAGTTAATTTTTTTTTATTTTTAAGTTTCACAGTTTAAATTTTTGATTAAATAATCCGTGAATTATTAATTTTCAAAAATTTCCAAGATAAACGACAATCGTTTAAAAAATCTTTTAGTGCTTGGGCACGCCACACAATCGAGAGAAAAATATTTGAAGATTGTTGGCACGCGGACCCAAAAAGGTTCGCCATCCCTGTACCAGTAGATATTAAATATCAAATACCGTGATATTGGTATTGATATAGCTACTTGTGTGGTTCTGCAATCCTTAGTTTCCATATTTTGTCGCTAACGACCCGGGTTTCGCCTTTCGGCATCTTCAGGCTTTTAAGTGCACGGATGAACACGGAGTCAGTTCAAGTTCATCCGTGCACTTGAACGCCTGAAGATGCCGAAAGGCGAAACCCGGGTCGTTAGTGACAAAATCTGTGAGAATGTGCATAGTTTGAACGATTCAAATTTAATATTGAAATTCCACCAAGCACCTTCAGTCGAAATCTTAAACTAATTTTATAATTGATTAGTGTTTTTTTTTTCTTCCAGTAGATTTATTTAAGTGAATAATTAATTGAATATATCGACCCGTTATCGGCAGAAAATCTTAAGCGACAATTCATACATTTCACAGGAGAATGTTTTTTTTAAACATCCTCTCATAATAAGCTCAAAAAATGACCAAATATTTACTTACCGCGATTAAGGCTTTCTTTTTAAAAAAAAAACCTTCTGTTATGATTAAAACTTGACCATTACTGTAAAATGTATCGTCGCTTACGCTTTTTTGTTGATTACGATCGGTATCATGTTAATACCGAGTCCTATGTCTCAGTACAAATAGCACTTATCCCCGCCCACCATTTCTAATCCTTCAACAACTAGACGTAGCGAGAGCGATTAAGTAGCCACTAGTCCTGCCCTAGCCTTATCTTTATATCCCTAATACTCTCTTTGAAAAAAAAGGTTGATCGACTTACTAACAAACAGTTCTCGTAGAAAAACTTCTTTTGAGATACCTCCATAAGAAGGCCATATAGACATGGATTTAAAAAAAAAACATATTAATTTATACTGAGGCAACAAACAATCGTATATTTTAGCATTATATCGACTGTGGAAAGGAAAACGGACGTAACCCACACACTTAACGTGTTTTAACTATTTTGGGCCATATGCAAATTATGAATTATACACAACCTTGAAGTGCACAGAGACTTCTTAACTGGTGTTTAATTGACATAATCTAATATTAATTAAAGAAATTGTCTAGGAAAAACCTTTATTTCAGTCCTTTTTCTTGGTTTTTTTTTTACTATGTCATCTTTTTCAAACTTAAAAGCTCAATTTAGATACTAAATCGGCATTTACAGCTTGCATCCATTTGATAGAACGTGTATCAAGTTGTATACACTGTGATTATCGAAAAAGGCCTGTTTTGAAAAAACTGTGGGTTACGTCCTTTTTCATTTCCACAGTCGATATGTATACGGTTGTAAACGGATCCCAGTTAAGGAATGATTTTTCAATCCCGGCGCTCTTCATTTCTACGTCTCTGTGTAAAATAAGTATGAATGTGTCCCTGGTCGGCTACGACGCGAGCACGTTGCGTAAGGCCTGAGGCAATCTGGGATGCCTTTGCCGTTGGAGTCGGCAGACGGAGTGGTGCTGGGCCGTTTCGTAACCGGCCGGCCGCTGGTTCGACGCTCGGAAGGTCGCCCGCTACGTACGTCCATTTTTTTTCAACGTACAGATTATCAAGTATTTTGTACTTTCCTAATCGAATAATTGATTACGGCCGTGACCGCGGCTCGAGTGAGTACAAAAAGCGCTGAAAATTTTGGCCGGCCTAATGGCTACGTGCGCACTTAGGATAATAGGAGCAATTCATTACTTCTCAAGATGATGAGAGTGTCAGTCAAATCTATTGGCTTCGTCGGAAATCCCGACTTGATTTGTATATTTAGCAAACTACAAGGCAATCAAATAATACCCAACGTCCTACCAAAACCGAGTTATATCGACTATGGAAAATAGCAAATAGCAAATAACACATAGCAAACTTTACAGAAGGCACAAAAAACGTGTTTTGAAGATTTTGGACAATAAACAAATTATGAAATATACACAACCTTGAAGTGCACGGAAACTTCTAAACTGGTGTTTAATTGACAAAATCTAATATTAATTAAAGAAGTTGTCTAGGAAAAACCTTTTTTTCAGTCTTTTTTTTTTTGTTTCAATTTTCACAAGCTCATCTTTTTTCAAACTTAAAAGCTAAATTTAGATACTAATCTGGCATCTGCAGCTTACATCCTTTTGATGAAACGTGTATCAAGTTTGAAACATTGTGATTATCGAAAAAAAACTGTGGGTTACGTCCTTTCCCTTTCCACAGTCGATATATATATTGAAATCTATTGAAAAATTAATTTGTAATATACCCAAAGTACTGTTATTGCATTCGAAGTTAACTTCGATGGACACTCGTAGACAAGTACTTATTGCAACAATAGTCTTATATTTCACAAATAAATTATTCGTTAAAAACACGTTTCTGCAATATTTCTACTAGGGTATCCAATCCCATAGCCTTTTTGTGATCCCGGGATTTCTGAAATGATTGATTTTCAATACCGTTATTCCGGGATTGGACACTCAACGTGAAATCGTGTATAATTTGGGAAAAGTTTTGAATATCGTGTATAATTTGGAAAACCCAGGAATCTGCCGATTTGCCCAAAATGTCACCGTTACTCGTTTTTTTTCTCTTAACTCTTCCAAATCCAAAATCCTATAAATTTTCAGAATTTGTTAAAAAATTCTCAATCCCGGGATCGCAAAACTGGATGGGATCCCGGGATTGAAGAGCCTAATTTCTACGTCACCTTAAATATTAAATACAATTCTATCATGATCAAAACTTTTTTTTTGTAAAACCGCGCTATATCAAAACCGAGATGAAAATCTACCATGTTAAACGAGAGCTAAGCGAAGTGCTACAATAGTATAATTTCAAAAAATAAAATATTCATTTGTACTAATTCCACTTTTATTAAATATCAACGGGTATGATAAGAATATGAGAATTATTAACTGAAGAGAATACAATATTGCAGTGTTATTTATATACTATAAAAAAAATTGTTTTTGTGGTGTAAGAAAAAATCGGTAATGAAAGAAATTTACAACATTTGAATAAGTGACACTAAATTGACGATAAATAAAATGTTCCTTAACGCTTAAACATAATTTCAAAACTATTCAAAGAATAATAAATTTGAATCGTTCAAACTATGTACATTCTCACAGATTTTGTCACTAACGACCCGGGTTTCGCCTTTCGACATCTTCAGGCATTCAAGTGCACGGATGAACTTGAACTGACGTTTAGTAAATGAAAGTTTCGTGTTTATATAAGATATAAATGCATCACTGAGTCCAAAGCCATTGCTGGCGAAAAGGATGAGCTCATGGGAATGCCAACAGATTTGAGTAGTAAGTAGTTTCAAGAATTATATTATTCAAAGAATAATAATTTTAAAGTAAAGACTAACTATAAATTCAAGTTATTCGCTTTCTTAAATTCACTTATCAGTTGATAATGCTTGTCATGAGTGAAACCGGTCTTAAATAAAAGTGAAATTAGTACAAATGAGTATTTTATTTTATGAGTTTAATGCTTTTCCACTAAGAATTGACAGTGAAAACCCTACGGTACAATATATAAATTTTCTTACTCATTATTATTTAATACTATCGTATTTTTATGTCTATGCTTAGTAATAAAATAACTTGATTTTTTTACTTGCCCATCTGCCTGGTAAACTTATTCGATCATGAAACAATTTGGAAAGACAATCGTAAATATGTTGCTACGTTTTTACGCTGCGACAAACTGACAAGCATACAATACTGCGTATCTGGATTAAAAACTTTTAAAGATACTTATTTTTAAATGTACATAAAAAAAGACAGTCTCTGTACCCCAGCTGCCAAAGTTCCACTAAGCCATCAATAATTTTCGGGATTAGTTCTTGAAAAGTTTAATAAACGTCAAATATATATTTTTTACAATCGACGAAATCATTGATATGTTTTTTTTTCAAATATTATCCGTTCACATTGTGTTGATCTTGTATAAGTTAGGCGCATTAGCGTTTCGCTGTGATGCCGCATTTTTTTGTAACTTTTTAATATACATCTTTTGGTCTAATTATGTATATATTTTTTCATTCATTTATTCCCCAAAAGCATAAAGCAACGTCGCAGTGTTATTTTTTTTATAAAAGTGCGAATAAACACGCAATCAAGGGATTGCCATACCGGTATTACCGAAACCAGAATTCCGGTATTCATGGCATTTTCAAGACTGAAATACCGGTTTTCAACGGGAAAAAATACTTTTATATTTCTGTAATTTTGAATGTATTTGAATGTGAACCATATATTTTAATGAAATGATTCGCTAACAATTGTTTTTTTTTTAAATCTGCCTAGAGTTGTATCAATATTGACAGGTTCCAGAATTTTTAATGGTGTGCTAAGAAACCGTAAGCTATTTAGGAAAATTTTATGAATACGATACTTATATTTTTTTAATGACTATTTTATATGAAATATCGATTCTGATTTACACACCCGGTATTGAAATCCCTGTTAATATTATATTTTTTTTACCATACCGGTATTCAATATGAAATACCAAAATTACACATACGTAATATTTTACTTAATGATTTTATAATACAGGTGTGAATTTGTAATGTGGACTTAATTAATCGAATTTTCAACATTGAACTAATTTTAGATTTCATACACTACTGCAAGTTGAATGCATAAATATTTTTTAATGCAATTCTATTATATTCGATTGTAAATATAACAATAGCCAACGCTTCAATACTGGTAATTGTTATTGTATGTAAATTAATGTGGATAGAATGAATTTGTTTTTTGTTAGAGCGACGTTTAACATATATGATTTTATTAGTTGCATAATACTGGAGCTCGGAGCAGGAACACAGATTAGTACCGAAGACGGAGCACGGAAAAATTGTAGTGCTCTACTACTCCGAATATTTTTTTTTACTATGATTAAATTTTTGATCTAAAATCCAATGAAAATTGTTATATTTGACATGTTATAATATTGAAATTATTTGGAATACGGCACCACTGACAAATGATAATTTAACTCACTGTTTTTGAATGAATCGGTCAAATGAGTGGTCATCGTCGAGTCAAGTCGCATCCAGTTTGCTCGAGTGTCGATAGGCTATTTTCAGCACTAAAATTAATTTTAAATGAGAAGAGGATGCTAATAAAAGATGATTTGCTGTCGGCAATTTTGTTTTATAATTTATAATACAAATGGAGATTCATTCCAGGTACTTTAAAAATACTTAAAAATATATTTGCAACTATATATTTATCCCGGAGCAGAGACGGTTATGTAGCGGAAATGGTCCAGTGGCAGATGCCTACAGAGAGAACTTCTTCAGCCTTTAGCCCTTCCATAATGTCCCCCTACGTTTTTCTTCTCCCAATACCTAGAAAAAAATGATCAGCTGGTAGTAAGGTAGCAAGCAGTTATTTTTAAACACCTTGTGTTCAAATGTCGATTCATGTTCGAGTGGTCAACGGATTGAACAAGTTCATAAATGATTTTTTAATAGATTTATTGAGTCCTTTTCGAAAACATGAAGGGGCTGATCCTTAAAACTGGGTGTATCCTTGACTGTTTACATAACCACTAGCCCTACCCTTCTTTCCATGCTCTTAAAAAAGGAGACTTTGAAAAACCGAGTAACAAATAGTTCTCATAGAAAACTTCTGCTGAGGTAAACGCCATGAGAAGTCTTTATGCCCCAGATTGGAAGCGAACGTGGTTAAACAAATCTATTTTCTCTTCATTGGTAGCAGGCCACATTTGATATTTGTATAAAACAATGGCTAGGTATTTGACCCATGTAAATGTCTGTACAATTGTAGCATATCAGTACGGCTGTTATACTTTATAATAGTAATATGTGTACGATTTAAGCTGATTAATAAAAACAATGTAGAATCATAAGTAAAGGAATTGATGCGACACTCTCACTCATTGTATGGTATATAAATCTTAAATCGCTGTTAAAAACAACATATTTTTTTTGTACTCATGATGCAACTGCAATCTAATTCTCTCGATGTTATATTATCCCAATTTTTTTCCTCGTATTATCGCTTATATGAATAATGAAACTACCTTATAATGGTCATCGCTTTTATAGAATCAGCTTACAACTGTTGGCTGAGGCAAACCGGCATAGGTAACGTTATATCTATGGGTGGTGTCTACACTACACCACGGGGTCTCTAACTATAGATTAAAAGATATTCTACCACCGACCACTATTTATAATAATATAAAAAAATAGCAACGGTGCAAAATTTAGATGTCTTGACGTTTCAATAACAGACTGTCAAAAAAAGACGAGTTGGTTTCAGCGTATCACATCGTACGTTTTTTTTCGGCGACTAAATTGCTTTTTTCTTGTCAGATCAAACTGTGTTTTGAAAAATTCAGCAGACGAAGCACCATATATGTAAGCTTGGATAAAATCAAACTTTAATTGCAAGAACTTGTTACCCAATGAAACTACGTACTTCTTCTTGGTGGTACAGCCATGTAGAGTAAACCTTGAATGCCTCAATATCAATATCAACTTCACTCGACCATCTGCTTTTCTACGCTAGTCGGTGATATCCAGCATTCGAAAAACCTGTGACAATTAATCCAGTAAAGTCGCGATCTTTCAACGCTTCGTATTACCTCAGGACTAGTCAATGTAAGACATTTTGTTGGCTTCGAAGATACATTGGATGTATAATCAATATTTTTATAAAAATATGATTTTAGACGGCGCTATTGATTTTATGACTAAAAATGTAAGTTTATCTGGTACCCTTAACATCATTGACATAATTCTGGTTATCCAAAGCAATTTTTGTCAATTGCCTTTGGTTTCAATATCAAGTTTTTAATGTATTTAGTTTCTACTAGACTTGCTTATTTAGCAGAAATTTTGTATCAAATATAATTTTAATTCAAAATTGTTGTATTTAGCAACAATACCACTAATATAACGCGATCTGCTTTATTCCGGGCAGGATTAAAAAAAGAACAAAAAACTTCAATTCCGTCATAGTCAAACGATAGTATCATATCTTCTATGTTTTCTTCATTGATTTATCTGCATTGCATATTTTTATTTTAACACGTGCTCGACATTTTATTTGTAAAGTTTACTAATTTTAATATAGTTACAAGAGTTGTACAGACGATTTCCCCCACTAACGACAGTAAAGTAATTGTAGGCCGTTACTTTACCCAAACTATCCAGACAGCTCTCGCAACCACTAGAATACGAAACGCGGGAGGAAAAACCTGGTATTTGCATGCATTTTTATACTGCATATTATTTTCTTCAAAACACCTCTAATTATTTTATATTTTTATTTTTTTTAAAAATCGCGTTATAGTCGTGCTCACACTATATTTTTATTTTCACTATATGAAAAATACTTTTGTAAATAGGTAAGCAAGTTTTGTTATTAAAAAAGAGTTGCGAGTCGAAAAAAAATGGAAAACTGTTGTCTAGACATTCAATTAATCCGATATACAACCATATCGAATGCAATATTTTTACGTGAACCTGGGCCAAGATAAACCAGGTGGTCAATAAATTATTAGAATTCCATTTTAGTTACATATTTTGACAGGGCTTTCAACGTTGTGCTGAACATGTGAATATTTTATTACGTCTGTACAAAACTAAATTTCCTATAATAGGTGTGTGTGTGGTATTGAGAAACAATTATTATTATTAAATGTTTCTTTCTACCTATTCAAATATGGACGAAAAATATTATTTTTTGAATCCACATTTATTTCAATATCAATTGTGAATAAAACTTCTATTGCATATGCCAAATCTACTTCAAATTATCAACAAAAAAAAACGCGATATTTTCTTCGCAATATTTGAAATTGATGTTATTTGCTCCTGCATTTAGCCTGTACTTTTTTCTAAGAATTTCAATATATGAGAATATCCGAGAATTTCAAAAGCATCTGGTTGCATTAAACCAGTGTTTCCCAAACTTATTTGTGCCACGCCCCACTTTGAGACTTCAAAATTCTATTTTTTTTATTTATTGATTTGGTATTTACTTTGTAAAATAAGTTGATATTTTTACCCTATTATTCAAAAATCCCCCAAATGTCCCCCTTCCCCGATCGAAATTTTATACATAGTTAAGTGCCCAAGGAATTCGGAAAAAAGTGCTTCTAATAAAAAATTCACATAGTCATTTTCTAAAATTTTACTTTCGTAAGCAAATACACATGTACATGTATATAATGTGACATGTACAACAAAAATAACATTCAAATTGGTACAAACCTAGTGCTCGATGTGAGCGTCAAAGAGTATTTACGTGATGCACTAATTCGGTATTTTTTCATCGAAAATGCGTTCTACGGGTCTACCACTTGAAAGTTTTATTCAAAATCCCAATAGATAAAATTAAATAAATCAATATCGCGAATTCACAAAAAAAAGACACTTAATTTAATAAAATATTAACAAATACAATCGGGCTGGACACAAATCTATAAAGGGCCGGATTCGGCTCGACGGCCGTAGTTTAGTGACCCCTGCTATAAACTCTACAATACCGTCTTACTTTTCTATTGCGTCTAATATATTTTGTTTCTATTCACTTTCAATTAAAACGGAATACAAAGTATTCGTAATCTATAAAATTTATTATTATTTTAATTAACAATATCTATGTTGTAAGCACTTATTTTTTTTAATTATAAATGAGGTGTTCAGTATAAAACACGGCCATGCCATGTTTTTGCCCGTGTACACATTTTTTTTATAAATTTCGCTAGGAAATTTTATTATCTATTATTATTACAATTCAATATTTGTATCATATATAAAATATTACTACAAGTGTATGAAAATCAACTGTACATAATAGTATTGCCATCAAAAATGGTCGTAAAAGGCATCTTGTTATTACACCAACTAAGTCTATGGAGTCAATCAAATCGCAAAATTTTCCCCACTTTAATAAATGCTGTTCGGTGGTTTGTATGGAATGTTAACGCTTAACGTTTTATGAGTTGACGTTAAGTGTCTATCGTAGTTATTAATGTTTATTCTCATTAAAAATTCTTTGAAACGTAATAAAAAATATCGACTCATAATCGGCAAAAAATCTTAAGCGACACAACTGCGTTTTAAACCAATAATTGTTTAATATCGCCAAGGGCGTCAGTGATATATTTTTTAGAACGTTATCTCATTCGCATGTTATTTTGTAGGGTTTTTGCATTTTAGTGTTTTGGCTTGTTATCGTTTGTTCCACGTAGACCCCGGTTGAGAAACACTGATCAAAAGAACTGAAAATAGTCAGTATAATATCAGGATAGGCATTGACCATATATTACTATTTTCTAACCAGATTTAAAGAAATCCTTTTTTGAATTTTGAAAAACCACCTGAAATTTATAAATTTGGCCCGTTAGAAGTGAAGTGAGACTAGTGGTATTGATAAAAAAACAAGTTAGATGCGTTGTAATATTCTACACGTCTTAAAGTATCGTAAAAGTGAACTAATTTCAGTTAATATACGTTGCAATAGTGTTATCTCCCTAAAATAATATAAAAAAAAACATGCAATCCTCCAAAACACCAAGTAAAGTCGTGATTGTACTTAAAAGTTACAGAAAAAGTTTTACCATTTTACTAGTTGGCTCACTTCACATCTCGACGGCTCAATTGTGGATTATAATTTTCTGCCTATTGTATGTCGATGTGTGCTTTCGGATCTCCTGAAAAATAAAGTTAAACCGACTTAACCGTGTTTGATACTGAACGCCTGAAATGCAAGATTGTTTTGACAATGTACTATGTAACATCAGTTATACATTATATCATTGTAAATTTTGCTGTCGATGACATTAGTTTAAACTATTTTTGCGTAGTCTAAAAGTCAATCAAATTTGCCAAGAATTCTCTTCCTATTTCGCACACGTGCTCATTTCTATTCATATGTAATAAAATTATAAACTATAAATATTTATAGTTCTAAAGTAGACTTAGTGCAAGATTATAACAGTATCAAAACCAAGTTGTTGATGTTTTTGTTTGCAACATATTATTGTTTTCAATATCAAATAATATATACATATTATTCATGGTCTCGATACTCCATACATTTTTAGAATTGATCGCTTTATCATTACGCGAGTTGTATTATGATATGATATTATATATCACACATGTTTGGCGTCTTTCTTTATACCTCAATTAAAATAATTGTAATGATGATATACCGTCGATAATGAGTAGATACTATATGAAATATCGAATATTCTTGAAAATGAAGGGCTGTGAGTAGGGTCTCCAACCCGGCTTAAGCCAAAACCGGTTCATCGGTTTATTGTCTGTTTTAAGAAAAAACCGGTTTATTTTTCGCGCTTAACCGGGGTTTATTGAACACCTCTTTTTGATAGAAAATTTAAATTAACTTTGATTATTCCACGTATTGTGTAACTAACTGTGACACGTGTTTCGCCTCTTTCAGAGGCATCTTCAGACTTACTATCGCAAAGTTTGCTTAAGTAATGAAGCAAGATTGATTCTAACATTTTAAAATTATAAAATTACAAAATGGATTGGGTTTTTTTTCCTTTTAAGAGGAGCAAGGAGGGGGGTGTAGATTTGAGAGGAGTTAGTTACACAATACGTGGAATAATCAAAGTTAATTTAAATTTTCTATTAAAATGAACTTCCACAAAGTTACCGCCGAAACCATCGAAAGTACCTCTTTTTGAATTAAGTACAATGGACTTTTATACAACTATTGTTATCTCGGATCCGTGAAGCAGTGGTCAACGTCATTGGCAATCCGTGCCGGATCTCACAGATTCAAGCGTTTTTTTTATTCGAAGGCATGGGTTTTTTAAATTTAAATATTATCTCTTTCCATTCCAATCCTTAACCCTTTACCCGCCAACGTCGAAGTATTCAATACATATGCGACTCACGGGTGAGACGATGGCGTTCAAAAAGTTAAATAACGGGGCCTAGCGAAAGCGATTTGTTAACTATTAGTTTTTTCCTATCCTATTTTTATTCTCATAACCTTACTCTCTCTGTAAAGATAGGCTAAACAATTGATTTTTTCGATTTGGAATATTGGTTTGTGTGGTACTAAAATTATTTTTTTCAAAATAATTCCGGTTTGCACCGGTCAGCCGGCAATTTATTTAAAAAAAAAACTGAAAACCGGTCAGTAGAGCAGTGGTCAACGGTCTCACGGGCTCAAATCCCAGTACGAATATCATTTTTTTCATCGAATTCTGTTCAAAGGCATGGATGATTGCGGTGTCTAAAAATTCCTTCCTATCGTTCCAATTCTAAAACGACGGGGCACAGCGAGAGCGATTAGTTTACCACTAGTTTTGTCATAATCTTATAGATTCAAATTTTTACCTGATTCAGATCTTTTAAACGATCAAATAATTTTTGCTAGTTCCCCGTTACTTTATCCATTGCATTAGCCCTTGTTAACTATTCTTTTATATAAATTAAAAAAATAAATAAATATAGATTTCTTTTGTTAGAATTGATATGGTCTTTGAAAAATTTGTTTTTCAGAATCTTCCTGGCTGTCGATTTTGTTTAAGTGATGAATGAACACACCAACTACTTGGAAGCGGGGAAAACATAAAACTATCATTAAGCATATTTATATCATTAAGCATATTCACTTTATTAATGTAGCATTTTATCACTTTGTCAAAAATTTCCCAAATTTTAATTATGTTTGTAATTACTTTCAATCGCTTTCTGAATTTATGAATCTGGGATGACTTTTTAATTATGTGTTAGATGTGTTGAACATTTTAATTCTGTGTTATTTTAGAATCACTTTAATGTAATTGGCAATTTCTTTTCAATGCCAACTGTTGTGTATAACTTTTCAATTTTGTATAAATAGCATTGTTAAATTATATTTCTTATCAGTTGACAATGCTCGCAATGAGCGAAACCAGTCCTGACATATTAAATAAAGTGGAATGAAGTACAAAGGATTATTGTTTTTATTAACTTATCCATTATATCCATACTCTATTAATACATGTCCGCTTCCAATGTGAAGCAAATGGCTTCCTAATGGTCGTATCTATACAGATGTTTCTACAGTAACTGATTTTTTACTCAATTGCTTAATCTCTCTTTTTCAAAGAGAGTAGGGATAAAATGATGGGACTAACAGAGGATTACTGGTTAGCCAATCGGTTTTACTACGCTTTAGGATAGGATGAGTCGGAGAGAATTCATCTCACAAATCGATTGATTATAATTAGGATGTTAGAGTCAATAACTTGATTCATTGTGAATCTCTTCGGAGCCAGTATATATATAGCTGAGCAAAATATAAGTTCACACATAGTTCTGACGATGGCGAAAACCGTAATGGCTATCAACTCATAAATATAAAAAAAAACTGTAGAATTAAAATACGTTGATATTTTTACCCTATTATAATCTTCTTCGGGGCCGAGTTAATAATCCTGAAATTCTCATGACTATTAATTTACATGCTCCCAATTTATTCTTACGTGGGCGAAACAATGAGCAAAAACTTTTATTTCCAAAAACGTATACCTCGCTTAGGAGGTATGAGTCACCAGTTCCAAGGGCCGTTCGATTAATCAACGCATTGCCTAGAGAAGTGGACATTTTTAGTGATGGTATTTGTGAACTGTTTGATAAATTTTTCTATTGTATTTCTTGATTTTTTATGTTGAATTTGATGTACCGTGTATTTTTATTTTATATTTTGTCTTATTATATATTTCAAGTGCATGGCGAATTGGCGTCAGCTGTTATGTCATGTACTGTAATTTTAATTTTTAACAATAAATAATGGAGTTCTACCAAGTAAATGCCAAATCAATAAATAAATAGATTAAAAAAATCAATCTATAAAAATTATCCGTACTCTGATTCGAACTCGTGTCCTCCGTGTTCTAAGTCAACGACGCTAAACTCGACCACGCAGCTTACTAACAATTTACTTTGCTACAATAAATCGTTGTGATTACTTATTCAATTATAACGGCAAATCGTTACTAGTTATAAACGAAATAGTTATATAATCTGGCTGTCCACCTATGTATTAAATCATAAGCATGATTATTCTCAACATTATTTACACAATAGCATAATATTAATGATAAAGTGTTACAAGATGGTAGTCTATTTTTGTTTTCTCCCCCCAAATTTTCTGCTCCATTAAATTTTTTCTACCAAGATGAGAGTTGATACGTTTCGCGCAGTGGCGCCTCGGAGACGGGCTGCTTTTTATTTTCTTAAAAATACCTAAAAAGAAAACGTCACGGTTGAATGCTGTCCACCGATCAGTTATCTCAGGTCACTGAGCAAAACTGTATTGAGGTTAATGTAAACAGTTTCTCTGGATAATAAATAATCTCTAGGTTAAATAGTAATAATATTATATTTATAAATTAACTACAAAATTACACTTCTGCGTAATTTATTTTCATTTAATTTTGAATTTGCAAAGTGGCATATTTGCAATTCTCGAATGCTAATAATGTAACGCTAGTTATTTTTAAAACAAGCTTATCTCTACGTATAGTTTTAATGAATGAAAAGCCTTCTGCAGTGTGATCATGTGACTCTACCATGATCGACGTTCCTCCTAAGCTGCGCGCGGCCGCGTAGCAATCTGAAAAATCCCGCGCGCTCATTCCGTGTTGCGCTTTCCAATACAATTATTCATTTTTTGTTTTTAAATTGCAATAACCCAAATTGACCGAAATTAATTAGAAATTGAATATTTACACAATTTTACCATAGTTACATTCTTATCTATGATCAGATCGAGAAATTGATCTAAACTTAAATTCTTCAATGGAAGATATCTAATACAATCATCAATATTGGAGAAAATATTTTTAAATGAAATGGAGGATAAATAGGAAAAAGAGTTTTTTTTTTGTAATTTGTGTTTGATATCAATAATTACTAAGTTAATATTGTAATATGAGATAATACCACACTGCAAGAATATAAAACATCATAATGGTAAAAAATAACACCATTGTGCTGAAGAATAAAAATAATTGATCAAAATCAGATAATTGAAAAAAAAATATCAAAATAAAAAAAATATTATTAAACCTATGTACATTCACACAAGTTTTGACACTAACAAACCGAGTTTCGCCTTTCGGTATCTTTAGGAGATCAAGTTGAAACCACAGATATCTTGCGACGCGCACATAAAACTACGGCTTATTGGAAATTTAAGCAAAATTTCGACTTCATATTAATATAGCATGTAGATAATGCTACGCTTAAGACTGCCTCATTATTACTTTAGTTTGGCCAAAAGTCGACACTTAGAACCTTGTAGTACTCGGCTCGCGAGGAGCAGAACATTTTACTGTTTTTTTCCGTAATTTTATACAAAATTATGTAAAATTCTTTTTTTTCGGCGGGATCAGAAGCATTCCGCCGGTGAAGCTACTGTCATTAAATTATATATTTGATTTATCAAATAATTAAATCTCTTTCCTTGTTAATATTTTTTTGATTGTATAAATTAAAAATAAAAAAAATTAATGATTCAGATATTAAAGTTCGTATTTGTCATATTTCAACATACTGTGTATGAAAAAAAAATGTCCCTTTGGTCGTTAGTAGGGATTTCAACTCGGATATATCCGGCCTTTTTTAACTATTCGATATCCGGATATTTGGGGAAATATCCGGATAGTATTCGTTATAATTTTTAATGAAATATTTTACAAAATCGACGAAAGATTATATGAATACTGGGGTATTTACTACCTGGGAGAAACCATTACTTAGGAGTAGTGTTTTTTATTACCTTCCCCAAACTCTGGTATTATGAATATCTTATCTTGTTATCTTAATACTTAAAAGTTCGACGAATCGGCTCGGACTCGAAGCAAAAAAAACCTTTAATGCCGAAATTTAATTCATTGAAGAAATGCCGAAGATTTTAAATACTTAGATCAATTTTAAAAAAGGATGGAAAAGTTGGACGTGTTGTTTAAAACACTTCTAACAATAAAACCAACATCAACAGCAACGGAACGAGTATTTTCAACAGAAGGACAAATAAAAACTCAATTAAGATCAAATTTAAAATATGATACATTTAATGCTCTCTTATTTTTAAAATATGAATATAACAAATATAACAAATGAACTAATTTTAATGTATTATTTTAGTACATAAATTTATATATGTAGAAATGTTTTGTTATTTTCATACTTACTGAAACTATTCGGATATCCGGATAGTTGAAAATGACGAATAGTTGGAATCTCTAGTCGTTAGCTGTAATGCAAGATATTTTTTTCATTTTAAATTAGGGATATATTAACAAACAAAACCATGAAATTTTGGTTAACCCTTTGACCGCGGTTGACTTTGTTAATCCCGAAATCCCGGGATCGTTTCGTTATCTCTTTTTTAGGAGGCCGTAAGGGTAGAAAGAGTCAATATTCTTCACACTCAGAGCACACATGACTTAAACCACCTGAATACCAATCGGACACAGGTGTTCGCAACATACGCAAGCGAACACAGATGTCCAAGACATTTAAAAAATCAAATACTTGGTATTCCAATAGAATATAAGCAATATTTTGATGAATGTGTGTAGTGCTATCTACACTGAGTTGATATAATATCGGATTCGAGTGTAAATTAGGCAAAATTATTTTTCTCAAAAACACGCAGTATTTCTGGGACATATTAATGATTTATTTGCGCGGTATTCAAACGGTTAACATAGCATTGTGATGAGATAATTTAACCAGGTTTAAATATATTGATACTGAATTTTTTCGGATGGAAAGGTTGAAAATCTATATATATAAAAATGAATGTTTGTATGTTTGTTACCTATGCGCTCCTATACCGCTCATCCGATTGCGATAATTTTTTTGGGGAGTTGTTATGCGGACGCCAGAATAGGTTTATGAATCAGCGGTGGGCTGCTAATGCGTTAATTTGTTTGTTTGTCTGGTATGCGTTCCTATACCGTTCATCCAATTGCGATAAAATTTTGGTGAGTTGTTGTGCGAACGCCCTTGAATGTATATAAATCAGTGGTGGGCTGCCAATGCGTTAATTTGTTCGTTTTTTTCATATTCGTTCCTATACCGTTCATCCAACTGCGATAAAATTTTGCTGAGTTGTTGTGCGGACGCCCTTGAATGTATATAAATCAGCGGTGGGCTGCCAATATGTTAATTTGTTAGTTTGTCTTTTATGCGTTCCTGTTCCTATACCGTTCATCCGTTTGCGATAAAACTTTGGTGAGTTGTTGTGCAAGCACCCGCAACGGTATCTGAATAAGAACAGCCAGCGGTGGGCTTCCAATACGTTAATTTTTTTTGTTTGTTCCTTATTCGTTCCTATACCGTTCATCTGATTGCGATAAAGCTTTGGTGAGTTGTTTTGCGGACACCAGCAAAGGTTTTTGAATCAAAACATACAACGACGGGCTGCCCATAGGGTAATTTGGGAGTTTTTCTTTAATGTATTCCTGTTTCTATACCGTTCATCCAATTGCAATAAAACTTTTATGATTTGTTGTGCGGACGCCCTCAAAGTTTTCTAAATTAGTACAGATAGCAGTAGGCTGCCAATGCGTGTACAAGGGGCTCGCTTTATATCAACGCAATTCTCGGTATTCCGGAAAGCAGTGAGTTTTTTTATCACTCTGATGGACTACTTAAATAAGCAATCGATTTTTACTTAATACATTTACAATATGTAACAATATGCAATTTACTGTAAACTCATCAATGTAAGTGGCCGAAATTGTACTACTGTGTATACTGATGCTGTCATAGATAATGTATGTAAGTCAGAAATTGCAGCTATGCACTCATTTGATTTGAGAATATTGTTTTCTCTTAAATTAACAAGGAGCTGGCCGACCTTAGCAAAATTTCACAAAGGGCTTGCGCGAGCCCCTCTGAGCTTCCTCCAGCCCACCCCAGAGTGCAGAAATTTTACAATGAGAAATTTCGCCGAATAAAGCGATCTGCGTGCCATGGCTATCAGTTGCATGGCAAATCATAGGTCGCAAAAAGTGAAATTTAGACCCGTTGATTGGCTATTTTTAGAATTCTCTGTGGCGAATTTTCTAATAATTATTGCCTTTTCTGGTGACTTTTCTCAATTTAGCAAATGTGTGTGTTTCATAAAGTTTAGTGTGTCTTTGGTGTGAACATTTTTGGATGGTGGTCGAACAGCGCATTCAGCACTGAAATTGCATTTTAATGCAAATCACTGAGACACTAACATGCAATATCAAAAAAAAATCGGAATGGGTGAAGAACTTCAATCATGCCAACTCATAATATGAGGCGAATGTACTATGGTGTACAAAAAAGCATTGTAAGCTGTATACTATCCACTAAAAGATTTGAGAGGAAATGACTTTGGTGGCGCACTTATTTTATTGTCTGGTGATTTTCTACAAACCCTACCAGTTATACCACGTTCAACTTATTAAATACATGTCTCAAATCATCAGTTTTATGGCGACACGTGCAGAAATTGGCTTTCAAGGCCAGCATGCGTGTAGAACTACAATATGACACATCCGCTGAACGTTTCGCAAAAAAATTGTCGAATATTGGGAATGGAAAATTGGAAATTGATGAATCCACACAATATATTACATTGCCAACAAACTTCTGTAAAATTACAAAAACAATAAGAGAATTGATTCAAAAAGTTTTCCCAAAAATATCGCAATAAATTCTTCTGAATTCTTAAACTCACTTGATTTGCCAGCCATGCCGTCACACGTTTTTACATTGAAAATTGGCGTACCTATCATTCTTCTCCGAAATATAAATCCACCACTTTGCAACGGTACCAGACATTCATTGAAAAAGATAATGCACAATATCATTGAAGCTAAACAAATTAAAGGGAAAATATAAGGAGCACAATGTACTGTTGCCAAGCATCTCAATGATTCCAACAAATATGCCATTCGAATTAAAATGTTTGCAGTTTCCGGTGCGACTCGCATTTGCAATAACCATCAACAAAGCACAAGGACAATCGCTACAAGGGTGAGGACTAAATTTAGAAAATCTATGCTTCTCACATGGACAGCTGTATGTGGCCTGCTCACCCGTTGGAAAACCTTCAGATCTATTCGTATACGCACCAGACGGAAAAAAAGATATCTAAAAGCACTTCAATAAACAGAATTAAAATACAATCACTTTCTTTCTTCGAATGGCATTGCAACGCTTGCCGGGTACCGGCTTGTCTATTATAAAAATATCCAAATAGTCAATATAGGTTATTAAAATTTATTTGCGCGGTATTCGAACGGTTTATATAAAGACGGTCATGTGTTTTGAAATTCTAGTTGTTGATGTTCTTTCTGTTTACTGATACATTTATTTATTAAACGTCAGTTCAAGTTCATCCGTGTACTAGAACGCCTGAAGATGCTTGAAAAGCGAAGCCCGGGTCGTTATTGACATGACACGCAGTGTCTCTGGGACATATTAATGATTTATTTGCGCGGTATTGAAGCGGTTAAGGAAGAATACATAATTATAAAGACGCGATCTTTTTTTATTCATTGGGTTGACTTATGTAATATTATCGATGCTTTTTTTTTGTATCACAGAACCAGAATAGCTATCAAGAAATTACATATTCGATCGCAGTTGGTTAAAGTAACATACGGTTTCAGATGTTATCGAAAAATATATTACCATAAGTATTTATTTAGTCAATTCAATTTATACGCTATTAAAATTTGCTTAATGACATTTTAATAAAATAATTAAATACGACAAAAAGCAATAATTCTATTTCGCAGTTTAGAGACAGCTGTCAGGAAACAGGTGGCAATAATTATATATGTAGCAAAACGGGTCCTCGTCTTTGACAATCTCTAGTTTGTATGAGATTTCTGATACATCTTTGTTTATCGATGCAGTCCATGATTGAAACTTTGTTTTCTGAAGGTTAATCTCAAAATATTTCCTCATAATCACTAAAAAGTTGTTTAATAAGATTTATTGATTACCAATGAATAGTATAAAATACACCCAACTCGTTTTTACACGGTTTTGAAATAAGCCAGTCCACTAAAAATAATAAATACGATTCTGAGAAACAAAAAAGCGAATAACGGATTTCTTAATAACAAGAAATTCAACAACACAAGACAGTCATAACACACAAAAGGCATCATTAGATCATAACATATTAGACGTTTTAGACATTTCTAGCGATAAAGAGATTAATGTCCAGTCCCTCATAAAACCTCCCGTAAATATTATCAAGTAGTGGTGAATTTTTTATTTTTTCTTAAATGAAATAAACAATGTTTTGTGTGATTTACTTTTTTACATTTTTTTTTTTTTTTAATAAAATAGTTTTTGAAACTTGGAACACTTTTGTGGATGTGTAAAAAATGATTCGAATGTAGGTATACGAATTTCATATTTTACTACCGAAAAAAAAACAAAATGCAATTTCAACCGACAAACTTGAAACATATTGTTAACTGAGTAAACTTACGTTTCTGTTTTCATTGTAGGTATTTATGTGATTTCCCCAAGGATTAACAGTAAACCATATTAAATTTATCAAACAATTGTATCCATTTAATTAACTTTAGAACAATTTTCATAGCAAATATTGAACAGTATTTTTTTGTTGTTGGCTTAAATCAGGGTGGGGCAAACTTTTCGGATGAAGGGCCAAATTCAGGAATTCAAAATGAGCGGCGGGCCGCAAGTAAAATACCACTTTTATAAGTACATTATTTACAATCATAAAAAAACAATCTAATGAAAGAAATGGTTCTACTTTACGTCTTTCGACATTTTTTTTTGAATTCAGGTGTTAATTTTGTAGTTAAGATTCTTAAAACTGCTTCTAAATGTTTGATCGTAAAGCGTTTTTACTGAGGTTCATGATTGGAAATGTTTGATCACATATATAGGTTGATGCAAAAATAAAAATTATTATATTTATTTTCAATATTTTTTAAAAAGGCGTTAAAAGATAAAAACGTGAATTATTTTCAAAAATATATTTTTTCTCGCGGCCCGCAGAAAAATACACGGTAGGCCACAGTTTGCCCGTGCCTGGCTTAAATGATCATTTTTTTGTCCATGGCCGCTCCTATTTTAGAGTATATGGTCTCCTCGTGGAGTTATCTCAACAGAATCATTTCTACGGGAACTGCTTGTTACTCAGTTGCTCAACCTTTCTTTTTTTCCAAAGTGTAGGAATATAAGTATGGGGCTAGGACAGAGCTACTGGTAAGCTAATCGCTCTCGCTACGCCCCGTTTTTAGGATATGATGTCAAGTCATCATATACATCCATGCTAGGGCATCCAATCCCGGGATCCGGGATCCCGTTCAATTTTCTGATCCCGAAATTCCGGGATTGAGATGGCCGCGATCCCGGGATTTCGGGATTGAGAAATTTTGAGGAAATTCCGTAAATTTACACGAAATTGGCAAATTCAAGATTTAAAAATCGTTGGCGAGTTGAAAAAAAAAAAAAACGAGTTTCTGTGAGATTCCGGGAAAAAGTATACCAAATCGGAGATTTCAAATTCGTCGGTGAGCTAAAAAAAAAAACGAGGTTCTGTGAGAATCCAAGGATTTCAAATTCCTCGGTGAGAAAATCTCAATCCCGGGATCCCGGGATTCCGGGATTCAAAATAAATCCATCCCGAAATCCCGGGATTGGAAAAAGGCTCCGAGATTGGATACCCTAATCCATGCCTTCGAACAAAAAATAAATATATATCGATTTATAAAAGCGACTTAAAGTAAGACCAAAAGTTTAACTTCACTTTGTCATATAAATTACTTTTAATATAATCTTCTCAGAACTTATTTATTTGTACCTATTTCTTTGATAACAATTAAAAAAGTATTTCTTTTATCGAATTGTAATTTTACTGTTTACCGACGCCCCTGAAACCTCCCAGTCTCCGGATTAAGAATCGAGGAGCAAGAAATCGCATTTGTTTCATTCATTTAGCCGTCACATCCTAAGAGATGTATGATGTATACATTTTTTTTCGCAGACTTTGCTCTAATAAATCTTATCGGCGTCTTCGATGGTCTGGCAAATTGCTCCATAGGGAAAAAAACATGAACCATTGATTTAACGGTTAATCAAATGTCAAAATTCAATAAAGCAAGTTAAAAAAAAACGCGATATTTTTTGCTAACTGACTGATATATTTGTTTTAAATATTTTAATATTTAAAAAAAAAAGAACAACACGAAAAAAGCTCTACTTAATATTAAATTGTTTCATAGAAATATTGTTATTTAACTAAAACAATAGTAATTAACCAGATTTCATTTCATCACCGAATTGTATATTTTAAATTGAAATAGGTCGCAAATCCAGCTTCTAATTCTAAGCTGATTGATAACAAAACAGCAGATACAAGGATTCTGCTTAAAACGTTAAATTTGTTTTTTTTATATATTTTTTTTAATTAACCGTGTTCTGTTATTAATTAATTTTATTATTGAATGTGAGAAGTGCTCCCTCTTAGCTATACATAGTTATTTACACACGTAGGGTTAATATATGTGGCATACTATTTATAGTTAGGTCCATAAGGGCCATTTCGGACATATGACCAAAACGTGGTTGACCATGGAACACAAGGAAATGTTAAATTAATTATTTGCCTTATACTAAATACGACTATGAACAAATTTCAAGAAAATTCATTTTAACACGTCTTGTATGAGAATTAGTTGTACAAATATATTTCGACTCACGAATATCTTTGAATGTTTGCCGCCGTAGGGCTTTCGCGGCAACAATGTGGTCGATAGCATCATCACCAGTCAATTGTAATATAATTAGTGGTTCAACGATTGCTTTACATACAGTTTATGGTGTTTATTTCAGGACCGGAGTCGGAATCGTGGAGTCGCAATTAAAAAAGCTAATAACTTCGAGTGTTATGAAAAAAGTGTGTTCTCATCGTTCGGGGTTATAATAAACGTATTTGGGTGCTACTAAGCATAAAAAATAATTAAAGTTGTTTTTTAAATTTAAGGCTGGAGTCGTCTTATTTCTAGACGATTTCACATCCTTTGTTTAAATGTTAGGTTTAATCATTTCATACTGTAGAAACTCAAGAAACAAAACACTCTTTTGCACTAATTTCACAATTATTTACTATGATTAGATACGGGTTCTACAGAGGTAGAAAGTTACCCTATATTAATTTCAACTTAATTATTATTATCTTTATCGGATTATCAGATTTTTACATATAGCACAGTCGGTTCTGGTCAACGTCTTCGGCTTTCGTGGCCGATCTCACAGGTTCGAGTCCCAGTACGAACATATTTTTTCGATCGACTTCTGTCCGAAGTCATGGGTGTTTGTGATGTCTGAAAATTCCCTTCCACCGTTTCGATCCTTCAATATCTAGGGCGGTAGCCAAAGCGATTATTTAACCAGTCTGCCTTAACCTTGTCCTTTTATCCCTACTACTTACTCTATTTGAAAAAGAAGAGCGGTTGAGCGATTAAGTAACAAACAATTCTCGTAGGAAAACTTTTGTTGAAATACATCCGTTAGGAGACCATTTGATCTACTTTGAGAGCTGAAATGAATAAATATATAAACAAAGTAATTAAATGCATTTTGATGAGTGTTTTAATAGTCTGAAAAGCTTGGTTTAAAGCCTGAAAAAAAGTTTTACCCTTAATGTAATTAATATTAAATATCAGTTTAATTTATCCTAATTTACCTTCAAAAATCTCATATAACTTATCGTTCTTCGAAACACTAAAGTCATATTTAATAAATGTAGTATGTTAGAGTGAATAGCAAATTGGATTGTGTATCTCTTCGGAGCCAGTATATACAGCTGAGCAAAATGTAAGCTTAAACATAGTTCTGACGATGGCGAAAGTCGAAATAGCTATTAACTAATATGATAAAAACTGTGTAATTAAAAAAGTTGCTATTTACTTTATTATAATGGAGTTCTACCAAGTAAATGCCAATTCAATCACTGGACAAAATTTAGTAGAAATTTGTGTACATTTTTTACGCTATGTGATTTTTTTATGATGCTCTTCCTGGACTTTGGATGTTAATAAAAAAATCCCGTCCATAGCTGTGTTTATTTAAACTATCATTATTCATTGGTTAACATCTGTTGCTAAATACAACTGTGTTTCAATTCAGTGATAATCTATTAATTAATTATCTCTCAAATCGTTGTTGAATATCCCACCCAGAAGACTCCTTTCGTATTCGTAGAGTGACGTTCATTTGTTAAATATTTCACAATAAAACAAATCAAATTAAATTGAAAATTTATGTAGCGGCCCGCTTGGCCTCCAAGCAACATGTAAAATGTTTTTATTTTCCCACACCTATGTAAAATGTAAACAATTTGTATGCCGGCAACATGAAAATGTATCATATTGACGTTATTTATTTTCTTTGTTACTGTTTCTGACTGATAAATGATATTTAAAAAATCATTTATTTAAAGATTTAATGATACTGTTATATAAATTCTATTTGACACATTCATGGCTATAGGAGCCTACATAGTTTATTCCCACTCAAAATCACAGGGCTACCACTTTGAACATGTCGTAATGTAGAACAGCGATTAGCAGAGCGTATTCCTACGTGCCGATTTCAGGGTTCATATTTTTAAATAAATATTTCAAAGATGTGAAAACTTGGCATCATGCAAGTAAAACATAAGAATTAGGTTTTGTGAAATATTTTTAAATGTTGTAAATATTTATTTAATCCAATAACTTTCATTGTCTCAATATTTTTCAGCATTACTACTTAAAAATAAATGTTGACATCCAATGTATTTTCGGTCGAATTTTATATTGTCTGAACACTACAGAACTCTGCATAAGTGTCTTCATTTCTCCCTTTCCTCGTCTGTCACTTTTCATGGATAAAATGGGTTAAACGAAAATTTTGAATATCAATATTGATAAGTTTTTCCGATGATGCAATCCCTATACATATATTGCATTAGAATCTTCTCCATTAAAAACTGCGATGTCTGAAGTAGTCATAATTATATTAAATTTGAATCGTTCAAATTATGTACGCTTCAACTCGTTTTGGCACTAACGACCCGGTTATAATTTTAGGCATCTTCAGGCATTTAAGTACACAGATAAATTTGAACTGGCGCTTGGTAAATAGTTGTATAGTGTATAAATGTATAAGAATAAATTGTATTATCACTAAGTTAAAATGATTCTCAAATTTATATCACAAATCACGCCTGCTATGGCTCAGTAGGTTAGAGCTTGATTTACCGATCACACAGGTCTGGTACGATTCCCGGTAAAATCACCGTGAATTTGAGAATTATTCAATTCAAAGTTGTGATCGATGACTGGGTGTTTGTGACGTCAATTCACAGTATCTCCTCTCCTCCCATCCTTCTGATCCTTTTATAGCTGGGTGTAGCATTAGTGATTAGTCAACCAATAGTCTAGTCCTTTGAAAAAAGTGATATGTGAGTGAGTGAGGAGAATTTTATCCTAATTAATGTTTTTTAAAACCCAGATTGCTTATCGTTATTTGAAACACTAGAATCACATTTAATAAGTGTAATATTATAATTATAATTTGAATTAGGATGTTAGAATGAATAACATGATGTATTGTGTATCTCTTCGGAGCCAGTATAAATAGCTGAGAAAATGTAAGTTTAAACATAGTTCTGACGATGGCGAAAGCCGAAATAGCTATCAACTCATAAATATAAAAAAAAAACTGTAGAACTAAAATACGTTGATATTTTTACCCTATTAGATTAATTGTTTGATTTTTTTATTGACTCAATTAATTGGAGAAATAATCACTTAAACAAATACAATTTCTGTTGGTCTTTGAATTTACATGTGGTTATTGTTCAATTACATTGATTATTAGGTAGTTGGTAAAAAAACGATGATTTCTTATAAGCAATCTCTTGAGTTACTTCAAATAGTGGCCACTGATATCAAGTGTCAACTGCAACAACTTAAAAAACTTTAATAAATATCATGTAAATTTATTCCAACACTAAGTATGTCTTTAATAATTAAAGTAGTATTATTTCATTTACAAACTCACCTGCACAATAAAGGTTCTTCCCGAGTTATCTACGATGATAAAAGTTAACTTTAAAACACGCCCAATGCATGTTTTTACAAGACGGCTTACTAACCTATTAAATATTTATGTTACTTTTATCGGAACCTATTATTAGTGAGACAAGGAAGTTACGCTTTGCACTTGAGTGTTGTTCACTGAGTGTATAAAATAAAGAGTTTATTTTTCTGTTTCTATTTTAAGTCGAAACATGGGCTTTTGTGTGTTTAGGGATTCTGAAGTCTCGAGGTTTTCAAAGTCCCGGGACTTTTGTTAAAACTTTATTAAATTTAAATATTTGCATGTATGTATTTATGTATTAAATACACTCGGCGCCTTTTGAAAGTACGCACAAGTAAAAATCGCGTTTTTTTAATACAATGTTTAATGATTATTATTTTTCTTATGTAATGGATGTGTACGGTTAATTTTTTACTAAGAATGGATGATAACGTTACATGTAATGAACACATATCAATGAAGATTGATATTTATATATGCATACTTAATTTTGTTAAAACCCCGGATAAGTGTCACGTCCCGACCATGTCGTGTCCGATTTTCTTGGGGCTCCCCTCTTATAATCGTTACTATCCTCTTGGGAAAAAAGAGGTTGAGCGACTGAGTAACAAACAGTTCTCGTAGAAAAAACTTTTGTTAAGATACCTCTATTAAGAGGCCATATGCTCCGCATTGGGAGCGGACGTAGGCTAACAAAATAAAACAAAATTATTATTTGGAACATAATGTTGATAAAAACTGACTGAATAAGTGCCAAAGTGCGTTCCGGCCAAGACATAATATTCTCCTTGTTGCAATATCTAGTTTTTCTAAACTAAGACTTAATAATTTTAAATATATTTTTTTAATCGAATTTGCTCCACTTGGTATCCATCCGTTCCTAAAAAAACATTTTTTTTTATAATTTTGTTTTTTTCTATTACACATTATAAATTATTTTTTTATCCATCTCCGCTCCCAATGCCGAGCATATGGCCTCTTAATGGAGGTATCTCAACAGAAGTTTTTTCTACGAGAACTGTTTGTTACTCAGTCGCTCAACCTCACGTTTTTCAAAGTTAGTAGTATGGAAAGAAGGATAAGGCTAAAACAGGACTATTGGATGGTTAATCGATATTGCTACACCCAGTTAGTTATCAAAGTAAAACACCCAGTCTTCGATCACAAGTTTGAATTGAATAATTCTCAAATTCACTGTGATCTTACCGGGAATCGAACCCAGATCTGCGTGATCGGTAGAGCAAGCTCTAACCAACTGAGCCGGCGATTATAAATAAATTTCATTTTTTTAATGATATGACGCATTTTTTTTTTAATAAAGAACACTTGTATTTTTCAATACTGTCGCTTAAAAAATGCGTTTGATTTAAATATTTTTATCAGGTATACAGTAACCAACCGTTGATCTTTAAATAAAGTTACAAAAAAAATGATGTCCCCACTTCATTTGCCGTACAATAAATTAAAATATGTCTGGTCTGTTCGCTTTGAACACATTCGAGTCCGGGAGCGATGTCTAAAATACGTGTAACGAAAAACCTTGATAGCCCAAAATGTCGCAATAAAATATGAACATTGAATAAATTTATGTACACTTCCGGCATTTTCTACGAGCGAGATGAAACATTTCGCACCGTTCGAAAAGCTGCGTTCGTCCATTTTCTTATCGGCAATACATCAATACAATTCAAAACCGGACAGAGTCGGTTTCAAAATGATTATTTACAGTGACAAACAAACTGAATATAGATATCTGTATATAATGTTAACATTTATTGGATTTATCATTAACTCTTTCATGTGCGAAAAAATTTTCTATTTCCCCTCCATTTAGGTTATTTTTGTATATGATTTCTTCTTCTCATTCCTATGCGAAAGACATTTATTTTAGACTCATATTTTTCTGGTCAGAATTTAAATAACATTGGTCAGAATTTATATTAATTGGTCATAATATATCGGTCAGAATAAATAGTCATAATTTAAATGAAATTTAAAACAAAACATAACCTAACCTAACCAAAATTGTTATTAAATATTCTGACCGTATAATATTTTTATTCTGACCAAAAATTGATTTAAATTCTGACCATTTAATTTGTTTCCTTTATTTTACTATTTCTCAAATATACATTTTGTAAACCGTGAAATCCGCTACAGAAGCCAGCAACGCTAACCGCTGCATCATAGGACCCGATAAGATTTTTACTTTTTTTAAAGGTTTTTTTTTAATTTTAAAAAATATTTAACACTACTGCTAACGCCGACGCGCTTAATATTTTGAAGTTGAAAGATCATAGAAGACAAACTCGATGACAATTTTCTGTAACGCTACCTACTTCTTGCCTGGGCGAAGTCACAGCGAACGCGAATGGAACACGACTTAAAGCGAATCAAAATATCAAACAAACTGATTGCGGCGTGCGTTTTGTCACGTCGTTACCATAGCGACGGAGACCATTTCGCTTTGCATTCGTTTTGATTTCGTCCACGCAAGACGTACAGTAAGTCACTCGAGATCAAATCGAGGAAAATTTACATCACACACCCATTTATTAAATCGCAAATTATAAAAAAAGCTATAATTGACATTGAGCTTTACCAAGAATTGAAACCGCTTGGTCGGTAGAGTCTAGCACTTACCAACTAGACCAGTGCTCCGCAACCGGTGTGCCGCGGCACACTGGTGTGCCGTGAGTCAGATACAGGTGTGCCGCGGTGAAATACATAATGAAAAATTATTTTGACCAAGAACATCGGGTTGTGCTGTCTAATATCGAGCCGAATATTAAACCTTTGTGTTCATTGAAACAAGCGCAGGTATCACATTAATTAGTTATTTTTTAAAAATACTTATTAAGATTGCATAAAAGTAAATATATTATAATTTAATGTATGTATACTCTTCAAATAAAAAACGAAAATTTATTGTAAAATTTGTGTATCAATTTAATAGCTATATATTTTTGCTTTTGGTGTGCCGCGGAATTCTAGGGAGAATTTTGGTGTGTCGTAGGTAAGAAAAGGTTGCGGAGCACTGAACTAGACCACAGTGTGCGACGGTTCTGACGATTGCGTGAAACCGAAATAGCTGTCAACTAAATAAAAAAAAATATGGAACTAAGTACAACGTTATTTTGACCGTATTTCTAGCTACACTGTGATGGACACGTGATGATTTGTAAGTCTGTGAACAATTTTTTTTCTGTGTAGTTGGTGTACACATTGAATCGTTAAATTGTTCATTTTTTTTTGCTACAATGTATACATTGAGTAGTTAGTTTATACATACCAATTAAAAAATATATATGTATATTCCCATTGCACTCGAATTCGGTGACTGACTGACACCTATGGCCAATAACTCGTTATCACTGTTATCAGTACTGTTCACTATCAATATTTGAATTATGCAATATTGCTCGAAATGATATAATCCTCAGTTATATAATATAAATATCTTTAGTGAATTATATAATCTGGAATCGTTTGACTTATCATATTATGCAGGGCCTTTTTCCATATAACGCGATGGAACGGCGTTCCGGTATCTCAACATTTTTAATGTTTCAAATATTGAAAACGGTGAGAAGAACAGACCTCTGGTCATCTTATTAAATCTTTCATTGAACCTTCAATCTTCATATTGCAAATAAAAAAGTTAATGCACTGGTTCAAGCTTTTGAAAAGATGAAACATAATTTTAGACCCTTGTAGAAAAATGTGATGCAGTTGCTGTTGTAGGCGATCTGCGTTTTTTTGGAGTTACATTAAACAAAATAGTCTTCTTATTGAAACGAAACTATATTTTTCCATGTTTAAAAAGTCAATTGATAAAAAGGATGCTAGATAAAATATATATATATATTTGGAATTAACCAAAAATATATATCATAAAATTAACTGGGCAAAGCTAGAGCGATTGGTTGACCATTAGTATATGCTAGCCTTATTCTTACTATATTAGAAAAAAAGATCAACAAGCAGTTCTCGTAAAAAAACTTATGTTGAAACACTTCAATTAGGCAGTTATATGCAGTTATGATGCTCCACATTGAAAACGGATATGGATCAGAAAAAATCTTTCTTAAAAAGTCGACAAAAAGTGAGTTCCAGAACCTTATTTAAAAAAAAAAAAAAGCACTGATATTATGTCTGTATAATTTGAAGAATTAACATTATTGCAGGAGTAACAAAGCGATATGTGTGCGATAGATAGTGTTTTATGGAGGTATTTATATAATTACGAAAAAACCATATTTTACGGACCTGTGTCAAAATATTTTAACATTGTACAAATAAAGCTGTTTGCATTGAAAAAAAAAAAACATACAATACTATAATAAATCATTCAATTTGAATATAAACATGTTTTTGTTTGAATTAGTTTGTATTCAATACTTATTTGCCCTTGACTTTTATAATAATTCATAACAATGTGTATAATATATTTCTAAAACCTTGTTGAGTGTCCTGGCGTTTAGATTTTGTTTAGTTAAGTTTAATGGTGAGAATGATATTCGTAGATGGCCGAATTTTGTTACAGAAGGTTTATAGGCTTAAGGTTTCACAGTTATCACCTTTAAACTGTTTTATTTTTAATACTTGTGTATAAAACAAAATTATCGAAATTTAATGTGAATAAACGTAAAAATAACAGTTACAGTTTGTGCACATAAGGGTGCTTTTTTTAGAGACATAGAACTTTAAAATTAAATAAAACATACAAGAATCATCGAACTCACCATAATCAGCTTTATTGGAAGGATTATTTTAGAGAAAAAATCAAATGGTCAGAATTTAAATCATTTTTTGGTCAGATATGAACGGTCAGAATATTTTATAACAATATTTTTTAGGTTAGGTTTTTTTTTTTAAATTTCATTTAAATTATGACTATTTATTCTGACCATTTAATATAAATTCTGACCAATGTAATATAAATTCTGTAAGTGAAATTTTATGCCATTAGTGTTTCAATATGATTCTAGGCATATGAGCGCCTCGGTTTTCTCGAGGGAAGCGTAGTCTGGAAGTCAAATTTTCGGCCACTTTTTGGAGCAGCGTATATCGGCAATAACTCGGCGACTGTTGGCTTCCAAACAGTCTATCGTCTCTGGTTTATCGGCGCATTTCTACAAAAAATAATCCGAAGGTGTTAAATCACGTGATATTGGAGGCCAATTCACAAGTACATTACGCGAAATTATGTGCCCATCGAATGTTTCCTTCAATCAATTTACGGTGGCTCGCGCTGTGTAGCATGTTGCACGTTAACTGTAACGTTCTGGCCGGCATTATTTTGAAGAAATATGGACTAATGATTATACCAGCTCATAAAGGACACCAAACAGTGATTTTTGTGGATGCAATGACTTCTCAACAATGGCTTGTAAATTTTCTTCACTCACATTCGTGTTTATAAAAATTCCATTTCATATCCTTACGATCCTAAAATAACTGGGCGTAGCGAGAGCGATTAGCTAGCCACTAGTCCTATTATAACCCTTTATAATACCTACTCTCTTCGAAAAAAGGACTGTTAGAAAAATCTGTTAAGATTCCTTTATATTATAAGGATGCCATATGTTTCACATTGGTAGCGGACGTGGATTTAAAAAAAGTCCTTGATAAAATACTTTTGGCGCCATTCTCTGCTGTTTTTATATTTATTTATATTTATATGTTTTTTTTAATCTTTATATTATTATCTTGCTTGGTAGCTGATAAGGCCCCTGAGACAAACAGTGGCGCCAATCGATGTTTTGATAAAGCTTTTTAATGCAATGGCCGGAATTATCACATTAATTGCTTGATAATTCTTAATTAGTCCTGATAATAAAAAATCGTCTAAAATTTTACATACCTACGTTTTTTTTGGACGGCGTCATTTCTTTTTTTAAGCGATTTACTCTTTGTCACGGGATTAAAAAAAATTCTAAAGAAGAAATGGTGACCCTGCGCAAAATCATATGATGTGAATCTTGTTAAAATTACTTTATTGAATTCTTTAATTAGCACATGCCCATACATTTTATCCAAACACAAACAGCGAAATATGTTTTAAATGTACATAAATAATACTAAAAGTGATAAACATAGTAGATAAAAAAACTTATCGGGACTCAAAAATACCTCTGTTTTTATATACCTAATTTTACTTATGAACACTTTTATAATATAACATTATTCGTAAAGAACTGTGAGAATTACAATAGTCAGGTTCCTCCATTAATGAAAGATTATGCCGTGGGTAATTAATAGCAAAAACAAAACGGTTCAGATGCTTCTTGATTCCGTATTATGCTCGAAGATTGAAGAGAATTTGGAAAAAAAAAAATTACGGTCAACATATCATATTAGCTCTTTACGTCTGCGCATCGTGGGAATCAAGAGCAGTGGGTGAATGTTGAAAAATTATATAATCGCCGATACCCTCTAAAATGAAATTTTGTCAATTCTTCAAATATATTTTACGTTATGAACGTAATTTATTTATTATTATTTGTGACGTAAGTACCTTGAAAATATATTCTTTTTATATTGTAAGTTTTCCCAGGCAAACAGTGAAAACTTTGAAGTTAAGGGTTACAAATAATAAAGCTTGTTGTGTTTCAAATTTCAATGCTTAAACCTTGAAACAAAGTTTATTTTCAGTAATGTTGTTGAAGGCTGTACCGGCCACAGCAACATGGTATAATAATTGATTTCGTGCCATGAATTCCCAAATGTACCCAAGTAATCCGTCTTCAGAGATTTTTCGGATTTTTCGTTATTTTTGTCATTCACGCTTGGGGAGGCAGAAATCTCTTATTCGAATTCAAAATAACGTATTAGATACCGTTGAATAAAATAATAATTAAAATTGGATGCCTGTAACGGTGTCAAAGATAATGTTTTTTTGACATAATGGGGCCAACCACCGCTAAGAAAGTGAAATCTTGATAAAGGAAACGGTAACCATGGCCAACTCCTGGACGAAGATTTAAAATGGCGGCTAAATATGTTTTTAGGCGTTCAAGTGCACGGATGAACTTGAACAGACGCTTAGTAAATAAACGGAACACATGGCCGCATTTAGATTTTAAAAAGATGCGTCGACTTTTGCCAACCACCTGATTTCTGAGAACCGTCTCGTTCAACGCGGATTACACCCAAACACTGATGGGCATACATCATTCTTCCAGGAAATTTTAGAAATAAAAAGGTCACAGTTCAATAAAAGGTTAAAAATATCAAAGTATTTTAGTTCTACAGTTTTTAATAATTTGTATGCGTTGATAGCTATTTTGGCTTTCGCCATCGTCAGAACTATGTTTACTCAGCTACCGAAATAGTTATCAACGCATACAATTATTAAAAACTGTAGAACTAAAATACTTTGATATTTTTAACCTTTTATAATGTAGATCTACAAAATAAATGCCAAATCAATTAATACACAGTTTAATAGTTTAGCATTTTTTAATGAGCAAGTAAATTTGCCAAATTCCCCACACTTGTATTATATATGTAAGTAAATATAATTATAAATTTTCCAGCAAACAAAATGAATGTAATTCTTGAAATTACTCAAATCACTAGGCATTCTCATGGGTTAATCGATTTCACCAGCAACGGCTTTAAACTTAGTGAAACACGATACATTTATTTACTAAACGTCTTTTTTTATTATATTTACGCGCCACTTACTGGAACCAATGTATCGCGTAAAAAAGAATTGGATGCATTTTAAATATAGTCAAAGAACAAAACATCTAATAAGGTTTTCACAAAATACATATTTATTAAAAATAGGCTTCATATACGCAGTACAAACTGCTCTTTATAATCTGTAAGTTAAATGTAAAAAACGTAAGTTTACACAAAAAAAAAAACGGTAAAAATCTTATTTATAAATTAATGCAATATTTTCAATATCAAGTATATTTATGAAAAAATTGCGTCACCCTACTACTAACATTGATGATATAAATGACGAACACACGGAATGACTTTATCTCATACTTAATCATAATAACAGTTGCTTAGCAACAAATGACTGAAAATATTTTCGCGATATTTCGGAAATCCAACCTAACACCTACAATACGATAATCAAAAAATCTGTTTGCGCCATTTCTTATAATAATTATTTGAAAATGTTTGTAAGACGAGCACTTTTTATGTTTATTCTTTAATACGTATAATTTCATTGCGTAGATGGTCTACGTCGTAGAACAACCCTCAAATTTACAAAACATGCCGTATCGTGCTGCGAATGCGTCAAGCATACAAAAATATTTGTGTAGATTCGATATTGAATGATAAAAGTGTGTGTATTCAATTTCTCTTTGAATCATTTAAGTATTTACCTTTTTTACTTAATATCTTACATTTCCGAGGCATATGAATAATTTTAAGCCGCGATTTAATAAAACCTTTTTTTAGATTTTATGTCGATAGCTCGATAATTTCACAAATGATAATATGTTGGTGTACTACTTGAGTATGAATTTTACCGACTTTAATTTATAGGATTGTTGTTTATCAAAATTATGTTAATATTTATTAAATTTGTATATAGGGGATAGAATGAATATACCTGTAGCTAAGATATCCAAGCTCGGACCCTTTTGTGATCCCGGAATTTCGAGATTGACAATGTTTCAATCCCGGGATGCTGGGCTTGAACATTCATCATGTATAAATTTGGATTCGGGATTGAGAAAATTTTTGCTTAAAAATTTTGATATCCTGGAATTTTTCAAACAATTTCGATTTCAAAAACCCAGAAATTTGGGATTTCACAAAATTACCAGCGCGAGAGCTTTTATTTTAGCTCTTCAAAGAATTTTCAAATCCAAAATACAAGGAATTTACAGACTTTTTTTAGCTATTCTAAGTTTTAATAATTTTCTCAATCACAAAATTAGTACTCTCGATATCCCGGGATTTCGGGTTCACAGGATTGGACGAGATTAGATACCCTACCTGTAGCCTTATTCGGTAGCCGTGTCAACTGGTTCTAATTGACTAATTGTCCCGGCCTCATACATATATCATAACTGTCCTTAAAACGTCAGTGGTTTGGTTATTTATTCTCAAGCAGTTCTCGCAGAATAACTTTTGTTGTTATAACTTAAAAAAATCCATAGCATTGAGAACGGGCATACAATGTAGCTTAAAATAAACTTGAGTTACGACATTATATTTTATCGTTTGCCTCATATGTGTAAAATATACGTGGTTTTAATGTAAATATTATTTTTAAAGACGTCATAAATGTATCAAAAAACATTAGTGATAATATTGATAACTGGTTAACATAAAATATCGCATATTTTACAAAGTGATTAAATAATTTAAAAAATATATAGAAACCAGTAATAAAGTTATGCAATTCGTCAGCCGAATTTCATCACTCATGTATATCAATGTTTAATTATATAATAAGACTGCTGAACTCTGTTTATTAAACACGATATTTTAATTTTAAAATTAACACATTAAAATAATATATATGTTTAAATTGAAAGGGTATTTCATAATATGATATAAATATACAGTACATAGAACACAGATTATTTTCCGAATTATTTTAGCAATTGTGTGTAACACATTTATTAGCAGGGCTGTCTGTGGTGGTTGGGTTAAAAAAATGACTCCAACTGCATGCCACGTTCGTTTGCATGCCGGACCTCACGAGCTCGAATCTCAGTACGAACAGCATTCAATCGATTTCAATCGATTTATCTATTTCTGATAATTTCTGACTATTGATGATTTGAAATGTTTAAAAATCCTGAAAATAACGAGGTGTAGCCAATTATTAGCACACTAATATTCCTGCCTTGTCCTAACCTTTCTATCACTATTACTCTCTTTGAAAAAAGAGAGATTGAGCTACTGAGTAACAAACAGTTTTCGTTGAAAACATCTGTTGAGATAACTCCATTCGGAGACACGGATTTAAAAAATATATTATATATCGCACGTGGAAAGGAAAAAGGACGTAGCCCACAGTTTTTTCAAAACGGCTTCTTTTCGATAATCACAATGTATAGAGCTTGAGACACATTCTATCTAAAAGATGTAAGCTGCAAATGTCGAATTAGTATCTAAATTTAGCTTTGAAGTTTGAAAAAAGATGAGCTTGTGAAAATTGAAACTAAGAAAAAAAGGTTTTTTCTAGACAAATTATTTAATTAATATTAGATGGTACCAATTAAACACTAGTTTGGAAGTCTCCGTGCACTCTAAGCTTGTGTATATTTCATAATTTGCATATGGCCCAAAATCATAAAAACATGTTTTTGTGCCTCCTGTAAAATTTGCTATGTGTGGGTTTCGTCCTTTTTCCTTTCCACAGTGGATATGATTGTATCAGTTTAATATGTTCGTGATGAGTTTCCTGGACCTAATAAATTAATTTGGAATCAAGACAGTGAACACCGTAAAGTTGAAGAGTTGACTTTAATTTGGCCAGTGCCTAACTGACTTTCGAGAATCAAGTGCCATAGCAAGGACATCCTGTCAGAAGGTTGCGCGCAATATCACAAAGCGTATTAGAATTACAAATATTTTATTCATTATTGTCGTTTGATTTATGTCGATGCATTTATAAACGATTTATGTTGTGTATGGTTCAAAAGGTGTTTATAGGTCACTGAATTCGGTTCATATAAGTATTATGGTAATTTCATGATCAAATATTTCGTCTTGCGAAAACGAAAAATTTATCAACGTTCGTAATTGAAATCCTGTATACATCCCGAACATTTTCTTTTTTAATATCGCTTTATTAACGAGAAATTATTATTTATTTAAATTTAATATTTCGGTCTTCTTATCGTAAAATACAAATAATGCTATCGTATAAAAACTCCAATATGAATGTTAGAAATATTAATTATTCACAAATTAAATCCACAATCTTTAAACCATAATCATCCACAATTTATTACTGACACCAAGGTCCCAAGAGTAATGAATCAATTGACAATTTTATTGATATTATCATTTTAAAGCTATTACAACAATACGTTTAAGAACAGCTCCTTTAATTAAATTTGAATCGTTCAAACTATGTACATTCTCACAGATTTTGTCACTAACGACCCGGGTTTCGCCTTTCGGCATCTTCAGGCGTTCAAGTACACGGATGAACTTGAACTGACGCTTATCAAATGAATTTTTCGTGTTTATATAAAAAAATAAATGTATCATTGAGTTTAAAGCCATTGCTAGCGAAAAGGATAAGCTCATGGGAATGCCTACAGATTTGAGTAGTAAATAGTTTCAAGAATTATGTTTATTTGTTTTTCAGCAAAGGTTTTATGATTATATTTATATTTGCTTTGATTATATTTATATTGCTTCAGAGCAAGTTATATTTTTTAAAAAATTCGGATTAACCAGTCGTGTAATATCGAAGATTATTGTATTGAGTCAAATCTGTTTAATAGAAGTATTTGTTGCCGGATTAAGTGAAACCCGAAAATGCGGATTTAAATAATTTTTGAAATGATTACATATGCGAAATAACATACCATGCCAGTCTCAGAGTAAATAAACCTTATATTGAACCTTAAACATTTGAATTTCGCCCTGATTGTGATGAGTGGCGAGCAGATAAGTAATGTTATCTCTCTTTACCGGATATTTGTATGTAAATCTGTCTCTTATCATCACAAGGTTTCTTAATCAAATAACTGGTTACCAGAACAGCTTCTTTAACGGTTACTTAACAAAAATATAATCTTTTTTGATGTAAAGATAATTTTTAACACAAACATCATTTTACTACGCGTTTATAATTACAAAACTGAAGAACATAAGTCGTTGACATTGTATTTATTTTGTATTGTTATTTGTCTACAAATACATGAATGTTTTATTCATTATAATTTTTAATCATATTTCCTCTAACGATAATACATAATAAAGATCCAAATAATCGTGATCTTTATTAATGAAGATTCCCGCCTGTGCTGTCGAGTGGACAACGTCGTTGGCTTCGGCTACGGAGGTTTCTGGTTTGAATTCCAAAACGGACAGTTTTATAAATCGATTTATGGATTTCTGTTTGAAGGCATGTATGTGATGTCTTGAATTCTCTCCTCCCAGCCATCCTTTCTTAAAAACGAAGCCTAGCGATAGTGATTAGCTAATCACTATTCCTGCCCGTTTTCCTGCCCTACTTCAATTCCTATTCAAATATAATATTCCAAAGATGAAAAAAGAGAGGTTGAGTAACTAAGTGAAAGGCAGTTGTCGTAGATAAAGATTTTGTTAATAGTCCACAAGTACAATAATCTAATTGTTCCACGCAATTATTCTTTGAAAATCTGCAGATAGGAATTGATTTGCAAACTAATAATTCTGATGGACCTGTGATCAGTCAATCTGAACATAGGCTATGTTTGTCGCTGCAAATCTCACTTTATACCAAATTTAGTTTTCTTCAATCATATCCGCATATTATGGAGTGGGAAGCATATTATGGACTCTTAGTAGAGCGTTTTTCATAAGTTGTTTTTACGTGAGAACTCAAATTTATTTAGTTGATCAATTTAATTTTCGTAGATGCCGCTATAAAAAGACTAAAAGAAACAAATCTCTCGCTATTCTCCGTTTTTGAGATAGGGAAATGTAAATACGACAGACATTCGTGCCTTAAAACCAAGAAAACAACAAAATGTTTCACATTCAAGCACAAAAGGCTATAAATAAAATTTTGCATCGTATTTTAAATATCGAATCACAATCGGACTACTTATAACTTAAAACACAATGCAGCCGTTCGAAAAATCAACCTTGTGGTTCGGCTCGTTTACAGGAGCTCTATCCTTATAAAGATGTTAATTCGCTGTAAAGTAGTAGTTAAACTATTCAAACGTTATCTCACAATACAATTAACATTATCGCTGGAAACTGGCATTTCGCTGATATTAGTATTTACTTAAATCCCATATTAAAATGATATCGAGTTATCAAATTTATTTTGATAAGACCTCACCGAATACTGATAAATATTTTTCAGGGCCAGCTTGCTAATTTCGATTTTATTTAACAGAGAATGTCAAATAAGGATCCAAAATATTTTTGTTGATTATTCTGCGAACCAAATCGAAAGTTCCTTTTGTATTTTCATTTAAAATATTTCTTCGCGCATTATTTATAAATTTCACCTATAACATATGAAGAATATATGACCAACTGGCTCACTTGGCTCACTTCACTTGTCAATGGCTCATATATGTTGTCATATGTTTAAATTTTTTTTCCGAAATTCCATTAAGAAACTCTTGGTTCACGACCAGATTGCTAAAGTTCGCATCTCTATGTATATCCGTATTGTTTTTGATTCCTTAACTTGAATAGGTCATCAGACCCGGGTAGAACAAGGACCGGTTACCTGCACGTTTTTAAATTAACCGAATACCGGGTAATTTAAGGTAACCGTAAGTAAAAATGTATTGTAGTTTTTATGGATCTATACTAGTCCTGGGGAACCTGCGGCCTTTTGACTTAATCGGCCAATTGTGCTAATTTTTGTATATTTGTACATTCCTGAGATTTTGCAAGCTTCCACGCTGGTAATTTGGGCAAATCCGTAAATTATTGCGATTTTGGATGTCAAAATTATTGGAAGACCTAAAAAAAAAAAAAAGGTCCCACGTTGGTAATTTTGGGAAATTCGCAAATTTCTAGGCTTTCAAAATTGGCATGAAATTGTTTCCTGCCAAAGATTAACTACTCAATGTTTACTGCTGCCTTATGTTGAATAAAGAAAAAAATAATGTGGCATTTAGAGAAGAAACGGTTCCCCGCCCCTGATCTGTACGGTTCGACTAGACCAAATACGTTCTTGTTAATATTCGATGAATGTTTAATAATTTATTCGGAAATATATCAATAGTCAAAACATGTATGTGAAATCTGTTCTGGCAAGCATTCTTTTTGTAGATATAAATGCTTTTTCTTTTCATTTTCGTATATTCTAAGCTATTATTATAAATTGATATTTCGCCAGCTAAACAATATCATATTTTTTAGAGATCCGTTGAATGAAATGTTTCATTTTACTTACGTTCAAAATCAGTAATGTTTTTGTTTTCATGAATCACAAATGTTCTCCACAACAATACTGTACATTACCGTATTGTGTAGAATGTGACCTACTCCCGACAAAGGTATTTGTGTAATTGGTAATTACAATCATTAATGATTTTATTCTATTGTCTGTGACGTTTCGCTGGATTGCTTTACAACACGATTGGTTCACTGGCTGCCCACGTGATCCGATACGACCGCTGCCGCTCGACGTCACTTCCGCTCATTGAGAGCGTGCACGCGCGGGAACCGATCTTGGCGGGAAACGGAAAGCGCGCGAAACTAAAATAAATAGATAAACGTCGAGCCGTCGGTACCATTCAATTTTATAAATTTAATGGCACCGAAAATAGTGAACAAACGTACAATACAAAGTTTATTAACAATTCACCGTTGCCGTGCGGATGTCCCTATTGCCGGCAACAAGGCAACGTCTTTTGCGGCGGGAAGCTGAGTTCATTCATTTAATATTTACATACGGCTACATACAACCGTTCAATTGTAAGAATAATAATAATTAAAAAAAACTCTGTTCGTGATATTTCTGGGAAAAACACACGGAATTACTAATCAACATCCCTCTTATCATACGTCGGCAGCGTTGGGAATTTGTACTGATTCAAAAATAAATAATTAGTACTTGTCGTGATAAAAACGAAAATACATTTAACAAAGAACAGCGATGTGCATTTTTTTTACCCGTGTCCAAAAACACAAGTGATAAACTGCAAATGAAATGTCATTACTATCAAGTGGAACTTTAATTAAAAATATATTTTTCTTCTCGTTAGCCAGTAATATTTGTACATGTCAATTGTAAGGTGTTCACTGTCAATACTTGGTGGAATGGCATTATAATATAAATAATAAAAGATTTTTAGTACTTTTTCCCACATAAAATTTATTGGATCAGGACCGGTTTCGCTCATGGTGAGCATGGTGAGCATCAGTTGACAATGCTCACCATGAGCGAAACCGGTTCTGATCCAATAAATTTTATGTCGAAAAAGTACTAAAAATGTTTTATTATTTTTATTATTTGTATATGTATTTCTTGTAGAGAAAGATGCACCCGATCGCTGGCTATTTCATCAGTCACTATTTCAAGTAGTTACCTCTACTGGGGTTCATTCATTGTGCTTTCGAGCAGATGAATATCGGGGTCCTATCGGGAATATTGGGGTCCTATGGCGCGGGGGTTAGTGTTGTTGGCTTCCGTGCCGTATCTCACGGGTTTGAGTACCAGTACGAACAGCACTTTTTCAATCGATTTTCGATTTCTGTTCGAAGGCATGGTTATTTGTGATGTCTTAATTCCCTCCCACCCATCCAATCCTTCAATAACTTGGCGTAGCGAGAGCGATTAGTTAACCACTATTCCTGTTTTAGCGTTATCCTTCTATCCCTACTATTCTCTCTGAAAAATGCGACTGAGTAACAAACAGTTCTCGTAGAAAAACTTCTGTTGAGATACCTGTATTAGGAGGCCATATGCTACACATTGGGAGTGGACATGGATTAAGATTGCTAATTTAAGTATAACATATAAGCGCATAGGAGTGAGAATGTATTTGAGATCACGCAACCCCTTGTTAACGTATTGCCAGCCCACCGCTGGTTCTTCCCCCAACTCTGTCAGTAATATGGAGGGTCATTTTGTTTCTTTTCAGACACATTTATGTCATGGTTTTTGCTGTGCCTACTACAAATAGTATTGATAGGTTTGACAAAAAGTAATACTTTGACGCAGTGACGTTCCTGGGGTATGTGCCGCCCCGCTCTGAAATAGTGCTCATTTTTTTAAAACTTATTTCCCATTATTCTAGGAATACATATACAAATATAGAAGTTCTAATTCTCTACTCACCTACGTCATCAATAAATGTTTTGTCACTTTTTTTCCGTTTTGCTTTTAGATGATTCATTATATATGTGTACCTTGTTGACAAATATCCTCACGATTAAATACGATCAGAAATCCCATATAATAATTGAGGAGCAAACATTCAAAAAGTGTTTTGTCACAAATTTTGAAAAATGGCGTTTTATATCAATTCTGATAGCCAATAATAAAACCTATGAATGGAAATCAAAATTAGTGTTCAAAAAGGTTTTTTTTCATATTAAAATGAAATCATAAAGTTGACACATCCATACAAACCATCACTTTTGCAACACTTAAATCATCATTTTCCAAGCTTTGTATTTGTGTGACAAAACACTTTTTGAATGTTTGCTCCTCAATTATGAAAAAAAAACTATTATTTTCACTATACATCATAAAAATAATGTAAATTTAAAATGCAATTTCACTTAAATAGGTATCGATTCTTGATTTGGTACTTTGTCTATCAAAGACATTGAGACATCACTTTTATTCTAAACCAGATTTATTGTCAAAAATATTTAGTCAATTAAAAAAATTGTGATCGTTTGCCGCTCCCTAGGACTCGCCGCCCCTAGGCAACTGCCTACCCGCCTATGCCCTCGGGACGTCCCTGCTTTGACGACACTATAGGAATGGCGGAATTGATAGGTGAATGACACAATGATAAATTGTACGCAGCTCTAAAAGCGCATGCAAATTACCCGTGGCGTGTTATTCCAGATGACCGAGTTATATCCGGACCCAGAATAGAGCTCGCCATCGGTTTCCTGCTCCGGCGCTGACGCACCACACTACTGCAACAATGTTGTAGAGTTGAAATTAACACAGATGCGTTTCATCTAGTCCACGTCAGAAATGTTGCCACAGTATAAACCTTTCAACATATGAACTAAGAAGAATTCTCATATCTCTCCAATCAAAACTATTGTAAGCAGCGATGTAGTGGGGCCAGTTTGGACCAGGTCGGCGACTTGGCACCTGAAAACGAGCCAGGGCGCCAGAAATTCATCCATTTCATCCAGAATTTTTTTCTACAAGAACTGTTTGTTACTCAGTCGCTCAACCTCACTTTTTTCAAAGTGAGTAGTAGGGAAAGAAGGATAAGGCTAGAACAGGACTAGTGGTTGGCTAATCGCTATTGGTACACCCAGTTATTAAAGGATCAGAAGGATGGCAGGAGGGGAAGTAATGTGAATTGTCATCACAAATACCCAGTCTTCGATCACAACTTTGAATTGAATAATTCTCAAATTCACTGTGATCTGACCGGGAATCGAACCCAGACCTGCGTGATCGGTAGAGCAAGCTCTAACCAACTGGGCCACAGCAGGGGACAAACTTTATACATTCATGTAATGTAACAATATGCAATTTACCGTAAACTTATCAATGTAAATGTCTAAAAATGTATTACTGTGTATACTGAAGCTGTCGTAGACAAAAGATATCAAAAATTGCAGTTATGTACTAATTTGATCTGAGAATATTGTTTCATCTTAAAATAACAGGGGGATCGCAGGCCTTAGTAAAATTTAACAAGTGGCTCGCGAGAGCCCACCTCTGGGAAGAACACCATAGTAAAATTATAATTACAATTAAAACCCGACGTTGTTGAAGTGACATACAAAAATTTGAATGATGGGACCACTTTGTAAAAAAAATCACATACATGGACTCGTTCGAAACTACAAATTATTATTATTATTACTTTTCTTTTAATTTTAAAAAATATTTGGCATTACAGCTAATGTCAATGCGCCAAATATTTTTAAGTTAAAAGATCATACCAGGAAAACTCGATGAGAATTTATTGTAAGTCACTCGAGATCAACTGGAGGTGAATTGACATCACAAACACCCACGTCTTAGGTCTCAAATTTAAATATCTAATTTTGACATTGACTTTACCGGGAATCGAACCCAGGCTCACCTGGCTGGTAGAGCAAGCTTTTACCAACTAGACCACAACGGGCGACGAAAATTTGTAAGTCTCGGCTTGAAGTTTGTTAGTTACTAGATTTTTAGTAGATAGTCAATCTCTTTCAGATGTTACTCCCGGGAAATTAAAACTTAAAATAGAGTATTAACTGTATAATAAATATACAGATAGCGGATAAAATTTGATGTATATTTGGTGTATATTGGCTAAACCCCGATTCTCGTTTTCTTCAGACTCCTAAAAATAAAAAAGGTAAATGCGGTCTCAAAACCAATAAATATTTTTTAGTGGGAACCACTGTAAATTTGCAGCGCGCACCTGATGGTACGAGAGCATCAAATATCCAAATATTTTTTTAGTATGAATATTTTTTTTTACCATGTCCGCTCCCAAAGTGGAGCATATGGACTCCTTATGGAGTTTATCTCAACATAAGTGTTTCTACGAGAACTGCTTTTTATTCAGTTGCTCAATCTCTCTTTTTACAAAGAGAGTACGCATAGTAGAATAGGACTAGGACAGGACTAGTGGTAAGCTAATCGCTATCGATACGCCCCGTTTAAAGGATAGGATGGGTGGGAGGGGGAATTCAACACATCACATACATCCATGCGTTCGAACATAAATCGATGAAAAATCAATTTATAAAACTGTCCGTACTGGGATTCGAACCCGTGACCTCTGTGGCCAAAGCCAACGACGTTGACCACTCGACCACACAGGCGGCTAATAAATAAATAAATAATATTTAGGCAATCTAAACTCGTTGAAGCTTTGGTCTTACGGTGGCGTCATGATGAAATAGCTATCAATTATTGGATACTGAGGAACCAAAACACATTATATATTTTTTTAATCGTCATTTTTAAGCTTCATTATTCATGAATTCTTTTCATATTTCTTTTATGAATTGTTTGTTACACATTATTTAATTTTGTATACATCTACGTATTGATTTATATTTTCATCAGTTCATTATTAACGTGAATAGTGAAACCGGTTTTGATCTTAGTTTTGCATACTAGTATTGTATCGTTTAATATAGTTTCTTTCCACCAAGAATTGACAGTGAAAACCTTAAAAGTTATTCCTAAATAAATACGTAATATTAATCAAGAGTACGTGACTTTTATAACGTACGTCGTGTAACAAGGCGTGACGCGCATTTCTGAATATCATTTACAGTCGATCTTTATTACACAACTATTAAAATAAAAAAGTTGTAATTTACAATGTTATATTGAAGATGGAATAAACACTAAGTTATGTATCAAATTAATTATTATTTTACAGATAATTTATCTAGGTCTGATTTGTCATTCATGTAAAAGAACGAAACATTCTAATTAATTGTATATTTTCAAAATTGAAGTTTAATAGTATGGTTTGAATTTGAAAAGAAAATGCATGTAAGCACGAGTATTAAAAATACACAAATACTTATGAGACAACTTATTATTTGATAGTTAAAAATGTAATATAGCCAAGTGACCTCCAAATCCATTAAAACGTCTCTGAAAATTGGTGTAGCCTGTTCCTGAACCTTGATAAAATATAAATATTTTTCGTATTCTTTAAAATAACATATATTTTAGATTGTCGCCTTGAAAGAGTTTAGCCATTACTTTTTAGTCAAACCAAATGTCTTCGCGGAACATTTTATCCAGTCAAAAAGTTGAATGTATTATCTGGTGATCCTAATTTGAAGGCCTTCTCGCGACAGAGATGCGAGATACGTTTTTTAATAAAGGCGAAGAGTACAGAGCGCACGCATGACATTGTAATATGACCGAAAGAGAAGATTTACCCAGAAGTAAAAAAATACGGTGCGTAAAAAAGAGATGCAAAATGATACGCACGAAGGCCGCGTGGTGTGGGAGAGAGACGTCACCTCCAGTATCGGTCGTTTTCCATATCACTTAAATGGGCACCGCGGCGCAGAAAGAGTTACCACGTATCAAAGTCCGTTTTGATCTAAATCGACATCTATAGCACCTCTCAAATGAGTTTTTCACGAGTTTTTCCATTTACCGAACCCGAAATTTTCTTATCTTACATCGCTTACAGTTGAACAGTCGCTTTTGAGTCATACTTCTTTTATATAATTTTATTTTTAATATCAGAGGATCCCATAACTCTCAAATAGTAATATACAGTATAGATAAAAAAAAGTTTTTTTTAATTCACTACCCGAGATCATAAAGTTGAATTCAAAAATCTTAGTCTATAATAACCATACCGTATATAAATGTTCTCGCATTTAGATCAGAACTCCGAAGGGCCATTAAAGTTGAAGTGTGAATATTTGATAAATGATATCCAATATATTTTTTTAACACGGCACATGCTCTCATAATTTGTTGTCAACATCATCAGTATTCCAATAAACAATTATGTCGAAGAAAACTATTTATATTTTATATATTATTTAAATAATATGTATATATATTGCCTTCTTCATGTTACGATGCTTTGTTCTCGTATGGACATCCTCTGGTAAAGTAAAATCTGTTACAATCTTGGTTTGCTTCACCCACATTAAAAAAATGCTGCTTTTTCTTTTGTATATTCAAGCTGATCAGAAAAACCACGGAATTTATTATCTTTTCTAACTTCACGTTTTAATTTCTCCTTTTTTCTTCGGTTCACATTTTTTCAACACTTAATTAATTACTCGAATAGAATATTTCATATCTGATGACTGTACGAGTTTTTTGTGATATTGCGGTATTTCTGTTTTACATATTCATATATATATAAATGTTATATTCAGGTTATGTAAAATGATTCTTTATGACAGTAAGTCATTATTATGAACGAAGAGGACCATACATTCAAAAAGTTCGGAAAGGTTCATGTAACCGTTCAATTAATAAACTTCATTCACGAAGCCCAACGTGCAGAGTTTTGAATGAAATAGATGCCGACCAAAATAACTTTTCTCAATTGGAAGAGATTATCCTGGTATGTGCCTCTTATTAACAATAAATCGGTGGAGATGAGCTATCCCATTTTTGACGTCGTACTCAATCGAAATTTCCAATATAAAGGGATCTCAAAAGAACTCGTTTTAAAATAAGAAATATGTAAAAAACCGAGCATATTCAAATCGACAGGAGGTGGATTCTTTCCCCAACATCTAAATGAATCCAACAGGAGATCGTGTTCATAATCTGGAAAAATATCGCTATCGTCTTGATTAACGTCTCAACAGTCACTACCTGCTGAGAATGATTCCATTCAATGTTTGTAAGAAGATTAAATGCGGCGTTGACTTTCCTAAACATTGCCTACATATTAAGTCTCAATCCATAGCAAAATCATCTACCACTGTTTACTGTAGGCCTGTTGCTACACCAGCACGATTGCGTGTTTTTCTGGTCCATAGTGTATTCACACGCGTTATCGTTTTTGTTTCGTCACTGGCCTTCTATTTTTGTATCGGCTATCAGATGATAATGAAATCGTAAAATTCAGTTTTACATTTTAGGAGATATTTTACTTTTATCAGAGAACCCAGTATTCTGGGTGGTGATAACACCATTCCACGTATGTATCACACGATGTTACTCTCACCATTTCGGTATGATTCTGCTATTCCTTTGGCTTATACAGTTTTTTCTTCTGGAACGTGCTAAGTGGTATTCATTACTTTGGTTAATTTTTCGCTGCAATGAGAAGAGCCACAGTCATAATTTCATTTCACGCATATGTTTTATATATTTTCCACTTAACACAACTAATGACTATGTGTCGATAATAATTCAGAAACTCCCCTTACAAATACTGACTGTGAACTTGAGGAATACCAAAAAAAGATACAAACAATTTTTTTTATACATACAACGTCTGAAAAAGTACTGTTTAATATTTTTATTAGTATTATCTTGATATTTTAACATAAATTATATTTTTTTGTGAAATCAGTTGCAAACTGCCAAGTTTGCTATGCAGGACTATGTAAACTGCCGGTTTTGTTAAAGTGTCCTTTAAATGTACAGACTAAATCCTTATTTTTTAAAAATGCTATACATATGCGAAATTACCAACACTACGAAATGACATATCTAACGTATTTTCGGCCAAACATGGAGTCTTCCGTCTTTCCAGAGCCATCCCTTTCATGAAGTGTCAATTTTTTTCGTCATACATGTAGTCGACGTCTTATATTTAATTTCGATCAACACAATTAACAAGACTTTAAATAGATCTTTTTTATTTAGTTAATCCAATTTATTTAAATTGGACATGATAGCTGTGGCATATTCAAAGATTTTTTGAACTACATATATTATACATTATAATTGCTCTAGCGAGGTACATATATAGCTTTACTATTGGCAAATGTGTGTTATTAAACTTTGAATAAAGTTCCATATTAAAACATATTGTTTTCTTAAAAAAATTCGTTTTGCAACATTGAATTGATAAAGGATACAAATAAAACATTGAATAAATCCATTGGCTTCGGTTTATTTTACATTATTTATAGCTCGTACAATAAAATAAAATGTAAATACTTTATCAATAAAAAATAATTGAAATAATTGGCACCGACTCGCAGCGAAAGGAAAAGCGTATTGCCGCGAATTCGGCATTAGCACTATCTGTGATCATTCTCTTTAACTAAACACGCCCGCGCCCGTTTCGCGCCAAAAAGGCCCGCGGTCGCCATGACAGATCAATGTTCGCGCCAAAACGTGACCACGCCTGCGCGTATGTCTACGAAACAGCTGTCATTAATAATCGTTTTACGACGCATATTATTGTTTTCCATTTAACTGTTGTATTACTACCGTTTTTCAATGTTGGAGAACAATAAAAAACGAATGCTTTGATATTTTTATTCTCCTTTGCAATTGCCATATATTGTTTGTACATTTTTTTGCAGTTATCTAATCTACTTTTTATAAGTACGAAAAATCGTTCAAAACGTGTTTAATTCTTACGACACGACTACTAATGAATACTACGCAATTCCGAATGCACGAAACAATTAAATTAGACCCGATATTTAAGCTACGCCGTTCTATTGAAAAAAAACTTATAACGTTTTATTTATTATACAAAAGTGCATTTTGATTCACCAGTACTAAATTCTCGAAAACTTTGTTTGTAAACAAGGTTTCTGAAACCGACAAGCCCGCCATATTTGTTATATATTTAGCTGCCGAATATCAGTCAGATTTTTTTAGTTCCAATAACAGTTTGATGAAGAATATAATTTCACTGGTAACTTTCAGTGAAAATATATTTAAAAAAAAAATAGAAACGTGTATGTATGTACAACTAAAAAATATGCTTGCATACATGTAGCTTCACTTAAAAGCCAGTGAACATGAAGTTTTACTTTAACGTATACGTGTAATGTTTTTTCGTTGTACTAACTAGTACCTTTACGATGAATGTATAAGAAGTAGGGTTGCCAACTTGTTCTGTGACGACTCCGGGACATAATACATAGCTCAAAACTGGATATCATCATTATCAGTCAGCCTTTACCTGGTTTTTTGAAAAAACTTTTATAATATATTTTACATAATAATAATAATAATAAAAAATAATCTTGTACATAATAACAAATTTAACGTTATATTTTTATGAATTTTTCCAATAATATTTTTTCTCACTTTTTGTTGCAATCACCAACTCTTTTGCAATGAGTATTTCAAAAGTTCACAGACTGATGTGTCTAAATATTAGTGGGGGTTTGGGGAACGTACGTTTGAAGGACGTTCAAGGGATTCACACGATGTCAATTTTAATAATACTAAAAAAAATGGAATATTTTTCTCTAAATTTCCGCGAAAATTCCGGGACGGTTGGCAACCCTAATAGGTAGTGTCTATAAATTTAATGTTGGCGTAATGTGTCGTGTTTAAATTTTGTTCCTTTTAAAATTGTTTACTACGTGACGTGAAGGTTGTATCGCTGTTGACATATTAATAAACGGTATTTGTATTTACGACTACGTAAAAAATGGATATCCAATCAATCTTTGTATTTGCATATGTCGCTTGTTTACGTAGGAACGAAAGTATCTAATCCATCAATTAGAATTATGAATGTATATTTTGTACAAAAAATAATAGAGATCATTTTTAATAGAATAAACGAACAAATTCAACAATTCTACTATGGTATACGACCAAACCTTTTTTTAACCATGTCCTCTGCCAATGTGGATCATATGGCCTCCTAACGGAGGTATCTCAACAGAAGTTTTTCTACGAGAACTGTTTGTTACTCAGTCGCTCAACCTCACTTTTTTCAAAGTGAGTAGTAGGGACAGAAGGATAAAGCTAGAACAGGACTAGTGATTGGCTAATTGCTATTGCTACACCCAGTTATTATTAAAGGATCAGAAGGATGGGAGGAGAGGAAATTATGTGAATTGACATCATAAACATCCAGTCTTCGATCACAAGTTTGAATTGAATAATTCTCGAATTCAATGTGATCTGACCAAACTAGCGAACGATATGACCAAACTAGCGAAACTTATATGAAAATAATCTTTATTTCCGCAGCGTATTGTCGATTGCATGCGATCAGCATGTTTATTAAAAAAAAATAGAACGTTTCTATTGATACAATTTATAGGAATTTTGAAATCAAAGACTGCATAATTAGTTTATCGTTTTTTTTTATCTTAATGAGGACAGTATCTAGTTTCATCAATCTTTTGTGAACTTTGCATTTAAGTTCAGGTCTTAAATTTAATTGGAATCAGATTTTTTAAAAAATATTTAATATACACCATACACACATGACGCGTGGAATATATTACAAAGACACCAGTTAATATTAGTTTAAAATGCTAAGATTGCCCATCAACGGTTTTGTGAAGAATGTTTCTAATGCCGTAATCACCGTTGCAAACCTGAAGTCATTTTTTTTTGTCTATAAGTGGAACTGTCTTCGATTGGTTCAAAGTCAATTCAATAATTTAAATATTCATGAAAACAACTTTCTACAGCATTATGATTCCCAGAACAATCGTTGCGTATTCTATAAATTATGATGATTTTTAAAAACGTTTAAATTGGTCTCTAATATACCGGTTTAGAGGTCATAGCATTTTATTGCTTTTAAACCATCGTCTTCTCAATGCTCTCGAATTGTTATATAACATTTATATGCAAGAAGAAAACGACTTCAAAAGCATTGCGAGAATTAACAGCTCTACTGCTCTTTATAGTTATCAAATCAACTGCAATTTTATACAAAAACTACGATCTAGAGATGCGGATCTTCACGGAGCAATGTTAATTGTATTAATATTGCCAGATTATATAGAATACGGTGGAAACTAGCATAACGAGCAAAACATATTGTGAAAAAAATGCTCCCTTAACGAGCAATATTTCGCATAACGAGTGACGCAGAGTTTTGGAAAGATCACTTTCACATCGTTGCTTGCCTCAAGATGATTGACAAGGCGTCGAAAGGAGTTAACAAGAGAACCCTCACTTCAGCTTGGAAGAAGCTTTGCCAAGGAGCGTTGTCGAATGTGATTTTGAGGGGCTTGAAACAGTACCTGTGGAGTCTACAGTCAACGGAATTGTATCTTTGGCCAATACCATGGAACTGGAGGTGGATAACAACAATATTGATGAGCTTGTGAAAGAGTACAGTCAAGCGGTGAGTTGCATTGTTTTTCACAGCAAGAAGTTATGGAGAAGAGTTTATTAGTGGAAGAGGAGGAAGTAGTAAAGAAATAATCTTCTGGTGCAATAAGAGAAAAGCTGAAAGCATGTGAAACTGTTCCATCGTACATTAAGAAGCATCACCTAGTCGATTTTTTTAATCGTTTTTTGCATTCCAGGTTGTTACGCGCCTTAACAATTTATAAGTATGTAATTTTACTTGAATACACGTTAAAATATTAAAAAATCATTTTTTTCGGCATGGAACGCATTATTTTATTTTACATTGTTCTATATGGGAAAAATTGTTTCGCATAAAGAGTGTTCACATAACGAGTAAGATTCTGGAACGAATTAAACTCGTTATGAGAGGTTCCACTGTATTGCCAATAAGAATATTTGAAATAAAAATAATAAAACATTTTTTTAGTAGTTTTTCCACATAAAATTTATTGGATCAGGACCGGTTTCGTTCATGGTGAGCATTATCAACTCATAAGAAATACAATGAAACAGTGATATTTATACAAAAGTTAAGTAAGAAAAACAAGGTATGACAAACAATTGGTATTACAACTAAGCAAAAGAATTGAAGAAAAATACAAGAAAAATAAACTATAAATAAAAAGTTGAAGAACGCTTAGCAATGCAAACTATAGTGGAAAAAGAACTAATAATGTTTTATTATTTTTATTATAATGCCACTCCACCAAGTATTGACAGTGAACACCTTAAAAGCGAAGAATATTTGACATTGCTTTTTGACATATATTACAAATAAAGATTTTTTTCAATCCATGTTCGCTTTCAATGTGAAGCATGAGACTCCTAATGGAGGTATTTCAACATTATTTTTTTTACGATAACTGCCTGTTACTCGGTTTACTCAACTTTTTGTTCTAAAAGCGTATGGATAGAAAGATGAAGCTACGACAGAGTTACTCTAGATTGAAAGAGTGGAAGGAAATTTTTAAATGCTACTAACACCCATGCCTTCAAACGGAATTGAACCTGTGAGATACGTCACGGAAATCGACGACATCAACCACTGCGCTTCAAACCCGAAAAATACACAAATTATTACTAATGTAAAGTTTAATTTCGTATTCAATTTTATTGAAGAGCCCCCCCCCGTACCTTAAAAGACACATGTGGCTGAAATTATCATCTGACCGGATAAATCCGGTCTTGGCCGGACTACGCCCGGACTTCATTTGAGACCGGATTTTCGTCGTGCCCCACAATAAAATATTATAATTCGCACAAAATTATACACACCATACATATGTTTAATAATAAATATTATAATTATTTTCGACCAAAGACAGAACTATTAACCAGGGTTTATATTACACATTATTTTACTGACTAAAAGTTTGAAGATGTTTGGAATGCAGGCTAAAATTCTTCAGAAGTTGGCTGCTGGACAGGACAAATAAAGAAATAATATTCTTTGAATTGCTATTTTCTGGTTTCTTGTTGCCACGGCTGTGGAGTCAAATGAAAAAGATGACTCATCTTATATATATATAGTATATGTAGACCAGCGTTGTCCAACAGAAATCGTTTGATGGGCCAAATGAATTATTACCAGTGGGCCGCATAAAAACAATTTATTAATTAATACGTATCATGATACTTTATTTTATTTTTAAAACAGCCAAACAATTATCAAAACATTTTATTTACTTAATAATTAATGTGATACTCGTTTTTCATACTAATTGTTGTTTTTTTTTTTTTTATATCGATTGGTAATTTATTCGATGCATATCGCAGTTGATTGGTTAAGTTTTCATCGGCCAGCCTGTTGCGACATTTCGTTTTTACTATTTCTAATTTTGGACGTCTCGCAGCGATATCCTCGAGGATATATTTCTGATAAAACTGACGATTAATTTCTTCAAACATGCATTTTAATTCAATGCTTGATTGGAAGTATATTAACTCCATTTGTGACCCAGCTGTCATGAAAACAATTGGATGTCATATACAATGCTGATATAAATTTGGCAAATTCACGTCACTACTTTGTTTTGTTAGATTTATGAATAACAAAATGCAAAATATATTTGTAGAATGCTGTAAACTCTAATAGGGCCGCAGAAAATCTTCAACTGGTCCTCATGCAGCCCGCGTGTTGGACTTCGCTTGTATAGACTATTGTGGTTTGAATACACTTTTTTTTAATAGGTCTAAGTTGTAAGATTTTTCCGACTCCTGCTTTTAACCACCTGCTACTGGATTTCATATTTTTGCCCCCTGGTAACCAACGTTCTCTCTAAGCTGCGCGCGTGCGCGGCCGCGCAAGAGTTGGGAATCCACAGCACACTCATTCCGGGTTGGCGCGCACTACAATACAGTTGGTCAATTAATATTTGATCGGTCCGCGCAGCCTTCGTGCATCCTCCGCGCAGCCTTTGAAATTTCCGCGCATCTAACCTCTTGCCTTAGAGGTAACATTGTTGGTAATCCATGCGGCCCATGAACCGCGGTTTTGAGACCCTTTATTTATATCTGTTTATTGCTTTTAGACATGATACTATCATTTTATTTCACATTGAGACACATTAATGTATAAAAAAATGATACGTTTTGACAACCCTGACCCAAAGTTCAAATTTCATAACGTGCTTAAGTGTTCAATCGAAAGTAGTACCGCAAAAACGTTAAAAAAAACATTCTCTGTGGTTTCGGCGGGAAAGTTTCGCGGCAAATTTGACAGCTGTCAATAATGGCATTCAAAAATCGCTTCGGCGGCGTTCCGTAAACAGAAAGTGTGTCAATAAATAATACGACGTCTGTGTGTTTGAAGAATTATTATATTACTTTGGAAGAACTGTATGACATAATCTTAATGCCCGTGGGAAATATAAATTTCAACAATGTGTTTCTCTCAAATCTCGTTAGGATAGTTATAGAGAAACTTAGAAAGTCAACTTAAAGTTGTGTCGCTATTACTTTTATTGTAGTTTTATTACATGATTCAAGTAAAGTTAATGTTATCGTGGCATGAAATGAAGATGAGTGAAAACAAAAAAAAATACGTTTTTCAAATGATTGACGAAAAGTGTAAAAAAACGAAAAATTTAAATTGAAAGAAATCAAAAAAGTAGCATAAACAATATGTCGGTCAAACTAAACTTAAAAGATTTGTTTTTCATGCCACTAACGCAAGTAAAACACATTTATTTGCAGCGGATACAAACTTCTTCTTTAGCCATATTCGGTTCGTATTTAGAGCATATGGCCGCCACGTGACAAATCAATGATTCCCTATTTTCCTCCAATTGCTCTGCTTCCTCCTATAGCATGCCATAATCCCTCAGTTTCGCGCAGTACATCCTACAGATACTACCTGATGGTCCTCCAGGCAGGGATGGCCTGGAGTGGGTTTGGGAGGGTTAGCACGAGCCCCTTGTTTAGATAAGAAAATCATTCGTCGTAGATGAAATCATCACTTAGCTGCAATTTCTATAGATGGTTCAATTTGAAAAATAGTTTAGAAAAGAGAGGTTGAGCAACGAAGTAACAAGCAGTTCTCGTAGAAAAATAACTTTTATTAAGATAACTTCATTAGGAGGCCAAATGCTTGACATTGGGAGCGGACATGAATAAAAAAATAGATAACATTTACCGAGCCCCTTGTTAAGATATTGGTACCCCACCGCTGCCTCCAGGAGTACGACTCCAGTTAAAACAGTCAGACTCCACAGCCTTGATTAATTTACGACAAAGTTTACTTGTCTAAAGTTTAAAGTTAATACGATTTTTTTTTTACTTCGTCTCTAAATATTCTTAAAGTCGATGAATTTTTCTATATATTTTCAGACGGTCATTTTCCCACAAATAATATCTAAAAAAACACTATTTCTTGATATTTCGATGTGTAAATAATTTTTGACAATGAATGGCATACGGCAAAACAAAAAGTAGTCGACGAATGCACCGCGCTTGACTGGAAACAGATTGCAGTACCAAGCAATAAAGGTGACCCAGCCAAGATTTTCCAACCGAATCCTACTTGATTTATGTAGCGATGTTGATTCCAAGAAAAGCGATGAATAATCAACATTGCACTGCTGATTTGATAATTGAATTGAATTTTATGTATAAGGACCGTATACAATTAATCGTCCGGGTTTGGGTCACCAACAAATGAAGGTCAATTGATCTGATCAAAAACCATAACATCGATGTTAATTTTTTTTATTTGGAAGTGACTATTTTGGATGATTTAACAGCACTTAAGTTTATGTATGAGCTACCGTTGCATAGTAATTGATACCGTCTGTCATCATCATGGCTCTCTTGTATATAAAGGTATACCTAAAGTGACCATACGTCCCGTTTTAAGGTAGTCTGTCCCGTTTATGAATACATAAAAATTATGAAAAAATACGTGTTTTCTTTAATATACACACAATTACGTAAATATGTCATGTTTTGAGGACAAAAATAAATGGTCACATTAGGTATACCCCAATGTAGGTATATGCAGATACAGTGAAACCTCTCATAACGAGTTTAATTCGTTCCAGAATCAATCTTACGTGTTATGTGGAACACTCGTTATGCGAAACAATTTTCCCCATATAAAACAATGTAAAATACAATAATGCGTTCCATGCCAGAAAAAAACTTTTTTTAAATATTTTTAACGTGTATTAAAATAAGTAAAATTACATACCTATAAATTGTTAAGGAGCGTAACAACCTGGAATGCGATTTGCAAAAAACGATAAAAAATCGACAATTTTTTTATTTATGACGAATAATTAATTATTTTTTACTAGCAGACATTTGTCTTTGCCGACGCTTCAAAATTTGGTGAAATTGTGACAACATTATCATTGAATAAATTCGTAAAACGCATAGCCACCTACCTCCTTATTAGGGTGATGCTTCTCAATGTACGATGCAACAGTTTCACATGCTTTCAGCTTTTCTCTTATTGCGCCAGAAGATTGTTGCTCGGCTACTTCCTCCTCATCTACTAACAAACTCTCCTCCATAATTCCTTGCTGTAAAAAAACAATGCAACTCCATAAGCTTTTCAGTGGTCAGCTCTTGACTGTACTCTTTCACAAGCTCATCAATATTGTTGTTATCCACCTCCAGTCCTATGGTATAGGCCAAAGATACAATTCCGTTGACTGTAGACTTCACAGATACTGTTTCAAACGCCTTAAAATCACATTCGACAACGCTCCTTGGCAAAGCTTCTTCCAAGCTGAAGTAAGGGTTCTCTTGGTAACCCCTTCTCATGCCTTGTCAATTATCTTGAGGCAAGTAACTAAGTGAAAGTGATTTTTCCAAAACTGCGTCACTCGTTATGCGAAATATTGCTCGTTAAGGGAGCATTTTTTCACAATGTGTTTTGATCGTTATGTGAATTGCTCGTTATAAGAGGTGCTTGTTATGAGAGGTTCTACTGTACTTAGAATTAAACACCTCAACACAAGGAGAGCGGTAATACAGTCGGTCAATATGTTTCTTTTATTTTGTAGAGCGTAAGGATACTCAGATGAGGCTAGTTAAGGGCTAGAAGTGATGAACGTCGTTAGCTTCCGTGATGGAACCCACGGGCTTAAGTCTCAATACGAACAGCATTTTTTTCAATCGATATATCGAAAGCAAAGATGATTATGATCGTAGAGATTAGTTTTCAATTCTATCTATTCTCTCTTATATTCTGGCTGAAGGAGAAATATCCATTTTTTTCTGAGAAATAATGCAGGATTTTAAATGTACTAAAAGTGTAAAATAATATTTCGAGCTTCATTTTGATTTAAGTGGCTGAGCTAGTGACACTTTTTATTATTTTCAAGCACACTAGTGCTTGGCTCAAAATCAGTCCCGCGCAGATCTGCTAGATTCCTTCTTCTTCTGTCGATAGCGTTGGGTTAAGGCGGCCATATACTTTGACCGCATATACACAACTAGTGGTGGAGAAAAACCAACTCGATGATTATATCGTTTATCTCACTTGGTAGACAATTAGACCGAGGTAGACGAAACCGGTAACTGTTTCAAACTTGGTAACAATTTCGGCGTTTAGCAAATATACAATATAACATATTTTTACAATAGATTTTCAACCTTTCCATCCGAAAAAAATCAGTATCGTGAATGACTTTTTTGACTATTTAATTCAGTTAAATTGTCTCATCACAGTGCTATGTTAACCGTTTGAATACCGCGCAAATAAATCATTAATATGTCCCAGAGATACTGCGTGTTTTTAAGACAAAATATTTTGCCTAATATACACTCGAATTCGATATTTTAAAAACTTATATTGACTCAGTATAGATTGCACTGCACATATTAATAAAAATATCGCTTATATTCTATTAGAATACCAAGTATTTGATTTTTTTAAATGTCTTGGACATCCGTGTTCGCTTGCATATGTTCCGGACACTTGTGTCCGCTTGGTATTCAAATGGTTAATATTCAAGCTATGCTAGGTTCTTATCACTCGGTCTAAAATAATATTTGATAATAAAAAAAAATCGGTTCGTACTGAGATTAGAGCCCGTGAGATCTGTTTCGGATACAACTAAGTTGACTTATTAATTGATTTGGCATTTACTTGGTAGAACTCCATTTATAACAGATTAAAATAACAAACTGTTGTTAACTAAGTTGTTAACTAAGTTGACCACTGCACCATGGACTCAATGCATACCTTTAGTCTGCACGAAGTATCTTTAATATCATTGTAAGGTAGTTGTTTTTGTTTAGTGTGCTGTACTCAACTCACGTGAGATCATAATCCATGTCACGTTTATTTGAGTTCTATGACTTTTTTGCATATCGCAAATGCATAATTAGACGTAGTCTAGTCATAATTCAGCTTGGCTCATGCCGTAGGTGTGTGTGTCTATTGCGTCTCGTAATTAATTGGCAGTTCTACCAGACGGCTGATACAACTATGTATTCAATTTCCTTTTTTTGTTTTACTATAGACTACAAAAATCCATCACTCAAACCCAACTCCTATTGTTTGTGAGCGTATGCAAAGATATATGTATATATGCACACAAAATAACTGTAAATTGATGTGTGTACAATTGTTTTTTTTAGAACAAAATCTAATGGAAATTTCCATAATCGAGAAAATACCATAGTGCATAATATACGTTTAATAATGTATACATTTGCCGGCAGCGCGTTTCAAAACTAGCCGGTACCGTTACGGGCCATATTTAACAAACATACATTATCCGCTATTAATATAATGATTTTCCTTATTATTTTATTACTATGGTAACTTTACATGGTAAATATAGTCACATACTTCCGGGTCTGTGGTCGAGTAGTTAACGTCGTTGGATTCGGTAACGGTGCTCATGGGTTCGAATCCCCGTATGGACAATCTGGTCAATTGTTGTGCTTTCATCTTCACATACTGTTATTTGAAGTAGTAACAGATGGTACGTTTTTCCACAGAAATTGATTATTTAACCTACTCAATTATTTCGTGCCTTTTTGATAATGTCAGTAATATTTGTCAACACGGCCATTCTCGTTACACGGCAATATCTTGCTTTTTTAAAAAAATATGTTCTTAGTATTAAAGCTTGGTCTTATTATTTTTTTTTAAATTTTAAGACTTTTATAATTATTATGTAAATTCATACGTTTTCAAAATCCACCAACGATTCATACAGCCTATTCAGCGAGAAAATAAAGTCACAAAAAACAACCGCATATAATGATATTACCTTTGGATTATTGTCTGCTTATTTTCTATTATGCAAAATTGCAATACGAAAACGACAAACTGTTGAATAACTATGCATATATTTTACATGTGTAAAGCTTTATTTGCATACGTCTTCAATTTATCTCTCGAATGCAGACAAGAAAATAGTCAGCTTCAATTGATAATACGTGATAGCGAACTCTTGAATAAATTTATGTCCAACTTTTCCATTGCGTATTGATTTTATACAATAGGAATAACTCAAAAACGAGTAAAACTATGTTAACCTCGCAACTATACCAACAATACATCGAATTGAAATTATGGCGCTCGTATTGCGGCGGTGCCATTTAAACCCGCCAAAGGGCACCTTTCGCGCCTTTCAGCTCGCTGAGGTCGAACTCCGATAACGTCGGTAATTTTGGCGCGAGAACTGCGCGCACTTTTCCCGACGCCAGCGCCGCAGCGGTCAAACTCCGAAACATCCGCCGAGACGTTTATTTACATACACGATGACGCAATTGATAATTTGATCTGGAAGTGTCAGCATTGCTGCATGAATCAATGTTCTGATATGCGGTCCTCATGTTGTGAACATAATTAACTCTGTAACACAATACAGCGAGTCCTCGATTTACGTGATTAATTCATTCCGTAGGCTTTCGTGTAAGTCGAAAAATCAGTAAAAAATAATTGACATAATATTTGTTAGTTTTAAGGAGAGGGGAAAATTAGATCGACATTTATTCCATGTCCACTCCCAATGTGGATCATATAGCCTCCAAATGGAGGTGTCTCAACTCAACAGAGGTTTTTCTACGAGAACTGTTGGTTACTCGGTCGCTCAACCTCTCTTTTTTAAAGAGTAGTAGAGATATCAAGTGTATGGTAAGAAAGAACTAGTGGTTAACTAATCACTCTCATTACATTCTTTTATTTTAGGATCGGAATGGTGTTGGGAAATTTTTAGACATAACAGACATCCGTCCCTTCGGACAGAAATCGATTAATAAATTGATAAAATGTTGTTTGTGTTTGTATTGGGATTCAAACCTGTCAGGTCCGGCATATAAGCCAACAACTCGGACTGGACTCGGCCAAATAATGTACTCCAATATTATCTGTCATGTAGCTTTTTTATTTTCTTCATAGATCATTTTTTTTGCATACGATAACATCATTTACTTGTTCAACACTTTCGCAAGCGTTCGAGATCGAGATTTTGAATCTCTAAGTCACTTTACCCGTCTTTGATCATGTTTAATTTTTAATTCATTAATTATATCATTTTTTTTACAGGTATGCATTTCTGAGTGATCTTTACGATTCAGCAAGATTAGGTGAGACAGATTTTTTTTTATCATATCCGTTGTATTTATTATAGTGCCCATTTAAGAAAAGCTCCCGTTTTTTGGATAGTAGCAACAATTCTCAAAAAGATATAAACCCGACGTGGGATCAAAAAATAAATTAAGTCTTTCGATGGTTTCGGCGGTAACTTTGTGGAAATTCATTTTAATAGAAAATTTAAATTAACTTTGATTATTCCACGTATGTATTGTGTTACTAACTGTGACACGTGTTTCGCCTCTTTCAGAGGCATCTTCAGACTTACTATCGCAAAGTTTGCTTAAGTAATGAAGCAAGATTGATTTTAACATTTTAAAATTATAAAATTACAAAATGGTGGTTTGGGTTTTTTTCCTTTTAAGAGGAGCAAGGAGGGGGGTGTAGAATCGAAATAAAGCAAACAGATAATAATACTAATTATACTAATGAGTTGTAAACAATCAGAATGGGATTTTTCCTTTTTGAGGGAAGCAAAGAGGCGAAACACGTGTCACAGTTAGTAACACAATACGTGGAATAATCAAAGTTAATTTAAATTTTCTATAAATTAAGTCGTTTATGAAAATAATTTTATCCATTCTAGACGAAGTTAACCATTTTTAAAACAAACAACACCGGTTGTGAAACAATAAAAAAAACCCTATTGATTTGTGTAGCCATTGTCTTGTAATATAATAGTATTTTTTTAATATGTAATGTAAGCAAGCAGCAGCTAGTACACCTTAGAATATTGCGAAAATATTCGTATTAAACGATTTTTGCAACACTCGGTAAATCGCTGCCTCAATATTAATCTTTCTAGCCGCAGGTCAATTCTCAGGCAAATCAAAATACCGTCCATTTTGAAATCAAATTTATTACTCAACTTTTCTGATACATAATATTATGCTTGCACTAAAACGAAAATTCAATTCAGGCACTTGGTTAATCTATATGACAAATAGGTTACATATGGGGTTAACAAAATTCTATTGCGTGGGGAAACTTAACACTGGAAGTAATGGTGTCGATATTCTATTACAGTTAATAAATATTATATTTCATATATTTATTTGTTTGACTATGAATTATCATGAATCTGCTAATATACATGTAATTACATATACGATTAAATTTGATTATTGTGTTATTCTACAACAGTGGTCGGCAACCTACAATAATATAAATAAAACAAATCACTTACTTTATTATGAGCATTTGGTTTTCAGTATATTCTTTACAAAAATAATACATATTATTTTATTTTAAATTTAGAAAATATGCCTACTCTACCAGGGCGAAAGGGAATAATCCACTTGATTATAGTAATGTTGCAAATGTATCTCTTTCACACGTTTCTCGTACACATTGGTTACGGATGACTCGTATACGAGTCTTTTCGCCGGTCTGACTTACGCGTTGAAATATATACATCCAATGCGACAAATGTTTTAGATTCTCTACGCAGATGGCGTAACAAATGTTTGATGCATTATTTAAAAAATAAAATATTAAAATATATGCACAAATATTTTTTTTATTCGGTGATTTCGGCGATGAAAAATCAACAGACAGTTAAAATAAAACTTTAAAAAATAGGCCACCAAAATATAAGCAATTGTAGGCTAAAAATAGGCTTTTATGTTTTCTAATATTGTTTTAAAATAAAATAAACAGGAGTAAATGTTTATTTGACATATTATTTATTACGCTTTCGATGAAATATATAATTCTATGTCAAATACCCGATTTTCTATATTAAAAAATACAAAAGATGAGTATCGCTAATAAAAGCAGGCTAAAATATATAAAATATTATGTAACAAAGTGTTGCACAACTGTTGTCCAAATTATTTTTTTGAATGTCAAATAGTTTTAAAGTTATACTATTTTTTCAAAAGTACCTAATTTTTTGCAAAATTTCGCAAAAATGCCCCGATGCGAATGAGTTAAAAGAAATAAAACTGCCTTCACTTACCCGTACTTACATAAAGTACAAAGTATCGTATAATTTTCTAAATGTTCGTCAGAATTTCAGCTTTTTCAACTTTGAAAATTGTTTATTAATCGAATATAATATATAACAATGTACTTCAAACGTGCTCATGGTTTTTGTGTACCGTATTGCTTAACTAAATATTCGCCATTCCTGAGCGAACCTAATTATTGGTCAATGTTAACAACTGGTCGCTGCTCTAGTCAGTTCTGTTGTTTCAACATCGTGTAACCTTTATTGTAAACCTAATTGGCGTGCCATAGTGCACTCAATTATCGACCTATCCCAACACCAAATGAATGGAATTATTAAGCGTGCAAATTGCATTATGTTATGAAATATTTTTTACTGACTTCTCTATCAGATCAAAGCTATTTTGTTGCAGCTGTGATTGCTTAAATTATTGTAGTGGGAGTTGCTATTTATTAATTGTATATACATTGTGAAGGAGAAACTTGTTCATGTCTTGTTAACTACAATGATTTACTGTTTTGTTATTATTTGTCCTATTGCTAAATTTACCTTCTATTTTTAATATGTTATTAATACTTACTATATTGATATGTACTTCATATTTTTGAATCGTTATTTGATCAATAAGTTAAATACACTATTTTCTTTATTTTCGTATTGCGTTATATCTATTGTGGTCAAGTTGTTAACGTCTTTGGCTTCAGTTGGGGAGTTGCAGTTGGCAACTCAAGTTAATAGCCTTTTTTTAACATGTCTTTTTTTCTTTTAATAGAAAATATTTTCAAATAAATTTTCCCTTTTTACTTCGAGTAATTAGTTTTTCGAGAAATTCGCTTCAAGAGTTTTGTATTCAATTAATTTACCTAGAATTCTATTCTTGTATATCTATTCTCTTCGGAAAAGATAAATTAAGCAACTACGGGAAGTTTTTGTATAAACACTTCTGTTGAGATAGAATGTTCATAATAAAATGTTATTCGTACTGGGAGCTGAAGCCAACGACGTTGACCACTGCGCCACAAACCCGACCATATAAAATAATTCTTCGTGTGCTTATGCTTACTTTTATATTTATACAGTGAAATTGCAAAAAATAAATCTTGCATTATAAAATTGGATTTTTTTTTATTCCATTTGTTATGTTAAAAAATATGACAAGACAAGATCCATTGTTTACCCATTGATCGATTGAAAAATGAATCTGAGATTCAAACCCGTGACCGCCGCAAACGACTCAGATCACTCGAACACGGACCTGAAAAAATCATATTTTTAAATATATCGACTATGGAAAGGAAAAAGGACGTTACCCAAAGTTTTTTCAAAACAGCTTTTTTTCTATAATCACAATGTTTCAAACTTGATACACGTTCTATCAAAAGGATGCAAGCTGTAAATGTCGAATTAGTATCTAAATTTAGCTTTTTAGTGTGAAAAAGATGACCTTGTAAAAAAATTTAACCAAAAAAAAGACTGAAATAAAAGTTTTTCCTAGACAATTTCTTTAATTAATATTAGATTATGTCAATTAAACACCAGCTTAGAAGTCTCCATGCACTTCAAGGTTGTGTGTAATTCATAATTTGCATATGTCCCCAAATCATCAAACCATGTTTTTAGCGCCTCCTGTAAAATTTGATATGTGTGGGCTACGTCCTTTTTCCTTTCGACAGTCGATATACATTCATAAATTTAAAGAATAAGCCGTTGTTTTCTGGAGTAGTTATTTAGTATCACTAAACAAATAACGTTTTAAATCTCCATTGTTTCGCTTTATTGTCGATCAAATAAATCTGGAAAAAGTCTTGTGTAAATAATAATTATTTTTGTCGTACTGTCAGAGTTAGCCTGGGGGGGAGTTGGGAATACGATATACGAGTCTGGGGTAAACATCCCTTCCTTTTATCTAGGTCGAAATTATTGTGAAGGTCAGGGAATGTGACATTGAAAAGGGCCTCCACTTAAATTCGCTTCCCCTTCCTGCCACCCCTGTCTGGGACGCCTACTACATTGGATCACTTTAAGGGTGCTGTCAAGCGTAACATTTGTGTAGAAGTTGGATGGGATTTGATTATTGCTTATTCTGAAATATTGTTTCGTGTAGGCAGCTCTTGAAATAGTTCAATCCAATTTATTTCTAAAAAAAACTTTTTTCTTCGGTTGATCGCTTTTCAATGTGAGAATATAGTAAATACCTAAATAAAAATAAAAACATAATAAAGTAAACTAATATCATACAAATTGGCAAGAAGTTTACCATCTAGTTCGACTGATTCAAAACTAATTCAATTCAATTTGCGTAATTGGAATACTACATACAAAAATTAGGGTGACGTTTTTTTCGCGAAAAATGCAAAACTGCTAAAACTAAGAATAAATAAAAAATATACAAAAATGGACAAAATATTTAGTCACTAGGCGGTAAATGCATAATCGCCTGCCAAAACGTTTGACTGTATCCACGACACAGACAGCCGGCCGGCTATGTGTGTACAGCCGCACACGTGCCGAACGCGCGCCCGTACAGCAACGACAGAGGAAAGTGTCCGCGCAATTGAAAAAAAAACAGCCGCATATACTTCTGGAATACGCGTAATTCGACTTCGCGTAATTGGGGATCACTTTTTATTTAACTTTACTGGTACATACTTTAACACAGGCCTGCCTGACTTTGTTTGACTTTTTCGTGTACTGTATGTGTGTATGTATGTATGCGTGTGTACATGTACGGATATAGTATGGGGGGAGCATATATAAATGTGATTTGCAAAATAATGCATATGGAGTTCCCGTGAACTTCTTATCTCTGTAGTGATCACGCCCTTGCGTCTTTAAACGATGGTAAGGGGATACAATTTACAATTTTTCAAAAACTTTATCGATGAAGGAGACTAGAAGAACCTTGACGCTAGCGCGTCCTGGTACTTAATTTCACCTTTTAAATAATTTTATACAAATATTTTTATGATAATATATGTATTTTGAATATCATTTCACTGTCGAATTCAATTGACAAATCTTCAAAAACGTGTAGATTTTGTATTCTGTAACAATCATTGTGTAAGAAACTCAATTTATAATTAGATATAAATGATGTATATAATAAGCAGATCGTCAATTCATTATTGGATGTAAAAACCCCTACAATTGAACTTTACGCCAAAGAAAAAATAACAATCGAAAAAGTCAGACATTCTACATTTAAAATAAATGTTTTTATTACATAGCATGACGACAAGGTGCCTTACAATCAAAAAGCGAGATATTTTCGCGACGAATTCTTCTCACGACATAATTTTTACTTTGAAGAAGTAATTTTCGATGAAGTTGTTAGTTGGGAGGGAGTTATTTTTTATTATTTATTTCTGGCATAGAAACACTCCCTAATAAACCTTTATACTTATTGCCTTGAAATCTTATTTAAATTTTGTTTGAAGAAAGGCAAGCAAATAGGCTCCAACTGAGAAAACCATTTTATTCTCAAAGCACCACTTTTTATGGCATTTCAAGTAAAAGAGATTTTTTCTGCCAATTAACTTCGTCGATTCAAATTCGTACATCTTAAATGTCTACTTGAATATTGTATGTATACAGAGTTTAATATCGATATAACAGCGGACGAATTTTTCTGTGAAATTTTTAAAGCGATACAAAAAATCGTGTATGTTATACATAATATAAGGTTAAATCAATAAATTACAAATAATCGCTCGTAAACAATTTTCTTATGAGACTACCTCAGTTAGAAATACGCACTCATTCTCGTAAAAACATTGATAACCTAACGCAGTGGTGGCGAACCTTTTTACTAAATAATATCAACTTTTCAACGTGCTGAGCAAATAATTAGTTTACTTTACTACAGTTTAATAATAATATATAAGTAACGTCATGTAATAGTCCTAAATTGTTTTTTTTTTATCTTAAAGACATCTAGGCTATTTATTTATTGAATAATTGCAGAAAATACTTTTATGAAGATATTGTTTTTGCAAAACATTATATTTCACTTACTGTGGTCATAATTTCCCATACACGTTATTTTTAAAACTACATCCATTTTTTTTTCTTTTAAAAAAGTATATAAACAAAAATTACGTCCACATGGTTGAATTATTTTCATTGTAAGTTAATTTTTAAATTTCATTTACACTAATTGAGCAATTTTTCACTTAACACGTTTGTGTGCTAGGGACATCGACATGTTCTTTTTCAGATTTGTATATTTATTTTAAATTTTAATTATGATGTCTGAAAAAGAACAAAGAGTTGAGAATAAGTTTCATCTACAATTGCTTCTTCAAAAATTATAATCCTCATAGTGAAAATATTTATTCAAATTATTTTTATATTCTATTTACGTATCTGTAACCGAGGGAAACAGTGTATGTGACAATGTGCTCCGCATGAGAGCGAAAGCGTTTAAATAAATAAATAAGACTAAAAACATTTTAAATGAATTCAATGAATGAACGAGATATTTACACGTATTGAAAATATATTTGCATTGAAATTATGTTGATCTAAAGAGGTCAAATTGTAAATATCTAAAAAAAATCACGTTTAGCTATATTTCAACCTCGAATGTTAGCGAGCCCATACGGTCACATTTGTCCTTACTACTGTCCGTACTCAATATTACACGCTAATAAAAGGATGAGCATGACCATATAGTCATGCGGGGTTTCTTTACAACGACTGTGCGTTTTTTTTTTTTTAATTTCGGATAGGAATAAAAGTTATCCGTGACTTCAGTATGGCTTAGAAAATATTTTTTTTATCGGAAAAAACCTCTCGTCTCTGGAGGGTTTAATCCTTGTATAAGTTACTTTGTTTTCGGATTGTGGATAAAATAATCATAATTTTTCCATATTTTATTTTACAATTATTTTATGATAATCTGGTATGTAGTCTCTTTTTTAAATTATCTCTGACTTATTTATTATGCTTCTTATAATATGAAGTTTTTATTCATATTTCAATAATAGTGTCTTAGCATAGGATTTTATTTTAAATTCTAAAATTGGATCGTAGCGTGCCTGGATATTCTATTTCAATTCAGACCATTGTTATGGTTTTATTTTATTCCAGGTTACGTAATATTTATGTAACCTTAAAATACACAATCAAGTATAAAATTCATTATTGTACAGTATTAATAGCAGGGCTGTGGAATCGGAGTCACAGTATTTTGGCCGGAGTCGGAGTCGTGAAAAATGAGCGGCTCGTTTTTTTTTGCAAAATATATTTAATGATGTGTATTTAAACAAAATAGTCAAAAGTTAAGTATTTCGACTGAGAGTGCTTGATGGAATTTCAATATCAAATTTGAATTGTTTGAATTTTGTACTTTTCCATGAGTTTTGTCGCTAACGACCCGGGCTTCGCCTTTCGGCATCTTCATGCATTTCAAGTGCACGGATGTACTTGAACTGACGCGTAGTAAACAGTTTGTATCGTTTATATACAAAAATATAAGTAGATCACTAATTTAATAGCCTTTTAACTTAGTGATCTACTTATATTTTTGTATATAAACGATACAAACTGCTTACTACGCGTCAGTTCAAGTACATCCGTGCACTTGGAATGCCCGAAGATGCCGAAAGGCGAAGCCCGGGTCGTTAGCGACAAAACTCATGGAAAGGTATAAAATTCAAACAATTCAAAAAAAAAATAGTCAAAAGTGTTAACATTTCATGCTTGGCTGACTAAAGATGATATGATGGTATACATATATATAAGTTAAAATTAAATTATTAAAAAAAAATCCTCGTAGTCGGAGTCGTTAATTATTTTAAAGCTGGAGTCGGAGTCGTCTTTTTTTATACGACCCCACAGCCCTGGATTTAACTCTACCGCCACGGCGGATGCTCAATATACGGATACACAGGATATTTAAAAAAAAAATCTTTCTTCCTTTTTTTAAGCACGATAATGCATGGTTCATAGATAGGACCCGTGCAGGTTTGTATCGGGCCATAAAAGTATGAGTAAATTCGTTCAATTTATTGGTGATTATTAAAAATTTCCTTGGAGTCGGAGTCGTTAATTATTTTAAAGCTAGAGTCGGAGTCGGAGTCGACAATTATTTAAAAGCTGGAGTCGGAGTCGTCTTTTTTTAACGCTACTCCGCAGCCCTGATTATTAGTAATGAATTGTTAAATATCGCATTATCATCCTTCAACTGGATGGCTGCCACAAACAAGAAATCACGTCAAATTTTTCGTAGTCAACACGCCAGAGGCGATTTACCTCATCAATAATTGATAATTTGAAATTATAGCCGGCGTGCTAGGTACAAAAGTACTTTTTTCTACGGCAACCAAAATGCTAAGAAATTATTAATTTTGCTTAGTTACAAGTATTATATAATTTAAGATTTCGACTGAAGGTGCTTGGTGGAATTTCAATATTAAATTTGAATCGTTCAAATAATGTACATTCTCACAGATTATGTCACTAACGACCCGGGTTTCGCCTTTCGGCATCTTCAGGCGTTCAATTGCACGGATGAACTTGAACTGACGCTTAGTAAATGAATGTTTCGTGTTTATATAATAAATAAATGTATCATTGAGTTGAAAGCCATTGCTGGCGAAAAGGATAAGCTCATTAATTTTTTTAATGCGATTTTAAATGAAAAAATGAAGCGGAAGGAGATTTTAAATGAAATATTAAATATGCCGGGGTCCCCACTCCTACACTCTATGTAAATATCGACTGTGGAAAGGAAAAAGGACGTAACCCACACATATCAAATTTTACAGGAGGCGCTAAAAAAGTTTTTTGTTGATTTTGTGACATATGCAAATTATGAATTATACACAACCTTGAAGTGCACGGATACTTCTAAACTGGTGTTTGATTGACATAACCTAATATTAATCAAAGAAATTGTCTCGGAAAAACCTTTATTTCAGTGTTTTTTCTGGGCTTTAATTTTTTACAAGGTCATCTTTTTCAAACATAAAAGCTAAATTTAGATACTTATTCGGCATTTTCTGTTTCCATCCTTTTGATAGAATGTGTGTCAAGTTGTATACATTGTGATTATCGAAAAAAAGCTGTTTTGGAAAATTGAGGGTTACGTCCTTTTTCCTTTCCACAGTCGATATAGTCATAAAACCTTTTCCGACAAACAAATAAATATAATTCTTAAAACCACTCCCTACTCAAATCTGTGGGCATTCACATGAGCTTATCCTTTTCGCCAGCAATGGCTTTCAACTCAATGATACATTTATTTATTGTATAAACTCGAAAAAATCATTTACTAAGCGTCAGTTCAAGTTCATCCGTGCACTTGAACGCCTGAAGATGCCGAAAGGCAAAACCCGGGTCGTTAGTGACAAAATCTGTGAGAATCTACATCATTTGAACGATTCAAATTTACTAGTATTATAATAAAAAATAATATATCCAATAAAATCTTATACCAGGACACTTTAGCGTCAAAGTTCTTCGAGTCTCCTTCATCGCTAGTGTTTTGAAAAGTTGTAATACCTTACCATCGTTGCAGACGGAAGAGCGTGACCGCTACAGAGCTAAGAAACCCCTAGTGAAGCCAGTTCACTCAAAAGACAGCGCTAGTAAAATTTAACGATACTCGTAAAATAATCACTAATACGATGAATTTCAAAATATAATAATAATATTGAAGCAAAATAAAATACCATTTTCGTCCAAAATGACGTGTTTCGTCGATATTGTTCCACAAATTTCGATAAATTACTTTGAACGAATATAATAGCGTTTAATTTAACATCGATTATTAATTATCTTTATTGTTCTCTTCAGTGTAATTTTTAAGGATTTTTATATTATAATCTTTGTGTTGTGTTTATTTGATCTTGTTTTTAATATTCATAAAATCATGCCTATACATTTTCATTGCGCATTCAACTATTTTTATATCATCTTTCTTGAACCATTTTTCCGTTATGAAGAGAAGCATTTTAAAAATAACTTTTTCCATTATTACGTCGTATATTAATTATAATATGAATTCCTTTCTAAATTTCGTACCAAGTAAGAAATATAAATGATACCTATACGATCTTAATAAGAATGCCGTTTACGTCATTCGTAACATTTTCTGATAAAGATATTATATCAATTATTAATTTAAAAACAAGTTGTATGTATACACAGTGGCGGCTCGTGGATAAAATATCTGGGGGTGCTGCGATAAATTAAAGATAAAAAAGGACATTTGGATTTTATTTTAAACATCAAAAGGTATATTTAACATTTTGCAAACCATTTTTTGACCGAGTCTCATGACATTAACTTAAGTTTAGAGCCAACCGTTTTGCATCTTTGTCATAAGGGTCAAAAATTAAATTTATTAGAACAACTTGAGATTAATAGGCATAAACAAAACATCTTAAACGAACAAACGATTATTAATCCATCACCGTTGTTAAAACCCTTATTGTAATTAATAATAAATAATAGTATAATTTATCCTAATTTACTTTGAAAAATCCCATATTGCTTATTGTTGTTCGAAACAATAAAACCATAGTTAATAAATTGTATATAATGTCATTAATAATAAATATCATTTTAATTTTATCCTAATTAATGTTTTAAGAAATAAACCCAGATTGTTAATCGTTCTTTGAAAAACTAGAATCACATTTGATAAGTGTAATATTGTAATTATAATTAGGATGTTAGAGTGAATAACTTGATGCATTGTGTATCTCTTCAGAGCCAGTATATATAGCTGAGCAAAAGATTAGTTTAAACATAGTTCTGACGATGGCGCAAGCCGAAATAACTATCAACGAATAAAATTATTAAAAACTGTAGAGCTAAAATACTTTGTTATTTTAATCTGTTGTATATTTAACATATTTTTATTACATTGTAAAATTCATTCTAATGTTTTTTGCTTAAAAAAAGGTCTATTACTTTTTCGTCGCTGTGCTCGCGTTGCTTGTACTGCTGAAGTGGCAGTACGAACAAAGTGTTTACGCCCTTAGCCACCTCTCCGCGCCCCTTCTTCGAGCACACGAGTATATTCCATCGAAAACGGTACTGCACAAAATGTCCGCATGCGTCGCTTTCTGATATTACTACCACGGTGTATGATAACTATTAGATTTATCGATGCGCGGGCGAGCTTAATACACGTTTAGATACTATTGATATTTTCATGTAACATATATAAATTTCAATTTGTTTGGGGGTGCTGCAGTTCCGCAGTGTGTATGAACGAGCCGCCACTGTGTATACAACGATTCCAATAACTTTTTATATCACTCGTGTGCTAAGTTTTCATTGACTTTAATGAAAAACTGCGGTTTTGCAAATATGTACTCATGTGAACTCATTATGATTACGGAATAATAATGAAGGTCGTTATGCGTGGTTTTTAATGCGATATATTTTTTTATCGAATACTGATAATGTTCGCCTTTATTACATGTCATAATAATGCGTTGCATAAAACTTGTTATTATAATATTTATTTCTTTGCGAATGTTTGAGAAATACCGATCGCTAAACGCTTTTTTTTTAAATAATTATTTCAGTATAGGTATCTACATATTTTATTCTGTTAGATTTGAGAAAACTAGTATTACAGCCTTCAATCCTGGGATCACAACCAATTTTTCTCGGGATTACGGTGTCGTCTTTGTACTAATTCCGGGATTTCGGAATTCACTATAACACATTAAAAATCCCTATGTAGAGAGACATCATCAGTTGAAAATTCAAGCAATGAGCGAAACCGGTCCTGACCTTTTTAACGAAGTGGAATAAAGTACAAATGAATATTGTGTTTTTATTAATGTAATGCTTTTCCACCAAGTATTGACAGTGAACACTCTAAAAGTGAACATAACATAACAATAATTATGTATAGCCTTCCTGTTGTATTGAAAAGAATGGTGAACGCTCGAATTTTAAGTTTCAGTTGAGTTATATCTTTGACGATTTTTTCAAAAATATTTTTTGTGTATTCAAACATTTTTATAATTAAGACACAAGTTAGAATGGAATTTGCTCCGTTGCAGTTACGATACATTTTAATAAAACATTATAGATCGTAATAACATCGTTATTTTATTAAAAAGATTCATTTTAAAAAAGTCTCAACAAAGTATGCATACGTACACAAATCAGGTTTTTAGCATCTCAATAAACTCTTTATATCAGCGATTTCCAACCTAGGAGGCGTGGACTATTGCAAAGGGAGGCGCGAACAGTCCAAAATATTTATTTACCCTCTAAAATGTGTCTTTATTAAGATATGATAATTGCCATAAAACATTCCACAATACAATAAAACAATGATTTTTATATTAAAAATATTTAAATGTACGGAGTATTTAATGTGCGAGGTATTCTATATCCGGAAGGTCCTGTGTAGGGCATCCAATCCCGGGGTCCGGGATCCCGTAATCCCGGGATCCCGTTCAATTTTCTGATACCGAAGTTCCGGGATTGAGATAGCCGCTATCCCGGGATTTCGGGATTGAGAAATTTTGAGCAAATTCTCGAAATTTACACGAAATTGGCAAATTGAAGATTTCAAATTCCGGGAAAAAGTATACCAAATTGAGGATTACAAATTCCTCGGTGAGATAATCTCAATCCCGGGATCCCGGGATTCAAAATAAATCAATCCCGAAATCCCGGGATTGGAAAAAGGCTTCGGGATTGGATGCCCTAGTCCTGTGTGTGAAAGATTCTGTGTTCGGAAGAATCGGTGTTCGGAGAATTCGTGTTCGGAGAGTTCGTGTTCAGAAGAGTAATGTTCGATAGAATTAACGAACCCAAATAAAGGATAGGGAGGCGCGAAGATATTTTTTTCTTTAACGGGAGGCGCAGTAACATAAAGGTTGGAAAACACTGCTTTATATGATTCATTCATACGAGAAACTATAAAGTTTTTTCATTTAAATGTCGTGGTTTTACAGTCACAGATTAATCTTACGGATTCAAATCCCAACACGATCAGGTTTTTTCAATTTTTCTGATGTTCAAAAATTCACTTCGACACTCCCAATACTAAAATAACGGGTCGTAACAAGAACAATTTGCTGACCACTAGTCATGTCGTAGCTCCTTTCATTTAATCACTACTCTCTTTGAAAAAGATAGATTGAACAACTAAGTAGCAAGCAGTTGTAGTAGAAAATAGGAGACCAATTGCTCCACATTGGTAGTTGACACGGATTAAAGAAGATGTAAATGTGGTTTCAATTTATTTTTGTTTCTATTGTAAGTTTTAACAACTTGTTTCTTTTATTGGTAGAAATATCAAATTTGGCTGACGAGTAATATATGTAGATACCAGATTGATCTACGTCTGTTGCTCTGACAGCTAAATCCCAACTGGAATGTCGTGCAAAGGTTACTGGGACAATGCTACGAATGATCGGTACGTAGAGATTGAATGATTCAAATCATTGACCTAAAATTAAAATTTATTCATCCATATTCATGATGAGGTGGCGGCAGTTGTGAGACGCTATACACGCCCGGATAAAATCTTAAAATCAACGTATTTTTTAAAAGGTTGTGAAGTAACTCGTACAGGCTCTATAAACTCAAACTTTTTTTTAGACTAAATACGTTCCGCGAAAAACACTGTGAAAATCGCGTGAAAGGTGATTTAATTCAAAGAAATGTTAAACTTAACTCTAAGTTGAAATGAACTTTAATCTCATTAGTTTAAAATCGTGTCAAAAAAGGAAATAATGAAATCACTTAAAATATGATAATAATGAAAAAAATAATACTATTCTTCACTACTTGATTATAAATTGTACGTTTATGAAGGACTGAACATAAATTGCTTTCATTGCTGGAAATATCCGACACTTCTAATGTGTTGGGATCTGATGTAGTATTTTGTTTGTTATTTCTATAATGTGTTTTTGAATGTCTTGTTATAAGGAAATCCGTTACCCGCCCTAGAATGTGCACATTTGCATACTGGCCTATCCACTAACTGGTCAAACTCATAGAGCTTGGCTGCGAAACCACGGTGCCCAGTTGGCTTAAATCATCTATTATCAAAAAAAGGATCTTTTTTTTTTATTGATTTAAAATTGTACTGGCCAAATTTTTATACATTATGAATTTACAAGATTAGTAATTAGATATGTCCAACTAATTTTTGGGTTATGTAATGTATCAACAAACAAAATATTATCATTGCCAAAGCAATATAATGTGGGCATATATGACAAAAGATGTCTACTATCTTAGCTTTAGGAATGCCATGTATTTTTCTTCTTTCACTCTAATCATTTAAGTCTCTCATCCCTCATCTTCTCCTGGTCGGTTGAAAGGGTACAGAAAACTTTAAAATACCATTTTAACAACACATTATGTTTTTGTTTACATTAAAGTAAATATATACGAAAGGAGTTGAGCGATTAAATATAAATCACTTCTAACATTCATATTTATAGATTTGTAAGTAAAGGCATCGATGACAGTGATGCTTTATAGTTACTCAACGACCCCGTTCAATATCGGATATCGAAAGTAGTTCTTTGTGAAAATAACTGACCAACTACAAGTTTATTCGTGTGCTTTAACTATTTATAACGTTCTTCGTATAGAGAGGTTGAGCACTGACAAATCTAATTTTGTTAAAGTACTTCGTTAGGTGTCCATGTTATCGACATTGAGAGTGAACACGGTATTTAAAATCTTTGACGGACCTATATTCCGCACGAAATTCCGTGGTTCGTGTATGTTGCACGTGTACGGTGACTTTTAAATAACCTGACGTAGACATCGGCCGAAGCGATCGCACCGACTCTCTCGTGATGCGCGACACGTTGCCGCTTGCTAACGGAAATCTACGTTTTACATATTAATTTAAAACTACGTTGCTTATTCCGGGTTCGTTCCACGGTTCAATGTCACTTTGAGTGTCAAATTTTCGACAGCCCAAAGCTCAAATGCATACAAAGCTTTTAAGAGATTATTTTTACAACAACGATCGGAAATAAATTGAATGTACGTTGACTTGACAATTTTTCCAATCCCGGGATTAAAACATTCAACATAAAATCGTGTATAAATTAGGATTGAGAAAAATTTTCTCGGTGTTGTTTAAATTCTGTAATTTTTAAAACAATTTCACGTAGAATCCAAAATACCAGGAATTCGCGGACTTCCCAAAATGAACAGCGTTTTGAATCAAGAGCTTTTTTTTATTAGTTTAAGAATTTTCGCATGCAAAATCCCAGGAATAAATATGGAACCTTCTTATTTTAACCTAGCTCAATTTTCTGTAATTTTCTCGGGCCCTTAATCCCGGAAATAGTACTGTCATAATCCCGGAATTTTGGGATCACATAATTGAATGGAATTCCCGAATTGGAGACTATAGTTGTATGTTACAAGAACGACAAAGATACTGGTAAAAAAATAATACATAAAATATTCATAATTGCATTTTTAGAAACAATAATTTTAACGGGAACCTGGCGAATAGCGGATGTCCGTAAGGATTACTTTCATTGAAATTCTCGATGATTCGTACTTTTTAATTAAAATTCTTATCGTTAACACTAGGGTATCCAATCCCGGGATTTCGGGATTGATTAATTTTGAATCCCGGGATTGAGATTTTATCACCGAGGAATTTGAAATCCTCAATTCGCTATACTTTTTCCTTGGATTCTCACAGAACCTCGTTTTTTTTTTTAGCTCACCGAGGAATTTGAAATCTTGAATTTGCCAATTTTGTGTAAATTTGTCAATTTCTCAATCCCGAAATCCCGGGATCGCGGCCATCTCAATCCCAGAATTTCGGGATTAGAAAATTGAACGGGATCCCGGGATTGGATGCCCTAGTTAACACGATGGCTTATTTATTTATGCATTATAATCGATCGATATGTGTAGTCAGATTCGGCCCAGCACATCACACTTATTATAAAAGATTCTGGGCATGGGTTTTTGCGGTAGTCTTTCCAGTGCTGTGAAGATGGGTGGTTGTCCCGGTGTTGGATTCGGGAAATCGGAGAAAAATAATTTAAAAATATTTAAAAAATATTAGTCTATTTGGTGAAATGTACTACAATTATTCGAGTGACTAGAACAGGGGTGGAGAACCTTTTCTTCTCCAAATGCCGCATTAATTTTTCTAATTCGACATGAAGGCTGTAGTAAACATTGACTAGGGAATTTTTGGCCGGAAACAATTTCATACCAATTTCTATCTAAAGCCCAAAAATTTGCGGATTTCCCAAAATTAACAGCGTGGGACCTTCTTTTATGAAACATCAAAAATCCCAATAATTTACAAAATTACAAAAAATTACAGAATTAGAGAATTGGCCAGAAAGCCGCATGCGGCTTTATGGCCGAAGGTTCCCCACGCCTGGACTAGAATGATTTGATGGAATATAGATATGTAAGTTAAACAAAAATTATTTAAAAAATCAATTTAGAGTCGGTTTCTAATTCAAAGCAGAAGTTGGAGTCGTTTTATTTTTACCTGACTTTACTGTCCAGTTCTTTATATAAGATGGGATATCGATTTTTTTTCAATATCTGACCAGTTAGCTCCATATTTTGCCTTTTTTAAAAAATAAATAAACATTCATAAAACTTTGTTATTAAAATTTCCGTCTAGCCTACGTAAATGTCTCAACAATCTTCTACATTGAATTCAATAAAAATGCTTAGTAAATTTTTATTATTTTTCATTCAATAACAATCCTTCATGAAAAAAACATTTATTGCATTCAAGAAAAACTCTATATTTAATAGAAGAATGTTGCTAAGCGAATTATTGCTAATGTAATAAGATACATTGTATTAAATTCCTGAATCAAATGCAATATTATTTAAACAATGTTTTATTAAATACATATATGGGTTGCATTGCAGTGTTATTTATTGTTGGGCTTTTTTTTAAAAATTACATATAGTTTTTCTCACAATAAATATTTATTGTATTTTACAATGCTAACACTGTTTTTCTACACCAAATTTTCTCATAATTCTGTACAATGTTAACAGTAATAGGTTTTATAATGTTATTTTATCTTTTTGAATACATTGTGTTTACATTAATGCATGAAATATACTAATATGTTAGACCAGTGCCTAACGAGGTATTTAACTATATAAAATGTAAATTAAATATTTTTTTTTTGTTCCACTTGTTGTGTTATAAAATGTTACACGTGTTTCGTATCTTTGAGACGCATGATCAGACTTAACATCTTAAGGTTTACGAATAAACTCTACCACATTCGATTTTGAGAAAAGTACAAAGCGATCAATGTCGCTTGTTCGTCGTATTCAATTATGCTGTCTTATGACAGTTTTTTTGCCATGTAAAGCAGTGAAACGACGTTCCAGCACCTTTTTTGTCGGCTTTTTTAATGTTTCAAATTTATTTTTCTTTTAAAAATTTCCATTTTTTTTTCTTGAAAAACATAGCCTTTTATATCGTTTTTGAACGTAATGTACCGAATACCCTTAACACTCATAAATTAAATTTATAATACAAAACAATGCCAGGTCCATAGACTTACTATGTGGGAAGAATCAGTCTAATGCTTGATACATTGTTTTATCGGCTTCTGATTAAAATCGTGAGAGAAAGTGGTCCCTTCATATTCTATAATTGACTGGGAAAAGCGAGAGTGATTAGTTCACAACTAATACTACCTTACATTTCTATTTTCACCCTTTTAGAAAAAAGAGATTGAGTAAATAAGTAACAAACAGTTCTCGAAGATAGCTATCTTCATTAGCTTAACATTGGTAATGGACATGGATTGTAAAAAAATCTTCAATAAAAAGCTTGACAAAAATTAAGTACCGGTACCTTAAAAAAAACACTGGGGGTACCTAAATATAAATGACAACGGAATAAAACTATGGCTTATTTTGGCACACCGATCAAATCCTATTTGCTATCCCTGAATTACGTCGTGTTACTAAAACAACAATACTATTTAATAATTCTTGTCGAACTATTCTAACGAGTTTTCCAGTTCATGTGATAAAATGAAAATGGTTCTGTAAAATTAAATAAATTGTTTGCCATCGACTATAAAAAAGACAACGTGAAATTTAATGGGGGTTAGGCCAGGCATCATAGATAAAAGAAAAAAAATAAACAAAATATTTTACTTCAAACAATGATTTCTTTGATAACACTCCGAGAATAGAAACAGTGTACACACATAAGGGACATCTGACTATTTCCTGACGACGCCGAGCGGAGTTGCGACGTCCGTCGGATTTCCTTCGCCCGTCTCCGGGGACGTCGTTGCCTCTTACGCAACGACCAACTAACCGAACAGCCGGTCGACCAAAATTAGGTTTTAACTTCATACGGGGTGACAGTACGTTAATACTGACTAATATATAGTAATTCTCAGTAATTATTCGTTAATATAATACAATTTTATACTTAAAACCAGTACTCAACAATATTTAAAAAAGTATATATGTATTCGGAAATATTTAACAAATAAAGGCCTCCGAAACTTAAAAGCCATGTCAGCTTCTTCTTCTTTTCCATATCACTTTTTACGTGCCTGATTATCACTCTTAAAAAACATATTTTTGCTGTGTAAACATTTTTGGTTTTAAACATAATGTTAAATTGCAGTTTTCTTGCATTAAATATGTATATTACATTCTTTAAAGTAAATAGAAATTAATTGCTCTTAACCACTTGAATACCAAACGGACACAGGTGTCTGGAACATATGCAAGCGAACACGGATGTCCAAGACATTTAAAAAATCAAATACTTGGTATTCTGATTGAACATAAGCAATATGTTGATGAATATTTGTAGTGCTATATATACTGAGTCGATATAGGTTATTAAAATATTGAATTCGAGTGTTTATCGAGCAAAATTATTATTCTCAAAAACATACAGTATCTCTGGGACATATGAATGATTTATTTGCGCGGTATTCAAACGGTTAATGAATATAGTGCTTGCCTTAAATAATCAACATCCGCTACTGATTCACACATTCCATTTGGTCTTAAGCAATAAATATGGCTACCGCCATCAATTAATGGTGTAAAAATACCCGACAAGGTCAAGCCATAGGTGGCGCAGCGGTTAGCGTTGATGGCTTCCGTGCCGTATCTCACGGGTTCGATTCCCAGTACGAACAGCAATTTCAGGGCCTTTGTGATGTCTAAAAATTCCCTCCCAACCCTTTCGACCCTTCAATAACTGGGCATAGCGAGAGCGATTAGCTAATCCCTGATAATCTCTTTGAAAAAGATGGGTTTAGCGACTGAGTTCTCGTAATAAAAGTCTATTGAGATGCCTCCATTAGGAAGCCATATGTTCCACATTGGGAGCGGACATGGATAAACTAATAAAAAAAGTGGTGTAAAATAAATTTGCATGTTTTTCTTATTCAACTGTAAATATCTGTTACCAATAAATGATTGTCTTAATGAAGTTATTAATATGCAAAATTCTTTTGTTGATCTTCACTTTACGCTCTTATTTTTGTATTTTTATTTTTGGTTACCCTGAAGCTGGTCTGAATTCATCTGCAAATTGGCCATAACTATAGTGGGCACGCTCGCGGCTTACCGCCCCTGGTTGATATTTATTTAACGCGGGTAAAGACGACACAACTCACTAGTGAAGACCGTTGACGTCACTATTGCTTCAATTCGACGCCGGATATGTACCGCATTGGACGTCGTGGTTTGTATACTCTACGCAGCGACGCTTACAGCTTTCCCGCGCATCGCGAGAGCTTTACAAACAGTCGCATTTAAGTTATCTACTATTGAAGCGACAGAGCAGAGTAGCATTGATTCGACATGGCCCCTTTGATAGAAAAATAATATTTCAAAAGCACCTAACGACACATTTCTTTTGGCTTATACGAGGCCAGAATGAGAATGCTTCAATTATTTAGAATGTCAAAAATCATATTCCTAATTGTCTTCTGACAAATCGTTAGCGTGAACAGTCTGCCAATGGTGTTCCCATTTTCATAAACTTAAACAGTCTACTGTCGGGGTCAATTTTTTCTGCGTGGAAGTGAGTGAGTTCATTCAAATACATTTGTTTGTATTGAAAAGAAAACTTTGTCGTAGCTTATTCGTTCGACTTCTTTGCCAATTGTTATTCTTTTCTATTGTTTATCTTTGGTTACATTAAAAAAAACTTTATTATACATATTTTACCACGTTTAGGGTGTTCACTTTCAATAGTTGGTGGAAAGGCATTATATTAATAAAAACACAATATTCCTTTGTACTTTATTCCACTTATTTTAAAGGTCAGGACCGGTTTCACTCATACCTTTTAAATAAAGTGGAATAAGTACAAAGGAATATTGTGTTTTTATTAATATATATTTTATACCTGTGTGGTCGAGTGGTTAACGTTGTTGGCTTTGGCTACGGAGGGCCCGGGTTCAAATCCCGGTACGGACAGTTTTTATAAATTGATTTTTCAATCGATTTATGAATTTCTGTTCAAAGGCATGGATGTATGTGATGTCTTGAATTCCCCCCTTTCACCCATCCTATCCTATGAACGGGGCGTACCGAGAGCGATTAGCTTACCACTAATCCTGTCCTAGCCCTATTCTTCTATCCCTACTCTCTCTGAAAAAAGAGAGGTTGAGCAACTGAGTAACAAGCAGTTCTCGTAGAAACACTTCTGTTGAGATAAACTCCATATATGCTCCACATTGGGAGCGGACATGGTTAAAAAAAAAAAAATATTTTATTTTAGGAAATTGTATGCATTTAAAAAAATATTGAAATTTGCATTTTGAGTTAATTTATAATCGTTTAATATATTTGTATATTAATTTAATACAGTTAAAATGATGAACAATAAAGCATGTGCATACATTAATACTTTATTATAGTTGTACAGATTAAATGCAATACAGTTTTGATGTTACTAAAAATATATATATTTTTTTTAATAGCAATTTTTTTTACAGAAAATCTTTAAAAAAGAAGAATTTTCAATTAAAAAATAACTCAAAACTCGACTGAACGTTTTATTTCATACTTAGAAAAATATTTCGTATTTATTTAACGCCTCCAGCCATACCCAAACCCATATTGTATAATTCAAAAATTAATTATAATTTTGTTATACTGAAAAAGATATTTTAATTATCAGTATTATTTTTATTTCGGCTAGAATCGCTGTATAATTTGAATTTATAGCAGCTCTGCAGCCGCTTCTCTACTATAGTTTTCATAATAAATCAGGTCGCTGACCGTTAGGACGTCGCGACGTCGATAGACGAGCTTTTGAGACAGCGCTAGACGCTCGGGAATCCGGCAGGGACACCCGCTACTATCTACCTCACAACCAAAGCTGAAATACCACCTATGAACAATGCTTATACTATTTTTTATACATTTTATTATGTTATTACGAACTTAATCAACGTGTTCATTTATAATCAAGTTGCTATACTTTTAGTCGAAAGTCATTATTTACATGAAATAAAAATTGATAAATTTGTTATTCCACTCGTTGTGTCACGTTTGTTGATTCGTCAACAAGCACATTTTTATTTACAACGTTGATTTTAAAATTTAAAAAATCAAACGATATAACCTAAAGATGCTTCTTAAATAGGTTAAACATTTTATAGTAACACTAGTGGAAAAACAAGATATCAATTTTTATCATACTTCAGTTAGTTACTTGAAGTTGTGTCTACTGAAATTTTACTCATACTATAAGCTTTGTTATTTTATTTTTTTGATGATAAATATTAATAACAATTATAAAAAAATATATACCTTAATTTTACTGAAGTAGAAAATATCAACCCAACCATATTTTTATCGATATTTGTTATATTGATTGACATTGCGGTTATTTTATTTTGTAAATACAAATAAATTTCATTTTAGACTTAATTTTAGAAATCCAACTAAATTATCTTCTCGCTGTATTGTTATTTAGTGATTTATATAAATGAAAAACACAATTTTCCTTTGTACTACTTCCACTATTACTTAGCAAGATCAGGACCGGTTTCGCTCACGACGAGCATCATCAACTGATGTTATTTATACAGAACAAAATGAAATAAAAAGGTTTAATTAATAAACAATTTGTATTGAAAAGAATTTACTATATTAAATACCAATGAATATTGTTGATTCTTTTTCAAATTTTATTTCTTACCAGTTGATAATGCTCGTCATGAGCGAAACCGGTTTTGATCTTGATAAATAAAAATGTGGAAGTAGTGCAATAGAATATTGTGTTTTTTTTATTATAATGCCATTTCACTAAGTATTGACAGTGAACACCATAAAAGTTATCTAAATAAATAATAAAAAATCATACATTGTTAGTAGTTTCTGACTTTTTTTTTGATATCGTCTTCATTTTAATTCATCTTCTTTACGAGGTTTTTAAAAATATTCATACATCACTTAAGTGGTATTGTTAATTGTTGACGTTTGCACGATCTTTGGCACAAGATTCCAAAGTGCAGACTACAAACTTTAACCGCTTCTCAACGTCAGACCGGCTTGATGGTAACATAGTTGTTTCTTTTTATTAACTAATCACGGAAACAGCTGTGGATCTTTTCGGTTAGAGTTAATCACGTGGTTTCCTCTTACGGTGATCACTTCGTTAAGAATACCATTGGCATTATCTTGGTCAGTGTTTGATTAAAATTAAATGTAAAATGGTCGCCAGACTATTAAGGTTTGTTTTTCACCCTGAACTTTTAAAACTTTTTATTTATTCTTTTTATTTTACACTTCATATAAATGTGTATTAATTAGATACTTACTCAGATGGCGCCACATAACAATTCCAACACTCACTGTGTAAACTGTCAATTATTGGTAGAACATCGTTATATTATATTTTTAAAAACACAAAACTATTTCCATTTTTTAAGTTCAGGACCGGTTTCGTTCATCGCGAGTATTACCAGCCAATTCTATTTTCCTGGGCGACTGTTGAATATCTATCTATATTACTTCTTAACATTTTTTTCCAACGGCCACTAAGAAATGCGATTTCCAGACTAAAATTATCGTCATTTTTCATACATAACGATAAGTGCCTGAACAATCTTACTCAGTGTTTCCCAACCTTATTCCACGCCCCACTTCGCCCTTTAAAAATATCTATGCCACCTCTCTCTTTTCAAAATCGTATAGTTGGGTACCAAACAAATTCGTAAAAAAATAATTGCTTCAAATAAAAAGTGCGACATAGTCAATACTATTTTTAATTTAATTTTCGTAAGTAAATACATATTTACACATATTATGACACACGTAAATCTCAAACAAAAATAAAATTAAAATTAGTACAAACATGAGCTTGAGAAATATTTTTAAATAATTTTTACGCCGTGTTTTTCCCCTAATTTTCCTCAACTTTTTTACGCGATTCTAGGTATATTTTAACTGGCTGTTTCAAAGTTATGCGGATTTTAAAATTCATGGAACGTATCCTCAACTTTTCTATGGAATTCAAGTCTTGTTATATGCGACATATCGTGGAACGCATTCACCGCATAAAAAATGATTGACTGTTCTATCTTTTTTCAAATCAAAAATATAAATAGTTACCCAAAATATAGTTTCTGTTACCGAACTAAGCCAAGAATTTCGTAAGGCAGCGATGAGACCTAATAATTTATGGTATTTATTTATAATCGCGTTAAAGCATATTTAAATTATTCTGAAACGACGTAAAATTAATCCGCAGAAAAAAAAGAATCAGTCAAATCACCATAAACATTTTAACACTTGTAATATATTTTTGTAAGTGGTTGCGAATTGGTTTCTAGCCCTTTGACGTTTCTGTCTAGTGAGGTTGCCAAAACACCTCGACACGCGATGTGCGAATTGCGTCGTCGTTAATGACTCTGCGTGAATTATGATATAAAATTCTGAATGCTCGGCCAACATATATTAAACACTTACACGTCGGGGACTTTTCCTGACTTTACGTTCAGTTTTTTTTTACTGCGGCGACTTTGTATTATTTAGGCTGTTGCCATGTGGCTTTTTATTTTCATTTCCATTTCGGAAACCCGTGGCTTATTATTCAACGCGTGCAGCAAGAAACGAATGCTTTGTTTATAATTAGTACTATCCAAGCATCGCTCGTTTCATTTAACGGTCAATATAAATATAAATGAAAGGATTTTGTTACACTGGATTACTAAGCTAAATTTAATTATTTATACAATGTAATTATTTACCTACATATTGCTTACGTTTTATAAGTTTGTAACGGTTCAAAATAATGACGTTTTCCTTGACCGGTCCAAAGCGTCCAGGTCCTTGTCCAGAGGTGGGGAACCGTTTCGTTTCTAAAGGCCACAGGCATTTATCTGATTCAACTTTATCTTTTTTTTAGCTCTTTCAATGAAAAAAATAAATAAATTTTAAAATTTAAATTTTTTTATTTAAAAAATATTTGACATTACAGCTTACGCCAATGCGTCAAATGCTTTAAGTTGAAAGATCATACGAGATATACTCGATGAGAATTTTTAAAAGTCACATGAGATAAACTCAAGGATAATTGACTTCACAAACACCCATGTCTTAGATCTCAAATTAAAATTGAAAAAAATCCAATTTTGACATTGACCTTACCGGGAATCGAACCTAGACCCACCTGGTCGGTAAAGCAAGCTCTAACCAACTAGACCACAGCGGGCGACGAACTGGCTTAGGCTAGTGAATCGTCTTTCATTCGAAATAAATACGTTACGTATTGGAGGATATGTTTTTATCTTATTAAATTGGCAGCTACATATATAAAAGCTTCTTCACTTCCCCATCATTTGTATCGCTTCGTGTAATTTCATTAACCTGTATTACCCGCGTAACCCTAAAATTAGCATTTTCATAATTTTCGGCATTTTTTTAAAGTCGTATAATTTGTAATTTTATTAAATGCGTTTTGGCGTATACATACATCCGTTACAAATTTTTGTTTTGAATATTTTTATCACTGGTATTTTACAAGAATCAATGGCTAACAAAATAATATTTAAAAGATTAACATAAACTTTAACGAGAGAAATACTATTATAATTGAAATATTTGAAACTTAATGAATAAACGAATAAAGATTTTAAAACAATCTCCTGCACAAGTAAAGATTAAAAATATCAGTTAATTTTTGCCCCCTTAATGTTAACTTTTAGACACTTCATTAAAAAATAACCAAATAAAAATGAACTATCTTCGAACTTATTATACGAAATATCGCTTACCGTAACGAATGGATCTTACCTATATTTTCCGTTTTTTTTTAAACCTTTCTTTTATGATGATTATGACGAAATTTTTTGACATTAAGCCTCTACATTTCATACTTTACTGTAAAATTCAAAGTTTTGTACATAAAGCTATCAAAAAATGTAATATTATTCGAGAGTCAAGAGCGAAACAGATTAAACCACTTAAAGTTTTAAAAAAAAACACCGTAAGCCACAAACTTGATAAAAAAAAATCCAAGTAAAACTTTCCAAGCCGGTGAAGGTTTTTTGTTCTTTTTTTAAATTTTCGAAACGTTCCACATTCAAACAGATACGGCAAGCTCCCATCCAGTTCGTGGTATTTGGGTTAATTTCTATTTGACGTATGTCTGCTTGTAGCGGACATCTCCTTTATCGAGCTGGCTAATTAGCGGATCAGTGTTTTTCCACCTAAATTTATTTTGGCAGTCGACACTGAAAACGGGTCTTTTAAGCTAACCTATTTTCACTACAATACGCGTGCAATTCGCCAGGTTCATTTGCACTACAAACGTGTATTGTGAAACGTAACATTAACAAAAGAAAACATAACGTTTTTTGTTGGTCGAAAATCGACTGCCTCGAGTGCGAAAACTGTTTCAACTAAAAAAAATTATCGACGGTCTAACATTGACAACTCGTATTGTAAGCTTTTTTATCCTTTGCTATCGTGTGATATTATATCGACTGTGGAAAGGAAAAAAGACGTTACCCACAGCTTTTCAAAACAGGGTTTTTTTGATAATCACAATGTATCAAACATGATACACATTCTATCAAAAAGATGCAAGCTGCAAATGCCGAATTATTATGTAAATTTAGCTTTTAAGTTTGAAAAAGATGACCTTGTAAAAAAATAAAACCAAGAAAAAAGACTGAAATAACGGTTTTTCCTAGACAATTTCTTCAATAAATATTAGATTATGTCAATTAAACACTGCTTTAGAAGTCTCCGTGTAGTTCAAGGTTGTGTATAATTCATAATTTGCATATGGCCCAAAATTATCAAAATACGTTTTTTGCGCCTCCTGTACACTTTGATATGTGTGGGTTACGTTCTTTTTCCTTTCCACAGTCGATATGTTTATTGAGACATCATGAAAATATATGAAATATTTCTCACATTTCTGGAATTATTCAATCCTTTTTAAGCTAAAATACTTGATGATAAATGATTTTTTTACTGTTTTGTGTTTGTTTTCTTGTTTTTAAAACATTTTCAAAAATAAGCCAAATGTTAGTTACGAGGTGTGAATGTTAGACAGTTGATATATTTTGTACATTAATGATCTAACATTGACATTACATTGTTGGTCAATACTGTTTTAAAACTTTTAAATATGTTATTTTTGAAAAAAATAGCATATTTAAAAAACTGTATTATATTTAAAAATACTGTATTTAAAAATATTTTAAAACTGATTTAAAATGAAGGCTGGCAACATATTTCCTGCTTTTTCGAACTAAAATTTAAACTTTCATATGCAACTCGTTTTAGTGAACATGGTAATTAATATCAACTGAGGTTTAATTAACAAATCCCTCACAAACTGAAAGTACTCCATGACACCTCAGAATTAAGATAACTAAACTGGATATTTAAATTATATAAAATAAAACATTTTTTGCACTTAATTTACATTATTTATTAAAAATCAAAAGCGGTTTCGTTCATTGAACGCATTCAGCTGAGTGAAACCGTTCCTGATTTCAACTAATAATGTGAAATTAGTACAAAAAGTGCTTTATTTTATTTCAATATATTAATTACGTTTAGACTTACTATTTCAATTTGTTTTTTTTTTTAAATTTAATTTTAAACAGCATAAAAATTTTGATTATCTCTAGTTCTACCACCTTGTGTATAGTAATAATTTATATTGGTTTAATATTTTTTTCTCAGAAATGTGTAAGCGTCAATTTTTTTTTCATATTTTAGTTACCAATTTTTTGTTTCGTCGTGTTATTTTTCTCACTTTTTTTTTGCATAACTCCGTATCGATTTATTTTAGTCAATAATCACATGAGAATTTTAGCGATTAGCGGTCCTGACCTTTATTAAAAAGTAATGTGAAATTAGTAAAAAAGTGTGTATATAGAATTTATTTTAATTATTTTGCGCACACGGTCCTGCCCTGCATTATTGTATGTAACAGTGCAGGCTAGAAGTAGACGAAGCTTGGATACGACGGCCGTTGGGCGTCGATGTCTTATCTGGAGCGGCGTCGCGGCGGAAACGCAGCTGACGCAACTAGAATTCCTGGAAACGAACTTCTCACTGTGTTTTGTTTCCACTGACATTATTATTTAGAACACAGAGTTTTTTATTTTCTATTTTCGACGTCATCTGGTTTGCTGATAAGTCAGAATTGTATTTTTTGTTAACATATTATGTATATGGTCTGTGAAGTCGTAAAAAACACTCCGTCACCGGTATTTGCAATGTGTCCAACTCGAACTCTGGCTATAGAAAGATTTAAAATTATATGTATATCTACTGTGGAAAGGAAAAAGGACGTAACCCACACATATCAAATTTTACAGGAGGCGCAAAAAACGTGTTTTAATGATTTTCAACCTTATGCAAATTATGAAATATACAAAACCTTAAGTGCACGACGACTTCTAAACTGGTGTTTAATTTACATAGCCTAATATTAATAAATAAATTGCCTAGTTAAACCTTTTTTTGAGTCTTTTTTCTTGGTTTTAACTTTTTACAAGGTCATCTTTTTCAAACTTAAAAGGTAAATTTAGATACCAATTCGACATTTTCAGTCCATCCTTTTGATAAAACGTGTGTCAAGTTGTCATTGTGATTACCAAAAAAAAACTGTTTTAGAAAAACTGAGGGTTCCGTCCTTTTTCCTTTCCACAGTCGATATAGTTTTAGCGTATGTTTTAATATTTACTAAAATGTAAAAAAACGTATTTTTATTTCTTTAAAAAAAGTAGTTGAAGTCGCTTGATTCTTTACAACTCCGACTTCACAGCCAGCTAAATTAACACATATTCATTAATTTACACATAAAATTGTAATTAATTGTATAAATGGTATTTTTTTACGAAAACTGATTGTTACTCAATTACTCAACCTATCTTTTTCGAAGAGAGTAGGAATAAAAAGAATAACGCTAGGATATAACTAGTGGTTAGCTAATCGCTCTCGCCACGCCTCTTTTTATATTTTTGGGATCAAATGAGAGGAAACCAATTTATTGAAAAATGAAACTGTCTTTACTGGGGTTAGAATCCGTGAACATCGCGACTGAAACCAACGATATTCATAAATAAATATTTATTTAACTACTTTATGTAATTACATATATGGATACTGAGATAAGGCTGGATAATTTTTAAATACAAGTGCAACAAGCTATCATTCCCTTAAACTAACACTCAGATGCCGACCACTGCGCTAGGTGTCACTGAGGCACTGTCAACTGAGACAAATATCAACTATACAACGATTAAAATTTCTTATGAGAGCCAAATTTTTAAAACTTTATTTATATAGGTAAGTAAATTTTTATTAAATTGATTAAGGTACTCCTAAACTATCTTTTGCTTAAAAAGTCCTCAATCTGATTGAAGACTTCACTGAGATCGCCCCTTCCAACTCTAAGTTTTATGACCGAAAACCGCCCTTTACGCATGGGACACGAAGTGACAATCAGGCTGTATTATGTGGAAGAGCTGCATGTGGCTTGCAAGCCGCAGTTTGCCGACCACTGACCTAGCGGATGCCTCTTTACTTACAATACAATATTTTATTTGTGACTGTTACTGATGATTAATTTCTGTTCGTCACATACTACTTACTCATTTAATAATGATATTTGCAATTTTTTAACGACTCTGTAAAGTTTCACCCGAACGCTTACAATATTGTGGGATAATTTTGAGAATGGCTGATATAAGAATACATATATTTTAAATGTATACACCACGTAGCCACCAAGTGTGAAGCATTGCAATATGGGAACAGAAAAGATTTACCGTGAACCATTTGTAAGTTGGTCGCTGAATTTCTTCAGGCTTCGGCTAAGAAAAGATAAACGAAGTTACCAGCAACTAAGTTTTAAGTGGGTTTGGCTATTTTTATGAAGATATGCTGTCCTTGTGGACTATAGTTCTTAATTATTTACTTATTAAATAATTCATTTATTCCTCTTAAAATTTTAACTTTCAATTCTTGACAGAAAAGAATTATTTGATCGTGATCGAGGCCGTTTTCGCTTATCGAGAGCATTTTCTACCTGATGATAATGTTCACTTGATGATTTTTACGATGGGTGAAGTGAAACGAGTCCTGAATTGCAGAATTGATTTAAAAGTTGTGTTTCATTTAAAAAATATATATATTGTATTTCATGAATAATATTATTATTAAGGTGTAAAAATATCAAAGTATTTTAGTTCTACAGATAATATTCAACACGTCTTCTCGTGAAACAATAGAGGTGAAGTGAGTCAACTAGTAAAATGGTAAAACTTTTTTCATGGACTTTCCAAAGTACAATCAAGTCTTTATTTGGTGTTTTGGTGGATTGCTTATTTTTATTTTACGGATATATATTGCAATGTGTATTGACTGAGGTTACTTCACTTTTACGATACTTTAAGATATGTAGAATACTACAACGTATTTAACTTATTTTTTTATAAAATTCCACTTGGCTCACTGCACCTCTAAAGGGCACATATGTGTTATCAATTGCATATGTGTTATTAAAGTGCACATTGAGTTATCAATACAATCATATCATATCATATCAGTTACAATCGTTTTAATACAATTACTTTTGATTATATTATTTAAATATAAATTAACTAGAGAAGCGGACAGTATTTGTGCACTGTTTGTTAAGTTTTACTATTTTATTTCTTGATTTCGTGTGTTGATTTTGATGTATTATGTAGTTTTATTATATTTTGTCTCATTATATTTGTCAATTGCATGGTGAATCGGCGTCATCTGTAATGCAATGTACTGTACTTTTAATTATTAAACAATAAATAAATAAACTTTTCATTTCTAATGATATTTCCGTGCTTATATCTAGATTATAGAAAATCATTATGTGCTGATTGACATCTTCTACTGACATGAATGACTCTTCACCATAAACAGTCAGTATTAGCTTCTACGAAATTTCTTACATTTAATAGTCTACGAAAGTCTAAAAAATTTAATATCTGTATTGTTTACTATAATATTATGACCATGTGGACTCGCTTAACCAATTTGTCGTGTGACACATATCCACATAATCCCCGCCCAGCGTAGACCAATGCGAGTGAACGCTGCATCGGGCGACCTGAGCAGGCGGGAAGCCAGGACCTTCACGTGTCGAGTTCAATGCTCAGTAGCTTCGCCCACGTGTGTGGTACGCCAGCTACTTGTCGCCAATCGATCGTGAACGATATCCCGCACGGACTTGCCAACATCACCTATCCGCGTCTTTGGAATCGGATTTGGCAAGGGATTGATTGCCAACTTCTTATGATGAAAGTTCATAGCCCTCGTTTCGATTACTATCACACATCTCGACGCTTAAATTCTTTAGTCGGATATTTCAATAGTCAATTTTATTCAAAGAGTGGTCAGCTTACCAGTTAATTACATCATTTTATTTCAATAATGCGAATCTTATTTTCGAATTAAACCGCTTATCAACGGCCATGGAAAGAAAATGAGTATTTATTCCGGAGTTATTATTAGTGGAGTCGGAGTTGGAGTCGGAGTCGGAGTCGTGAAAAATGAGTGGCTCGATTTTTTATGAAAAATATATTTTATTATGAGTATTCAAACAAAATAGTCCCAAGTGTTGACATGACGTGCTTGACAAGATGATCTAGTGGTATACATATATATGTATGTGTTAAAATAAAATTATTGAAAAAATTCTTCGGAGTCGGAGTCGTTAATTATTTTAAAGCTGGAGTCGGTGTCGTAGTCGTCTTTTTCTCCTCGACTTCACAGCTCTGATTTATTATGATATATATTTCTAAAACTTATTGCAATATTATTTTTATCAACAAAAATAGTAAGGTGAAAAATTGTCAAGTATTTATTATTGTAATTTTGGCGTATTCCTTCATCAGAATGCATATAAGAAAATATCTTTCAATTACATTAAAAAATACATATGTATAGAACTAAATACTTTGCTATTTTTTACCTAACTATAATGGAGTTCTACCAAGTAAATGCCAATTCAATCAACAAAAAATAGTGTTCTTTTAAATATCGTTAGTTAGACGTTTGGCATAGTAATTTAAACACAAACTATCGTGCAGCCAACCTGCCCATCTATGTATTACACCAGGGATACCCAACTCAGTGCCCCTGGGCGCCATGGCGCCTGGGAACCGATTTCTGTGCGCCATGAGTAACAAACAGATGCCTCCATTAGGAGTCCATATATGTTCCACATTGAGAGTAGAAATGGATTAGTAAAAAATGGTATTTAAATAACACGCAAGTCACTATTATCACCCAGTCTTTAATTATATTTAGTTTACAAAAGCTTCAATTTTATACCAGTTCTGCGTAGCAAATCTTTGTCAGCCAAAACCTGTCATTCAACATAATAATGAATCTAGCAAACTCTTACAGAAATTTCTATTTTTCTCTTACAATTCATACTTTTTGTCAGACAAATTGTCCTAACTAAAATGAAATCGTTCATTAACATCAACATTAATCAACTGTGAATACAGCTTCCACATGTACAGGGTTTTTGTAAAATTTTCAACATTTTGTTTTGCTATATTCGCACATTATTATCTAATACTATTTTCATATGTTTGGCATGTTGGAATATATCAAATTAAATAGTTGACAATTTTTTAAAATTAAAAATACAATTTTCATTTGTATTACTAATTGTAGTGCAAAAACTGAATGTATGTATTGTTTATCGACTGTAAAAAGGTGACTTTAAATAAAAGTGGGAGTTAGTAAAAATTTATAATTTATTTTTTGAATATATTGGCTTTCCATCAAGTCGAAAAATAATTTAAAGATATTGAAAAGTTATTCGTTTATGCATCATCATGATTAGTGTAATATACTACAATCTATTCTAGTAACTAGAGGGATCATTTTACATATCGACTTTAGAAAGGCAAAAAAACGAAGCCCACAGTTTTTTTTTTAACATTTTTCTTAAATCACAATGTACACAATTTAATACACGTTCTATCAAAAAGATGTACGCTGTAAATTCTGAATAAATATCTAAATTTAACTTTTAAGTTGTAAAAAAGGAAGGGCCTGCGAAAATTGCGACCATGAAAAAGACTTACAAAAATGTTTTCCTTTGGTCAATAAAACACCAGTTTATTAATAAAAACAAGAGCGTGGAGTCGCGTGAAAAAAAGACTCCGACTCCAGCTTTAAAATAATTAACGACTCCGACTCCGAGGATTTTTTTAAATAATTTCATTTTAACTTATATATTATATATGTATACTAGGGTATCCAATCCCGGAGCATTTTACCAACCCCGGGGTTGAGATTTTCTCACCGAGGAATTTGAAATCCCCGATTTGGTTACTTTTTCCCCGATTCTCGCAGAACCTCGTTTTTTTTTTAGCTCACCGAGGAATTTGAAATCTTGAATTTAACAATTTCGTGTCAATTTTCTGGATTTGCTCAAAATTTCTCAATCCCGAAATCCCGGGATCGCGCTCGTGCCAATCCCGGGATTTCGGGATCAGAAAAATGAACAGGATCCCGAACCCCGGGATTAGATATGTATACCATCAGATCATCTTTAGTCAGGCAAGCATGAAATGTTAACACTTTTGACTATTTTGTTTAAATACACATCATTTAATATATTTTTCAAAAAAAAATCGAGCCGCTCATTTTTCATGACTCCAACTCTGACTCCGACTCCACAGCCCTGATAAAAACACAATATCCCATTTGGGAAATCCGCAAATTCATGTCAAAAAAAAATCGTATACACGATTTAACGTTCAATGTTCAATTCCGGGATCCCAAACATGGTCCGAGATTGGATGCTCTAATGGTGATATTATTGGGTCTCTAGTCACATCTAGCGACAATCTAGTCACAATCTATGACTAGCATTGTATTGTACTAATACAAATTATATGCCGTGCTATCCACTGGTTCCGCAGTCTCTTCCAGAAATTGATCGTCCCACCACCATTCGTTCTGTGTACCCAGCCGCCTTTCATAACGCTCAAGAAAACAAAAAAAAAATCTCCTCATAATCTTCACCCGATACACTCGCCTAAAAAGCAAAACTCAAAGGAATCGATCGTTTTCGTTTTTTATTAAATTTTGCTGTAAATCTAATTCAATAAAAAAAATCAAACACCGTAAAGGCAATATTAACAAATCTACATTAAATGCTAGTCGTGTATTTATGCACCAACAATTAACATCGTACACATCACAATGAATGCGTACTAACAGAGGTGACAGTATTTTTTTGCGTCTATGCCATTTTTTTCCTCCCACCCTGTTAATTTGGGGTTTTCAGGGCATCGAACCCACGTCGAGGAGTTCCCAGCGCAACTACGAATACGTGACAAGTCTTAGTTCAGATGAGTGGGCTGGGTAGTATTTACAGACATTGAGTGTTTTGGTGATGTGCCACATTTACTTGTTGGACACCTTCGTATCTGGCTATGACCAAACTTTATTTGCGTAATTAGGGTAACTTATCAAGTATCTCGTATAATTCATTATTAATTAACTATTTTAATAACTTTAAAACCAAATTTGATTTGTTTGAATTTTGTAATTTTCCATTTTGTACTAACCGACAGTTCAAGTACATTCGTGCACTTGAAAAGCCAGAAGATGAATAAAGGCGAAACCCGGGTCGTTAGTGACAAAACTCATGGAAAAGTACAAAATTTAAGCAATTCAAATTTGATATTGATGTTCCATCAAGCACCTTCAGTCGAAATTACAAAAAAAAATTATAACTATTTATTTCTTCATTAGGATTGGAAAATTATATCAAGACTTTTTCATAAAATTGGGCATTCAATTTCGGACCCTTTTTGTAATCCAGGAATTTCTAGATTCCGGGATTGATCATTCACCATAATATCGTGCTACAATTGTTTTTTCAAGAGAGTTTTCAAGAGATTTTCAGAGAAATTCGGGATTCCTAATTGCTTAGGGATACGAGTTTTCCATAATCGATCACTAGGAAAAAGTCAGAAATTGAGAGATTTCAAAATAATCTACAAAAGAAAGTGAAACATATTTTTTTAGGTCGCTGGCGGATTTCAAAAGTTTTTACTCGCTGGCTGAATTTAAAAACCTAGGTATTTACAAAATTCCCAAAAAAATAAATAAATGTGAAAGCCTTTTCTTTTAGCTCTCCGGGTCGTTTCAAAAAAAAATGCTTACTGGCAAATTTCAAAAACCCAAGAATTTACGGAATTCCCAAAAAAAATCTCGCTGGCAGATTTCAAAAAAATTGCATGGTTGGCTTGTTTTACGAATGTTTCACTAACTATCCTCAATCATGAAATCCCGGAACTATTACGATCACAATCCCAAAATTTTGGAATCATAAAACAAATAGACGAGCTCCCGGGATCTCAGGGTCTCCACTCTAGTATTAACTTTTGAAAAATCGTGGAGTCAAATTTTGAAAACTTTGTTAGTAATTTCACCAGTAATGTATAATAGTAGAAAGTGGTACCACGAAAGCAGCAATAAAAACATAAAAATGCCGATATTACGACAAAGACAAAGTTGCTGACAAAACCTTTGAAAAAAAAATACAAACTAAGAGTTTTAGTAATAGTCTAATATTTGGAGTTGTTAGGGTGGGGACGATACAAACAATGCTACGTCTTAACTATAAATCAGGAGAAAATTTTCAGCGAAAATTGTTTGGCAATCGCTTAACCGCTAGGAGTGGACTGATCTTTTTTCAAGCCCCATGTCATTAAAGATTGTACTAGCTGTAAGCCCGTTGCCCAGCAACGTGAGATTTTTGTTGCATAGTATTAATTTTAATTTTATTTTATGTTATTTTATTTTATGGTATTTTATTTTATTTTATTTTATTTTATTTCATTTAATTTTTATTTATTTTATTTTATTTTTATAGTTAGCAGAAATTTCGTAAATTATTTAATTTTTGGAATAATGTTTATGTTTGCTAACAACCATTTTTCGTAGTAGCAGAAATTTCGTAAAATATTTAATTTTTGGAGTAATGTTTAAGTTTGCTAACAACCATTTTTCGTAGAAGCATAAATTTCGTAAAATATTCAATTTTTGGAATAATGTTTAAGTTTGCTAACAACCATTTTTCGTAGTAGCAGAAATTTCGTGAATTATTGAATTTTTGGAATAAAGTTTAAGTTTGCTAACAACCATTTTTCGTAGAAGCATAAATTTCGTAAAATATTCAATTTTTGGAATAATGTTTAAGTTTGCTAACAACCATTTTTCGTAGGAGCAGAAATTTAGTAAATTATTTAATATTTGGAATAATGTTCAAGTTTGCTAACAACCATTTTTCGTAGTAGCAGAAATTTCGTAAATTATTGAATTTTTGGAATAATGTTCAAGTTTGCTAACAACCATTTTTCGTAGAAGCAGAAATTTCGTAAATTATTTAATATTTGGAATAATGTTCAAGTTTGCTAACAACCATTTTTCGTAGGAGTAGAAATTTTGTAAAATATTTAATATTTAGAATAATGTTCATGTTTGCTAACAACCATTTTTCGTAGGAGTAGAAATTTCGTAAAATATTTAATATTTGAAATAATGTTTAAGTTTGCTAACAACCATTTTTCGTAGTAGCCGAAATATCGTAAATTATTGAATTTTTGGAATTATGTTTAAGTTTGCTTACAACCATTTTTCGTAGAAGCAGAAATTTCGTAAATTATTTAATATTTGAAATAATGTTTGAGTTTGCTAACAACCATTTTTCGTAGTAGCAGAAATTTCGTAAATTATTTAATATTTGGAATAATGTTCAAGTCTGCTAACAACCATTTTTCGTAGTAGCCGAAATTTCGTAAATTATTTAATTTTTGGAATAATGTTCAAGTTTGCTAACAACCATTTTTCGTAGGAGCAGAAATTTCGTAAATTATTTAATATTTGAAATAATGTTTGAGTTTGCTAACAACCATTTTTCGTAGGAGCAGAAATTTCGTAAATTATTTAATATTTGAAATAATGTTTGAGTTTGCTAACAACCATTTTTCGTAGTAGCAGAAATTTCGTAAATTATTTAATATTTGGAATAATGTTTAAGTTTGCTAACAACCATTTTTCGTAATAGCAGAAATTTCGTAAATTATTATATTTTGGAATAACTTTTAAGTTTGCTAACAACCATTTTTCGTAGTAGCAGAAATTTCGTAAATTATTGAATTTTTGGAATAATGTTTAAGTTTGCTAACAACCATTTTTCGTAGTAGCAGAAATAGACGTTGTAAATTTTTAATTGTGATTATTTTATCGAATATTAATATATAGGTATTTATTTTTTGAAAAACTTATCACGCTTATCAATCGGATTTTATTATTTTCATACGATCAAGATGTACTGTGTTTAAAAAAAAAATGTTATAAACCAAAAAAAAAACGCTCGGGGTCAGACTCGAACCACTGACCATCAGCTTACCAATCTAGCGCTTTACCTTTCGGGTACGTTGGAATTAATGAATGTGCAAAAATTAGGATATATATGCTGTGTTTCAAATAAAAAACAAAAGTTTCAAAATTCGAACGTAATACAATATATATAATGTAATTTTATCGTATCTGGCAGTTGTTTGTTTACCCGAGTGGTAAAGCTCTCAACTCATAATTCAAGGACCGTGTTTCGAATCCAGACCAAGGTGCTTTTTTGTATGAGAATTCAATTTTTCAGCGATTTGATATGTTCCATCAAATAATAGTATATAATGACGTCATCGAAAAGGTAGGAATAAAAAATGGCGACATCGAGGCTGGTGAGGGGGAGGGGGAGGAGGAGAGGAAATCGAGGAAAATCATAAGTAACAGTGTATATTGGAAAAATATGTCTTAAGTATGAATAAAAAGTGACAGCGCGGCTTAGCAGGAGGAGGAGGGGGAGGGGCAGGGGGAGGGGAAATCGAGGACATCTTACACTCAGACGGACATTATCGGCTATTAATATATAGATGATAGCAAGGAAATGTGGCGTTTTGGATCTTCTGTATAGATTCTAAAAGTATAGTAATTATAACTGTCGGTGTTTCTGTTTTTGTACAACTGTTGATTCCGTGTATGTCATAACTGAGGTAATAACCCAAACATTGATTGTTTTTCTATTCAATTTCGACTACAGTCGTGTGATATAAGTTCTTTTTAATGTTCAAACACTATTTCACAACGCTTCAGAGATATTTTTAGCATTTTATCTTAGATGAATTAGTTTGTTGAAACGGGTTGAACTAGATTTTTGATGTAGTCGTGTTGGACGTCGGACAATTCCAATGTTTATTTAAGTTTTCTCATGTACGCTTTTCCTGAAGATCAAGGAGTATTTGGCGAGATGATTTAGGTCAAAGCCGATGTAATCATACGTAAATATCACATTAGATATTTCCGTTACCTGTCAAATGTTACTCTTGAGATTTCTTTGTTAAATGTTATGTAACTGTGAAACTACGTCAAAGAAAAGACATCGGAGAATCGATCTGCTACAGCAGATCTAATAATTAATATGAGGGTTTCCCGAGTTCAATACTGTTATCATGCTGCGGCTGAAATTAGCTGTACAAAGTTGACAATTGACTGATAGATCGCCAAAGGAACTTCCTGATAGATACGCTTCCATAAGTATTTTTCACTCATTCACTTTGCTATCGCACGAAACTTGAACCCATATGTGGGCAACCTCTGACCCAGAAAAAATTCAGCTGAGTCTGTAGGCTTATAACTAGCTATTACTTACAAATTATTTTCAATACCAGTTGTTAGTTACACCATTTTAATTTCATTTTGTTTTATATAACTAACACTGTAAAAATGAACTTTCTTATCAGTTGATAATACTCGTCATAAGCAAAACCGGTCTTAATCTTAATAGAACAAATGAATATTGTATTTTGTTTTGTAGAACAACGGATTGAAATCACGAAAATTCTATCCGAGGATAATCATCAAAAATACACAAAGCTGATTGTCGCAGAAAATTTTCCAATCAATATACGATAATGTTATATCATTCATTATATAGACTTTGGAAAGGTAAAAGGAGGTATCCTACACTTTTTCCAAAACAGATTTTTTTGATAATCACAATAAATATAACTTGATACACATTCTATCAAAAAGATGTAAGCTGAAAGTGCCGAATTAGTATCTAAATTTACCTTTTAAAGTTAACCTATTTTACCTTATAAAGACTTTAAAAAATAATTAAATTAATATTAGATAAAATCAATTATGAGTAAGTTTATCAGTCTACGTGCACTTCAAAGTTGTGTATATTATATAATTTTACTTTGGCTCAAAATCTTCAAACCACTTTTTTGTGTCTCCTGTAAAATTTGTTGTGTGTGGGTTCTTTTCCACAGTCGATATATAAAGAAACGAAATATAACTGACAATTTTATATTATGGTCCGATATTTAACTCGGAGACGAAGATTATTTTTCCTCAAATTAAGAAATGTCTGGAATGCATTCTTTAACCAAGGAGTCTTGTTAGTTTATTTAAATTTATATTATATCATAGGGTTGTCGTAACCAAAATCTCATTTATTTCACAACGTCTCAAAAAAGAAGAAATCGCTCGGATTTTGTTATTTATTTGCCACTAACATCTAAATCCTTCATACGCATCTCATTGGCGTACCCTAATGAAATCTAAAATTCTGTTTGGATTTATGCAACAAATTTATCTGTTCCTAAACTCATAAGATACAGAGAAATTTATCCATTCTCTATAATTAAACATAGCTAAAAAAACTTCACAGAGAAAACGTATTGTATAAAATCATCAAAGCAATAATAAAAAAACGGTATGGTTCAAAAGATTATTTATTATCAAACAAATGTTATAATTTTTAACAAAATCATAATTCGCCACATTCAAATAAAAACCCATTCTACGAAAATAAAATGTGTTTGAAGATAACATATATAAACAAATAATAATCATTGCTCAGTTACACTTCATATGGAAATACATTAATATGACATGAAATGTATTGTAGTTTTTTTTATTAAAATTTGTGAACTTGTCCATCCTTTTCGATCGAGTAGAACAATAAATTAACGTTATCAATTTTATTTGTTGATATTTGACTGAATTCTAAACATATTTATATTACTTACTATTTTAGGAGGTTTTGAATGATATTGAATAGATTTTTTATGTTCTGTGGCTTAATCAAGATTTCTTTAACAAATACAACAAAATCCATAATAAGTGTAGAGTTTTTTCACATCTTATATTGACATGATTTAAAGAAAATGTATTTCTTAATAATTGGGGCTGTTTTAAATGCTAAATCATTTGATTCACATACCACATACATTATTTACATACTTAGTTCAGTTTTGAAATATTCTGGAGTTTTCTGCTTATTTTTATATGCCTCAAATGTAAAAAAGCTCCTCCTCAAATAGCTCCTCCCTCTTGAAATATCCATTAATATTTTATATATAATATGTATGTAAAAAATATATATTTAATTGTAATTGCAATAAGCATTATATGACATTTAAAGCACCACCACTGGACAAGAACGTAGGAATCTGTTTTGAACTGAAGTTTAGTGCGTCCATTTTTAAAATGTCCGCCTCTTTTAACTAAACTGCGAGTGTTGAGTTGACAAAATACAATCGGTTAAAACGGTTGGCGGGAAACAAAAAAAAAGCGCACGACATAACGATTCTATCTTTATAAACATAAAAAGCAGACTCTCCTTTTACCTTCTGTATTCATTTGTAAACTAATTAACTACTTTCGATGGTTTCGGCGGTAACTTTGTGGAAATTCATTTTAATAGAAAATTTAAATTAACTATGATTATTCCACGTATTGTGTTAGTAACTGTGACACGTGTTTCGCCTTTTTCAGAGGCATCTTCAGACTTACTATCGCAAAGTTTGCTTAAGTAATTTAAGCAAAAATTAACTACTTTCGATGGTTTCGGCGGTAACTTTGTGGAAATTCATTTTAATAGAAAATCTAAAGATGCCTCTGAAAGAGGCAAAACACGTGTCACAGTTAGTTACACAATACGTGGAATAATCAAAGTTAATTTAAATTTTCTAACTAATTAACTATTTTGATTTTGTTGGAGAACTTTATTATTGATATAATTCCATGCAAAGCATAGCTTTCAAATTACGTATGTATTATACATATACATTTTGGCGTGCGTTAAAATTATTTTAAAATATTTATCAAGTTATACAATGAGTTTGGGATAAAAAATGAACGGATCCACTTTTCAACAGAGAAAAACAGACTCTTTTTATAAAAAATAGACAGTATTAGATAAATATGCTTTACAACATGCTACTCTTTCTTTATATCTGAAAACGAATAAAATACCGCTAATTTCAATGCAACTGTGTATGAAAATTAACAACAATAAATGTCAGTATAAAATAGTCAACATAACATATTGGCAAATGAAATTTCTCGGAACAAAATTATTATTGATTTCAATGTTGAGTTGTTTGTTTCCGCAGTTAAACTTTACAGTAAATTGCATCTTATGTTTGCAGAATTTAATGCATTTCCAAGAAGCATATTGTAAAGTATGATTATAAGTTTACCCAGTTATGATTATAAAATAATATTTTGACCCTTCTGTTCTTTTAAATCAGTACTTCATTTATTATAGCGTTATCTCATTTTCTCATTTTCTCAAAACTATCTGCGTGATACCAAGCTCTTCAATGATGTCAACTCAACTTAATAAAATTTTAACGTTCCTTCCGGCTGTATAAAATACGTGCATATACTTATCAATTACCATTTCCGCTCCTTATGATATGAATATTAACTAGGGCTTGTCGGTTTTCAAAAACCGGTTTTTTTGCCAAATTTGTGACATTCTAAAACCGGTTTTTCAACTTGCCGAATTTTCTATAAACGAGTCTTTTATTTGATTGCTTAAAGACCATATGCTCCACATCATTATCCAGCGAAAGGGTATTTTCGATATCAGGAAATTTTGTTACAAAACGATCATTGGACGCTTTGTGTTTTCATAAATCATATTTTCTGAAGAGTAACATCAAACATTTTCTTGTTGTGTATTATTATGTATATAAATATACAACATTTAAAAAACTTTTTCTCGCTATTTTAATTGAATTATCTATTTTTTGTAAAACATTGAAAACCGGATAAAACCGGTTTTAGAACAGTATTGACATTCGAAAACCGGTTTTTTCAAAAGTCGGTTTTCGTATAAGCCCTAGTATTAACTATAAACCCCTTGTAAAAACATTTCTACTTAACTTGTTAATATGTAACTAGTTAACTGGCAATGAGTTTGAGACGGATTTTTTAACAGTAAGTCGCTCAAAACATTTCAGACGCGAGCTGAGTACTACAAGGTTCTAAGTGTCGGCTTGTAGCATTGTCTACATGCTGTATAAATATGAAGTCGAAATTTTGCCTAAATTTAATAATACGCCGTAGTTCTATGTGTGCGTCGCAAGATACTGTGGTTTCAACTTGAACGCCTGAAGATGCCGAAAGGCAAAACTCGGGTCATCTTTTATATTTTGATAATTTTATTTCTGTACTTTTTTTCAATCATCTGATTTTGATATTTTTTGTTTATTCTTCATCACAATGGTGTTATTGTTTACCATTATGACGTTTTGTATTCTTGCAGTGTGGTATTATCTCATTTTACAATATTGACTTAGTACATTAATGATATCAAACACAAATTACGAAAAAAAAAACTTCTTTTCCTATTTATCCTTCATTTTCTCCAATAATAATGATCACATTAGATATCTTCCATAGAATTCTTTTTATTTTAATACAAAAATCGTAAGTCTGTTTTTTGAATCACCTGTGATTTCATACGAATTTCAGTTAGAACCTCGTAGCACTGGCGGTTTGTTTGAATTTCAGATGGACAAGGTTCTAATAGAAGTTTAGGTATTTCTTATTAACTATGAAGAACTATTTTTAACAACAATTTATTAATAGTTATATCATGCCAGTACCATCATTGATATAAAAAGAAACTTGGAAACATCTACAATTTTCAAAATAGAAGCATTCAAAATTTCATATGCCCATATCTTTTTTGCTGCAGCTGTCCACATAGAACCTTGTACCACTCGGCTCGCGCATTGTATTGGATACGAAATATAATCTACAATATTTAATTATTAATGTATGAATATTTCGGTGCGGATGGACGTCCAACGGCGTTGATCGTTCAACTACTGGATCGACAAATGTTTTTAAATTTTTCAAATTAATGTCGTGTTAATTAATATCAATATTTATCTGTATAATATAAATTTAACATTTCGTTCACGCTTTATTAGTATTTATCTGTCACCAAATTTGAAAATAAATATCTTTTCTGACTTCACAGTTATGACTGGCGATTTATCAATATATCAATCGCACGTTTTCGATGTAATATCAAAATAACTGTTTACCTAAATACCGTCTGTTGAACCTTTAACTCCTGTACTTTAGTTGTAACGTTTCTATTTTAATATGCATATACATCACCGCTTTCATGTTTCAAACTATTCCTGTCCCGACAACAAAATCTGTTTCTTTTTCAGACTTGGCACTAAAAGAAGGGTAGCCACACATTTAAATGAAACACTCCAGCGTCAGAGGTCACCAAACTTTATTAGAAATGAACCATCCGAGTTCTACGTGAAATTCTTTTATCTAGGGCGACGTTACAGTTCTGAGAACACGTCATTTTAACAAGATTAATATATTACAAGTTTTTTTTCTAAACTAACGAATATTTTTTAAAGACTGACAAGCTCACCCACCCCTCCAATTACTCTGTAGATTGTTTCCTGAAATAACCGCCTAAACTAAATTGTATTTGTACGTAGATGGAAGGATGTTTCAAATCGTCGTATATCGTACAATAATTGAATTGATTGAAGGTAATGTTTTTCAAAATGGACGTAAATTTTCTCATATATAGAAGTTTAAAATATCTAGTGGGGTGGGCGTTTTCATATTTAGAGCGTTTACAACTTAAATTTGGGTGAGCGATTGAGTATAAGTATTTTTATTTTGAGTTCGACGTATTAATTTTTTTGCGTCAGTGTGTTAGAGTTTTCTGCATGGAAATCAGATAAATATAAATATAGCCTATTCAATTTTATTTTTTTTGTGTTTTTAAATATTTCGGATTACAGCTAATGTCAATGCGGAAAATATTTTGAAGTTGAAATATCATACGAGATTAACTCGATGAAATTTGTTTGTAAGTCACTCGAGATCAACTTGAAGAGAATAGACATCACAAACATTCACGACTTATATATCAAGTTTTATTAAAAAATAACTCAATTCGATTTTGGCCCTTTTCGGGAATTGAACATAGATCCACCTGATCGGTAGAGCCGACCTCTAACCAACTAGGCCATAGCGGGCGACTAAGATTACTATCTTTTTCGATTTGAAATTACATTTTTTTTTGCGAGAGGGGATGGGGGTTGATGTAAATAATTTTGTTCACAAATAATCACTTCGACATATTGCTAACTTTTAGGGTGTTCACTGTCAATGGAAAGGCATTATATTAGTAAAAACACAATAATCCTTTGTACTTCTTACACTTACAATGACTAGAGTTAGGACAGGCCAAGTGGTTGACTTTCCGCTCTCCGTTTTTAGGATCAGATTGGTGGGAGAGAGTTGTAGATAACACACATTTTCCTTCGAACAGACAGAGCATATAAATCAGTACATAGATCAAAGCATCAATTCATTAGAATTACTACCGGGATTCAAGCCGTTGACCACTCTTACACGGAACCAGCAACGGTTATGGTATGATACATCCCCGTAAGTTTGTTTCCTTCTGGTTATTAGTAACCACTGTTCCAGAAGATAATCAGTAGTCTCCCAATGATCATATCGTCCTTTCGACTATCCCACCGCTGGGATAAGTGGATAAGCCTGCTACTCCAATTTTGATTCAAGCTTACAAAGTGGCAGTTTTAGTAACACTTGCTACTTTGTATGTGGAAAACAGCTTTGAATTTGAAAGAGCTTTTGCAATCAAAATGGTAAACTGAAAGCTTTTCTCTTGAGTATAGTGACAATGTTTCAGGAAATGGTCATGTTGGATTTTTACGAGAGAGGTTTTTTTTTCAAGTAAAATATGCATTTCACTTGTTTTAAATAAAAACAAGCGGTTGACTACCTTTTTAAATTGAAACATATTTTTTGATCATAATAAAGCAACAAACCTTAAATACTCTTTCGAAAACTATTAATACTTATTTCCTCTGTATTATTCTGCTGAAGTAAAATATTGGTTTCCTTTATGGTAACGAAAAACGTGTATAAAATTCACTCATTTAGTCTATAAATATTTGATATAAAAAATACCATTGTTTTTGGACGTACTTCATAATTTGTAATAGGTGACGTATTAGTTTAACACTTGAGTAACGAAACGTCGAAAATATGATCGAGGAGCGACTGGGTACAAAGTGACCCCAGACAAATTTGCGTAATATTTGCATTGCAATTGTTGAAGTATCATTGTAGATTACAGTAAATACCAGCTAGATATAAATGGTATTTAGCGAATGATTTAAATAAGAAAACAATCGATCAGGACCGGTTTCGCTCATGACGAGCATTATCAACTGACACGAAGCAGAAGAGTTGCAGTGCTATTTATACAGAACAAAGTCAAATTATTAGGTTGTTACAAACAATTGGTAATATAAATATTTAGTGCGAATGATTCGTGTTTTGTATTTTTATCTATAAATCCCTTTATATTTATAGTAACAATTGTTTGTTTTTCCCGACGTTTATAAAAGTGGAATTAGTAAAAATAATGCTTTATTTTTTAACCTTCGAGTTACTATGGGGTGCATTCCGATGCATTTTTTTTATTATTTCAACCATTCGTTATATACCAAAGATATCAAGCTGATAATGATTGTAATCTTCAATGATACCTCAACAAACGCAATGGAAATTTGTCTGGGGTAACTACTAGGGTATCCAATCCCGGGATTTCGGGATTGATTAATTTTCAATCCCGGGATCCCGGGATTAGGATTTTCTCACCGAGGAATTTGAAATCCTCAATTCGCTATACCTTTTCCTCGGATTATCTCCAAACCTCGTTTTTTTTTAGCTCACCGAGAAAATTGAAATCCTCGATTCGGTATACTTTTTCCCGGATTATCACAAAACCTCGTTTACCTTTAACTCGCCGAGGAATATGAAATTCTCAATTTGCCAATTTCGTGTCAATTTTCGGAATTTGCTCAAAATTTCTCAATCCCGAAATCCCGGGATCGCAGCCGTATCAATCCCGGAATTTCGGTATCAGAAAATTGAACGGGATCCCGAATCCCGGAATTGGATGCCCTAGTAACTACTCTGTCGCTCCTCGATCCTATTTTTAACGTTGCTGTACTCAAGTGTAATTAAACCAACACATCAACAGTATACCTTTTACAAGATATGAAGTATGACCTAAAACAATGGTATTTGTGTAGTTTATTTTTTGAATAAATGATAAATAAGTAATATCGCATTTGTAATCGGTAAAAATGAAAAGCCATTTTATATTAGACCATGATAATTTAAGAAGACATTTTCGTTCATTATTTGTGTATAATTCATACACGAACTGAGCTAAATAATACCCAAACTAAAATATCAATGTTAAGCATATTAATGCAGTTCTTTTTCACGCTATACTACGTGATTTATATTGAAACGTATTATGTTTCGAAAATTTTTCCGTTTCACAAGATAAATATATAATATTGGGCCAGAAGCAATAGAAGCTCGGTGAACTACATTCTCTAGCTCGCGGTAAATGCTTTGAAAGTGGATTATGAAACATAATCCAGTTAATAGACGAAAAATACATAATATTAGTTAATACTATTATGTTAAACCCACTTGAAACCTGGGCTGTAATTTGGTTTATTCGTATATCGTCTTTTCCCCCAGCGGTATTCCCTTTAAATTATTACCTGTCACCGAGATCTGGTCGTAAATATTTCCCGGCGCTTCTGTTTTTTAATGATATGTATTATACACTGGACTTTATAGGTTTTTTGTATAACTTACAGTAGTTATTCGTTTTGAAACATTGTAACAGGCTTTACTTAATTTAAATCTTAGCTAATATAAATGTCTCATCTGAAAAACGTATTATTAACAACATCTTTTTGCAAATCAACGATAGCAATAAAGATTCATATTTATTCTTTGAAGATTACCGTTTGGTTGTTCCACCAGTTTTAAGTATAGATGGTTCGTCTGTCTTACGTATTTGTAGTAAGTAGTAAACCCAGACAAAACGATCAACAAAAAACACATTATATCTGAAGATGCTTCTGAAAGAGGTAAGGAAAATTTGTAACATAACCAGTGGAGTTATGAAATTTAATTTTGTTTAAAAAATATATTTCCACCAAGTTACAACCGAATCCATCGAAAAAAAATATCCTTCTTTAACCTCATTCTTCTATCTTTACTTAACTTGAAAAATACTAATGATGTTCAAGGATGTCATGCACACTTACCGTTGGAATACTCCATTGGTAGTAGGCCAACGTAAAAAAAAAAGTCAAGATGTTCACAGTCATCCATGAACATCTTTTAATGTTTATCGATTAAGGGTAAGTGTAGCGGTATTCAGCGAACACATGTAATTAAGCAATATTTTGTAGTGAAGTTATCTACAAAAATTCGTGTAATTGATAAAATCTAGCTTAAAAAGATTTTTAAAATAACCCAGTTGAGTTAAGCATTTCTTATTATAATATTCCAATAAAAAAACTGTAAAATTGACTGCCAATGTTTATGCACATGCAGTGAACTACAAAAAAATAAATTATGTTAATATAAATGTTATACATATATTTGATATTGGTAACGTTAAATAAAAAAAATGAAAAATAAGTAGTGCGTTTCGGTTGAGGTTGAGTTAACAAATTAGAGGTCACTGATTAACCCCGCCACTGAATCCTTGCTATTTTTTATTGGAATATAATAGTAAAGAATGCTTGATTCAACTGGGATGTTTTAATAATCCTATTAAGCCAAATTCGATGTTAATAAGTATTTGTAAATAAGTCACTTAATATTTTTTGTTAATATAGGTGTCGTCGTAGACCACTACAATTAGGGCATCCGATTCCGGGATTGAGATGGCAGCGATCTCGGAATTTCGGGATAGAGAAATTTTGAGCAAATCCAGAAAATTTACACGAAATTGGCAAATTCAAGATTTCAAATTCCTCGGTGAGCTAAAAAAAAAAACCATGTTCTGTGACAATCGGGGAAAGAGTATAGCGAATTGAGGATTTCAAATTTCCAGGGAATCCAATACCGGGGTTGGATACCCTAACTACAATCACCCTTAAGTGATTTTGTAGGCTTAAAACTATATTTGATTCCGTTTTCAGAACCAGATCGGATGCCTGCAAATTGATGAATTCACAGACAATCGTGCTGTATAGACAAATTCATAAACTGATTGATAACTAATGCATGAACATGTCCATTAGATGAAAACCTCTTAAAAGGAGCCCACGTGATACGGCGTCCGATACTGTAATGGGCATGAGAAATTTTTCTTTCGCGTTAACGCCTACCCGATACTTTACTTAATAAAATTTTAATTACTTTATTTAATATTGTGTCTACTGGAAAATATTTCATATGCTTTAAATATATACAATAGTATATCTGTAAGTGAATCGATTCTTCGAAGAACACATGTCTTTTGTATTCTTCATTACAACACCCTACCCAACTAAACGCTACTGATTTATCCTCCACTCAAGTTAATATAACTATGTTGAATTGGCTACTAATTATGTTATTCGTTTGACCCACCTCGTACCTCGCTGTATTAAACAAGCACTAGTGTAATTAATACATTGTCTTTTGCAATTTGTTTGTACCGCATTGATTTAATTACACTACGTGTTCTTTGTGGCATATTGAAGGGTGCATTCATTAGATACCGTATGGATAAGGAAACTAATTTGAAGATTATTTTTGACTAACATTATTCTACTAGATAATTTAAGATTCTCCTATCATTATTTATATTGATTGCTTACACGAACATATAAATTTGCGGGGTTTATGTGCAATGCAGTAGTAACTAAATTCAAAAACCCAGAGAGTGGTTGTAAACATTTTAAATGATGCATTTAGTTTATAGATAACGATAAGTAAAGTATTTGATAACGATCTTTTAGCCAGGCGAAAAATGTGAGATTACGAACCAAAAATCCAACCGGTGCAAAAAACGCAAAGAGATCATCAATTAACTATCCATTTTTACTCTTCTAGCCATACCTGTCCTTAATTTTCATTTTTAAAATGAGAGATTGGTCGATGTTCCTACTAACTACTCGTTGAAGTTAATTATTTATGTTGAAATACTCAATTAAAAATTAACTTAAAATAAAATATTTTATAAAAAAATATTGTTATTTTTTAAATGCAATCATATTTTGTTAGAAAAACTGTTTTGTATTGTAAGGAAAATCATTTTTAAGGTGTTTTATCTTAATACTTAGTGGAACGACATTATATATATTTTAAAAAAATAACACTCTTTCGGACTATTTTCACATTTATTCAGTATGATCATTAACGGTTTCGCTCAACACGATCATTTTCAAATGATGAATCAGTTCGCATTAATTAGTTGAAAATGTTCATGAGTGAAACTGGTCCTGGTTATATTCAATAAATGTGAAATTATTTCAAAAGATTGTTTTATTTGTTGGAGTTTAGAAAGATCATTTCATTATTTTAGTAATATCGAAAATTGCTGTATTTATTTTAATCAAATCAAAAGCAAAATTTCAACGTTTCATTATTTATATGATCAAGTTTTAAAATTAAAATCTTTGCGTGCTCTCAGAAGATTTTCGAAAGTCAGAAATTTCTCGTAAAATACACATTGTTAAAATCTGCAGAAAAAAAGTTTACACTGACTGACTTCTTCAGAATATATTTAAATTAAGATGAATATTGCAACTATCAAACATCTTCAGCGTTAGCTATCCTTTGTATACATATTTGCTTTCCTGGCACGTAAATATTAATTATGTTTAATTATGTGTTGCAGCACACCTACTATTGTGTTATAACACATTAAATACCACCACCAACAAACCACCACACGCTTTAATACCAACTGACATATAAAATAATAACATCATATTATTAGCGCGGTCACATTTCGTACGTAATAAAGTGTTATGTTTATCGTATACCTCATTAGGATGAATCGAAAGTACACTTCAAGTTAAAAAAAATCATCTATTAACACTCACAATGCCGACTAGTAAATTTTATTTTTATCAATTTTCCCTTCTTATTCGGATAATATTTTGATCGCAGTGTACGTATTTATTTATATGCAATTCAAAAGTTAATGCGATCTTGGTATTTCTTAATTTTAACATATTCTCTTTAATTCGACTTAGTATTTGTAGTATTAACCGCACAATTAAATACAAATTTTCACCAGTAAACCTGTTTCTATGAACCGATTTATTCTCCTTCGTTGAAGAAAAAGCTTGCTTACATTTATTGAATAAACGTTTTACGTGAAATAAATATATTTCGTTCAATTTTGAGAAAATCATTTGTGGGCCGCCACAAACTTCAAAATGGGCCGCGAGTTGTGCATCACTGACTTAAATCTTTTATTGCAATCTTCGGTTTATATGTCTAGAGCCATTTTTCCTGGGACGTTCGTCAATCCTTCAATATTTACATCACCAACATATTATATATGGCAGTAGGGATTCTGAAGTCTCGGAGTTTTCAAAGTCCCGGGACTCGAGGCGTGATAAAGTCAAAGTCCCGGGACATCCCGGGACTCGATACTTTTATTTCCCCTTCAATAAAATTATAAATTTATTAAATCTTAATAATTGTATGTATGTATTTATGTATTAAATACACTCGGCGCCGTTTGAAAGTACACACTAGTAAAAATCGCGTTTTTTCAATACAATGTTTAATAGTTATTATTTTTCTTATGTACTGGATATATTAATTGCTTACAGTTGATTTTTACTAAGAAGAGATGATAACGGTACATGCATTGAAAAAATATCAATGAATTCGTCGCAGTCAGGAGTAAATTTATGACCGTAACTTCACAATACAGCTTATAAACCTTTTTTTTTGTCCAATTGAAACATAGGTACCTTTGTATAATAATGAAAAAACATTTGTAAATAAAACAACATCAGGTATGAACATTTAATTTTAATATTTTGTAATTTGCTTTTGCTACAGTTACGTTTTTCTTGGGGCTCCCATCTTATACCTGTTTTCATTCAATACACATCAGTCCTTTTGAGGGTTTCTTAATCACAAGAATTGTTTTTTTTTAATGAAAATGCACAATTTATTAGCACATTTTAAATCACAGTCTCGATTCCGGGGACATTTTACAACAAAGTCCCGGGACCCAAGACAGCAAAAAACAAAACAAGTCCTGGGACTTTTGTCCCGGAATGTCTCGACTCAGAATCAGTATATGGCAGTCTGTTTCGCAGAACTTGTGGAGTTACTACATGATGTTGTGATAAATTGTATTGCAATGATTATTATTAACATATGTAAATGGGAGATTTTATTTTAATATAATGCCTTTCCACCAATAATTAATAGTAAACATCTTAGTGGCATTAATGAGTTATAAAATATACATTAATTTACAACTTCGCCATAAAACCCGGTATACACCTCTATGCGCTATTTTTATGACAAATTTTAGTATTATATACTGCTAAGCAACGTAAAATGTTATATTTACGTAGCATAATGTAAGTATAACTTTGTTTGTGAAAATAAACGGAAAAATTCCAATTCAGAAGTGTTTAATAAAATAACACATCGATTTAAAGTTAATAACCACTAGTTGACCTTTTACTGAGTAATATGAACCAGTCTCTCTGACAATTAATCGTTGTTCGTCATTAATAATATATTTTTGAGACACTCAAGGCACTGTAGTGTGATGTCTCAAACGTGGTATGTAGGGCTTCCAATTGAAACCCTGAATCCCGGGATTACGGGTTCGAAAAATTGGTTGGGATCCCTGATCTCGGGATTGGAGGACCTGCAACCGTGTCTTGTAAACGATTATTTAACGATATAAAACTTTGTGTCTCTAATTAATATGATTTCGATAATGTAATAAAGTCTTCTTAGTGATCTTAAGCTCCAAAATTGCGTATATTCGACAATAATTTTACGCAACTCATCTTCATTTCGCAATTTTTGTAAAAGGTATTATTTATAATTTTTTTAGTCACTTTTCAAGATATTACGTCAAATGATTATTAATGAATATTGTGATATAACTCGTTAACGATCGTAGAATTGCGGTTTGCCAGTATCTGAGGCTTATAGTAATAATAATAACAGACTCTATGAAGGAAGTTAAGAGATTAATATAATACTCCTATCTCAGGGGAGCCGGTAAATTGCTCAAATGCAATTGATCGAATGCAATTGCTCGAATGCAATTGCTCGAATGGAAATTGCTCGAATAACAAGATCCTCGAATAACCAATTCCTCGAACGTCAAATGCTCGAATTACAAATTGCTCGAAAATTTGTATAAAAGTTTCAACATTAATCACTCATTCATTAAAAAATATTTATGAAAGTCGGGAAATAAAAACCATAAATCAAAAAAAAGTCATAATAAAAAAATATTTTTTATTTAAGTTGCCAGTGGTCGAGCGGAAAAGGTCGTTGGTTTTGTTTTCGGAGGTCACGGGCTTGAATCCTAATACGTACACTTTAATCAATAATTTTTAAACTATTTATGGATTTCTGTTTAAAGGCATACATATATGTAATTTCTTGAAACCCTCTTACCCATTCTTATTTCTACATCGACATCTAACATAGCCTATTGCTTATCTTCCAATATATATTTTTTTTAATTTAAAGTAGAATTTGAACCTATCATATACATATAAGAAGAGTAACCATTCATTTAAGAAAAAACAGTTTTTTTTAATTTTAATATTCACACATAATATTTTTTCTTTATGAATATTATTTACTTATTGACGCAGTTATAAATTAATAATAACGCCACGCCGTCTTGGATATTTACTAGAAAATTTTTCCTGAAAGTTTCATTTTAATACAATAATAATTATCCCAGTTACCACCGCTATCACAAATACGTTATATCTCATATCTATAAACATTTTTACTATTCCGTGATTTTGGGCTCTCCTTATAAAACTTTTATAAAAATTTTCGAGCAATTTGTAATTCGAGCATTTGACGTTCGAGGAATTGGTTATTCGAGGATCTTGTTATTCAAGCAATTGCATTCGAGCAATTTACCGGGAATCCTATCTCAGTATGGGAGTGCGTTGCTAAGCCAAATGAAGGCGTCAATACGGCGATGATATGCTTGCCCTCATTTCACTGTGATCACGTTTTGGCTACAGGATGCTAAAGAAACAAAACCAAAAATAATTACTTTAGTAATTACCAGCCAAACTTATAGCTGAGCAAATGTTTGCAATTATAAAATAAGACACCTATCACATAGCTTGAAATAAAAATATATTATCAAATAAATGTCATTTTTTAATTACCAAATATAAATCCATTGCCGTAACTAATACCATTACATGAAGCTCGTGACATTATCATTGATATTTAAACTAATTTATATTGAACACTATTCAATTATTTCATATTTGTGACAGTTCCTAGAAAAACACAGGGTCAGTTTATTATATTTTAAAAGGTATTTTTTAGAAGTTAATTAACAATGTTAGAATAGATTGGTTATCGTTTATTTGCCAGTATATATAGACATATATACTTAAGCTAAATAAAGGAATAGTTAATTTTGACGGTGGTCGTTTTCTCCAGCGTTATAGTCAAATTATTATACTTGCAATAACTGATAAATGCACACAAAGTGTCACCCGATCTGAATTCTTTTCATCAAGTGTTTTAATAGTATAAAATATTATTAAAAACTTCGACTGTAGGGGCTTGGTGGTAATTCAATATTAATATTGAATCTTTTAAATTATGTACATTCACACAAGTTTCGTCACTAACGACCGGGTTCAGGCGTTCAAGTGCACGAATGGACATGACGTTTAGTAAATAAGTTTTATGTATTTAATTTTATATATATTTTTGTTTTACAATCACATCAAAATAATTAGAAAAGTTTCAATGCAACACACCATAGTTTGAGTGAAACGATTGTTTGCCTGAAGTTAGATTATTGTAATAAATGACACTGCAGTAGATTCAGGTACCAACCATGTCTAGTATTTCGATAAAGATAATGCTACAAGCTATAACTCTAGTATTGTGTAACCGTCAAAATTGCGAGTTGCATGTATGTATATCTCAATTTGAAATTACCTAAATTACTTAATATTTCAAACTACTTCTTTTTGAGTTACACTGTATTCGCATAGTGCGTAGATGATAATATATATTACATAAGTATGGGGGATCTTAAAATATTCCACCCAAAGCGTGGCTCACACTCGCATATCTGTTTGCAGTAAATGACCCTTAACGCTCTTAATTCTGGTACAACATATGCACCTAAATACTCACTCACTGACTACACTCAATATTATATATTGAGACTATTTTCTACTCTACAAAAATATTATGATAAATAGTCAGAATACTGTTTCTACTATTTAAAATAGTCTTAATGAGGAGTGGTATTTGAATTAAAAAAATAATGATTAGTGTTCATTGCGATTCACGGATAAAAAATGCTACATTCTTAACAATTAACAAATTTACGAAATTTGCCTGTTATTATGGTTATCACAACCCAAAAATAAATTCCATGAAAATCACCGCTTTTTACCAGTCTAGGTTCTCGAGACATTTGTATAAAACAACGCGAGACTTGCTATTTTCAATAACATTTATTTAAAGTAGATTTTATTTATGCAATACAAATAAAGTTTGAGGATCTCTTTTCCTCGAAAATTTTTGTACATTTCGAAAGGCAATAAAAAATGTAAGAAACTTTCAAAATCTTCCATTTATTTATTAAAATGAAATATAACAACTGTACGTAATTGTAAAAGATGCTACTTTGGAATAATAACCATAAAGGTAATTACCCAATAAAGTATTTTTCGAATGAAATGGTTTCATCGGAAAATTCAAAGAAATCCTTCGAATTAAGTGTAATAAAAATAAACCTAAATATTTACATTACAATATATGTTGTTATCGTTTGCAATAATTAAATTTAATATTTTTCTAATGAATTTTTAGTTACGAACAGTGATCATGCGTAAAAAAATCGTTGAAATACTTTTTATTACGGAACTACGATATCGCGACGCGAAAAATTTCCCGGGACTTGAAAATTTTAATTCTCGGATTTCAGGATACAAAAAAAGCCGAAACTTCAGAATCCCTAGTTTCTACTATGCCATCTTGAATTTTTTAATAAAACAAACTTGAATGTTTCAATTTCTAACGTAGTGATTGATTCCAAGATATATTATTCTTTGCGACGGTTATATGAATCAACAGTTGAAAAGGCCTGTCCGGGTGATGTATTGCCTACAGATGGAGGCATATTTAGTGGCTTTCCTCGATGCTGGTTCATACTTTTATATTTATAATTAAAATTTAATTTAATTCCAGATATATATCTGCAAGTATGATTTATTCTATTAAGTAATTTGTTTACTTGCCAAAATATTATTGTTCTCAAATACGTGGGACTATTTCGTTTTCTATTATGCTATGTGTTGTCGATCACATATAGATAAGCTCAATTCAACAGGTTATCGTCAATAATGTTTGCGTTCACAAATAATTAAAAAATATTCAAGTTTCACTTGCTTAGTACAGTATATTACTGTGTTGATATATCCATCTCTCTGCCTGTTAAGTAAAACACAGAAACATATCGTAAAAATCAATCGCGCCAAGTGAATTTTGACAGGTGACATGGGCAGTTTATATTACAGCTAATAACTACCAATTCGCCAAAATATTTAGAACTTTTACAATTGAAAAGAAGGCCCTATGCTTAGCGTGGTGGCCGGACTAAACGAGTTCGAGTCCCTGTTGGAACAGAATTTTCTCGATCGGTTTATCGATTTCCGTTAGAAAGGCATAGGTGCTTGTGATGTCTAAAGAAAAATCCTTCCACCCTTTCCGATCCTAACCACTAGTCCTGTCCTAGCTTTATCCTTCTATCCTTACCACTCTCTTTGAATAAAAGAGGTTGAACGACTGGGTAACAAACAGTTCTCGTAGAAAAAACTTCTGTTGAGATCCCTATATTAAGAGACCGTATGCTCCATATTGAGAACGGACATAGTTAAAAAAAGAAGACATTTTTTTAAAATAAAAAAAAATCAAAACTTTTTATTATCCTCGCTGGGAGATGAACTCTAATCGATCTTATCGTTTGGGTAATCTTTCCACTAGACAACAGAGGCCGACAACTTATGAAAGGGAATGTTATTTATTATTCTTGGCAGAATGTTTTTTCATTCATTTTCTGAACTTTAATCCTCAACAAATTAGTTTATTTAGCAAGCTCGCCGTACAACAGTCTCCAGTCAAAATGGGAAATGGAGTGACAAACTCCTGGAGATAGAACTTTTCAATCTAGTCTATGTTATTTATTTTCTACGAAAATAGATTCGCCGTCTCACTTTTACTTCTCTCATTTGTTTCAAACATACCGAGCACCAAAAGACAAACTAAAAAAGCTTTGATCAGCACTGGAACGAATCTGTTTGTATTAATGAACCAATGGAATTCAAATGCATGTTTCGCTTTAAGTCTCACTATTGTCACTGTGGAAAATCTGTGAAATTAATTTTCTCACAAAAATACATATATGCCCCGAATTATGCGGTTCCAAATACATGTGTTTTAAAAACCGCGTATCATGAAATCGTGCTAATTGACGTATAACTTCATTCAAAATAAAGAGATAAATAATATGAAATGCGTTAAAAATGCTCTTTCCGAGCAGTGGCTGTATAGACTGTAGTGTGATTATGAGATTACATGTGAGAATATCTAATTGAAATAAATTTGATAAAATCGTCGAATCCACAGCTCTGTAACTTATTGATGATGACTTGTTCTCAACAATGGTGTCCTTTATTTTTTTTAAATTTTACTAGTAACTACATACATAATTGGTGTATATCCAATATCCATCGACTCACGGAAACATAAAAGTACCACTTCAGCGACATACGGCGCCGGTGCAGATATATAATATATGTGTATGGCATACATTTTTGTATAAATGTATTTCCTTTTAACTTACATATATGTATACTAGTAGATCGTCAGTCCAGTTAGCAGTGGCAAAACTATAGACTCGTATAGATTGAATACTCATCATTAAATAATTTTAAAAAAGGATCAAACTCGTAAGATTTTTTACGAATGCACTAAAAACCAGAGCTGTGGAGTCGGAGTCGTCGTGGTATTTTAGCCGGAGTCGGAGTTGTGAAAAATGAGCGGCTCGATTTTTTTTTGAAAAGTATATTTAATGATGTGTATTCAAACAAAATAGTCAAAAGTGTTGACTTTTCATGCTTGGCTGACTAAAGATGATCTGATGGTATACATATTTTTTATTGTTTAAAAATTAAAAGTACACTACATGACATGACAGCTGACGCCGCCATGTTCTTGACAAATATAATGAGACAACATATAGAATAAAACTACATAATACATATATATAAGTTAAAATGAAATTATTGAAAAAATTTCCTCGGAATCGTCTATTTTATTACGCGACTCCACAGCCCTGCTAAAAACACACGACTCCCGAATCCGATTCAACTGCTCAAAATTATGCATTCAATATGCTTTACAACATGCTATTCTTTTCTTCTCTGGAAGACTTAATCAATCTTGCAAAAAACATTACAGTTTTCTATGAAATTTGGTTGAGGATAGAAAAATATCATGAAACTAAGCCTTGCATCTAAGAAATCAACAATTCATGCGAATTACGAAAAATCTACTTATTTGATAGTTTTACATTTTTCCATTATTTGCTAAATTTCCTACACAACTACATTTTCTGGGATTTAGTTATTTTCAAATAAATAAAGAGTAGCATTTTGTTGAGCGTATTTACCAGATTAAGTTAAGAGCGATTTACCTGGGTGTACTTAGTTTTTCTAATTTCATTTGTGGCATCCTTGATATCGAAAAATGGTTAGTCGCGTCGCGTTGGTCGATTAGAAATGGGCCATCAGAAATAAACAAATTTCTATTCTTCATGCCACAATGTCGGGTCGGCCCCGTCCACCGTTCTAAATCCATCTTAGATGTTATTAAAGAACAATACACTGATGTACTATCCTTCACAACGGACCAAATATCCGTTCTGGCCATATGTATGAAAATAACTAATCGGGACTTCAATCTAAATTTTCTTCCAAGAAAGATACTGACGATGTTACATTTTTTATATGATGTCATAACTGGCATTATATCATATTTTTTGTTATTTTATTATAAACACACAATTTTGAATCGTTCAAATTACGTACGCACAGTCTTCCGATCTTAAACGATCAACTGCACATGCCGGGCTTGCCCCTCCTATACTCTATATAAATATAATCATAAAACCTTTCCGACAAACAAAAATAAATATAATTCTTAAAACTACTCACCATTCAAATCTGTGGGCATTTCCATGGGCTAATCTTTTTGCCAGCTATGGCTTTAAGCTCAATGATACATTTATTTCTTATATAAACACGAAACATTCATTTACTAAGCTTCATTTCAAGCTCAACCATGCACTTGAACGCCTGAAGATGCCGAAAAGCGAAACCCGGGTCGTTAGCGACAAAACTCATGGAAAAGTACAAAATTCAAACAATTCAAATTTGATATTGAAATTCCATCAAGCACCCTCAGTCGAAATACTTAATATTGCCATTCCACCAAGTTTCCACAAGACATTGAATACCCTAAAAGTTATAGATTTAGTTATTACAATATGAATTATTATGGATTGACGCAGTGTTATATGTTTGTGAGTGCCTTCCGGCTGCAGTAAAGTTCATATCAGATACAATTCTTGTTGGAACCGTCATTAAAACACAATATTCCTTTGTACTTTATTCCACTTTATTTAAAAGGTTAGGACCGTTAGGACAATTTTTCTGAGTTTGCCAATCATTCAATAGAAAATAATCATAATTTTAATCAGATTTGTAATTTAGAAATACTCCACCGAGTAAATAAAAAGGGTTTAAAGATGAATAGTTTAGAATTTTTAGAAATTAATTAAACTCTTAACAAAAAAGAAATATTATTAAATAATATTCTTAATAGCACAGGTGGTTCCCCATTACTTAAATTGTTTCCAATTAATAGAGTAATCACCAACCTAGCTGATTGACTGCAGCTCATTAGTTTAATAGTTTGTAATGTTTAACGTCATTGGTAGTATTGATTAAATTTGTTTGCTCTGTTTCGATTTTATAATCCCCTCTTTGCTTCTCTTAAAAAGGAAAAATCCCAATCTGATTGATTGCAACTCATTAGTATCATTATGTGTTTGCTTTATTTCGATTCTACACCCCCCTCCTTGCTCCTCTTAAAAGGAAAAAAACCCAAAACTTCATTTTGTAATTTCATAATTTAAAAATGTTAGAATCAATCTTGCTTTATTACTTAAGCAAACTTTGCGATAGTAAGTCTGAAGATGCCTCTGAAAGAGGCGAAACACGTGTCACAGTTAGTAACACATTACGTGGAATAATCAAAGTTAATTTAAATTTTCTATTAGGTAAGGACCGGTTTCGCTCATTGCGAGCAATGTCAACTGACCTTTTAAATGAAGTGGAATAAAGTACAAAGAAATATTCTGTTATTATTAATATAATGCCTTTCCACCAAGTATTGACGCTGTGGACACTCTTAAATAGTGGTATTGTTAACTGAAATACTCTTAATATAAATTAAATTTGATAAGTTTGTTATTCCACTTGTTGTGTTACTAAATGTGACACGTTTTTAGCCTCTTTGAGAAGCATCATCAGACAAAACATCCTAAAGAGTCTATAAACTGAAACAGAAAAGTTATCAAATTTTATTTTATAATAAAAATTATCTTCCCAATAGTAAACGCTGAATCCATCGAAAATAGGAAATACTCGGATTGCAAAAAAACACTCAAAACACCGGTACACCAGTTTTATTAATACCGTGATTGGAATTGGTACAAGAATACATATGGATTTGGATGCAGTATTAGTATGTTTCCGGAAGTGAATTAAAGAGTAATACCTCAGGCGTGAAGTCATCGCGGAAATGAATACAACAGATGCTCCCGAGAGAAGCGACAGCCAGAGTGGGTCGACATCACGACGCAGTTATACACGTGGGCGAATCTTCCAGTGGGCGTCCCTCTTGGGGATTTCAATTCGCGACAACGTGAACGGCGAATCTTAATAATTATTAGGCGATACTTTTTACAGCTGTATTCCCCAAAGTGAAACTATGACGAACTTTTGAGGTATAATCGAACAAAAGATGTTAACCCTTCCCTTGCGATGCAAAAAAGCACGAGCTGTGTAGTCGTTACACATCAGGCAAAAGGGAGTTAATCATGACAATTATATGTAGTACTGCTGTAGTAGTGTTATATAATTGTCATGATTCACTCCCGTTTGCCTGATGTGTAACGGATACGCAGCTCAGGAGATTGTGCTTTTTTGCACAGTAAAGGAAGGGTTAAGTATCACATTTGAAAAATATCAATATAATGTTTCGTACACCATTCACAATAATTGTCAATAGTTTTTTTGGAATCGCGTCATAGATACAGCTATGCTTTCTTGGTCTATTTTTGTTCGCTATTTTATGCTTACTTTGGAAAGATATAACATTTATAACATATTGTCTACATATTCATTATAAGTTAGTTTTCAGTCGCTCAACCTTTTTTGAAGAAAGTAAGAAAACAAGAGTGGGACAAGAAAGTAAATTCTTATTTCATCATATTTGATATATTTGTAAATGGTTGCAGATGATCGTCTAGGACGCTAAAATTCCACTGTTCAGGAGAAGGTACACGCAGGATTGAGGCTCTCTGAAAAGATCTTCATCACGTGAACCAGCCAGTTTCAACGTCCATCTATGGCCGCTGACGTAACAGGGCGCTTCCTTGTACGTTCTCTAATCTGTGAATTCTTCGTGAAGTCAAACCACCTCATCCCAAATATCCGACCCAAGCATCAGTTCTCGAAGCTTAGTATATAGTTTTTTTAAGTCTTCTCCAACTGCCATCATTCAATACAGTAGTGCTACTCTGGTAGTAGGCAAGCAATTAACTAATACCGTTTTGATTTCATCGTGTATCCCGGTCAATGGTAGCATAACCAAAGCTTACACTTTTCTTAAGAATAGCCGTAGCCATATTTAACTCAATGCCGACCGTCCAGGACACGCGCTTGTACACGAAAATTAATCGTAGTGAGTTAATCAATCTTCTTGTCCCGTCTTTATAATCGTATAAGGAAATGTTATTGAAAACATTACCAACATTCATACCTTTAAATATAGCCATAAATCGATTAAAAATTAAATTCATCAAGTTTTTCTTAAGGGGATTTTACCCGAAGGGACGTAACTTGACTAAAGCTCAATAGTATTGACCACTCAGTTACTAATATTGGCGATTGAAATGTACACAAGTTAAGTTTCCACCGTGATCTATATCCGTGGATTGGGAAATATATTGATTTGTCGAGGAACATTAATTAATTGTTTTGTATAAAATCTAGAAGTGTTTAAATATTACATACTGAAAATTATGGGAAAGTGTTTAATATTTTGATATATTCGGTTTTTTAATGCAATTTATTCCCATATTTCATTACGACTATTATTTGCAAATTCAGCTCGTTCCAAAATGGTCGAAAAATGAATTTAATTTTGTAAAATAATATACTTACATTTTAAAAGATTTTTTAGTTTTACATTACTTTTTATCAAGCCAGGTTTGTGACTGCTTTTTAAATACTTTATAAATGTATTTTTATTTACAAAATGACATCTAAGGTTCATCTTTCACCAATTTTGAAACGAGCCGGGTTCACAAATAATATTCTCAATTGATGTTTAAATATACTTTTATTTATCGTTCAACTCTTTTCAGTTATTCTATAAATCTGTAGACAGCAACCTCATCTGGTTGATTGTTACCTAATGATTGTACGCGAATTGCTTCGACGCTATCAACTTTTTTAAATTTATTTATATATTTATTGTCTTACGCGATGTATATTATAAATAAACCCCCTTAACGTTTTTGAGGAAGATATTTTTTTGGCTTTATTTAAAAAAAAAACAAGATAACTTGTACTGTAATTATTTTTCGAACATTGTTGATCGTTAAGAAAATATTGTTTATCGTTGGCAATTCTCTACAACCTAGTATCTCAAAAAGAACAAGTTTCAGGAGATACATCCGTGTACTTTATTCTACCGTTATCGCTATCGCTTTCTATAGCAATAAAAACTCACTGGAATGGTTTTTTCATTATTTTTGAGGATGTTAATAAGGAAGGAAGCAAGTACGTTTTCAAACATGCTATCCTCTCTTTCATGATGAACATAACACATTACCATACTATTTGCCAAGAATTGAAAGAAAATAATACTCCAAATAAATAATTGTATTCACATGGTTCATTGTAAGTAGGATCGATATATTTCGTACAAATATATGAAAGCCGGGTTTCATTTTTGGTGTTAATAAAATATATCTCTACCTTATATGATTACAAATAATTTATACGTAAAACGCTAATTTTCAAAAATATCGTCTTAAAAAGTTAAAAGCTTCCTCGAATTCAACAGTCATTGCGGCATTGGAAATATTATATTTTTCACTGTGACAATCGGTATTAGGGTTTCAATTTAAAAATCCGTCATGATCTCACATTCGGTAAAACAAGTATTACAAATTGCAACCTTTATCTGTGAGGACCTATGTTTTCATTTGATTAACTTTGTCTCAAATGACAAAAAATAGCACAAAAACGTCTCACTTTCGTGAAAGATAACAGGTGAGAACATAAAACATGTATTCACCTTGAGCTTTAAATAAGATTTCACGGACTGCAATATTCTTCAAAGACATTAAGAAAATATTTGCAATCATTGTCATAAGTGTGACTACAATAGTGGTCCTCGCCGTTGGTGGCATTCGTAGATATGACGTGGGACAATTTGGCTGCATGTCCGACAGTTATTTCAGACATGCACGGGAAACCGACGCCTTCCGCTTTTCGCGAATTCGGGCGTCGCGACGCATCGCTCGATGTCTTCGCGGCAACTATGACTAACACAGTGTAATGTTTTTTTCCCGCTTTACCAAGAATGTAGGTTACATTTTTTTTTCTTCAGCATACGCAGTGACTAAATATTATCTAGAGTACATTCTTTGAAATGTCTTGTAGCCTAAAATGAGTTGGTGAGATTTGATGAGCTCAAAAGAAGTTAGTTATGTGTGTCATTGTGTAACGTTTTGAATATCTTATTTCACAACTCAATTTGATGAATATACTGCGCACTTTCCACGCCACTGATAATTGTCATATGCTTTTATTTAGTAGCTTGTTATAGCTTTATAGTTTTATATAGTCATATGCTTTTGTTGAGTTACTATAAAAAAATTGCATACATATTGCTGTATCGGACTATAGTTTTTTTTTTCCATTATTCTAAATATTTTTAATACATATAAGCCCTCAAGAGGTAAAGTGAGCCAACTAGTAAAATGGTGAAACTTTTTTCTTTGACTTTTAATTACAATCATGTCTTTACTTGGTGCTTTGGAGAACCGCATATTTTTATTTTACAAATATAACACTATCGCAATGTGTGTTTAATAACCCTCCAGAGACGAGAGCTTTTTTCCGATAAAAAAAATATTTTCTAAGCCATATTGAAGTCACGGATAACTTTTATTGCTATCCAAAATTTAAAAAAAAAAAAACGCCAAGTCGTTGTATAGAAACCCCGCATGACTATATGGTCATGCTCATACTTTTATTACCGTGTAATATTGAGTACGGACAGTAGTAAGGACAAAAGTGACCGTATGGGCTTGCAAACATTCGGGGTTGAAATATAGCTAAACGTGATTTTTTAAAAAGTATTTACAATTTGACCTCTTTAGATCAACATAATTTCAAAACAAATATATTAGCAAAATAACTGTAATTAATTTGTTGTTTTTATAAAAAAATATCCGTACCCTTCTTAACCAAATATGAGCGAAAGCAACGATATTCAGGTAGAAAAAGTATGAATAGTGGGATCAATAGACAACGGTGTTTTGTGTGACCATATGGTGACGCTCGTCCTTGGAGGGTTAACTGAGGTTACTTCACTATTTTTTTGTTGTTTTTATCCAGGGCCACTCTCAATTTGGAGCATATGGCTTCCTAATAGGGAGTTTTTTTACGAAAACTGTTACTCAGTCGCTCAACCTCACATTTTCAAAGAGAGTAGTAGGGATAAAAGTATAAGGCCAGTTCAGGACTAATGGTTAGCTAATCTCTCTCCCTACACCCAGTTATTAAAGTATCGAAAAGGGTGAGAAGGATTTTAGCAGTTAACGAGTCTCTGATTAATATTGCAATGAAAAATTTCGTTAACGCACTAAGAATTTTGTTACCGTTGGTATCACCGAATAGTTACCAAACGTGGGGTAAATCTTGTTTTGGCAGAGGAATATGCTATATGTAAACTTTGATTATATTTGCAGAATTTCACAATATTCTCGAACTCAACCATTCTTTATCGTAATTATTTATCCTGACTGTTTGATTCATATAAAATATGATTAAATAAATTTTTGGTACTTTTGATTAATAGTTAAAAATAACTAAAACATTAATTATGAAATCTTTTATTCTCCATGTCAGTACCATTACCTTCACGGCGTCCTTAAAATACAATTTATTTTGTTGCAGTAATTTTCATAATGCAGTTTTCTCATTTTGATAGGTTTTATTGTGGTAACATAGTACACAAAGCTTTTTTGTCGGTCTACGTTTCTGAATAAACTTACTGGCACGGTTGCGCGGAAAAAAGCTCGAAACACAGCAAAATCAATTGAGCAATTGACTTATTGATCTATTACTAAAGGCATGGATTTAAATCATTTTAAAACTTTCCGTTCATCCAATTTGATTCTTAGATAATACTAAGAATGATTAACAAGCTATCAGCAAATACGTACTCCCATTACCCTCTCAAACGAAAAGATTGAATAGTTGAATAACTATCAGTTATCGTTACACAACTTCTGATATCTCAGATTTCTACATGTGACAAACTTTGAAAATGGTCGTAATTTATTAAACAGTTCACAAAAATATTTCATAATGCGTATTTGAAAATACCTGAAGGAATATCAACTATTCTATATCGACTATGGAAAGCAAAAAAGATGTAACCCAAAGTTTTTTCAAACCAGCTTTTTTTTAGATAATCACAATGTATCTAACTCGATACACTTTCTATCAAAAGGATTTAAGCTGAAAATGTCGAATTAGTATCTAAATTTAGCTTTTAAGTTTAATAAAGATGAGCTTGTGAAAATTGAAACCAAGAAAAAAAACTGAAAAAAAAGTTTTTCCTAGAAAGTTTCTGTAATTAACATTAGATTATGTCAATTTAACACCAGCTGAGAAGCTTCGTGCACTTGTGCGGTTGTGTATAATTTAATAATTTGCATATGGCCAAAAATCATCAAAGCACGTTTTTTGTCCCTCCTGTAAAATTTGCTATGTGTGGGTTACGTCCTTTTTCTTTTCCATATTCGATAAAATATTCACATCTTAAATATTTAAATTCAACTTAATTCTACAATTATATAAAAAATGTACAAATATTAAATACACTCTTCATTTCAAACGTTACTTCATACGTTATTCACGTATATTATACAAATATGTATATACCTTATTGTGTGTAAATATTACCATGAGCTTTAAGCTTTATTCAGAGCCATTGACTTCTGTCTGAAGCACTTTGTACATACATATTATATATATATATGTACATACATAATTTCGATAGCAGTCTTTCTTTGTCTACTTTGAATCCGAAAGGTGGTTGAACCTTGAATCCCAATGTGAATTTCCATTGGCTCCGAACGCAAATAAAATTGAGTTTTTTGGAAACATGCTGAGACACTGAGTAAACGAATCTGTAGTTAGCAAGTCAGCTGTTCTCTGACACCGTTACTAGGCAATTGCAAAAACCGTTTGACGTACAGAAAACTACTCAAAACAATAGAAAACGCAATTGTTTATACAAGATTCTTGTGTACAGATTAATTTAGTAGTATAATATTGCATATTGTTTACTATATTGTATTTTTCGGTACAACTTTATGATATCAGAGTGAAGAAAAGCAATTTACATTAATCATCCGATTAAACATACTTGAAATTAAGGTTTATTTTTACCCGCTTTTACATTTTTGTTTCTCGCAATTCACACATTAATCGAAAATCGTTAGTCCAAAAACTACACTTAATTGTACCGCTGTAAAGGATCTATACAAATTTATTAAAAATCTCGCATATATTTTAATAAAAACAATAATCCTTTATACTTCATTCCACTTCATTTAATATGTCAGGACCGGTTTCGCTCATTGCGAGCATTGTCAACTGATAAGAAATATAATTTAACAATGCTATTTATACAAAATTGAAAAGTTATACACAACAGTTGGCATTGAAAAGAAATTGCCAATTACATTAAAGTGATTCTAAAATAACACAAAATTAAAATGTTCAACACATCTAAAATATAATTAAAAAGTCATCTCAGATTCATAAATTCAGAATGCGATTGAAAGTAATTACAAACATAATTAAAATTTGGGAAATTTTTGACAAAGTGATAAAATGCTACATTAATAAAGCATTAAATGAGCGAAACCGGTCCTGACATATTAAATAAAGTGGAATGAAGTACAAAGGATTATTGTTTTTATTAATATAATGCCTTTCCACCAAGTATTGACAGTGAACACCCTAAAAGTGCTCGCATATATTATTTTGTCTCATATATTTGTTTTCATCTAAAACTTCATAAAAAATAGTGTTTCGCGTTGCTTCATCACTTCGGATAATTCTGATTCGATGTTCACATCCCTCTTCTAAATGTATATCTATTACGACTACCATTTCGTGATCTTAAAACTTGTTTTAGGTTGGAGATTTGTATACCAAAAATAATCAATTCTTACCTTATATTAAATTCCTACTATACTATTGCAAATTTATTATGTCAGGTACGTGGGGCAGCAATCAAAAACGTTAGCTTCCGTGACGAATCTTACTAATTCGAGTCCCAGTATAAAAAGCGTTTTTTCAATCGATTTCTGTTCGAAGGCATCGGTGTTTGTGATGTCTCAATATTCCCTTCAGGCATTCCAATCCCAGCATAATGGCGCGTAGCGAGAGCGATTTGTCAACTACTAGTCTTGTCCTAGCCCGATCCTTTTATGCCTACCACTGTTTTTGAAAAAGTGAGGTTAGGCTACTGAATAAAAAACAGTTCTGTTGAGATACTTCCATTAGAAGGCCATATGTTCCACATTGGAAGTGGACATAGATTTTTTTAAAAAATCCCATTTTATTTTTTTCATTACTTTTGATGGTCTTGATTTGATATTCAGTATCATGGATCGCAATCTCTCCTCTCAATTTATCTCTATCGAGACTTCTTACTCTGAGCTTTAATCATTTTTGAGGTCGGATTGAATTGGCTTGAATTGATTGAATTTCCCAAATTTTAATTATGTTTGTAATTACTTTCAATCGCATTCTGAATTTATGAATCTGGAATGACTTTTTAATTATATGTTAGATGTGTTGAACATTTTAATTTTGTGTTATTTTAGAATCACTTTAATGTAATTGGCAATTTCTTTTCAATGCCAACTGTTGTGTATAACTTTTCAATTTTGTATAAATAGCATTGTTAAATTATATTTCTTATAAGTTGACAATGCTCGCAATGAGCGAAACCGGTCCTGACATATTAAATAAAGTGGATTGAAGTACAAAGGATTATTGTTTTTATTAATATAATGCCTTTCCACCAAGTATTGACAGTGAACACCCTAAAAGGGAACTTATTTGTTAGAACTCCATTGTAATTAAGTGAAAAAATAACGAAAAAGTAACGAGAACTAGTTTTTTTACTAAAAAATATTAATCTATCTAACCACTATATTGCTCGTAACATTGCTGTGCCATTTTGTGTGTGCATTGTGACCGATAATAACAAAATCGACTTTTCGAACCTGCTTTCACTTGTGATTATTAAAATTCATGTACGATAGGCGTGCTGCCATCTCTGAGCATTAAATGAAATAAAATCTCACGTGGTGATCCTGTGTATCGCGTTGTGTCCGCAAATAGCCCAAGTCACTTTTAGCTTTCATTCTGAAACGGAAAGTAAGAGGATGGCATTCCGACAGACGCGTATATACTGTCAATTAACCGGCGTCTACGCGGACTAGAGCAGGCGACGCGTTGGTATAGTGGCTAAAGAATGCGGCGTCGCGATGGTATACCGCGCTGACGATCTCTTGATCCTTTTATAGATCCATTCGATGAAGATTCTTAGATAACAGATATCAGCCATTTCGATAAATCCACGCCCAACCCTGATACCAACACAAATTGGTTTGACACAAAAAACATAACCAATAAAAATCAGATGAACAAAAAATTGTTTTGAAAAAAATCTGGTGGTGTCCTGGGAAAATAATTTTGAAACCAGTAGGTGTCAAGATTTTTAATAGACAATTTAAATTAACTTTGATTATTCCATATTGTGTTACTAACTGTGACACGTGTTTCGCCTCTTTCAGAGGCATCTTCAGACTTACTATCGCAAAGTTTGCTTAAGTAATGAAGCAAGGTTGATTCTAACATTTTAAAATTATGAAATTTCAAAATGGAGTTTTTGGGTTTTTTTTCCTTTTAAGAGGAGCAAGGAGGGGGGTGAAGAATCGAAATAAAGCAAACAAATAATGATACTAATGAGTTGCAATCAATCAGATTGGGATTTTTCCTTTTTAAGGGAAGCAAAGAGGGGATTATAAAATCGAAACAGAGCAAACAAATTTAATCATACTACTAATTACGTAATATTCTTAATAGCACAGGTGGTTCCCCATTACTTAAATTGTTCCCAATTAATAGAGTAATCATCAACCTAGCTGATTGATTGCAGCTCATTAGTTTAATAGTATGTAATGTTTAACGTCATTAGTAGTATGATTAAATTCGTTTGCTCTGTTTCGATTTTATAATCCCCTCTTTGCTTCCCTTAAAAGGAAAAAAACCCAAAAACTCCATTTTGTAATTTCATCATTTTAAAATGTTAGAATCAATCTTGCTTCATTACTTAAGCAAACTTTGCGATAGTAAGTCTGAAGATGCCTCTGAAAGAGGCGAAACACGTGTCACAGTTAGTAACACAATACGTGGAATAATCAAAGTTAATTTAAATTTTCTTTTAAAATGAACTTCCACAAAGTTACCGCCGAAACCATCGAAAGTATGTCAAGATTTTTATTCACAGTTATTACTCACAAAACGGTGTGTTATTGGCGCTTTATTGAAACGCTATAAAGCTCTGAGCATAGTATCGAATATTTATTTTTTTATCACATTAAAAATATTTGAGTACATATACTTAAAGCTTTGTAAAAAATATTCACTGTGTTTTTAGAATGTGTCATATTTTCTAACTCTACTATCTTTCCAAACTATGTACTAAAACAACTATAGTTTGTTTTTAATTGGCAAAAATATTTTATAACTAAAAAATCTAATCTTTATATGAAGTTAAGTTATTTGAATGAAATCGATGATCTTTTACTAATATAAACGGTAATCAAAACAGAGCGTTTTAAAAATTGCCAATATAACTAACACACATACATATTCAGTCAATGACGACAAACTGCATAAGTCTTTTGAATCTGGCAAAATTTAATGTGATACCTGGCTAAAATATGTTATACACGTGTTCAAAGTTTCACCGTTTTAAATTTAAAAAGCAAAATGTTACTTTTATGTCAACCAGAGTCTTTGCGCGCTGATTTTTCACCTATATGATTTTGTGGACAAGCTTCATTGGCTTCTACGGCAACACAATTGATGTATACAAAATAGTATGTTACTAGTAGCTCGACCCTTTTTGTGTATGGAGGAAATTTAGATTGGTTGTAGTACCAAACCAGATACAAAAAACAATAAATTCTTATGTATGAAGGCCTAATGCGAAAAAACTTTCCGATTTTATTTATCAGAAAGGATCGGCGGTAATTACAGCTGTTTATAAAATCCATATCGTTTATTTAACGTATCCTTTGTGAAAATTCATGGAAAATTGACTATGATCTATCTATCACACTAATTTATTTATACGAAACAGATTATCAGGATAAATACTTTCAATAAGGCAAAACTGCACAGGGCAATTCAAATATTATTTATTACAGAAATCACTTTTCACAATCAGTTTTTTAAATAATGGTTTGCAGATATTGCTGCTTACACGGCGTATATCGACTGTGGAAAGGAAAAACGACTTAACACACAGCTTCTTCAAAACAGGTTTTTTTTCGATAATCACAATGTATCAAACTTGATACACGTTCTATCAAAAGGATGCAAGCTGCAAATGCCGAATTAGTATCTAAATTTAGCTTTTAAGTTTTAAAAAATGACCTTGTAAAAAATTAAAACCAAGAAAAAATACTGAAATAAAGGTTTTTCCTAAACAATTTCTTTAATTAATATTAGATTATGTCAATTAAACACCAGTTTAGAAGTCTCCGTGCACTTAAGGGTTGTGTATAATTCATAATTTGGATATGTCACAAAATCATCAAAACACGTTTTTAGCGCCTCCTGTAAAATTTGATATGTGTGGGTTACGTCCTTTTTCCTTTTCACATTCGATATGGATACATACTATACTATTATATTTACTTATAATGTGCTTAAAAATAAGTAATAACACTTTTCATAAATATTTCAGGATAATTTAGGTTGTAAAATATGAAAATATATTGTGAAAATTTAAAAGCGTGTACGGATATAATATATTTTTTAGTTATCTGTGAATTCTTGTTATCATTTTAACTAAGTATTTGTTTTCTTTGTTATTATGTCAGTCTGAGGAAGTTAATCCAGAAAATTTTAAAAATACACGTGATCTGGTGAGTACAATTTTTATTTACTTCCCTGTGCTTAGTAGTATTCAATAATATATTGACCCAGACAATACCAACAATGTGCTTAATTGTTTAGAAGTTTATCGGCATTTGCATGTTTTCTTTTCATTTTTTTTTTATTATTTTTTACCAAAATCTATTGAGCGGAAAGTTTTACACAATCACCATAAATTTCGTGTTTTCGAAGTTGTCTGACTAATGACTTGAACGTTTGATAAAAATTAAATAGTATTCGTCAAATCATAAATTAAATAGTATCTAAGATTTATACATTTTATCATCCGTGCACTCGAACGCCTGAAGATGCCGAAAGGCGAAACCCGGGTTGTTAGTAACAAAATTTGTGTGAATGTACATAATTTGTACGATTCAAATTTTTATCAATATGTGTTAACAGCTTAGATCAGGCATGGGGAACCTGCGGCCTTTTGGCCACTCTGGTGCGGCCTTCTGGCCAATTCTGTAATTCTGTAAACGTATGTAAATTCGTAAATTCCTGACATATTCTGACCGTAAATTACTGTTTCCGGACAAAGATTCCCTAGTCAATGTTAACTGCGGCCTAATGTCGAATTAGAAAAATGAATGCGGCCAGAAAGGGTTCTCCACCCCATGGCTTAGATACTTAGATCGAAAGTATACTATTAAAAAATATTCATGTAATGACCCAGACATTTAAAAAAATCCACAACTCAATAGAGTGCAAAATTGTACTACATATTTTACTCGAATTTAGATTTTTCAGAGTTGTCTGACAATTCAACCAGTTCAATTCGTTCAGACGATCGAAGTTAAAATAAAATACGATGATTTCGTCCCATTAGAGGTGAAGTGAACCAAGTGGTATTTTAGAAAAAAAAAATATATGCGTTGTAATATTCTACACATCTTAAAGTATCGTATCTAAAAATGAAGTAACTTCAGTTGAAACACATTGCAATAGTATCATCTCCGTAAAATAAACATATGCAATCCACCAAGACTCCAAACAAAGACGTTACTTTAAAGTCCAATAAAAAAAATATTTACCATTTTACTAATATAGTTTACTCACCTTCAAGTCTAGAAGGCTCATTTGTCATCTGATTTTGTCAGTAGTAATTCGTATACCTGCAAAAGTTTGCTGACCGCTGCACCACAACGTTCACAAAACAATAAGTTCGTTAGAATAACAGTTTCTCATAATCAATAGTCAAGATTATCAAGCATTGGCATAAACGCTTTCTTGTGTTAATAATAATTTATTACCACTGTTTCCCACATTTTTCCCTTCCTGAATAAAGTAACTGTTGCGTGCTCTAATGGTTGAACGGCGATAAGAAATAATAATCTCTCAAGTTGTCAAGTTGACTTACAATACGCTTCAATAATTGACAATTTCCTTTACTTATACTGCCTGTGTTATTAGTATTTACTCTGACGTTATTTCTGACAGGCATTAAAATCTATTTTAACACAGGGTGATCAATAATAAAATTTAAAAACAAAACTGTAATATCTATTATAGTAATATTTTTGCTGTAAATGTTCTCTCTTAATTCAATATGTACATTTTAAAAATATTGGAAAACTACGAAAATTGTACGTGTTTGTCTTATACTGTTAATTTTCATCGATTCTGATAAGAATCGTTAATCAGGTTACAAAAAAAAACCAAAACTGAAACTCGTTCTTAGAAAATTTTTCATCAAACTTGAATAAGGAATCAAATATTTAGGAGGTCAGAGTTCATGCCGTTTTTCTTTTTCCTTCTCCAAATTTAATCACTCAATTCGTTTTTAATATAAATTTAAAGTCATCGAAACCTTTTTTTAAATAAAATAATAAAGTAATGAGAAGTCAGGCAGTACGACAGTCATCGGTTTGATACAAGAAGTTATTAAAACGTATTTCGTAAGAAGGACAAGGTTGTTTGTGATGTCTTTCATTTCGGTATATGCTTGAAATACAGCATAATATGTTATTTTAAATGATTGTCATTGGATGTTACGACACTAAAACTTTTTTAATTTATGCAAAATTCAAAAAATTAGCAACTTTGTTAATGTAACCAAGTGTTGACCCAATTATCAATCAATCGATGAGTTTAAATTTATATGGGCCATACCATATTTAAAAAAAACGGTTTGAGTGACTAAATTACAAAGATTTCAACGTACCGTTTTAATTGCAGTGTTATTAACTTGGTAGGAATCCATGATAATTATTAAATGATATTTTTGGTATATTTGTTTTTCTAAAAATAAAACCAAAAAAGCCGAGCTTTTTCAACTAATCGTGTATAGCGAAGCCGGCCCAAATCATTAATACATACTATAAAATTTGAATCGTTCATATTTTGTACACTCCCACACTTTTTGTCACTAAAGACCCGGGTTTCGCCGATTGTATGGATGAACTTAAACTGACGCTCAGTAAATCTTAGATGCCGAGAGGCGAAACTCGAGCCATTAGTGACAAAACTTGTGGCGAAAAATAGTGTATGAAACTTGTACGATTCAAATTTACAATTGAAATTCCACAAAGCAACTTCAGGCAAAATCTTAAATTACTTAAGTAGTTGAACCAGAGCATAGTTAATAAAATTAGAACACTTTAATTATCCTGTTCTACAAACAACTGTGGTAGTAAAATTTACAAATAAAATACCCATGTTACTATAGTAATTAATACACGCACGCGGCCCCGTATTTGACATACATTCCGAATTGTGAAGCAGTCCACCCTTAATACCGGAAATTTTGATGAATATTTCCCTCGGTGAAAAAATTGCGTGATTAATAATATTTATGTTTCGGCACACATAATACGTAAGTTGGCAAACTGGTAGCTACGCGTCACTGTTGGACGGGGAGTGTTTATGAATTGTGTCATCGACCGCACAAGCTTAAAGCTCGCATTCGACCGGTGTCCGAGCTTTTGCTCTGACTTACGAAACTTTGAACTGTTGTTGTTAACATTATGCTTGCATGTTACGAACTAACCAAAAAGCAGTACACTGGGTTTCCATGTAATCATTTATTTTACCTTGATATTATAAGAAAGCTTCGTTGATTTTAAGCAAAAAATATATTTAATATTTCAAACAAAATTCGTTAATATCATTTTTTGATATATATTATTTAACCATTTCATTACTGGAAAACTATAAATTTTATCATCTTATTCAGTTTTTCTTGCCTTCATCGAAACTATCCATTAGGGGTTATACAAAAACCGGTTTTCGAATGACAATATTGTTCGAAAACCGGTTTTATCCGGTTTTCGAAGTTTTACAAATAATTCATTTAAAATATCGAGACGAGAACGAGAGCGAAAGTTCAATTTTTTATGTTATTTATACATTATAATACACAACAAAAAAATATTTGGTTTTACTCAAAGCAAACAAAAGCAAGAAAACACAAAGCGTCCACTGATCGTTTTGTAACAAAATTTCCTGATATCGAAATACCCTTTTGCTGGGTAATGATGTGAGGCATATGGTCCTTAAGCCATCAAATAAAATATCCGAATTTACTGTCATTTTGTTTATAGGCTCGTTTATGAGCATGATAATGCAACCGGTTGAATTATTAAACACCCTGCCCTCCCTAGATTAAAACTACTCTATTCAATCACTTTGTTGTGTATACGTATTTCATCCGTGGGCTTCTTATTAAAAGGCTAATTTTTAGTAAACTTATTTTAATGCAGATGATCTCAGATTCAAAAACGCAGAGAAATTAACGAATCTCTCAAGGGTTGACAGAAGTGACTAAGCGTATCATTTGAATATGCAATCGCCTACTTAAATAGCTAAGCAAACAGTGATCTGAGTCATACTGTTGTGGACTAAGTCTTCTTTCCAAGTGTTTCTATAATCTGGTTACTGAACCTCGTCGCCGTCATACAGTTTTTGCATGTTTTTCGATTTTATGTGTACACATAGCCTTCGATGAAGAATATACATAAACAATTGCACAGCTCGTCACAAGCAGTAAGAACCAAGTAACGTCCTGAGTACAGCTCTTGCAGTAACGGAATATGATTACTGTACTCTTCATGAAATCTGAAATTAAAAAAGGATAATCTTGTTGCACAGTAATCTATTATAATGTACATAAAATAATCTTTTTAAAAACACCAAGGAGTTTGATGCGCAACATAAATCATTTGTCAGTTCAAGTTCATCCGTGCACTTGAACGCCTGAAGATACCGAAAGGCGAAACCCGGGTCTTAAGTGACAAAATCTGTGTGAATGTACATAATTTGAACGATTCAAATTTAAAGCATTTGTGTTTTTGGTTAACTAATATTTATAATTTTCAAATCATTTAAAACAAAAGCCATTCTTGTCACTTGTTTTCATTGTAAATTATACGGTAAAATAAAACCGTTTATTTCTTTTGAAATTCGCTTTCAAATTGTCCAATTAATACGTAACAAGAAATATTTTGAGACAAGTCTCTATCGACTTTGCGTCATAGTTTGAATTGTTTTGAATTCGATTTTAATCTTAAAATCCTGTTATTTTATGAGTATTTCGAGACAATAAAAACAGATTGGATTCTGGGATTACAGTTCGTAACTATGAGGCTCAGAGTAAAATTTTAACTTTATATCTAGTGAAACCCAAAACTAATAAAGCTAACAAGAAATCTGCGACATTAAAATCATTATAATCCCTCTCGAAGTTAATACTAATACAGATTTGTTTACTAAAATTGATTAATTTAAATTTAGATAAGTTCTAAAAAATTCTTTCGAAAAATAAAAGAAATTTCGAGAATATAGTATATCTTTAAAAGTTACTTTTCAAATTAACTTTTCCACCTGATAACTAAAATATTACATTTCTCTTAATTAATATCCAACTTGAATCTTCTTCTGTTTGTCTGTTGAATATCAAAATATTTTATAAAAAAATGAAAAAAGCATCCTTTACCTTTAGCACAAAAACAATCTCCTTCAAAAACAGAAACATCTGTAATAATAATCAAGTTTATGTTTTTATAACGAAAAAAGCTTTTTTGTTCATTATTCGCTTTGTTTACAATTGAATAAAAAAGCTTCAAGGCGAATTACACCAAAGTTTTGTCTGAGAAAAATTCTTTGTAAATATATTTTGAACAAATAAAAAACTTTCTTTTACTCTCATATTATTTTTCGTCCTTTTCATTTTTAGCCAAATATCATTTATCCTATTTTCAGATAGAAAGTTTCGACTTTCTTTTAAAACCTTAATTTTATTATAAGTATTCGTGTAAGTGTCAAGCATTTTTGTTCTTGTATATCTCTAGCATCGGCTGACAAGAATTATTTAACAAAAAAATAAAATTATACATCACAATAAAAATATATATGTATTATTTAAAGTGTGGTTCTCTTACACTTCCTACCAAGCAACTTCGATTTTTTTATTGCCGTGCTAATAAAACTCAGACGAAATCGCAAAAAGTCACAGTCGATTTAGTGCTCCTTTAACAAACAAAAACCATCCAATAATTAGATTTTTAATATTCCTATGTATTCAAATATTGCAACTAATGCCTAATACTTTTTCAATGAATCCATTACTAATCTGCCAGTCTTTATCAGTGAGTCAAATCATAAAATATATTGTTCAGAGTAGGGATTTGTGTTCGTTTCTTAAATCGTAATTGTAAAATAAAATGAGTGTAATGGGGAGAAAAAAATTGAAGAACGGTAAAAGAGTCTGTTTATCTCTTCTTCCAACTGGTGGACTTCTGGCGTGCTGGACGACCTTCGTATACTATTCAGGGATTTTCGGTTTTAAATTGTCGATTTTCTACAAACTTGTATCTCAAATTTTGTCAGTTTTTATTAATGTAATGAATTCAGAATTTCAATACACACATATTCTTATAACTCGTATTAAAAAAAAAATCCTTTATTGAACTTATTACAAAAACGATAGCAAATAATATAGTCATGTGATATGTCCAGCATGAAGGAGTGGATTGCATAAATGGAAACGTCCTTACTTCCTTCCTTACTTACTCAAGATATTAAAGACAAAACCATTCCAGTTGTGTTTTATAGTAATTAAAGTAATACAGGTAGAATAAAATTCATTTATGTGTCTCCTGATAACGTTTACTTTTCGAGTACGGATTGGGTAAAATTACTCCACTGCCGAATAGTGACGCTAAATATTTTTTCATAAATTTAATATATTTTTTTAACATTTTTTATATTAAAAATAGTAAAAAAAACGCTATTTTTTGGGATTTACCCCTTTTGTGAAACTTTGAAAACCGATTTATTGGATTTCTACAACCGGTTTTTGTATAAGGTCTTACGTCGGATATCACTTTGATGTTTTCAAAAGATTGTCAAAAATATTTTTAAAATCCAGTGACGAATTTTATAAATGTAAGAAATATCTTCAATATCATTAATGAATTAAATATTCACATTCTATGATAATACACAGCAATAATGTTATTGATGCAGATATTAGATAACTTTTATTATACATAACAGACGCATTGGCTTATTTACTAGCGGCATAGCTTTTCTCTTTCAGTTCAGCGCTCATTTTGCTGGGGCGTAATGAGTGTCAAAAATAAAAATTAGGTTAACCCAGTTCTGTAGTCTTCCAAACGTCCACTATTAATGATTTGTCTGGGCCAGAGGTTTGAATGCTCAGAAAATATATTATGTACGACATTAAATTTTCTAAAACAAACTCAGTAAAAATAACCACATTATCCATAATGGGAATCGGATATTCACAGCAAAAAAATCTATAAATTTATTTATATACACTTTATAATACGTTTCTTCTTCCAGTGTGAGGAACCAATATGCCGACTGTAATACTACTAAAAAAAACTTTTATATTGACGGAATATCAGTACAGACGAGTGCCATTTAATTCAGGGGTTACCAACCTTTTTGGACCCTAGAGCGCAATCCAAAATATTGGTAGGGCGGCAAACACCACATTGTTTCAAAATCTCAAAACCCAGGAATTTACCGATTTGCCCACAATATCTCCGTGACTCGATTTTTTTAGCTCACCGAGGAATTTGAAATCTTCAATTTCCTATACTTTTCCCCAAAATATCTCCGAAACTCGTTTTTTTTTTTAGCTCACCGAGGAATTTGAAAATCTCAAATCCGATTTAACGATTTGTTAAATTAGTTGGCGAGCGCATCAGAATCAGTCGGTGGGCGCCATGGCACCTGCGGGCACGTGGTTGGTAACCCCTTATTTAATTTATCCTTTAAAGTAGATTTTGTTGAAACTTATTCAGCTGACTTACTTAACAATTGTCAATTTTTCTTATCAATATCGGCTCTCAATGAGTAGTATATGTCTTCCTTATGGAGGTGTCTTCGTTACTCAGTCACTCAACCTCTCTTTTTCCAAAGAGAGTACTAGGGATATAAGGGTAAGGCTAGGAAATTACTAGTGGTTACATAATCGCTCTAGCTACGCCCAGTTATTAAGGGATTGGAAGGGTTTGAAGGGTTTGAAGGATTTTTTAGACATCACAAACACCCATGCGTTCGAACAGAAATCGAAAAAATGCTGTTTGTCAACTGGGTCTTGAACCCGTGAGGTCTGGTACAGAAGCCAACAACGCTAGGACCCGATGTCAATTGTTACTAAAATAAAATTGTATATTTATCACTCGTCGCGATGCGAAAGCAATAAATCTTAAATTTGTATTATTTTGTAATATGTACATTTATAATATATATTATATAAAATAAATATGTTTTAAGTATGTCTAAAAATTGTTCACTTGAATCGGAGATTGATATTAGTATATTGTATTAGTTGCAAACACCTGCTTAAAGAGAATCTGTTTTCGAGGTCGTGGCAACGAGTCAAGACACCGCGTGGGATCGATCTCATTTTTTCAACGCACTTCCCGAAATAGAATACCACAGCTGAAATGACTTCCTGAAAGAAAATCTGGAAATTACCATAAAACGTTACCTTTTAAAATATTCTTTTTCTCGGTATACAACTGACCCTGAACTATGCGAAGGAATAAAAACCTTAATGTCTTTAAGTCTATCGAGAAATCAAAAGGAAAAATACAACAGGATATTGTCAAAGATGTGAATACTAAAACACTGGCATACCTTCGCCAATTTGATTTCCAACAAACTAGTCCTGGCAAATGAAAAACGTCCTAGATTCCAGGAATCTGAGACAAAGGTTTGGATATTTTCTCGTGCGAATAATATTTATCTCAAACTCGAGTTGCTAGATTTTTTGACCTGACATTTTTATATAAATTATGCATCATTCAAAATCTTATTAATAAATAAATATACAAAAATGGGCTACTCATATATTTTTTTAATTTACCGTTTTGAATGAATGTTTTATTTTTCATTACATTTCACTACAGTTATGATCATAATATACGCAGCATTCTATAATCACATTAACCTTTTGTTTGCCATAGAAAAAAGTACGTTTGTACCTAGCACGCCGGCTATACAATTCAATTATTAATTTAATTAATCATTGACGAGATAACTCGTCTGTGGCAGCCATCCAGTTAATTGCGATGGCGTTAAGACGATTTTTTTCATCAGACAACTGTATTATCATCTTTTCCGATTTTCAAAAATGCTCATATGCTTAAACAAAATTTTCTTTATCTATTATGTACAAAAGTTCTCTGAATTGCTGAACAATGAAAAGTAGTCACCCGTCTAAAGTGCCTGAATCCGAAATAATCCCGGAATTTTGGGATGCTAAGCAACATCCATCTCAAGCAAATTGATAGAGCTAAGATAAAAAGGCACATACCGAATTTTTATTTCTCTTATTTTCTCTGCAGTCTATGTGTATATTTGTAAAAATAGTGCAATAATTGCGTTGTTCACCCGTACCTCATGGTTATGCAATCGTTATCTCTTTTAGAGTTTTTATCGTCTGATTAAGATAAATAAAATGACCTATTATTCCAAGTGTCATAGTAATGAATATTTATTGAATAAAAATACTAGGTCATTCACTGCTTAATTAAACACGCCACTGGCTCCCAGTTCACTTTTTACAGATGAATGTTATTGGAATAGAATAATAAATAACGCGTAACTCAACTGTAATGTTTTAAAAAACTTATTAAAAGCTAGATTTTATCAACTATACGAATGTTTGTAAATAACTAAATTAAAAATTTGAATTAATTATTGGTATCGCTGTAGACCGCTACACACACCCTTAAAATCATTTTAATAATTCAAAGTTTTCTTCTTTAACCCTTCCCTTACTATGCAAAAAAAAGCACAAGCTCCTGAGCTGTGTTACCGTTACACATCAGGCAAACGGGAGTGAATCATGACAATTATATGTAGTACTGCTGAAGTAGTGTTATATAATTGTCATGATTCACTCCCGTTTGCCTGATGTGTAACGGATACACGGCTCAGGAGCTTGTGCTTTTTTTGCATAGTAAAGGAAAGGTTAAATTCAGTTTCCCTTCGCAATATTTTTTTCTTGTATTGTACATTGGTAAAATAATTTTTGAATTGTGCTGCGTTTCTTTATTACCGAAACATTTTATTCTTTTTTCTTGATCTTAAGTATCATTATAATAATTTGTTTTAATAAAATGCACACACGTAATGATAATTACAATAATTTGTGTGCATCTCAGACGAAATTCGGCATGATAACAGTCATTATGACTGTTGCATTTATGTGCATTATTTTGTTCTGTTACTAACGATAGTTTAATCTGAAATACTCTCTTAGACATCAATCATCTCACAAATTATTTAACCGTACGAGACTTATTTACTTACTTACTCTGCTGTGCTTAGGGCAAAGGCGGTATGTGCATTTTAGGCGACACCTTAAAAATACGTTTGTATAATTATTAACGGTTGTCTATAAAATCGGTTGATAATCTTTTGAAACTAGCAGACTACATACATAAATATTACAGTTTAACTATAACAAATTAACAAACACAGGATATGTGAAACTTGAGACGATGATAAATTCGTTCAAAAACACTATCTTTCTCTCTCTGTGCATGCACTGACAATGACAAAGAATGTATAATTTTCAATTGATTTATGAATCTCTGTTCGAAGGCATGGATGTATGTGACATCCTGAATTCTCTCTCACCCTTCCAATCTTAAATAACAGGGTTTAGTGAGAGCGATTAATTAACCACTGGTCATGTCCTAAATCTATCCTTTCTATCTCTACTCTTATGAAACGAAAGTTGACCCACTGATTAAAAAATAGTTCTCGTAGAAAAACTCCTGATGTTATTTATACCTTCATTAGGAGGCCATATGTTTCACATTATCAGCGACCATGGATTCAAAAAAATACGTGAACAACGAAATCATATAAATTAAGTCACGTTGTATTACTACTAAAAAACACTTGATTTCTAATGAAATAATAAGGGTTTTTTTTATTTTTCGATAATACAGGTAATTATAGATGGTAGTAATTTTGAAATCCCTAATTTAAGATTTTGACTGGAAGTGCTTGGTGGAATTCCAATATTAAATTTGAATCGTTCAAAACTTGAACTAACAGTTCATCCGTGCACTTAAACGCCTGAAGATGCCGAAAGATGAAACCCGGGTCGTTAGTGACAAAATCTGTGTGAATGTACATAATTTGAACGATTCAAATTTGAAATCCCTAGTTGGATTTTCAAAGAAGAGCTGATTTTGTTAATAAATAAAAGTGTCACAATGATTATTCTGATTTATTTAGACATGACTTATTTTTACATCGTATTAAATAAATAGAAAAATGTACAAAGTTCACACGCGACGTCCTGCTATGAGCATACATTATTACCTGGTAATAAAATAATTTGTTTCCAGCCAACCAAAAAACTTCAAACCATGTTTAGGCGTTGAATTAATTAAAACCTTCGAAAAAAATACTTTGACCTAAGTATTGCATTTCTCAAATACGGTTTATTTTTGACATGTCATCGATTCTCGATGCAATGCAATATTACTGGGGCCGTCCAAGATTAATAAGTATGAATAATATTTTTTTTTCTTTGAGAGCCATAAGAAATAACATTTTCGTTAAATTTTTGCATTCTTCAAATCATTGTCTGCTGTGTTTATCAAACTTTTATACAGGTTTTACTTAGATTTTTTAGACTAAGATGTCGCAGCAAACAAACACTCTCTCTCGTGCATTTTTTAAAGGTAGTATTTTTAACGTAAATAACACACTCTCTGCGCATCAATTGTATCGAATAAATGCTCACAAGTAGCACTAACACCTTGTACATTGTATAGTATTATAATATTTATTGTAACAAATAATTAATGTCGTTCATTATTAAAATTAAATATTTGAGTTTGAAGAACTAATTCATTGCAACAAAAAAGTTCACTGTTTACACTTCAGACGTTAAATAAAAACAGTGCTAACTTTATCAACTGAGACGTTTTGAAACATCTAACAAACTTTGATTTATCAATGACACCAAACTCTTTTTTACACGGTTTTGAAAAAGCACGTTTCAGCCGAAAGAACCAATACTATATTTTAAACAGATTTCCTAATAACGAGAAATTCAAAAATCCAGGGCGATAATAACAAACAAAAGTCTTCATTAGATTCTAACACATTTAGACTGTTAAAAAAATTCTAGCGATCAAAGCGGTGTACGTCCAGTCCTTCATAAACGTGAGCATATGTTATCAAAAAGCGATGAATAGTATAATTTTTTCGTGACATTATTGTTAATTGTAAAACTGTGTAATGTATTCGAATTGAATACCCAACAATGCATAATTATGCATTGTTTTTAAACGAGTAGTATCTAAATACTACTATGAACTGTTAATAATCAATACAAATGACTAATTCTGATTCTTAGACACGATGTATAAAATAATCAGGGATTGTAATAACGATAATACCAAAACCGGTATTTCGGTATTGAAAATCAATCAGAATCAATTTGTAATGTATAAATAGATACCTTCATATACAATATTTTAGTAAAATTCCCTACGAGTTGAAATGTTTTTAATCTCCTAAGAGCTGTATTGATATTTACAGATTCTAGAATTGATGAATCTTTCAATAATGTATTATTGTTTAAGGAAACCATAAGTAAATTATTGTAATATATTTATAGTGCATATTACATTGGGTCCGTGACAGCGGTAAACGTTGTTTTCGCGGATTCGAATCCCAGTACCAACAACAATTTATTTCAATCGATTTATCGACTTCTGTTCGAAGAAATGGATGCTTGTTATTTCTAAAAAATCCCTTCTACCCTTTCAATACTAAAATATCAACAAACAATTCTCGTTATATGCTTCACAAAGGCAACGTACATGGATGAAAAAAATATTTATGAAAATCACCCCCTTTTGATTGTTATATTTTTTAAATTTGAATTAAATCTTATATGAAAATAGAAATACCTATTATGATTTTTGTATACATTTCCGCTCTCAATGTGGAGCATATGGCCTCCTAGTGGAGGTATCTCAACAAAAGTTCTTTTACGATAACTGTTTGTTACTCAGTCGCTTTCAAAGAGAATAGTAGAGATAGACGGGTAAGGCCAGAACAGGAACAGTGGTTAACTAATCGCTCTCGCTACGCCCAGTTACGAAAGGATCGGAAAGAGTGGGAGGTAATTTTTAGACATGACAAACACCCATGCCTTCGAAGAGACATCGATAAATCAATCGTAAAAATGCAGTTCTTACTGGGACTCGAAATCGTGACATCCGACACGCAAGCCCACATTGCGCCATATGACCCGATAAGATCGATCTTTTTGAAATTCCGGTATTGGTGTTTGCAAAATCGGTATTTCATATCAATAACCGAAACGCCGGTAATGAAATCCCTAATAGATGCCGATAAGGAAGAATTTAATCCGACATGCAGCAATCAGTAATTATATTACGACTTAACATTCTAGCTACATAATTCACACGACGTTTATCATAGCTCATAACCTTGGATTCTTTATCTTTTCTTTTTTATAGTGTGGGTGAATACATTATTATGATTTTCCCACCAGGAATATATTTCTAGTGAATCGATATTTCTATTACAAACCAAACAATGAGGCATGATCAAGATATGATATCATTGAGGCGTGATGAAAATCACTGGCGCCTGCATTCTATCAGACCCCTTATATTATTACATCGTCAATGTTTGGTCATATTGGCCGATTGCTTATTTTGTCCGCATTCAATATAGCGTACATGTATAAATAATAGAGTTTATCTCAAGATACTCAGTTGCTCAATCTCTCTTTTTCGGAAGAGATTCGGAATATAAGGATATGGATTTACTAGGATTGCAAAACCGTGTGAATATATCAATACGTTGGCACTTCGTATTAAATACTGGTATTGCAAATATGAATAAAGGTATTTTGAAATTGTGATCTCTGCCGGGCGAGTAAAATAAAATCGGTGTTTTTATATTTTATATAAAATACTGTCATTGAAAAAAATACGTATCGTGAATGGATTATTTTCATAAACAAATAACGGTTTCTTAAAATAATCACACACCGGTAAAAAGTGTCATAAATTCTGGAATCTGTTAATATCGATACAACTCTTGGCAGATTTTAAATGTTTCAATTCACCGCGAACAATTTTATTAACATATTTAATAAAATAACAAAGCAATCAAATTTAATTTTATATTAAAAATGAACATTCACAAAGTTGCCACTTAACATTTTTTTTAATCTTCTATGTCACTTACGAGTAAAGGTTATTATTTACACATATTAAACTTCTTATATTTTTTCCCTTTTCTGAAAAGAAATGTTAACTTAATGCATCTAATCCCGGACGCTTTTTGTATTCCCGGGATTTCGGGATTTACAATGTTTTCAATTCCGAGAACATGGGTTCCCGGGATTGATCATTCTCCGTAGGTTCGTGGAGAAATTCGTGATTTAGGATTGAGAGATTGACTTTTTTTAGCTCTTACGGACATTTCCAAAAATATTGCTCGCTGTCCGATTGAAAAAAGGCTAAAATTCTAAATGTGAGACCTTTTTTTATTTTAGCTCAATCGCGGATTTCTCTTGTTATCCTCAATCCCGGATTTTCTAATTTGACAATTTCGGAACTTCAGGATTACAAAGTTAGACGGGATGCTACCCTAATGTTAACCCACTATATTTGAATGCCCTATATTTTATAATTAGTATTGGACATGCTGCAAAATAGATTCACTCTAAACGTCAAATCTTTTTATTATTTTTACGCCGGTTCCTAGAATTTGAATGTTAGCATATTGCATTTGCGTAAAACCGTTTCTTTAAAATCGATACTATGTTTCCTAACTACTTTCGTAATTTATTCCTTTCTAACTAGGCGACCTTTTCGCTGTAATTTTATTAATAGCACTGCTGTAACTGATAGAAAATTCGTCTTGCATAATTCTCAGTACGTATTATTATCCTACGGCAGTAATTATTTGCATCGATTCCGCCTTCTGCGAGATTAATAGAACCTCATTTGACAGGAAAAGGTGCGCCGAGCAGGCAAACATCTCTGTTCTAACGTGTCATTATTGATTCGCGAATGGATAGATATGATTATAATACTATATAGGTGGTCGGGCACATGTTCTTTGGTTGTTACCTGGAAATCTTATGCACTGTCGCCTTGTAGGCGGTATTAAATATGCATTTTATTAATATCGCGAATCGTGCCGATCAACGTCAGAAAAAAACATCTTATCAGGTGTTGTCGTATACGTACATACGTGTATAACCCAGAATATTTCAAATCTTTCTACTTGCAAGCTCCGCTGCAACTAACTCCATACTTTTCTTATTATATTGATCGCATTTACACTTACTAGGTATAATTTCATTATGATTAGGTCAAACTATAAAGTATTTCCCTCCCACCCGTCCGATCCTTCAATAACGAGAGCGGTTAGTTAACCACTAACTCTCTATTAGCCTTACCATTCTGTCTTTACTACTCTCTTTGAAAAAGAGAGGTTGAGCGACTGTGTAAATAAGCATTTCTTGTAGAAAAGCTTTTGTTGAGATACCTCTATATCAATGCTCCACATTGGGAGCTGACATGGATTTAAAAAAATGATCACTGTTGTTGTGAACGATTTTTTATGATTTATTCAAACAAATCAAAGGAATTCTATACAGAGGTTATTTTGTTTTAGGCGATATTTTAATCGTATTCCAATGTAGTTAGTTGTAAAAAATAAATGCTAATTCAAACAAGAAAATTACTTCAAAATATGTATGGGCTAGTCAGTGAACTATTTAGATTTTCCAAAGTGGAAAGTTATCTGTCTCCCAAACTCATTTTCGCTGCATTATTTATCAACCAACGTCTTTCAAATAATATGCTTTTGATGACTCAAACTATGTTTGGACAAGTTAACCCTCGACTTAAACTTCGAAACTATGCTAAATTTGGTTTCGGTTCATGGAGAGAGTTGACCGTTATTGCTATATACATATTAGAGGTAGCCAAATTATGATGCCACGTTGAGACAGATTTATTTATATTTTGAGATGATTATATTAAAAATATCAATCTAAATTGTTGAAGTTTTTTGTAAACATAAACCAGATATTTTGAGAACGCTGATCATTTTAAAAAATTAAGAGGTTGGCAAAGAAGTCAATTTTTTTGGCATTGAAAAAATCGAATTTAGTATGTCGCGAATTTCGCTTAAAAATCAGGTTTTCAAAACCGGCAAGCCATATTCACCCTTGCTTTATACCTGTATCAATTAATTAAAAGGCGCACGAAACATTCTTCCCCTTAACATGGTCATCAAAGCAGGGTGCTGAACAATATAATGCATTCAACCGGAAGATAAATGTAAATCATGAGTTTTCCTGCCATAAATTATCAAAGACTATGACTAAAATTCTTCAGGTATAAGTTATCCCTGCTACCAAATCATATGTAAGTGAAATAAAACGAAATAAACGTTTGTAATTCTACAATAATCATTACAGAAGTTAAAATTATATTTTTTTTCTCCATGCACCAAGCACTTCACAGAAATCGACATTTAGCTGCGTTTTGAATTTGTTTTATGATTAAAAATTAAATACATAATACTGAATTCTGCAACGTCATTCTTAGAAGATTTATTTAATGTGATAATCTTCATAAACCGGTTTCGGTTGGTACGCTATCAGTTTTCGCGAATTGGCAATTCAAGTGATAAGTAAACACGGTAGAAATTGTTTATTTTTTACTTTATTGTTCACTACTTATGCTAAGCTCATCGAGTAGGCAACACTCGTTGTTAGATATTATCGTCATCTTATCAAACGCTTACATCGGCAGTGTATATTTATGAAACTTTCCTTGTTTATTTACGATTCTAAGTTATGTCAGTTGCCATCCATTTAAGTAATCAAGTATTTAAAATTTTTGATCATTATTGATAGCTTAACAGAAAAAGCTTTGCGTAATGCTCAGAAGATTGGAAAACACTATTCAATTTTTTTGCACTGGTGTTTTGATATCTTTCCTTCAGTGGCGTAGCTGGAAATTGAGGCCTTCATACAAACGTCACGCAAGGCCCCCCTCACGTGATATATTGAGCACATTAAAATCTTTCTTACAAAGTAGATACGTTCCAAAAGAACCGTGTAAACAAAGTGATTTAATTCATAGAATATTTTAAGGTTGTTCTCTGCATTTAAACAATCATGTCATTTGAAAAAATAATAATATTTAGGCATAGAAAATCGTTTAAAAAGTTAATAATGACGACTCAATAAGTAAATACATATACACAAAATAATATTATTTTTAATTGTTACTTAATTACATACGGGGACTTTTATGAGGGACTGGAAATAAATCGCTAACATCGCTAGAGTGCATTAACACGTAAACATGATTAATAATAAATATTTTAAATTAAAAAGTAATAATACTATTCATCGCTATTCGATTGTATACGGGGAATTTTATGAGGGACTAGAAATAAATTGCTTTCATTGATGGAAATTTTCTAAACGTCAAATTTTCCAGGATCTAATGAAGCTTTTTGGTTATTATTACTGTCTAGTGTTGTTGAATTTATTATTATTAGGAATTTTTTTATCCGCATCTGAGAATCGTAATTTGTGTAAACATATATTTTTGGTTCTTTATTTCAAAATTAGAAATAGAAATTTGGGCCTTTTCCACTGGACCATCATGCATTGCATGACTCTGTTATGAGGTGGCTACGCCGCTGCTTTCCTCTCTGAGTCGATCTTGAGTGACTTTTTGATAATTAGTCTCGTGTTTAGTTCGCTGTTTACATGGAAAATTAGGGAAAATCAATCAATAACAATCCCACGTAGCACTGATTTTTCTATATGAGACAAAGCAAGAAATGACACCAATCCGGGATCATTCAATTAGAATACAACTGCGGTTCATTTGTTTAATAAGTTACCCAACGAATCAATAAAAAATAAAATATTCTATTAATGCATGGCTATATTACGATATTCGTCTTTTACGAAGTTCAAGACATTTGTTTTTCTCTTCTTACACTAATTTGTCAACAGTAGGCAGAGTGAGAAAACAAATAAATCACGGAGAATCTAATTACAATGGAAACGCCAGTCACTTGTTTTTCTACTATAGCACTGCGCTTTATTAATTAATCCACGCCAATAACAATGATTTGATTTTTATTGATTTCCATAAAACTTCAATACGTTATTTCCTAGTGTTTTGACGCGTACCTACTTAAAAGAGAGCTTTAATATTACACAAACGATTTTTGATTTCTTCCTTCGAGACCTTTAGAATCTCAACAAGGTTTGAAAATACTTAAATAAAAACATTTTTCGAAGGCATTAACTTTGGAACCGGGCTATCGATGTTGCGTATAAACCTTCATTTGTTTATCATCAAGCGGTGTTTACTCGCTATAAAATATAAATAAAATTAAACAGATTATTTTCAACTTTAACATAATTATTCAAACATTAATAATAAATTAAACATGCCGGGATCTCCACTTCTATACCCTATATAAATATAATCATAAAACCATTGCCGACAAACAAATAAATATAATTCTTAAAACTACATACTACTCAAATCTGTGGGCATTCCCATGAGCATATCATTTTCGCCAGCAATGGCTTTAAACTCAATGATACATTTATTTCTTATATAAACACGAAACATTCATTTACTAAGCGTCAGTTCAAGTTCATCTGTGCACTTGACCGCCTGAAGATGCCGAAAGGCGAAACCCGGGTCGTTAGTGACAAAATCTTTGAGAATGTACATAGTTTGAACGATTCAAATTTAATATTGAAATTCCAGCAAGCACCTTCAGTCTAAATCTTTAATTATATTATTCAATGCTTTGTCAAATATATTTTGTTTATATTATCAATCAAATATTGAAAAATCTTTTCGATTCTAGGTTTTCGAAAAGCTCTTTCCGTTCTGTCCGTTTTTATTACTTCGTTTCCTGAAAAAAAAGGTATATTTTTTATCCTCAGTGCCATACAATGAAAACTTACCGCATTTTTCCACTTTAATATTATACTGTCGTTACTAGAAAAACTATTTTGTTATCACATATACCCATCCATATTCAATATTTAATTTTTTAATTTATGAATTATTTATTGATTGAATCTTATAGCTTCTGACAGCCATAGAGAACTCTACCCATTGGGCTGTAGAGTTTTATGATATAACTCTTTCAAGTCTGCAGATAATTTCTCATGTAATTAACTTTAATTGACTTACCTTTGATGTACAGACTCAATTAGGGATTTCAATACCGGTATTACCAAAACCGGGATTCCGGTTTTCATGATATTTTTCAATACCAAAATACCTTCAAACCTCATGAACAACCTTCACTTTTTTTTTATAAAATTGCTCACTGAAATAAATTATTTTAAATCTGCCAAAAGTTGTATCAATATTGACAGGTTCCAGAATTGATGAGCCTTCAATGATGAATTATTATTTTAAGACACCGTTAAATATATTTACGATACATTTTTTACGAAATATTGAAATACAAATTTCGATTTACTAACCCGGTATCGCAATCCCAACTGACGATATCGTATTTTAAAAAAATATTTGGCATTACAGCTAATGCCAATGCGCAAAATATTTTTTATGCTGAAAGATCATACGAGAAAAACTCGATGAGAATTTATTGTAAGTCACTCGAGATCAGCTCGAGGTAAATTGATATCACAAAAACCCATGTCTCAAATTTTAAATTGATTTTTTTGTCAATTTGACATTGACTTTACCGGGAATCAAATCCAGACCCGCCTGGTTTGTAGAGCAAGCTCTAACCAACTAGCCCACAGCGGGAAAAACCAGTGATGCATTTATTTCTTATATAAACACGAATCTTTCATTTACTAAGCGTCAGTTCAAGTTCATCCGTGCACTTGAACGCCTAAAGATGCCGAAAGGCGAAACCCGGGTCGTTAGTGAAAAAATCTGTGAGAATGTACATTGTTTGAACGATTCAAATTTAATATTGAAATTCCACCAAGCACCTTCAGTCGAAATCTTAAATTATATGCAATACCGGTATTGATATATTCGTCCGATATTGCAATCCCTATGCCCAATATAATTGTTTATTATTTTACTTTGTCGGTGATCTTTCTACATAAATTAATTCAATATAATAAATCAACGTCCAATCATGGCAAGTAATAATTGGTGCACCAATTTATTCTAAAATCAAATAAGGCACCTTAATTGCTCTGTGAAATATGAGCAACAGTTAAAAACCACCATATTATATGTGAGAAATAATTATTAACCCTTTAACTGCCGAAAATATTACATTGGAAAGTGGTAAATTTTGTCATTTATATTTAGCACGAAATTTAAGTGATTTTTAACAATGGCATGAAATAAAAATAATAAAACATTTTTAGTACTTTTTCCACATAAAATTTATTAGATCAGGACCGGTTTCGCTCATCGCGAGCATTATCAACTGATAAGAAAAATACAAAAACAGTGATATTTATACAAATTTAAATTGAAATAAAAAGTTCACTTTCACTTTGTGTAAAAATTTCCCAAATTTTAATTGTGTTTATAATTGATATCGTTTGCCACTTAGATTTATTATTCTTTTATGATGAGTTTTTAATTGTTATGGGTGTTAAGCATTTTAATTTTGTGTAATTATAATGTAATTTGCTAATCCTTTAAATTGTTAATAGTTGCTTACACCTTTTTATTTCAATTTAAATTTGTATAAATATCACTGTTTTTGTATTTTTCTTATCAGTTGATAATGCTCGCGATGAGCGAAACCGGTCCTGATCTAATAAATTTTATGTGGAAAAAGTACTAAAAATGTTTTATTATTTTTATTATAATGCCATTCCACCAAGTATTGACAGTGAACACATTAAAAGTAATGGCATGAAAATAATAGTAAACAAGAAAAATATAAATCCACCTATCCCTCGATTTACACGGTAGATAGATTCCTGAGGAAAACGTGTAAATCGAAATTGTATATTTTTTAATGTAAAACCGTGTAAATCGAAAAGTACACGAAAAACGCATAATGTTGGTTGTTTTCTAAAATACATAAAAAACTTAACAAGTTAACTTTTTTAAACCGTGTAAAAGCGAAAACGTGTAAAAAATAAAGTACCGTGTAAATCGAGGGATAGGTGTACATACACACAAGTTTGTATTAGCCTTTTGGCTGCCGTATAAAAAAAAGTACATCTTTACCTAGCACGTCGGATATAATTTTCAATTATTAAGTTAATTAGTTATTGACGTGTCTCTGGCGTGTCGAGCACGACAAATTTGACGAGTTATCTCGTCTGTGGCAGCCATCGAGTTAAAAAATATGAATGTACGTAAGCTATTTTTATAGTCCCTCCCATCCAATAAATTTTGAAAACCGAACGTTTTGAGAGCGGTTAGCTATCTTTTTTATCCGTAAAAAAGCATTTTAACGACTGAATAACAACCAGTTTTCGTAAAAATATCATTTTTCGAAATGCTCCAAAGAGTCCATATATCACACATTGTGAAGGGAATTAGTAAATATTATAGACATCGAAATAGCGCACAACTCGATTTCACACCCTTATTACGTCGCTTATTGCGGAGCGTAACAGCGTAATTTATGTTTCAGATTTTTGACGAGAACATCCCAGGATTTTTTTTAAAAAGACTGAATTCAATGAAACTGGACTTATTTAATGCGCTTAAATAAGTTTAGACCCTTTCGATTAGCCTCGATGAAACTAATGGGCCCGGGCCGACAGATCCGAATTATAAAGCAATGAACTTTTTCCGTTCATTGTTCATATCTGTATCAGACAACAGTTTGTCGTAACCCACTAATTACAATTGGTGTGATACGGCAAAGTATGTTTCGTATGATATAGACGTGTGCAAATGCGGCTGACAATAACTTTTAATAACATATTCTTATGCTTCATACAGCAATTTAGATTTGTGTAGAAATGTAATTAAATTTCAATTTTGCGTAATAAATACTTAGTGAGAACGTGAATTTGGTGTTACTCTTTATATATATAGTATGTATGTAAAAATCTAGAATGTGGCAATGGTTGACACCGTGTATGCCTATCCCTGTACTTATTTTTTAATCCGTGTCCTCTCCCAACGTGAAGCATATTGCCTCCTAGAGGTATCTCAACAGAAGTTTTTTTACGAGAAATGTTTGTTATTCAGTTGTTAAACATTTTTTTTTAAATAAAGTAGTAGGGATAGAAGGATAAAGCTGTCACAAGAATAGTGATTAACTAATCGCTCTTACTACGTCCTGTTATTGAAGGATCGGAAAGGTATTTTTAGACATCACGAACACCCATGCTCTTCGAACAGAAATCGATTAATCGACAGAAAAAATCTTTTTCTTACTAAGAATCGAACCCGTGAGACCCGTCATGAAAGCCTACAACGATAACAGTTGCGCCATCGAACCGACAGTTCTGCACTATATCATTATATAATATACAGTATTTCATTTGTATGTGTTATTTAAAACAATTTAAACAGTACAGTTGATGAAAGCGTTCTTCCGCGAAAGAGTTAAAATTGTTCCAAGTGAATATATTATAATATATGGTTATTCCTGTTGATTTCCGAGGGTTTATCTTCTCGGTTGCCAGGTGGCGCGCGGCAGATGGTTCCTTGTCCACTCAGTATTCTTTCATACTCATTGAGGTTAGGTTAAATCTTTACTTTTACCCCGAACAGAAAAAAATCCCAAAATAAACTGTGCAACCATTTATTTAAGGAGATACACGGTTCTGATAACGGATATATGTGTAAATATTAAACAAACAGAGATAAAACATTATTTAAAAAACCGTTTATACCTGGCTTAATATGAACACTCTATCAAAACCAAAAATCTGTTTTTTCAAAGAAGAATATTTTGCTTTGAACACACTTTCCCCATTGATTGATTTTGATTTTTTGTTTTTGATTTGACAGAAATATTGAAATTGATTTTCCCACTCGATTGTATACTTAGAGGTTCTTGTATGCAGTAGTAGAATAAGCTCTTTATATAAGTTTTTTATCCATGTACGCTTTCAATGTGATGCATATGGCCTCCTAATGGAGGTATCTCAACAGAAGTTTTTTCTACGAGAACTGTTTGTTACTCTCTTCTTTAAATAGAGTAGTAGGGATAGAAGGCTAAGGCTATGACAGGACTAGTGGTTAGCTAATCGGTTTCAGTACGCCCAGTTGTTGAAGGATTTGAAAATGATGGGAGGGACATCACAGACACCCATGGCTTCGAACAGAAATCGATTAATCGATCGAAAAACTTTGTTTGTACTGGGACACGAACCCGTGAGGTCTGGCACGGAAGCCCACAACGCTAACCGCTGCGCCATAGTACCCGACTTTGGAAATACGGGGGGTATTATACTTTATTTAGAAACCTGTATAAAATATTTATTAAAAAATAATCGCACTTAATTATTGTTGCTTTATTTTATTTTGTTTATATATACCATCACTATCACGAAATATTAAGCTCTTTATAGTAGACACTATGATAATTGAGGTAGGTATATATTATAAAATAAAGATTTAACATTACAACAGCCTCCGAAGCTCGTAAATGTTTACGCATGTTATTAGTGCCTTTTTCCCCTTATTGCGCCGCTTTGACTCGTAGATTAAATGCTCACGAAATGTAAATACATAAACTATGTGGGTACATTCCATTTTCATAAATATCATACATCAGTTGATTTGGGAGAAAGCTCAAATTCTTTTATTGACAAAAAGCGCTTCGGTGTGTTTACGTATGTTAACTCTACCAAGCGCAAGGGAAAGGTAGCTTATGTTCAACTCTGAAGTTTCCTTTTAAATTTAAACAGCGTACAATTAGGGTATCCAATCCCGGAGCCTTTTTCCAATCCCGGGATTTCGGGATTGATTAATTTTGAATCCCGGGATTGACATTTTCTCAACGAGGAATTTGAAATCCTCAATTCGCTATACTTTTTCCTTGGATTCTCACAGAACCTTGTTTTTTTTTTTAGCTCACCGAGAAATTTGAAATCTCCGATTTGGTATACTTTTTCCCAGAATATCACGGAAATTCGTTTTTTTTTTTAGCTCACCGAGGAATTTGAAATCTCTGATTTGGTATACTTTTTCCCGGAATCTCACGGAAACTCGTTTTTTTTTTAGCTCGCCGAGGAATTTGAAATCTTGATTTTGCCAATTTTGTGTACATTTTTGGGAATTTCCTCAAAATTTCTCAATCCCGAAATCCCGGGATCGCGGCCATTTCAATCCCGGAATTTCGGGATCAGAAAATTGAACGGGATCCCGGGATCGGATGCCTTACGTACAATGTACCTGTTTATTGCGTTGAATATTACTAACTCATAGCAAACAACAACAACAAACCTTCGTTTATAAATAAGATGTGTCAAAGTCTTTCAAAACAACGATTCAGCTTAAAAACATAGTGAAAAATATTTTCTTCCTCTCTTGATATGATTTCAACTATTTGTCGTTTTTCGTGTTCATGCAGTCATTGTTTCACCAAGCAATACGATGTATAGGCTTGTTTTCGAATGTGTTTGGCTTACTAATGCTAGACGCTGCAAACTTCCATACAAAATGTGTATGGACGTTCGGCTTAGAGCGTGACGTTTCGTGGCTCTGGGGTTACTTAGAGGGAAACAGCTTTTCTAATACTTTTTTTTGTGTATGTGTAAGTAGACATTTCATAAAATATTTTAATTATTTGATTACCCATTTTCATATTGCAGAGCAGCTTGTTAAAACAGCGTGTGTAATGTTTTGTGCTGTGCATTAAAATCAATAACATTGTATTATATGTTGTAACAAACAGAACATCACCTTTCAATTAACAAGAATTTATTTGAGGAGAGGTTCGCTTTGACAGAGAACCATTTACTCTGGACTTCAACGGTTCTTTCCGTGCGCCACTAACAAGTTTCGTTAACTTTCAATTACCCATAATCTTGAGAAAGTTTATGTTTATAACATCTTGTATTTATGCACTCTAAAGGAGAAGCCTAAAATTCTTTCCTGAAGTAATGATTTATTTTATTGTATATGAATCTAAAATATGAACATTACGACACGCAAGTCGCAACTCAACTGAGGCCTTAGAAGTTTCTTTATAGTCCCGGTACGACCACGAATATAATTATGAAAGCGAAGATAATTATTTTTTAAAAAAATGTTATTTTATTTTATCGCTGTGTAATTTGACTAATCAATAATTTACTGTAAACATGTAATAAAACTACAAGTTTTCTAGATCAGCGGTCGCTACCATTGTTTCGAAAAATTCTGGTGAAAAGTGTTCAATTAGACCATAGGTTCCCAACCTTTTCAGGTGGCGACCCTTTTTTTATAAAAGCCATGTGACCCGCGGCCCCGGTGCAATTGAACAAGTATTTTTTTTTCAATAAGGTAATTTTAGTTTACTGCAGTTTTAGTTGTGTTGTTCAAATCCAAAATCGAAAAAAGTTGGCGACCGCCAGAAAACCCGTCGCGACTCATAGGTTGGGAACCCGTGAATCAAACGATTCTAGAATTGTTGTCGACTCGAAGAACTTTTTCTTTAGCTCCGTCATTTCTTTAGCTCCGTCATTATTGTTTTTGTCATGTAAAAATAATCGTGATGGTCCTATCGGGCATCCAGATCTAGTTTCGTCTTCAGAAAATTTCTGTCACTTCAAGAAATTTGCTACTTCTTTTGGAGAAAAAGTTTACCTTCCCTGTCCCTCACCATTCAATCCTTAATCACATCTGTAATCATACCAATTCTTTGTTATTTAATTAACCTGTATTAATATATATATAGTTGTAATTATTATTTATTGTTGCCTTTAAAATTGTACCTAATGTATCTTAACTCTGTAATGTATCTTAACTGCATCATTGAGGAGATATCATCTTCGGTGTGATGCAGAAAAGAATAGAAAAAGTTTATCGAATAAAAAAAAAAAAAAGCTCCGTCATTAAAAAAAGTGTCTAATTAACAGATTCCAGAATTCTCTTTTTAGCTTAATCATTAAAAAACGTTACGTCTGCCAGTGAGTGCTCGTTGCTGTTGCGCTTTTATTTTACCTCTATTGAAGGCAGTGGTGCACAACCTTTACCTTCTGGCGGGCCGCATAAAACAAATAATCATGGGTTCGGGCCGCAAAAAAAAAGTACGCTCAATCCTAGTTTATACAGAACATTTGTACGTTCCATGTAAAACAGCCTTAAAACCGTGTAAAAAAGATTAAGTGAATTTCGATAAATGAGTAATAAGTTTCATTATATTATTTTGACCGTGTTATTTCGAAAATAAATAACCCATGCAAAAAAAGGATTACGAGTACTTGCTTATTAAAAATCGTTTCATTGTGAAATATTTATGTTTTATTTATATATAATTCATAAGTTAATACAGTTCATAAGTTCTTGGTCTTAATTTTTAACTATTTTTTTTTTAATTTGACATAATATTTGAAAGCCTGTTTCTATGAACCGATTTATTCTCCTTCATTGCAGAAAAAGCTTGCAAAACATTTATTAAATAAATGTTTTACGTGAAAAAATATGTTTGAGAAAAAAGAACGCCGAAGAAAGGGGCCGCGGTTTGTGCACCACTGATTTAAGGATTCTTACTTGTTATACTGAATAAAGAAATCTACTAAGACGATCTCGAGACTACGGGATCCCCAAAATAGTCGGTATCCCTGATCCCGGTATCGCATAACCTAAAAGCAAAGCATAATTTTAAATGTCATTATTTTCAGATCAGATAAGTCTGCACATACTGACAATAACCAATTCTAGACCACGTCAGACTATTTATTTATCATGTTTTTACATGTAAATTAGTTAAATATTATATTAACTATATAACTAGTTACATGACTCAATTCCGAGTATTTCAGTATTATTCAAATAACAATAACAAAGTTTACCTTGAAGCAGCCTGCTCTGTAGTCTTACTAACCATATGCTACAGTAGTACCACATTTTGTTGGAATCGGTATGAAATTTAAAGGCTTAATACAATGGTATTTATTGTAATTTTATATTTATTTCTTGAACAACAGCCGTTCACTCAATACATACAGAAAATTACTTACTAAATTATGGCTAATTTTAAAATTTGTGAAAGTATTTTTATGTATAAATTTGCTTCAAAGGGGATTTGTTTCTGCAATTATTCTTGAAGTAAAACATATAACATCAAAAATATATAAAACAGAATTGACAGGTGATATCGCGATGCTAAAATTCAGATTGATCTGTTTATGACAAAAATTAAAAACCTTACATTTATTAAATCTTGAGTATTTATTCTCAAAATAAATTATTTTATGCAACGATAAAATAACACACCGAAAGAAATCAAACCGTAAAAGAAACTTAATTTCGCGCCAATTATTGCTGAAATTTTTCAAATTTCTACGACCCCTATTTTTTCTTATTAGTTGTTTTGTTATATTACTCACGCCATTCAAATTTCAGCACTTTCTTGTATATACCCATAAATCATTCATTATGTACAAATATTTATGTATTTTAATTATATTAATTTGTATTAAAAAATCTTACTTTTTTGTGTGAAAACCAGTTAACCCAAAACATTTTACTGATGTAATATATATATTTTTGAAAAATCCTTGCTAACGAATTCAATGTAAATTATAAACAATTAGTTTTTGTTGTTGTTGATAATGTTATTTTTCATTCTCGACTTCACAATACTCAAAAATCGTTATGTCAATCTTTTCTAGTTTAGTTAGCATAGTTTCACAGCACAACAACTCAAAAAAATCTTTTTTTTTTTATTATATTACCCATTATATTCGAACAACTTCTCTTCTATAACTCATCAAAAGAATGACTAGATAAAACTTACTAGTTTTCTCTCGATATGCAGATGGAAATAAAGAAACATAATCCACCATATCTCAGTAGTACCATATAAATAAAATACGGAATTTCATTTTGCCAAGATTTTAATAAATTTGAATTGAACTGAGATAAATTACTAAATGATTCATCACTTTTAGGGTGTTCACTTTTAATACTTGGTGGAAAGGCATTATATTAATAAAAACACAATATTCTTTTGTACTTCATTCCACTTTATTAATTACATCAGGATCAAAGACAGTTGATCATCTGATCAGTTGACAATGCTCGCAATGAGCGAAACCGCTTCTTCTTCTTTAGTTCTTATTGACTAAATGATTCACTAAGAATAATTACCATTTTTCTATTACTTTGCTTAGATGTGTCAAAACCTTGGTTGGCCATGTCTCAAAAAACTATCTAGTTTTTCTAGTTGTTGCAGTATGGATCTAAACCACCGATACTATTGCAATTTTACTGTGGCAATGATAAACAGGATTGCCAGTAATAATAAAGCAAAACATAAAATACAACTGTTATAAATTTCACCTTAGTAAAACATTTAAAAAACTCGACAAGTTTGGCTGCTTTTCATCTCATCACAGATAAAATTATCTTCAGTGGAACTGGTGTTTAAAATATAAATAATATTCTCAAACCATCGAGAATGTAATTGTTCTAATTGCGTTGATGTTACAAATGGCAGCTTTCATCCCACCATCTGCAGTCGTGCAATTACACGGCGAGTGTGTGAACAACTTGTGATGTCACCCTCGTAATTTTTTTGTGCAAAGGTCCCTTCTCATTTTTCGCCGTACTGACTGAAGTTTTCCCGCCCTCCCTTAGTTTAATTTGTCGCCGACTTTTATTTCTCACTATGCGTAGGGATTCTTTTGTTTTTTTTTTGCGGGATCATCTATCCACTCATCTCCGACCGCCATTGCGCATTTGAAGGATGTAGTCACTTTTAACTTTGGACACGCGAGCGCCATACGGAATAAGTTTATTCTTTAACACCTCAATTTTATTATGTCACCAATTCAATACAATTTTCTATAATTCTATATTGTTCTTCTGTTCAATCATGGTTTTGAAACTATTTTCAATCCGAAATACTAAATAAAAATGAAATTCCACAAAGTTAGCGCCGAATCCATCGAAAATATCAATGTTTTCAATTCAAAGAGATATATTAATAAAAAACACAATAATCCTTTGTACTTCATTCCACTTTATTTAATATGTCAGGACCGGTTTCGCTCATTGCGAGCATTGTCAACTGATGCTCGCAATGAGCGAAACCGGTCCTGACATATTAAATAAAGTGGAATGAAGTACAAATGATTATTGTGTTTTTATTAATATAATGCCTTTCCACCAAGTATTGACAGTGAACACCCTAAAAGTGATCAAAGAGATATCATAAACAATAATATTCAAGACCTAATTGAATTTTTTTTAAAAAAACTTATGTAATATGTAGCTTCCGGGAGTTGAACGCAAACCCACCTAATAGCTATGGTAAAGCTTTTTCCACTAAGCACCGACAAAGTACATTTATTTCAAACTCAATGTTTGTTCATTATTGTCTGCAATTGTATATATTTTTTTGGCATCGAATTGTTTTCTTTTTAATTTATCAACAATCAGACATCCAATTACGGAAGAGAAAAGTTAAGTGTACTTAGAAGAAGAAGAAAAATACACGTTATAGTAAATCTCGAATTCCTTGGATTGGTATTAACACGATCCTAGCATTACGGGATTCTGGGTTTGGAAGCCATAGCAGTAACAACCGTATTCACATCAAGCCCTTTTGACGAAAATAAAACAGTACATACACTCATCATAACATCTTAAAATATAATTTGATCCATATATATATTATGAAAAATGTTTACAATCACTGATTAAGTTTATAGACCCTCAGAGTGACGAGGGCTGAAGTGAGAGTGGGTGATATTATTAATTGGCTAAATTGAATTTCCTTCGCAGTGGTTTTAGAGAGGGCAATAACTCGGTTGTCATCGTTCTGTTGGGTGAAGAATGGCATTCTTAGAATAATTGTCTTGATTATTCTTTTGTTAATAAAAACGACTACCCATTCAATTATTATATCTTGCAACGATTTGAAAAATGTGTTTTTTTAATTATTTTTTTAATGTATTGCTCACAAACTCCTGTTTTCGTTGCATATTTTACTATATTATCACATTTGTATTTGAAGCCGAATGCATTGTATGAATAATTACTAATAATTGCCTTGGCAGAAACAGATATATATTTAACAAAATTCAAATGGATACTCTGAATTATACCCACCAACACCGTCTACAGAATCACATCTTCCATACAACATATTTCTTCATCGTTTCAACGTTCAGCGTGTTTGAAAAGTTTGCCAAAATTCCACCAGCTACTTTTTTTATTTCAAATTTCGCATTACAACTAATATTTTCCAATGCGCCATATATTTTAAGTTATAAATCATATCAAATACTACTATATTTTTCGATTTCTTTTCGAATGCATGAATGTTTGTGATATCTGAAAATTCAAATTTTAAAATAACGGAATGCAGCGAAAACGATTTTCTAACCATTGGTTCTGTCACAATGCTATTTTTTCTATACCTACTCCCTAAAAAAAATTGAGAAACTGAGTAATACAGTAAGACAGTTCTCTTATAAAAGCTTCTTTTGAGATAACTTAATTACGAAGCCATATACTCCGAAGTCGGAGCGGACATAGATTAAAAAATAACACCCTTTTGTATTAATTTCACATTTATTTATAACAAAAGATAGAATGACCTATTTTATAATGAGAGACACTGGTACAGATCATTTCTAAGTAATTGTGAAATTAGTATAAAAGTGTTATTTATTTTTTAATATAAACTCTTCCGATCAAGTATTGACAGTAAACACATTGAACGTGCTTATTTTATCTCCCCATTTTTGTTATATAACAATATTGTTATTATGTCCGTTTTAAAACGTTACACATGGAATCCATTGTTACAATACATGGCAACATTGTTTCTACTGCAATATTGATGCTATAGATTGTATAATTATATTCAATTATCAATTATTATTAAACCAACATGGTATACTGATTCGTATATTGCGAACCCCATTTCAAAAATAAAGACGTAGAATTGTAATAACGGTGTTTATCCTCCCCTAACTGATAAAAGCTTTAGATTCTGGCTAAAAAAAAACCAACACACGCAGAATTGCTTTATCAATTTGCAAATCTTTTATTCTGCACCGCAATCATTTCATTTCAACTGCATTGGTCAAAATAAAATTATTGACCAAACAATGGCGGCTCGCGTGCAAACATGCACCTAAGTGACGTCATTCTTGTAATTGGTTCACTTTTTTGGAAAGGTACACGGTGATAGAAAAATTGATGTTAACCAACGTAATTGAATTTGGTCGTTTCTTTGACGATGGTATAATTATTATTAATGCACACTTTTTAAACATTTCAACTTGCAATGTGGAGCGTATGGAATTTTTTGAGAACTGTTTGTTATGAAATCTTCAAGGGTATACAAATAGCATAGAGAGATTAAAATAACTAGTTGTTAGGTAAACGCCCTTGCTTCCTTCAGTTTTTCAATCGGAAGTAAGTGAAGGAATGTTACAGTGAATGAGAATTTCAAGCGGATCAACATTTTCATCACTGTAAATTAATTTTAGTAAACTCAGGCAGTGTTAATGAATTTACAATTCCACTAAATGTTTACCATTGAAACTATATTTGACAGATAGATGTATATAGTACCTAAGCTAACCTAATCTAAGCTTATAGAAAAAGCGTCCGTCTGAACACAGTTTAATAAAGTTTTAATGACATTTTAACAATAATATAATTTCACTAGTGAATGTCAGCGAAAATATATTTTCAATATACTATTTCACTAAAACGCCAGTGAAAATGTAGTTTCACTTACAATACAATTTCACTGTAACTTTTGCATCACAGACACCCATGCCTCTGAACAATATACTAAAATATCGGTTGATAATGTATGAAATTGACTGTAGTTTATAAAGACGCTGCAAGTGAATGTTACGGACACTCATATAGATTTTAAAAACAAGTTCATTTTTAAGGTACATAATACAAAAAGTAATATTAGTGAAAATAAATAAAATATTTCGCTATTTTAATGAATTGAAGAGCTAACATTTAAAAAGTGATTTGTCACACAAATACAGAGCTTGGGAAATGATGATTTGAGTGTTTGGAGAAATCACGGTTTGCTTGGATGTCAACTGTATGATTTAATTTGTATAAGGAAAAACTTTTTTTGAACACAAATTGTATTGTTATTTCCATTCATAGATTTTATTATGGACAATCAGAACTGATATTAAACGGCCTTTTTCAAAATTTCTGACAAATCACTTTTTAAATGTTTATTTTTTGCTCCTAATTATTATTTATCAGATTAGTGTACTTGGTTTTACATATTTTTATCTTTATTAAGCTGGAAGTTTTCCTCTAATCAATTTTATAAACTCGCATATGAAAACCAGAAAAAATCATTGAACTTGAAAGTTATGATTTTTTTAATTTCATTAATGGTTCTCAAATCACCGTGTATATTTTATTCCCTTCGACGAAATGCTGAATTATTCCACAGCGGTCGCTGACTTGTTTGTCCGTGAAATTCTTTGAAAAAAAAGAAATCTATTATTCGGTTCCGTTCTTTGAAATACGAGAGTGAACTTGCGACCCAAATTGAATGTAAGTAGTGACTAACAGCACGATATGTCAATATTTTGTTTTTAGTGAAATAACGTGGAATGGGTCTTAACAGAACGGAAGCTTTTAAAGCTAACAAGGTAGCAAAGCTTTCAACAAAATATTCATTTGTAACAGAAAATGTCTTTTTTTTAACATGATGAACTTTTTATATCCACGTCGATTATTATTCACCTTTTTTTGCACAACCTAATATTTGTTTGTACATATACTTAAAAAAAGAAAATTGGTCCTGCACAAGTTATTATTCTTAGGAAATTGTCAACGTATGATTAATCAATATTGTTATTTAACTATCCAGAGACGAGAGCTTTTTTCGATAATTTTTTTCTAAGCCATATTGAAGTCACGGATAACTTTTCTTAAAAAATTTAAAAAAAAAACGCTTAAAAAAAAAGTCGTTGTATAGAAACCTCGCATGACTATATGGTCATGCTCATTCTTTTATTATCGTGTAATATTGTGTACGTACAGTAATAAGGACGAGCGTGACCGTACGGGTACGCAAACATTCGAGGTTGAAATATATGTAGTTAAAAGTGAAATTTTTAAAAATATTTACAATTTGACCTCTTTAGATCAACATAATTTCAATGCAAATATATAAGCTAAAGAACTGTAAATAATTTGATGTTTTGATAAAAAAAAAATAACTAACAGTTTCAAAAAAACGGAAGTTCAAAAAATCGCATGTGCTTTTGGTGGCCGTTTCTGTCCCCGCGGCTGATGACTTACTGAAGTTTACACCCTTCTTAACCAATTATGAGTGAAAGCAACGATACTTAGGTAGAAAAAGGATGAATAGTGGGATCAATAGACAACGGTGTTTACTGTGACCATATGGTCACGCTCGTTCTTGGAGGGTTAAAGATATATCCAATTAGTAACCAGGGCTGTGGAGTCGGACAATGGACGCTTTGTTAATCTTTCATCGCAAAATATAGAGAAATCAATTAGTATTACTTAAAGTTAACAATTAAATAATTCTTTATTTTATAAAAATAGATCCGAATTGTTTCAATTAAAATCTGTCGACACACTTTTTTTAATTTATTCAAAGAATATCCCAGAATTTTATTTTTAAATTAATTATTTATTCAGTATAATTATTTGTAAAGCTTCCCAACTTCCTCGCCATTTGTTTGGCCTGCGAATTCCTTTATTAAGTATGGCTTTTCTGTTTAATTGATAATTTCCTTTCAAATTGTTCTCGAAACAGGAATTATTTCACAATAACAACTCTTTGCATTGCGTATCAATATTTATTTCATCTTGAATTATATTTGCCCTGCTTTTATTTTAAAATCATTTGTATTGGTTAGGTAAATGCTACTTTTTCTCTGTTACTGAATTTCTGACATTAATTCCCAGGATAATTATAAAATATACTAATTTTAAATGAGCAGGTCAATCTGCCAAATTCCCTACACTGTATCCTGTTTGTAAGTAAATATAATTATAAATTTTCCAGCAAACGAAATAAATATAATTCTTGAAATTACTCACCATTCAAATCTGTAGGCATTCCCATGGGTTAATCCATTTCATAAGCCTGCAACGGCCGTAAACTTAGTGATACGTTTATTTCGTATATAAAAACGATACATTTATTTACTAAGCGTCAGTTCAAGTTCATCCGTGGACAGCCTTGGCTTAAAAAATCGATTTATATTTAAAGTTTATTTATTTTCTGACTTATCAAGTAAAAATTATTTAAAAAAAATTTACACCGTCAAAGTTCTGCACACAAAGCAATTGGAATTCCTGAATTTTCACATTTTCAGACAAATAAAACGTTTAGAATATAAAAATATCGAGATCGCAAAACCTATTATGGAATTGTAGACAGTGCCAGCGCGAAGTTATTTGGCACCCTAGGAAAAATTTACCATACAATCGTGTAGAATTATGAGATTCGTTATTGGGATTTTTTTATCGGCGAATTTGAATTCTTTTGGAATTTACAGATTTCCTAAAATGAAAAAATGCGAGACCTTTTATTTAACTCCCGCGAGGATTTTCAAAACAATTTTACTAGCTGTCCGATTTCAAAAACCCTGGAATTTGCGGAATTCCCAACATGAAAAAATTTGAGACTTTTATTTTTTAGCGTTCGCTCGTGATGCCAAAAAATTTTGAAAGTTTTTGAGCTACTGCTTTAATCGCACTGCATAAATATTCAATATTATTAAAGTATAAACAAATATTTTACTCTTCCATTTATGCGCTCTTGGCGGTTGCCTATATCGCCTATATGGTTGCGCCGGCCCTGATTGTAGAGATGACCCTATTTCGCTTGTCGGTCGTATTCATTAAAACCGAAACAAATCATTATTAGGGTGGGTTGCGGTATAAAATCATCAGTTTCATATCACCATAGAGACCAGTGCGTTAATAAACTTAGTCATGTGACTAGCCAGTGGGTTTATGAATTGTATTATATTAAGATGTCAGTGCGTATATAACATACGAGGGGAGCCGAGAGAGTTTTTCAATTGAATATTGAATGATTGACATTAAGTTGTTTATATGCGGGCGCATATTCATTTTAAAATATCGATTTTATTTTATTGATATCGATACTCTCGTTTTTATGCGTTATACCTACGATTATCTTTTAAGAATAAAAAGTTTATTTTTGTATCCCGCATGCTGACTGTCGAAGGATGTTGTTTTTTTTTCATTCCCTTAAGCTTTCTTTTGTCATTTAATCACAAAACGATATTTATTTGTAAATAGTTATTTATTCTTTTTGTCGTATCTTGACGCGATTCATTTGCTGTGGCTTTTGAAAAATATAACAAGCCACCTTGAAAATAGGATATAACCAACACTTTTTTTAAAAACAGTTTTTTTTCATGTATACTTCCTTCTGGAAGTCATAACTCAGAAGTCTCAAAAGAAATTCATGAATACCCAGTATAGTTTTAAGTAGTTTTTTAGCTCAAAGAAAAATTCGTATTACGTAATTACGTTAGATTCTATAATACATTTACCTTTTTTTCTTTCTCATATCAGAGAGCGATACAGGATATAAAATAAACCATCCATATTATATTAATTTAATTGATACAGACTTGGTAAATCTTCATTATAATTAGGTTAAAATATCAAAGAATTTAGTTCCAATAATAGTGTGTTTTTTTTAAAATTCATATAGTCTCTTTATGGAAATCAACAGAATTTTTTCAGACACAGAAAAACATTCGAAATGACAGAAGGCACACAAAACATTTTTTTTTTATAATTTTGGGATAAAGTCGTCTTGTAAAATACAGTGCACAAAGACTAGTAGTAGTATTATAAAGCTTTTTGTCAACCCTTTTTCCTGGTCCCCTTTCCTTCATTTTTTTAAGAGCTTATATACCAATTCGACATTTTCACTTTACATCCTTTTCAGTGGAGGATTAAGACCTTGAGAGGCCTCAGGCGCAATAAAATTTGGAGACCCTGTCTTTCGGATAACTTAAAAACATTGCAAAATTACATGTAAAGTAAAAATTAACGTATAAGTCTGTATTTAAATTATATTGGTTTTTTATCATAAGACTAAGACTTACGGCCCTAAACGCGTGCCTCATTTCCTTATAGGGTAATCCGCCATTGATTCTCTTGATAAAATGTGCATTAATTTATGTACAGTATGATTATCAAAAATAAACTGTTTTGAAAAAACTGTTGGTTACGTTATTTTGTTTTGTTTCTGCAGTTGAATACAATATTAGAATGCCGCCTCTTACAGTACGATGACTCTTATAATACAAAATTGTCACATTTCTCATATTTTTGAAGTATACAATCGCATTGCAGACAAATTTCGCGTCGTAGAGAAATTTCATGTGTAGTCCAGTCAGTCCACAATTCAGCAAGTTCTTGCCATCAGTTATACAAGACTTAATAAAACAGACAGTTCAAGAATGAGGATCAGCCTTCGGTTCATTACCACCGACTTGCTGCAGACGAAGGTTGTTACACTCAGACGATGCCATTTGTGGTTCAAAAGGGTGAAATAAAGTAATATTTCTCGTGGTTTTATTTATCGTCAGGAAAAAATAATTCTTTACAATCTTTTCGCCACCGCATCTAATCGTTAAATCGTAATTACTTTAAGTAATGTTGTACAGTTATGACTTATTCCCTATAATTAAGTAACGTAGTCGCCTGCTGTGATCGATTCCCGACAAGGTCAATCAATGTCAAATCTAGACTCTTTAAATTGAAATTTAAGACCTAAGACGTGGATGTTTGTGAAGTTATTCGGCTTATATCCAGTGATGTTCTGCTAAAATTTTATCAACCGGCACGCACATTGGTAAATTGAAATTTTGTTTTTCAATCATGGGAGTTTTCAAACAATTTCACGTCTATTTCAAAAACCCAGAAATTTGCGGATTTCCCAAAATTACCAGCGCGGGACCTTTTTTCCTCTACCAAAAGTTTTCGGGTCTTATTCGTCTAAGAACCGGCTCTCCGAACCAAAATTATTTTATCAACCGGCTCGGTAGAGCGGGTGCGAACCCATAGCAGCACATTGCTGCTTATATCATTATCAGAACTAAGTTTACTAATTCTGATGAGGGCATACGCCGAAATAGCTATCAACCATTTACAATATAATATTTGTGGAACTAAAATACTTTGATATTTTCCACCTTCTTACTATAATGCATATTTTTTTTATCTTAATTTTCACACGCATAGACGTTTCACTTTTTAGACTATATTTTTTTTTTATTTATAATATCAATATTTTTTTAGTAAATATTACGATTTTTGAATTCCAACGCAATCGTCACAATAAATACCATGGTTGTACCTAATTCTTATTATTATATATATATTTTTATTGTTGATATAATATTTGTATATTCGGTGTGTTTATTATTTCCGTGCACTTCAAAGAGAGCGGTAGTCATAAAACTTTATATAAAGCTCTACACTTTGGGGTTGAGAGTGAAAAAGCACTCAGAGCGTTTTGCGCTTTGTTTTAAATCAGAGCGTTTACTTTATAAACAGCTGGTATCTCATACAAGTGCATGTTTTTATTCATTGCGTTTTGGTATAATATATCTGTGGATATATTACATACCGGATCAATTTCAATAGATAATTAAAATGATATAATTAATTTTATGTATTTTTTTACCCCTAACACATTGGCCGATTGATAATTTACAATCATTAGCATTGACTCCTTCACTAATGATTCTCCACCGATTGACAGCTTAACAGCTTAACGTCCGCACGTTTTCACTATAATTTGTAAACAAATTGAGATATCTTTACAAAATTTAATTTTCTTAGCTTCCAGATACTTCGCCTATACGCATATATGAGCCGCCGGCCAGCAACCTTTGTTTTTCAAAGACTCAAATACGCGTCCGCGGTCGTTAAGCTGTATAAAACAATTTTTAATTGCAATATATAATATCTATATAATTTATGTTTTTAATGATTCATAGAAAATTGGTCGTGGAAAATTCATCTAATTAACTGACCGAATTTTATAGCACATTCCTTGCATATTGTTTCTATCGTTCCGTGACGTTATCCGCTCATACCCTTTTTTCAAATCCATAAACCCTACCAATGTGGAGCATATGACCTACTTATAGATGTATCTTAACAGAAGTTTTTATACGAGAACTGTTTGTTACTCAGTCGCTCAATCTCTCTTTTTTCAAAGAGAGTAGCAGGGATAGAAGGATAAGACTAGAACAGGACTAGTGGTTAACTAATTGCTCTCGCTACGCCTAGTTAATGAAAGACAGTAAAGGTGGGATGGAATTTTTAGACGTCACAAACACCTAAATCGACCGAAAATATACTGTTCGTACTGGGACATGAACCCGTGAGATCCGGCACGGAAGCCAACAACGCTCACTACTGCACCATAGGACCCGACACGCCGTGCTAATTACCACCATTACAACAAATTAATTATTTTTTTGATCGTGACTTTTTTTTTAATTGAATATATTAGTATATAAAGAGAGTAACTAATTGTTCAATTCAAATTACGATGTCAAATATACGTGACTAGAACTTTGTTTAAAATTTGAAACCATTTTGTACAATTTGACATTTTAAACAAACAAAAACTCATGCACAGACAATATTATTTACGAGTGGTCCAAAAATTTTCGTTGCTATTATTTGTTACATTCTATCGAAGGCATTGTTTTGTCTTCTTTTTAAAATGCCTTAATAATCTTACTTGTAGATCGCACTAATCTTACTTCATCGAACCGTATTTTTACCTGATGAGAACCTTTGATCGGCGTGTATTATTTCCAAGAGAAAAAGATGCTCTACAACAGTGTACTTCAACCTTTGGTCCGCGGACCGGCACCGGTCCGCAAGAGTTTGTTGTCGGTCCGCGAAACTTTTCTGTTAAATTTTCCGACACGAACTTATTCTCAATAATTTTGATAACAACAAAAGCAGCAACAGATGCTGTTTTCATAAACATTCATAAATACAATTCGATGTTAAAATTGACTTCAATTCAATTGTTACTTTACGAATATATTATTCTAAGTCAGTGCTCGGCAAACTCATTAGTCAACTATTCAACGATTAAAATTTCTTTTGAGCGGCATTTTTTAACTTGGTACATTATTATTAACTTGATTATGGTACTCCTAAGCTGGCTTTTGCTTAAAAGGTCTTTAATTTGATTGAGGTGCGTTCCATGACATCGCCCCTTCCGTACAGAATTCTGCGCGTGAGACACGAAGTTTCCGTCGCACTATATGTGATATTTGGTAGCAGAGCCACACTCAAGGGGCTAAAGAGCCGCATGTGGCTCGCGAGCCACAGTTTGCCGACCATTGTTCTAAGCAAACATGTACATTTATAGTCGATTCTTGATTTACAACGGGTTCCGTTTTGTCACATTGGACGTTCATAAGTTGAAACTGTCATAAGTAAATATAATTTAATACAAATAAAAAAATACTTAATATAAAATCTTTGACAGAAACTGGATGGAAAAATATTTTTTACTCATTTATACTCTGTTGTAACATGGAATAGTCGTAAGTCGAGAACTGGCTGTATATTATATAATAAGGTGTGTATCTTGTTGACGACGGTCCGCGAAATATTATTTAATTTTTCAGCGGTCCGCGGGTGTAAAAAGGTTGAAGAACACTGCTCTATAATGTTCATCCAACGCATGTGCCCACTTGAGGTGAGCGTGTATGAACCCACCTGCCATCCATATGCCGCAACCCCATACCGTGTTCGGCAGTGGCGTCTCGCACACGCATCACAATAATAAATAATTTAATATGTGTAGAAAAACACAATAGTGCTTATATACACTTTTATTTACTAAGATCAGGACCGGTTCTGCTTATGTTAAATTCTATTTTCTATCAGTTGATAATGCTCGCCAATAATTACAAAAGGAATATTGTGATAATGCCTTTCCTCTAACTATTGACAGTGAACAGTCCCTAAGAGTGATTTAATATGTTTTACTTCTGATGGAAAAATAAATAATGCAGCTTCGTTTTACTACCTCCAATAATTTAAGATTTCGACTGAAGGTGCTTGGTGGAATTTCAAATATTAAATTTGAATCGTTCAAACTATGTACATTCATCCTTTTCGCCAGCAATGGCTTTGGACTCAGTGATGCATTTATATCTTATATAAACACGAAACTTTCATTTACTAAACGTCAGTTCAAGTTCATCCGTGCACTTGAATGCCTGAAGATGCCGAAAGGCGAAACCCGGGTCATTAGTGACAAAATCTGTGAGAATGTACATACTTTGAACGATTCAAATTTACCTCCAATAAGATTATATATATATATATGTATTTATATATATACAACTAGTGAAATACAACACTTAGTTTTATTTGCGACTTTCGAAAGATGATTTTTTTAAAGTTGGGAACCCGGATTCTTTTATTAGAATATGTATTCACATATTCACTATTAATTATTTATATAATATTGTCGGGTCCATGGTGCAGCGGTTAGAGTTGTTGGCTACCGTGCCAGGATCTCACGGGTTCGGGTAGATCAAACTCAAGAGATATATTCCTTTATCAATTGAAAATTCTCGTGAAACATTACAAAATTGTGTTTTATTATTCTCAAAAAAAATACCGTTTTTTAATCGTAGCCGTACGGCACTGAACCAAACGAACAGGTACCGTTTCCAGCGTTGCACCTTGCAGTCGTGATTAAGATAAAATGGGCGCTCATTATAGGAGTCGCGCACGTACTGCGCTCTTTGTGCAGTGGACAGTCCAAAACACAGGTGCAATGTGTCTGCATGCAACTTCACACAACAGGCACTTCCAAGGAAATTACTGCTTCATTTTCAACATATATTTTTGTATCATATTGTGAGACATACAGTCCAAATTTTTCTCCGCCTCCTTCCAGTCTCGTAACCAGTTTTCGACGTCTTCTTTATCTTATACTCCTTAGCGCATCAGTGACATTTCGACTGAAATCTTCGCACATAGACTGAATTCATCTTTGCCTACGGTATACAGTGGACTTAGTCTGTTTAGTTTAGCATCAACAGTTTGGAAAAGGATTAGAAAAACAAAACAGATCAATCAACCAATTATGCCTATCGAATAAAATAAGAGATCACGACTATGACAAATACGCAATAACTGTGCGAAGAATAGATTTTTTTATATTGAAAACATGTTGTGTTGTGTTAACACACTTTTAGGCATACAAATAAATCAGTTACAAAAATGTCATTTTTTTGTTGGCAAATATGTAAGGTTTTTAAAAATCGCTTTAAAAACTATTTAAAAATTACATACCACACTTGTAATGCGTTCGCTGTCAATTCTTGTAATAAAAAAATTGTTTGCACTACGTCTACACTATGTATTTAAAGAGAGTCAGCTTAACTCATCGCGAGCATTATCAGTGTTGATTAGAACTTCCAATCTCTGGATCGCCAACTTGGTTGGGATTCCGAGATTTCGGCATTCACTATTACATGTGAAAAAAGTGAAATAGGGCTGGAACAACTTACTCACTAGCAGACGATGCAACTTTTTAAAAGTGATGGAGCTAAAATAAATTGTCTTCGAGTTATGATCAATCTGGAATCTATTAAGTAGATATTTTTTACATCAGAGTTTTTAGAATCAATTGTTAAGTGATCAATCCCGGGACCCCGAAATCCCAAGACCTGAAAAAAATGTGAATCTCTAAATCCCGGTATCAAAAATAGGGTTCGGGATTGAATATTCTATGGTTTAAAAAAATTACGAAGCTTCTGACAACAAATAATGTACTTACATGTCTACCGGATGCAACGATATTTATCTATATCCACTTGTCTAATTGTCAATCGATTGTGTATAAATTGCTGTATGTTTATATTCTGACACAAGTACTGAATCGAAACCCAAAATATGAACGCGACCCGCTAATGCAACACACCACGAAAGCTTGGCGGCAAACTTTCAATACAAAGAAGGCTGATAAAGATTTCGGCAAACGTAACTTAGTATATAAAGTGTTGTATGTAGTCATTTTATACTATTAACATAATTATAATAGTTGTCACTTTAATATAGGTCGACAGTGAAAAAATATATACATGCTATGTAAGTTCATGTGGAAGGATTGCATTCTGAAAGCTGATTCAACATTGAAACTGAGTCTTATTTCGTCAAATCAACATCGAAGGAATCTTCTTACATTCCAGGCAATAGAAAATGGACTAAACAGCCCTTAATTACGTCGAAATCGAATAAGGGAAGATTGATCTGTAGATTGTATAATAAATGTTTGCGCAATTCCTTAATCTTCTCACCGCGTATGACTGCTATGCATGTCCTAGCGAACATGCCCTCAGCGCGCGTGACACGTATAGATGTCATGGAAATTTCAAACCCTATATAAGAGCTATCTATTGTGTTAAAATTGTATAACTTGGTTGAAAATATTACTAAATGTATATTTTACCAAATTCAATAGATAGCATTAGTCAAAAAAGATTCAATATAGGATAAAATAATTTATTTCTGAAACACGCCGTGAACATGCGTCACCAATGCAAGATTTTGGATAATGTAGTAAGCGATCGAGTGCGGGTGAAATTGATATTGTTCCGAGAATTTAATATTATAAGCATATGGTATGGTGGTGGCGCAGTGTTCTCGGTTGCGCGTGGCGTTATTTTGCAATATGGCGACGTGACGCCGCAATTGTATGAAGAATGATTATTGTCGAATAAAATCGAAAATACAAGAAATATATTGTATTTTATTATTGAAAAAGTTACTTTGGGTGGCAATTAACACATTTGATTAGTTGAAAAAATATTACAACCTTTATTTATAGTCGAAAACGCGATAACAAAATCCTCAAAAAAGCAGCCGCATACAGGGCATGCTCGCTAAATTTGGTGACGCGGGCAAAGGGTTAAAACTGATATAAATTCCATAAAAAGGAAATAATTAAAAATGTGATAATAATATTATTGTTTTCGTTAACTTATTCCGTACATTAGTATTGATTTGAATTGCCGTCCTGTAAATTCAATATTTTTTAGTTATCAAGTTATGTCCAAAGACCACCGATTTGATTTCTTTAATAATTACTGCGTTTAATTTTATAAGAGTGGTAAAAAATTCACCCCTTCCTTAGGTGTGCAGATGAAGTGTTTAACATTTTTCCAAAAACATTACAAATTCAACTTAACATTTTCATTCCAGATATTATCTTTGCCCATAAACGTTATTCACAGTTATATGAAATTGCAACATAAACATTACTAATTGACGTACTTATAGACACTTGTATTTATCTTGCGTTCACCTTTTATAGTATCTTTTTTTGTGTGAATTATTTATTTAATATATTTGCACTATCTGTTCCACATGAAAAATTCAATTTAAAAAAAAAAATACCAGCGCATGTGCACTTAATTTTTCCGTAATGAGTTTTAAACTGTAAATCGTTTAACGAGAGATGAACTCCACATTGAAATATCTAAATATAATCTGAATGATAATATATAGTAACTTTTAAGGTGTTTACTGTCAATACTTGGTGGAATGGTATTATAATAAAAATAATAAAACATTCGTAGTACTTTTTCCACATAAAATTTATTGGATCAGGACCGGTTCCGCTCATGGTGAGCATTGATAATTTTTACGATAATATTTAGATCTAATAATTATATTAAAAAAACGCACAATTTATATAGTTTAATAAAACTTACTTTCATTTATTTATTCAGTAACAATGCCAGTATTTCTTTTATTCTGGGTTGTGGGATCGTCAAAAAATAAGAAGACTCTGTCTCCGACTTTAGCTTAAAACACGATTTTAAATATTTTTTAGGCTTAGTAGCATGCTTTTGAACATAGCCACTTTTGACCATAGCAATTTAAATACACATTTATTTTTAAGAAGACTCGAAAAGTTGCTACTCCAGTTAAAACAGTTCAACTTGACGAATCCGACTCCACACCCCTGGTTTTTTCTATCGCAGTTTTATTATAAACCAACATACATGTTTACTACTTTTAGAGTGTTCACTCTCAATACCAAGTGGTGGAAAGACATTACATTAAAAAAATAAATACTCATTTGTACTAATTCCACTGTTATTTAATAAGATCAGCGCCGATTTTGGTAAGACCTCCATTGGGAGGCCAAATGCTCCACATTTGGAGTGGACATGAAAAAAAGCCGGTGACTTCGGTGAATCAGTTGACTTCGACTACAAAAAGTACACAATGTTTGAATCAGCCAATTCGTCAGTGTTTGGTAATATTACAAAAATGCTAGCGATGAGTGCAACCACTACCAATCCTGTTTATTTTAACACAGTGACTGCTAATGTTGTTAGTTATTATAATTGAGTTAAATAAAGAAATCAATCACACTTTCAAAATTGATTAAATCATAGTCAGTAAGTATAATTTTTGACAGACACACCCTTGCCTTTTAGCCACCGCTCTGTTGTTTCTAAAAGTGCTATTAAAAACCAAGGGCTCACAAAGTGTGGCCCGCGAGTGTTATGTTAAATTTGTGTTTTTGTTCTAAAATTATTTTTTTTCAAGATTCCTTTTCGTGTAACCCGGACGCTGTTTTCGTAAACATGCAAATGAGTTAATAGATTTGAAAGTGAACGTGGAAGCAAAAGTATCTAATCGTGATTATTTAATTGAATTCTACAAAGGATTTTCACTTGTGGTATATACAAATATAGTTAAACATGCTCATCAAATAGCTTCTTTATTTGAAAGCACCTATATTTGTAAAAAACATTTTCTACAATAAGTATTAATAAATCAAATTTGAGAACGAAATTAACCGACAACCATATCGCATTTGTTGTGCCTATTCACACAACAACATTTTAGTTGAAATTGCAGGATTATGTTTCATACAAGCAATTGCATAAATCACATTTTTTTTATCCATATCCGCTCCCCATGTGGAGCATATGTCTTCCTAATGGAGGTATCAGAACAGATTTTTTCTACGACAACTGTTTGTTACTCATTCGCTCATCCTCTCTTATTCAAAGAGAGTAGTAGGGATAGAAGGATAAGACTATGAAAGAAGTAGTGCTTAACTAATCGCTCTCTTCGCTAACTTTTTTTATGAATAAATCACATAGTGAAAATAAAAAAATATTGTGTGTTAGTATAAATAAGAATTAAAATGAATAACAATATCCATTTTAGTTCAAAATATAAGTTTAAACCAGTCGAGGGGAACCTGCGGCCTCCTGGCTACTCTGATGCGGCATTTTGACTTGATCATAATATTATACGAAAGTGTTTGGAAAAAGAGCGTAATCAACCCATTATATGTTCGACAGTCGTCGAAAAAAAGAGGGGGGTGTCAACGTTTTCTTTACATCGGCTTTATGTTCAATCAGATAATTGAATGTGGCCTTTAGAAATTAAACGGTTCCCCACCCCTGGTTTAAACAAAGAAATATTTTTGAACAATTAAAAAATGAAATGGCACGCCAAAAAATATTATCCCCTTTATGAAAAAGTTTGTGAACCCTTGCTATAAACAGAACGCTTTATTGCATGTAAACTTTTGATTTCTCGTTATCCAAAGCTCGCGCTGAGCTTTGTTGGGTTGTGTTGTGAGCATTGTTGTTTTTATGTTTATTGTTTACGCGTCGCCCCGTTTGGCTTTGCCGCCATTTTCTGCGAATTTTTCACGGACTAAATCGGAGGATTCCCGCCTTGCTTAGCTGGGTGTTCACATTCACACTCGACGTAACAATATCATGTTGGTGTTGAAGAAGTTGTTCACATTGGTGCGTAGTTTATCTTTTAATTTCTGGAATTATGATTAAAGCTTAGGCATTTGTTGCTATGATTTAATCAACCCGATCCGTTACCCGAGTGGTCAATGCTCTCGGGCTGTTATACTATAGTCCTACTACTATCTTTCCATCGAATTATAGATAACTTTCGCGATTAATATAAACAGCCGATGCTGAAAATTAGATTTAAAGTGATTAGTTATCTACCAGTCCTTTACTAGTCTCATCGTTCTATCTTTACCTTAATCCAGTGGTTTCCAAACTTGATGTTATTACGCCTCCCTTTGAAGAAAAAATATCGTCGCACCTCTCCATCCTTTACTTCATATAAATTAAATAAAGACACGTTTCAAAGGGTAAATAAATACTGTTGACTGTTTGCGCCTCCCAGGTCGGAAATCGCTGCCTTTATATATTATTTTCAGTAAAGAAAATTAAGTCGGGTTAAATGAAAGACGACTCCAACTCCAGCTTAAAATAAAAAACCGACTCCGAATTTATTTTTTCATATATTTCTGTTAAACTAACATATCTGTATGATCACTATAATTATCACTATAGTTACTAAAATAGTATATACAAGTATATAACACCAATCAATACGATGAATAGACGAATAATTTTTTAATATCTTTACATGATTTTTCTCCGGTTTTTCCGACTCCGACTCAGACTGGAACTCCACAGCCTTGTTAATAAGAAGTTCTCATAAAACATTTTTGTTTATATTCTACATCACTACATAATATGCGACATATAAGAAGCGGACAAAGTCAAAATAATAAATATGTATTATTTTATAATGAAGTTTTCAAACCTTTCAGACTATCCGAAACGGGATCAAACGTTTGGGTAACATCTAGTCTTTCCCTGGCTGTCCTTTCGAAGAAACCCGTAAAACAATAACTAATTCGTTATTTCTAATATAGTCTATTTATTCTATTCTGCTATATATTTAATAGTAAAAAAACTTATATTATTTTTTACCATTTTTCAACGTTTAGCCAAATAATATATAATAATCCAATGCAAAAAGTTAATTTTCTGCAACAAAGGTACACAATTTATATATCCTACTATCGCATAGGTAATATAATACCAGATATATGTCGGATCCATGGCACAATGGTCAATGTCGTTTGCTTCCGTGATAGATCTCACGGGTTCAAGCCCCATTACGAACAGTATTTTTGCAATAAATTTATCGATTTATGTTCCAAAGCATGGATGTTTTTTGTCTAAATAAAATAATAGGTAATAACATTTGTAATTAAGTATGTGTCAACAAAGTATACTTTATAGAATTGTCTTTTTCCATCAGCGTAAAATAAATACATATTATATATTCGTATAAAACGTAAAATAAATAAAAATATATTATTATTATTTTGATTTTTGTCTGGATATTGTTTACTGTTCAAATAAATCATCACAAACTCGCTTCCAATGTATGTTTCTTCTAAATATTTAACAAATTCTGTTGGTTGTTTATTAATAATGTCAACAACTTAATACAACGCGCCATCTGTTGAGGGTGGTTGTTACATAAAAAAGTGCCTTCTTCTTTTTTTCTTTTTTTGTTTTACTTACGTACGTATTAGGGATTCTGAAGTCTCGGGTTTTTCAAAGTCCCGGGACACGAGACGTGATAAAGTCAAAGTCCCGGGACTTCCCGGGACTTGGGACTTTTATTTCCCCTTTAATAAAATTATGAATTTATTAAAATTAAATATTTGTATGTAATTATTTACTAAAAAGGGATGATAACGGTTCATGTATTGAAAAAATAACAATGAATTGGGTAAAATTATGACCGTTACTTCACAAATCACAATACAACTTTTATACCTTTTTTGTCCTATTGAGACATTGGCGAAAAACATTTGTAAATAAAACAACATCAGGTATGAACCACTTAATTATAATATTTTTAATTTTTTTTTGCTACAGTTATATTTTTAATACGATTATGAATTGATTTAAACAAATTTCTAATAACATAAATGAAGATATCTTTCTCCCAAACGTTTTTAATATTTCGTTTCAATTAAACTATTTTTTTTGAGCATTTTTTTACGCAGTTAGACGTATTTTTTTTCATGCGTACTTTAAAAGGGCGGCGAAAGTATGCGTTAATTAAAAAAAATACATCTTTTGAACACATTTATTTATTTATTAATAATAAAAATATTAAATTAATTCAATAATAAAGTCACAACCTCAAATCATACATAGCATGTATTATTTACACAAAAGTTAATATTTTATTCTTGCTTATCAAAATATGCTTTTAAAAATAATAATGAATTTAATGACGAATCAGACAGCCGATTTCTTATTTTTGTAATAAACGTTGTTGCTCATCTTCATTGTAAGTCGATGTTGCTTTAATGTTATATATAAAAAATAATCTTTGTTTCCGTTCTTCAGTTGATTTTAAAATATTAAATTCGTTTAGTTTTTAATGGAGAAATCTTTTGTTTTTTTGTAGTCCAGTTCTGCAATATTTATCTCATCATCGGTATTTTCTTCAGATACCTCGATATCTTTTTCCACGGAGAAAAGACGTAGTAAATTATCTCCGTATTTCAAAAATATTGTTTTGGAGCATTTGTCAAAATCTTTCGTGTATTCTTTTCGAAAATCAATTAGTCTTAGCAGAACGGTTGGTAATAAAAGTTTATAAGCCGCCTTGATTTATAACATAATTTTCTAGAAATAACTATTGGTTCCATTAATTCTTAGAATTCTGTGCGATTATCCCATGCTGCAAAAATAGTTAAGCGAACACGTGTCTAAGTTTTTTTTGTATTTCTGCATGTCTCTCTCTACCCATTAAAAATGGTTGTTTTGTATTACAATATATAAATAGATGTTATTTGAAACTTCAACAATTATAAATCCAAACAGCTGTTTCTTTTATAAGATTCCTGTTATATATGCATACTTAATTTTATTAAAACCCCGGCCTTTAATCCTTAGCCTAAATATAATGCATTTTTTTCAAAACTGATCCCGTGGATAGACACCAATGTAACTTTAAAATTAACTTTTTAGGTCACATTAGCGATTGCTTGCATCCAATTTTTATTTGTTAGAATGGTTTTTTCAAAATTAAAAATGTACAATTTGGCTGTCTTAAGTCCCGGGACTTGGTTGTTAAATGTCCCGGGACTTAAGACAGCAAAAAATCTTAAAAGTCCCGGGACTTTTGTCCCGGGACGTCTCGACACAGAATCCCTAGTACGTATTATGGTTTTTTCTACCGGCGGATGAAATGTATATTATGTCAATCTTATATGAAAGGGTAAGGTGTTGTCAATTAATAAAAAAAACCCGATACAAATTATATTGCTTTTTCAAATTAAAGCAACCTTTTTCGTATTAATTTCACATATTTAAATAAAAATCAGAACCGACTAATATAATTCACGAGCATTATTTACTAACAAATATTATAATTATAAAAGAACACTTTCGCCTATCGCAAGTATTATCATCTCAAAAAGGTTGTTTTTGTAGTATAATATTATAAGGCGTTCTATAAACAATTATCTACTTTTTTATCTTATTTAATTAATGTTAAATATATATCAGCGGTGGCCAAGACGTCGACCGGGTAGTCATCCGACTAATGCTTTGAAACAAGAATTGAGTTTCTCTTTCATTATCTATCTATTTTGTTTCCATTTCATACACATTATATTGTGCTATAAATTACTTCACTATAGTAAACCGCTACGACTGATTTAAGTATGAAGTCATACATATATATAATATACAGCAGATGTTAACAATATATTAATTGATTTGGCATTTACTTGGTAGAACTCCATTATATCAGATTAAAAATATAGCTGTATATATAGCTGAGCAAAATATAAGTTTAAACATAGTTCTGACGATGGCGCAAGCCGAAATAACTATCAACGCATAAAATTATTAAAAACTGTAGAACTAAAATACTTTGATATTTTTAATCTGTTAACAATATATGCTTGTTTTAATTTTTCTGTAACGGTGCGGTTGCGCACGATCCGCATACAAGAAGAAAGTGAGTGTTAGCGCGAGTGCTTTGACAGATGGACCTACATATTTCTATCTCAAGCTAAAATTCTTTGAACATATAAATACCATTATTCTAAGCACCGGTTCAAATGTAAATATTTTACGAACGGCAAGAAAAATTCTGGTATCACTTAAGTGTCACTCAACTTCAATCAATAGCTTTCATGCGGTTAAGATATTTGGCAAACACATTTGAAAGCACACCTTTCATAACATATCCGTTGGTTCAGCTACGCTCGCGGGTCAAGAAACTTCTGTGGTGACACAGCACCAGACATCAGTGAGAGGTGAATTGTGGTGCATCGTAAATAATGCAGATACATGCGGGTCGTTTGACCACACTGAGCGTTAATGCACTTGCATTACATAATATACCATTACACACAATGCACGTTGCACCCCCAGTCAGATACTATCGTAGGTCCGAATTTGTCATTGTACAAGAAAGCTATTTGAATTTTTCAATTTTTTTCTGTAAAAAATATTAAAATCGTGACGCATTCATTACTGATGGTTTTTTCCAGGGCTGTGGAGTCGCGTGAAAAAAAGACGACTCCGACTCCAGCTTTAAAATAGTTAACGACTCCGACTCCGAGGAAATTTTTCAATAATTTCACTTTGTCTTATATGTATACCATCAGATCATCTTTAGTCAGCCAACCATGAAATGTTAAGACTTTTGAATATTTTGTTTAAATACACATCATCAAATACATTTTTCAAAAAAAAATCGAGCCGCTCATTTTTCCGACTCCGGCCAAAATACCGCGACTCCGACTCCACAGACCTGGTTTTTTCACAGGATAAATAATGTTGCACTTAAACAAAAAATAAAGAAAAAATTTATATTGACAGTATTAATGTTGGAAACAGTAAAAAATCAGAATCCAACTATATGCATTACTAATGTTCAAAATTAGCAAAAAAAAATACATTATTCCCAAAGACGTACATTTCAGTAAAACTGAGATATTTCAGGACTGTTAAAATCCAGTAATTCCGGGATCGTCTTAATCCCAATCCCAAGATTTTCTAATTCTTTATAACAGTGCTTCCCATATTCAGGGGCGAGGAATTTCTCCGGGGGCCGCTGCAGAACATGTTTTGTGTTGAGGAGAGCCGCGGATTTTTTTTTCAGATTTAGGTGGCCGTGGAATGAAAAATGTTGGGAAACACTGCTCTATAACATGGAATAACAGGGCTGGAATACTTAGTCATTGACAGACGTCACTTGTTGAAATGATGTAGCTAAAAAAAGGTCTACAATAATAATTCTGAATCTATCAATCCGTTACTTTTTTCTGCTAGAATTTTCAGAAACAATGATAAGTTATTAATCCCTGAAGCCCATATCCAGAAAAAATTGTATATCCCGAAATCTCGGTATCAAAAAACGGGTGCGGTATTGGATTCTCTAAAATACACCCGTATGTTATTTTATTTTGTGCTCCGAACCTCGATTTTGTCATTCTAGCATTCATTTATTGCTTTTTCGTAGATATCGTTCATTTTTCGTTGGCATGGAGATTTTCCCGAATATATCGTTTGATTTGAAGGACCCTTGTTAAAAACGGTGAAACGGAGTTCCTCAATATTCATATGCTCTATATTAGGATTTGGGAATAAACTCAATAAATTGTTTATTTACCCTTCAACCAAATTTGTCATGTACGGAAATACATATATCAGTTTTGTTTTGAATAACTCAAAACGACGAGATATCAATCTACTCGTCCCACATTTTGCAACTCATTATAATAACAAAGCAGCCAATTATTTTTGTAATACTCAACTCAATTTTCAACAACAAACAGTTGGAAACAAAACGCATTTACACAAAAGATGTCGGTCGCCTGCCCTGGAGGTATGTCATTCTTCCATTTTGTGGGCACATTTGCTCTCATTCGCTTTTCGCATGTTTCCCCATTACACTAATAGCTGCATGAGTATTCAACTGCCTACACACAGTGTGTATTATATACATTACTTGTTTGCCTACTATAACAACAGATTGTTGACAGGTCCGCTGCAAGAAGGTTATCTCTCCCTGCGTTAAGTCCTGAAACTCATCCTTTTCCCAGACAGTTATAAAATTATTTAGGATTTATTAATACTTTCGATGGTTTCGGCGGTAACTTTGTGGAAGTTCATTTTAATATAAAATTTAAAATAACTTTGATTTATTCCACGTATTGTGTTACTAACTGTGACACGTGTTTCGCCTCTTTCAGAGGCATCTTCAGACTTACTATCGCAAAGTTTGCTTAAGTAATGAAGCAAGATTGATTCTAACATTTTTAAATTATGAAATTACAAAATGTTTTTTTTTTCCTTTTAAGGGAAGCAAGGTGGGGGTGATAGAATCGAAATAAAGCAAACAAATAATGATACTAATGAGCTGCAATCAATCAGATCGGGATTTTTCCCCTTTAAAGGAAGCAAGGAGGGGGTTATAGAATCGAAACAAAGCAAACAAATATAATCATACTACTAATGACGTTAAACATTACAAACTAATGAACTGCAATCAATCAGATAGGTTGGTGATTACTCTATTAATTGGAAACAATGTAAGTAATGGCGAACAACCTGTCCTATTAAGAATATTATTTAATAATATGTCTTTTTTGTTGAGAGTTTTATTAATTTCTAAGTCTGAAGATGCCTCTGAAAGAGGCGAAACGCGTGTCACAGCTAGTAACACAATACGTGGAATAATCAAAGTTATTTTAAATTTTATATTAGGATTTATTAAGTGCATTGGAAAACATTCCAATTCTTGTGACAGATACAAATTCAAAATTTTCATATAATGTATGATTTTGTCTTATATATAATATATTCATCTATTTTTCATATTTTTGCAAGATTTATTACGTATTTACTTGTAATAATTCCGTATCTTTAGCGAGTATAATATCGCTTAGAATCTAATTTAGCATAATAGCATCACAGATGCTCATTGGAAGTGATAGATGTATGTTTTCTGAAATACTTTTCATACTAACCTCTATTCTGCCAAATTCAGTCACTCTGTAACTAGGTTATCGATATGAACGAATAATATTTAAATGATATATGAAATATTCACATACCCAAATTCAATATGTACTATCTTTTTCCTCTTTCGTTTTCCTTTAGACAAGTGACTTGTCATACCATAGGAATAAATAGTAATATTTCTAGCTATATGACTACTGTGAGACTTTTTTTGACTGTATACATACATCATCACTCATATTTGTATCTACGGCATGTCATATTATCATTATTGCATTATAATGCACGAGAATAATGACGAAGAGTCATTGTGCTGCAGTCGGCGCCAACAAATGACACTCGGTGTCATTACGTGATGACGCTGGGGTAACAAATCTTTACTACAAACGGCCTTTGTGCAGTAAATCATTTATCTTTCGGGGGTATATGATAGTAAAGGTCAAACTGCAAAAATGTTTGTTTTGATTTAAATATTATTTAGTTATGCTAACACACAGTTCTTCTATACGATTTCGTTGGCGGATGTATTTTTTTCTCGCTGCCCGGTTACCAATGCATTGATGAATTTCCCAAAATGAAAAATTTGAAAAATGTATACTATCACAATTCTGGGATCCCAAGATTGGAGACCGTAGTTGTAATGGGGTACCCACATTAAGATCGGCTATGAATAGCTCTGTTCTTCTGCGTACTTCTGGTGGTTTGCTGACGGTTTGCAAACCGTCAGAAGTACGCAGAAGAACAGAGCTATTATGAAAAATATATATTTTACAGACTTATAAAAAGCTTACTTGAGAAGAATTTTTCTCCCCTGCTCTTTGCGGTGGCCTTCTACATATTGCAACAACAGAATACAACCAAATGCACACGCTTTATAATGGATCTTTGAAAAGAGTTATCTGCAAATCCATACGATTGTTACCTACATACCTCCATTATCACAATAAGCATCTTTGGATCATCTGCTTTGAAAGAATATTCGTAATTACCTGTTGAAATCAGCCTCGTGACAACAGCTATGAATAATTGACCTGGCCATAAAGAAAACGAAGTCTTGTTTTTTTTCAACTAATCTCAATCATTAAGTATTTTACTTGCATTGAAGCGATATGTAATAACTCTTCGAACACTTAGTAGGTAATTACAGTAAATGTGTATATTCGAAGCTTTCTTATTGAAGTCGTTCGTATTCTCGGCCAATTATGTCAGTCAAATAACATTCGTTGCTGCTGAAAACAGCGCTTATTTTTTTTTGGACTTATGTTATTTTATTCTGTTAAATAATTATGAAAATAAAAGCATACAATCAATGTTTTTGTACGTTTGCACGAATAAAAAAAGTGAGAATTAATGCTGGGGGAATAATGATACCTCTAAATCCAAAACTAAATGCACGTTAAAAGGTCAAACAATTTAAAATAGTCAATATAAGCCTTAGATGGTCTCTTAGCACATGAGAATAGTCCCCTTAGATTTTAAGGGGACTATTCTCATGTGCATAGGGATCCTAACACATATCGGCTATGTTCACACTTGTCTTATTTTATCTGTCAAACGCTTCACTGTTGTCATCATATGAGATACTTTGGTACTCATATTCGATCTGTCAAACTCATACAATGTCGGAAAAGGGTCACTGCGTAGACATTAAACGTTTAAAATAATAAATCGAAATTCTGTTTTTCTCACCTAATTCCGTCAACTACGACAGTGCCCCCCAAATTGGGGGCCGCCGCAGAACATGTTTTGTATTGAGGGGGGCGCGGATTATTTATTTTTAGATTTAGATTCGTGGTATGATTTTTTTGGGAAGCACTGAACTACGACATCGTATACCTTTTACATATCGACCAAATCAACCAAATACATACATATATTTAGCGTTCGGTGAACGGCGGTCCGGCACCCGTTTTCTCGACATTTTTAATGTTTCAAATCAATATTCGCAAAATTTTATTTTTATTTTTCTTTGAAAACTTTCGATCTTTTGAGCCGGAAGACTTTTGGAAACAATTTTTTAAAATCATTATCACGCGAAAAGGTAAAAATTAATTGTCAGAATTAAGATTAGGCCTACACAATTGCAATGTGAACCTTTAAATTGCAAATTAAAAAATGAATGCACCAGATCAAGTTTTTGAAGAGAGGAAACATAATATTAGACTTTTCAATCGATTTATCAATTTTCGTTGGAAGGCATTGGTATTTGTGATAACTAAAAAAAATCCACTCTTCCAATCTTAAAATTAACAGGCGACAAACAAAGTGAGAGCGATTAGTTAACCACTAGTCCTGTCACATTCTTATATTTCTATCTTTACTCTCTTAAAAAAGGAAGGTTGAGCAACTGAGTAATAAGTAGATCTCACAAAAAAACTTATTTAAGTACTTCCATTAGGAAGCTATATTCAGGGACGTCCCGTGGGCATAGGCGAGTAGGCAGTTGCCTAGGGGCGGCAAGTCCTAGAGAGCGGCAGATTTTTAAAATGACAATTTTTTGACACATGAATTTGGGTTTCGAATAAATATCGACTGTGGAAAGGAAAAATATCGTAACCCACACATATCAAATTTTACAGTAGGCGCAAAAAAACGTGTTTTGATGATTTTGGGCCATATGAAAATTATGAATTATACACAACCTTGTCAAGTCAAGTGCACTGATACTTCCAAACTGATGTTTGATTGACATAATCTAATATTAATTAATGAAATTGTCGAAGAGAAACCTTTATTTCAGTCTTTTTTTTGGTTTTAATTTTTTACAAGGTCATCTTTTTCACACTTAAAAGTTAAATTTAAATACTAATTCGGAATTTGTAGCTTGCATCTTTTTGATAGAACTTGTATCAAGTTTAATACATTGTGATTATCGGAAAAAACCTGTTTTGAAAAACTGTGGGTTACGTCCTTTTTCCTTTCCATAGTCGATATGATGCCTCAATGTGTTGCCTTAAAATACTTTTCACTGGTAATAACATCTGGTAATGACATTTACCGATGGCGGCAGTTTTGGCGTAAATATATATTCCTAGAATAGTGGGAAATAATGACAAAATGTATCTTATAACTTGTATCGCTTTATTTGATTCACATGTAAAAAATAGTAATGGCGCTATTTTAAACTCTGCCTAGGGGCGGCACATAGCCTAAAAACGTCACTGGCTATATTACCTACATTGAGAAAGGACATGAATAAGAAAAAAAGTAGATATTGAAATAGAGAACAAGTTGGCATCAAAATCAAAAATGGTCTTTAGGTAGGTTTTGAATCTGAGATCCTCATATATGACCTGCTCGTTTTCAACCTCTCTTTTTCGAAGATGTAGGACAAAAGGTAAGCGCCAAGACAGAACTAGTGGTTAACTTATCACTCGCGCTACGCCCCGTTAATTCTATAACTTGAATGATGGGAATTTGTAGATATCACAAACATCCGTGCCTTCAAACATAAATCGATTTGAAAAATTGCTGTTTGTACTAGGACTCAAGCCCGCCAGATACGTCACAGAAGTCGGAGCCGACTATAAAAATAAAATATTTAAACAAAGAAAATTACTCCCCCTCCTTCAAAAAAAAACATAACCCACCGGTTGGGAATCCAGAGTCTACAACTTGCTTGCTAACATAAACGAATTATATTAGCTCATCTGTCTCAAGTCTCTTACATTGCCTACTTATTTTATGACTATATGTACATTTACAATGAAGACATCGTTCGAAAGGAAACGAAGTATCATGAATGGGATATTATCAGCTCGGTAGTATTAAGTTGTATCGCTTAGGTGCGTGCTGAGAGTACTCCGTAATACAATGATGGCAGGCTATGATCCGATGAATGAATGGGTGAAGTACCAGCCATGTGACGGCCGACGTAAGTGGCGTGCTCGCTATAACATTATAGTGAAGAGGATACTATGTTTATGATGAGATTAAAAGATAATATTAAAATTTATTTAATAAGTAAAACACTGTTGTACTTATTTCACATTTATTTATTCGGGTCAGGATCACGAGCATTTTCAACTGAAATCAACAGTTTTGGCATGCAATCATTTTACAACAGACCGGTTTCATTTATCTTGAAATTGCTCGTGATGAATATGGCCGCTACTGATCCTAATAAATACATGTACAATTAGTACTAAAGAGTGTTTTTTTTTTTTTATATAATGTCTTTCCAGCGGGTATTGGCAGGAAACACTTTAAAAGTGAGAAAATGTTCATGCATAACTTTGATTAAAATTATCCGTTAATTCTTGGTGGAAAGGTAGTATATATGAAAAGAAATAAAACAATTTTTGTTTTAATTCCATATTATTTATTTAACGGTCATAACAAATGAGTTTTCCATTAAGCATAATATAAAATGCTTAATGGAAAACTCATTTGAATTGAAAATTTAATTAACAACATTACATAATATGAATACTAATGCTTTTAACATTAACGACGTTCTATGTCGAATAAATCAAATCTCTTATGCATTATTTAATTGTATGCTTAAAACAGCTTAACGACCTCGGACGCGTATTTGAGTCTTTGAAAAACAAAAGTTGCTGGCCGGCGGACTCATTTATGCGTATATGCGAAGTATCTGGAAGCTAAGAAAATTAAATTTTGTAAAGATATCTCATTTTTTAACAAATTATAGTGAATTAAGTAAAATTACAATTTTTGCGAATTTTTCGCAAAATTTTACTTCGCCAGGTGAAGTTTTATAAAAAAAACGTGCGGTCGTTAAGCTGTTAAAAATATATTTTATTTTTATTATTACACATTTGAAGAGCGTCTTACTTCAATCGCGGTAAAATAAAACCTGCAAGTAGGTTTGAAATTCATAGTTTGTAGGGGATTTTTTTTGCATCTTCAAACTATAGTTATAATATAATACAAAATTGGGGCGCCACTGTACTTATTTACGATAATGCAACTTGAGAAACGTACTCACGGCTTCTTTTATTAGTAAGTTAAAACATTCACCGACGGGTATTGTATGCATAAACTTGACACACTTTATGCATAGTAATTATATAAGTGACATGATATACGACAATATTTTTAATTCCTTAGTAACAACAGTCGTCAAGATTTTCTGGGTATCGCTTTCATATTGATTGTTTCAAATTCATTGACATTATTTTAGGGCAGTTTTGAAGTTATGCGGTGATTAAATATCTCATGTAAACAGATCTGAAGAATAAACAAGTCCATCTCACAAGGATTGAGTATTGATTAATATTGTTATACTTGCACATTGGTAGATCTACATTATATGTAGTATTAATTTCGACTCGAATTATATAAATTTGTTTTTTAGTTATTTCGGACTTACCCCATCGACAGCTATTTCTTTTTTATACGCTTGATGCAATTTTAACATAAAAATTTAAATTATTAAAATTGTGTACGCTTCTGTTTTGTCACTAGAGGCATTCATGTGCACGGATGAACTTAACCTGGTTTTTTAACAAAATAATTTGGTGTATGTCGTGAAATTAGCAAACATGTGATGTCAATCGTCAAATTATTCACGCCATACTAGAAGTTATCACCTTGCTTCTACATATTTTGTATCTCTTCAAAACCAGTATTCATAAAATCATTTAGCAAAACTAAATCAAGTTTAATAATTATAGTTAGGCGATAGTGTGAAACCGAAATAGACAGCTATTTCGGTTTATCTATTAATAGCAACCAATTTATATAATTCTTATAGAACTATATACTTCACCTTATTGACGTTGCCGCATGGTTGGGTGGTCAACGTCGATGGCTTCGGTTACGGACGATACGGGGTTGAAAACAAAAAAAAAAGATTTTTTAATCGATTTAATTTCTGTTTGAAGGTTTGGGTGCTTTTATTTTTTTGAATTTTCCCTCTCCCACCTATCCTATCCTAAAAACGAGTCGTAGCAAGAGTGATTATCTAACCACTAGTCCTTTCCTAGCCTTATGTTTATATTCATACTCTCTCTGGAGAAAATATTTCATGAGCAACTGAGTAACAAGCAGTCTCGTAGAAGCACTCCTGTTTAAGATAAACTCAATAAAGGGTCCATATGCGTCCATTGGGAGCGGACATAGTAAAAAATGTCTTAAATAACAGTTTGCATACCAATTTCGAAATCGACAAAAAGTATAAAAAGTCGATCGCAACAATAAATATGTTGGAAATCTCTGATCCATTGCTTATTATTGTATTATTTTTCCATAGATTCAAAGTTACTTTTCTGTAGCAACTTAGCGTGCATATTTTTACATGAATAGGCATTAAACACGAAAAAAGCGACGCTCGAATTTCCCCGCAAGACTTTCATTTTCCGCGCTCATTTTTGTCACTGTAATAAATATTTTTTTAACTCCGCTCGCAGTCAAATAGGCTAATTCCCGTTGTTTTAACGAGATTTTTTTGTATCCTCCGCATAGTGACAGTTTGAAGCCAGTGGTGTGCGACATGTAATGATGTGGCTACATTGTTTCCCAAACTGTGGGACACATCGAGCAAAAGAAAATTAAAAAGTACCATTAGCCGTTTCCTATTCACGGAACATCATTGGATTGAGGGAGTGAAACATATACAATTTCGACTCTTCCGTTGTTTTGCGTAAGCCAACCAACGCTGACCAGACTCTTAACCAAAGTAGTTATATGTGTAACAATGACCCACTTAAGCCGAAATTGAAAAGTAATGCCCGTTTGACAACTCACATATTTAAAAAACTAATTTATATTAATAAACCTGGTATTTCTTGAACTGAATGATATTCAAAAGTGTAAGTTATATCGAATTTCTATGTTTAAAATTTAAGCGTTACAACGTTGTTCGTGTTCAAAATTTTGTCAGGGATTTTAATTTGTTACACAACTTAAAACAGCTTAACGACCGCACGTTTTTTTTATAAAATTTCACCTGGCGAAATAAAATTTTGCGAAAAATTATAACACAAACATTATAATTTTACTAAATTCAATATAATTTGTAAGCAAATTGAGGTATCTTTACAAAATTCAATTTTCTTAGCTTCCAAATACTTCGCCTATACGCATATATGTGTCCGCCGGCCAGCAACCTTTGTTTTTCAAAGACTCAAATACGCGTCCACGGTCGTTAAGCTGTTAAATAACAAAGTTATAAAATTTTATTTCATATTAAAAAAAAACTTCTACTAAGTTCGTTCCGAATCTACCTAAAATAATATTCCTTGTTATTAAATTACATATAGAACACACACAGTTTCTAAAAGGGTTCTGTGAAGTTATTGGATTAAGAACAACTGGCCTACGCAATGGTCGAAGCAATTTAGTGTTTCACTTTCAGTGGGTAATGCTAAAAGTGAAATTGAACTTTGCGTTGGCTAGACGCATTAAGGCTGAATTGCCTAGAAGCACGCATGCAGATAATGCTCTTCAACCTGCGGTAAAAATACATGACTACATTTAATATGATGAGTATATTAACCACTAGTGTACGATTTGCTTTTAATATTTCATATTATAAAACAAATATTCCCCGCGGTCTTGCACGAACCATTTGTTTTCATGCTACTTATCAATTAAATAAAACAATATTTCTATTCAATTACGAATATATCTGTGTTCAACAGTAAAAATGGGCTAGGTAATAATTCCTGGTTTTTATGTATTGTTATTTAAAGGAAAAGTATTTCATTTGCATAGTGAACACAGTAATGGTTTTCGCTAATGGAACTAATCAGTGGAGGGTGCTCCCTTATTGCTTAATTAAGAAACAATTCAACAACTAAAATATTAGTGACTGAAAACGTCTCAAATGTGTAATATTAATTAATACATTGCTTCTAAAACTATTTTTTTTCAATCACACCCAATAGAAAATGTATGTATATAAAAATTTCAAAGGAAACATCGTTGGATTCAGTAACGGCGCTCATGGGTTCGAACCCCAGTATGGGCAGTACAATTTTTCAGACGATCAATGGATTTCTATTCGAGGCATGGATGTTTGTGATGTCTAAAAATTTCTATCCACCCATCCGATCTTTTAAAATAGGTCTATATAGAAGATAGATGAACCTATCACTAATTCTGTCTCAGCCATATCCGTCTACATTTACTGTCAGAGATTGAGTAATTGAGTAACAAGCAGCTCTCGTAGAAAAAAATGTTAATATGCTACACATTAATAGCTGACATGGCTTTAAAAATTTAAATGTGTCGCTTTTGAGACGTTAAAAATTTATTTTGGTATTATAAAATGGCTCGTATATTCTGGTCAGAATTTAAATAACATTGGTCAGAATTTATATTAAATGGTCATAATATATCGGTCAGAATAAATAGTCATAATTTAAATGAAATTTCAAAAAAAACCTAACCTAACCTAACTTCTGACCTTTTTGTCAAATTTGTTTTTTTTTTAAATTATATTTTTCAAGGGTGTATTAATGTGAAGTGAAATGACGGTTAAAACTTTAAAATATTGCTTTTAATTATGAAGTTGTTGTGGTTGACTGTTAACATTTATAAAAATACATTCGCAATTTCTAATGAATCCAGTCTTAGAGTAATCTATACGACTCGCACGGGAAATAAATATAATATAATAATTCTTTGTCGGACATCACATGTGTTGGTGATTTCACTTTTTTTCTTCGCGTAACCTCATTATTTCATCTTTTGGATGGTAATTGCCATAATGTGGCCACATTATACACTCGCTACGCCGTTTGGCCTGTGTGTTACATGTCCAATTCAATGAAAGTAAAATCTACACATTATTATGGCCAAACATCTTCATAATATTTGTGGCCAAGTAACTAACGTAAAATACACGTACAATTATACAGAAATAGTTACTTTACTACAATATATTGACATACTAATTAACTTCCAACTACATGTTACTAAATAATGATTCGTGCTTCTCTCTCTCTCTGGACATCGGTGTAAAAGCTTTCAAAGTTTTGCTAGAAATCAGAATAACTTACTCAACACAATACACAATAATTCTTAAAACTCAACACAATGCAGTTTTCGAAATTGAACAAAAAAAGGATAATTCAAATAAAATAGCGGAAAAAAGTTTATAGACTTCGTTTATTTAGTATGCCCACACATTTTAAAAAAATACTTTAATTTATTTCAAATTTATTCAATATTCCTTGTCCGAAAGTTAGTTTTTAGTAAACATAATAAAATACAAAATATATACCTTCATATAATACTTAAAGTCAAAATATTAAGGATTTAAATTAAATAATAAAAAAAACAATTAGAAAAATTGAAAAAAACTCTGCTTTTGAATGTTGAATAATATAATAAACCAGGGCTGTGGAGTCGGAGTCGTAGTTGTGAAAAATGAGCGGCTCGATTTTTTTTTGAAAAATATATTTATTGATGTGTATTTAAACAAAATAGTCAAAAGTGTTAACATTTCATGCTTGGCTGACTAAAGATGATCTGATGGTATACATATGTATAAATTAAAATGAAATTATTGAAAAATTTCTTCGGAGTTGGAGTCGTTAATTATTTTAAAACGGGAGTCTGAGTCGGAGTCGTCTTTTTTTCACGCGACTCCTCAGCCCTGAAATAAACGGTTGAATGCCGGTGAAGGAGGTGTATATTGTATCCAAAAGTCCGTTATATAATTGACCTGATACCCCTTAAGCCAACTTGTATACGACTACAATTTTTTATTTAACCCTTGATTCGTTCGGGTAGGATTACGATGATGTGTTTACGCAAGTGGTTAAGCACCTGTAAATCATGTAAAGCCGAGATAATCGTAGATCAACGTGTAAATATTTTGTGCATACATTAGATTGAAACGCTTATAAAAGTAACATTATATTTTTAACGATTTCCGCATTTGATTTTTCCGTTAAAACCTTAATCCGTTTTGTATCTAGGTTTTACCGTAATGGTGGTGTGTAATAAGAAAGCTTCTTTACGTTAAAGTGTACATGGTTTTGTATTAAGCTTCCTATTTCCATCCTCTGGTATTGACGGCGATGTATAAAATTTATAATAATATACACTACTATCGAGTGTGGTTGTTTTACCTCATCCAAGATGCCATTTAAAATTTTACCGACCGTCGATATAAATTAAATATATACATTATATATTTACCATTGTAAAGCGTGTGGTTTCCTAATATAGTTTATTTTAACAGGTGTTCTTTCCACGAGAACGGCTCGAGAATTGTCAATATGTTGCTTAACCTCTTTTTTTGGGATAGAAGGAAAGGGGTAGGACAGTACTAGAGATATTTATGCTTTAGAACGGAAATTCATAAAACTAGTAAAACATACAAATTGATGTGAAATGGACATTAAATGAAGCCCAAAGAAATAATATATAAAATGTATATCAAAAAAACTCTTATTAGATTCATTGAATGGGTTCAAAGTCATTGTAAAACAATGTACCCCCCTAAATTAAAAACAATGTAATAGTTTTGTTGCTCTTAGTGGTGCACGAAAAAGATGTATTAGTTTGAAACATTTATTTGATCTGACGCAAGAAACAAGCACCTTGTTATGAAATATAAAAAAAACACACCTCTTATATATTGTAATTTAACTTAATCTAACTTTGAAGAAAACTTGCTCAAGTCCCGTGTGATGAAATAAACAACACACCTCCTATATGTAGATGCATATAATCTATGTTAGATTATGAAGAAAAACTGCCTTCGGCGCACACAGGGCTCGTATCGCATAAATCTTTTTTTCTAGGTGGGACACTAGGCTTGATAAAATATCTTTATTATTCTACAAATTGTCGTAAAATTATGTTGCACACGATTTTACGGTGATTAACCTGAAACTTCGTGTTACCATACGAATGAATTCGTATGTACAAAATAAGCTACGATTCGTTTAAAATGCAATCTTTTCAGCATGTACTATTAAAGATCAAAACAGAAAATTTGTACACAGACCTGAAGAAATAAACTTACGTCACCCAATGACAGATGTGCCCAGCTTGCATAAAACACTAAAAATTAATAACAAATTATTGAGAAAAACACAATATTCCTTTGTATGTACTTATTTCCAATTTTATTTACCAAGATTAGGACATGGCGATTTTTATTAACTGGCAAGAAATATAATTTAACAGTATTATTTATACAGAACAAATTTAAATAGAAAGGTGTAAAAAACAATTGGCATTGAAAATAATTTACAAATTACATTTTACACATTTGTATTTCAATTTTTTTTGTATAAATAACACTGTTAAATTATATTTCTTGTCAGTCGATAATATCGAGATAATATTTTGCTTGCCATGAGCTAAAAGCCCTAAAAGTGAACAAATTATTGAACAATTAAGACACATTTCTTTTAATACCTTGGAATTTTCTACAAGAACTGTTTATTACTCAATTGCTCAAGCTCTATCTGCTAATGATAGTGGGTAGGGATAGAAGGATAGCTCTCACTGTTTGTCCTGCTTTATAGGGGCGGATGAGTATGAGGTAATTTTAAACATCGCAGACGTCCGTGCTTTCGAACAGAAATCCATTTATCGGTTGAAAAATCAATTTATGTATATTAATTTACTGTAACCGGAGATGGCCATTCGACCATAGACACTCAGTGGAGTGGTCGAGTGATCAACTTATTACGTAGACGGTAAATTTAAGAGAAGATTTAGATATGATAAAATAAGAGAGAATTAAAATTTAAATAAACAATATTTTGCATATTAATGCATGCCCGTGCTATCAGCATGAAGTCATTTCGGCCAATGCAAAATAAAATATATATATATTTTTTTATAATTAGATACCTATTTGAAATATGTAGTTTAAATAATTTACGAGTTCTTCCTTATTATGTGAACCGTGACATTGTATTTTTTGTTAATAATTACAAGTGATACATTTTTTTTGTGTACGATATAAAACTAGACTATCATAATCGCTTGTCGTCAAGAGGAACGGGGATATCACAATCAAACTACACAAACTATATATTTTATTAATATAATCAAAAAGTACCAGTTAATTTTATATCTTAATTAATAATTGTCATAACACGGCGGACAATTTTGGTTGGCAAATAAATATACACATAGGTCATTACGTCAATTCCTGTATTATGGAAGATGTTATTCCTAAACATTAAAATATGGCGACATTGATAGACTGCCATGGCAAAATTGTTTTTCCGAATGCGTTGACCATAGTATAAAAGAAGTTATTTTTAAATACTATTTATATTATCTTGCTGAGGGTAGCCCACCGTATTTAAAAGAAACTTTGGAAATGAATTGCGTAGAATCGATAATAACTAAAGAAAAAAAACACATTACTAAGATCAGAACCGGCTTTGTTTAACGCGAGCATTATCAACCGATAAAAATATATTGATACGTTGTTGTTATATATACAAATTGAAGTAAGATTAACAACAATTTGTAACTTTTTGTAAAATAATTATTGGTACAAATTATAATGTACATGAATGAAACATACATTAGTACATAGTACAAATAAGTACCTTATTTTTCAATTCTCGTATTTTTTTTATTTTTTCATGTTGTTTATGTTTTGAAAAGTGATTATTCTCTATCACCCAAAAATGCTTCTAGACCTTCGTACAAAACCGTATTCCTCAACACAACTACGTTATACGTGTTTTAAATTTTGCTAGAAAAATCCGAGGGGAATTTCGCAAACGTTGGTTTTACGCACCAAAGTGTGCAGGAAGTAAAACAGGATTTTTATTTAAAGATTTTCTGCTAAGTTATTTTTTAAACATAAATGAACAAACAATCATCAATCTATCGCCGCTTCTAAAACCCCGAACGTAACTAATAATAAATACCCGTTTAATTTAAACTGATTTACCTTGAATAACCCCATACTTGTTATCGTTCTTAAAAACACTAATGTCAAGTTTAATAAATGTAATATAATATATAAATTTGTCGCCTGCTGTGGCCCAGTTGGTTAGAGCAGGTCTGGGTTCGATTCCCGGTCAGATCACTGTGAACTTGAGAATTATCCAATTCAAAGTTGTGATCGAAGACTGGGTGTTTGTGATGTCAATTCACTTCATTTCCTCTCCTCCCATCCTTCTGATCTTTTAATAACTGGGTGTAGCAATAGCGATTAGCCAACCACTAGTCTTGTTCTAGCCTTATCCTTCTGTCCCCACTACTCACTTTTAAAAAAGTGAGGTTGAGCGACTGAGTAACAAACAGTTCTCGTAGAAAAACTTCTGTTGAGATACCTCCACAAGAGAACATATGCTCTACATTAGGATCAGACATGGATTTAAATATATATATATATAAATTAGGAGGTTAGAGCAAATAACAATATGTATTGTGTATCTCTTCTAAGGCAGTAATATAGCAAGTTTAAACATACATTGTTTTGACGATAGCGCACACCGAAATAGCTATAAACTTATCTTATAAAAAAATGAAGAAGTAAATACGTTTATATTTTTTTTTACCTTATTGTTTTTTTTTAATTTCATCTCCTAGAAAGCTAACAGTCCCGATACATTTTGAATTTGTATAATAATTGACTAAAAACACAACGAGAACAGGATGTTAGTGTGACACGTTCAGTATTTTTATTATTGTATCGTTGTGACATTGTTGCAGGCGATTTTTAATTAAATTAAAAATGTACACTGCAATGTCTTATATCACAAAGCTCCCAGTATCACAGATACTTCCACTTCAAGCTTGACGCACTAATAGCTTTCACAGTCGAACAAATTATCATGGACATAATTAACGTGGGGGGGTGCTTATGCTTTAAGTATGTAGAGTTTGCATGTACTTAGGAAATAAAAATACTTCAGTGATAGTTGACAGGTCCGGCCATTTGAATTGTTTATGTTTATTGCGTCGAGAATACAGCTTAGCCTAGTTGAGCACGTCATCACTGAAAAAAAAATATTAAATGAAAAAATGTACGTGAAATATTCATTTTGACATACTGTGCATAGGAATTGCAATACCAGATGCACATACCAATACCAGTATTTCAAATTATGCTGGAATTACAAAAAAATTAACAAACAAATAATAATAAAATAGTATATTGGGATCGGAATACGGGACGAATAAATATATTCTTTCATAACCTTAAACACAAAGAACTGATTTAAATATATTCTTAAAAAATATTGTTTCTTTGAATACAAACATTACTTTTCAAATACTAATATAAAATTAAATTTGATAACTTATTTCACTTATTATGTAACAGAATGTGACACGTGTTTCACTCGTTTTAAGAATCTTGCGCGTTCTTTAATTCTTACATTAATCTTTCTACCTGTCTACCTTCCGTAAGCAGTTTGCTAGCGTAAAATCACTTATATTGGAAACACGTCTTCGATTATCTAAAAGTTATTTCCATATCTCTTACAACCCTCATTTTATACAATTAACAAACTATGTAAACTTTTATTGAATAGTAAAGATAAGTTAAAATATTTTTTTCAGAGCGTCATCTGTCGCCTCAAGACTGAGTTGTCAAGAGAGTCAAGACTGTCATATATACATTTTATTTTTTTTGGCCTTATCCACGTTTGCTTTATCCAATTTCTTTAGTATTTTATTCAATATTATGACTTCGAAATATCATTACGGAAATTGTTAATTTCGTCATTGTGATGGCCAATAAGAATAATTATTATGTTATTATTATGGCTTCAATCAAACTTTTTCAACTGTTTTCTTTTAATATAATATAATACACATTTAAAATTGAATCAAAACAACTCGTGGAAATTTAATTATGAACTGTAAAGAAACCTTAACGAAACATGCTACAATAGATATATTCTTATCACAATTATTTTATGATTATAATTGATGTTTTTTTCTTCGATCATTTTACATATACGTTATGAACATATCTGTGAAGTTGTGAAAAAACCGCAGTACACATTTAGTCTGACTTGAATTTCAAAAAGAATGTAAGAATTCATTTATAATAAAAGTGTCCTGGATCTGCAAATTTTAAAAATTCTGCTAAAATACATTCCTCTTTGTATGTATTTTCATTTAGTTAAAACAATGTCTGAGTCACCCATTTTTACTCCCAACTCCACGAATCCGACTCTAAAGCTCTGTATATATATAAAAAATATATTTCTGCCTGTCTTGAACATACAGCCTTTCGTGTATTGAATATTACTTGCATATACATATGTATTGCTTTTCATTTCTAATCACGTATTCCCGACTGAGTTCATGATGATTTTTTAGATTATCTAAGTCGTATTTCCTGGATTTTCTGCCCTATTGAAATTCCCTATTTATTCATCTTACGTGATTGCTGCATTTCAATTTATGAATAAAATGCAACTACATGTTGTCACAAGTTGCATACAAAAAATACCCGAGCTTAACACTTTATTATTATTTAAATGTTGTTTCAACTTTATTCCATAATAATAATTTATACACTTTATAATAAATCACTTAATTATATTAAATCAAAATAATATCGATGTGAGTATTGAGGAGTTTCTACTAAGCTGTTCGGCCTTTAGATTTTAACTCTCAATTTAAACTGAGATAGATTTGGAGAGAAAGAATTGGATATTGGTTAAGTCAGTTAAAAAGTTTATTGTTACAATTATGTCATAGAGAACTAACATAGAATAGAGGTAGATGTTGTGTATACATAACAAATGTGAATTCTCAAAAAATTAAATTTCAACATTGAATGACATTAAATATACGTTGTAAAATACTGTCACTTACTCGGTTATTACCTGAAAAAGATAACAGAGTATTTTTTATTGTTTTGATCTAACACGAATTTGATTTAACTCTCGCAGTATACTTATGATATTTTAGATCACATTAACATTGTGTTGTCTACTTTTTTTATTTTTACTAGACACAATACTTAAATGGTCAGCTTCGTGCTAGTCTACACAGGAACAAGAGCATAAAAAATATATTTGTATGATGTATTGATAATCCTTTCGATTTTAATTCTCAATATTACTTTCTCGCAATATATTGTGTTGGTAAGATTATTTTTTTTTCTTCAATCAGCTGTCTTTGTGCATATAATTTGTTTAAAAAATCACAGATATTCGTGCGTACTCATAATACTTTGGAATATTAATTGTTTCTCTGTTAAAATTTAAATTTAAATAATTTCCACCATTGTTTTAAACTTGTATTGAACGTTTTGCTTAATCTGCCATTTCATTTCGCAGTCCGATAATCATCCAACGCAGTTTGTTGCACTCTTGATTTTTTTTGTAAAAAAAAATACGTTTCATGAAGTTAGTGTTTGTTTACAACACATTGCACTATCAGCGCATCAAAAAAAGACGATATGAAGAAAAAGTCTCCCACGTTGAAGTGTATGATAATTGTTCACAGTACACAACACATGCGTTGTGATATATTTGTACTCACTCAAAGCGTCAAGGTTTTGGCCATTTAAATTGTTTGCCTAAAGGCGTGATGAAGGATATTAAAATTATCCAAGTTACGATAATTGAGAAAAATATATGAAAACGATAATGCGGTATGCAGTCCAAAACACCATATTACCTACAGGTAAATATTTTTTCATATATCTCATATTCTTTCTGTGAATATTTTAGAAAATATTATTTTTTTGAAAAGCACCTGCTTAAAATTCTCCCCGTTCCTAAAATCAGCGAATAGTTAGAGTGACTGTACAACTATTGTGTGACTTTTATAAGTTGGCCGATTCGTCACAACATTTGAGTCAGCTGTGAAGGTAATGTTAATTAGTACCCCGTACTGCCGCAATAAAGTTTCGGCCAGCTTATATAGTATACACAATGTTGTTGAGTTTGGGAACATCCTGGTGTCCTCACCTCCTGGTCCAGATTTCGTGGAGTGGCGCTATTGCAGGGTTACCCAGCGATGAACGCTGCTTTAAATAAACATTATTAGGGATAAGTAAATAATTAAATAAACATTAGGGATAAATTAGCGCCATATTGGAAGCGGACATGGTAACAAAAAAATGATCGTAAGAAATATACATTCTCCACATTGAGAGCAGACATGTTTTAAAAACGTCAATTACACTAATGTTAGTAAAAAATCATCACCAAAGAGACACTATCTCAGAATCTGAACATTTTTATTCACCACGAATGCACGATTATCTTTTTAAATCATACGCGTGATTTGTGAAATTCTCATTGAATATTTTTGGCCAAAGTGGTACAAAAATTATCGATTCAAGTATGCTAACATCAAACCAGTTTCACTGACTATGTAGCAACTACAATTTACGCTGTTTAGATTCGCTAATTTATTTAGAATGAATGGATAATTGTATAAAATATTCGTAACTACAGCTTAAAAAATACATATTTTAATATTCCGGATGCACTAAAACCTGAACCAATAAATCAAGCCTTATAATTTCATAGAACTTGCTTAGGAAAAAAAACTAAGTGCTTCCGAACCGAAGAGCAAAATCTAAAATAGCGGACATAAGAATTATGATTGCTATTTAATACTCTTTCTTCATTCCATTTTTAATATGAATGCTTAAATTTAATAAAAAACTTAAAATTTATTTCTGGAATTACTGTGATTAGAGAGATTAGGGAAATCCTGGGATTTCGAGACTGAGGATAAAAAGTGAAAGAAAATCTCGAAAAGTTTTTAAAACCAGCCAACCATGCGAGCAAAAATTTTTGAAACGACTCGTAGAGCTAAAAGAAAAAGCCTTTCACTCTCTTTCGTAGATTATTTTTAAATCTCTCAGTTTCTGACTTTTTTCTCAATGATCGATTCCAGGATCCCGAAAACTATTTTTTTTTAATTTATGCAAGGTAGCATTTACACTTTACACCCTCATTGAAAATCACTGATCTATACCAAGCCAATTATTCACGTGGATATCTAATTAGAACTAAAGCTGCTTTACTACTGCTGTCGTTCCGTTGCGTTTCCCCATAACTCGGGCGTTTCGCACTATAAGCCACATGATTTTAATTCCTTGTAATACATACAATTTTAATTAATGCCATGACCATACCCGTAGGACGTAAATAATATTAAAATAAAATTATTGCAATTCAGAAACATATTTTATCAAGATGGCAATTACCTGCGCTTCATTCATACATTTTTACGCGAATATAAAATTCATGAGCTATCAAGCAGATTGTTTCATACAAAAATGCATCAGTGCTATCTTGATGTCAGATATAACCAGCAATAAAGTGTAATTACTATGTATGTGTTGGAATCACAGTGCCAGATGAAATATTGCTGTACTAATTTTCGTACCCACAGCACCGCGAACTTCCCAAGTTCAGTGGCTCTGACTGACCCTCGTTTTTGATGGGCGGTGTAATAATTAATTGTATTATGCAACAAGGTACCAATTCACAAAAACTTACTTATCAGGTAAACGGCCTTTAAGGTTTGTGTTGATAAAAAAATGTGGTGTTCATAAACAAATATTTTGGTGCAAAGTTCTAAGTTCAAAACCAGAGTATTTTTTTATAAATTGAATACTTAACTTCTGCTTTATATGAACAAATTCAATGCATTTTTAACAAAAACATGTTGATTCGTTTACTAAAGTCGAACCAAGCCTCTCCTCCATGGTGACTAAAAAGATCACATGACATCAAGCCACTTGGTTCTTTGTTGCGTATCGGACATTATTAGAATAATAATTATATAAGTGAATACATGTTGAAACTTAACATGAAGAGAAAAAACGTTTATTTTAACGTATATTTATTTATTTCAAAAGAATCTTTAACAAAAAATCAACAATGTGGTATCACCATCACAAATATTTTCATTTTTTTATTAAGTAGTGAATATTTTTAACTTTGTGTGTAGTAACAACGTATAACAGATTAAAAACGCTAGCGAGAAAAGTTTCACATAAAATAATACAGTATTTCCATCTCTTGTCTAAATTATTTTTATCTCTTGCCATATCTCAATGTCATCTAAAATATCGTTGGAACCTTCAAATTGTTCGTAATACTCCCTACCATCTCCATATATTAGATGAAGAAGAGATTTGGCGTCCTTTTAATTTTGGCATCGGTATTCGCTTTCCAGTTGACTTAAGACACGAAAGGGTGTCATTAAAGAATTATGGCAACATCGGTCATCTGATTGTACTTTTCTTAACATTTACTTCAAGCCATGGTTCATGATCCAAATAGCTTTCCTTCATACTTATGGAATATGTAAAAAGAAATGATTTTATTCAGATAATTTTTGTCTGTAATCAGATAGTTTTTCACTTATGCTTAAACCTCTGCAGCACACCACAGGTATCAAAGCAACGGCGTACCATAATTTAGACTATAAATTTCTGATATTTCCGACATGTTATTTGTAAATTCAAATTTTTCTTTTATTTTATATATTTTCGTTTACAAGATCAAAATTCAGTACTGTATTTCAAATTTACTTAAATAATAAAGTACAATTAGATATAATACATTTTTTTTTGTCCTTACGGAATTCGGAAGTTTCATATTTTTATCTTACCATAAAAGCTATCAAAGGTTGTTGATATTATTAGATTTTTGCAAAACACCACATTAGCGGTTGTGTGTATGGTTACTAGAGATCTGCACGGGCCGATATTTTACAAAACTACCCGGTTCGAGCCCGAAAAACTCAGGTCCAACCCGGCTCGGACCCGAGTCTAATACTCACACTTGTTACCCGAAACCTAGATTTATACTCCTCAGCCCGAAGAAAACCTGTTTTTTACAAATTTACAATAATTTACGATTCACTATAGAACTGTTAATAATCAAAATCACCATGCCTAACGTATTGCACGAACGTAGTCTGAAATATTTTTCTGAAAAAATAAATTCCTTACCCGGGCAGACCTCTAATGGTTACGTATTCTAAAACTCCATTCATGATGACAAGGTTCAAATCCCAGCACCATCCTTCACAACCGTGCATTGGATACTAGTTCTAGGCAGGTGTTAAATTAGAACAGCTAGCTGTAGTGTCCCGTGGGGTAATAGCGCTATGCATATATTCAGTTTTAGTACTAAGATTGTCTCGGGAATATACCACATTGAGAGCTAACAGTTATCTCATAACAGCATCGTATTTCCTTTTCTCGTGCGGATAAATCCCCCAGTGCTCCTTCGCACATATTGCTCCAGCGCTTTCCCACTACTTGCAATATTATAATTTAATATTCTCTTGTCTTATTTCTTATCAGTTAACCGAATCAATGTGCTCGTAAACTTCAATGGCTCTAATTATTGTGGCAGGATTTTTCATGTTTTGTGATTATTAAATTTCGGCAAAGCAGCCAGACTGCTTCCGGTTTTGTACTTTCGGCAAGTCGAATCCGGGGCAACGTTCTTTGTTATTCGCATCTGCACTTCAGACGGGCTGAATCCACGGCCCACCTTGGTCATTTTTCGGCGAACGAAAATCCTTCAAACAGAATGACATGACGACAATTTGAATTGTCTCATATATGACAGTACATTCCTAGTTGTCGATAATACAGAAAGTGACACTATTATTTACTTGTAATTCATATAATCTATTTTCAATTGAAATATAATTTGTTTGATATAATATGATCTCCTGAGAAATGAAATGGTGATTTAGGCAAAAATTAGTTCGATGCCTTAAAATATGTTAAAATATGTTCTACATGTCTTAAAATATCGTAAAAGTTATGTAAACTTTGTGAATCCACACTGCAATAGTGTGTGTGTTCTTTCTAAAATAAACATGTAATCCACAAGAAGTAAAAATTTAATTGTAGTTAAAAGCAGGACTGTCAAGTCGTACTCGAACAAAACTAATAACTTCATGTCCTTATTAAAAAAAAAGTGTTTTCAAATCGCTAGGGCTACAAGTGGGAGTCCAGGTCGTCTTAAGGCGGAAACATACTATCGACACCCGACGCCACGTAAGTGTGTTGGACGAGATCATAGCTACATATTTGCCATTGTATTGTATTGTATTGTTCCATACTTTTGAACGATTTCACAGCCTTGGCTAAAAGTCCAGTGGAATTTTTTCGCTATTTTGTTACTTGGATCACTTTACTTCTCAAATGCTGATTATATTTTGATAATTGATTGACTCATTATATCGCATATTCAAAACGATCAAAATGAATTTTTAACATTTAAAAATATTAAAATACCGGCCGGCTTTTACGTTAATTCTGTTTCTTTGACAAAATTCCTAAAATTTGTAATAAAGCTAAACCAGCGATAACTGTGATTCCTTCCATCAACCTATCAATCATATGACCATCAATACAAATTAATAAATATGTAGACAATAATAATTAAATATCGATTCCAACATTTTAATGTATTAGATATTTCCTATAATATCGCACAGTTAAAGAAAATGATTTTATCCGGCATTATTCTGAACCTCCCATATCTAATTCATTACAACAGTTTAATTATATTTTACAACCATATTCTATTGTAGACTTTTTACTGCTTGTGGTATATATTTTTTTCTCCCGCCGTTTTCCCGTGTATCAGTCTTTAATAGCCATTATGTATTCGCCATTTAGCGACCGTGAAACCGTTGAAATCTTTAATTGAGCACACCTGCATTACACATTTTAATAACAATTTTAATCGAAGCAATATTTTGTGGTGGGTATTATTTTTTAATAATTATTTCTTAATTCGGCGCACAGACCATAACAATTTACTGGTGAAGCCACCAGGGCGAGCTCTTACTTCAAGGTCGGAAACTATATAGTTGGGCTGCATATTAATATATAGCTTAACCATACCTATGATAGCATAATGTTAAGTTGCGTCGATACGGAATTCATAAAATATGTTGTCTTGTGTTCAAACTGTTCCACAGGATCCATTGCTTGGGACGGTATACTTTCTGTTGATTTTTTTCTTTATATTGCTCTGACATCATCACAATAACACAAATTAATTTTTTGATCAAGTACGACCAGTGATGTTCACATATTTTTTTCTTACGTTTTTGCCCTCATAGGTTAATTTGTCACTGGCTACACATACGTGTTTTTTTATTATTATTTACTTAAAAGCACCTTACCAAATAATTACAAGTTCAATCAACTAAAATTACCTTATTAAAAATGCCTTTTTCAATGGGAACAAAATAAATGGTCAGAATTCAAATAAACTTTCGGTCTGAACAAAATTCAATTTTTGGTCAAAATAAATATATGAACGATCACACTAAAAATATTAAAAGGTCAGATTTTATAACCATTTTGGTTAGGTGAGATTTTTTTTAATTTCATTTAAATTGTGACTATTTTACACAAATTCTGACCAATGTAATATAAATTCAAACCAATGTGATAAAAATTATGACCAAAACTGTATTAAAATTCAGACCGGCATCAATGTCGCGGATCACATGGCTTTAATAAAAAATGGTCGCCACCCGAAAGAGGTTGGGAGCCTATGTTTAAGATTCATTAATTTTACGGTTTAATATCATCATACTTAGGTAGTATTGAAAGGAATTTACTAAACTATCAGTCATACTGCAATGGCACGAGGCAACTGGTAATTATTGTCATTAACATTCTTCTGTCATAATTAACATAATGGAATTCAACTAAAAGACGTTATGTAAGTATGTGGCCAACAATTAAAAGAAAACGGCAACACGGAGGAAAGAATTAAAAGAAGAAAATAATTTTATTTACCTTGTGCAATCCAAATTTACCTTGCTCGGTTTGAACGCTACACAATTTCCGTCGAGTGTGTAAATTTAATTAATATTCATGAAATTTTTAATTATGATGTTTAATTTGACTGCAAAATAAATTTGAAAAGCTTATCCGTTCGTCAAGCTTTTTTGACATTTATAGCTGGAATCATGAACTCAGTTTGAATTACTTAAAATATTATTAACAAGAAGTGAAAAAAAAATGATTTGTGAATCTAGAACTTCCATTCATGAATCAAAAATGTGATAACGTTAATAATTATCCGGCTACATGTAATTTATTTTAAGCCAGCGTAATAGAAAATTATTCAATCCCATGAATGAATTTATTTTATTTTTATTTGAAAAAAATGGATCAACTATTTTCATTCAAAACAATCATGCCTAAATTTATAAAAAAAATACGGAAAAATTAACTGAAATCATAAATCTTTAAATAAATATAAACTGTATCATTACTAACACATGTAAAAATAGTATACAAAAGTACACCTAATTCAATTCCCAATTCTTAAATAGCTGGTTGAAAGAGGGTCTCCATTCCCGGAATTCCGAATCCGTCCAATTTTGTGATTCCGAAATTCCGGGATTGCGATAGTAGAAATCCCGAGATTGAAGATATGAAGTGAAATCTTCGAGTGAGCTAAAATAAAGCATTTAGAAATTTTGGGAAATCCGTAAATTACTGTTTCTTTATTAATCGGCCAGCGAGTACAACAATAATAATAGGTTTCACATTTTAGGAATTCCCAGGATTCGAAAATCGGTGAGAAAAAATTGTTAAAAAATTTTAACCTTCTTTTTTGGACTATTTTTAAATCTCTTTAAATCCCGCGAACTTCTCCACGTTGGTGGATGATCAATCCCGGGATTGAAAAAAAATCTGAATCCAAAAGTTCCGAGATTACAAAGTCCTTAGTTCAAGGAGCTACAAATCGAAAGCAGTCACTTTAAATATAAAATTAAACTTTCTTATTATATTCATTGTTTCATAAACAACATCAAAAAAATATACTTATTTTGGTTTAAAGCTTAGTAGATATATTTTATGTATAATATTAATAACGAAGTGAAAAAATAATAGTACCGAGTAGATCAAAAACTCTAGAATTGTCAACATACATTTATATAATTTGGAAAAGATACACCCTCGTCTTGAAGGCTCTACAATTTGACATTCTATTTATCCAGATCCTTGAAATAAATGGAATACTATTCTTACTTCTGTTTATTTTGCAATCCTATTTTTATTTCATAAATAATGTTTATGCTTATTTTATTTTTTATAAAAACAGTACAAACGTATTTGTTTTTCAAACGTATAAAATCTTCTTTATAAAAATCTTGGAAAAAATGAGGTCATGAAAATATTTGTTTTCTATGAATAACTTTGTTATTATTATATTTTATTATTCGTTACTGGGCAATAATCTCGAGAGACCTTTTGTCAATGTTTCGACATTTTAAATTAACAAAAAGCTAAAATATAAAAGTTTCTGTACTTCATTATGTGCAAACCGGATGTGTACATAGTATAATATTGATTTTCTTAAAAAATATTTTATAATGAATGTTTTTCAATCTGCGAAAGGAAAAGGAAAAATTTTAAGCATTAATATTTATTTTGTTACATTGTACAAATAAAATCAAATTTCTCTAATGTAACAAAATATATATAATGTTTAATTATTATCCTTCCGTTTGCCGCATAGTTTCTTCCAATTGCATTTATTAACCTTATTTAAACATCTTTATGTATCAGTATGCAACGGTCGATGTGACAAATCCTTTTTTTATTTATAAAAACAAATAAGGTTTCTGATATTAATTAGTGGAGGACAAAGATTTGTCTCCGACACACATCTGTTCTAATGTTGAAACCAAACAACATTTTTTCCTGTAGCGTTTTACAAGTGATACGTTACGTTAACGAATCATAGCACTGATGAAACCCGTCATAGAGCATCAAACAAATCGTTGTGATAATTATTGGACGTTTAGCTGCAATATTATTTGTGAGAAATTCAGAGATTAAGAAACGAACCGTCAGGAATGTCATGAAGAGACTTTAGAACTATATTTCTTTAGAGATATATTTCTTTCGGCTTATGCGAGTCCAAAATTAGAATTCCACCATTCTTCGAAATGTGAAACTAAATTTTCCTGATTGTTTTTTTGAGAAATGATGGACACAAATTGTTTGTTCTTTCAGTGTGTAAAATCAGTATGCCAATGGGGATGTTATTGGGGAAAGCTTTAAAAGTTTTGAACAATATTGCTTCGGATGTCGATATATTGCGCGTGGACTTGAATGAGTTCCGACGAATGCTATTTTTTTATGTTTTAAAGTAGAGTTTGTCTTAGTTCACTCAGTCAATTTGAAATTTAAAAAAATCTTCTGTTGTTTAATATTAAATTGTATTCTGTTTATTCTTCATTGTAAAAGTTTTACATTTATAATTTATCAATCTTTTGCAATGTTCATGTAAAAAATAAATAAATAAACTAGCTGCATGTGTTTAACTAGCTTGTCGAAACCAAAAAATGTCTCATAGTGATTGATGGCCACACCAATGGTCAAAGTAAAGTAATTGTAGGTATAACTTTGTCAGCCTAATCAAAATTGTTACGACAGTGAGAAAATCCGCATAATAATCATAAACGTTTGTGTTTTATTAAAACCTTGCATATATTGCTCCCATTATCATCAATCTTGTGTATATATACGTATTTCACAGTAGTCCCTACGGGTACCTGTACCTCTTTATCACCTGTTCTTTCCCACCTGCCATCTTTGTGAATCACCTCTGCGTTATCCACACCTTACGCGTTGACCCAACCATACCCGAGAGAACCGAAAACAAACCAGATTTAATTACAAAATATTTTTCCGCCTATAAAGTAAACAAAAGATTCTCGATATCATTTTTCGCTGATTTTTTTCGTCCTTTTAATTGATTACAATGTAAATCGATGCACTAGTTCTAAAGTTCGACAAGTCTGAATATGGCAGTATCAAGTTAAGTATGAAAAGTATTTCAGAATACATGCAGAATCAATTCTTAGTCGCTTGATGTAATCTCTTATGTTAGCCTCCCAGCAATAATAACCTAAGCAATATCAAAATGGAGAATTTCAAGAGAGTTTCTATCCTGTAAATGAAAAAGGCTTAATAAAGGCCGAAAACGAAACACGTGTACATGTTTTAAATATATATTAAAATATGAATTATTTCTTTTAAATACAATAGTTTTTTTTGATTATCTCAAAACGTTCAAATTGTAAAATAGATCATTATTGACGGGGGGGGGGGGGGCTTCAACTCTAGTTTTCTAGATACTACATTGTTCACTTTTAGTGTGTTCAATTTTATTACTTGATGGAATGCCATTATATTTTGAAAAATACAAAGTTTGTATTATTTCGTTTTGTTTCTTATCTTTTGATGATGCTCGTCATGAGCGAACCCGGACCTGATATTTTTTCAATAAAAGTGGAAGTTCTACAAATGGATATTGTATTTTGTTTAATACCACATTGTTATCACACTTACATAAAGTGAAAAAACAGTATATGTACATATTTGAAAAAAAATAAGATTTTTTTTTCGCTAATTTCAATTTTCGCTAATTTACATTTTAATAACCTTTTAACTTAGTGATCTACTTATATTTTTGTTTATAAACGATACAAACTGTTTACTACGCGTCAGTTCAAGTACATCGGTGCACTTGGAATGCCTGAAGATGCCGAAAGGCGAAACCCGGGTCGTTAGCGACAAAACTCATAGAAAAGTACAAAATTCAAACAATTCAAATTTGATATTGAAATTCCATCAAGCACCCTCAGTCGAAATACTTAATTAAAAATAAGAATGTTTATTAATTAGTAAGAAAACTGAACTACGTTATTTTTGTAGACGTTGGTAGAAAAATAGTTTTATTACTCAACGTTATATTATACCACAAGGTTTTGCAGTAGAAACATAAAATATGTTGTGTTTTAAACATGGATGTAATTAGTTTTGATTGTTCTGTATGTGATTAACTACATTTTGAAACTTAAGCTACAAACTAAACTATGCGAAAACTGTATTGAATACAAGAAAAATTAAGAGAACATGTAACAGCGAATGAGGAAATTAATAATAGCTACTAGAAATCTGTTTTAAATAATTGGTCAAATGCGTTCGATACATACGTTTTGATACAGATATTAGTTACATAAATAAAGGAAATTAAAAATAATTTTAAATGCTGGTTAAAAATTACGAATCTGTGCCGTTTATTATTCATCCAGATGAAAGATTCACCACTGTTCTCAAATGGGTTAACTACGTCCGCTTTTTAACGATAAGATGATTACGCTATTTTTTGCTCAAAGACAAATCCCGTTCCTTTCATTTCCCGCCAAAACTCGGCATCGGAATCATTGTTGTTTTTATCGTTTTATTGTATTTATTTTATAATAGGTACCACCTTTCAACTCCTTAAGCGACGTCCACTATTACTCGAACTATATAAACTCATAGTAGAGTTCTTTCGGGCATAATTGAGGAGCATAAAATTATAACTCACATTTTACGAAAATCTAGTATAGAGAATTTTTTTTTTTAAGATTTCGACTGAAGGTGCTTGGTGGAATTTCAATATTAAATTTGAATCGTTCAAACTAAGTTCATCCGTGCACTTGAATGCCTGAAGATGCCGAAAGGCGAAACCCGGGTCGTTAATGACAAAATTTGTGAGAATGTACATAGTTTGAACGATTCAAATTTAGTATAGAGAAAATCGCAAAAAACCATATGAACACTATTTTTTGTAGTAATAATAAAAAGTAATAATTATTTTATTTTTTTACCATTTCTGCTCCTAATGTGGAGCATATGGACTTCGGAGTTTATCTAAACCAGTGGTTCTTAACCTTTTCGACGTCACGGTGCACTTCATGGTAAAAAGTGGCGGTGCACCAGAATTAAGAGTTCGAAAAAAATATGTGGACATATTGTTTTTTTGACTTTATACCGAGTGAAAAGTAAGACTTCTGTGCTTGACACCAATGTTGTTTTTTTGCAGTGGTATTAACATTGTTTAAAGTATTTTTTATAACAAATCAATTGTCGTACAGATGTATTTTTTTAACCATGTCCGCTCCCAATGTGGAGCATATGGACTCCTAATGGTGTTTATCTCAACAGAAGTGTTTCTACGAGAACTGCTTGTTACTCAGTTGCTCATCCTCTCTTTTTCCAAAGAGAGTTGAGATAGAAGGATAGGGGCTAGGATAGGATTAGTGGTAAGCTAATCGCTCTCGATACGCCCCGTTCGTAGGATGTATTAATGCATTTATATTCTTTTGGCATAACTTAACTCAAAAATGACAAAAATTCAACCTGTAAGTTTTGATTCTAAGGGCTAAAATTTAATATGCATAACTCACATTCTTACAGGACTTTTTCGGTGTCTGTTTGGTTATTGTTAAAGAAATTTATTAATTAGTTATTAATTAGAAATCAACAAAGCACAGCTGCAAAGTCTTCCGATTTTAAATGAAATATCAAACTTTCCCTTATCTCCACTTCTATACCCTATATAATCAAAAAATCATATAATCATAAAACCTTTGCCGACAAACAAATTATATAATTCTTGAAACTGCTCACTGCTCAAATCTGTTGGCATTCCCATGGGCTCGTCCTTTTCGCCAGCAATGGCTTTGGACTCTGTGATGCATTTGTATCTTATATAAACACGAAACTTTCATTTTCTAAGCGTCAGTTCAAGTTCATCCGTGCACTTGAATGCCTGAAGATGCCGAAAGGCGAAACCCGGGTCGTTAGTGACAAAATCTGTGAGAATGTACATAGTTTGAACGATTCAAATTTAATATTGAAATTCCACCAAGCACCTTCAGTCGAAATCTTAAATTAAAACAAATTTATCTTTATATTTACTATTCATTCATTGTACAAACGCTCTCTATTTTATTAAAATATCATCCTTTGCTTCGCAGATTCAATCTTCCGTGTTATTTATTCATAACTATGGAGTATATATAATCTATTCAATAAAGAAACACCTTATAGTACATTTCCCTTCACAGCAGGCGCGTGCAACAAGTAAGAAACGAACAACAGGTGAAGGGATAATATACGTCTGAAAATATACGCCCTTTTGTTGGATAACTACCAAGCACGCATCTTTCCATATTTATAATAACATTCGTTTCCAAGTATAACTCTGTCAACAACAAGTGATTTAATGCATGACCATATAAACGTCTCAATAAAATGTCATGCCTTTCTAGAAGTGCAATTATCCAACACAGTAACGCAAAAACGCATAATTTCGAGAGAATATACTAGGGCTTCCAATCCCGGGATTCCGTCCAATTCCGTGATACCGAAATTCCGGGATTGAAGTTGAGCGAGGTGAAAAATAAGAAGGTTCGAAATTTTGGTATTTTTTTAGAAATTCCGTAAATTTCTGTTTTTAAATTTTGTTATATTGGAAGAGCTAAAAAAAACTCCCACGCTGATAATTATGGGAAATCCGTTCATTTCTGGTATATTCAAATCTACAAGAAATTGTTTGAAAAATCTGAATGTTTGAAAAATCAAAAGATCATTAAAAGGTTCCGAGATTGAATCCCCAAGAATGTAACTCTATGTCATTCGGATTAAACTGCCGTCAAAAAATATTTTATTTACATTAAAAAATACGAAAAAAATACTCCTAATCTGGAACATCTTGACTCTTTTTTTTGAATCGTTCAAATTATTTACATTCATCAAGATTTTGTCACTAACGACCCGTTTTTCGATTTTCGACATCTTCAGGCGTTCAAGTGAACGGATGAACTTGAACTCGCAACCAACGTTCCCTCTAATTTTTAAATTGTGTGTGCGGACCATCAACTTCCGTGAGTAGTAAATTTTCAGCAAAATAAAAAATGTGCGCAAATATAAAAATTTGGTGAAACAAACTTTTTTTTACAATATTTCTATGTGCAGCCTTGTGCGGCGATGGAAAAATGTGTGCGGGCACATTTTGGAACGCAACCCGGGTCGTTATTGAAAAAATCTGAGTGAATGTACATAATCTGAACGATTCGAATTTAATATTGAAATTCCACTAAACACCTTCAGTCGAAATCTTAAATTAAATCTTGACTCTTGATGAAACATATCTCAACAGATTTTTATCTACGCAAACTGCTAGTATATAGCTCAATTTCTTTATTATTTTCTAAAAAAATAAGGATAGGACTGTGGCGAGACTTATCATAAGATTATTGCTCTCGCTGAGCCACGTTATTTTTATTTTTGGTTTGCATAGGAGGGTTGGAATTTTATACACCACAGACATCAATCAATGCTTTAAAAATACAAATATAAATCTATCATTCGTTTAAAAAATCAATGAATAAAACTGTCCTTACTAGTAAGTTATAAGATCCCGTATATACTGTTACCAAAGCCGTCAAACTTGACCACTTAGTCTACAAAAAAACATGAAACATAAAAGGATTACTGCACGTTTGTCACAAACAGTAATAATTAAGAACGGCTCTGTTAATACATTGTGACTAGGGCATCCAATCCCGGGATCCCGTTCAATTTTCTGATCCCGAAATCCCGGGATTGAGATGGCCGCGATCCCGGGATTTCGGGATTGATTTTTGAGAAAATTCGCGAAATTTACACGAATTTGGTAAATTAAAGATTTCAAATTCCTCGGTGAGCTAAAAAAAAAAAACGAGTTTCCGCGAGATTCTGGGAAAAGGTATACCAAATCGGAGATTTCAAATTCCTCGGTGAGCTAAAAAAAAAAAAACGAGTTTTGCGATATTCTGGGAAAAAGTAAATATAACGAATTGAGGATTTCAAATTTCTCGGTAAAAAAAATCACAAGCCCGGGATCCCGAAACCCCAATCCCGGGATCCCGAAAAAAAGGGGATCAATCCCGAAATCCCGGAATTGGAAAAAGGCTCCGGGATTGGATACCCTAATTGTGACAAATTATTTATCTCCGCTGGGTACCATCTATATTAACTTTCAGAAAGTTTCAATAAACCATTTTCAGCTATTTTGAGCCGACAATATTATGGCCACATCGGAGTTTTGTTAATTAATTTTCTCAGCTTCCGTACACAAAATAATGTCTTTCGGCCCCCCTCGTAGACGTATGCCGTTATCATGAAACTTTCTCCGAGATACAGAAATAAAAACGATATCTCTCCCGCACGCTTGGATAGTTCTTTTTGCCTCTAATCTATGACAATCTCTCATCCCGTGAAGAAATTATTTAAAAATATCTCCCACAAGTGACAAACGGCGTATGAATACAGAAAATATATCTCCACACGTTCTTATCTGCTAACAGTAATGTCCAAGTAAATAAATAAATGCCTACTGGTTGTCGGCTTGACCTACATTTACCAGTTTTTTTCGCTTATGTATTTAGATAACTATTTTCGACTTCACGTGACGAATTTTTTTCTAATATATTACCGTTCTCAGAATACGACTTATTTAAAAGCTTACTTTTCCGTTTGTTAATTTAATATCTTAAATAAAACATCTGCTTAATTTTGGTAACCATGCACGATGACTGTTTTCGTGCACCTAGCATAATTTCGAAGAAAAGATTGGCTCACCAAAATACTACTATGCTTGGTTTGTTTTATGTTTCCGGTATCAGAAGTGAGTAGTGACATATGAGAGGATTACAATTATAAGTTTAATTTGTTTTCGTTAAACTATATGAATATAAGGGGAACCAGAAAGAAGTCACGCATTTTATGACCTGCCGTTCGAATGCAGTTCGTATCCAGACATGGTGAAGTAAGCAGTTTTTGCGTAGACCTATTGTTTGATACTATTTATGAATAGACATTATCGACTATTAATATATAGATTTTTTTTTATTGTTAAGGGTAAAACATCCAAACCAGAAATTGAGGAAGAACACATCGGGCACTGCATGTTACTTTTTTCAACCAAGGCCAGCAAATCAACTAACGTAATTAAAGAAATTTATGGTGAAATGCTAACAGTACGTAGATGTCAATTTTCGATTCAAATATTAAAATCGGACAATAGAAATCTAAAAAAGGCATCTAAATCTGGACGACCATCAAAATTTGACGATGATAAGTTAAAATCTTTGGTCAAGTCATTTCCTCAATTAACCATCGAGGAATTATCGGTACATTATTACATTTAAAACGCATTGGTAAAACGTCCAAGTTTGTTTAACAGAACGGGTGTAATTCTGCACCATGGTAATACACGTCCTCAAAGCAAGAATGACCCAAGATTTTTTTTTGGAGTTAAACTAGGAAGTTCTGCTACACCCTCAATATTCCTCAGATCTTGCTCCTTCTGACTGTTTTGTTTTATTCAGATTTATGGAGCACACTCTTAGTGGAAAATGTTTTCGATACGCAACAGATGTCGAAAACACCTACATAAGTAATTTGAATCCAAACCGGAAAGTTTAAAACTGGAATTGAAAAACTACAGACAAAATGGAAAATAGTTTTAAATAACAATGTTAATTATATTTTACAAAAATATTTTGAACAAATAAACTTCTAGATTATTTAAAAAAAATATCCCCTTAATATTTATAAATATAGATTTGCGATTTAATTATCCTGAACGAAAGAAACCAAAAGTAAAAAAAGCTTTCGTATAGCTAGCTTTCTTGTACATGAAATTTGAAAAATATCGATTATCGTTCGCCGGAACAGCTAGCAATTATTGAAATCAAAATACTATCGAATTGCAATCAATTAAATAATATTTTACTCCTAACATTCTTCGAGTTAAATAATATTATTCATTCATAGAAATGTAGAAAAATATTACCATAAACACAACAGCAAAGTTATTTTGGTTTTTTGGTGACATTGCCTGTCAACCTAAAACTCCTAAGAGAATATACACCAGGGCAAAAAACAACCCTGGAAAAAACAGCAGTGGTTGGAAGTGATACAAGGTGACTAGGGATCACATGTATGTATGAAACAAAGCGTTCAACTATTCAAAGACTTATTTTTTTTATATATTATGTAATACGCAACGTTTGAACGTTTAGTTTAAAAACATTTTAAAACTTCTGTTTACTTATTGTATGTATAATCGTTGTCATTATTGTTTTACAGTTATTAAATTTTAATTATTTGATGATACAATTGTCAAGTAAGCATTCAGCACTGTGTACAACGAGTTGTTGATAATCTATAATACAGTTAGGTCTCGAAAACTTGTGATGGACAATAGCTAAAAATCATTTTAGTCCGATAGCAGTTCTACTCGATGACCTTTCATACATTTTTTTTTATTATTGCTTATACAACAAATAAACACGACCCTTAGCAGATAACTTGAGTTTATTACTGATGAAGATTATTTACTAATGAAGATTACTTGAGTTCATTCCTTGTGTATATATATGGTTACAGTATATGGGGAGCTATGTATATAATATATAATTTACATATAAAAGCATAAAGCGTGCACGTGAACTGGCTTCACTGTGGATTGCTTACTTCTGAAAAGATCACGCCCTGCCTTCGGCGACAATGAAAGAATACACATAGCTGTATCTCTGACGTGGACGAAATCAAATCGAATGCAAAGCAACTCGGTGCGTCACGAAAATATCAAATGGTCTCTGCCGCTATAGAGTTTCCTACGTGACAAAACGCACCGCGATCAGTTTGTTTGATATTTTGATTCGCTTTAAACCGTGTTCCAATCGCGTTTGCAGTGACTTTGCCTAGGTAAGAAGACGTAGCGTAACCAAAACATCAGCGATGAAGTAGACCTAGGACGTAGGGTTTCATTAATTTGATATTCAAAAAATCTCTGGAAAAGACGACGCTGGCCACTCGGCGACAAACACTGCATTTTTTTAGAATTTCGCTGAAATTATTCTCTCTGGTGTATAGTCATGTCTTGGCGATGGATATTTAAATATTTTCTTTCGTGCGATGTCTGCAAATGACCGTCCCCAATTTGTTGTCATCGGTTTGAATATTGTGACAAGAAGTTGACCAACTTGAAAATGTTGTCATATTTGATGATTGACAGCGCTCTATTAAAAGTGCCACCCGAATTTCACAAATTTAATATTTCTTCATAATTCTGGCATTTTAACTTGGCGTCATAGATTTTTAATATCTCCGTGTATTATGCAATATCTACAATTTGAAATCAAATATTGCAATCATATTTACCCGCCTGTTTTTCTTCTACTGAAAAATTCAAGAATGAAAACAATAAATATTAAAATAGTTAATTGGCGAATTTTTGAAAGATCTAACTATAAATAAATGTGTTATAACTAGAATAAATTTTTCGATCCTTTATAAACCAGGGCTGCAAAGTATATTTTTATCAGGACCAGGTTTTTACATTCAAACAATTAATTGATAAAATAGCGATCGAAGAAAATAGTTGTCATGACTCATTAAGATGAGTCAGTTATTAGTTAAAAAAATAATTTGTAATTAATAAAATTAAAGTAGTTAACCAATCCATAAAAATGTCTTCAAACCATTTTTTTAAATGAATAATTTTATAGTTAAAATATATTTTACTTTTTTTAAAATATTTACTATGGAAAGGCAAAAGGACCTAATAACACATAATGAAATTTTCAGAGGTTACAAAAACAATTTTTTTAAGATTTTGGGCCAAAGATATAGCATGAAATGTACCCAGACTCTAAGTCAATTATTCTCAGTAAACTGATGATTAATTGACCTAATCTTATATTAATTTAATAATTTATTCTATTTAATAATGATAAAAACCTTGTACCAATTTTCACTTGCTCTTCTTTTATCAGACTTAAAAGATAAATTTGGATACTAATTCGGCATTTGTAGTATGCATCCGTTGCATTGAAAAAAAGCTGTTTTCACATAACTGTGGGTTGCATCGTTTTGCTTTTCCAGAGTCGATTCATATTTAAATCATACAAGATATACCCGATGACACTTTTCATAAATACCTCGAGATCCATTTGTGGAGAAAAAACATCACAAAATCCTATGTCTAGATGGCTTAGGCTAGAATTTAATATTTTAATAATAAAAGAAAAACATAACATCTTGATTACATATTGATTTTGACCACACTAATACTTCTACCCACACCAGTCGAATCGCTAGGGCAAAGCTCTTACCAACGTCTCGGAGGGAGACATATTATGTAAATAGAAAAATTAAGAATATTGTGCTACCCACATAATATACTATAAAACGTCTCTTTTATGGTCACAGTGTTAAGATTTTACCTCATAAATCTTTTTAGTCAGTACTTAAAAGCTTCGCGGTACAAAATATTAAAATTTCAGATGCTAAAAGTTTTCAACCGGGTCTTAAAAGTTTTAGTGCGAATAAGCCACCAAGCTAACAGCTCAGATTTTAGTTAAATGATGTGTGGGACCACACCCAAGATATAAAATTCCAAAGTAAGACCTTCATAACCAGTTTCTTCGAGATTAAATCTGTGCTGAGCTGATGGAATGGTTTCATCTGAGAGAATGTCCACACTTCGATGTCATCACATATCATGTATAAAAACTTACACCGGAAGATTTTTATCAGGTTCTACGACAATATTTTTTCGATATACACCGTCTACAGATAAATCTGATACTTATTTACAAACATTCGTGTCATCCGCTGTGGTCTATTTGGTTACAGCTTGCTCTACTGATCTGGTGGGTCTGGGCTTGATTCCCGTTAAGGTCAATGTCAAATTGTATTTTTTAAATTTGAGATCTAAGACATTGATGTTTGTGACCAGTGGTGTAGTGGGGCCAGAGCGCCGCCCTGCCACATTTTTGACTTGTAACTTAATTTTCAAGTACATACACAGAGCAGTTTTTTGTTAATAATTGCGTGTTTTTTTATTGATTTAATTGTTAAAACTTGTGGTTTTTTAATTTCGGACGGATATAAAAAAAAATAGGGAAGAAATCAATGACCGACCTGGTACTTATTTATTTACCACTACACCACTGTTTGTGACGTAATTTCTCCTTGAGTTAATCTCATGTGACTTACAAATATTCTCATCTAGTATATCTCGTATGATCTTTCAACTTCAAAATATTTGATGCATTGGCATAAGCTGTTATATTCAAATATTTTATTAAAAAAAATAATAATTTAAAAATCTAAATTAAAATGATTTTCAAAACGTCCCTTATTATTCTATTCTATTCGAACAGTTATCTGTAAAAAAATAACAAGCTTCCAGTAGCGTGCTTAAGCAATACATAAATATATTTTAACTATCTATTTTTTCAAACATAACAGTCAGCACTATCGAGTAGTAAAAGAAGGTTTAATCAGTTACACAAATGTTTGCAAATAAGTCACTAAATAATTGTTCTTATTAATAGGTGTCGCTGTTGACCGTTTCGTTTTGCTCACTTTTCAATAAATAATAAATCTTAAATTCAACATTTTATACGGTCTCCGATCAATTTACATATAACTTATATGGCTTTCCTCTGTGAGAAAATGTGGGATATCGCCGGAAAAACTTAATTCCTCGCGATTCCATCTTTAAAATGTAGCTTTCATAATATTAATATTATATTTTAAACTTGTATTATTTCCGACCCGAAGTTTCTTTTCAAGCCGAAGACGACAGTATGGAATGAGTAATCTTATTGAAATACATTTTTGTCAGTGATGAACTGGGCCTGAAAAAGGCAAAAATGTATACCAAATATATTACTGAGGCCCATATTTCCTAACAAATTATAGCGGAAGCCATTTGCCACTATGGCCAGTCCGCGACTGCATTCGGGTATTACTCATTATATTGTTTCCCAAAAGTCAATATGATCATATACTATTTTGTTTCGCAAACTCAAAAACGTCATAATCACATATACAAATGTACATTCAGTTTAAATAAATGTGTTTTTTTTAAAGAGATGGCTCTGTGGCAGCCAGAAAACGAGATATCTCGTCAAATTTTTCGTGGTCACCACGCGAGTTACGAGTTACCTCGTCAATAAATAATTAATTTAATAACTGCAAATTATAGCCGGTGTGTTGGGTACATACGTACTTTTTTCTACGGCAGTCAAATAGCTAAAACCATAACCGCTCACAGTGTGGAGCTTATGGACTCTAATGGAGTTGATCACAACAGGTGTGTTTCTGCGGGAACATCTTGTTACTCAAGTTACTCATTTTTTTTTTCATTATGAGTAGGGATAAAAGGATAGGACTATTTGTTAGCTAATCATCCTGGTTACGCTCCGTTTTAGGTTAGTATGGACAGGGGGGAATTCAAGACATCACATACATATGTTGATCCATGCCTTCGGATTCAAACCTATGACATACTTAAACGAATGAAACAACTGGCTATTAATCATAGCTTATTCAGATGATCGTGACTGTGTATTTTCAAATCCCACGTTTTTCCCTTCCCGAAATATTTAATATATTGCTTATCTTAAAATCTCAAAATAACATAAACAGTTAACCTACATTTGCACACCATTAACTTCAGGTTTTGAGTCCAACAAAAAATACATATCTTGGAGAAAACACGCTCCGCTAGGCCGTCATTATTTTTTTAAAATTAAGGGAAGTTCCCCCAACAAAAGGCGGCAATTCCACCGTCTGTCATTGTTTGTATCCCGCTCTAGCACTGGCGGATTATATCATGCTGTCTCTATTTAGCACTGGGACAGTGATGTGCCTAAAGTGGTAGTAATTGCAATGGTAGGTTGTAGTAGGTGCTTGTTTGACGTAAGGTGGTTGCGACCACCTGTCGCTTTATATAGGGTGACCTATTATCATCTGTAGATGGAACTATTTAGGACGATGGGATATTTTTTCATAATATTATGTACTGTCTTCATTATATTTGCTAAGTGCAAGACGCATTGGCGTCAGCTGTTATATCATATACTGTCCTTTTCATTTAAAACAAGAGTAATAAATTAAAGTGAACCAAAAAAGCAAACGTCTATTTTAATAGTTTAATTTCAACCTTTTATTTATGAAAATATCTAAACATTAAGAAAATGTATCTTAAACCAATCCCTTAATAAAATATTATCAAACTTTGTTCTCATATAAACCCATTTCATTGTTAATAGTAGAAATACTTCGAGAAGCGGGAATCATTACATTTGGATAAAACATTCCTATATTATACTTTTAAAAATATTTACAGACACACTTTCAGCTCAAAATATAAAACAGTTATTTGTATATGTAAGTAAAATGATTTTTTAATTAATAAAACATGCATACGAAATTTGGATACTCGATAAATAAACGAGGTTTGTGTTGATACTTCCCTTGCCTTGTGAGGACCGTCGTGTGTATGCATAATAATATTTTATTTTTGGCATGAACTCAGAATTTTTTTAATGTCTACTCTCACTGCATAGCAGCGTATGGGATTGTTTCTGAGTTTGTCATTTGAAGCTAGTGTAACGAGAATCTAACTGGCTATAACTAAAAAATCGTATAAATCTCATTTTAAAGATGGTAGTATTAAGATTCAAGCGGGGCAAGTCGTTAAACAATCGCTTTTCTATGTCCGATTATGCGATTATTAAAACTGAGATAGTATGCAAAACGAAAAAATTCTGACAACACCTTCCGTGATATTCCTTTTAAATGAAATGCAATAGTCACCATATCATTATTTTTAAACTCCAAGATCGCAAGGGTGTTTCATCCTTTCTGTTTTGTTTACCAACAATATAACTATACGAATTTTATATTCGTTTATACTTCGAGGACTTTCCATCTAATAAGAATCCAAGCGGACGAATACTTTTTTGTCTCGCAGGTGTAATTTTAAATTCCGAATCTTCACCTGTTCCAAATACTTCAATATATTACTAAAAAATTAAATCAACTTTGGAACAGCTGTGTTTTGTTTTTTTTTTCTTTCTTCGGTTTCGATTTTTATAATATTAAAAACGAATCAGATAAGTTATAAAAAAAAGTATAGCCAAAAATGATTTGTACTAATAAAAGCAACTGATACATGTAATTATAATCATATAATCCATCCATAGTAATCATATATATGAATTTGTTTAAGCGTATTTTTGTATTCAATTAAAAAGTTACAATCTTTTGTTACTGATTATCTAAGAAATTGTTTATATGAATTTATTATATAATATCTTCACTCAAATTATAGTAAGTACCACCTGTCAATAATGATTTCACTGAAAAGAGCTTTTACAATTATGAAGCTTCCAAAGCTTACATGCATTGTATATTAATGTTGCCAAAATCTCTCGTTTCGTTTCAAAATTGTTTGTCGAGATAATATGTGAGACGCCAGTTGCGAAGGCTCTCTGGATGATCACTGCTCTGTCAAGGCAGGTAAACATATCTAACGATAAGCTTTTAGATTGTTATAAAGTGTATTTCTATTTTTTGTTTGTTTTCGTATATATATATATATATATTTCATATTATTTTTGTCATCTGCATATCGCGAAATAAATATATTGACTGTGGAAAGGAAAAAGGACGTAACCCACACGTATCAAATTTTACAAGAGGTACAAAAAAGTGTTTTGATGATTTTCGGCCACATGCAAATTATAAAATAAATACAACCTTGAAGTGCACGGAAACTAAGCTGGTGTTTTATTGACGTAATATAATATTAATTAAAGCAATTATCTAGGAAAAACCATTTTTTTCGGACTTTTTTCTTGGTTTCAATTTTCACAAGCTCATCTTTTTTCAAACTTAAAAGCTAAATTTGGATACTAATTCGGCATTTTCAGCTTACATTTTTTTGATAGAATGTGTATCAAGTTCTATACATTGTAATTATCGAAAACACGCTCTTTTGAAAAAACTGTGGGTCACGTCCTTTTTCATTTCCATACTATTTTTAAACAAGCTTTTTAACTTCACGTAATATAACGTGATACACTTTACTTACATTAAAACTTAATTGCCTGTGTCTCCTGCTAATAAATAATTTCATGGCTTTCAACAAAAAAAAATAAAAAAACATTTACAAGATATATACTTACTCATTATAATTACACACTAATTATTTAACTCGTCGTTTTTTTTAAACACACTTAAGATAACAATTTGATCTGTAATCAATAATGCTAGTAATAATATTATTATCAGCACAAGTGCAATAAAACGAAATGCATCCTGACAACTTCTTTCATCTGCTCCAGCTGCAGTTTTGAATAGCTGCATTCAACCAAACGGTCATGTTCCAGAGTGGTCACCATCGTTGTTTACGCTTGCATTGCAATCTCTGGCTCGAATCCTAGTATAGAAGAACCTCGGTATAACGGAAAAAATATGTGATCATACGAAGACGAGAAACCATTTTTTTTTTCTGTTAGATTTTGTAAAAATGATTTTTAAATAAAATGCATTTTTCATATAAAGTTAAATTTGTTATCTTTGTTATTCCACTTGTTGTGTTACACGTGTTTCGCCTCTTTGAGAAACATCATATGCTTAATGTCCAAAATCATACGATCTGTCATAAGCAACTGTCATCTGATGCTTCTCAAAGAGGCGACGCGTCACATTTTGTAACACAACACGTGAAATAATAATAATGTTATCAAATTTTATTTTACATTCAAAATTAACATACACAAATTTACCGCCGAATCCACCAAATTTATAAAAATGTATTTTATTAAAAGTGGAAATACATGGCATCACAGCTGACGCCTACGCGCATGCACTTGATAAATATAATGAAGACTAGGGCATCCAATCCCGGGATCCCGTTCAATTTTCTGATCCCGAAATTCCGGGATTGAGATGCCCGGGATTTCGGGATTGAGAAATTTTGAGGAAAACTCGATAATTTACACGAAATTGGTAAATCGGTGAGCTAAAAAAAAAACGAGGTTTTGCGAGATTCTGGGGAAAAGTATACCAAATTGGAGATTTCAAATTCCTCGGTGAGCTAAAAAAAAAAAAAACGCGTTTCGGTGAGATTCTGGGAAAAAGTAACGAATTGAGGATTTCAAATCCCAATCCCAGGATCCAGAAAAATATTGGATCAATCCCGAAATCCCGGGATTGGATACCCTAATGAAGACGTATTCAAAATATTATAAAACAAACGAGAACATAGAATAATAGAAAACAAATAATAGTATTCACATACAAATTCAAATAAGAATAATAAACCCAAAAAAAATTAAACAAATTTAGTTGCTGAAAATGTGTGCCATCTTTAGTCAATTCATTGTTCACTCAAACAGCCCTCGTAAGTGGCAATTTTAATTAATTAAAATGTTAGCATTCATTAAAATAAAGTTGTTCGGGTAGAACACTTTTTATGTAATATCTAAAGCGAAATATTAATATGTTTTTTTTAATAAAAGAACTGAGGTTACTAGTATGTTTCTGATGATATCTTTAAGTCATCTCATGTTGGTAAAAAAATGATGTTTTAACATTATATAATAGTATTCTTGGAACGTATCTACAAAATGGTAACATTGTACGAATTTATTCTGCACGCCATACTCATAGGCTGGTCTCCATACTCAATAAACGATATGGCGCTAAAGAACCTTTGTTCTGTCTACAGACCATCTTAAAAATCATCACACATATAATTTGCATTTACGTGCCAACTTCCGCAGGACCTTTTTTTGATCTATAACAGGAGGCAGGAAGGCAGAGTAGTCATTCGACGTATCCAGGAAACCATCGCGGCTTTATTTGTTTCCAATAATTACACATTCAATAGTCGCTAATTTTATTGGTAATAAATTCGCCACCAAGTGACACGTGAACTTAATTTTATATTTACCCTTTCGTATCAGCCGTGTAGTAAGACCGACATATCGGCCTAACCCGGAATGTGAAGAACCAAGTGAGCATAGATAGAAGCACAGACCTTTTGTTCTTCAAGTTATATTTACTTAAAGAAAAAAAAAGTATACAAAAGTTTTTGCCTTTAGATTTTAGAGGAGTGAATAGATTTGTACTGGCCATACTTTACTTTACTTGCGTTTTTAAAGTATGAATATATGTAATTCACACTTAAAGCATATAATATTTTCCCAAACACGACACTACTGTGTTGAGTTAAAAGTACGTCCGTACTCATTAACAAAAAAAACTGCGCCGACGTACATGTACGTCCATACTCCTCTTAAGGTTAAGTGACTGTTTGATTATATCCATTTAAAATGGGCCTATTAGAGGTGATGTGAGTGAAGTAGTATTATAGAAAAATCACGTCTTATAAGCGAAGTAACGTCAGTCAATACACATTACAATATTGTTATCTTTCTAAAATTAAAATGTGTAACCCACCAAAACACCAAGAAAAGTCTTGATTGTACTTAAAGGTCCAACAGAAAATTTTGACCATTTTACTACTTGGCTCACTTCACTTCGTCTTATATATGACCGAAATTGCAGGTGATTTGATTTGAGAATGTTGTTTTTTTTCTAAATTTAACAAGGTTCTCGGAAAAAACAATTGCACTTGCCTTTTCCAGACCCTTCTAGCCTACCCTTGGTGGTAAAAAATTTGAGACACCACCGACATTTGTGCCTTCGTACATAAATTCATAAAATAATTTTGAAAATCAATTATTAAAACTATCCTTACTGGCATTCAAACCCGCGAGCTCCTCAACCGAAGTCAACAACGTTGTTCATTCGACCACTGACCTAACTAATTAATTTATTTGTAATACATTCTTAATTCAGTGGCCCTTATATATTACAAAGAAAAATAGTGAACGCTGACAGTTTAATGTATATTTTCCTTCCTGATACCTCTCCACTCGTTTTATAGGCAACATAGTTAATAAAATCAATTAAAATGTATCCGGTCATTAAATTGTTGCGGAGTAAACTTATTCTCTATAAAGACTGTCGGTAAATAGTCTGAAAGAACTTTTAACTCGCAATCGTGTATGGCTTCGTTGGGCAATTAATTAAGGGCGACCTATACCCGGGTCAATTAGGGCTAATGTACGCGCTACGATGAAGTGAACATGTCAACTCCTTAACAGCGTTATGTCACGTAACGAGCGTTAGCCGTTAAACCATCATAAATCAGTTCTCATCAAGGATTTTAACTCGCTTTTGCCCATAAACCACATTTGCGCCCACTTCTGATTACTTTCATCATATATTATACGTCACTGTTTCCCAAAGTTGGTGGTAAAGGCACGTGAAGGGCGGAGGAGCGATCTAGGTTGGGCGGTAGAAACATCGTAAACAATTAAGAGTATGGATTTATGTTCCGGTATAACCTAAACTGAGATTCCAGTGTTTTTTTTAATACTGAAATACCTGTTCTGAATGCACAAAACAAAACGAAATTTAGCGTAATATTTAAATTGAGCAGCGGCCACATCCTGTACTAAACTAAATTGACGTCACACGTCGACAAAGTACTACACAGATCATTATTCTAACCGACGTTCCTTGCAAATGAACCTTATCGCATTATTTTTTATCTAAATCTGTGTTGATCTTTTCATCCAGTACTGTAATACATGAATGAGAAGGTATTGAATAAAATTTCAAGAAGGGGGTCCAAGCATAAATAAAAGGATATACAGTTATGAAATACTTAAAATTATATTTAATATTTTTGCCGAAAAAAATATGCTTAATATTATATTAAACGGAAAAGTACGTGACCGTTCGTAAATTTGTATATATTACGTACTGATTTAGAAATTTCTAGAGTTTAACTTACAACAAAATCATTATTAATCATACTTATCCGTTTATGGCGTAGTAGAATTGTAGATTTTTTACCCATATCCGCTCCCAGTTTGAACAGTATGGACAATATGGCCTCCTAATGGAGGTGTCTCAATAGGAGTTTATTTCTACGAAAACTGTTTGTTACTCAGTTACTCAACTTATCCTTTTCAATGAGAGTAGGGATAAAAGGATAGGGCTAGGACAGAATTTGTAGTAAGCTAAATGCTCTCGTTACGCCCATTTTTAGGATAGGATAAGTGGGAGGTACCTCTAGACATCACAAACACCCATGCCTTTAGAGATCAAACACAAATCCATAAATCAATTTTGCAGCCGGCTGAAATTGTAGATACATAATAATAATAAATAAGTAATAATTAACCGTTGAGTAATGTGTTCTTTCTATGACAGATATGTTTGAGATCCTCTGATCTACTTATCGCCAGGAATCATTCACTTTGACTGTCGTCGTAAAAAATATTTTTTACGTTCGCTTAAGTTGTGTATTTTTTTTTAATTGACTCACTCATTTATCGTGAAAACTAGGTGAAAAAAATTGGTACCAACATTCTTTTCGGTTACGAAATGCACAATTTTATCAAATCTATTTCACGATGCAATCAACATTTCAATTGAACTTGTTTACCTCGTACATCGCAGCTGCAGGATTGGTACTTCGAACAACTTTTTTTACAAAATTGTTGGTCAGATATATTTTTTATTATTTCATTCTAAACGCATTGACATTGAGTTTTTCTAAGTGAGAAATAATAAATGAAAATATTGTTTTAAAACTGTATACGATGGATTATATATTCTTTATTCCATTTATCTTCAGAGCAAATCTATCAGCTCGCCAAGACTGTGGCACGCTTCAGAGTCACAACGTTCTTTGTATAATGATTTTAAATCAACTCACAAATGCTAATATTTATCTTTCTCCACACTACCGTCCATGCAACCCTTTTAAAAATTTAAGCTCAAATAACGCTGAATAAACCCCGCAAAGAAAATCCCCATCGGCATAGGAATAGCTGGAGTCTCGATTTACGGTAACGAATCATGGCACTTGGCGAAGACCGTGTTCTTAGTTTCGAAAATAGATGCTTGCGTTAGTTAATTGGGGTGAGGTGGTTTGATTTCGTGGATAGCTCGGAGCTTATGGAACGTTTTACGTTCTCGCGGTCTTTTGATCGCGCCCCGTCACGTCAATAGTTATAGAGAGACGTTGGAACTGACCGAGTCACGTTTTGCGTATGCCTCCAAAAAGCTTTAATCATGACTGTCCTTTCTTCCAACCGGTGGGATCCCGGCGTCCTGGACAACTGTCAGGTACTGTCTATAGGATATATGTACTCGGCATAATTGAAGGATGCTGGCATGTTATGGCAGGAAGCAAAGCGATTGGTGGGAAGTAGGGAAACACGAGCCCTTCATAGGGAGCGAATTTGATCTGAGAAAAAGGAGAAGAATACATCGTAAACTATGTGTGGATCCGCCATCATCTTCTACATTAATAAGTTTAGAATATTGTATACACTTAGTCTATTAATGAGTTCAAATTTTACTACATCAAATGTAAATTATTAATACATCAAAATTTGTGGTGTTAAAAATATAACAAAGTTGACTTTTGAATGATCGGTGTTTTGGTAATGCCCTTGTGCAAATAAATGCAATTCGGCACAATCGAAAAACCAATCTGAAATTTAATCAGATCTTCAGTTATGCATACCGTTTCGTAAAATATCTTAAAATCTGTTCCAAAAAACAATAGACTTAATTGAAACACATTTTAAATAATCTCTTTTTAATACATACAAATGTGTGTAAGTTTGCATTCGTGCTAATGGCGTTTCAAACGACTACTAATAATACGGAAATGGGTGATTAAAAATACTTTCCATCCCAAAAGCATTTAAGATTTGAACGCCTCTATAGACCTTAACGGATTCAAGGGATGACTAAATTTACATAATGAGCATAATGACAACTGTTTAAACCCTTATTATAGTTACTAATTATACCACATATATGTTTACACAATATACATATATATATTATAGTAATCTAACTATGCAGTTGTATGCGTGTTATAAGGATCGACGTTTACCTCCTCCCCAGCTGAATACCATCACATTTTGAAACGCTTCTCCCTTTAAAAAATGTATACTTCTCAGCAGGGCTGTGTTGTTAGGGCAGCTCTTTAGAAAGGTAAACGACTCCGAGTCTAGTTTTAAATTAAATCATGACTCCGACTCTGACTCTGGTTTTAAAAATTATTGAAAATCATTTGTTTTATATTAAATTTTCTCAATACAATGAATATGTTAACTTATTATGCAATAGGCGATGTGAATTCATCATGAAAGTATTTTATCTCATTATCTCAATAAAGAATTGATAAATTCTTCCCTGATTTTTGTAGCCTCACAAAATAATATTTGTTTACTAAATAATGTAATTTGTTTTTAATAGTTTTGGACCTCTAATTTTCTGTTTTGTGAGTAGTAACATACTAGTAAGACCAATGTGATGTGTAACCAAACCTGTCATGACTCTGATAGGACCCTTACCAGCGCGGGACAAATCATCGAGAGGGTTGACATCTTCAGATACCTCGGCGTACATATCCCCGAAGACTGTAGTACAAAAAACGAGCTCGCCGTTCGCTTAGGAATGGCTGGAGCCACATTCAACTCAATGCGGACTGTCTGGGACACACAGCTGTACTCGATTAAAACCAAATGCCACTTGTTCAACGCTTGCATTCTGCCGGTAATGCTTTACGGTTGCGAATCATGGCACCTGACGAAGACTCAAAAACCGTATACTGAGCTTCGAGAATAGATGCTTGCGTCGGATATGGGGGTGAGGTGGTTTGATTTTGTGAGGAATTCAGAGATAAGGGAGCGTACAAGACAGCGTCCCGTCACGTCAGTGGTTATGGAGAGACGTTGGAACTGGATGGGTCACGTGCTGCGGATGCCTCCGGAAAGCCTCAATCCTGCCTGCCTCTTCTTTCGACCGGTGGGACTCCGGCGTCCTGGACGTCCGTCGGGTACTATCCATAGGATGTACTCGGCGGAACTGAGGGATGCTGGCATGTCATGGGAGGAAGCAAAGCTATTGGCGGGAGACAGGGAAACATGGAGGTGCCGCGTGGCGGCCATATGCTGCTCCACATAGGGAGCGAACATGGCCAAAGAAGACATGCAGTGGTGCTTTTTTTGACTCAAAAGGTTGGTGGTATACACAAAAAAATAGTTATTACAGATCATGATTCAGGACCAGATTCGTTAAATGTGAGCATTGTCTACTGAAAAACTTTCTTGTTCCCTCTGAGTATTCTAAGTTGTTGGTATCAATGATGTCATTTGTATATAATTTACAAATAGACAAACTGAAATTTTGACACTGTTCCCAAGTTCACGCCGGCAGAATACACAATTTAATTCTCTCTCGTATAATATTGCTACCGTTTACGTTGTTAATATTTGAACCTATGTAACAACACACGGAATTAATTTTATGCGCATAAATTCAGATGAACATGAGACGATAAATGTGGATAATTACAGAGAATTCTCTATGTTTATTTTGATCGAGCATTTATTAAGATAAAAATAATATATTGCTCAGCTATAAATCTCAGCACTGATTCTAATTACTATTTAACGAAACAGAGTAACAACAGACATAAGAAAGTTCATGTGGAGGAAGCATGAGGGAATAATACCTGCCTCAATTCAACCTTATCTTGTTGTTCACTGTCAATACTTGGTGGAAAGGCATTATATTAATAAAAACACAATATTCCTTTGTACTTTGTACTCATTAACTTATTTACTTTAGTAATGTAGAATTTCACTTTGTTAAAAATTTCCAATTTTTTTTATTGTGTTGATAATTGCCATCATTCACCACTTATAATTTATTAGTCTTTGATGATTTTTTGAATGTATGTTATAGTTGTTAAGCATTTTAATTTTGTGTAATTGTAGAGTCACTTATACTGTTATTTGTAAATTCTTTTCACCGTTAGTTGTTGCTTACACCTTTTATTTCAATTTAATTTTGTATAGATATCACTGTTTATATATTTTTCTCATCAGTTGAAAATGTTCGCAATGAACGAAACCGGTCCTGATCTATTAAATAAAGTGGAATAAAGTACAAAGAAATATTGCGTTTTTATTAAAATAATCTTGTTGTATTAAGTATGTAAACATAAATTATTTTGCTTTTAACACAAGACACTATTTTCAGCATAATTAGTTTGAAGGTAGGTGAATTTGTTTACATAATACGAAACTTGCGTTGTCACATCACCGTTCGATTGCGTTGTGAATAACATCACCCTTCGATTGACTTCAGTGACATTAATTCGATAGAACTATTTTGTTATGAGGTAAGAAATGGAGGCGTATTTATTTCCACAATATTTATGTTAAATAGTTAATAACTATTTCCGTATTAATTCGTTGCCTATTACATTTTACCCACGTTAAGAATGCAACCGTGTGTGAGTGACCAAGTCTCATCAATGGACCCTCTGCTTCGTTACATCAGCCATCCGAACTTATTAATCCACGATTAGAGGTGTTTGAGGTGTTTTGAAACGAGTGTCGTTATAAGGGTACCCTTCCGGCGAACTAATTATTTCAAAAGCTGTTAATTAAACTTGGCCGGCCCGTTTCGATGATATTGCTGAGTAATATCAACTTAATGCACCCCAGTGTACTCTAATGTGTAACTTGCCTAGTTAATACCACTTATTGAAGGGCTCAAAGTTTGTTTGCCCGCAGTTAATGAATTTTAAATGCTAGGGAACAGAAGGATCCATAGTATGTATAGAAGTGTAATTAAATTTGTTATGTACTTATTCAAACTTTAAAAAACTAATTTCTTATCACCCGTGTAATATAAATTAGTTAATTGACTTTGTATGTACACAATATTTAATAGCTATTACTCAGATGGCGATTCGCCACCTGTGTGGTCGAGTGGTCAACGTCGTTGGCTTCGGTTACGGAGGTCACGGGTTCGAATCCCGGTACGGACAGTTTTATAAATTGATTTTTCGATCGATTTATGAATTTCTGTTCGAAGGCATGGATGTATGTGATGTCTTGAATTCCCCTATCTCAACCATCCTATCCTATGAACGTATAGGTAGCGATTAGCTAACCACTAGTACTGTCCGATCCCTTTCCTTCAATTCCTACTCTCTTTGGAAAAAGAGAGGTTGAGCAACCAAGTAACAAGCAGTTTTCATAGAAATACATCTGTTGAGATAAACTCCATTAGGAGTCCATATATTGGGAGCGAACATGGTGGGAAAAAAAAACTCAGATGGCATACGTTTCGAAATGAAGCGTTAGAAAATTTACAAGTTGGTTGTTGAGTATCCCACCACCACCCGCTATGTGTATGGAGCCGAATTTTCACGGCTGCCTTTCATAACGCAATGCAATCAAGAAAAGAAAATAATTTATTTCTTATATTATTTGACCGGATACAGAGCTGCACGGGACCTATCTTTTAATCATGCACTGCTGTGCTTAAAATATAAAGATAGAAAGAGAATGTGACTTGCTCAGTCATTTAGTCAAGTGATATTAAGTATACTGAGAATCCGCCGTGGCGGAAGAGTTTAATCTACTCCGCGTTGAATTTAAAGAGGAATCAAGAATATCCCGTTCCTCATATGACGTTGCAAATTGGCCTTGGTTGAGATCAGGTCAGTGTGGCCTATTGGGTCCGTATGAGGACGGACCACAGCAAACACCGCTGTTCGTTCGGGATTCCTCTCAGGGCAGTCCTACAGTACGCGATTGGCGTCCTGGTGGTTGTGCCCACAAGTGCGATCCGGCCGTTCAGCCAACTTGCCCAGCCCAAATACCGTTTACCGTTGAATTTGCCATGTGTTATCAAATTTAGCATAGAAATTTGATTCACTTATTAAATATGTACTCAACTTTGAGTGTTATCCATTAATACATGCGACCCGTTTGATTTTTTTTGGCGGCTACCAAAAGTTTGTTCTTAAAATAAAAAGTATAGTAAATCATTTAATAACTGTTGACAATTTTCAAACGAATTCTATAAAATTATCTTCAAATTGATAAAGACAAAGGTCCCAATCTCTTTTGAATGGTATTATGTATACCTAAAAAGTGTATAAACATTAAAGGCTCGTATTTTTCCGGTCAGAATTTATATTAATATCGGTTAGTGTAAAGAGTCATAATTTAAATGAAATTAAAAAAAAACTTAACCTATCCAAAATGATTATAAAATTCAAGATTTCGACTGAAGTTGCTTGGTGGAATTTCAATATTAAATTTGAATCGTTCAAACTATGTACATTCTCACAGATTTTGTCACTAACGACCCGGGTTTCGCCTTTCGGCATCTTCAGGCATTCAAGTGCACGGATGAACTTGAACTGACGTTTAGTAAATGAAAGTTTCGTGTTTATATAAGATATAAATGCATCACTGAGTCCAAAGCCATTGCTGGCGAAAAGGATGAGCTCATGGGAATGCCAACAGATTTGAGTAGTAAGTAGTTTCAAGAATTATATTATTTGTTTGTCGGCAAAGGTTTTATGATTATATGATTTTATGATTATATAGGGTATAGAAGTGGAGATGTGGGAAAGTTTAATATTTCATTTTAAATCGGAAGACTTTGCAGCTGTGCTTTGTTGATTTCTAAAATTTCTTGGAAAAAGAGCTTATGACTGTCCGTATTTGGGTGTAACATTTTTATCCCTTGTTCCTGATTGAACACGTGTCCTTCCGAAATGAAGTGATTAGCAAAAGTAGACGTGTCTTTTTTCAATCTAAAGGCTGCCATATGTTCTAAAACTCGGATGTTCAGTGTCCTTTCTGTTTTGCCGATATAAAACTTTGTACAACAAGAGCATTGCAATCTATAAATCCCGGATTTATGTATTTAAATAATTTAAGTTATTAATTATAGACAAAAAATACATAAAGAATTTAAAATGAGTGAATGGTATAAATGTTATATTTGAATATTATTTCATGAAATATAACCGCCCCTACATATACAAGGGGTGCATTGACCCATTATATTTGTCAAGAATTGTTTCATTAAAAAATTATACGTCACAAGTTGTATTTTTTTACGAAATATGATTATACTCGTCTTTTATTCTTTGATTCGTAATTAAAAAAAATGCTCGTTGCTTGAAGTAAAATGATAATAATACATCACGTCATAAATCCGAACGCAATCTGGAGCGTTGTCTCAATTAATTATTACCAATTTTGCGGTCACCTGGCGCTGTCAAGAGCGTCAAGTTGTCATATTATAAATTGCAATCCAAATGTTGCGTGTCCCTGTTTTTATTGCGCGTAATTGTATGATTGCGATATCCTGTGCTACACATTTATTGTTGGAAATTAATTTTCTCGAAACACCCTCCACGGCGTGCTTAATTGATGTAATATTTTCATACCAAGAAGTATTGTCTACCTTATTATATTTATTTTTTTAACCATCTCCTAATAAAGCATTTGATATTACCTGGTCGCAAAACAATCGTTTAATCATTTCGTTTTAGATAGATTAAGAATAGAAAAATAGGTAAGGATTATTAAATCTTTTAGCGCATTTTTCTGGATTGGCTTGCAAATTTCAAATTGGTGCTTTACGGTTGCACCTTCGTCATGGCAACTTACAAAAGCACAGGGTAACCGTATGGTGTGCTTTGCAAATAGATGCCTGCGCCGAATGATAGAAATTCTGTGTTTTGACTATGCCAGAAACACGGAAGTAAGGGAACAGACTAAACAGTCGTTAATTACCAAAGTGAAAAGCGACGATAGACCTGGCTTGGATATGTGCTGTGGATGCCTCTAAAAAGCCTGAATTCTGCTTGCTTTTTCTACCAACCAGATGGATTCCGCCGTCGTGGAAGGCCACTGATGACCATCTTTAGGATGTACTCAGCGAAGCTACGAGACGCTGGAATGACTTAGGAGGAAGTAAGAAGACTGGCAGGAGACAGATAATCTTGTAGGAACGATGTGGTGGCCATATACTCTGTATAGGGAGCGGATATGGAAAAAAGGACTCCAACTGAAATTGAATTTCCATTTATTTCTGTCATCTTCTAAAACGACTCGTTTGAACGAATGAGAAAAAGCAATCGACACAAAGTATTTGATTCGTGTATAGGTGAAACTTTTCCCGCGTCTACTTTCTTGCCAGTCTCATCACTAACTTCTCTTCCACCTGGGATATGTCAAAAGCTTTAGCGCGTTCATAGCTTTCAGGTTCAGTATACTCTAGCGCCACCAAAAGCTCGATTGTAAAATTTTCGCAAAACCTTAATAAAAACTTTATCATTAAAAGCTGTCTGCATACATTACAACTTGGTATAATATTCATGTTATAGTTTGGCAATAATCCAGCCATCATCGTCAGTAAGGTTTCAACGTTTACCAATGCGAAACTAATGTTTACATTTTTAATTATATCGTTTCAGTATAATGAACCATTAATATGCGATTAGTGATTCGCTTTTACAAAAAGTCATGTATCAATAATTTAACCACCCTTTTTGTTTGCTTTCATTTTTTGTCTAGTCACTCCTAGATAGCAGTGATGACGAACATGTGCTGTTTCCGTGTATATTTAATAGATGAAGAACACAAAGTCTAATTCACTGTTTAGTTACTTAAAAGTTGCTTAATAAAATTTACAATAATATATAATATTAAAACCATTTCTACTCTCTCTTGTGAAGTTATAGTCGTTAAATTTTGAAACAGTATATGGTCCCATTAGAGGTGAAGTGAGCTTAGTGATATATTATAAAGAAAATAAGTTAGATCCGTTATAATATTTTACATTTCTTAAAGATCGTAAAAGTGAAGTAACCTCAATTAAAGACGTGATTTTATTTAAAAGTCCAAGAAAAAAGTTTTACCATTTTACTATAATAGTTGGCTCACCTCACCTCTCAAGTGCCTATATAATGGAATAAAGGAAAGTTTCACTTTTAAGGTGTTCACTGTCAATACTTGGTGGAATGGCATTATAATAAAAATAATAAAACTGATCAGTTGACAATGCTCATCATGAGCGAAACCGGTCCTGATCTAATAAATTTTATGTGGAAAAAGTACTAAAAATGTTTTATTATTTTTATTATAAAGGAAAGTTTATTATTCGCAAAACAAGAAATGTGATTTAATCCACTGACTATTTTTTAAGCCAATCAACTGCTTATATATTTCTTAAAAAATATAATGATTCTTAAAATATGTTTTGTAAAATTTGAAATAATGGATTATATTAAATCCATTTCTACTATCTCGTGTAAAGTTATAGTTGTTTGATTTGTAAACATCAGTGGCGGTTCGTGATCTAAAATCTTGGTTGGGCTAATGAAAAGTTTAGCATTGTATATTATTTACGAAATTGTGCATGTTTTCACTTCATTTTATACATTAATCTACAAGAAAATTATCAAATACACTACTGCGAAGCATAAATTATTATATAATAAAATCACAACTAATGTTAGTGTGAAATGAACATGAATAGTAAAAACTGGACCTCAAATTCGTCTGCTAAGACTTTTTTGTTTCATACAATACAACGAACATTATTTTTTAACGAACAGGGATTGGTAAGATTGATTTTTAATGTTTGGGCTAGTTTGAATTAAAACACATCCGAGAGTATTATTGTAGGTAGACATAGCATTGTTTAATATTGACAGAGGAAAATCAAAACAAAGCTAAGTATAAATTTGGGAAAGGTTAGCAACGTTTAGAAATGTATTTATTTTTTTCAGCGGCCGAATTGCATTTTTATTCAGCCATCTAAAGTTTTTTTCTACACATTTTGGGTGAAAAATGCAGGTCGGGCTAAGCCCACCTAGCCCAGTACGTAGAACCGCCACTGGTAAACATACATTCTATTAAAGACCAACAACCCTATGGTACGAAGTATATTGTTTTTTTAAACTAGTTTTATGTTTAAAACGAATTATCTGGTTTATAATAGTATGTACGAAACCAATGGAACCTAATTTAAAATTCTAAATCAATTGCAATTTTAATTTTAATTTGTATGAATAATTTCATAGCATAAAGAGCTTGGAAAAATGAATGTTGCTTACGAATACTTCAAAAGACAACTAACTATTTTTTCTTAGAACGGAAACGAAATGGTATGTTGCATTAAACTATTGGCGTTGATTATAACTGACGTGTGCCAGTAACAAAAACATAAAAATATACTCTCTTCTACCACGAAGATCATTAAGTGTTTTTGTTGTAGTTAATACTCACGCTTCGAAAGGGGGAATAAGAAGGCACCTGTTGCCTTCTTTCAATAAAATAATAAATTCAAAGAACAGGTTGCTGTTTTTAATGTTTATAATAATCTGATTGCAGGTGAGCCCATGCTTGCATTTCAATTTAACAAATCGAATAATTTATTAATAATCAAATTAACTTACCTCATTCCGACTCGCTCACGATAAAAATAATCCTATAACACGCCTAGACGAATATTAAAAACCACCTTTCACATTATTATTTTTTGCTCTGAAAGGAAGCTTTTTTCGTTTTGGTTGGTGCTACGCCACATTTATTTTTTTCGTGTCCTTTTTTCATCTATCTTGTATTATTTAGTGAAATAAATGATAAACCTACTACAAAACTTTATGTGCGATAATAAATTAGTGGTTTATTACCGTTAATGTGAAGTATATGGCCTCCTAATTTAGGTATCTTATCAGAAGTTTTTCTACGAGAACTCTTTGTTATTCAGTCGCTCAATCGCAAGAGAGTAGTATGGATAGAAAGATAAGACTAGGATAGGACTAGGATAGTGGTTAACTAATCTCTCTCGCTACGCCCAGTTGTTAAAGTATCGGAAATGGTTGAAGGGAACTTTTGGACACCACAAACACCCATTTGTTCGAACAGAAATCGATAAATCGAAACAGCTTACGACAAACCTAATACCCTTAAAAGGATAAGCAATGAAACATAAAACTCATTTAAATAAATAATATTTATTTTCTTTTCTTTGAGTATTGATAATTTTAACTTTTCGAAGTTTATATATTTCTTATTTTTTTCTGTTTAATGTCAAATGAATATGTTTACAAACACTCATATTTTACTAAGAACAATATTATAATACTTGACTGAGAATCTTGGATTGTCATCTTGGACACACAGAAGAAGGCCCAAAATACTGTGAATGTTATATTGTAAGTCAATCGTATAATATGTACAATTTTACCCATTTGTGTGTATCTTTATCTAAGGATATAATATGAATACATGCCGTGACTTTATCCTATTGACTTTGATTTAGGCTCACGTTTAACAGTAAAGTTAGATTGTCCGTGAACTATAGAGATAATTTCTTTCATTCCATTGCTTTTGATATCAATACATATATTCCGCATAGAATATATCAATTGATTACTATCTAATTTAAATAAAGCCAAGAACTTGGGCGGTTGACTTTCTTGACAATTTTTATCACATTAAAAAACAATAAACTTAAAATTGGTTGACTTTCTGTTAGGTTTTTTGCTTAGAAAGAAATGACTATTTAAAACCGAATTTATTATGAACCCTAATTAGCAATTGATGTTAGCATATTGGTTTCCAGTTGAAAACTCCTGAAAGTGCACCGTCACGTGTTGAGCGATCATAAATATTAGAAGAGTGCAATAGGAAATAAATGCATTCACATGTGCAAGGTGCATTTATTCTGTGTCGTGTGCCGGCCCTACTGCTTCATCGATGATAGTTGAGCGATTTTTAAATTATTAATCTTAAGTTATCAAGTCAATCTCACAACCGGTTGTGTGCCTTATATGGGTCATTAAAGTTATTGTGGATTAAGTATAATCTTATTAGTATATTTTAACATCAGCTTAATGTATTAAGAAGAGGGCGTTCATATACGACGCCAGGCTCTTAGGGTGGAGAGGAATTTATAGAATAAGCCATGCCACATATTTATGATCACAGATTTATGTCATAAAATCATTTTTGTTTAAATGGAGAATAGATTTTTTGACGAAATATGACAGCATGGTTATTGGAAACTTTTTCTAATTTTGATATTTTTTTTTTTGAATTGTTTGAATTTTGTACTTTTGTCACTAACGAGTTTTGTCGCTAACGACCCGGGTTACTTAATTAATTTGATAATTTTATTTATCAGAAATATACTTACAGCTTTTGGCTACCTTACAATTTATTGCTGTTTGCATTAGAAAAACTTCAAAGATCGTTTATCGACGTCACCTTATTGAAAAACTTTTTCAAATTCATCAGACTATTTTATCATGTGACGAGCGTAATCGATTATGAAGAATAAATAAATACATTGCATGAATGTGTGCGCTTAAACAAAAATATCCTTCGTCGATTATCAGATCATCCGTGATTCGATTGTGATTAGCAATAACAATTAATAAGTCACAAAGAAAAGACTTTTACAGTGATCAGCATTTGCTTACTAGCTATTAGCTCTACAAATATGCAGCAGTCTATTCAAACGAGATACCAGAACAATATTATCAAACACAATTCTGTTTAGTTAATCGATTTATAGCAAACGATATTAAATTAACAGTATTTTATCACTAATCTTTCGTGCATTCAATTATACTGAAAAGGCGAACGGAAGGGAATTCAGTTAACGATAATTAATTGAAGCTTTCTTTAAAACTGAACATAGCGTAATGTGAGACCAGACACTTTTTTTCCTTCACAGTCATGTCTAGTGAAGACAATGGTTGATTGCCGACATTAAGATTTTGAATGGAGTATTTTGTTTTCGTGTTTTTCGAGTGCCTCCTACGATGAAAAAATTAAAAGAATTTAGTTTCAAATAACTTATAAAACAGTACTTGTTAATATTTTAACTTACAAACTTTCCGGTGTGACCATTTCTACTACGAAGCAAACATTATGCTATTTTTGACTAAAAAAATCGAGGTATCATTATCATAAAGAATTCAATAACAATGTTTATTTTAACGTCGATCTTATTGTGTTTTATTTTTTCCAGGTCCCTGCAAGTTTGGGCTCAGAGCGGTCGTCGGCACACTGAAGTATTGCAGGAACAACACTCGGAGGAGGGCAGCTGCAGTATTGGAGGGCCGTTGCGATATCCTGACGTCATTATATTTTGGCTTTACTGCGAACAGGTAATCCATTTTCAAATAATAAAAAAATATTTACTTTTATTAAAAATCTTTCTTTCATAGTCATTTAATACTTCGAATGTCCAGCCTCTGTTGATGGACAACATATTTTATTGTATTGTCATAATAGATATTTACATTGGCTCTCTTTCTATCGCAGTCAACTTTCATTCAATTTAAATTGGATTGTTGAAATCTATTTTTCATTTCCTAATTCATTATTCAGGCCCATCATGCCCGAATGGTCAACGTTGTTGACATTGCATGAAAAGGCTTATTTTAACTCTATAAAGTGAAGGGTGTAATCAGTTAATCTTTCAGCATAATTTTTACTGTACACGATATCTAATCTGAAGACATTTAAACATAGTTTAAAAAACGAAAATGTCACCATAAATCGGTGGCGCTAATAGCAAAAACTTGTCGGTAATCTTAACCTAAAACAAGCATTTTTTGCTTGAAACACTTCAATACTGTTTGCCGCAAATATTGAGATTCTCCAAGTTGTATACTAAATTCCTCAAAATCGTCCGTTTTTAATTCATAAATGGTTTCATAGTAAGTAGAAACTGTTCTGTATGTGTTTGTTTTTTCACTGAATTGTAACTATCCCGTTGACAGCTCCATAATTATTTATGCGAAATTCCGGTGTTTATTTTATTTACGCAACTGTCACATCTCAAGGAAAACTTCGCTCCTCTAACAGCGTATAAAATTGTTTCCGCTTCCTTTGAGACTTAACTTTTCCTACCCTATGAAAATAATAAACAGCGTCTTGACAAATCGGCAAGGGTCTTTTAGGAGAAGGTTCCACAGTGACGTGTCGAGCAAAGCTACCACTTCTTCATACTGTATCGTCAGAGAAATTATTGAACGAAAATTTCATTTCAAATTTAATAATGATACATACATACCTTCCTTTACCAAAATAAGTTAATTTAAGAAATTATTTTTTATTTTCATACCATTGGGTCGGGTCCTGACTATTTCCAACGTCAAGGTCTGATATTATAATATGTAAGCAACCTGAAAACATTACTCAATATTAATTCCGACCCTGTAGTATAGTAGTCAACGCCGTCCTCTTTGGTTTCATTGTCAAAGCGGAAACTTTCTTTAATTCATTTTTCAGTAAATTTGTGTTTTTCCTGGCACGGATTTTTGATTATGTTAATACTCTCTGAATTTTATTCCACAATTCCGATCTTAAACATGAATCAGAGCGAGAATGGTTAACTTACTAATAGCCATGCCCTAGTACCAACCTTTTGTCTTTACTTTTTGAAACCAGTACACGTATAAAAACTTCTGTTTAGATGTCTCATTAGGAGTCCATGTACTGGATATTTAATTTAATTAATGCATTTTTTATCTACAGAATTGTCATCTTTTTTATTCGTCTTGTTTATATACATACTTTTTTCAGTATACCACCATCGAAATCCGCTCGCCGACCGGTGGAAAACAATATTACAACTTATATTAAAACAAACAAAATGAAGAAAAAAAATTCCACCAAATATTCAATAACTGAAAGAAGCGTAGCTAGAAATTTAAGGCCCTCGTGAAAACGTCATGCAAAACCCAGCCCACTGAAAGCTAGAAACTTGTGGAAACTTTGACTCTGCTATGAGGTGACTGCGATCATAACTGTCAGATTGAGTAGATCTGGTGTCTACTTATTGTATTCGAAACGCCTTCCGCAATGCATCCTATCCTCAATAATAATCAAACCGTTTACCCTTTGCTCTCCCGGCAGCGTAAACTGACACACTTACATGATATATTGTTTATTACCTAAGTCGTAAAAGGAAACCTAAAAACTACTGACATACATTTTGTGGGCGTACTTCTACTTTGACATTAATTTTACGGCTCTATTCATACACAGTGTTACTAAAAAAAACTGCAATTTAAGTATAGAATACGCTTGCAACGATCGTGTCGACAAGGGCTTGCAATTTACCGTTCAATTCCAATAATCGGTAAACGGTAAATAATTCCTCCCATCACCGGTAAAAAAAAGAAATTTACCATAAGCTATGTGACTATGTTTTTATTAAATCTGGGTCCTTAATTGAAACTAAAATAATTTTAAATATGTCTGAGTTGGATAATGTCATACATATACGTACGTATTTTATGAGATATAGAAATTTTATGGTTAAATAATCACTTATCTTCATATATTATTGGTATGTATCACGTCAAACTTGGTTAATTTGGTGAGAAGTTGTCGATTGACTTATTGGTGTATTTAATACATTAACTAAATACTTTATATACTCTCGGTATAACTTATTATGATATCATAATAGAAATTATTTTTTTTCATCATGACGATATATTCTGAATTTTGTAAATATTTGCCCTGCAGATGAAAACGATTGTTATGATTCAGTACATAATTCAAAAAATATATTATTTGCAATGAAACAAGATTAAAAATACTTAAACAACGAAGAAAATATTGGCAAATATTTAAGTATTTACGACATATTTATACTATTAATCTATCTAACATAAAATTCAGTTGTGATTTTTCCACACAGGTCGCTGTTTTCTTACAGTAATTCTATCAACATTTTTTTACTAAAGGCAGCCTCGTATTTTCAATATAAGTAATACCTCGCCAATATGTTTTGTACGTCAATGTCAGGATGAATAAGGGTGTAGGTGTTAACAATTCATGGTGGTGAATTCCTTCGCCGTCTACAAAAGGATGAAGGGTCGACCTTGGAAACCCTTTTCCTACGAAAAGCGCACGACCAGAAACAACAAGTAGGATCTGCGAACAATGTAAAAGGAGAGGAATTCGTTTCGGGAAATCCCATTCCTGAGTTGCGGTCGGCTGCCAGTGGTTATTTTGGTGGGAAATAATTTTCGTTGTGTTCTTTCTACCGACAATGCTAACTGAAATATTTCAATTCAGTAGTATCAAATGTATTTAATATAATATTACATATTATTCAATGCATGTCATGTCATGTTTACATACTCAAATTTTATTTATAAAAACTTGAAACACTATTCTCATAAATAATTCCATAAGTTTATGGTATAATCAGGACCGTTTTTACCACCAAAGTCAGGATTTTTTAAACTTAAAATAGATAATAATATATAATAAGTATTTTAACTATGTTCACGCTTTTAAACTGCAATTAATTCACAAACTATTACAACTCTACAATTCATGGCTAATGGATACAGGATTGTTTTATAAGACCAGCACCGGATTGACTCCGAAACACGTTTTAGCGCTGCTTTTCCCGCAGGGACGTACCATAGAGTAATGCCTCATAAATTACTTGGAGAGACGTGATGCTGGCTGCGACTATTCCTTGCGACACGTCGCGACAGCTGCTCTCTACAGCTTCTGGAAATAGTACAATATCAACCAACACCTAATGGTTGCATCATCAAGCTATGCCAATGTGAAAGTCTTAGTTTAAAAAAGAAAAAAGAGTTTTTTTCGACCATTTATTATGATTTTAAGGCATGAATTTGATAGTTATATTTGAATAATCCTCAACATAATAATATTATCGACTGTGGAAAGGCACAAGGACGTAAGCCACAGTTTTTTCGATAATCACAATGTATACAACTTGATACACGTTCTATCAAAAGGATGTTAGCTGAAAATGCACAAATTATTATATAAATTTAGCTTTTAAGCTTGAAAAAAAAATGAGCACTCTTTTGTACTAATATTACAATTATTTAATAATATCAGGACCAGCTTCGCTCATGAAAAATATTTCCATTAGTTGAAAACGCTCGTCATTAACGTAATTGGCCCTAGTCATATAAAATAAACGTGGAATTAGTACAAAAAAGAGTTTCATTTTTTTATTACAATATTATGGTAAATATCGTTTTAAAATATTAAATAATAATGTTTTCAATCAATAATTAGTAAAACTACACAATAGCTCCAACTCCAGAGCAGTTTTTTGGTATATAATGCACCAACTCACCAAAAATTACATTTAATCCATTTATAATATTATATAATATAGTTGGTACTTAAAAATCTTTCTCTGTTTACCAATTCCCCGCATTTATCACTCGTTCCACGAGACGTATTAATTCACATTTATACTGAATATCATGTGCTCGTGTAGTTCTTAAAATAAATGTATAGTTCAATCCATATACCACGGTATAATAGTTTGAGCAATAAGGAAATGAGATTCGTTTATATTCCCATAAGATTTTATGCATTTTCCGCTGCGCCGCGCACGCTTACCCACGTGATTCGAAATTCAAATATAACCATAGACAAGCTTCCTACAGATAAAGATGGGTCGGCGTACCATTATTATTTATTCGTTAGTAGTTATAATCAAATTTATAGGCTGTTGCGTGCGTAACAGTGCGTATGAAACTTGATAACTATGTTAATACGCAACGAAGGTTGCTGAGGAATACTAATTATCGGCAATTTAAATAATACATTGATTAATATGAAGGTATTATCGATAAAACAGATTTATATTCTGTATAGATAGCATTACTATCCAAATTTGTATAATAACATGTTTGATTTCCCGACAATTTTTCATTGTGTTGAAAAGATACTCGTCGATAAAAAAAGAGAATAGATTATTTTTAAAAATGATAAAGCAAAATGTATGGAATATAAAAAGTCAAATTGTAAGCAAAACTGTTGGCGGCACATGAAATTATCATATGTGCTTAAAAATTTCAAGTACATTAGTTTATGTTTGGTTCTATTTTATACACACCATTTTATAATACGTGATGTCAATGACATTAACTACAACACATAATAATATAAAAACTTACTTACATTTTGATTAATATGATTAGGGATCGTAAAATTACTGAAACTATAATCCCGGTATTTCGGCTTTTTTTCAGATACTGAAATGTTATAATAATACAATTTTGAAAATGACAATTTACGTTTCGGTTTTAAAATATAAAACGATACAATCCACAATTAATAAATGCCAATTTGACCCACAAGCATTGAATCTAACGGGGCTTTGACTGCAAGCTGGATTTATAAAACATTCACGAAGATCCCATGAAGATAATAAGCTTCCAGCATTGATCACGTAAATTTTTTAGGCTATTTTTTTTTTAGATTTTAATCATAATCTATTTTAATAATACTGATATTGATATTCGGAACACCGGTTTATATCATATCGAATACCGGTCTTCAATATTCGTTCTGTATTTACTACTATCCCTAAATCAGGTGTTGTTAGATATCATATCGTTATTCAAAGTTGCATTAATATTACATAGCATAACTATACAATAATATCGACTGTGGAAAAGGAAAAAGACCCTAAGACATAACCCACACATATCAAATTTTACAGGAGGCGCAAAAGACGTGCTTTGATGTTTTTGAGGCATAAGCAAATTATGAATTATACACAACCTTGATGTGCACGGAGACTTCTAAACTGATGTTTAATTGACATAATCTAATATTAATTAATGCAATTGTCGAAGAAAAATCTTTAATTCAGTCTTTTTTCTTGATTTTATTTTTTTACTAGGTCATCTTTTTCAAACTTAAAAGCTAAATTTAGATACTAATTCGGCATTTGTAGCTTGGATCTTTTTGATAGAACGTGTATCAAGTTTGATACATTGCGATTATCGAAAAAAACCTGTTTTGAAAAACTGTGAGTTACGTCCTTTTTTCCTTTCCACAGTCGATATGAAAACTTCGTGTCCGATTTTATTTTTTACAGAAAAAATAATATTACTTCATATTTGTTGAAATCCAGTTTGGTTTCTTTTGGCAAATGATTAGATTGGTGTGATTTTTTTCGATAATCCGTCGTATACCAAGTAGTATTTGTGAAGGCGAAGATTAACTAGTTTGAATCTCATTTTCATTATTTTTGTTTCGTTTTTTCTTCAGTTTTATTTTTCTTGTCTTAAAAATGTGACGATTGATTTGAATACAGCAATCTATGGATGTCAACGGCGCTTACTTTGAAAGTTTATCCAGATGGCCTCTGATTGATTGATCCCAGGAATTTCGAAACACGGTCTCGCTTGGTTTTTGTCATCAAAATATCTGTCATATTTACTACAAAGATAAATTAAAATCCTATCAAATATGTTATTTGATATCTTATAGACATTTAAATTATTCAAAGTCACGTGCAATATAATGCATGACACTTAAAGATTATTGATTTATAAAACATATGTTTTTTCATTTAAGATTTCGACTGAAGGTGCTTGATGGAATTTCAGTATTAAATTTGAATCGCTCAAACCCGGGTCGTTGGTGACAAAATCTGTGAGAATGTACATAGTTTGAGCGATTCAAATTTAATATGTTTTTTTCATTAATCGAATTCGCTAATATTTTTTAATATAAAATAACTCGATGATAATTTAACTAATTCACTGGATAAAATCGATTAAATACAGAACGCCTTCAAAAATTGATATACATAATCTTACAATTATATTGCTTTTATCTGGATAATTATTTATGACCATATTACTCATTAAATAAAAGACATTAAAAACTATCAAGTATCTGCTTGAGACTGATTAGTTCTTTGCCGTGAAAAAAATATGAAGATATAGTATAAGATAATTTACGTTTCAAGCTGTAATTTTCAATGAGCTAAAAATAAGAGCTTTTTTTAATTTGACAATTACAAATAGAAGCTTAAAGCTCCGATTTCAAAATAAGACGTATTTTAAGTTTGCTTTTTAATTCGGCTGTTAAAAAATCGTGTTTAGTTATTTCAGGTATTTTTATACAGCACTTACAAAATAAAGCTTTGAGCTTCGACTTCCAGAGACTTAAATAAAATAGTTTATATTTTTTCAAATTATGTCATCGCTTGATAAAACAAATGGCGACCTATCTTAATAAACACAGTAATTTTCAAACGAGTATATTTTTCCGACTGCTAATTGGGCATTTTTAAAAAGCCGAATCATTGATGACGAAATCTTAAATTGTGACGTCTTCAATTTGTCACTTGGGCGGTCATTCATTTAGGCGGCCCAAGGGCGGGCAGATGACGAACCTGTTTGAAGGCGGGAGAGCATATTTGATTTGTATGCAAAACTCAATTCCGCCACTCATTATTCAAATACAACACGTAATTATCTGTAAGGACAACTTCATTCCAACATAACAATTTTACACGTATAAAAATAATTCATCACTTTATTTACAATGCACAATTATGCAATCATAATGATTAAAGTAATAAGGAATATAAGACAATCGAAATTGCAATATGATTCGGAATAACTTTTTCAAAAAATGTTTTTTTTTCTAAATTATATGCATTTTATCTTTTTATATACGTAATTCTACCTCTTTTTACCCGGTGTCGGACAAGAAAGATTCAAACTCATTGCTTATGCGCTACGAGTACATACCACGCTCACTTTTAACCAAACCAGAAATATATCACTCTTTACTAGTAAATGGTAGCTTATATACCACGCTTCTACATATATAACGTCTGTGTTCTTCACATGGAGTATGTAGTGGTACTGCCCGGCTTCAACCTGGTTGTATTAAATTTTTAAACGAAGATAGCCTAAATACAAATATTTGCTTCTGCGCTATTATGCCGTTACTTTAGTGCTAGCTAATCTTGAATGTTGAACATATCAACATGAACCGTATACCCCCCCATTTAACATGTACATTTTTTTATCCATGTCCGTTACCAATGTGGAGCGTATGGCCTCAAAATCAAGGTATCTCAAAACAAGTTTTTCTATGAAACTGCTAGATTTTTGCTGTAAAAATCGTTAAAAACTAAAAACATAAACCACAAATCTCTTTTGATAAAAAAAGGATTATACATTAGCTTTTCTATTAAACCTAAACCAAATATTTTTAATTGATTATGATTAGTGGTCTTCTTTTAATGAAATCACACAATTTCCCACCATTTTCAATTCCATTATCCATTATTAATTTCAATTTTATGTTTATAAAAACATCAGCAAAGCTACCGCCGAATCTCTCAAAAACACACATTTTTAACTACCCTTAGAAACGTTCCAAAATGTATTTTTTTCGGGATTGATTAATTTTCAATCCCGGGATTGGGATTTGCTCACCGAGGAATTTGAAATCCTCAATTCGCTATACTTTTTCGCCGGATTATCTCCAAACCTCTTTTTTTGTTTTTTTAGCTCACTGAGGAATTTGAAATCCTCGATTTTGAATACATTTTACCAGATTGTCACAGAACCTTTTTTTTTTTTTGCTCACCGAGGAATTTTAAATCCTCGATTTGGTATACGTTTTCCCAGATTGTCACAGAACCTTGTTTTTTTTTTTTTCAGCTCACCGAGGAACCTGAAATTCTCGATTTGCCAATTTTGTGTCAATTTTCGGGATTTGCTCAAAATTTCTCAATGCTAAAATCCCGGGATCGCAGCCGTATCAATTTCCCGATTCCGGGATCAGAAAATTGAACGGGATCCCGGGATTGCATGCCCCAGTAGCAACCTATGGGTAAAAAAAATCTACTACAATTACTTTCACCAATGGCAGTAGTTAAGGCGCTATTTTAAACTCTGCCTAGTGGTGGCTCATAGCCTAAGAACGCCACTGATTGGACTCCCTTTCACCGAGGTCCTAGTGGGTATCCACTTAAAGTTTCAATTAGATTATACATAAATGAAATGTGTTATGTTAGTTTAGCTATTATCTCTTTTATAATCAGTATTAAGAGTCTACGCCCAGTCTATGCGGCTTATTTGTATGCGCGCAATGCCGTTTATGTAAATGGAATAACCTGTGACAAAATAATAAAAAATGTACCGAGACGAGCAGAGTTCATTGTCACCCGAAAGACGTCCTTCACGCGCCGCTTCCTAAAATGCACACGTCCTCTATGTATCAACAGCGCAACTGTCTCATCTGTTAAGTCTTACAATTAGGGTGACATTGTATATTTTCGAATTATCACTCATTGACAACGATTGATAAAACACCACTCAATATATATATCTTCCAAGTGAATACAACGTATTACCAGACATCGCTCGATACGGATTTATAAGTCTTTCTGGACGAATAACGCAACATCCCGCAACACATCAACGTTACCTGCTTCCCTAGGAATTTATTACAAAATGGGTTTTGACATCGAGATTGCCATCAAGGAATATATAGGTAGTAAAATCTATAGTTTTGGGCCTGAATTTTTCATTCAACAGGAAAACAATTAGTGGATTTGTAAGTATATGCTTTTTTAGAAAATATAATCTCTATATAACTTTAGATTCTTTTTTCTTGAAAAAAAATAAAAACTGCGATATTTTTAGTATCGCAATATGTAATCAAATGAATCAATTGCTTTTTCTCTCACAATATTTGAGTGCTAAATATTCATTAAAGTTGAAATCAAAATATAATTTATTTAATTTCAGAAATTCTCTTTAAACTAATACGTTTCGTAAATTCAATACAGTGGAAGAGATTTCAGTAAAATTCCTATTGAATTCTCGTTAAGTCAGTAGTTTTCTTACGCTGTGTGGTGTGCTATTGACACAAAAGTGGTTAGCAAATTATTCGTGACAATTCTAGTATCTAATATTTAGTATAGGCGAACGAATGACTCACGTTTTAACTACAAGGAAGATTATGTCGTTTGAATTTTTTGGATCGCGAACGACGCACAACCGTTTTATTCATTTCCCGCGTACAATAATAATTATCAACGTGTAGTGCTTTCGTTAAAAAAATGCTACAGCATTAAATAAAGTATCGCGATTATCATTTCTTTCGATTGTATTTCACGTATGGTATTTTCAGTCCCATCGAATGGTCTTCCTTTCTTACAAAATAGTAAATTTACATATTCTTTATTTATTTGTAAACGTCGTGTTGCAAACTTTGCCGCTAAAAACTTTGTTTATCGCTGACACAATGACTCTCACATCCGTAACCAGACAGTTTAAAAAAAAAACTAAAAAAAAAACGACGAGTAGAACGATCACACTGAACTTTGAATGCATTATACAAAAAATGCCATTCCTTACTGTTCACGTGATACCAGTAATGTGGGTGTCAATTCTTTGATTTTTGCATCATCATTATCCGCCATGTTTTGATAGTTTCGTACGAGCATTTATAGCAGGGATGTCACACTTAAAATTTTACGAGACGACATGCTTTTTTTACAAATTGAATTAATTTTATTGGATAATATTCTTTCATAAGTTTGCGAGGGGCAAAAAATAACCAAAAGTGTCACAAACATCTAGATCTGACTCACGGACATTTGTATCATTCTTCAGATAGAATTACCATACTGATTCATGATCAATCTGCAATTCTTCAGTTATCGATTCAATACTTCTCTCGGACCATATCGCCTTTTTGTTAATAGGAAGGAGGCCCATCATTGTTATTTTTGGTTTTCCGATTTTATAAATTTTCGTCCATCTTCAATTAACGTACGGTCCGGTCCTAAAACAAACTAGATCTTTTTTATATACACTTTCAGTTATTGCACTAACGAATCTTTGGCGATTTTTCAGATTTCTCCACAACATTTTTTTTAAATACGCTGCTCTTACTTTACACTACCCATTTTACGTCAAAGTGCTAACGCAGAATATAGTTTGCCTTCTCAATAGCTATCAATCAACTGGTCGTATCGACTTGTACACGGATTCTCCCCATATTTCGATACTTAATATGCGACATATTATATATTGGGGTTTGAGATAAATTATAAAGAAATAACTATTTAACAAAATGACAGAGATGATAAGTTCACCCAACGAAAGATTCATGTTTATTTAAAATAAGGGTTTAAATCATTTCGAGAAATCGATACAAACCCTTGCAAGAAATATATCTTTGGATGATCTATATTGAAATTGAAGTCAGTCACTTGTTTTTAAATTCTAGATTCTAACATAATATTTCCGCGGTAGACGTTTTCTGGTCATCCCTGATTTGTGAGGAGATATCGATTATCAAAGTCATTGTTTTGTTTACCCATGACTGAACCCTTCATTTAATAATTGATGGAATACACTGTGTGCAATTAGTGAATACATAGACCCTCTCCATGTAAGCTTGATTATTCGTTTTCGTCACTCCAGTGTCACAGAAATAAAGTTATTTATTTAAATTGACGATTTCTCCAATATGTCGTAACTTTACTGCATACAAATAAATTGACATATTACTAATCATCATTTTATAAATGAAAATTTGTTTCACACTAGATTTTCATTGAAAAACGTGGTTGACAGTGCCATCTAATGTTGGAATTAATAAGTTACACGTGGGCTTTTCGCGATTTCCTCAATTTTCTTTTAAAATATTTCAGGTTTCAGAATATGCGTGTCGCAGTCAGAGTATATTTATAAAAAATCAAACATTTTTAGATTCTACAAAAAAGTTGATACCTTGAGATTCACTCATTATTATAACCTTACAAGAAAAATATCGTGATCCCTTTTCTGCTGGTAAAAATTTCATATATTTGACATTTTTCTTTGACAAGAATATTCATTTTTTATCATACGTAAAGAAGTAGATTTTGCAATGTGATTTGAAATTTTAAAAACCGGTGACAAGCAACCCAATAACATTTCACCGAATTTAACGAACCATAAAAGTCATTTTCGCCAAATGTGTTTACGCCTTTTCAGCCACGACTAGCGTGAACCAGTCAGGGCTTTCGGGTATGAACCGAATTAAGCGTTTCGTAAACTTTTTAAAAAATAAAGCTTCGCAGTGTCAATTTAAGCAACTCTACCAATCATGAAGCAAATTGTCAACGAAACTTCAGTAGAACGTTGCCGTTCAATCGAATGCTAAATAATACATCCACTATCTATCTATATAGTATCTGACCGGAAGTGTTTCTGAAAGAATTGCTTGTTGATCAGTTGCTCAACCTCCCTTAGATAGTAGAAATTAAAGGGTCCGTACCCTTAGGACAGGATTGATTACTCTCACTACACCCCTTAATTTTAGTTGTCAGAGATAGGAAACAGAAATCGATAAATCAATAGAAAAAAAATCTGTTCGTACTGAGATTTGAACTCGTGAGATCCGGCATGAAAACCAATATCGTTGGCCACTGTGCCATGGAACCGATATTAGCATCTGATTGATCAAATACTAACCGATTATATCCTAATGTCGGTTGCGATTTAACACGATCTGGTAATGTATCACATACGTGTGTATTACGTAGCACATAATATAGACATACTTACACGTGCCGAAACTCAGGTGTGTGTATGTGCACGTAGCAATTTCCACAGGTGGGTAGGTCAATGCGCGCATTTACTGGACAAATTTCGAGGTCAGCGGGTACGTCTTTTGGCTAAACACTTCCTCGTATCTCATCATTACGATTTGAATACATAATAGAACACATCATATCTTTTTTGACAGCTTGTATTGTCACACACACCTTTTCATAGGTATGTATCAAATGTTTCCGCCCTATCGCTTCAGGTTCACTGTCATTTGAATTGTATAATAGTGTATTTAATTCTAAGCAATTTAATTTCAATACAATATGTATTGTACAGCAAAAAGTGTATTTTAAGTAAAACTTACCTTTTCACTAGTGTACATATATTTTCGCTAACTCAATTAGTGAAAATGTACCATACAATTTCACTGCTCAGTATCAGTTAAATTATATTTTACCGATACATGCACACAATACTTAACCTAACCCAACAATAGAAACCTATGGCTGAAAACGGATTGCCATCGATTAATGCCAATTTAAAAAATAATATAACGTCACTAATGCTCATCAGTGAAAATATATTTTAGCGATTTTCCACAACACAAAATGTGCTTGTTCAAATGTCAGTGTAATGAAAAAATATGTGTAGTATGAATAAAAAAAATTGCGACAGCGGGGCAGGAAGGGGGACCATCTTTCTACGTCATCGAAAAAAAGGAGATGCTGACACTCAAACACAAACAAACGGACATTATCGGCTATTAAAATATAGATATTTACTGTGACATATGAATGTATTTACATTTTCTTATATCATTCTTTCAACAAGCCTGCATCGTGCAATACAAGCACGGCATCCGATTAAAAAAATAACTTTTAAAAGTTCGTGTGCTTTGTCAGCAATGTTGACGAAATTTTTGTTTCTATACAGTTGATATAATAATTATTTTAATGTTGGAACTAATCTTAAAAGAAATTCACCTCTTTTTCGCGTATTTTATGTGGATGGAATGTAAGTTTATATTAATAATAATATAAACGACGTATTCATCATAAATATGTGTATAATTATTCCCAAATCAATCCGTTAGTTACTATAATAGTAATGTAATTAAGTAATCGGTTATTCTAAGTGGGTAGGAATGGATTAAATTTCGATTCAAGAATTCCCACCCCTTCCTTGGTTACCTTTATAACAATATAATAAATTTTTCATAAATACCTGTTACTAAGGCATCCAACCCCTAAATTTTTTTTGATTCCAAGATTTTTAGATTGACTATTTTTCAATCGCGACATTGTCTGTTCCTGTTTACGGCTGTAACGAAAAATGAGAGGCAGGGAGACCCCAATACTTTGTTTTATTTTTATATAATAAAGCGTATGTAGTTTAAGTTTTACTATTCGATATTTGAATAGTTGGTAATGACAAATATCTGGGATCCCTAATCCCAATATTGGTATTTAGAAGATTTCGGGAATCTGGGATTGCATACTAGCCCGGGATTCCAGGTATCCACTCCGCTTATGTGATCAACAGGAATATTATATTTAGGCGAGTTTTTACATACAAATATTGTCAATAACCATACATTTAATTTGATGACAAAATGGAATTTAAATGCCTTCTTAATGAGTATGGGTTCCCTAGTAACCCGATCCTAATGCAATAATCCCAGCGTGATCAATGTCCTCTTTTGACATTTCTAATATACGATAATTTTCTTTTAAATTCATTTTGTTTTACTTTTAAAATGACGATTCTTCCCTCATGCTGGGACCTATGAATATGTTTGGTGAGATTTTATGATTATTATGCGTGATACATTTTTTCGTAAGGCATTCAAAACAAATGTTGATCTTATTCGATATTTATGTTTTTCTGACCACCGGCGATTACTTATTAAATAAACAACCTTCTTAAAGAAGCAAAACACGTGGCACAATTAGTAATACAAATAGTGAAATAAAATTTTATTTTAATTAAAAATGAATTCTCACAAAGCTTCCACTTATCCACGGAAAAAATAAAGGTTTCTTTTTGTAAAGACGTCGTGAGAAAAATCCATGAACACAATAATTTAGCCATTCTTTTTTTCCACAGTAGAGAGAGCACTTGATATTCAAATTCAAATATGGAATGTATAAAAAAGATATCGAATAGTGGTTTGCATTCATGTTAGGGCGGTAAAATCGATTTCCAATGAATAATAATTTTAAATTTACATTCATTTGTTATTTTTTCGCAATGCAATTTATTTTATCTTCGCCTCTGACCGAAGATAATATGGGTCCTAATATTGCCAATTTATAACAACATTTGAATGTTTACGATCCTTTGAAATAAAATCACCGCCTGTCCCGAAAAAATTCAATCCAATTCTTTTGAATTGAAATCATCAAATTGTATAAGGGCCATTGAGATTTTTCAGAGTTCTATTGAAAATCTTAATATAAACTCATTACTTTTTGATAGTATATACTGCTGATAATGTTTATATTTTCATTCAAATCAAATTATATGGTATTAAGAAGACGTTATTTATTTAGATATCACAAAATTTATAACTAATTAAGCAATAAATGCCAACTGTGCTGCAAAATTCTTACCGCCTTGTCAATCTAATAATTAAATTAACATTACGTCACTTTAATATCAATTAATTCAATGATGTTAATAGAATGCTTAATTGAGTACAAATTAATGCGATCAACTAATGTCAATGTGATATAATTGTTAAGGTCACCCTTTGTTTTTTTCACTGAGGCATGTCACGCCATCAAGTATTTGAATATTGTATGAAGGCATTTTCATCACCAGCTATATAAAATTTGGACCAAATGTGAAATAGATGAACAATTCTTTTATTCAGATACTAATATAAGATCAGAAGTGACGTGCATACGTGGTTACATCAAAAGACGAATAAACATCAGTCAAATACAAGCAATTGTCTTAACTTAAAAAATCGCAAACGATACTTAAATAAATAGTGATAGATCTACCATTTTTTATAAGGAGGAAAAAATATTTCATTTTTCACCACGCATTAAATAACATTCCGTATGCGAAATGACAAAAAAAATATGTTAATATTTATTCATTTTTAAGTAACATTATAAAACTGATTGATCCAATAAAATATGTTTTGATTTCATGGTAAGTATACTAGTTGACAGTTAAACAAATCTATAAAACTTTAAGTTTACCCAAAGTGAATGATCTGATAATTTTAGTACAATGATTGATTTGTAATGAAGGGGACCGCCATGATAGAATACGAAACGTCATAACGACAGCAATATATATATCCGTTCTAATTATCTAATATTATTAATTGCCGGGTTAAGCACATAGGAGGCCCCAGGTGCAAAACATTTTGGAAGCCCTGTTTTGTGGATAACATAATAAAGTCAGAAAAATCCATGTAAAATTATAAAAACATTAAAATCATAATTAAAATTTGAGTCATATTTGAGGCCCCTAAGATTCGGAACCCCCAAGCGCGCTTGTAATCCGGTAATCCGCCACTGATAAGATTCATTGGTAATCTCATCGAAGATTTTTTTATTTATTATAGTTTTGTACGGTGATTGAGTTTACGATAATTAATTATTGATAAATCCAATGCAATGTGAAAAAACAAAAAAAATCCAAACACATAATTTTCAACAGTCGTGAAAACGTTATATCGAAATTATTTTAGATGCATGTTGAAAACTTAACAATGTATACGAAGAATGTTTTGTTCACGTCTGTTATAATTATGATACTAGCTCAATGGTCCAGTTCAGACAAAATCAAAGATACCCGGGTCTCGAAAGGCGTATTAAAGTGATTATCATTCACATTTTTTTGACACTTTCCCACCAAATTTTATTATAAGGCAATAAATAATATCCTCAATGGCCGACCGCGGATAAAGCAACACTATAATCAGTCGCGCAGTGTCCTGTTTAATATGCATGGTATTCCGAGGTATAAATGTGTTTTTAAACGATTAGGTGCCTGTTATTTGTATGCACTTATCAGATATTTCTTAATCACACGCGGATAATCGGTTGTGAGACTGTAAAAAATGGCCGCGCAGGTCCTCGTACATCTAAGACATTTACATAAATGGTACCCATTCGGATACAAATAATTGTACACCGCGCAAGTTTAGGATACGTTTACAATTGAAACGTGTATTTCCTGTATTACAAAGACCCTTCTCAACCCGACAAATGGTTTTGTTTTAATTCAATACACACCCCACAATTCCATTGTTTATATCAAAGGTGACCAAAATTCGTGATTTTTTTTACAACGCTAACGTTATAATTTCAACATATTTTGTAAGAATAAAAATATTAAATCTGTTTAAAGCAGTGGTTCACAATTTGTTTCGTCATATGGACACTTTTTTCAATCAAAAATATTTAGCAGTGCAAATTTAGCGGGGCATTCGTTTATGAAAATATTTTCTGTTTTTATAAAAGAGGCCAAAAAAATTAAATTCTTTGTATATTTTACAACATATTCATTATCTTTATTTGTTTTCAGATAGGGTAAGTAAAGATGTTGGATCGATTTATGGACGCTGTATTCAACGATTGAAAATCAACAAATAAAGAGCCTTTTTGGAGATTTGAGCTTTTAAACGCATAATCAATTACGGCGATTGTCAAATTATTAAAATATATACAATAAAAAAAAATAGGTACGATTTGGAAATGTACTCAATCAGCTTTAATTTTAAAACTAGTCCCTCTGACTTCGCAACACATGATAATTATTTTTTGAAAGCATTCCCTTTTAAAAACTTTTAGTTTTAGAGTTAATGTTGTCGTTTTTGTGATAACACATTTCCTCTCCCATTAGAATGGTTTTCAAATTCTGCATATTAATTATTTCTGTCAAAATCTGCATAAGGCATGCGCCGCATCTGGCATACAATAATATGTTCGACGCAGTACTTTTCGCGGTCAATGTCTCGGGATGTCTTTGGCGCGAAATATGAATGTGTATTCAAATTGCTTCCCACAACCGGTTCGGCGCCGTGGAATGCTTTATCACGTGGCAATATTTAATACTCCAAATACCACTTCGGCGATCATGTCTGTCGTCCATATTTTTGCCACTTTTAATTTCTAGCGGCGGCGGCGTTATATGTTTTTAAATTACACTTATTTTATTTTTCGAATAGGCAAAATAACCTTGCCTCTTATACACCAAGCATGCCGACAGGAATGTTTGGATTATATTAGTCAAAATAATTTTTGTATAAATATTCACTTGTTTCACAAATTTTGCCACTGCTGTACACCCTTACAGGATGTACTACGCACCAGTACACGTAAATGACGATATTGATGATGGAAGAATTTTTGTACTACATGCTAGCAAGTCAATACAATATGTCCAACAGATTTAGAGCAATTTTCCTCAATCGGTGTTCATATCTGGAAAAACCCAAATAATTTGTTTATTGCTGTAAACAAAAAGAACAGTTCAGTTGATGCCAGTGAGCTATGTACTTAACAAATATAATAAGGACAGTACATAATACTAAAAAAATATCTAAAAATAGTACACAAAATTTGTTGTTGGGAATCTACACCTCTGAGCAATGCAATGATCAATCGAACAGCTATTGAAAACCATAAACAAGTAAAAGAAAACAATGTTTATGGCATCCAAGAATGCCACAATTATTAACAGGAAAAAAAATAGTTAATGCTTTATAATCCAAAACTATGTTCGAGCTTCAAGAGAGTGAAAAGATAGCATTCCTAAAATAAATTTGCTTGGGTAGTATTATTTAAATGAATTATCGAAGGGAAAATATTTAAGTATTTTAATTTTATGACCAACTCTAATTGCAATTGTATGAAAGATTTTTTTTTTTTAAATTACAATAAATATACACGAGTGAATGAGAAATATGCTACATAAACAAAAACTTATATTTCGTAGACAAACGACTGATCCAACCTAACAAACCCGTGCAGTATGTTAGTATTTACAACTTGCAGTGGCACTTAAGAGGATAACAGCAAATGCGGTGTACTTATTCATTTTTTTTCTATTTGTAAACTCAAAGCTGCTAAACGAGTGAAGCCATATTTGCGTGGTTATTCATGTAGTGAGAGGTGAGGAAATTTGATAGCGTCATTGAAGGATCTGAAAAGCAGTTTATAAATGATTATTTATTAATTTAATCGTTTATTTAAATTTATTGACCATCATTGTGCACTGATTATAACGGGAGATATTGAATAAATGCATTTTTAATTACATGTGATGTGTCATTATTAAACACTTAAGCATATGAACGATACTGTTTGTTTCTTAAATTATATGTTCTATTGTATATTTTTCAATTGTCAATCATAATGATTAGTATTTTGGCTAATCTAATTCACAAACTGTTTTTAGTGTTCAATATATATATATATATGTATCGATAATCCAATTCAGTTGTCTGACAACTCCGAAAAATCTAAATTGCAGCTAAATATGTACATATGTGTAAAATTTTGAGCTATCATGGGTATTGTTATCAAATATTAGGATTTCTCACCTCTGTAGCGATCACGCCCTTACGTCGGAAACGACGGTACGGGAATACAAAATTCCAAAACATTAGCGATGAAGGAGACCCGAAGAACTTTGACACTGACGCGCTCTAGTACTTAAAGCTCCATAAATTTGATATCCAAATAAAATCAAATATCAAAAAAATTCTAAATAATCAAACAAAATTTTGGTATTTTCTGGGATATTGTACGAATATTTCATAATATCCTACTACTTAACGCGACCCAAGTATTATACATAGTCTGCTGATAAAATGTAAATATCTCAGGCAACGGGTGAATATTACTTGATTTTGTTATGAATAATGAACTTGACCAGGGGTCTCCAAACTACGGCCCGTAGGCTAACACCAGTTCGTGAGTACCATCAATAATGCGAACATGCGAGGAATTCAAAACTACAGTATGTTGGCATGATGAGTTAGCTAGGTCTTGGCCTTGCCTATCATTAAATGACTCATTATATTTGAATAGTAAAGCAGACATGGATATTAATTTTGTAATCCTTAATACGATTCTAATTAAATGAATTAATATATGTTTTTACAAAGGTAGCTTTCAGACCCTGCAAAAATATTCTTATGAACGTTGCAAGGATAATATATCAAACTACAATTCCTATGCAAACATATATTGTGTTGGTATACATATTGCAATATACCCAATAGTCTATTCATATTTTTTTGCTCAATTCCCAAATTAGCGTCATGTTCAATGTCCAATCATACTTCTCGCAGGGTCAACATACTAATATTTCCTATTCTGGAACCTAAGCGCGACAATGCATTTATTTGAATCTTGTTCTTTTTTTGATTTATTTATTGCCAGCATAACAAAAATATTTTTTGAATTACCTTTCCAGGATGTCCACGACAAGCGTCTGACAGATCGCATCGATTCGATGCTCGAGGAAGGACTCGTTAAGGAGTTAACTGAATTTCACGAAACATACAATAAGCAAAGGATTATTGATGGACAGTGAGTATTCATTTATACATTCGATGCAACCGAGAATAGATAATATTTTCACACAATTACTTCGGATGGCTAAGTATTATAATATAAACTACTCAGATCTGTGCAAACTACGGCACTATATTGTGCGTCTTTATATAAAAATGCCCAATTCTTTCTGCACTTTAAAACAATGATATATTATATTGTAGATATGAATCTGTTGAAATTAAATTTGTTTTATCGTACCCCGTTCTGTTCAAATTGTGATAACATATGTTAATTTTACAACACTCTTAACTTTGACAAATTTTACAAGATAAAAGATTTTCCTCGATCAATCAACCACATAAATGTCAATAAACATTTTATAGCATGAATCTCAATAAAAAAAACTTTCAAGGGTTGAGCATCACTGATGAGCACTGACAAGTAATTTTAATAATCTTAACAACAAGCTTAACATCCGAAATTAGAAAAATGTAAATGTAAACCGGTTCCATTCGTCTCATTTAATATGCAGTTGGTTCACTTTTTGTTTTTAAATTTCTTTTTCGTTACAATAAAAAAAAATGTATTTAAATATAGCAGTTAACTTGTGCAGACCTGGACAAACGTTTAACCTTTAACGGACGATTCATATATGCACACTGCGGCAAACATTCGTTCACGAAATATATTGAAAACATACATATTGCTAAATTTGAATCGTTCAAACTATGTACATTCTCACAAATTTTGTCACTAACGACCCGGGTTTCGCCTTTCGGCATCTTCAGGCATTCAAGTGCACGGATGAACTTGAACTGACGCTTAGCAAATAAAAGTTTCGTGCTTATATAAGATACAAATGCATCACCGAGTCCAAAGCCATTGCTGGCGAAAAGGATGAGCTCATGGGAATTCCAACAGATTTGTGTAGTGAGCAGTTTCAAGAATTATATAATCTGTTTGTCGGCAAAGGTTTTATGATTATATGATTTTATGGTTATATAGGGTATAGAAGAGGAGATGTGGGAAAATTTGTTATTTCGTTTAAAATCGGAAGACTTTGCAACTGTGCTTTATTGATTTCTAAAATTTCTTGGAAAAAGAGCTTATGACTGTCCGTATTTATCAAGTGTTAGACCTGCTTTTTACTGTAAAAACTCTTTAGGCAAATTATTAATTAATAATAAAGATAAAATACATTACTTAAATAAATCCGGGATTTATAGATTGCAATGCTCTTGTTGTACAAAGTTTTATATCGGCAAAACAGAAAGAACATTGAACATCCGAGTTTTAGAACATATGGCAGCCTTTAGATTGAAAAAAGACACGTCTACTTTTGCTAATCACTTAATTTCGGAAGGACACGTGTTCAATCAGGAACAAGGGATAAAAATGTTACACCCAAATACGGACAGTCATAAGCTCTTTTTCCAAGAAATTTTAGAAATCAATAAAGCACAGTTGCAAAGTCTTCCGATTTTAAACGAAATAACAAATTTTCCCACATCTCCTCTTCTATACCCTATATAACCATAAAATCATATAATCATAAAACCTTTGCCGACAAACAGATTATATAATTCTTGAAACTGCTCACTACACAAATCTGTTGGAATTCCCATGAGCTCATCCTTTTCGCCAGCAATGGCTTTGGACTCGGTGATGCATTTGTATCTTATATAAGCACGAAACTTTTATTTGCTAAGCGTCAGTTCAAGTTCATCCGTGCACTTGAATGCCTGAAGATGCCGAAAGGCGAAACCCGGGTCGTTAGTGACAAAATTTGTGAGAATGTACATAGTTTGAACGATTCAAATTTAATATTGAAATTCCACCAAGCACCTTCAGTCGAAATCTTAAATTACATATTGCTGTTCAATCACATGATTTCGCTCAGCCTGTGGAGTATTTTCAACTGAAAAAAAATGTTAAATTTTACATTATATATCCTTACGTTATCAAAGATAAATTACTCATTGGCATATTCGCATATATATTCCGACACATCTAGACATATTCTTACAGACGACATAAAAAAAAATCTTGCAATAATAAATCCTGCAGCGCTTCGGTTATGTTTTTTTGATTTTTAATAATCCATTTAAACGAATCTTTTTATATTATATGTCGCTTCTGCAAGAATTTGAGTGATATCCAATTTATGTATTTTGATTTTTCTACAATATGTTATACAAATTATAGTAATCAATCACAAATTCACAAATACATTATTTATTTGAGTAATTTATATTCACTTAATGATGATAAAGTTGTCGATGATTGTAAACAATATGCTTATACAAAAAGTTAATGATGCGTATAGAGTACAAACAATAGTCACAAATTGTAGCCACTCGATCAAAGATAATAAATAATATATGGCACTAAGAAGCAGTGCGCGGTATGTCACAAAAGTGAAATGTTTAAGGGAATTTTACTATTTTTACTGTAAATTACATGAAATTACAGAAGTAATAATGATTTTTTTTATTCGGGTATAAATAATATATCGATGAACCTACATATTAGTGCAAAGATTTTGTATTTTAAAAAAAAAAAATGCCAGCAATAGCGTGCAATAATAATGCAGACGAACATTATGTGTATACTGTCAATACTTGGTGGAATGGCATTATAATAATAATAAAAAAAAAAGATTTTTAGTACTTTTTCCACATAAAATTTATTTGATCAGGACCGGTGTCGCTCATCGCGAGCATTATCAGCAACATCAGTTGATTTTGATTGAAATTTTATATGGAAAAAGTACTAAAAATCTTTTATTATTATATGTATGTCAAGTGTATACCCAATTTTGACAATATTTGATAAATGAAATAATAAATTATTTTTTTTTTCGTAAAATAAATATTCAATGCAAAACGATTTTTTTCGAAAACGTCATATTTGAGAAAGTGGACTTACCGCATTCTGCTTCTCAGTCCCAGATGTAATTTAATTATTTTCTTAATGTATATTGATTTATTTGTTTACTTTATGATATAAAAAAGTAGCAGGGTTTCCCAAACTATGTTCTGCGGAACACTGGTGTTCCGCGGAGCCAGAGTAGGTGTTCCGAAAATAATTAGAATGGTTCTATAAGTTGCAACACAGTTTAAGTGTTCCGTTATATTTTCCGTACTTGCAAAGTGTTCCATTCCAGAAAATGTTTGGGAAACCCTGCAGTAGTATATAACAGTATTATGGTAAATAATTCCATTTCTTAACATTTTAAATGTTGGGTTGATAAATTTAACATTTAACTGAAATGATCTTTTCCAGTGTTTTCTCACTCGTCAAATCAAAATAATCTATAAACTAACTTTAAAATGATTTTCGAACGTAAATCTGTTTCATTCGTGCCTACAAAATGTTTTCTATAGATGTACTATTATAGGGACTCTACATAGATAATTTAATTGGTGACAAATTAAAAATAATTGCTTACTCACGTGAATAGTGTGTTTTGTGTTTCTCTTTGTTGATATCCAATTGAACTAGTATCATAAGTTGCTTCTTTTCCGTTCGAAATCTTCCGTCTCTTAATTTGTGTAACGTATGCTTGTAATCATTCGTTTATTAATCTTGTTTCGTCACTCATTTTTTCATCTCTTAAAACAAAGGAATGAGCTGTCACTTTTAAAAATTTTGAAATTGGACCACGAATATAAAATATAAACAATAGAGAAAATTTCCAAGAGTCCAATTTTGAAAAATGGAACGAAATGGTTGCATACCAACATTACCAACGTTAAAAAAACTAATGAAAACATAATATTGTCGATTGTGTAATTTTCTTACTTAGCATGTTCATGTTTTCATACAATAATTATTTGTCTTTACTTTTTTCACTCAACGCAATGTTTCGCAAAGTGGTATACCTATGTACCTTTAAACGCATGACTTATTTCTTATGATGAGTTTTAATGGCAGTGTTGCTATTAGCGATGGGGGCTGAAAATTAACACTGACGAGCTTGCGAGATGGAGCAACACTCTGCTAATGTAATCAACGAAGTACCCTCTGTCAGTTTTCGTACATACTTTACTCTTTATGGTTCGAATTGCATATGTCACTTGAAATCTTTCCGGCTGAGAAAAAATGCAGCTATTTTTTTACTTATTTTCAATTCAAACAGTAAAACTTATTAGACAGTTCCAATATCACAATGATATATTTTTTTAAATAATGAATGTTTTTTACGTTAGTGAATAGGAAAAGTAAATATAATATAGTACAATTCCCCCCACCAGTCTCTCCCATCTGACACTAAAAAACTGATTCGTTTAAAATCAATATTTGAATATCGAATGTTAATTAAAACCTTATTCTTTTTTAACCAATGTGAAGCATATAGACGCCTAATAGAGTTTATCTTAACAGGTTTTTTCTACGAGAACTGCTAGTTGCACAGTTGCTCAACGTCTCTTGGGGGTTTAATATGACTAGAGGTTAACTTATCGCTACCACTACATCTCATTTTTAGGATCGAATGGGTGGTGGGAGACATCCATAAATCGATTTAAAAATAAAATTATGAATCTGCCTTTACCGTCATTTGAATCGTTAGCTCCTTAACTGAATATGGGTTTTAGTAAAATAAAATTAGTCCAATCGCTAAAAATAGAGTTTATTAAAACTGGAATCGAAGTCAGATTATTTGTTTATTGAAGCGAAAACATCGTTAGTATGAATAATGCCTGTTATATAATAATTACTTTTTATTTTCCATGTAGTCGAAATAGGAATGATTATTGCGTCCAGAGTCTAGACCGTAATTCGTTAAACGAAACAACAAAAAGAATAATTAGCAAGTTTAAGTACAGGCATTTATCATCGTTATTGTTCTTTATGTGAGCTTCGTCGGAAAAACGTGTTTTCTTGTAGAATTTTTGTTTTGTCTAATAATATAAAGTAAATTTTCACTCGCCTGTTGATTAAGGATTACGCTGCCAGACAAATATATCAATACCACTTACCAGCAAGTATTTCATAACGAATACAAGTGTTGCAAAAATCAATACCTGTATTTAAAAAAAATAAAAAAAAATGAGAGAGGCATACTCGGGTCGCGTAGCTTCAGATCTTGGCGAGCCATGAGCGAAACCGGTCCTGATCTTGGTAAACAAAAGTGGAAATAATTACAAAGGAATATTGTGTTTTTCTTAATAAAAGTAAGCATGTATGAATAAATAATATTCATTAATAAACTACGCATTATAAAATAACGGTTCGATACAATTTACATAAATGTCCTGCTGTCTATCACTTGACAGCAAAATTCAGATTAGGGGTGAACTAGTTTGAATTAAGTTGTGGTAAGCTCGCTTTCAAAAGCTTTGAAAGCGAGTAGCTCCAAGCATTTATCGCAGAAAAACAGATATCAAACAAAACAATATGTATAATTAATCAACCACACTGCTGATGACTGCATTGTGGTTTATGGTAATTCCTTCTCTATGGATGCTCGACATGCATGTCGTTTTGAGGTTATGTATGTTTCAATTGTACGAAGTCGCTTTACTGATACATTGGTTCCCGTGGAATTAGCTGTCACAACTTTGCCATACATCAATGGATTTGTTCTTTAGTCCAGATATTTATTGGAATATCGGTATTAGCAGCATCTTAAATTTCTTTATAATTCATCATAAGAATCCATAATTTGAGTTTCTTTCTTTCTTATGTTATTTCCGTTTGATTATTATCATATTTCTTGAAAAAATCTTCCTTATACCAAATATTCCGCTACTAATGTAACGTTAGTTTATGAATTAGATTAGTTTGATTTCGTATTTTTGTGAACTTATTGTTATTTAATTGAATGCGTTGAAGAATACCATCTCGAGAATTTGTCGCAAACAGAGTGAAACAATTTTTCGAATCTTCAATTTCCTATTCCAAGAATCAGGCCCTAGTTATGCCCACCGTGTCAATCGCCGGTCACGTTAAAGTTTATTACATATGAAGCCGTTTTATTTTTATTTCGTTACATTTTTTTAAAGCAATAAATTGTTTTGTTTGCAAAAATTATTTCGCTCTGCTAGTGAAAGTCGTCAACTGATTTATTTCATATGAATCAAAATAGTGTGATAAAAAAGTTTAAAAGATCACTGTTACACGAGTTGTATTTTTTTAGTTCTAATATGTATACTATAATCTAGCAATTTCTTAAGAAAAAGTGTGGTACCCACTTAACCTCATGATTTCAGTAAACTATACTGGCTGTAGGATTATTGAACACATAGATTATTGTTTTCCATTTGATATTTTTTGACGCTAGATCATCAAGGCAAATAAAAAATATACAGATTGTCAGTAACGTATTTTTGTATTAGCGTTGTTCTCTTGAAAAAATACTTTCATGTATGCTTCGGCGCGACTAATAAGACGTCGCTGGTTTATTCATTATTCGGGTAGAGTGATCGTCTTCCCGGAAGTCGCCGCCGTGTTTCCCGCCATCCGCTGGAGGATGTTTCAAAATGGAACGCGACCGGCCATTTTGAATAATTGAATGAAATATCCATCGGCGAGGCTGCCGCGAAATATTTCTGCGTGCCGCTTACAATTATTTATTACGGCGAGATTGGAGATGACTAAACAGTACTTATTAGAGGTGCCGCCTAAAATAGAGACAATAATTTTCTAGTGCTATCCAGTTTATTAATCGTATATACGATATAGAATGAATCTATATAGAATTAATCACAAACATAATATATGTTTATCATCTGGGCTCATGTGAAGATATTGAATTTAAAAAATTCGCTAATAACATCAGAGATTAGAAGAACCCTTTTAAGACGAACATTTCAACAGCAGAAAAGACTTTTTCTACGTCAACGTAATATGTAGATGGGATTGCTAAAATATTGTTATTGCACCATCATTTCTCTACTTGTGTAATAAGCTCGTAAAATCATCACGAAAGAATTATTCGACTAGCGATCAGGACTGTGGAGTCAGTCGTTAGTCGTAGAGTCGGGTGTTATTCCGGAGGTGGAGTCGAAATCGGAAAAAAACCAGAGAATAATAATTAGTCTATTCATCATATTGAGTGGTAAAATCTACTAGAATTGTTCTGTTATTCTAACGGAAATGTATGAAAAAATCAATCGGTTTTTTATTTAGTCAGAGTCGGAGACGTCTTTTTAAGCCAGTTCCACACCCCTGCTTGCGACAAGGCCAGAGAGCTTAAAAGAGTGTATTTTTCATTTCCGAAATTCCGGGAATCTGGGACCCACTCGCTTACAGGATTCCAAGATCCCGAGTGCCGATTACAGGATAATAAACTTAAAGGTGATAATAAAAATGATAAGATCTTGTCTTTGACCGTTAACCTTGTCAGATTGTTATTCAAATTATCAACACAGTAAATAATATCCTCTTCCGAACCAGTGTTCCCTCTAAGCTGTGCGCGTGTGCGCGCGCACATGCATCAGAACAGAGCGCACAAAAGTTAACCAGCTATACCACCACCAGAATAAATTAATTGTCATTATATAGTGCTGTTAATTATTCTCATTATAAAAAATAACCATTTCGTTAAATAGGTCTAAATACCGTTATGTGGCAAACATTTTTTTTAATTTCCTTTCAAAGTTGCACAGCAAATGTATTTTGCGCACATAACCATCGGAAAATTAGAGGGAACATTGTTCCAAACTAGATAACTGGTAGATAATTAATATAATTATCCGAAAATGTGCAGATCTTTTCAGAAAACATATTTTTAAAGTCTGTTTATATTACCAATAATTTATTACAAGGGCAAATGAAGGGCTTTCGGTGTATATTTTTACTAGAAGTAATAAATAATCCTGTACACCTTGCAGACCCACGTGTCGAGCTCCAAATTAAGATTATTTAGATGCCTATTTATGGGAACTACTTTTTGATTAAGATTTACGGCTCGTCTCGTCAAATGTCACGTTCTCATCAGCCTGGTTTAGTAAGTGGACACGATGACGTACTCTGTAAACTTTTGTGCTATATATAGGTCAAGGGGGCAAGGCAATCTTAGTGCCTAAAACTCTCAGGAATAATAATTATTAATTAGATAACTTTAATAAGAGCTGGAATCTCAAGACCTTCCCAAGTGTCATTGGTCGTACTTATGTTTAGTTGTGCTAGCTTACAAGCTTTTAATGAGACCATGTAATTTTAACAAAACTCTTAACAACGAATAAATAGCGTGCTATTTTTTTTTCTCTCCCGGTAGGACTTAAGATGTTTAACTATTTCAAACACTGTGAACGTGTGTGTTAAAAGAAAGATAGAAACAGATTTCCGAAAAATGGAGACTGAATCTATTTTTAAATAAAATCCAAATCTTTTTCTCAGGCTACTTTTGTCTATGGATAAGTATAGGTTTTAGACGCCTGCACGGGGCCTTTTCCCGGCCTCGACCGGGCTCAGACGTGTAAGGTCGATTAGGGCCCGGGAAAGGAGTTTTAAAATTATGTTCGGAACATTCTATTCATAATACTATTCGTGAAAAAACAGTTCAAGAAAATATTATGTAATAATCTAGTTTAAGAAAAATCGGGTTTTTTTCCAGTCGATAAATATAAATCTGTTCTTCAGGATGGGTCCGAATAACAAGTGTGGCACTAACACTCGGCCCGTACAGACCTCTAATAGGTTTATTCCTGATAGTGCTTCAAAAAAATAAGATGGATAATGTATTCACAGAATACTTTGTCACCGGAAGTAGTAGTATTCTCGAATGCGACATACATAATATTAGGGTATCTAATTTCAAGAGCTTTCCCGTCATCTTTTATAAGCCATTGGTATTAAATTTGTTGATAAAAATTGTAATTATGTATCCAGTGCCGGCGCCACCATACAGGCGAAATAGGCAACCGCCTAGGGCGCAAACCATTAGGGGGCGCATAAATGGAGAATTCAAATTATTTTTATGTACTCTAATAATAAGGTTTATTTTATTTTGACGTTTGTATTTGTTCGTTATAATTCTTTATAATTTGAAAAAGAGAGGTTGAGTGACTGTAAAAAACAATTCACGTAGAAAAACTGCTGTTGCTCTGAGACTAAATGCTTCACACTGGGAGCGGACATGGATATATGAAAAAATATTTCTATGATCCCGAGTTATTGTTATCATTACTTTGAGAAAAAAATGGGACGATTTACTTAAAAGGGGGCAAGCCAATAATCGTTGCCTAGGGCGCCAAATAACCTTGCGCTGGCACTGTATGTATCTGCATTATCGGACGTTTCAGGCATTGCATTGTTTTATAATAATTACAGAAATTGGGCGACATTATTAGACAGAATTGCACAATTACATATAAGAAAAATAATTACGCGGTTATTTTACACCTATCGCGAAGTAAATTGTGTTGCCCCAGGTCAATCCGACCGAATATGTAGTATTGTAGTAAACTTTATCGTGATTTTATACTTTTTGCATAGTTTGAATTAAGGTCAAATTTGCATGATGGCACCATTACAGCGTACCATTCTTATTGACAACAGAAAGTTCCTTGAACTTCTTTTTGATTTTGTTTTTTTTTTGTTCTTGTATACTTGCTTGTAACATAATACATGACAAAACGAATGCACCTTAGCGACCATGTCAGCAGGTGTGGAGGTTGATGAAGATTTTTACATAAAACTCAAAGCCTGCAACCTTTCGATTTACTTGAGAATCTATTGAGAAACAGGCCAATATTCTACAATATCCTATGTTTATTATCGGTTTTCAAGTTCACGTTTTAGTGATTTCGATGCGGTATATTTATCGATCTACAACACATCTATTTAACTCATATAATATCCAAATATGTAAGTGGATGGGAGATCAATAAAAAATATATATAACAAGTCAAAAATTAGCTGTTTTGAATTAAAATTGAGAAATTCTGAGAATATCGAAGTCGACCAGTTCCAAAATATAGCAAGTGGTAACATTTGCTTATTTTATAATGGCAGTGGCTATTTGTTTATTTTTTAGATCTAAACTGTAACAAATAGAAAAGCCTATGAAAACTCCGGTGATCAATATTAGAAAAAAGATAATTCTAGAATTTCATTAAAACCTACCTATAAAAAATATTCATACAGTAGAAGATCAAACATGCTTAACAACTGTTTTTTTTTCAAATGGTGGAGGGAAAAACTGCTAGCTTTTTTTTATTATTTTCTCTATTATGTGCAAGCCAGCGCAGAAAAGGATAATGTATATTTTTTAATATTCAGAGGCAAAATTGCAATTTTAATCCATCTTTACAAAATATATTACTCTTTCCCTGTAAATGTAAACTTAAAAAATGAACTTCCAATGATCGAATATTTAAAAAGAAATTTCTCTGTATTTTATTTTCAATTCACGTGAAACGAAAACTCAATAACAAACATTGAGAATATTTTTAGAGTTATACAAATATAACTTAATCTATTTCTACCTTGAATGTTATGTTGATGACAAAAATCAAAAAACTATTGAAAATCAAGTGTTACTAACAAAAACCGGAGTCGGAAAAATTCGTGTTGTTTTTTTACTCTCTTGTCTCTTTCGGCTATAGTCCACGACTGCCAGTTTGCAAATTGCTGTCTTAAATAATTTGACAAATAATACTCTCGGTATAAGAATATCTATTATTAAAAACATGGCAACAAAATCAAATTCTTAAAGAAAAATTAAATTCCACAACCGGTACGTGCTTACATTTCATACATTTTGCTCAACCTATCATCTCACCCCGCTGATGATTCTTCGTTCTGAATTTATTTTTATTCTTTTACAAACAGTAACGTTTTATCATTAGAAACATTCGCGAATATTTTTCAATTGAAATATAAAAAACCTTATAAAAAAAGTTACACCCCAAGTATCCCCGAGTCTCACAGTATTATAGGACTTCCGTAGAAACTGGTCGAGACCACAAAAGCTTGATTGCAGCATGTTGCATGCGAGAAAGTACCCACATCATACTTACAATATTTAGTGTAGTTATCTTGTACCCTACCTGTATTGGCAACAATATCAAATTTCCTTGTTTTCTTTATTCAATATAATATAATATAGAGTACTATCAAGAATAAAGTTGCATTGAAACTAAATTGCAACGGTGTGCACCGATGTTGGTTTGCACAATATTATTTTTTTTACCCAATGAAGAGGATGAGCAGTGCCAGTGCGAGCTTTGGTACCACCAAGTATTGAATACAGTGAAAAAAAATCCAAAAAGTGATTATTTACATCAGGGGTCACCAAACTTATTGAGAAGCGGGCCGGATTGAACTTTTTAAAAAGTAGGGGGGCCGGACGACAAATAAATTATTATTGGAACCCAATCAGAATAGTATTTCATTTTATGTGGTTACATAATAATAATTATGTAAACAAATGTTTGCCCTTCTTAGAATTTCAATAAATGAGAATATTCGAGAAATTTTTGAATAAACGGACATCTGGTCGTCTCGCCTCCAATTTCTATCCAACTTCCTTCACTTTGAGTCCCCTACCAGACAGTTGTATGATAATTGATGATTTGAAATAAATAGTTGTCGTGAATTCACAACTAAATCATGAAAATTTATATTTCTTATATGAATAATTTCTATGCAAAAATCCAGAACTTTTCACGGGCCGGATGAAAATCTTCGGCGGGCCGTAGTTTGGTGACCGCTGATTTACATAAGCTCTGTTCTTCTGCGTACTTCTGATGGTTTGCTGACGGTTTGAAAGCCGTCAGCAAACCGTCAGAAGTACGCAGAAGAACAGAGCTATAATAATTATGAAATGAGAACTGAATCATGTTTCGTTGTTTTTTTTTTGTTGCTTGGCTTGACTCATCTTTATTTACAATGACTTTATTTTTCGTATGAAAAATATATATCATTCGTATTCTCATTAACTTTTTGTTTTATTCTTTGATCTGGCCAATAATTTCCTGAAATTGATTTTTAAATAATATTTTATTAGCCCTCAACATCGCAAGCTACTAATGACGATATGTACACACTCACCAGAAAACCTTATGGTAAAATTTTCCCAATACCGCGAAATTATTGGGAACAAACATGGCTCAGGTTACATCTTTGTAAGCGCAACGTAATGTTGTCTTTCATTTCCTTTATTCTTAAAGAAATTGCAACAATCTTCTAAATTGTCAATATGTTTTTGAACTCCATTGGTGAATAAATTTTTAAAATACATCACTGGAGCCTTATGTACGTTTTTTATAATTTATCATAGGCTAAAAAGTAAAATAAAATTGACGAATTTTATGAAAACTAATTCAATTGGTGTATCACTTTGGTGTAGTCATGTTGAAATATGTGGTTTAAAAATCTGCTTAAAACATTCAAAAGATTATCAAGCTTCAACTATTTTTTGATAGATGGCATTGCAATAGCTTATAAATAACAACGTAACAATTTTTTTGTTTATTGTATTTTTTTTTATTGTTTATTTATCACTTTGCTCGGCCGATTTCGAAAATATTTTTATTTTTTCCGTATCATCAACCGTTTAAGAAATATATCGTCTTCAAGATGGCTGTCTGCTCGCTTGGTTTACAAGGGGAATACACAAAGTATTATTGTTTCTTTTGGTTATGAGATAGCAGAGCTGATGTTAATCATTTCAAGACAAATTTTGATTTCGATCACGGGATCAAAACATTTGAACTCGTGATCTCCGTGTTCCAGGTCAACGATGTTGACATTCGACCACGCAGCCGAATATCTTTTATTCCCTCTCACTCATCCTATCCCGGGCGTAGCAAGATTGGTTAACCACTATTCCTGCTCTAGTCTTTGAAATAGAGAGGCTGTGCAATTGAGTAACAAACTGTTATCGTAGTAAAAATCTGTCGAGATACCTGCATTAGGAGGCCATATGATAATATATTTAACATTTATACTGTGCATATAATTTAAATACGCCATTTGAGTTTGAGTTACAGCTCTTTTGGGATTTGGGGAAACAATTGCAAAAAAGTTTGTAATGTATTTATTTAAAAATATGAATGGATTGATAATGTATTTTATTATATTACACAGCATCACCTTAACTTACTCAATTCAACCTTCCGTTTTTACTGTCTAGCCATAAATAATAAATTGTAAAATACTCTTGGATTCTTTTATCATTTTTAAATGGTATCAAGATATCAAAAGTTTTTTTTTTTTCAGGCCCACAGATTATACAAAAGGAGTTTTTCAATCAATTGGATTCAAAGAGTTTCATGATTATCTTCTATTAAGTACAGATGAAAGAGAATCCGCCCCCGGAAAAAAGCTATTCATCAATAGTTTGGAAAATTTAAAAATCGCTACAAAAAGATATGCCAGGAAACAAAACAAGATGATTAAAAATAGATTTCTCGGTCACCCACAGAGACAGGTAACAATTGTTTACTCACCTTTCAATTAATTTCGATGTTTTAGTAAAACTTACTCGCTTCATTTTCAATATGCATCGTAAATCGATGATATGCCTCAAGAAATTAGAAAATGCCACCTTTATATCTAACCTGCCACTTTAAAGAATATTATTTATCTGTTTATCCTGTCTGGCAGTCATCTTCCGAAGAATTTTAGCCTGCATTCCAAACTTCTTTAAGCTTTCAGTCATTACAACAGTGTGTAGTATAAAAATGTGGTTTTAATTGTATGTATTTCAATAGTAAGTGAGAATTCAAAAGATGATCACCGAAGAGATATAATTGAAATGTGTACAATGTCTGCACAGATTTTTCTCTCTGATTTAACAATAATTTTATTTTTTACATCTATGAACTTGACAAAACATTTGTAACATATATTATAATAAAGACAGGTGCTTTATTTCATCTTCTTCCGTCTAAATGTGCAAACTAGTGCAGAAAGAAGTTAATAAAGATTTCTTCAAATTCTAGGATCGCAAATGTAAATATGGTTGTATTATATTTAAAATTATTCAGATAATGGTTGTAAGATTAGACGGCAGCATTTTTGATTTAAATGTATTTGACAGTGTTCTAAATATTATATATTATACTTAATAGTTTATGTATCCATGAAGTGGTGTATGGTATATTAATCCTTTTCTGTAAATGGCAATTATGCTTCCACCTACAAGATTTCAATCTATTTCAGAGTTCAATAAATTGTTTGAATATTTACAAAGACTATATTTTATTCAAAAACTTAATGCTTACTATGTTAAGTAATGTTGAAATCTTATCTACCAACTCTACAACAATAATCTTTTCCATGTTATATATACACTATCCGTGGTAAATATTCTTTCCATAGTTGACTTAATGATAGCTTCCCATATGACTCTCAGTAGATCTTCAAGTCTCTATGGGAGGTTTATTTCAGGAAGTTCATTCGACTGAAAAGAATTGTCTGTACATGCAGCTTAGTTAATGAAATAATTTTATGTTTCAGGTTCCACCTATTTATAGACTGGATACTACAGATGTATCCCAGTGGAATTCAAATGTAAAGGAAAAGGCAATTAACATAATTGAATGTTTCAAAAACAATATCGAATGCTCCATACAACAAGAAACAAAATCAACTGGATTGAGTTACATCGACGGCATCAATCCGAATAAATCACACTTTTGTGATACGTGCAAGAGAGTCTTCATCGGAGATCATCAGTACAATATGCACACCAAATCGAGAAAACATCAAAAAGTTCTGAAAAAACTTAAAAAAGGCCATGAATTGGCTAGACTTGCATGCGATACAGACGGAGGTACCAGTTTTTAAAACTGAGAATCCACTGAAAATTAATTAACATGTCTAATTTTAAATTGTAAAAATGTTTTGTAACAAGGTACAATTTAAATTTAATTTATGTGTAATAAGAAAAGGGAAAATAAAAAGTAAAACATTTTAATAATTAAGAGTTTATAGTGTTTTATTATTTACACATAAAACTTAACGACTATACATCACGGTAAATGCCTCATAAATGCGGAACATCATCATTCATCATTATTTTGTCCATATATAAAGGTTGGTTACTCTCATAATTTGCAATAACAGGATTTTCTTTAACTATTTGATCGTAAGCGATGCACAGTCTGTTGAATTCATTGACATCAAGTTGAAAAGGTCTGATCTGCGGATCGATATCGGCCATTTCATACATCCGATACGGTAATGTATCACGCAAATGCTTAGGAAACAGTGTCATCGCTCCTCTAATAGAATATTTCTGCCTCATTGAAAATATTTGTCTGACAACCTTCTCGACGAGCTTAAAGTCCAAACCGATGATAGGTTGTTTCCAAGGTATGAGCGTGACGACCCCCACATCAACATCTGGCTTAGGCAGAAATGCTTTTCCGGATATTGTAAATTTATGGTTAACATTGCACCAATTCTGACACATCACGGACAGCCTGCACCGTTGAGGCGAGAGGATGGGTGCAGCCATTCTTTCGGCAACCTCTTTTTGGAAGGTAAGCGTCATACGAGTGCGGCCGTAAGTCCATGCCCCGGATTTTTTCGATATCGCCTCAAGCCATCGTATGATTAGGATTGTCGAAACACTGAAAGGTAGGTTACCGATTAGATGGACTGGCGGAATTGGACCATCCCAGGGTTCCTTGGCTACGTCTGTAAAGACTTTTGATAAATCTGTTTTCAATATGTCGCCTTCAATTATGGAAAAGTGTGTCATTTCACTGGTTGCTTCGGCTAACATTTTCAAAGAAGGAGTAAACCGTGGATCTTTTTCCACTAACACTATTTCGGATGGAGACTGGCGAAGTATAGATCGGGTTATTCCACCGGGACCCGGTCCTACTTCGCATACGTGATGTCCTTCGATGCTACCGGCCGCGCGGACTATTTTATCCATCAGTTTTTCGTCCAATAAGAAATTTTGAGATAATTCCTTCATAGCTCTTAGTTTGTAAAGCCTTAAGATATCGTTAATCGTCGGAAGCGGTGGTAACCGTATTTTAGTAACATTCCGTGCTAGGGTTGCCATTCTGCTGTTTGGATGACGAAATATGTATAACTAATGCTCACGATTACTTTGCAAGAACTTTTTCTGGCTCGTTAAAGTCGTCAAGGAAACGTTCCTGCTTGACAGCAAATATTGAGTACAAGTATATACCGATAACACCACAACCGATCAAAGACCCCGTGACGACGTTATTTCGTCGAACCTTTTTAAGTTTCAGTACTCGTTCTGCGTTTTCTTTTTCAATAAGTTTCATGAAATCGTATTGAGCTTTGTTAAGACCGGATATATTGCCCTTAGAAGTGTTCACTTTGGGCATTTGCTCACTATCGCCCATGTTTGTATATTACTTTTCACCGAAATAGCGCACTAGTAACCTAACCTCAACGGCGGTCGAATTTTCTGACAGTTTGTATTTGCAAATGGCTACTTACTTTACATAACAAAATACTTTTGATATAGAGATTTCTGCTTACGGATAGATATAATTTCTACAATAGATGGCATTACCTATATCTTTTTTTATTGATTGGCAAAATTAGTTTAAAAATTCAACGCTAGATGGGATATTCTTTTTACTATTTGACATCTCTACAACTCCAGCTGTTAAGTGACGTTTCACGAAAATATCAACAAAACAAAAGCCATGCGCGCTTTCCGTCTCTCTCTGATATAAATTCATTTCAGTCAACTCGAATTCAGGCTGGTGTTGCGACGCATTTGCGACAGCCACAACGAGTTAGAGATTATTTTGTTTACAATCTGTTTTGGAAATGCCATTCTATTCGAAAGACTGGAGATCTCCTGGAGAAGAATGGGTGAAAACTCAGGAAGGCTGGGAAAAGAAAAAAGTATTAGAATGTGCTGCGCAACTAGAAAACCAAAGGTCAGATTAGAAGCTTAGATTTTTTCTGCCGTAACGGATCAATGCACTTTAGCTCTTTCTTTGTTTGCAAATCGCTACGTTTCACGTTACATGAAAACCATTTTCCGTGATAGAATACACAATACTGTGCAAGCTGGATTTGAATGTCTGGTGCGACTTATTGATTTTTTGTTACGTCGTAAGTGCACTGTTTTGATTAGTTTGCTTTGACTTCCAGATGCGCTGGTATTTCTAATTTCGATAGTTCGCATGAAGGACCTGCGGAACATACTTGGTGAGTGCTTTCATCTTTCATCACATCAACCACTTTTTACCATTGCTTCCAAATCATATCAGATTCTGATACGATACTTGCGAGTGCAATGTTTACATTAGTATTCTTCAATGACAGCAACGATCTCTTTCGTGACTGAAGATATTATTATTTATGTGTTCAACAAAGGTGACCCATTTGCATTAGTACCAAAACATTGCTTACTCAAAATAATATATTAATATTTTTTTGTCAATAAGCTCCATATTAATCCGTAACATTGCGATGTTTAGACTTATTGAGATCCTCGTATTGAATGATTCGAGTGTTTCTTTACTCTCCAACCATTAAGAATAGAAAAATAACTACATATGATTTATATAAATAGTAAGATAGACCATATTGAACAAATCTCAATACTTTCAGATACTCATATAGGTATAAAATTTACATTGTTTGAAATTTTGCCCATTGTCAATTGCATGAAGGTGTAAATTATATTTCCACAGTGTATTTTAAAGATAATGACAATACTCACATGAACTACAATTTTCCAAAAGTTTCGGGCAGTATTGTCAGCTATAGATGCAGAAAATAATATATTCAATATTTTAATAGTAAAACATAATGTTTACAATGAAATTTCTCAAGTAAATAGTATAAATTTCAGTATACTACCATTGCAATTTTCCAAATATTTTATAGGTACACGATAATATCGAATAATGTGAATCATGCGAAAATCATAAAAAAAACATTTTCGGACTTATCTTTATGCAGCTGAGTGGTCCGTGTGGCCCTATTCGGTTCAGTGGCTTAGCTAGAAATTTCGGGCCCACCAAACCCCAGGCAAGGCCCCCACGCACTTTGTTATATTGACTTTGTAGAAATTTGGGCCCATCTTTTCGCTAAGCTCTTTTTGCTTCGGTGTGGCTACGCCGCTGATTTGGTGTCCACGGGTTCGAATCCCGGTACGAATAATTTCCCAGTTTATATAATTGCGTCGATAATTTGTTTCATTAGTTTATGGATATGTGTTAAAATTCATCAATAGCTGTGACTTGTGAGTTTTGAGCATTCCCTCCCACTCACCCAATACTTAAAACGGGACAAAGCGAGAGCTATTAGAAAACTATTAATCATTTCCTTGCAAATATTTCCATCCTCCTATCTAGAAAAAATAGAGTAGAAAAAAAATAGAGCGACTGAATAACAGCCGATCCTCGTAGAACTACTTGTGTTAAGGTGGTACATTAGTTCAGTGGTCGGCAAACTGCGGCTCTTAGGCCCATTGAGTGTGGCTCTTCCGCAAAATACCACGTGCAGGTGCGCACACAGTGGCGGCCCGTCAATGTGACGTTGGATCAATGCACCCCTTGTTATATTTCATGAAATATTATTCAAACATAACATTAATACCATTCACTCATTTAAAATTCTTCATGTGGTTTAAGGGGTGCATTGATCCAATGCCACATTGACCGGCCACCACTGTGTGCACATACCGTTATAATGTATTATATGATGTTTTATTCAACGTAACTATAGTTTAACAATGATTAAAAGCTTAGAGTTGCAAGAGGCGACATCAGCGAACGTACCTCCATCAGATTGAGAACGTTTTTAGAGAAAGCCAGCTTAGGTGTACCCTAATCAAGCTAATTACAATAAACCTACCAATATAGTGTAAGTTTTAAAAAAGTGGCTGACTAATGAGTTTTCCGACCACTGCATTAGTAGAACCTATACAATATGTTCCACATTGGGAGCGGAAATGGTTGGAAAACTTGGAGTCTAAGCTTTGCAATATTAATTTATACTCATGTTTGATGTAGTAGAATATTATAATGTTGATTAATTTACTATGATTATGGCGCGAGACAGCTTTCTAACACTTTTACTTTCGATATTGTGGAAAAGCTGTTCCAAATATGAATAATTGCGTCATTGTACAAGAGGTTTCAAAATAATTACGATCCGCATCGACTTCAAGTTGCGGCACGGCGTTCTACATATGCCGTTTTAAAATCTGTAGTGCTATTCCAGCGTGCATGGTATGTTGTCAAGGTTGGGTTTTTATTGGCACCCGCTTCCACAACCACTTTTGTGAGGAAAACTGGCAGGATTTAAAAAAAATGTGTAGCTAAATTAATTGTGTTTGAATTTTGTTATCAGGCAACCCGTAATATCAATTGTTTATTGTTTATTGTTAATGGTCTTAAATGGCAACATTGTTTTTCGATATCGATGTGATTTTTGTTTTTTTCTTCCTTGCTCTTTGGGATACCATCCACACCTGACGTGTGTTGGGAGACTTCCCAGTCTCTGGAGGATACTTCCAGAGACATTTAGTTGTAAACTCACTTGCAGTTATTTTTCTTTTGTGGTTTTGTGTTTTTTTTCGAGATGAAAGAAATAATATTTTTCCATTTCGACGAAAATTAAATTCTATTTTGTTCTCTGCGCAGAGTATAACGTCATTTTTTTTATTTTACCTTTATAAAATCGTGTGAGCAAGCTAGGTTTGTAATAGTTATTGTGCATTGTAATAATTCAAAATTTTGTTGTTAAATATTCTATGTAATAAGTTCGTGATTGCAAATTTTCTTAAATAAACGTTTTCGTGATAGTAGGGCGATGTTTTGATTTAATAACTACCTACATGTGGACTCCAAGTTTAGGCCAGCGGTATTTGTCGTAATGACTTTTATTAGTGGGGATTTATTCTTGGGGTTTAACATCGTGAACAATAGTAGAATTTTCAAACAATAAATGAAACTCGCTCCGAAAATAAATCGCGAGTAATGTCAAGTGGGCCCAATGTGGTGGCTTTCGAAGTTCGACAATTTCGGGACTTCACGCCTTGAGATCTCTTGCTCTGGATGGGGATTTGCAATCATTGAATTTAAAAATCAAGTTGTTTCTCAAGTTAATTTTTTTCATCATTATTTTTGTAATAAAAATGATGTGGCGTCCAACTTTCTTAAATTCAACTGTAATTTTGTTGCCGTGTTAAGTACATTCATTAATGTGTAATTAAGTCTATCGAGCCGTTCGATGCCGTATAATCGTTAGTTTTGCAGACGCGACGTTGCCAAAGCGATTGGAAGTGCTGCCCTTCACACCAGATGATGTTGACGTCCTAACTTCGCCGAGGAAAGCAGAGTGCAGCTCCACGGGGAGACCTGGCGAGATTCGGGCAGGATGCGCCGAGACACGCCAGAAGTCGTTCAATGGGAACACAGTGCCGTGATCAGGACTGGATGGATTCGCCGGAGGAACACTTTGGGTGATCCGGGATCCTGTGGCCGCCTCGCAGCTCTTCGCCCTGGAGTGGCTGCCACCCACTGGCTTGTCCTGGGAAGTAGGCTGCATTCATGCATGGACCGTGAGACGTGAGGGAGCACTGGTCGCGTTTGGACGTCGTGCAGATCATGCGGTCTGCGTTACCAGAAGATGCTGACGAGAGAGTCGAGCAGCAAGGAAATTTGTTTGGAAGTCACCAGTTTTTTTTAAAGTGCTCGAAGGAGCTTCGTGCCAAAGAAGGCAGAGTGGTTTGTCAAGGTTGGGTTTTTATTGGCACCCGCTTCCACAACCACTTTTGTGAGGAAAACTGGCAGGATTTAAAAAAAATGTGTAGCTAAATTAATTGTGTTTGAATTTTGTTATCAGGCAACCCGTAATATCAATTGTTTATTGTTTATTGTTAATGGTCTTAAATGGCAACATTGTTTTTCGATATCGATGTGATTTTTGTTTTTTTCTTCCTTGCTCTTTGGGATACCATCCACACCTGACGTGTGTTGGGAGACTTCCCAGTCTCTGGAGGATACTTCCAGAGACATTTAGTTGTAAACTCACTTGCAGTTATTTTTCTTTTGTGGTTTTGTGTTTTTTTTCGAGATGAAAGAAATAATATTTTTCCATTTCGACGAAAATTAAATTCTATTTTGTTCTCTGCGCAGAGTATAACGTCATTTTTTTTATTTTACCTTTATAAAATCGTGTGAGCAAGCTAGGTTTGTAATAGTTATTGTGCATTGTAATAATTCAAAATTTTGTTGTTAAATATTCTATGTAATAAGTTCGTGATTGCAAATTTTCTTAAATAAACGTTTTCGTGATAGTAGGGCGATGTTTTGATTTAATAACTACCTACATGTGGACTCCAAGTTTAGGCCAGCGGTATTTGTCGTAATGACTTTTATTAGTGGGGATTTATTCTTGGGGTTTAACATCGTGAACAATAGTAGAAATTTCAAACTATAAATGAAACTCGCTCCGAAAGTAAATCGCGAGTAATGTCAATGTACTTATTTTGAGCTGTCTGAAATACCCAACCCAATCACGTTTTGGGTATTTCAAAGCCGTCCAAAATAAGTACTATGCATGCAGAAATAGCACTATTCAATGTGGTTATTTTCAAAACGAGACCGATTTCGAGACGGTACAATTACATAATAATCAAGAAGTTTTCATTATGTACTTGATTATCAAATAAACAACTATGTATATGTATGCATTGATCTCTATTTTATTTTCCTCACCGAGGAAATTGAAATCCTCGATTTGGTATACTTTTTTCCCGATTGTCACAGAACTTCGTTTCAGAAATAATCATAAATCAGTAAATTTAACGGTATCCCGGGATTACGGGATCCCGAATCCCGGGATTGGATGCCCTAGTAGTGGACATGGTAATAAAACATCCATACGGTTCTTTTGTGGTATATATCATATATAAACACAAAATAATGTAATTTCTGTATATTATGCATATTTTTACTTGCGGTGTGCCGCGAAATTTTGAAGAACACGTTGGTGTGCCGTGGAAGATAAAAGATTGCGGAGCACTGATTTACAGGGTGTATGCTGAGGCGTTTCTACCACGCTAATCTATATATAAGAATATACTATTCAAAATATATAATCATACTTAATGATTAATCGCGGAATCCTGGGATTGAATAAACGCTAGTCCAGGGATCAGGAAAACGGTCGGGTATTGGATGCTCGTACTCTTTAGCCAACCGTGAACTAAACCAGCTAAGTTGTTGATGAACTATGATTCAATGAAAAAAAACTTGTACGGGTTAATATTAATTATTCTATCGCAAACCGAATGTACCTGTCTAGCGAGACGGCGAAAGAGACAGTCGATGTCCAAATATGGAGCGATTTTCCCACAACACACGCAAGGTTGAACTCTGCGTTACCCGTTTTTTTTCTCCATTGTATATATTGTATAGGGTGACTGTTCCTATAGTCAGCCGTGTCCAGTAGTCAGCCATTTAGCTTAAGCATGAATAATAGTGTTGACACTGAAAAAAACAGAAGTGTTTAAATATGTGTGGGTAGTTAACCACTTGAAGATGTATATTTGTACTAAACTGACTTCTAAAAGTTAATTGTCTATGAAAGGCTAACTACTGATTTTTGGTGGCTGAGTACTGGATCTTTTGCCATTTTTGGGAAACTGATCTTATTTTATGTGTGGAACGATATTATCCGTTTTTATTTTCACTTGATTACATTATTTGGTAGGTACCTGTTTTATTAAAGACCAGTGGAAGAAACTTATATTCATTATTCATTCATTTAATATATCTTTCGAAAAAACACCCGTTCCTTAACTGGCTCACTACTGGAACAATAGCCCTAAATAGCGAACGTTCTGTTATAAAGATTTTCTTAGTCACGAGAATGTATTGTGTTCAGGGCCGGCGATATAGGCAAAATATGCAACCGCTTAGGGCGCAAGCCATCAGGGGCGCATAAATGGAGTATTAAAAATATTTGTATACACTCTTATAATAAAAGTACATTTCATTTTATTTTGATGTTTGTATTAATTGTTCGTTGTAATTATGTATCGCATTCTATATGATTCGAAAAAGATAGGTTGAGTGACTGAGTAACGAACAGTTAACATAGAAAAGCTGCAGTTGAGATACCTCCATTTGGAGGCCATATGCTCTACAATAGGAGCGTACATGGATATGTGTATGAAGAAAAATCTAATGATCTCGAATTGTTTTTTTTCATTATGTATTTCAAAAAAAATGGGATGATTTTTTAAAAAGTGGACGCGCCAATAACCGTTGCCTAGGGCGTCGAATAATCTCGCACCGGCACTGAATTTGTGTTGCTACATATTTTTAATTCAATGATATACAAATCAAATTACTGCACAAACCTGTTACAATTATTATGCACTTATACATATTTGTAAAGAATTAGTATTGTAATTATTATTCATCTAAAAATTATGCATATATTTCGGACTCGAAATGCACAATTTCACAAATAGTATCACTATTTTTTTAAAGTTGAAACGACAGAAAATAACTTGAAAGTTGCCCAATTTTTTTTCGAATGAAAGATTGAAAATAATTAGCGACAAAATAAAAATAATAATAATGGTGCTTTCGATAGTGTTCCTATTGTGTGTGTATATTTATCACCAGACCCAGAGTCAGTGGCGTAGTTAAAAACTTGGGGTCCTCATGCAAACGTCATGAAAGATTTGGCGTAATTTGTTACTGATTCGGCATTTACTTAGTAGAACTCCATTGTAGTAAGGTTACAAATTCGTTTTTGAATACCTTTGAATTTTTATACTTCAGTAATCGGAATTTTAATTATTAGTTAGTAAAAATAATCTCAATCAATTTATAATATTATCTAAATAATTACCTACGTATTTAAAAAGAGTTTCAACACTACGTATTATTTCGAATATTCCTTTTCAGTTAGACTTTCTTGTGTATGGTAGGGAATAATGTTCTGAGCAATGGTGAAAGCGGGGAATGGAACGAATAAGTTTGGGAACCTCTGGTTTGAATGATAGAAATGCGGTAGCGAGAAACAAACTCTCGAAGGCAGTGGCGGATTACATACGATGATCGCACTTTGGGCCTCAAAATAGTACATATTTTATAAAACCCATATATTTTAAATTAGGTTTTAGTAATTCGTAAAACAAATGCTTAATCCGTCACTGATCGAATGAAAATTTAAATTTTGAAACAATTGATAAAAAATGTAATGTGTGTAAATTGTTTTAGTGTTTAATTTTACGCTGTTGCACTGTTGGCATAATATTATGTGGCACCGCTTGCAGCTGTTTAGCTATTTTATTAAATAATTTTCGTAAATACATATTAATTTAAAATTCTTTGGTCGCGTGAGTGCTTCTTTGTAACGAAATTGTTGTATTTAGTTCGTTAACCCGCGATGAAAAATGTTTAGTCGTGTGTCGTGCGTCTTTTAATTTATTTCCTTCTCCGTCGTGTTGCAACTCTAAAAAATATTCCCGCTACGGATAATGCGTCAACCGGCAGACAGAATTCACGTGTATGTTTTACTGAAAATAGAACGCGGAATCTCCTTTTGTAGTCGTCTTATTTTTGTCAAGCCACTCGAGAACTCGTTAAAAATTCCTCGTATGTGAGCATCTTCTCTAGACGGAACATTTCTTTCATATTGCAACGAATCGTGTGTCTGTGTATAGGGCTTGCAACCCCGGTATTACATAAACCCGTAGCCCGGTATTTTGTCTGTCTTATTCTTATACCAAAATACCGGTTTCGAATATGCAAAATGTATTTCGTATTGAAAAATGAGGCATAATCGTAACCTTGGAAAGAAAAAAGCACGTAACTAACACATACCAAATTTTACACGAGGCGCTAAAAACGTGTTTTGATGATGTTGTGACATATGCAAATTATGAATTATACACAACATTTCAGTGCACGGAGACTTCCAAACTGGTGTTAAATTGACATAATCTAATATTAATTAAAGAATTTGTCTAGCAAAAACCTTTATTTCAGTCTTTTTTCTTGGTTTTAATTTTTTACAAGGTTATCTTTTTCAAACTTAAAAGCTAAATTTAGACACTAATTCGGCATTTGCAGCTTGCATCCTTTTGATAGCACGTGTATCAAGTTTGATACATTGTGATTATCGAAAATGTTATGGTGAAGCAGTTTGCTTTAACAATAAATAAAAATAGTTTCAATGCATCATTTTCATGACGTAAATTCAAAATTATTATATTACTTACACTCTTTATCAATTCAATTGTGTTTAGATGTTCTGTGTCACCAAGAAGTAACTATTTTGTTGCTCTAATTGTTTTTATTCAAATATTATAATAAACTGAATTCACTTTAAGTAGCTGTATACATAGATGAATACAAAACAATGGTTAAAGATAGGCAAACGGACATTTGAGAAGTCTCAAATATTTACAAAATTCAAAAAATTTACAGCCTTTGAAGAATTATTCCAATTGTCCGTAATTATTGTTCTTTTTCTCATTGCTACATTTTTTTTGTAATACCAGTATTAATATATTCGTTCAGTAGTGCAACCCATATGTGTACAAAATGCACATGGTTGAATAAAGACTTCCTTTTGCTTTTTATTATGATTTTCCAACATTCAACATAGACGGGTACTTTGGGTACATAACTAAGAAAATTATTCAATAAGTTTGTTTACATGTTGTAGTGTGAATTTTTAAATGTTGTGTGTAACCATAAATTGCGTGATTTTATTTATCCGTTGATATGGTTTAGTTGCTTAATGTGTTGACGTCCACCAACGCATCAAATAAATCACTTCGATTCCTGTACGTCACTTTTTTAGAATATTTCTGCTCTATTAGTACAATATTTTATATTTTAATATATGTAGATGAATTAATATATAATATTGCATATTGAACTTCAACAACGGACTTATATTTCGGGATATAAAAAGTTTTCCAAATTCATTAAGTTTAAGGGAATTTTGACAATTTTATATTTTTGGAAACATACAGTTGCTGCTTTTTTCTGTGTTATGAATAATGAATTATAATATTTACACACGAAATTTCGAGCTATTTTTCATAACTGACACAACTTTTTATTACATAAATTATAAAAATGCAGACCTTCGTTTTTATCTTTGATAATTTATCAGTGGTTCTGGATAAAGTTTTTCATTCTGACTCATAAATACGGCAAAACAAAAGAATTCATCAATAATGAAAAAATATAGATTCATTTATTTCAAAATCCCGGGAACAAATTCTTTGGATCCAGGAAGTGGATCGCAAGAATTACATCATGCTGGATCCTATAACCTCATAATCCCTAACGCTGTATAAATTCGTTGAGTATCAGCCTCTCAGTGAAATTAAACACTGCAGTAATTTCTCAAACGAATCGCAATGGTTCAATAGAATCGACCGTGGTGTTGCATTTGAGAAGACCTCGGAAGGAATATTAAAACAGAGTATGCAATTGCATAATGCAGCTTACTGCATAATAGATTTGACCTTTCTTAATTGATAAACGCTTGTATTGAAACGAAAGTTTTGCTCACAGTGAATAAAATAAAAGTTGCCTACGATTTCTCATCGAATACGATTCACAGAGGTATAATTTTATTAACGTAAGATCAGAATCAACATAAGGGGCGATAACTTAAACTATTCATAAGTTTAGTTTAAGTATGAGTTTAATTAAAGTATTTCCTGAATTTTAAATACACATTTAATACATAAGTAGTTTGAATGATGACAAATCTTATTAATGATCTCTGGAGCCATTTTTAGATGTTACAGAGTTTTTTAACTAACATTTTTGTAAAATATCATAGTACTTAAAATATTGAAAAAAACTAAGAAGATTGAAAAATAAATCAACACACTCCGGTTCGTTAAAATTTTACATTTCGATCTCTGGTTGTATATCTGTATATAGAATACATAATAAATTATTATATCATATTATAATCTATATTAACGCATGAAACAAGTATGTACATACATATTAAGGCATCCAATCCCGGGATCCGGGATTCCGTTCAATTTTCTGATCCCGAAATCCCGGGATTGATACGGCTGCGATCCCGGGATTTTGGGATTGAGAAATTTTGAGCAAATCCCGAAAATTTACACAAAATTGGCAAATCGAGAATTTCAGGGAAATCATTTTCAATTTCAAACAATCCGTAAAAAAAGTATACCAAATTGAGGTTTTCAAATTCCTCGGTGAGCTAAAAAAAGCGATTTTTGGAGATAATCCGGGGAAAAAGTATAGCGAATACAGGATTTCAAATTCCTCGGTGAGCAAATCCCAATCCCGAAATCCCGGGATTGGAAAAAGGCTCCGGGATTGAATACCCTAATACATATGTATCTTTACAATAATATGACATCTTTTGAAGTTAATAAAAAAATAAATTTTACAAAAATTCTTGGACCTGGTTAATAAAATATAGCTTACGTGCATTTTCAAAACATCTTAAGTCGTTCTTTATAATACGGGTCCGTAACTGAATAGGGTGGATAGGGCGCCAGTGGCGTGCCTAAACAGTTACCTATTTTTTTTCAACAATACAATCGATCTTAACTGAAACGACATATTTTATTTTAAGAAAGTAAATTAAGCTTTAACGAAAAGTAATAGATTAATATCACCAGATTTATCTGATCTCATCATGCCGGTCGCCCCGATTTGTTTCAACGTGCACACACTTTGATGTTTTATAATAACGCGGCAAGAAATGGAAAGTGCTTCTGTTATTTCCTCATTTGATTCAATGGCCGTCCGTAATAATCACTATTATTACTTCATATTTACCCATGCAATCGTCTCACAATGCTTAACGCTCTCTCTCTCTCTCCATTCAATTTTTGTTTCAAATGGTCAATGCCTGATTATTACAATATTTAATCTAATTAACAATTAGCGCGTGCAAATTTTACATTACACATTAAAATAATTCATAAGTATTAAATAATCAAATTTAATAGGAGGAAAGTATAAATCAATGATCACGCTTTTACTCTTTATACTATAAAATAAGTATAAGAAAATTTACATCGATGTATCTCAGTGTCTGCCAAACTGTGTGCCGCAAGAAGTCTCAGGTGTGCCGCGGTGGAAGAAGCCTTAAAACGTTAATTTTAAATAATGCATATTCATTTAAATTTTCTTCAATTTTAAATAAATTCAATATCTACACATTCAAACAAATATTTTCTGTAACATAGTAACGCGACACATGTTCCACTTTTCACTTCCAAAGGTACATTTCCTTTTTTAAAGCATTTTTATTTGATGTGCCGCGGTAGAAGTCCCATTCACCAGTGTGCCGTGAAGTAAAACAGATTGGCAGACACTGATGTATCTATCGATTCTTGCAACATTTCGGGCATATTTTAAGTTATTCTCTATCTAATCTACAAACCGAATAACTCTAGTTAAGAAATCTTATTAGAATATTTAAAAAAACTAACGATTTATAACATTAGGAGAACAAAATTCGCTTCAGTATTTCTTAACTAACAAACAGTGGCGGATTAAGCATACGAGAAGCCCCAGCAGAAATAAAATTTAATGGCCCTGTTTTTCGGATAACATAAAAACGTCAATTTTTTATCTAAAATAGTAAAAATATATAAAAATTGTAACAAAAGGTATATGTGTTATATGATATAAGCCATTTTTGAGCCCCCTAAGATTCGGAGGCCCCAAGCGCACGCTTCATTCGGTTATAGCGTAATCCGCCTCTGCTAACAAATAAAAGTAACGTCCCGAAAAAAATGTATAAACGGAATTGGTCTAATTGAAGGCTTCACGATCGATAAAGACAGGGTCGGCTGGAGGGGCCTCGCAAGTTTGTAAAAGTTTTCTCAGGCCAGGCCTTGTTGAATTAAGAAATAACAATCATATTAATAGTTCAAGTCAGCAGTAGCTCATTACAATTTATGATCAATATATTATTTATGATGGAGATTAAGCGAGCTACTTGGTAACTTATTGGCAGCCCACCGCTCGATATAGACATGTATGAATAAGCGTCTCCCAAATGGGACTGCGCGATATGAAGCTAGTGCTTCTGGGAAGAATTTGTTTTCTTCAATGTATTCAAAATAGCTTATATCTACAAATATAATTATAGGCTTTAACAACGGTATTGTTTTAGCGTGTAACTAGAGTTGATGAAAAGCGCGATGCAATTGTGTCCCGAGTTGAGAAGACGAAAAAATACCAACGGTACACATTTCCTTATTTTATTTTTAAAAGGCATAGCGACGTCCTACGCAGGCGACAAAAAATACCGGATATACCGAAACCGGGATCCCGGTGTTTATTGTGTTTCTTCTATATTGAAATGCCAGTTTTTAAATTAAAAAATACCGGTATTGTAAATTAACCAAAATCTCCACCAAAGTCTGCTAAAATTTGAATCAACATTGAAAGGTTTCAGAATTGGTGAGCTTTCAGTGGTGTATTATTATTTTTAGAAACAGAAAGTTTTCTATGAAAATCGCTCGTTATGATTATCATATATTCAGGGCCGGCGCCACCATAAAGGCGAAATAGGCAATCGCCTAGGGCGCAAATCATTAGGGGGCGCATAAATTGAGTTATAAAATTATTTTTTTGTAATGTAATAACAAATAATAGTACTTTGTATGCTTGTAGATCTGTTCGTTATCATTATGTATGATATTCTATATACTTCTAAAAAGAGAGAGTAGCCAACAGTTCTCGTAAATAAACTTATGCGAAGATACCTCCATCAGAAGGCCATATGATCTATATTGAAAGCGGGCATGCATATAAAAAAAATATTCCAAAGATTGAAAAAAAAGGGGCGCGCTAATAACCGTTTCCGAGGGCGCCAAATAACCTCGCACCGGTACTGTATATATTGTGCCAAAGGCGCCAACCGTTAGTATTATAAAACAGCACGTACTCGATATTTTAAAAAATCACTTCTTGCTTTCCTGAACTAAGATAAGTGACTTATCACTTAACGAGATTAATATATTATGAACTATAATAAGTAACGTATTAGTGTTTGGATGTTCCTCTTCCTTTGTTGACTGCTTGAGTAATCATGATGACTCACTAGTAACTAGTAACCAATGAACTAATGACAATTCGAAAATCATACGAGTATTGACTATTGACATTTGCGTAAATTTAAGGAAAACTTTAATTGCGTTCTTACGAATTAGACAACTCCATCTCCATTGGTATTGGTTCGTATTGTAAGTGCATGCGAGGGTTTCATTTCGATGTGATTTTTATTTGATTATTAATAATTAGCGAATAATATTGTTTTAAATATTCTGTCATGCTCTACTTCTTGAAAGTACAAAAACATTTCATTTTATGGCGTAATAAAACAAAATGGAATATGTTACTCAATTCTTTTTTAAATCATCAGATAATTTGACCAATCGTTAACTCGATAATAACCAACTTTTATTAATTATTATTTCAATTCGGTTCGTTGAACTTAAAGTCAGTTCCGGAACTGAATCCACTTTTTTGTTGGTTCAAATTGGCAGTTTTCCTTTCACAATAGATTATTTAAAAAGCTGAATACGGATAAAGTCAGCATTGACTGCAACAATACATATTTATAGAATTTTGAAAAATACAATAAAGCATGGCGTGTATGGTGGCGGTAAGTAGTTTTAAAAAGAATGTATCACAATACTCGACATTTACAATTTACAAAATTTCGTCTACCAAATAGTATCATTTTCGAACATCATTGTCGTTGAATTTTAATGAAATCGAGAATACTGCATATATATAAAATGTTAATATATTCGTACTAACGTGAATATATTTATAACACTATAATTTTGTAAATACCAAATTATAATAGAACATTGGATTTTCACTGCACGGTTTCCCAATCTTTTTCTGCAATGGAAACACTTCGCAAATCCGGCAATTTTAACGGAACACTTATTTGTAGGTCGGCTAATTCATAATGGTATTAATAATAAAACTATTATTATTTTTAAAAGGTATGGGGTCGAGTTTGTTCCTATGCTTTGACTTGTTGCAGCATAAAAAGAAAATCCTGCTTCCCACAAATAGTTTGTATGATTGGGAGATTCTTTTGAAAAACTCACAATTTTTTTTATATATCACAATCACTAAAAAAATTGCTGGTTTTTCTGTTACGGAAAATGGATCCCAAACCAAAAAAATCATAATGGCTAATTTCTAGGAAACATTGAAAAATAGTGGTTTTTAAGTTATGTGGGTGTTTGCGGAACACCTATTCCGGTTCAGTGGAACATCAGTGTTCCGCGGAACATGGTTTGGAAAACCCTGGGATGTTGTATGGGACGTTTTTACGATCTTCTATGTTATCCAACACCGAAGTTTTACATTTCGTATTAAATTCAGTATTCGACTATCAATTATTTCGACTCGAAAGTCGTTGCTACCCGTGACGTTATATGCGCAATCAACATTATCTGATTTCTAAAAGAGTATTCCACTGTGTTTTTCGGAATTTTCATCCGAGAATTATGCATCTGATATATTTCCTTCTGTTTTCTACTTCCGGGAATCGTCACTACTTCTGCATTGTTGACAATTATTGTCAGACATCATCGATTATAATTAGCATTGTGAATTTAGAGACACCAAAATAGGAAACAACATGCGCTCACAATAAACAAAGAAATATGGTATATCTACCCTTCTATGTTTAGTTGGTTGAGTCAGTGTTGGGCGCCATTATGTAGGTATAGTATTTTAGAGTTTGCTTTTGTAATAGGAGGCTGCAATATGAACAATTGGTGAACTCGAAGAGGAGCACCGGATATTTGGTACACATAAGAGGAACACACTTGAACAACAATACAATTACTTAATTTTACTCTACATATTATAGTGTTTTTTTTAATGTCATTCTCTCACTCATTTCTTGTCAAGCACTTTACTAAAAAAAATCCAATCCATGTCCGTTCCCAATGTTGATCATATGGTCTCCTAATGGAGGTATCTCAACTTTTCTTTTTTTACGATAATTGCTTGTTAATCATACTTCTATCTAATCTACTTTACTTTTTTAAGAGATTTGGGATAGAGAGATATCGCTAGGACAGGACAGGACTAGTGATTAGCTAATCGCACTCGCTTTATCTCCTTTAATTTTTGAATTGGAACGGTGGGAGAGAATTCAGAACTTAATCTGAACATCTGCGTTTGTAGAATGAAGAATATGACCAATTTCGTGTCAATTTCGTTTTTAGAGATTTATTTCACTTTTCGACACATTGAAAGATTCATTTTCCTTTTCTAATTTATATTACACAGCTCAACTTTTTTTGCTGCTATTAATTTTTCGCGAAATAATGATTGAAAAAAATATGTTCAATCTTCGTTTTTCTCCCTGATAAATCCATCGTTTTCGAAGCAAAATACGAATGAATAATGATTAGAAAAATCATAATTCCGATCAAAGGGTGCCGGAACGCCGTTCCACCGCGCTGCACGGGGGGGGGGGAAAAAACACTGCCCACATACATATTTGTGTAGAATTTTTAAATGATCTAATTTTGGTTGTTTTTTCGGCAAATCGGCAAATGTGTAACATGAAATATGTGCTAGTCGCAAGTCGGTCGATTTCCGGCTCCGTTATAAATCGCGATTCCCGTCTCCACTGCACTGCGAGAAAGTTACATAATACGTTTGAAGTGGATAAACTGTCTGCTTAAACCTAGGGAGCACTCAAGTTTCATGTGCATAAACTTTGTCGATGTCTATAAATAATATTATTATATGTGGATTCTCGGGTACGAAGATACGATCCTAGTTTTAATGGTGGGCTATTTTAGAACAGGAAACCGCGATGGGCATCTCACCCTCTCCAGACGCACCCTAAATCCTCAAGTTAAACATTTGAATGTAGCACGCTTTCGAAACAATTAATTATCTCTCAAGTCCCTTTTTCGTTACTAAACTATTTGCACACCGTCGCTTCACACGTTACGCGTATCAAAAAATAAAACGGAACCTACCTTTATTTAGCAGAAAAATCACAGTCTAGAACGGGGGTGGGGAACCTTTTCATTTATAAAGGCCACATTCATGTATCTGATTCAACATAAGGCCGCAGTAAAGAAAACGTTGACACCCCCCCTTTGCTCGACTGTCGAACATGTAATGGGTTGATTACGTTCTTTCTCCAAACGCTTGCGTGTAATTTTTTGAGTATTTTGAATATATTGCATTTAAACATATCCAGATTTATTAAAAAAAAAAAAATTGGCACAAGTCAAAATGCCGCATCAGAGTTGCCAAGAGGCCGCAGGTTCCCCACCACCGGTCTAGAATCTGGATTGAAAAGGTTTCTTATCGTGTCAATCGAGGAAAATCGCTGTTGAAATATTTCGTAATCAAACACTTCGCGACCCGAGTACTACAAGGTTCTATGTGAATAATTTTGACGAAGCAAAAATAACAATGTATACCAATAATGGTACTTGGAAGACTGCCGCATTGTTACTTCTGTTTCGTCAATTTTTTTCACATAGAACCTTGTAGTACTCGGGTCGCGACTTGTGTTGTAAACTGTTCTCTAAAGTTGAGAGAACTAAACTGAAATTTCTAACAAATACATTTTTGTAGCCCTTTTCAAGCAAAGCAATCAGCTTAAAAGTTTCATTTTCTCATACTCAAGAGAGACATGACCATATTCAAAATACAACCCATAATGAGAGTGGCCAATCTTTGGCTTCTTATATTAATACTCTTGAACTACGTATAAGTGTTTAACTGTTGTTTCAGGGATGCAGATTTACCCGAGGGTGCTGTGGGGAATGTGTTCCCGATCATTCCACCGCATTGTCGGATTACGATAAAGTGCACTCGGGAGGTAAGAATTCAATATTTAATATTTAGAATATATAAAACCAGCAAGACTACATAAAAATATGTTTAAAATATGCAGGTGAATAGAAATAGAAAATGATTTTATAAGTCGTGTATTATCAAAATCTTAGCCCAATAGAGCCAAATATGTTATTCTAATTATTTCTAACCATAATTTGTTCAAATACTGTGTTATTCCCCTAAAATAATATGGCTAATGATCTCGCATATCCTGGAATGGTATATTTGTTATGTAACATGACTTTCCATCGATATTATTTATATGATTCATCTTTAATAAATATGTATGTGCATATTATTGTATGCAATTATTTATATATTAAAAATCCATGTCCTTAGAGTCGCAACCCCCATCTATCTATCAGTATCACTTTATATGCACTCATTACCTCTCATATGAATTCAAATGTCAACGCAGGAAATTTTTCAACTTTTAGGGTTTGACCCAGACACGCTATCATGTATTACTTTTTATCAACAAACAGTCGCCGCCTGCGTGGTCAACATGATTGGTTTCGGTTACAGAGGTCACGGGCTCGAATCCCAACACTGACAGTTTTTTAAATTGATTTTTCAATAGAGTTATGAATTTCTGTTCGAAGGCACGGATGTCTGTAATGTCTTGAATTCCCCCTCCCACCTATCCTATCCTAAAAACGGAGTGTAGCGAGAGCGATTAGATAACCACTATTCGCTTCCTAGCATAGGGCTAGGGCCTTCTATTCCTACTCTCTTTGGAAACAAAGAAAGGTTTGTTTATTTATTTATTTAATTAACATTGCATAAGGTTGACTTTTACAATGAAGAAAAAAAAATAGTACAATTTAATATTAAAACTAGTAAAAAATAAATAAAAAGGAAGTCAACTGAGTAAGCTCCGACTAACTCTACTTTAATACATAAAAAAGCTACAAATACATAAAGGTTGAGCTGCTGAGTAACAAACAGTTCTCGTAGAAACACTTTTGTTGAGATAAGTTCTGTTAGGAGTCCATATACTCCACATTGGGAGCGGATATGGATGAAAAGACAAGCAGTAGCATTTCATTTTGTAAAAAAATTCCTAAAGTAATTTATCTATTGCCATAGTTGTGTTAAAATTAAAAATACTATTTATTGTAATTATAAAACATCACAATGATTTCGTAATACTAATTCATAACCATTTGGTTATTGCCTTATTCAATATTTTAAACGATAGAACCTAGAATATCCATTATTCTTGTTTTTCAGATTGCAGGCTTCAATGGGCTCTCGGAGGCGGTTCGTAGACTAGATTTTATGAGTGCTGTCAGAGATGTGCGTCGATTTAATTATATATGCGCCCTCCTTCAGTTACTTATGGCCGGACAAAAGCTGACTGCACTACCAGGAGATGCTCAGAAAGTACTTCTTACAATGTTGGAAGAAGTCGCAATGCAAGGTATAAAAACTTACTGCCCTCAACTACTAAACATCAATACCGTTCCATCGCTTCATATTCTCATTTTTGCACGTTAAGTTAACTCATTACCATAAATTCTTTTATTTATACTTAACACATTTGCTGCTTATTGAACTGGAAGTACATAAATGTCGCCCAAAAATACACCAAGAAACTGATGAAGTTGATGAATAGTTCTTTGAAGATGACTTCAATATTTGTCATTGGTTGAATTGTGTCATTTCTTTTGGTTTTAGTAAGCGCATCTCAGCAGAATCCTCGCGCGTTACGAGTATTGCTGGGGGCTCTGGGAACACTGTGCGAACACGAAAGGCGTTCTTGCTGGGGCCGCCCACTCGGAAGTCCCGCTCTGTGGGGGCATCATCGTAACACTATTCGCAGAATAAACAATATAGCTGAACGCTTAAATTTCAACGAGGTACATATTTGACTATTCTGTACAACTTTGATTCAGGATTAAAAGTAAATCTTAACGCAACATTTTCATAAACTTTCATAGGAAAATAGTAGTTGGCTTCAAGAGTAACTATCCTCTCATTTGTTTGAATAACCAGTTTCATTTTTCAGTTTCAAGTGTTAATATTTATAGTCTAATTTTAACTGGTAAGACCTTTTTATTTGAACACGTCTTTAACTCGTTGAGGAGTGAGTTAATTTTTACTAAATTTTACTAAGCAAACTAATTTATTATTACTTTTAAATACTTTTCTAGAAGCTATTACTTCGAATTTAGGCATTGATCTATTTTTGCTATGTGACGCTCTATTGACGTCGATTCCTCTTAGCGAATCGACCCAAAATAGAATTTTACGTTTAATATTATATAGCTTCCGATTTGTTTTCAAATACAAACCTTTTTTAAAATAATATTTGCAACAAACAATAAAAATAATGATAGTGCCAAAATTTGTAGATATGTATGTTTTTTATCCATGAGTGAAGAAATATAGACAATTCAATAAAAACCATCAAAAGGTTAAAAAAAATTGTCTATCATTAAAGAAACCTAAGCATATTGTGTAATAAACAGCCTTGGAATTGAGCTAATCATTTCTATATTTTGATTATTTTTTTAGCCCGGACCTGAGGTTGCACCCAAGTTGGAACATTTGCCAGAGGAATGTATCCGAGAAGTTCTCCTGCGTATATCTGATCATAAAGATTTAGAGGTAAATAATATTAGATTTAATATCTGCAATGAATTACTTTGTTAAATAAAACACTCGTTGAAATAATTGCAGGAACAATAACTGCCACATTCCCATAATAGCCACTGTAATACTTTTGATGATTTTCTGAAAAGTTGTGTAAATTCATTTCCCGTTTAAAATTTCAATCGACAACTTTGTTATGTTAAAATTAAACCTAACGTAACAACTTTTTAGGTTACGTTAAGAGTTATAGATTCTATAACTTTATAGCGGAACAGGGTATGATGATAAAATTTACAGAAACTTACATAGCGCAACTCACTATCATCATTTGTAACATCATATGAGAATTGATTTTCACTTTTTGCACTACGGAGATATGGTTTAAAAATAATTATTTTTCATTTCATTTTCACACCCCATTTTATTGTTGGAATATTATATTATTACGTATAATAACTCCACACATTGTGTTATTCCTTTTCAGGCGAGTGCGGAAGCATGGGGTGTTATGGCATCTGTTTGTGAGGAACAAAGAATCTGGCGGGAGCTGGTCTCTTTTCATTTTACTCCGTCACAAATCGACTGCGCCTTTACCAAACTTAATATACAACCAGAAGATAAAGTCGACTGGCGAGCTGTATATCATTCGTTAAGAAAGTAATATTAATGATATTCAATATTTTGATTATGTTTGCTTCAACAAAAATCTATAAAAAAATGGACTGTCCTTGTGTTCAAATTAACATGTTATTTTACAAAATATAATGACTTAACATATAGAACAAGTCTCCTACCCCTCAGAGTTCTATCGCGACATGGTCACGGCCAAATGTTGTACTGTCTATTATCTCTTGCCAGACTCGTATTTTTCTTTATTAAATTATCATTAATTCTCCAAAAAAAGTTCATTTCTATTCAATTCTCTTCTTAGAACAAATTCCAATAGAACCACATGCTCACTGGTGAACTTGATAAATATCTAGGCATCAATTTGAAGTAGAAGTCGTTGAAAATAATTATAAAAATTATCTTATTAGATTGCTGTGTATTTAAAATTTCTAAAATTTTATACACTTCTTGAAATAATAACTCTTATTAGGATTGAAAATAACTCAAATACCAAAGGGTTAAGAATATTGATATAATTTTATTTTGTTTTAGATCATTCGGGCTGCGAGAAGATGTGCAATATGCTGAAACACTATCTCTCTGCAGACATTGCAAATGTTTATTTTGGAGGTCTTTGGGACATCCATGTATTGCAGATGAGGTATTTTACACCTTGTCTGATTTCTTCTTCTAATTTTACCAGAACAGTTTTTTTTGTTTAACTCTCTTTTTATTATTTTGTGTATTTTCATACTGTCACCCTTGTGGGTTTTCATATTTTTCAGTTATTTATACAAAAATGTAACGCTTTTAATGGGGAAAACATTTAACAAAAACTCCTTACGAATATTGATTGCGGATTTTCAGGAATTTTTATTAATGTGATTTTAAACTTGACGCCTAAGTTTTTACTTGCCTAGTCAATAAGGCAACATCTGCCAGAACCAGTTCTTCAATTTCAGAACTGTTTTACTCGAGACTAATGTTTGATACTTAGCATTCTTTTACAGAACGGCCGTGGTAAAATTACGTTCAGTCAAATATACATTATTTTAATGATTTTTTTAAATTACAGTGTCCAGAATATCGAGAGAGAGTAAAAGAAGCCGGAGGTCCGTTACCCCCTCATCCGATTCCGCCTGCAGCATTCCTGAAGTTCTTTTCACTCTAATTGCAATTCTCATTTATGCTATTGTGCATTCAAAAATCTCAGTCGAAGTCATATTTTAGATGTCTCTATTTCATGCCATAGATCGCTGGAGCTATGGCAAAACGCCAAAAATTATGATATGATCAAAATTTAAAAAATATATTTTTGGAAAATAAAAATCAAAAATGTGTTCCTAGATTATGTTTGCAATAGCGGTTTTTTGTTTCAAATTGTTTCAAATTGACTGTTGGATCTTTCCAGAACAATGTGTGACGGGTAGCATAGGTTGTTTCATTTTCATAAGAAGTTTTTTGATAATCAAATTTATCATATTTTTTTTAATCAAATGTATAATATTTTTATTATTATTCTCTTTAATACAATCGGACACAGTGATGATAAAACGCACTTACCCGAATGAGAAATTCAAGAATTTTTACTCTGCAATTCCTGTGCAAAAATTTTTGTTGTATACAATATTTATAAATGGTAAAAAAAGACAGTATTATTTTATAATGATTTTAATTCTCAATGTTAAATGAATTCCTTTTTAACGTGAGTGTTAGTAACAATGGTAACTTCACATTAAAACATAACAATACATAATGTTGTAAAAAAATTAACACATTTTTTTAGGATACTTTTGTTATGGCAGGATATTTTTAAATATAAGGAATTTATTGTGTTCTAAAACAAAGCACAGTTATAAATTTCAATGTTCTGAGTCAATCAGGTGAGCTGATTCTTTCTGTATAAAATACTTAAAAATCTAAAAATTTATATTATATCTTGCAAAATTATGCTTTTTTTTTTACTTATTGAAATAAGATTTTAAAAATCTTGATTATGTGTGAGTGAAATTTTAGACTCTTCAACAGTAACATGTATCAGTGAGAAAATTGTTGAATTATATTTTTGCAAACATTTGCGTAATCAATAAATTATATCGAACAAGAATTTTGAAAAAGTCTTGAATTAACCTAATGAGGAAATAACAGAAGGACTTTCCATTTCTTGCCTTTCTTATTATAAAACATAAAAGTGTGTGTACATTGAAAAAAATCGGAGCTACCAGCATGATAAAATCTTATAAATCTGGTGATATTAATCTATTACTTTTTGTAATGTTTGATGTACTTTTCAATATAAATTATGACTTTTAGTTGAGATCAAGTTAATTGTTGGAAAGTAATATAGGTTACTGCTTAAGTACGCCACTGGCGCCTTATCCAACCTGTTCAGTAATGGAACAGTTAATTGCAGAGTGTTTATTATAAGGAATCACTTATGACATTTTAAAAATTCTAGTAAGCTATATTTTATCAGCTACAGGACTTTTTGTACAAAAATCATCAAAAAAAATTCTTATCAAAAGTTGTCATTTGTTTAATTTTATTTTTTTCAAAATCTTCATAAAATGTGAATGTGTTCATGTGAACAAGCAATCGTGTCGGGTCCAACTGCCTTTGATGCAACGACGACTGATTTTTCATTTCATTATAGTTTATTCAATTTATATTTATTATATAAACCGTCAACGATTTCTGCGAAGTGTATATTTCTGTGATGTAGAATTTAATGTCCATTCTTAAAAAATATATAAATTCATGAAAGAATTTTAAATTATATTTCATTCATTTTTGTTTTGTGAAATAATGGGTTTCAAAAACTTATTCACCTTCGAAAATAATCAAAGCTATTTCGTTTATAATAACACCATTATCACATTTTTTAAATATTGGTTTTGAGAAATTATTATGAAATTCATATTTCACATAACAATTCGTTTTCATTTCACATTTATTTCATTATTCATTTTGTTTATCTTTGAACCTCTTGTCAGCGGCGGATTACCCCTTTAAGCGCACATGGCGCTCGTTTGGGGCCTCAAAATAACTTTTACATGGAACCCGTTATATAAATAACAGGGCCTATTGCTTTATTTGTCACTACCTATCGTTCGTTCAAGTCCTGAAATTTGAATTGATTTGTGGTATAGTAATGGAAATTTAAAAAAAGACATTTCCCAATGAAGTCACTGGCAAGGTGTAGTTACCAAAAATTTTAATTCTTGTATATCAAATTAATTGATGAGTGATATTCCTAAATGATACTCTCGTAAGTTTAATATATATTATGACACAATTCAAGATGTTGGGTGTTCTGTCAAAGTGCGTGTTTTTCTTGACTGTACTGTAATGAGCACCTTTTAAATTCTATTTGAATTAATTATATGAATGTCACAAAGACATTTCATTTTCCGACATCACTCTCCAACTATAAGATTATATTTGGTTACTTTATGGAATGGCCCCTCAAATACATTAAATTCCATTGTTTATGAGGACGGAATGGGCTGAGATTGAGATGCACTCTCAAGTTTTGTTCACATATTTTTTTATTTAGGAGCTATTTTGCTATTATATTATTCCAAAAGATAATATGCTATTTTTTGTCTAGTTATTGTTTCAAACTGATTATATCCAAATAGTATTTAAACACTATCTATCCTCTATCCACTTTTTTAAATTCTGAAATGAGCAGAGTTTTTGAGGCTAAATCTATTCTAAAATTTTGCTGAATGTCGTGTATTTTCTTACGTAGTGTTCACCATAGATATATTTTACTATACGATACCTAAAATTTATTGAAATAAAAAATAACTTCAAAAATTATATTAATATAAGCGAATCGAAGCTACTTATAAATAATATTAATAATTAATTATTTATTATAGGGGCAAACACGCAATATGTTTTAGAAGTTCAGTGATATTTCGTTGTCGTAAAATCTTCAGAAAATCATTTTAAATTAGAAAGCCTTTGTTTTCATATTCCTTGTCAGGGCGACAACTATTAATTATTAAATTTGATGCCTTTGTTATACCATCGGTTGTGTTACCAGTTGTGATGCGTGTTTCGCTTTTTTTAGAAGCATCTTCAGACTTACCCTTTTGTAAGATTTTTATTTACAACTTAAACATAGATGTTATTTTTTTTTGGCAAAAACAGTCAAAATGAGCCCTTGAGAAGTGATGTGAGCCATGTTGTATTTTAAGAAGAAATTAGTTAGATGCGTTAGAATATTCTACATGTCTGAAAGTATACTAAAAGTGAAATGATACTTACACACTTCAATAGTTTTTATTCCCTAAAATAAAAATATCCAACCCACCAAATAACTAAGTTAAGAAGTGATTGTTCTTGAAAATCTAATAGAAAAGTTCTAGTATTTTTTACTACATGGCTCACTTCACTTTTCAAGGGCTAAAATGTCTGTGAGGTTTTAGTCTATGGCAGACATAAAGATGTGTAAATGTCACCATATACCATGAATAATTACTCCTGTTTGAGTGACGTTCGCCCCTATAATTAAAAAGAACCATAATTTTAAATAATATAATGTATTATATAATAATAGACTAACAGTTTGTTATCAGGAGTGAAATTAATAGAACTTGCGCTTGACTTGCATGGAAATTTTATTTCAATCAACTTGAATGCGAGAATGAGAACTCATCTGCAATGGTAGCTATTTTTAGCTGTTATAATGTGATATTTTTTGTAACTTGTGTGTGATAGTACTAATCTATTAATTTGGCTTTGCCAATTTTCCTTTCAATGTATGTATTTAACTTTTCTGTCATTAAAATAATTTCATCACTTATTTATTAGATGATATTGTTATTGTTGTATAATATTCATAGTTGCGAAGAAAAAATAAAATTATATCGCGCTGATGAAAGGGACTGAATATTTAAAAAAAAATATAGTATTCAAGGGTAAAAATAAATCCATTTCATCGCATCATTAATTGGGATTTAGGAATACTACCAGTTGGTTTCAAATGTAATGGTTATAAAATAAAGAATATATTTTTAATCAACATGGTATTTTTCTTGACCATACGACTTATATCCAATTAACCGGTTTCCCCCAACCATTTTTACTTCTGCGAACTGCTGAAAATTCGAAAAATACTAGATGATTTCCTTGGAATTTTTAAATCAACGTTGATTTGACTATACCATTTCCCTTCCCGGTCTGTATAAACACTCCTTAGTTGTTTCGGCAATCAAATACAATCAATTTATACCAATTGAGATCTTCATTTTATATCAGTCCATCACATTGCTGGGGTATCTACGATTTGTGAATGAATAACAATCACAACGTTATATAACTATCTGAATTCTGAAAATTCTACTCTGTTCCAAGAAGTATAAAAAGAGTTAGGTATAAGTAGAGGTGGGCTGAGAGGGGGCTCACAAGACCTCTTTGTTCAATATGGGTTGGGCCGGCGAGCCCTTTGTCAAATCATGAAAGTCATTATTCTTAGACCAAACCTTCTGTTACTGCAATTTCTGTAGATGATATACTTGTATTATGAGACGTGTAGCTCTTAAACTTTTTATAAAAATACATTTATTTTGGGTGCATAATAAAAGAGATCTAGCCGTGTTTTGTATTTTGCCTAATAATACTTAAAAACTCCGATGTTTGATATTATATTGCTTCCAGATGTTCTAAGATGATTAGCGTAACATTGTTTTCCATTTTCCATTTATTAGAAATTACGAAAATATGTTACCACCGTGCATTGAAGTTGAAAACAATCAAACATATTATTAATATTAAGCCAACTGAAAGTAGAAATTTACAATTTGTAGACAATCTGTTAGCCGATTGAAACATCAATGCCTTCAAACGTAAATCGATTGAAAAAATGCTGCTTGTACTGAGATTTGAACTCGTGAGATCCTTTACGGAAGTCAACGACGTTGACTACGAACCCGACATATGTAATATAAACATTATTTTTGAAATAATTAATTTTAGTGGGATGTAGCGATTATACTTTGTGTAATTTATTTTTAATGTTGATAACATTGATATTTTTGGGATTCCACTGGGTGTTTAACTTGACGTGTAACAAGTTTTTTCTAACTATATAGTGTAAAAACGTGAAATGACAATTTTATGTGGAAATCTACTCACATACCCTTGCAACTAATTTATCTTTTTCATCTCGTGAACTATTTTCAAAATTTATTTTACTGGCAGCCCTACATAGATAAAGGAATTTAACCTACAAATCTTATGTCACAATCATCGTTATACCGGTGCCAATAAATCATTATTGATTTATACGAATTATATTTTAGATCTAAACTTATCAATAGTTCAAGTGCTGAAGCGAAAATATTTGTCTCAGTTAATTTGTCGGTGTTATTTTATAGTGATACGATAAACTAATATTTAACATCATATTTTTCTGCTGTTTTATGTAATATGTGAAGCCCAGTGAGCTAATACCATCGTTACATGTGATAGTTAAGAAACGTCTTGTCCCTAGAGTTTGTCCAGTATTATTTCTGCTCATGCCTGCTTTAGGAGTCGGTGGTTCCGAAGGAGAAATTGGTGCAGAAAAGCCTTGTAGGGCATGCAATGACTTCAAATCATGGGCAAAAATTCAAAAGGGTGCATATAAAGCAGGAACCCTTCCGCCGAAAACGGAAAAATCCGATTCTATAAATGATGTAAGTCGAATGTAATATTAATACACATAACGTTATCATTGCAACACCCATTCTTATCAAATTTTATGAGTGAATGATAAACAGATCCTGGCAGTGATTCAATTGATTTTTAGAAACATTTTTGTGATTGATTAAATCTAGAATATTAGGATTTTGAGGGCATTGCAGTTGATTTAGGTATTCATTGTTATACTCTTCCACTAAACATCTACATGCCGGAGAAGGCACTGTTTACAAAGCTTCAGCAACTTTGTAACAAGTTAGTTTTTGTATAAAAACTTTGTTGTGATAAGATTCATTAGGAGTCAATATACTTTACAATGGAAGCAGACATGGTTAAAAATAAAAGTCATTGAATGAGCACTCCTGGTGTACATAAACCAAGAAGCATGCTTTCGCTCAAGTAGTTAATCAGCTGGAAAATATTCTAGTTGTCTGTACACTGTTTGTAAAAAAATCATTTAACAATTTCCCACATGTCACTGTCATAGAATCCGAATCATTTCACTCTCCCTTAATTTAGAAAAACATAATCTTTAGAATACTGTCAGCTTATGCTAACATATAAAAGCAAAGGAAAAATTTTCATTTTTTCAACAGTATGCATATTATGCCCCTATCATTTCAGATTTAACCCATTTTTGCCCATAATTGATGCAAATAAAAAAACACTGCTCACTCAGGCAGGTTCAAACCTGAAAAAATACTACACGAAACGATCCCCACGGTTGCTAGCTGTAGACTGATGCAATCTCAAATTTTATTGCGTCATGCATAATGTATTGGAAGTAAAAATATTAAATGTTCCAATATTGGAACATGGCAAAAATGGGTTAAGATACTTTTTTTCATATTATTTTTCCAGCACCAAAGAGCCAACTGCCCCCTCGATAAAGATGAACTGGGCCGAAAAACTTGGGGATTCCTTCATTCAATGGCAGCGTATTACCCTGACAAACCTTCTCAAAAACAGACTACTGATATGAAACAGTTCTTTAACATCTTCTCAAATTTCTATCCTTGCAACCATTGTGCTGCAGATTTCAGAGAAGAGTATGTAAACAATAAAAACTATAATAATACATTTGGCAATGTGTAAAATTAGTATAAAAAACATTTTATTTTTTAATAAAATACCTTTACACCAAGAATTGACAGTAAATACCTCTACTGCTATTATGGTGTTGCGGGTTATAACTTTAGTAACCTTTTAATCGTTCATCATAAATTGAAACCTTGAATACATTTACTTTTCTGCTTTCAAAGCTTGTTCACAGATGTCACTTTGCTTAATAAAATAACAAAATAAAAAATGGATTGATAGGCCATTTCAGGGACGTGTATTGATTACCTGTCGCCAGACGGCTTGAGAAGAACCATAACAGAAAATATGAATGAAAATGCATTTTTGTTTTAGCCTGAAGATCAACCCACCAAAGACAGAATCCCAAAGTGAACTATCTAAATGGTTATGTGACAGGCACAACATTGTGAATTTGAAATTAGGAAAACCTGTGTTCGATTGCTCCAAAGTCAATGAGAGATGGAGAGATGGCTGGCCAGATGGATCGTGCGATTAGTGTTACTTTGTATTTTAGTGAACAAAATGTAAATCAAACCTAATTTATGTGTGCACATAATTTTATTGGTAACCTTGCATTATTTTCGGAATATTCCGAAAAATATTAAGTCTATTATTGAAAAATAGAATATGGTGGGGGAAGGGAGTAATATAATATTTATATACTTGTAAATAATGAAAAATGTTAATAAAACAGTTTTGATTAGACATTTTTTTTATTTTCAGTAAGTTATGTACAAAAAATCATTGTAAGTAACAAAACAAAACAGTGTAGCAAGGATGCTGGGGAAATAATAATCGTGTTGTAGGAAATTGTTTCCTAAGTGACACTCATTTAATGAGTAGCGCACAAATAAATGTCCATTGAATATATAATATTATATCCCATAGCTATTTTTACAAAAAATAGTTATTGAGACTAATCAAAGTGTTTTAAGATTTACTTAATTCATTCAAAATTAAAATCATATCTTCTATTTTAATTAGCAGAGAACATATACGTGGCAGACTTTTCATTATTTTTTCTCTGCCAAGACGAATGATTTATGATTTTTCATTTATGACTTGAAAGAGCGATAATATTAATAATATTAAGATGCTAGATTGTTTGCACAGGGAATCCTTGCCATATGGGCTGCCCAGAATTACAATCTACATCAGGGGTCGTCAACCTTTTTATGCCTACCGCCCACTTTTGCTTATTTTTCATGGTAAAATTTCCTTACCGCCTACAAACATCACAATATTTCAATCAGGCATATGGGTGAAAAAAATTCTAGAAGGAATTTAGGAGAAATAAAAATCCCCCACCGGTACAGACCAGGTTGACGACCCGTGATCTACATGATCAGTTTATGATGGCCTGTATTGCTTTTAATAGCTATAGAAATATTATTTTTTTAAAACAATTTTTGTCATTTACTTCAAATTGGTATACATGATCATGTGTTGAATAATATTATAAATGCAACAACAATGTCTTTACACAATTCAATAATTAATAAAAATTTGAAAACTTTCTATGCTCTTTATTCACCATCCCTGTAAATGTTAATCCACACTTTTTTGGTTTGATTGAAAGTAAAAAACAAACTTTTTACAAAAATTCAAGTATAGCAAAAATAAGTAAAAAAAATCCTATTTATCAAAATGTTATATTCTGTAGAACAGTTCGGCGTTGTTTGGACATAACTTGATAACCCCAAATTAATGGATTTACAGGAGGGCAATTCAAACCAATACTAATATATGAAATAAGTAAACGAAAACAAAAATATCATTACCACATTTTCAATAATTCCTATTTTTATGAAATTATATCAGTTTTAAGGAAATGTGCAAACATTTCTTATGCAGTCTATATTTGAAAGTATGTATGCAATAGCGTTTCATTAATCATCTATCAGGTTTTTCCCAAAGAACATCGAGTTAATACAATCATAAATAATTTATGCAACCCACGCATGAGAGTTGATTTAGGCCAAAAGTTTCCATTAGCCATTTCCATATCCATACTTAGGAATACTTCTTTTAGGTGATTAATTATAAACAAGATTAAAAAAATCGCTAATTTAGAATTATTTTTATTTTGTACACTTCCATTAAATCTTTGATCGAACAAAGATTTAATGGAAGTGTACAAAATAAAAATAACTCTAAATTATTTTTAAATTTCCATCAAGCACCTTTAGTCGAAATTTTAAAATAATCGCTGTTGGATCCTTAATTCATTGATTAAAAAAAAACATTTTTTTTATAATCGAAGCTTCAAGTAGAAAAATAGTTCGATAATTGACCGCTCCCGAATGGGACATCTTAAAGAAATTCCATTTCTCTTTCTATTCCGACAAACTTTAATTGCTCCGTTGGTCCGTATCTGCAAAGAAAATGTAAACAGGATTGATGTTGCTTTCCTCAAATTATTTTTACACAAAAATTGAAACATAACTACAGATAACAGAACGCTGTATTGTTTGAGATTTATAGCACATACAATAATGTTCACAAACCTGTAATCGAAGAAGAGTTCTTCTCCCGGTTGGATAGCCCGTTTAGCAAAAATTCCAATACGGTGATCTCCATTGACCATCATTACTTTGGCACAGCAATTTGGATTGATCGAGTGATTTGCGAACCGTATTTTGTTTCCTTTTCTGGTTGCATCTACCACGAAATCTGCAAAGGAAAATTAGCATATTTAAAAGCTTACAGTGGATTACAGGGACTTGGTTGTCAATAATCCTGTTTTATAAAATGTAAGGATAGAATAAAGAGGTGACGGTAACTACACTACTAGTGGGCCCACCGAGTGTAATTTTATGTATTATTTAGATCATAGTTTCTCAACCTTTTTGGGTGCATGGCCCTTTTTCGAGTCTCAAACTTTTTCCGTGACCCTAATACCCATTTTTATATGAGAAAGTGTTTTGAAATGAAATGAGAAATTGAAAGGATCCAAAATAATTTTCAATTCTTTGAAAATTTTGCTCGCTGGCAGATTTTACCCAGGAATTATGGAATTCCCAAATTGAAAAAACACGAGACTTTCTTAGCTCTTCCAAGATTTGCTCGTGGTACCCTTAGAACACACTGTGGCCCGCGGTTGAGAAACCATGATTTAGATGACTATGACATTTCGCAGACCTACCAATTTACAAAGTTAGGCTCAATGAGTGACACATTCACTGAGAATTGACCTATTGTTGCACCAGTTTCAGTTCTGAATATGTCAGAAAGGACCTGTTTTCACTATCACTTTTCTCAGACCAGTAAAATATTTTTAATCAACTTACCATTATTCAAATTGAACAAAAAGCTACACATGTACTTGTCGTAGACCTTTCCACGTCTATCAGCTTCATCTTGAGAGATGATCTCTCCGCAGTATTCAGAGATGAATTCATTCTTAGCGGCCGCCTCTTTTAAAAATATTCCCCAGCCGGCTACATCACTCGGGGCCAGTAAGAGATGTTTGTGTAACCCCCTGAAAAGATTATTAGAAATTATTATCAACACTAGATTAAATATAATAGAATTTTTATTAAAATATTTACTAAGCTATGGGGAAGGAAGTAGGAAGCTAATCTATAAATGACGTCACACGACTTTACCCTCATTGTCACATTTTGTTAAATCATTGACCTTATCTATAAATTAATAAGCCACTTACCAATTTGTTAATGGTATTGCCTTAATAAGTTCTTTTTAATGATTAAAAAACTTAATCAATGACGTTGATTGATATATATTTCAATTATTTTTATACAATATTTTTTTTCTAGATTGAAGAATCTATTATGTATACAAATTTATGAACTTGAAAGCATTAGTCACCGTTGTACGCAGACATTTTTGCAGGAAACTCCAGAAGTTAAAGATACATTATACGGCAGATCAGCTCCGCATTGACCGCACAAATCAGGATCGCACTCTCTGACACCCAGATAGCACGCGCACTGTTTAGTATTGCACTGGGCCTTGCAGCGACATCCTGGGAAGCGGTTTTGACCTAGATTAATAATGAACAAAATTCGTTATTTCGATAATTATTTTTCAAAGTTCTAATTCAAATGAACAACTGTTTTCATACTTACAATCGCTACTACATTGGCAGAACTTCTCGCAAAAGTTTCTAGTTTGTATACAAATGCACATATTGTCACACGGCATGTTGGGATGGTCACAAGGGGTGTAGTTGAATCTAAAAAAAAAAAATATTTTTACAGATTTCTTTCACTAAAACATAAAAAGAATTAAATATATTACAAGATCACATACACATGATTTGAAGCAGGCTCCTTCTTCAGTTGTATCTTACGACAATGCATAGACCAAAGACGATGCTTCTTCTTCTTCTTGCGAGGTGGAGTCGTGTAGTCTCTGCTCCAATCTTCGGTTGACACTTCATGCTCGGAGCGTTGGCAATATTCATACACCTAGGAATTTAAATAAGGAAACGATTTAAACAACATTCTGTCTAGACTAAAAACGAGTTTAAAAATCAGGAGATAATAATTAAGTATATACCTGTTGACAAGTCTTCGATAGTAGCACCTGTGCTATTGCACAATAGTTAGACAAAAATACTTTATGCAAACTTCTAAACAATGATTGGTCAGAACCTGTCCACTCAGAGTCTGTGTCGATGCCCGTAAGCCCTAGGAAGAAAAAAAGAAAAAAAAAGAAGAAAAGTTAAGCATAAAAATATATTTCATTAAGAGTTGTTTGAAAATATTCATTGTAAATATTCATTCAGGTCCGATTGCAAAACAAGTGAAACTGTTTTAATTACACTAAAAAAAAATTGAGTAGAAAATAACAATTCAGCGGCATTTTGGGCTAATAATTTTATATCACAGGTTTTTAATTTAAAATATTACTCAGATGGGCACCATATGGTAAACATTAAAAAGGTCTATATTTTTTTTCACTACATATCCTTGAAAACGTAATTCTTTATAGCAGCGATTTCCAACCTAGGAGGCGTGGAGTATTGCAAAGGGAGGTGCGAACAGTCCAAAATATTTATTTACCCTTTAAAACTCTCTTTATTACTATATGAAATAAATTATTTTTTCACTTCGAAATCTATAATTTAAGGATGCATAAGAGCTTAAATCGCAATTATTTTCTTGCGCACTGAAATGCTTTAAAAAAGTAGACTCGAAACCGTGTATAAATTCTTAAAAGGTTAAGAAAATTGCCTTAAATAATTTTAAGTATATAAATCTTACCCAGTAAAGAGAATGGAGAGTTCTGCTGGATTTGCACCTGGGACTTCCCGTTGGAGTTACTCCATACACTGGAATTGCTGTTGCTTCCTATGGTAAAGTAAAACACAATGAGCAAAACAAACATCAACAAAGTTAGCCAGGTCTGCAACCGAGAGTTCAAGGTTGTTGATTTTGGTTGCAATACTCATCGGTTCGAATCCCACGAACTTTTTCAAATGATTTATGGATTTCTATTTGAAAGCATAGATGTCTACGATTTCTAATTCTATAATACCCTACCACCCATCTGATCATAAAAATGGGGCGTAACAAGAGTGATCCTAGCCACTAGTTCTTGTCTTGCTATCCTTCTATCCTTCTATCCTTACTCTCTTCAAAAAGAGATGTTCGGCAACTAAGTGACTAACAACTCTTGTAGATAAAGTGTCTGTATGCTCCACATTGAGAGTGGACATGGTTAAATAAAATACATAATTCAACAGACTGATATTAATCTCCATACCTTTTGCAAATTTATTACTATCATTGCTATCTTCCGAGCTCGCCTCGTTGCCTGAATCGTTGATTAGACCTTTTTTCTCTCTTACTTTTGGGTCACCTTCGCCACCCTCCTCTTCTTTTTTTTCCAACGCCAATTTCTCTTTTATACCTTCCTGAAATAGAAAAAATAATAATGTAAATTATCCAAACTCGGTAAGTCTGCACTTTCATTACAAAAGTTAACCTTTGAGGCTGAAGTTTTACTGCACCTGATATAAACCATAGATAAATTGGTTTCATAAATCGATTAAAATTTAAAAAGAACTATAGATCATACAAAATACTCACTAAATGCATGTAGCACTGAGGTCCACACGGCTCTGAAAATGGCTTCAGATCTGGCCCTTTTCGCTTTTGTAAATTAGGACCGGGGTGGCAAGCCTGCAGCCCTAGAATATTACGACATAAATTTAAAAATAAAAATAAAGCAACATGTAAATGAACATTGACTTATCTAGCCTAATGCTTTTTAAAAGTGATGAATGTGAAATATGAACCATGCTTGTTTGTGATTAAGATGAAATCATTAATTACACAAAAGTGTGAATAATATTTTAACAAATTCATTTCAAGAAGGTTTCATTCCAGTCTTAATAAATATCAAATGATGAAATTCACCCAAAAAAACATTAACTAAAATAAAAAATTTATACATTTAAAAAATAACAGAAAGTTCCATCACATTCTTTTACAGGTGATATCAAAAATGCATGACAACAGTGTCAAAGACATATGAGGAAATTATGGAATCGTTTGGATGATATTAATGACTGATTATGACAATGATTGCGTTATGATGACTGATAATTTGCCATCTTACCTGAAGACTGACTTCCTGTTTGCAAACAGAATAGAAAACCTGCATTAGCAGGACTTAAATAAAATATACATTTTTGCCAGTTAAATTGAGATATACAGTAATACCCCGCTTAGCGCGACCCCGTTAAGCGCGGTTTCACTATAACGCGAATTTCAAATTTCGCGCTCAAATGCCTCGCATTACGCGAAAGAGTGCGTATAAACATATTTAGTCATTAACTTCTCTATGGTCGCAGGATCCCCGCTTTCTCTGAATATTCTCTTTGAAGAATTGGGAATTCCCCGTCCTTCGACTTTGTTCTATGGGGATTTCCTCGTTCGTTTCGTGTGTTCATTTGTTCCGTAATGTTAGTTCGGTCGGCTGGCAGTTTTGTTTTAACATTTATTGGAGATACATACATACATAATTTAACCCTACGTTAAAATGCCGCCTGTTAAGAAAAAAGAGCGTAAAAGCGTCACTTTGGAATTGAAGATGAAAGTGTTAAGCACGACGATCCTATCAGCAATGAAGATTTGATCTAGTTACAGAATAATCCTATCTACGATGAGGAAGAACAGGTAGAAGAGAAAGTTTTATCTTCAGGGGAAATACAAAATGCACTTTCAAAAATTTATTCAGGTTTGGACATATTGCAGAGTATAGACAATAATGATGACCGTGTCTTGACCGTGTGTCAAACAATTAAAAACAGTGTTGGGTGTTATGAACGTATTTTACAAGAACGTAAACCAAACGCTACCCAAAAGACAATAGATGTATTTTTCCGTAAAAAATAAGAGTATGTATTGCATAAAGTGTTCTTAGAATTAAAGTGATTGATTAAAATGATTTGTATTTTTTTGTATTAAATTTTGACTATGTTTAATCATAAACCTCGATATACGCGAATTTCAGTTAACGCGATTTTTTTCGGAACGTATCCCACGCGTAAAGCGGGGTATTACTGTAATTTGTATTACCAGTATGACTAATAAATATTTTTTTGCTATTTCCGCTCCCTATTAGCGTATGGCCACCTCACAGTGGTTTCAAGACTATCTGTACTATGGTTGGTCATCAGCGGCCTTCCAGAACAAAAGAAGCCATCCGGTTGAAAGGAGAGACTGACAGTATTCAGACTCTCTCGGAGCGACCGAAACACATGTCCAAGTCAGGCCCGTCACCACTTTTAGATTTTTAATTTTATAAGAAGCTGGTCAGTCCCCTCTCTTACCTCCAAAATTTTTGACAAAGTCAAAACATCTTCACCAATACTTACTTGCTGGAGCATTTTTTTTTTTTCGGGATGCGGTTACCCTGAGATTTCATGAGGTGCCTTGCATAATGTTTACTATTATTTCATAGATAATATTTATAGAGATACTTGTTAAATTTGAATATCCTATGAGGTAACAATGCTAATTGAAGAATGGTTTATAATGTAAGCATTGTTTCACACTCTCATCAACGACAGTTCAAAAACTGGATAATGATAATATTATTTAATAATAAATATTCCATAACTTACTATGAAGGAAGCAATCATATTTGAAACACCGCCTACAAAACAGGGTGTGAAAGGAATGCATTGTATGCTCTCTCGAAACATTCTCAGCCATAGGTCCGTCAATATTTGGAGTGCACTCTGGAGGAAGAGCATTTGGATCAGCTCGGGATGTCAGCTCTATGTACCTGCAGATGTTGAAATATCATTTAGAACAAAAAGAAAGATTCTTGCTTATTATTTCGTCAGTACAGTCAAAAACAAAATATAAGTATTAGAAGTCGCAAGTCAACAGCAGTCACCAATCTACAGCCTTTGCCAAAATAATTTTACATCTACAGATATCCAGAAATGAATTTATGGTAAACAAAAGTCACAAGTGTCCGCTGAATGGAGTTTGTGTAAAAGAATACACAAAAACTATGTCACACTGCGTAATTTGAAATGATTATTACTTTTCACGTAGTTCTTGTGGAGTACCCTTGTCGGGAAACTGAGAGCTGATCGCTTGAAATATTGCGAATACGGGAAACTTATTGTCATCGTGTTTTTCTTCAGCGCTATCTTTTGGAGATTCATTTTTATCTTCTTCTTCTATTTTAGATATGCCGACTTCGAGTGAACTCAAAGACTTTTTATCCTTCCCGCCGGCGACGGCTTCACTGTTATCTTTCGAATGTCGGAGTTCACGCGACGTAGAAGGCGAAGACTCTTGCGATATCTTGTCTTCGCATAGGTCTTCTTTCGATTGAAACGGCACCAAGGTGTGAACCAAATCGACGAAGAGTTGATCGTCTATGAATCCGTCTTCTTTATCACCTGAAGAAAAAATTGATTAATATTGTTTTATAAAACAAAACAACCCTGATCCAAAAAAAGCTATGAGACTCACCGTGGACTTTTCCATCATAATTTTTGATCAACTCTTCGATGAATGTACCGTCTTGATCCAATATTTCATCGCCCATGTATGGAATGTTGTGCAGCACAGTCTCATCCTCCACCATAAAGTTTTGCTGAGTCGGAGCCCAAGTGTACATTGTAGGGATCGGCGCCACAGCATAAATCACGCGCACCCTAACACTTTGAACCACTCCTGGGAAATACAATTATTTATCATTATAGTTAAAGATATGATTTTTTAAATTTGATAGATCAAATCGATAGAATAAGCACAGTTTCTCAAGGATATCTAGCAGATAAAAATATCACATGTCCTCGATTATAAGACAAATATTTTGAGATCTTTGAAGGTCTTAAAATTGTTATGGATTTTTATTACTCAAACACTTCATTTAAATTCAATGTTGTTTCACCTTTAGTCCATAATAATAATTTACACTTTACAAATAAATCACTTAATCTTATTAACAGCTTAACGACCGTGGACGCGTATTTGAGTCTTTGAAAAACTAGGGTTGCTGGCCAGCGGACATTTATATGCGTGTAGGTGAAGTATCTGGAAGCTAAGAAAATTAAATTTTGTAAAGATATCTCAATTTGCTTACAAATTATAGTGAATTTAGTAAAATTATAATTTTTGCGAATTTATCGCAAAATTTTATTTCGCCAGGTGAAATTTTATAAAAAAAACGTGCGGTCGTTAAGCTGTTAATCAAAATAATATCAATGTGAGTATCGAGGAGTTTCTACTTTGCTGTCGACCTTTCGATTTGAACTCTCAATTTGAACTGGCGAGAAAGGAAAAGGATATCGGTTTAGTTGAAAGGTTTATTGTTAAAAGTTGTCATAGATAATTTAGCATAGCACCCTATGCTATAATGTTGTGTATGCATAACAAAATCATTGGAAAAGAATATTATTGTCTACGAATACTAAGAAAACAGTGATTCAGAAAAATCAGACACTGAATCTAATGCTTCAGGCTGGTGGTAAGAAAATACAAATCATACGTTTAATGCTTTATATTGTCATTATAATATGTGACTACATTGTTAAAACAATTTCTTCAATATGTTTTTATCACTGATGTTTGAAAATCTGATAATTAGTAAATACACTATATTTGAAAAATAGAAAAGTCTATTCTGATGTGACACTGTCAAAGGTGTATCAGAGCATGCTGGCATTAACTCTTTTATCCTACTTGCTCATGCATAAGTGAGGCAGTGGAGATCCACCGCATGGCAATGCTAAAAAATATATAGACTAAAGGTGTTTGATTTGTCTTAAATCTTACCATCGGAGCTAACCACTTCAGCAAGTTTCATGTGGTCTTTGTGGGGAGGATCAGAACCGAGCGGCGGCCAAATTGGGACACATTTTTCAGCATCTTCTTTTTGACCTTCTTTGACAGATGATGCAACCTCCTTAGAAGCTTCATCTGAACCACTTTTACCTGGCAGCTGGCCAGTCCATCGATTGCAGTCTAGTGGAGCAGAAACAGAGCGGAGGTTTTTTGCCCAGGCAACCTTCACCTCATCCGCTCTTTTGAAACGCTAATAGTAAAAAAAAAAACTTATTAGTTAGCTATGCCTACAATTAAACCCAATTGAAAAAAGTCCTAGAATACAATCAGTAAGTGGAGCAGCAATCTCAAGAATGTAATAATACAGAAAATAGGAATTGATTTTAATACATTTTACTGCCGAACCCGTGCCTGATTTATTTTGCACATTTGTTTTATTCAGTTGCGTGTTCCAGGAAACTTTCTTATATTTATTTTTCAGTAAAGAAAAATGCCTTCTAGCAAACTAAATTTGATGAGTATTTTCCCTCCCCATTATCAACAAGTTTCCTTAACACTGGGGATAGGTTCAAGAGGTATTTAGTTGTTTCCTAGTGAAAAATGTTTGCTGCAAAAACCTCAATTTTTGACGATTTTACATAATCATACACAAGAAAGTCACATTACAATGTTCAAGAGAACCATTTGAACATTTACAACATATTTGAGAATTTCTCAAATTGCACTCATACTTTTGATTTGCAGGTATATGTATTTATGTTAAATATTACATCAGATAGTAATGGTGGTAATTTTGTCATGAGCCATAGCACGGACTATTGGGGCGAAAAACTTCAAAGACTAAGCTAAAAACAACGCCACGATTTAAAATATTCATTGAAGCATCCCGGAAGCACGTTAAAATCACACATTATTATGAAGAACACTGATAAATAAATTGGTAAATATGTCATTTAGAAGCACCTCGACTATTGCCGCGCGCGCGGCCATTACGAATATTGGAGGCGAAGATTTCGTATTACGTATAATTTATCAGTGTTCTTCTTTTTATCGTGTGGTTTTAACGCGATTATCAAGCCCTAAATAAAATATTTTAAATCGGGGCGTTGTTTTCAGCTTAGTTTGTGAAGTTTTTCGCCGCAATAGTCGGTGCTACTTGGTGCTACTGAATGACATATTTACAAATTTATTTATCAGTGTTCTTCATAATAATGTGTGATTTTAACGTGCTTCCAGGATGCTTCAATGAATATTTTAAATCGTGGCGTTGTTTTTTAGCTTAGTCTGTGAAGTTTTTCGCCCCAATAGTCCGTGTTATGGCTCATGACAAAATTACCGTAATGGTTAAGTCCATTTTTGTAAACAATGAACTTTATCCATTTTATTGGATGACGGTAAGACATGGATGGCTGTATCTTTTCATTTATTCCCACCGAGCACAGGCTTGAATACAGATACAAGCCCATAAATCAGTCTCAAAAAGAGAGATTAACTAACTACTCGTCTCTTCTCCCAACCTTAATATGCTACTTTTTATCTACCTGCAAAATTACTAAATTTCTCTAATAACAATGCACTTCTGTAGGAAATGTAATAAGAGAAGTGCCAAATCATCATACATGTAATCAGGGAAAGTGATAATTTACATGAAATATAATAATAGTATGAGTCACTATAATAGGGTAAATGTTTCTTCCCACAGAATAACTTGGGGTAGAAAAAGAGTAGCATATTAAAAATCAGACCTGGGCAAACGGACATCGCCCGTGATGAAATTCCATCCAACCAGTGGAGTATTTTAAAAACTGTATAAATATGTAATTAAAAAGAGCATTTTAAGTTGCTTTAAAAAAACTTTTAGTGGTTTTTCAAATGTGGCCCGACAGCCAAAATATTTGCCCGCCCCTGTTGTAAATCATATTTACCCACCAATTAATACAATTCAGTATACGTTCGTATATATCTAAAATGTTGGTTATGTTTAAACACGATGATAATAGTGATTGCTCCGTATTTACACATGATTTAGATAAAAGAAAGAATATACCTTAAGTTGACGTAACTTCACATATTCAGATTTTACTCGTTTCTTCCATTCCGTGGCTACTTTAGATTTCGACATGATTTTAAACAAAAAATGATGTCTAACAAAAAGACATTTTAAGTTAAACTAGTGTCAAAGTAGATTCATCCGACTGGTGCTGACAACAGTCCTTATTCCCAAATTAATGTCGGACATAAGATCTTTATTATTAAATTAAGCTCACTACGCCATAAAAAATAAATCGACAGATCAAGTCACTGTAAGTCATTCATCTCTAAATCTGACATTATAAGTGGCGGCATTTACCAGAGACACAGAAGAATAGATAATATACCGGAGCCACCAGAGACCATTATGGGCTAAAAATTGCAATTTTAAAAAAATATTTCATATTAATAATTAATAATGCAAATAAAATCACTCTTATGCATGCTATGGTTTTTATGTTTATTTATACTTATAATATACCTTTATTACTATTTTTACTCAAGACAATAAAATTATTATGTAAAATAAAATTTAATTACTTGTTCTTCCGTAAAAAACCCTTGTGAAATAACAGTGTTATTAAATTGAATTCAAATATGGACTTCCATAAAGTAATCACCGAACCCGTCAAAAATAAAAAAAATATTGCAGAATATTTCATATACCTTTACTTCTTCAATTTTTTTACTTCTAATGTTTTTAAAGGTTTTCAAAAAAAAATGGTCTAAGCTGGTGTAAAATATGACTCGTCTAAAATTAAATATTTGTTCTTTTATAAACTTCTAACGGTTTGCGGTTTTGACTATTTTCAATACTTTATTGGTTTGGTCTTTTTTTTGCAAATTGAGGAGTTTGGAATCGGTTCATGTTCATGCTTTAAAATTACCACTGCCATAGGCCCCTATAGTTATAGGTGGTTATTAGGGGTAGGCTGGAGGAGGCTCGAAAGGGCTCGCACGAGCCCTTTGTTAAATTTTACTTAGGCTGGTGAGCCTCTTGTTAATTAAAGATAAAAAATATTCTTATATCAAATTGTAAACTACTTGCAGACTAATTTCTGTATTGTGTTGTTAATTAAATATAATGAGTTTCATAGATTATGAGCTAGAGCAGGGGCTTACAACTTTGTAGTACTCCAGACCAGTGGCGTAGCTAGAAATTCAGGAACTTATTAAAAGTTTAAAATCTCTCCTCCCTCTTTTGCTGGGTCCTTGTGCATCCCATTACTCTGCTATGAGGTGGCTACCCCGCTGGTTTCATCGTGTATGATAATGGCTAAAGATGATTCTTTGTGCAGTTTTGTGCAGTGCAAAATAATATTTTTTGGAAATGTACATGATGATTTTTTTTTTTGAAAATTAGAAATTTGGCTCCCCCTTTTAGATGGGCCCTCATGCCTTACATAACTCTGCTATTAGGTAGCTACGCCACTGCTCCAGGCCGATAAAACAACAAATAGATCGTACATAATGCTAAACTTTTTAGCACATCAAAAAAATTAAGTCACAACCGCCACCGCATGAACCGATTATTACCAATTCTAAGCCGTTTTAGGCCAATTTTCAGCAAAAAAAACAGCGACCAAAAAAATGCAAAAATCGTGGACACAGGAACATAGTCGGCAGATTGCCAAAGCAGCGTCAGAGTAAGCAAAAGAGCATAACTAGTATCATAGATAATATACGGACTAGGTAGTTAGTCTCGAAAAATAAATCTATAATCATAGAGAATTATTAGACATCTCGGACATAGACTAGTATACATCTCGGAGAAGTCTATGGCTAAAGTTTGGGAAACATACAGATAAGAAAACTTCCATCGATCTATTCGCCTGCCATTTGCAAATTTTTCAGTCAAATTACAGGAAGTCAGCGCAAGAAACGAGGTAAGTTTGTCGGTAAACGTTGAAAACATTTGTGTTTTACGCTTTAATATTTGTTTTTATTCGGCTATTCTATTTTTTGAACGCTTACCCACAGTTACATGTCCATTATTAAAAGATTTATTACGTAATTTATATTTAGAAGACCCATATTATCATATATTTACGGATATGTTATCTACTAAATTGGACCAACATATATGACAGCATTTGAGGAAATCGCCATCACAAGAAACTTGTATGTTGAAAGCAATTGTTACACCGAGAAGTTCTCTTCCTTGTAGGTGTCTCCATACCTACATTCTGCAACATCAGCAGGTTTTTGTGGGGCAGTGGCGACGGTCTGCTCCTGAAATGTCAGCGGCTCGAAGCGGTGCCTGGGATGGAGGACCTCCTGGCGCAGAGATCGATTACACACCTCGACCTTCCGTCGACGGAAATAATGTGCCGCCTTTACTGCCTTCCCGCAGCCAGTGGCCTCCGCCTCTGACCGTTCCCCCTCCGCTTACTTATCCTGCATTTTCCAATATTCATCCTGTCGCACCCAACCCTCCGCCGATTCAAATTGACAACAGTCAAGTCCGTCAGGCTTCTGATTTTTTCCCAGACCAACACCAAGATAGCTTTCATAGACTTAACCAAGTGAGGGATGAAAAAGATGATAAATTAAGTTCAAATAAACCTAGAAGATATCCAGACGATAGAAAATATCAAAAAGATGATAATTACACGAGGCGTAGATCTCGATCTAGAGATTCAAGAAGAACTCGAAAAGAATCCCCACAATTTCAAACTCACCCGAAGGCATCTCAACGATCGAGGAGTAGCTCAACTTCGAGGGAAAAGAAATTTAACCGTTTTAAGAAAACCAGCAGTTCATCGAGTGATAGGTCGTCTGTGTCGCCACATAATAGACGCCGTAGATCTCCGTCGCCTTCAAATGACAGACGCCGTAGGTCTCTGTCGTCTTCAAAGGATAGACGTCATAGATCCCGTTCATCGTCCGGCTCCTTATCAGTGCCGCGTAAAAGTCGTCGCTCACCGGATAGGACATCTCGCGTAACACAGAATTTTAGGGCTGATAATTATAAGAATCTTTCCAAAAATGATGAATCTTCCACTGCACAACGATATACGGACAAAAAAAATATTAACGTAAAACAAAAATCACCAAATCGCTCCCGATCTCGAGATCGTAATACTTATCAACAGAGGCAGACATCCGGTCGACATTATCCTAGAAGCAGGTCACGTTCTAAAGAGCGGTACAATAAACAATATGATTCAAAAGAACAGACAGCCAAATCAAATCAAAGCAGTAAAAAAAATTCTGACAAAAGAAGTTCCTCTCGAGAATCAAACCCTGCAATGAAAGATAGCCGAACTAATGTGAGAGAGAGACATCCAGCCGACAACTCCGAGAGAAACAGAGCACAGTCATCGACATCACGTAGATCTGAATCCCACTACCGAGGTTCTAACCCCCGAGGTCACGGTAGCAAAAATGCCCCCACAGAAGACACAAAGATGAAAGTTCCTGCAGCTGCCTCATTCAAGAACGACGGAAGCTTTCTAGAAATGTTCAAAAAATTGCAAGAGGGCCAAACGTCCCAAGAGAGTACGCCTTCGACTGTCGCTTCTGAGGCAACAGAACCTAAAAAGGCAGTCTTACCGTTCATTGGGAAACGCAGAGGCGGTAGAGTGCTCAAGACCGGTATGGTGAAAAAGGCTAAAACTATTGAAGAACACAGAGTTGACGATGGTCCTAAAGATGCTTGGTCACTTTATTTACAAGAAGTTAAAAAATATAGAGAAACATCCTGTGAAGAAGAAGGGAAAACGAGACCTCTAGTGAAATAATTTTACACTCAAAATTCCCGCTCGTAATAATTATAGAACAATGTGTTAAAATGTACAATATAGTTTATTATAAGTATAGGACAACTACCTCTATTAGATGGTAACTAACATATTTATTTTTGTTTGATGTTATGAATGCATTATATTTGGTATTAAGAAGATTTTCTTTCTTTCACAGCAAAATGTCTGCAACAATCGACACCACCAAGATGTTCCACACTGCACCATTTGATCCTCGCTTCCCAAACCAGAATCAAACCAGGTGAGTGTCGCGAACTATTATTTTGTGCAAACCATGCATTTTATTGCCTCCGAGCTTTTAACATATTATTTGAACATATTATTCAAAACCTGTACTGCAAGTTATACATTATTTTTTGTCTCATATTAAATAAATGCAGTCACTCATTTTTTATATAGATGAAAATCTTCTCCAATTCCTTTGTCAAGATAATATCTTACTTGCCTCTAGATAAAAACATATTTAAATGTATCTGTTCACTCAACATTTATGTAGAACACCACACAAGCAATGAAGCTTGTGCACAAAAATATTTTAATATAAAAAAATCTTGATTGCTCTCCTACAAAAACATATGTGCTGATTGGAATTAACGTTTAAATTTTATGTTGTGATATCTTATATGCAAGTTTGTTTTTTTAGATAACTATTTCCATAATAATTAAATACAACATTCCTCACTTTTAGGGCGTTCAATGTCAATTCTTGGTGGAGAGGCATTATATTTAAAAAAATTAAAATACTCATTTGTGCTAATTCCACTTTTTATTCAATATGATCAGGACTGGTTTCGCTCATGACGAGCATTATCAACTCTTAAGATAATACAATATTAAAGCGCTATTGATCCAAAAAAAACTAAAATTATTAGGGTGTAACAAAAAAATAATTTGAAAACTTATTTTTAAGATCTAACTAACATTTTAATTATAATCAATTTAGTGTCACATTCATATTTTTTACATATCTGTAAATTCCTTTGTTACACCCTAATAATTTTATTTTGTATAAATAGCACTAATATTTTATTCTTTCATCTGTCGATAATGCTTGTTATTGGTGAAACCTGTACTGATCATATTAAATAAAAGTGGAATTAGTACAAATGAGTATTTTATTTTTTGAATATGTACAACATACCCAGAGTGAATGCTTATTGCCAGAAAGCATGAAAAAAAATCATCAGAAAATGATCTATTTCATTTGCAGTTTTGTTTAAATTACAGGTACTGCTACCAAAGCTTTTTGGACTTCCACCGTTGCCAAAAAGTGAAGGGAAAGAGTTACGAGCCATGCCAGTATTTCCATCGTACTTTTAAGTCAATTTGCCCAGATGAGTGGACAGAGAAATGGACTGAACAAATTGAGAATGGCATCTTCCCAGGAAAAATTTGAACATTAACTTAATTCACAGTCCTAGATGAATTGTCTTGCTCAGAGATGAAGCAGATGCAATCTACTATAGTTGGTTAAATATGTTACACCTAATTTATTTTTCAAAATGATTTTGTTTTACGTGTAATTTCCTCTTGAAGCTGTTATAAAATATGATAAAATACTCATTCGTCTTATTTAATTTTTTTTTTATCCTTCCAATGATGCAGATATTTCAACAGAAATTTTTCTACGAGAACTATTTGTTACTCAGTTGCTAAATCTCATTTTTCAAAGAGAGTAGGGATGGAAAGGGCTAAGACAGAACTAGTGGTTGGCTAATCACTCTCTCTACATCCTGTTATATTAGGATTGGAAATAGTAGAAGAATTTTTAGACCTCACGGACATCCAAGCTTTCGGGCAGAAATCGATTAAATGGTTGAAAATACTGTTCATATGGCAATTCAAACCCATGTACCCGACAAATTTATTTATTATGACACGAACACCTATATCAGTATAATTAATATAGAAATTGTTTATACAATGCCATGCATAAAATATGGCAATAGATACTTTGTCTGATTTCGCATTCATTGTAGATACTTCCTCAGAACTCGCCCTTTTATATTACTATCAATGATTTTTCTCCAAATGAGGGCAACACATCTACAATTATTTTTATCCTTTACGGTTAGTCAAAATGAATTAAGTAACGTCACTTACTGTAATAAAATTTAAATATAATTCATTTAATACAATTTTAATTGTATACCTTATGAAGAGGTTCAAACTTGATTGGAATTCCAATCTTTTATATGAAAGCATTCTTATATTGAAATACTAGAACAATTAATCCGTACCATTCATAAAGGTCAGGTTCCTTACAAACAGCATTCTTTTGTGGTAGTTTGTAATATTTTTTTTGGTGAAAAAGAAGTAAGGCAGTGTTGGGGAGGTTGACCCCTATTTCAAGCATTGTGTAAATTGTTGGCATTTTCTTATTGAAGTTTTTCTTGCCCAAGCAACTTGATTTTTTTTTTATAGTAGAATTAACATTTTAATTTAAATGAATTATTATTGGGGATGGCAGTTGTAAGCTAACGGTGGGGAGGGGCGGCACAGACAATTAGAACTTTCTTTTTTGAATGTAACTTAACCCTTTGACGAGTATCAACGTACATACTTGTACGTTCGAGTAGCTTGTCATCTATTATCTATTGCCATTCTTACATTTTTATTGATTTTTTGTTATTTCTTCAGATATGGATAATAGACACATTCATCAGTGACTTTTGGCCACCACATTATTTTTATTTTGTATAGCAAATGAAGAAAATGTTTTAAAAATGGGAAACATTTGTAAACAAATCGGTAGCCATATAATATTGAGCATAAAATTCTATTTGGGATTGATTCCTTCCTGGAATCGACGTCTGTAGAGCGGCACATCTAGACAGATGATAAAGAACTAATTTACTTTTTTAACTATGAGTTTTATAATTTTAAAAAAATATTTACTTATTGAAATAATAACTAATATTCTTCCCAGATTGGTCCGTATCCAAAAAAAGGTTTATATATTTTTGTGTATGGCAATACTACAAATAATCGAAATATAAGAAAAAACCTAATTAAGTAAAAATTAACTCACCACTCAAAGGGTTAAAGAGAGGGAGCTAGTAAACACTTATAAAACAAGATATAAGACACCTTCCAACTAAATCCTCGAAAAAATTGTTAGCATTTCACACCTGGATTTCGAAGAACATTGTTGCAATCAAATGGTTAAAAAGATGTGATGTCTCGTCTTTGAGTGACATACAAAATTTTCCTATTATTTGCTTCATATATTCTTCTCTATTTCTATGAAATGTAAAGAAAGTTGGAAAGTAAACGAGTCATAAGAAAAACAGTGCTTAATAAATAGTATAAAAAGTTTCTACATAGACTGAGTGCAATGTCATAAGAGAACTTAAATTTGTGTAGTGCTTTATTTATTTTTTTAATACGGCATAATTATTGTTTTCAATACAGATTGATATTATCCAACAGCTTTGTCGACTGCCAGAAACACAAAAAATCCAGGTACACAATACATAGATTCGTAAGAAACTTATAATTTCTTTCAGAGTATTCAACTTGTCTTGACACTACAAAAAAGTTATCACGCAAACTGAGTGAGAAATCACATATAACTGTCCATTTGATGGATTCACTTTTTAGCAAACGATATTTTCATCGCATGCGACGGAGTAATTTTGAAACCTTGAAGCGCTTCTTTGGCTGCAGCAGATTGGACTTCGTTTGCAAATTCAACAAATGCAATGTCATGTCGATTAGGGACTAGTCGCACCTCTTTGAATCCGGGGAATCTAGAAGAAAACATGGTAATATAAATATACAATAAATGAGGAGCAAACATTCAAAAAGTGTTTTGTCACAAATTTTGAAAAATGGAGTTTTATATCAATTCTGATAGCCCATAATAAAACCTATGAATGGAAATCAAAATTGGTGTTCAAAAAGGTTTTTTGTCATATTAAAATGAAATCATAAAGTTGACACATTCATACAAACCATCACTTTTGCAACACTTAAATCATCATTTTCCAAGCTTTGTATTTGTGTGACAAAACACTTTTTGAATGTTTGCTCCTCAAATAAGTTCAACAAAAAAATCATTCTATGCAGAATTTTATTATTTTTATTAGTATATGCATACTAATAAAAATATGTACAGTAGAACGTCGATTATCCCGATTGATCAAAATATTTGAACATTTTTTTTACGAATTTGCCGATTTGTCACTATAATGGTGTGCCAATGCAGCAGGCAGACACAGACTACCACTGTTTGTCATTGGGAAATCAAAAAACCCCAGGTGCTTTAAAAACATCACATAAAAGTCTTACAGTTAAATATGATCATCAGAAAAAAGCCTGGATGAATGGTGAAATTTTAAAATGAAGGTATGAAAAACAATTCATTGCAGAAGTGAAAAAATATCAAAACTTCATACATAAAAGAGGAAAAACATTATTATTACTACACAATACAGCGCCGCGCCGCGCCCCACCCCACTCCACCCATCTATAGAAACCAGATTGAGGAAATGTTCCAGTAACACAGTAGAAAGTAGTAAAGGAGCAATGCAGAAGCAATAGTACAAATTTCAATATGTGCTGAATGTGCCGATGAAGATGTAACTAAATGCCTCAGATGAATTAAGAGATTTGGTAGGGAAGAGGTATAGGTCCTAAGCATTCTGAAGCTTTTCAATGCTTAGATGTCGCCATTGAGTGGTTTGAGAGCCAAGAAGAGTGTAACTCAGGACAACATGTGTCTTAAAAGTATTCGCGATTTGGCAGCTTCAAAATGAACAGCTAGCTGCTTTTCGCAATTATCAATAACTAAATTTCTTCATAGAAAATACTTAATACTGAAATTACATGTAAATCTAGACAAATAAAAATTATTCATAGTGAATGTACATGTCTTTTCCTGT